>JALPQD010000180.1:1572502-2854435 GCA_023101885.1 Typhlomys cinereus
CCTCTCCCTCCCCATTCCCCAGTGCCTCCCCTCCCCCAATCCCCAGAGAATCCTTTAATGTGCATGCCTGACTGTCCTCTGGGTCCTGTTCTCCGATAACATACAAGGACCCAGCAGCATTTCCCTGAACCCTTTCCTGTGTTCCCCTTAAGCATAGGAAGACTATTTTGGCTGTCAATCCCTTGCCTCCAAGGATCTTGGTGCTTTTAGCAAATGCTGGACTTTGTGGGGACAATAGTGCATTGGACAATGCGCAGGGCATGTAAAGTCCAATTATGATTGCTTCGGCCAGGGCCCATTTTTTAATTGGGCCATTTGTTTCCTTGGTGTTTAGTTTTCTAAGTTTTTTGTGCACCCTGGATAATAGAGCTCTATCAGATATATGGTTAGTGAAGATTTTCTCCCATTCTGTGGGTTGCTGAAAGGCTCTACCTTTTAAAGGTGCCATAACTTTCCAAAAACGAAATTAAAGATTCAAACACATAAGCCTGTGGGAGGGTAACACATTTCAAACCATGACAGACATCTATGATAGATATCTATCTATGATAGAGCTCTTTCATCTTTTTATTTAAGTTTATGCCCATTTATTTAATTTCTTTTGGCTATTTTAAAATAAGTGATTTCTTAATTTTATTTAAAGTAGTTCTACTGTCCTATGGCAAAGATACTGATTTTGTATTCTAATTATGTGTCCTTCAACTTTTGCTGTATTGATTTATTAGTTCTAATTGGTTTTCTATGTGGGCTGTTTTTCTTCATAGAAGACCATTTTAACTGAAAACAGTTACAATTTGACATCTCATTTTGGATGCCTGTTATTTGGTTACTACGGCAAAACTATAACTATGATGAACAAAATTGATGAAAAAAGGCATCCTTGCTTCTGGATTTTATACTGAAAAGTTTACATATTTCTCCATTAAATATAATGTGAGATCGTTGTTTATTGTAATGTTATCATATCTTGCTCCCTGTGATATTGTCTGTATTCAACAAGAAATCAAAATAGTCTATCTATGAATATCTGGACAGCTTGTAATAACAATTGGATATGAATATCAGATCAGTTTTTTCCAATAGTGACTCTTTTTAAAATATTTTACTATTTACATATATCTTTAATGCGGACACTATTTCAACATTTATGTAAAAGTTACTGCTTATTCACATAATACTAACAGATCATCTTTGTGGACTTGATTTCATATTAAATGTATAATCTATGACAAATAAGAAAATGAAAATGGAGGTAACTAAAGGAATTATTTAGATGTGTTTAGAGAACTAAAGAAATGATTCAATGGTTAAAGTGGTTTCTGTACAAGTATAAGGACATGAGTTCAAATCCCCAGAAACCATGTAAATTCCAAGAAGTCCTTAAGATTCACCTGTTTACAATCCCAGTACCCAGGAGGTAGATCCAGGGAATCTCTGTAGCAATCTGACTAAAAAGGTTAGGTTTGTCAGTTAGTTGTGTGCTCAATTGAGAGGACCTAACTCATTGAATAAGGTGGAAAAAAAATCAAGAAAGAATCCTTTTGTGGAACTTTAACTGATTTTCATATGCACATACATATGTGCATAGTACCTTCACACAAAATGCATACTACACACACATACACAAGAAAAACAGTTTAAAATGCAAAACTTAAGAAGCCTGAATGTAAATGCTTATAATCTCATCACCCACAAGGCAACGGAAGAAAGATCACTGCAGATTAAAGACTTTCCTAGTCTACACAGCAATATCTTGTGTAAAAAAAAATAATGTATCACAGTGCTCCAGAAGGAAAAAAAAAAACAGGAATAAAACTAAGCAAAGGAGTAAAAGATCTCTATAGTGAAAACTTTTTAAGACACTGAAAAAAGAAGTTAAAGAAGATATTAGGTGTTGGAAAGACTTATTTCTTTCATGATTAGAAAAAGTGAAACTGTGAAAATTGTAATACTGCATTTATAAGTTTAATGTAATCTCTATTAAAATCCAGTGACTTTCTTCCTAGTTCTAGAAAATTCAATAACAAATTCAAGTCCTCTTCTAACTGCAAACCTTCTACTACCCAACCAGTCTCCCTATTTTCATGACTTTCTGCATGTGTGGCCCACTAACTTCACCTGAGTTGCATGTACTGGCATATGTTTGCATATTTGCTGGAGAATGAATGATATATGAATGGGTATATCACTGAAGAAAGTAGCTCTCCTCCCCATCTGTCATTAATGGGCCCTGGAACTTAAAAGAAACTTTACCAGGGATGAAATTAAAATGTCTAACAAATATCTTAAAAAATGCTCCACATCCTTAGCCATCAGGGAAATGCAAATGAAAACTTCCCTGAGAGATCATCTCACCCTGGTCAGGATGGCAAAAATCCACAATACAAACAACACCAAATGCTGGAGAGGATGTGGAGAGAAGGGAACTCTCCTACATTGCTGGTGGGAATGCAGGCTCATACAGCCACTCTGGCGAGCTGTCTGGAGATTCTTACAGAGATTAAAGTTTGAAATGCCATATGACCCTGCGATTCCACTTTTGGGAATAAACCCCCATACAGCAATAATTCACCTAGATAGCACAAGCATGACCATGTTCATAGCAGCACTGTTTACAATAGCAAAGTCATGGAATCAGCCCAAATGTCCAACAGTTGAGTGGATGAGGAAAATGTCATACATCTATATAATGGAGTACTACTCAGCCATCAAAAATGATGAATTAATGGAATTTTCTGGAAAATGGATGGAATTAGAAATAATTATATTAAGTGAAGTATCCCAGATCCAGAATATTAATTGCTGTATGTGCTCCCTAATAGATGGCTCCTAGTACCAAACCCATTTAGAGACACTTAAGGTTAATTCTCTGTAATACCTACAGTAACTGCAAAGATTATGAACAGGAAGGATGGGGAAGGAGGGCCATACCAGAAACAAGGAGAGAGGAGATCATGTTACAGCAGAGAAAATAGGCCACCATCAAGGACTGCAAGTGGTGACATCCAATACCCATCAGGATGGAGTAAAGAGCATTGCAGGAGCAGCAAAAGTGGAAAAAAAAATCAACAAACCATAATCCAGAGTATCAGAGACTCTATATCAACCACCTGAAACTAGGCCAGCCTAATCTCTCCCCATCCTGAAGCTCAGGGAAATCTGTGGAAGAGGGGGCGGTAAGAGTGTAAGAGCAAAAGGATGGGAGGAGCAATGATATGCAAGATATTCCACACAAGTTAGGGCCGAAGCAGTCATAATTGGACTTTGCATGCCCTGCACAATGTCCAACACACTATTGACCCCACAAAGTCTAGCATTTGCTAAAGGCACTAGAACCCTTGGAGGCAAGGGATTGATAGCCAAAATAGTCTTCCTATGCTTAAGGGGAACACAGGAAAGGGTTCTGGGAAACGCCCCTGGGTCCTTGCACCTCATGGAAGAGGAGGACCCAGAGGAGAGTTTGGCATGCACATTAAAGGATGCTCCGGGGATGGGAGGGGGAGGCCCTGGGGGATGGGGAGGGAGGAGGGGGTAGGGGGCTGGAGGGAGGGAGGGGACCGGTTTACCTGTTAAGTTTGTATGAGTGGAAATGATAAAAATAAATTAAAAAAAAAGAAACAAGTTCCTAGATTATAAATCAATGTATTATGCCTTTGGACCCAATAAAAGACGTTTTTTAAAATGAATAATAAATTTCTGTTTATTTTCACAGTCACCTTCATATTCACAAATAACTCTGACAACATTTTGTGATAAGGAATCTGTAAATGCACAGAAACAGAATATAATATAGCCTATTACCTTCTTTAATTCAGGAATCTAGCATATATGCTTTCCATTAAATTTTTATTTGCCCTAATGAGGATTATTTTCTTTCTATATATTGTATGTTTCTACATAGAGCCCAGTAGGTTTCATCTACAGACCCCTAATTTCCATGATCAAATACTTCCCTTTTTATGAATGAATGTATGAGTGCACACATGTGTGCTCATGTGTGTGTGTATGTGTATGTGTGTTTTGTGTGTGTGTGCACGCATGCATGTGTTTACAAGAGGACACTTGAGTGTGAGTGCCTTTTGAGGCCCAAGGGGGACTTGAAGAATCATTCTGAATTGTTCTATCTTATTGCATTGCTCTGGAATTTCCAAGGTTCCACCCGAATTGAAATTGCCCACTGTTATCTGTCTGGCATTTTTATAAGTGATGTGGAGATCTAAACTCAGGTCCTTTAGCTTGCTAGTCATTTCCCTGGTCAGTGATCAAATATTTTTAAATTGAAATTTTTCCCTCTCAATACTAAGTGTTCTGGTTTTGTTCAGGTGCTTTCTCTTTCCCCCCACATGCACTGCAGTGAAATGGGATCCCTGTTATGACATTGGTTCAAGTTGGCTCATGCTACTGCCACTGCCCCACATCTTTGGAGAGTTCCTCAGTTACTTTGCCAGGTCAATTATCTCCATCTGTGCTGTTCTGGGCTGCTACCAGCCAGTAAGCTCAGGAATTCTGAGAGCCAGTAGATGCTTCAATGGTATCTTGAGGTCAACCAGGACTGGGACACAGAGATTAATTGCTAAGACTAAGACACAGTGGCTAAGTGCTACAAATTAGATGCTTTCTTCTTTGTAAGGAGGAGATGGTTTATCTGAACCCTGTTAATTGACTTATTTTTTAACTACAGTTGATATACAATTCTCTTCCTGGGGTTCTTGTGTTCAGGACCAGCCATCAGATGAATCCTTTGCCCCTCACGAACTGTGTGTCTATGAGTTCTTTTCTTCTTTTTCCATTTAAGAAATTCTGGCTTAATCTACTACACATGTTCTAGTTTCAGTTTTAAGCTCCAGAATGCAAAAGAAAAACCTGTACCATGGTGATATAATATTATAATGTTCTTGAATCAGATCACCTGGGCCCACATAATCAATGTCTGACAATGACTAAGGAATCTAACTCTCTCAAACATTAGTTTCCTCCTAATTAGAGCTCCTTTCATGCAGAGATCCTTCAAGGACTAAATAATCTCAGTCTCATAAATCTTTGAAGACACACAGTACTAAATAAATATCTATGATATTATTGATATTATTAGCATTATATTTTTTATGCTAATAAATTGTGTTTTTTTTATTTCCACTCATACAAACTTAGCAGGTACACCGGTCCGCCCCTCCCTCCAACCCCCTTATCCCCCTGTGCCTCCTTCCCCTTCCCCTTCCCTCCCCATCCCCCAATGCCTCACCCTCCCATCCCTGGAGCATCCTTTAATGTGCATGCCAAACTCTTCTCTGGGTACTCCTCTCCGATGAGGTGCAAGGACCCAGTGGCATTTCCCAGAACCCTTTCCTGTGTTCCCCTTAAGCATAGGAACACTACTGTGGCTGTCATTCCCTTGCCTCCCAGGATCATAGTGCCTTTAGCAAATGCTAGACTTTGTGAGGTCAATAGTGTGTTGGACATTGTGCAGGGCATGTAAAGTCCAATTATGACTGCTTTGGCCCTAACTTGTGTGGAGTATCATGCATATCATTACTCCTCCCATCCTTATGCTCTTACAATCTTACCGCCCCCTCTTCTGCAAATTTCCCTGAGCTTCAGGATGGGGAGAAATTAGGCTGGCCTAGTTCCAGGTGATTGATATAGTCTCTGATGTTCTGGATTATGGTTTGTTGATTTTTTTTTCAGTTTTGCTGCTCCCGCAATGCCCTTGGCTCCACTCTGATGGGTGTTGGATGTCACCCCCGGCCAGAGATAAAAACCTGTTAAATTAGAGTCTTGTTATAACCAATAAAAGACTTCTATTGAAAAAAAATAAAATAAAAGGTAGAGCCTTTAAGGAGGAAGGTAGTCACAAGGGGTGGGCCTTGAGGTTGATTAATCCCACCCCACATCTGGGAGAAGTCGGTTCTTGAAGCTGGCAGCTCTGCAGCTATTAGTCTCCCTGATGCATATGACTTAAACCACCTCCAACTTCTGCTAGCCAGGCAAGCCATTACAGCTATGGACCATAAGCTGAATGAATCTCCCTTTTCTCACTTAAGTTGCTTGACTTTGAGTGTTGTGTCACAGCAACAGAGAAAAGTAACTGGTACAAGGACTTTGATCTGCTTTCCTACATTGCTGCATTCCTAAGATTAAGGACAATTCTTGCCACATTGTGGACCAATGTAGCACAAAACTGTAATGTAAACAATGAATGTGGATTTTCTTGTAGCAAACATTTAAAAAATGAAAAGTCATAGGTGAATTTAATTTTAATAATATATTTTAAATTAATTTACCTGTAATATCATTTCAATGTACAATTACCTAAAATTATCAATAAAGTCTTTTCTAATGTCAGTAAATGGAACACTAAGAAGCCCCTGACACTATTTCTCCACAGAAAGATTCAACAATGGCATAAGTAACAAATACATTTACAGGAAGTTACTTAAATTATAGTATTCCTAGGTAAGTATAAAATGATGATGTGTTATACACAAAAGCATAAGAATAATTTTACGTTATTTATATTTGCCCCACCTTAAAGTTGGTACACCTTTGTGACAACAGAGATTGTAACTCCCTGATCAAGGACAAATATCCATTGTGAACAGCCTTTCAGTATACTAAGCTCAGAGGGGTAAACTTCTGCTTGTGTCATTCAGAGTGATGAAAAAAAATGGCAAAAACTAGATACCAGGGTGACTAAGGGGAGAGCCAATTTTCTTGTCATTATCATGACTCCACAAACCTTGGAAAAGGTATAGAACTGAAGTCCTTTTTTGAAGAGTGGAACTTGATTCCAACTGTTAGATCACTCAGTCTACCCTTATAATGGAGGATCAGCATCATCTTGTATCCTATATCTTATATTCCCTGAACTGTTGAGCTCCATGCCTTCAGCAGACCCAAAGTAGAATGGGACAAAGAGATTAGCTTCTTAAATTACAAATTAATGCCTTATACTCTATCTAGAACCAATACTAACTAATCAGCTAAGCTCAGTATATTAGTCAGGGTTCTCTAGAGCCACAGAATGAATATATTAAAAAGGGAATTTATTGAATTGGCTTACTAGATAATAGTCTAGGTAGTCCAACAGTGGCTGCCAGGAGCTGCTCAGTCCAATAGACCAGTGGGTGATGGGTGAAGGCTGGAGGATTCCTGGAGAGTCTTCAGTCACATTGAAGACTTGGAGGGTTGGAGGGCTGGAGGGTTGAAGAAGCAAAGAAGCCTGGTGGCAGGAGGGAAGAGAGTATCCTAGTAGAGCTTCTGAGAGTCTCTCTTTCAAAATCTTCTGTTCTATGGTTCCTTTTATCTGCTATGCTACTGGGGGGGTCCAATCAGATCTAGCACTGGTCATTGTATTGTAAGTGTATTGATCTGAATAATCTCTTCAGGTATTCTTACAGCTGATCTTAGTTCATGCCAGGTATGGTCAAGTTGACACCCAAGACAAACTATCAAAAACACACCCTTAGTTTTGTCAAATTGACACCAGATCACATTTCCTTGGGCCACTCTTCATCTCCACATAAAAATAGTAAGATTCATAATTCCACCTAATATAACTATCCACATACAACAGCTCACACATTGTTTTTCCCAAGATAAGTGACAAAGTCTCTTGAGAAATGCTTAGTCTTTTATGCCCCATGACACAATATCATAGTGTAGATTATAACATCTTACCACATAACTACAGATTAACATTACATTATGTAATATAAATATCTTCTTAGTGTATGTGCACATGCACAAGCTTATTCTTAACATACTACACCAGGAGCACTCATGACAATTACAATTCTCATTTCTGTAACTGGTCACATGCCCCTAGCTGGTAGTTAAAACTAACTTCCTCTACTTCCCATTCTATATTTCCTCCACCTTCAGCATGCACTTTCTCAGATCTTGGCTCTTTACCTGGAGGGATTACCCATATCTTCATTCCTGGAAGATCTGGACCAATAACTGTCCCGTCTGTATTGGGTTATTGTAGTTTCCCATTGACCTTAATCACACAACATGGTAACACCAAAAAGATGCCCTAGAGGATCTCTTGCACTCCAGACATACTCTTCCTTATCACGATTGTGGAGAACCAGTACAATTTCTTCTAGGTGGTCTGAGTCAATTATCCCTCCTAACACTGTTATTCCATACTTAGCCTGTTGACTCAAGGGCATCAGAAGTCCAAAATATCCAGGGGAAGCCTTAGCTTCCAGTTCAAAGGAATATTTACTGTGCCTCCTGGCATAAGCATTCCATGCTCTGGACCCAAAACTTCCAGGACAGTAGAGCATAGGTTTATGGGAACAGGAAGCTAAAATGTTCCTAATGGGTCAATAGGGTTGATGGTAAGGGGAACCATTCTTTTTTCCACCTCTTGATTCCTGGACCCCTGAATCCTGGCTATAGGAGACACAGAATCATATATTGGATACTGATTCAAGGTGTATACTGCCTTCTGGAGAGTCCTGCTCCATCCTTCCAGAGTATTACCACCTAATTGATGCCATAATTGTGTCTTTAAAAGGCCATTCCAACATTCTATCAAGCCAGCTGCTTCAGGGTTGTGGGAACATGGTAAGACCAGTGAATTCCATGATCATGAGCCCAGTGCTATACTTCTTTAGCTGTGAAATGAATTCCCTGCTCAGAAGCAATGCTATGTGGAATACCATGATGGTGGATAAGATGCTCTGTAAGTTCACTGATGGTAGTCTTAAAAGAAGCATGACATGAAAGAAAAGTAAATCAATAGCCAGAATAAGTATCTATCTTGGTAAGGACAAAACACTGCCCCTTCCATCTTGGAAGTGGTCAAATGTAGTCAGCCTGTCACCATGTTTCTGGTTGGTCACCCTGAGAATGGCTCCATACCAGGGACTTAGTGTTGGTCTCTGCTGCTGTCAGTCTTGGCACTCAGCAGCAACTGTAGCCATGTCAGCCTTGGTGAGTGGAAGTCCATGTTGTTGAACCCATGAATAACTTTTTATCTCTGCCGCCATGCCCACATAGTTCATGGGCCCATTGGGCAATGACAGGAATGGCTGGAGAAAGAGGTCGGAATGCTGTAGCTGTCCAGTTCTGGGTATCACATGAATAGTGAGCAGAACCATCTGTGAACCAGGCCCTCCTCTTTTCTTCTTCAGTCAGCCAATCATTAGGGCAATCCCCAGAAGGCCACAAATGCATGCTTGGGAACAGGCATTGCAACAGGTTGAGGAACCATAGACATTCAGGCAACTTCTTCGTGCAACTTACCTGTGCCTTCAGTACCTGCTCAGACCCTATCTCTTATATACAATATCCATTTAATAATGGATTGATGCTTTGCCCATCCAACTTTATGGCTTTCTGGGTCAGATAACACCCAACTCATGATGGGCAACTCAGATGACATGGTAACTTGGTGACCCATTGTCAAATGTTCAGTTTCCACTAAGGCCCAGTAACAGGCCAAAAGTTGCCTCTCAAAAGAGTAATTATCTGCTGATGATGGCAGAGCCTTGTTCCAAAATCCCAAGGGTCTCCACTGTGATTCACCCATGGGAACCTACCAAAGATTCCAAAAAACATTTCTATCTGTGACAGACACTTCCAATACCATTGGGTCTGCTGGGTCATATGGTCCAAGTGGCAGGGCAGCCTGTACAGCAGCTTGAACCTGCTGAAGAGCCTTTTCTTATTCTGGACCCCATTCAAAGCTAGCAGCTTTCTGAGTTACTTGGTATATGGGCCTGAGTAACATACCCAAGTGAGGAATGTGCTGCCTCCAAAACCCAAACAGGGGCACTAAATATTGTGCTTCTTTCTTGGTGGTGGGAGGGGTCAGGTGCAGCAACTTATCCTTTACTTTAGAGGGGCTAGCTCTGTGTGCCCCATACCACTGAACTCCTAGAAATTTTACTGAAGTAGCAGGTCCTTGGATTCTGGTTGGATTTACTTCCATCCTCTGATGCACATATGCCTTAACAACAAATCCCAGATGCTCACTACCTCCTGCTCACTTGGTCCAATCAGCATAATATCATCTATATAATGGACCAGTGTGATATCTTGTGGAAGAGACAAGAGATCAAGATCTCTGTGAACCAAGTTATGGCATAGGGCTGCAGAATTAATATGCCCTTGGAGGTAACTGTAAATGCATACTGCTGGCCTTGCCAACTTAAAGCAAATTGCTTCTGATGATCTTAATGAATAGGTATGGAGAAAAAAGCATTTACAAGATGAATAGCTGCACATGAACTACCAGGAGATGTGTTAATCTGCTCAAGCAAGGAAACCACATGTGGTACTGCCTGCAACTGGATTGACAATTTAAGTTTGTGATAATCGACTGTCATTGTCCACAATCTACCTTTCTTCTGTACAGACCAAATGGGAAAGTTAAAAGAAGAGTTCGTAGGAACCACCACCCCTGCATCCTTCAAGTCCTTTATGGTGGCACTAATTTCTGTAATTCCTCCAGGGTTACAATATGGTTTCTGAATCACTATTTTCCTTGGTAGAAGCAATTCTAAAGGCTTCCATTTGGCCTTTCCAACCATAATGGCTCTTACTCCATATTTCAAGGAACTAACATGAGGATTCTGCCAACTTCTAAGTATATCTATACAATTATACATTCTGGAGAAATAACAGGATGAGTTCTGGGATCTACTGGACCTACTGTGAGTCTAACATTAGCCAAAACTCCTTCAATCACCTGTCTCCCATATGCCCCTACTTTAACTGGAAGACCACAATGCTTTTTAGGGTCTCCTAGAATCAATGTCAACTCAGTGTCCAGTAGACCCCAAAATGTCTGATTATTGCCTTTCTCCCAATGTATGTAACTCTAGTAAAATGCCTTAGGTCTTTTTGTGAAAAGACAAAAGAAAGACTAATATAAAAGCCTTTTGCTATGGTCCCGAGGTCCTTCCTTAAGGGGAGCTGGCCTCCTCTTCATTCAAGGAGTTCTGGATCTGCAAAATGGCTCAAGTCTGGAAATTGATTGATGGGCCATGATTCTTTGCTGCTTTTTCTTCACTTGTTTTAGAATTTTTCTGTTTGTATTGATCAAATAAGAACTTTGTAAGCTTCCTATCCATTTTATTTTTGGGGGCACCATGATTGATTAGCCAGCACAAAAGGTCTAAGCGAGTCAGACCTTCATAAATACTGTCCTGTCTACACTGTACATTATGGTTAGTATTTTACTTTGTCAGTAGTGATTCAATGTTGACACTTGGTCCCTACTGTTCCTGGATCAACCTAGACCCACTGAATTTAATTCTTCCAACTGGGAAGCTTCATCTCCCATTGTTAGTTTTGGCACAAGGAGAAGAGAAATGGTACGAACCTTCATATTTGGTGGTGCCCCTCACCAATTTATTTAATACATTTCTGATAAAAGGCATGTCATCTGGATTATGCATTGAGAATTAGATTTTAAACAAGGGATCCAGTCAAGCATACCAACTTCTCTGAGTCTCTTAATCCTTTATCAACACTAAACCTTGAGCTCTCTGGAACTTCCAGCTCATTTTTTA
The DNA here is from genome assembly GCA_023101885.1 of Typhlomys cinereus. Classification (NCBI taxonomy): domain Eukaryota; kingdom Metazoa; phylum Chordata; class Mammalia; order Rodentia; family Platacanthomyidae; genus Typhlomys; species Typhlomys cinereus. Next base: position 1,584,031 of record JALPQD010000180.1, read on the forward strand.
GAAAGCCAAACTTTAATAAATACTTCAGCCACCCACTCAAATAAACTCTTGGCACCATTTTTTAACTCTATGAGTAGAAACATTAAACCTAGAAACTCTACTCAATGGGCCCATTTCCATGAACTCACTTTGATCCAGCTTTATACTCCTTCTACCAGTATCCCATAGCCTTAAAATCCTTTCCCAGGGGTATTCCCCAGACTGCTGTTTGAATGTATTTGAAAAGTCATGCAGTTCTTTAGGGATATACTGTACCTCCCCATGGACCACACTTTCTATTTCACCTCTAGGAGCTTGTTTAGCCTTGAGCCTAGTTATAGGCCTGGAGGATATTTCAGTTGGGCATGCAATAACATCAGCATTTCCTTGAGGGAAGGTCTTCCTCCTTTTCTCAGACAAATCATGATTAATTCCCTCAGAAAAAGGTAGAGACAGCAATTCTTTAGAGGGTGGGGGTGAGGATTCATTCTCTGTTAAGGGTGGGGCACTACTTCCTCAGGTGAAATAAACCCACCAAAATTTGAGGGTTTCATGTCCTCATCAACAGTTGGGTCCTCCCACATCAGCATCCCATTTTCAGGATCTCACTCTTTTCCAGTCATTGCTCTAACTTTAACTGCTGAGACCTTTTGAGACTGGGATTTTAATGTTGTAACTCAGCCAATCTAATAATCAGAGTTTGAGTTTGATTTTTCAGAAAATTGAGCCCTATTGCTACAGGAGGGAAGATTCTCTTCTAAGGCACACTTAGAAACTTCTGAGTTGTTTATACATTTTCTGAGTTGAATATTTTCATCTCTGAGGTCTTCCTTTTCCCTTTGTACTTTATTGAGAGATCCTAGCAGCTACCAACGAGCATTATCGTTTTCCTCATTCCTACTCACATTGTCAAAAGTTTTGTATATGGAATCACTGAGCTCCTCACTCCTCACAAGAGGCAAGTCAGGGGGCCGGAGAGGTGGCTCAGGGTTTAAGCCTCTGTCTTGCAGGCAGAAGGTCCTGAGTTCGCATCCTAGACCCCATGTATAGATGCTGGGTGGAAGCGGGGGCGGCCTGCGTTTCCCATCCTGGTTGGGCAGAGCCTGTGAATCCTGGGGCAGAGTAAACAAGGAGGAGGTGGAGGCGTCCATGATGGTTCCCGAATTCGTCCGTGGTTCTACACACACATACATACATACACACATATACATACACACATGCCTACACATGCATACACCCACAATTGAATAAATAATAATAAAAAATTAAAAATAAATAAATAAATAAATAAATAAATAAGAGGTAAGTCAGGACTGTCCAACACGCCTATCTTTACCAGTACTCAAAACAGTTAACTCTGAACAGTTATAGTGTTCTCCATGCTATCAGGGCAATCTTTAGTAGCTGATGGTTCCACTGTGTTGGAGAGTCAGCTCCAGATATCGCCAAGCCTGCTAGCAAAATTCATCCTTACAATTCTGTTTCTCTAGAACCACTCTTGGTACCACAATCTGTATTAGTCAGGGTTCTCTAAAGCCACAGAATCAACAGAATGAATACATTAAAAAGGGAATTTATTGAATTGGCTTACTAGATATGGCTTAGGTAGTTCAACAATGGCTGCCAGCAGCTGCTCAGTCCAATAGGCCAGTGGGTGAAGACTGGAGGATTCCTGGACAGTCTTTATTCACATTGAACTTGGAGGGTTGGAGGGCTGGAGGATCGAAGAAATGAAGAATCCGGGTGGCAGGAGGGAAGAGAGTTTTCTAGCAGAGCTTCTGAGAGTCTCCCTTTCAAAGTCTTCTATTCTATGACTCCTTTTATCTAGTCTGCTACTAGGAGGGTCCAATCAGATTTAGGGCTGGTCTTTGTATTGTAAATGTATTGATCTGCATAATCTCTTCAGGGAGTCTTGACAGCTGATTTTAGTCAATGCCCCCGGTGTGGTCAAGGTGACACCCAAGATTAATTTATCACACTCAGAGACCTCCCTTGTCTGTGTTCAAACACTACTCCCTCATAAAGTCTAGAAATGCAAGAAACTTTCTCTGTTCTATCAGTTGCTGTTGGATCTCTTATCTCAGCTTCTCTTGCAGCCCAAAGTCAATGCTATTAAAAGACCTGATCATTTGAAATAATCTCAGTGCTTATCTATCTTATCTATACTAAACCAGCTGCCACATCGCACTTTTCCCTTTCCCTATATCTCACACCAGTGTTACTGGCCTTTCAACAGGTTTTCTGAAAAGCTGGATCCTGCTTTACCTCTCATATAATACCAAAGAAAATGACATATTCTGGGCATTTTAGACACCTTTGGTCAGTGAGACCATGTAAAGATCAGGAAAGGTACAGGGTTAAAGCACCATACAATAATAGGAAAGGAGAAGAGAAGCATAACCTCAACTTCATTGGCCTGTCAATGCACCACCCAAGAGATACTGAAAGGTATAAATAAAACAAGACAGGAAAAGAAAACACAATCAATTTTAAAAACTAAATCTTCAGTAAATAACCCTACACAAATGAATATTAATTACTTGGAAAAGAAGTTCAATAAATTACAAAAGAACATAGTCTACTGAACCAAACCATGAAAATGATGCACAAGCAAAAGGAGAATATTAACAAGGAGATGGAAATGATAAAGAAGAGTCAATTACAAATTAGGAAATGAATCAAATTATAACCGAAGTAAAAATTAGTGTGAATAATTTAACCACAAATTACTGGAGCAGAAGAAAGTGAACTCAGAGACATGCACTTGAAATTGTTATAAAAAGGGAAGAGGAGTTTCACTGACAAAGGATACTAACACAGGATGATATTAAGATACATGCAGTTTATTAAAACTAAGCAACTTATAGCCATGAAAGCCACAGTTTGCCTTTAAGGTGAGAGAGCATTAGAACAGAAATGATAGTTTAAAAAAGGAAAAAATAAGAGATAATTGTGATGGATAGCTTGGCTGGCATTGGAACTGAAGCCTTCAGACAACTTATTCCAAAACTTTGGAATCCACAGAGCCTCCAAAACAAATGAGACTTAAAGTTTTTATAACTTTACAGTGTGTGGCAGGAAGTTTTGCATCACATGACATAGTTGACCTCACCTATGTGCTGGGATTCCAGATGGTACTGCTAAGAATAATTATAATGGAAGTAATTTAGGTCTTGGACGATGAAGAGGGAAGTTAGATTTACTTGCAGCAAATGTGAGTCAGGAAAAGGCCGAAACGCAGGCAAAGAAGCTACAAGGGTAGCCTGACTTCTGGGAGAGGCAGTTAGAGAGTTTGGGATTGAATCACATCCTATGCAGGTAGAGGATGAAAAAGAAAGCAATAATGACCTACGGGGAAAAATCCAAGGGAATTAAGACATACCTTTCAGTGAACCAACAAATATATGACAGGAATCTCAGAAGGACAGGGAGAGATAACAAAGTTCATTTAGATATGTACAGTTACAAAAATATACTATATATTTAGATATTTACCTAAAGAGGAAACTTGTAGGTTCTGACACCACAGAAAAGAAATGATGAGCTTGGGACATCACTCAGTCATTAGGAAATTTGCTAGGTTCTGGTTCCATCCACAACACCAAAACCAAATTAAACCAAACCGAGAAAGATAACCCCCACAAGGAGATAGATATGGCAATTCTTGTTGGTGTACATGTATTTAAAAATCACATTGCAAACTTTAGGTACAATAATTTCCATTGAAAAATAAAAATCTTAAAAATACTGGGAGAAATTATGTTCTAGAAATGTGCTGTATTTATTGTTATAATATAGTACTCTGTACTGAAATTTATGATACTGTTAAGGAAGGACCTTAAACATGTTAGGCATGCTTAAGTCTAGTATATCAAGCAGTGAGACACAACCCTAGTATCCATTTGAAAATTTTAAGTCAGAACATCTCATGTTAAATATTCTTATCACAACTTATAAAAGCCATTATAAAACAATTAATGTATCTCTTGCTTATCATCCTGTCTTCCAAATTCAACATCTATCTTATATGTACATCACATTTCATTTTAAAGATGAATTTTTTTCTACAACCTTATTTATATTTCACAACATTTAGATTTTAAATAAGTACATTAAAATATTCAGTTTTACCAATAGCTAAATTGCAAATTAGTTCTGTAAAACTTTATTGAAGCAAATTAACATATGGTATGAATTCACTTCACTATTTTGAAGTCTGTTTTCTTTTTGCTTAAATTCTATTAATCTGTTTTCAAGTCCATTAATTATATATTCTTTTATCTCCATGCAAATTTAATTTAGAATTTTTTCCACAATTCTTATACTTAGTTGCCTTTGGTAGCTTCTATAGATTTTTTTTTTTATCATTTTCAATTGCAGTGTTGGGGCTCAAACCCAGAGTGCATTGCATGCTAGAGAAGTATTCTTCCAACTGAACTACATCCCCAACTCCTATTTTTTTCACTTAAGATAATTTATGCCTGTTTGCTGAAGTATTTTTTATAATTGGTATGCTTGTCAGATAATTTTGTCATCCGATTCATCTCAATGCTTATGTAAATTGTCTTTTATCATGCATGTTGTGACTTTCCTGCTTTTTTGTATACTGATTGATTTTTACTTTTTATTTTATACTTTGGCTATTAATATACTAGATTTTCAATCTTACTCGATCTTTTTTTTAATTCTAACAGACACTCACCCAGTTAGTTCTAGCACACAGTTCATGACTGCTTTGGTAGTTTTGTCAAATTGCAAAGTGGAGGAGTCTGTCCCCTCGAAAATAGTCCTTCACAGTAACAAACCTCTAGCAGGAGAAGGTTGCAGGCAGGAGAAGAAGACATCCAATTTTGTTGTGGTCCAGATACAGAGATATTATCACAGCACAAATGTTTTAACTAGCCCCCGGTCCTGCAGAACTTTTCCACATGGCCTTTATCCAAAGGCATGCTTCTTGCTTTCCAAGCACAAGTCCTTGTCCAAACTGCAAAGCATATAGTGTCTTTCAACTTAGTTCAGTGATGTCAGCCTAAGTTGGACCTTTGTGTAACACTTCCCCCTCTTTTAGGGAACTTAAGAGAATACCCTCTGCCTTCCATGAGTGATCGAAGCTTTAGTTCCTATTGTAGGTTTTAATATAACATTTGTCCTCCAGACAATCTGATTTCATCCCTCTCTCAAGCTACATTTTTCCCACAACTCTCAAAACCTAATGAGGTTATAGTTTTAATTATACTTTATTTCAGTTTCAATGATAATTTAATTTTTATACATTTCATTGCTTTATTTTCATACATTACATTATTTGATGCCACCGGTATTACCATTAATCTTGCTAGTGTCACATAAAGGAATGGAAGACCACTTTCTAGACCAGGCATTTGTGAAGATATCTTTCTTACTAATGCCATCCAAAGAATTCTTGTCTATAGAAGAATTGATTCATCATACTTCGATGATGAATAGGACATTTTCTGTTCTATGGCTTGAATTCCTTTGGCTGGTACATTCCAGCTAAGTGAAGTATGGTAGTTTAAGGCCCAGTATGGAAGACAAATACTTCCCTGCAAGTAAATGTTAATGAGGATATCCAATCAGTTTTTCTTGCCGACTTTCCTTACTGAGTTCACTTCTTATCGTTTGTGGGACTCATGCTCATCTTGTTGAGAGATGAGGCTACCCATCATATGATGAGGCTACCAATGTTTACTCCATTGCTAGTTTGAGGTCTACAACTTTCCTGCTTTGGCGGCTTTCTGCTGTTGAGCAAAGGCTAAAGCACCCATGGTTTCTCTGAATCTTGTATTATCGTATTAGTCATCTTTTTAATACCTCCTATATTGTTAGAACACTTACATCATTGCCAGGTTTGTAGTTCTATTTTAAGAAGAGAAGAAAGAAAGGAATCGAGATAGTCTTGTCAAGTTTGATTCGATTTTTTTTTAAATCTATCATTTGGCAACTTCAATTACCTCTTTAAATGTCTATTCACACCTTTCTCAAAGATGAAATATTTCCTCTTCTTGCACAAGTTATATCAAAATATCATAGTATATCTGGTAAATTTCAGATTTCTGGGTCTTACACAAATAAACTCAATGAAATCCATTGATAGGATGCATCTTTAATTAGGTACTCTTATATTAACATCAGAAAAAAATCACAGCAGGTACAGTAGAAAAAATAAGATTATTAAATATGAGTCCTTCATCACTCTAAATACTGAATTATTATTATTATTATTAACTGAAAAGTTAAGACATATTAGGTACTATAGTTTGATACTGTCAAATATGACTCAACCACAAGATCAAATTAACTATTGAAAAAATACTTTGTGGCTAGACAGATGGCTCAGGGGTTAAGAAGACTTGGTCTCACAAGCAGAAGATCATGAGTTCAGAACCCAGGTCCCACTTAAAAAAAATGAAGGCAGAAATGGGGCAGCCTGTACTTCTCGGCTTGGTGGGTGGAGTCTGGGAAATCCCAGAGCTAAGCAAAAAGGACGTAGAAGCAATCCAGGATGATTCCCAAAGTCACCCTTGGCCCTCCACAAGGACAGACAGTGCCTTCTCTCTCTCTCTCTCTCTCTCTCTCTCTCTTTCTCTCTCACACACACACACTAAATAAAGTTTAAAAAAAGGAAAAAAGAATGTTTTATGAGTTACCTCTGAATGTTTTTAAAGCAGAAAAAAGGTCTGGTAAATGTGTGAAATACTGCATTTTAATTAAGGTTACCACAGTAGTATACATAAATATTATTTCAAAATAATATTCTTTGAGAAAATTCAGCATGTTAAGTCTAAGTTTTGCTAGCTTTGTAAAAATCATTAAAAAATTTCAATGTCACTCCTATTCACAGCATGAGAGGAAACCCATTTGGTGCTTTTTAAATGAAAGATTACTTACTGCTCTTTTTCTAGAACACCCTGTAATCCAAGGCACAGTGAGGTTTCCTGAAATCTGCGAAAACAATAAATGGAGTCTCAGTAAAGTAGGCATTAACATTACCTAGAACATTGATCAACATAAAAGAACTCATATGAGATGTCAAGATAGATCTGCATTCAAACATATACTACAATGAGACAAAATGCTTTCCTCATTGATTTTAAGGGCCTTCCTTTCTGGAAAATTTTAACAATCATGTAAGAATTTTAGCGGAAATTCAAGAAAGTTCCTAGATATGGTGGGACTCTAGAATCATTGGAACCCTTCTAGAAATCTGAGACTACATAGGAAACAGAATTATTAAAATAAAAAAATAAGCACCAGCAGAATAAGTAAAAAAATTGAGCCACAGAAAAGTTACAAACAAACTGCAGAATAGTAACTCTTAAAATAAGGTGTGAGCTCAACAAATGGGATTCTATGAAATTATAGAGCTTCTGTTCAGATAAAGAGATTATAAACCAATAAAAAAGGCAACCCACAGAATGGGAGAAAATCTTCACTAACCACATATCTGAGAGAGCTCTATTATCCAGAGTGTACAAAGAACTTAGAAAACTAAACACCCAGGAGATAAATGGTCCAATTAAAAAATGGGCCTGGAAACTCAAAAGAAACTTTTACAGGAATGAAATTGAAATGTCTAACAAATATCTTAAAAGTGCTCCACATCCTTGGACATCAGGGAATTGCAAATCAAAACCTGAGATATCATCTCACCCTGGTCAGGATGGCAAAAATCCACAATACAAACAACACCAAATGCTATAGAGGATGTGGAGAGAGGGGAAGTCTCCTGCATTGCTGGTGAGAATGCAGGTTTATACAACCACTCTGGCGATCAGTTTGGTGATTTTTTAAAAAGTTAAAGATTGAAGTGCCATATGAGCCTGTTATACACTTTTGGGAATAATCCCCTATAAAGCAAAAGTTCACCTCAATGACACAGGCACAGCCATGTTCATAACAGCACTATTTACAATAGCAAAGACATGCAAGATGTTCCACACAAGTTAGGGCCGCAGTAGCCATAGTGGAACTTTGCATGACCTGCCCAATGACTGATGTGTGGACGACCCCCAGGGTCTAGCATGGATCACAGAGAATAGCATCCTTAGAGGCAAGGGATAAACAGTCATAATAGTGCTCCCATACAATAGCAATCCCCAACATTTGATGAGTGGATAAGAAAATGTGGTACATTTATACAATGGAATACTACTCAACCATCAAAAATGATGAATTAATGCAATTTGCCAGGAAATGGATGGAATTAGAAACAATTATATTGAGTGAAGTATCCCAGACACAGAAAATTAAATGCTGTATATACTCATAACACCAAACCCACTTAATGACATATTCAAAGATATATCTCTGTAATACCTACAATAATTGCAAAGATTATAAACAGGAGGAAAGGAGAATGAGGGCCCCCCCAGAAATAAGGAGAGAGGAGATCATGCTTCAGTAGAGAAAACAGGTCACCATCAAGTATTGCAATTAAGTAGCTAGACATCTGGTGAAGCTCACTCTCACTTTCCTTCTTGGGCATGTGACTGAGGAGGTTTGATCTCACCAATAAGGGAGGGTATAGGGACTGGCAGATAGATGGTAACCATCCTGCATCTCCTCTTTTAGTAAGATCTTCATTTAAATAGCCTTTTTGTCTTTGGTTAGGATGGAGCCAAGGGTAGTGCAGGAACAGCAAGACTGAAAACAATAAAGCATAGTCCACAACCCCAAAGACCCTGTATTGATCACCTGGAACCAGACCAGCCAAATCTATCCCCATCCTAAAGCTCAGGGAAGTTTGTGAAAAAGGGGGCGGCAAGATTGTAAGAGCCTAAAGATGAGGAAGACCAACGACATGCAAGATGTTCCACACAAGTTAGGGCCGCAGTAGCCATAGTGGAACTTTGCATGACCTGCCCAATGACTGATGTGTGGACGACCCCCAGGGTCTAGCATGGATCACAGAGAATAGCATCCTTAGAGGCAAGGGATAAACAGTCATAATAGTGCTCCCATACTAAGGGGGAACCAGGGAGAGGAGAGGTTCTGGGCTATGCCACTGAGTCCTTACACCTCACTGGAGTGGATGACTCAGAGGGAAGTTTGGCATTCACACGAGGGGATGCTCCAGGGGATGGGCGGGGGGAAGGGAGAGGCACTGGGAGAGGGGGAGGGAGGGGTGTGAAAGGGGAGGAGGGTGCAAGGGGGCTGGGGAGGGGTGGAGGGAGGGAGAGGACCGGGGTACCTATTGAGCTTATATGATTGGGGAAAAAATAAAATAAATAAATAAATAAAATAAAATAAAATAAAATAAAACAGAGTGTGAGGGCTGGGCAGATGACTCACTCATTAAAGTGACCAGAGTTCAGATCCCCAGTTCTTATATTAAAAGAAAAAAAAGCCAGGTGGGTTGCCAGCTCTCATGTCACACACACAAAAAAAGATCAGGTGTGTGTGCCAGCCCACCTGTACTTCCTGCCTCAGAGGACTGGAATTCCCCAGAGCTAGCTGTCAGACACACTATACCTATCAATGAGCTCTTGGTTTGATTAGATCCTTTGTTTCAAAAAGAATAAGTAGAAAGAGTTATTGAAAATGACTCCCAATATCAACCTTGGGCCTTCATAGGTGTATGAATGTGTGCATATGCACACGCATACACACATATGCCCACATGCATGTGATCATGTGTACACTCATGCATGTACTCCCTCAACACATTCACATCCAAGAAAATAGAAAACCTAAACTATATAAAACAGAGTATGGCCTCAACTTAAGAAATATTTCCATAATGAAGGATATACTATAAATTTAACTTATTGGCTGTATTTGCTTTGAAAATTCAGCATTTACTAATAATTATTACTACTGTGCATTCTTAATATAAATCTTGGGTGTACACAGTAAATCACTAAAACATTGTTCCACCAAACTGTGTTCTTATTGAATGTCTGTTCACTGTGCCTTCTACCTTTATCAAAAAATGGTATAATGTTAGGTTTAAAAGGCCTCTCACCTAAAGAGAGACTTATGGTATAAATAATGTTGTGTAATTACAAAGGGGAGCAACTGTGAAACCTTAAACAATTTCATCTATTCATCTAGACTTTTCTAGATAAGATAGGTGTGCAATAAAGCCTTTTCATTTTGTGCTACATTCCAGTATATAGTATTGATAAAGAGGCTTTGCAATGTTTCAACCTTGAATAGATAAATCTAGAGCATGCTAGTATTTCATATTTCAGCAAATTCTTCGGAATAATTTCCCCCAAATATTGAAAGATTATTTAACTTTTACATAATGGAGCAAAGTATTAATAATATTAATAATATCAATATTATTGTTATTAGTAACAGTTATTAGTAAATATTAGTAATAGTACTATTAATAATATTATTATTATTAATAATGATACACTTATTACAATTCTTTCTTGTTCACTCATGTCCCAAATTGAGATTGAGGCAAGGGTTTTATAAATCATAAGTAACATTATGACTGTCTTTTAAACTTTATTTTGTGTGTGTGTGTGTGTGTGTGTGTGTGTGTGTGTCAGAGGGGATTGTGTGTCCCTGTGGAGGACCAAGAGTTATTCTTATCTGTTGCCGTGAGAACACCTAAAGTCAATTAATTTAAGGGAGAAAGGGAGATAAATTCTGCTTACTGGTTCCAAAGGAGAGATACAGTCTTTCATGGCAGATGTAGCATGGCTGGCTGGCAGAAGCTGGAGGAGTCCTAGGGCACACCCATCGGCAAGGCTGAGAGCTCCAAGACTCCTGCTCTAAAAGCAGATTTCTCCAGGGGGTAGGGTGGGAGTAATCCACCTTAAGGCTGACTCCCTGTGACTGCCTTCCTCCAGCAAGATTCCACCTCTCAATAGAAAGGTGCCATGATTTTCCCAAGCACATGAGACATTTCGACCATTTCAACCATGACAAAGGGTGACTTCTGGAATCGCCTAGGATTGCTTCTACCTCTGTGGGACCTGCGATCCAAACTCAGGACCCAAGGCAGAGTGTTTACCCCTTGAGCCACCTCTCCAGCCCATGATTGTCTTTGTAAAAGTGAGATCTACTAAGGCAAATTACTGGTACCACCTTATCTCTATGTTGCCAAACATGGAAATAAACTGAATTCTGCTGGACTGTCTGAAAAGACCATAATGGTCTCATGAAATCAGTTTAAGATAGATGAGAGACTGACAAATGAAATCAGCCTTCATAGGTGGTAACCAATCAAATGTTCTATGCGTGGGGTAACTTGTATAAATGATCATATGACGACGGGTTAGACATAATTATCAATCAATGTAAAGATTTAAGCAATATTCTCAATTATTCATATAGGTAAATTGTTTCTACTAAAATTGTGATTTTACATTAAAATAAATAAATCAATATGCAATAGATAGGAAAAAATAGGTGAATGTTCCAATGAAGATATTCCTTTTGAAAATTTCTTGAAAATGGTTACATTTTTTCCCCAATAATTCACAGTTGGAGTTGAAAAAAATCAGTTAATTATTAAATTTGGTGAAGAAGGTGAATCTGCTGAAATAATTATATGATATACTCTATAAAAATGGAGATATCCAACTCTATTGGATTATCACTTCACATTTTCCTGTCTGAAGGTGAGAATAATGAATAACTGGCCATGCAAAACTTCTAGAAAAAATATGTTAAAGCACAAATAAATTATAGACAAGACAGAATCTCAAACAAGCAACTACTAAAAAGTTACCCCATATGAAAATTCTATGTTCTTTTAACATCTAAGTGTTTCTTTCCAATATATTCAATTCTTTACATTTCTGACATGAATCAGGAGCAGCTAGTCAGAATAGCTGAATTTGTAGGTTTTTTTTTCAAATCATATTACAAATAAATATTTTCCTAACTTCGTTTGCTACGTTATTCAAGACAGGATGTTCACTTACTGGAACCTATAATATGCAGTACTCAAAAGAGAGGGACATCAAACTTCTTATTTAAATGATATTTTTATTTTACACATATTTTAAACATCATAATTTAAAAAAACATTATAAAATGAATCTACAAAAGACAAAGTAATTTAACAAATATTTCAGAATATTTGTTAATATACAGAAAAATAATATACAGAATATTTGTTAATATACAGAAAAATAAGTGCTGTATGATTCAAAGTAGAAATTTTAGGGTTATAAGCTCATTAAAATAATGTTATTATTGCTAAAAGCATTTGGGGAATGTATAATTTTTGAATCCTGACTCACTCATGTATTCTTTCTTATTACTTGACACACCTTTTATTGCAACTGAAAAAATATTCCCCAGATTAGACATTGCTATTATTCACTAAACACGACTCAAAATGAAGTCCATTTTCCAAAATCAAAATTTTCTTAAAATAATGATGATTTATCATCAGTGAAAGCATTTAAAAGAATCCCACAGATTTTTAAATCAACTGTCAAAAAACTTGAAAACCTTTATGGAAAACTGAACTATATTAAAATAAGTATATACAACTTTTGAAGGTAACTAATTTAAATTCTGTTCAAATGTCTATCACAAATCTCTTGTATATGAGATGTCATTTTAGTTGCTACAGGAAATAAAAAAGATAGGTAAAAACATAATATCCTGGATGGGAAGAACTATAATTTGAAAGAAAGTGATAAGACAAGTACAGGGAAGACTTTAATACAAGTGAAACTATATGTGTCATAAAGGACTCCCAATAAGTGAAGAATTGAAAGTTCAAACTGAGACAAAATTATCCCTACTTTTGGACTGATCTTAGCTGAGTAAGATATTCTAAATATTTTTGCATTATTTATTTTATGCATATTTGTGCATATTTTGTTGTGTATATGTTTGTGTGTGTGTGTGTATACTCACATGTGTCAAAGCACACGAGTGAAAATTAGAGGACAACTTATGTGAGTTAGTTTTCTCCTTTTATCAAGTGGGTTCCAGAGATTCAGCTCAGGCAGTCAGTCGTGGTGATAAGCACTTTTTATACTGAGCCGTTTCACTGACTTCTCTGAGCAGAATTCAGATAGAAATAAAAATAGGGCATTTCAAGGGAAGGAAGAGCATCGCTGCCTAAAAGAATAGGATGTGTTTCAGGAAAGGGCTTTTTCTGGGAAGCTACAAATCTCAGATATGTTTTAATCTAATTCTGAAAGTTCTGGAGTAGATGTGTTATATGGTAAAATAATTTTTTATATATGAGGAAGTTTTATGTGCTTATGTGTGTATAATGATTTGAAGAGGTACAGAGCTGTTAATTATAATTTGACAAGAAATAATCCAGGTTTGCATCTAAGATAGGGAAAGAAGACAATGAAAAGAGAAATGAAAAAATGAAAAAAAATATCTAGCAGGTCTTATGCATGAAATAGGAAATAGGTAGACAGTTTGGAGATAATGGGAACAAGTTTTGTTGTTGTTGTTGTTGTTGTTGTTATTGTTTTGTTTTGTTTGCCACCACAAAACCCTTCCCAAAAAATTTCAATCAAGAGTCACATGTTTTAAGTACAAATTCAAGAAGCAGCTTCCTACTTTTGGAAAAGTGTGTCTAATGACTAAAAATGAATACATGAAAAAGTGATAACACAGATGTAAACTACAATCATAATGTGTGCATAGTTGAGGCTAGTTAATCCAACCACAACACTTATCTTTATCATGAAAAAAAACACATTATACTTGAGTAAATTGTGTATATTAGGCTGTTAATTATACACTATATATTTATTACTCAATGGTTATACTTTCATAAAAAGGATGCATATAGCAACTTTTATAAGTGATTTAAGGGATTTTAATAATAGTCTTTGCTAATGTATCACATTATAAAATTTAAGGTACTGCATGAATGTTTAGTAAAAGTTATACAAGAATCACATATGAGAAACGAATTCATTTGATTAGCAAAATCAGGGGAGAAATATCCAAAATTGAAATAAGGAAAAGGATACAAAGAATCAACCACACAAAGAGCTGGTTCTTGGAAAAAATTAACCAAAATCAAAAGAAGAAAACCCAAATTAACAAAATTAGGGATGAAAACAGAATTATCACAACTGATACCCAAGAAATTCACAGAATTATTAGGTCATATTTCAAAAACCTATACTCCAAAAAATTCGATAATCAGAAAGAAATGCATGAATTTCTAAGCAAGCACAACTTACTTAAGTTGAATCAGGACAAACTGAATTATTTAAATAGTCTTATAACAGATAAGGAAATTAAAGAAGTAATCTGAATCTTCCCACCAAAAAATTTCCAGGACCAGATGGACCCAGTGGAGAATTCTACCAGACATTTAAAGAACAGCTAGCACCATTACTCATTAAACTATTCCATAAAATAGCAAAGGAAGGAAAACTTCCAAATTCTTTTTATGAAGCTAATATTATAGCAATCTCAAAACTTAATACAGATACAATTAAAAAGAAAACTATAGGCCAATCTCTTTGATGAACACAGATGTAAAGATTCTCAACAAAATCTTAGCAAATCAGATTAAAAAACATATAAAAAATATCACTCACTGTGGTCAAGTAGGATTTATCCCAAACACACAAGGTTGACCCAACATACTCAAATCAATAAATGTAATTCATCATATAGACAAATCCAAAGTCAAAGACCACCTGATACCTTCCATAGTTGCAGAAAAAGCTTTTGATAGGATCTCCATCCTTTTAAGATCAAAATCTTAGAAACAATTGAAATGGAAGGAACTTATATCAACATAACAAAAGCTATACACAACAAGACTGTAGCAAGGATTTTTCTAAACAGGTTAAAACTTGAAGCATTCCCACTTTGATCAAGAACTAGGTAAGGTTGTCCACTCTCACAACTCCTATTTAATATTGTACTTGAAATCTTAGCTAGAGCCATAAGACAAGGGATTCAAATCAGAAAAGGAAAAGTCAAAATATCCTTATTTGCAGATGACATGATCCTGTACCTGAGAGATTCTAAAAACTCCTCCCGAAAACTCCTGGAACTAATACATAAGTTCAGCAGAGTGGCAGTTTACAAAATTAATGTTAAAACATCAGAGCCTTCCTATACACTAAGGATGAAAAAAGTGAGAAAATCCTAAGAGAAATAATCCCTTTTACCATAGCCGCTTAAAAAATGAAATACTTTCGTATTCCCACTTCCCTTCGTGTTCACTTGGGATTAGATGAGTTTGAAAAGCTTGGCATATCTCCCCAGTCATGGAGGGGATGATGAGAGCTTGCAGATAAATGGTAGCCAACTGGCAACTGAGAGACTGACCCCACTCACTACTGTGCCCTATTCCTATTCTTCCTTCTACCTTTAAACCTCTTCTTATATTAAGACCATCTTTTAAATAGTTTTATCTTTGGTTAGGAGAAGACTGCATCACCCAAACACAATACAGACAAGTACAGTGACAAATCTTTCCCCATCCTAAAGCTCAGGGAACCTTGCGGAAGAGGGGGTAGCAAGATTGTAAGAGCCTAAAGATGGGGAAGTTCACGGTTGGACAGGATATTCCACTCAAGTCTGAGCTGTGACAGCCAGGATCTCACTGCAATGTGACTGGACTTTACCTGACCTGCACAATGGCTGTCATGTCAACAAGCCCCCATAGACTAGCGCAGATCTCAGGAAAGATGGCTTTAGGAAGTAGGATCCTTAGAGGTAAGAGGTTAGACATATATAGTGGAGCTCTTACGTGAGTAGGCAGCCCAAGAACAGACTCCAAGATATGCCACAAAGTCCTGAACCCTCAGTAGTGTAAAAGATTCAGAGGGAACTTCAGGGCCCATATAATCTGAAGTTCTGGAGGGTGGGATGGAGAAGGCAGGAAACACCAAGAAGGGAGGTTGAGAAGTAAGGGGGAAGGGAGGGAGGAATGGGAGAGAAAGAGGAATGGGGGGAGAAGGAGGAAGGCAAAGGAAGAAGAAGGGGAACAATGGTATCTACCTATTGAACTTATATAACCAGGTTAAAAATGTTAATATAAAAAAGAAAAACACTCGTTTGATTTTAAAATCTTCTACTTCTAAGGAATTCTACATATATATGCTCTATTTTCTAAAAATTCAGATTAATTTATGTGTATGATAAAGTTATTACCTGAAGTTTGTTGTATTTTACGTGAATTAAGATACCCGAGTTTTTATTAGTCAGTATTTTATTAAATGGAATTAGATTAACTGAAACAATCAGGCAATAACAACAGAGTCTCTTAGTAGTAGATAAATTTGTAAATCAGTGGTCTGAATTTCAGTGCTAGCTGAGCATCAATACCTAATGATGGAATTCCTTTCCTCCATCCCTCATATTCAGAGTAGAACTTCTGCTTGTTGGTCACTGCCCCCTAATAGCCAATCAGTGCTTTTAAAAGCCCCTGTTTACCCAATTCTTGGTTTCATACTTCCTGGTGGCCTTGGGGGGGGGTGTCAGGGACTGACCACACATTTCCTGGTCTGAGCAAGGAACCAAAGTATGACTTTACAAAGGGAACAACTTCTTCTTCCCTTCCCCTTTAGCCCACCTACCAATGCTAAGGTTATAAAACCACCCTGTGTCTGTCATCTGAGATTTTCTCCCCTCTTTCAAATTGACCTGGTGGTTCAAGCTTCCATCTTGTCTGCAGTGTGGTATGTTTCGAGGACTAAACTTTATTTTTATGATGCTGTGACTCACTAGGCTGGGGTACCCCTCCCCCTTACCTGTGACCCTCCCCTGTCTGGCTCCTGGATTTTGAGTCCAGACCCTCACAAACTGTCACTCCTAGCCCCCACAAACTTGGACCATCTCCCTTGCTGACCTCTGCATCCACCACCAAGTCATTTGGATCAGTTCAGATCCTTCTCTCTCTCTGTCTCTCTCTCTCTGTCTCTCTCTGTCTCTCTCTCTCTCTCTCTCTCTCTCTCTCTCTCTCTCCTCTCTCATCTCTCTTGCACTGTGTCCTTACAGGCAAGCCTTCCCATTCCCTTCTTGGAATTTGGAGTTCCAACAAGATCTGGTATGATCAGCCAGGCCCTAACAGTTTCCTTGAGACCTTCTGGTCTTCACTCATTGCAAGGTGTACTGAGCTTTCTCCCCTGCAGGCAGTCTCATCAAAGTGGTTATGGTTAATCAGGCTCTTCTGAAGGAAATCTTAATGCAAATTCCCTCTCAGGTATAGGTCTCATCTCAAAACATGGGTCAAACCATAAGAATCTCCCCAGCAAAGAATGCTCAGAGATCCACAACTTTGTCCATGTTGGAAGCAGTGGACCCTGTAATCAGAAGTTAGAGAGCAGCACTGATTCAGACTCTAAACAACTTGAAATTTAAAAGATACATTCTTTTGCATTTCTTTGATACCAGAAAGCAAATATTTCTTTGCTTTTAAAAACCCAGAAAGGAAAGCAGAGCTAACTTGGATTGTTCTAACCAATGACTCACAGTCCACATATTTCTATACAGGCCTTAGAATGTGACCTTGAAGATTTGCAGCTGTCAGAGGAGAAAGGTCTCCTCCAGTATGTAAATTACCTGCTGCCCTTAGATTCTACACAAAATAAAGTTAGAGACTATTCCAGGCAAGGTAACAAGTTTTCTTTACTAACTCTTGCCTGTACCCACAGTAAGACCACTAAGCTTCTTTTCCTTATCCCATCTGCCTTCATGGTTATAATGATTTAAGCATTATGTTTGGATCTTGTAGGCTTAATGCATCTCCTTTGTTTCTTCTAGATTAATAATGCATAAAGCTCAAATGTGGAGACTTCTGGACCATCCCAATACTTCATAGATGAGGACCATTGACTGCTCATATTTCCTTTGCCCCAACTCAGCAGGAAGTAGTAGTTAAGACAGGCCCTCTCATCCCCTGAGCAGTCAAGTACTCATAAAGATTAAGAGGAGAATTAGGTAGTTTTAGAACAGCCATACTGGGATGGTCTATGAAGGTTTTCAAAGGTTTCCAAGCCTGGGATTACCCTGAAGGAACACACCCTCAGCCAATTTACCCCAAACCTCTGTCCATGAAGGATATGGAGATTAGTTCTCCATAGTAGCTAAACTATACCTGTGAGGTTCAGGCACAAGATCAATTGGGTTGGGTCCCAATAGGAACAGACCCATGAGATGTAGAAGACCAAAAGCTCCAATCAAGTATGCAGAAACTGGAACTAACCAATGAAGAAAAGGCATTTTTCTTAGGCTTGCCTAACCCTATAAATATACCTGACCCCGGCAGCCATCTTTGTCTCCCTTGCCCCTTATGGTACTTCACATTGCTCTAATCTCAGGCCACCTCCAATTCTGCCCTTCCAGTTCTGAGTCTAGTATCTGGCCTTTTATCCCCGCCCCTTTCTCATAGACTCATTTTCATACCTTCCATACCATTGACCACTATATCTAATGGAAAGTCTAGGATCCACAGGAGATTCTTAATGTTCTTGTTCCCTTCTCTATTACTGACCTGTCCCAAATTGAACAGTGTCTGGCCTCATACATTGATTACTCTCTTGTTTACATTAGAAAATTTAAATATCTTAGTCTTTTTTAAAATTTCATTTATTTTGTGTGTGTGTGTGTGTGTGTGTGTGTGTGTGTGTGTGTGTGTGCATGCGCGTGTGTTTATCAGAAGGCACTGTGTGTGCCTGTGGAGGCCCATGGGTGACTTTGGGAATCATCCTGGATTGCTTCTACCTTCCTTTTGGTTTTCTCTGGGATTTCTCAGGCTCTACCTTCGAGGGTCAGAACTACAGGCTACCACCATTTCTGTTTGGCATTCTTATGTGAGATCTAGGATCCAAACTCAGGTACTTCTGTTTGTGAGACAGAGTCTTAATCCCTGAGCCATCTCTCCAGTCCATATCCCAGTCTTTTGATCTCATAAGGCATGATTTTTATGTAATCCTCTCTTCTGCCCTCACTGTTGATGATAAACAGCAAATCTGGACAGCAGCCCACACAGATAAGATTCATCTAATGAGCAACCAACACCCTATAGGTACTGTTGCTGTTCCAGACAAAGATCCCCACTGGATATATTAATTTAATGATGCTGGTGTGTCTCCTGGGAGGGTTTCTGGCTTCTCAGGACCACATGCTAGTTTGTATCCTGCCTGTCCTGCAGAAGGCTGCTTATAAGGCTGCAAACTACAGAAAGCTCTGGGAGATCACTCAGAGATCCACTGAAAACCCTGAAGAATTCCTTTTCTGTCTGACTGATGGCCTTATCTGTTATAAACTAGATTCAGCCTCCACAGAAGGCAGTGATTTTAAACTCTTATTTGTATTTTCCAAGCAGCTCCAGCACTTGTACTTCTCAAATAAATCTATTAGATATGGCATGGAAGATTTTTTTTAACTATCATGAGGATCAGCTCACTCCCTCTCCCAACCCTTCAGATTGTCAAAAGTGTCAGCTTGTGGTGGCTGCCCGTGGGGTTCCTCCAAAGAAGATTAACTCATCACAAGCACCACCTGGGCCTGCTGCTTCAAATGTGGAAAGAATAGTCACTAGTTGAGAAAATGCCTTTTGCTGAGCCTCCCCCCACTCCTGCCCTGCATGTGAACAGAAAAGATATTGGAAGATTGATTGCCCCTCCCTGCAGCATCAACGTTAGTCAGTTCCCTAAGCCTCTTTTCCACAGCACACAATGGCTGATTTACTGGGCCTGGTGAGCTAGGACTGAAGATGCCTTGGAAGCTGACCCCCCACAGGAGACATAAAGATCGCCATGGAGTAACCCAGGATAATTTTCCAGATAGCAAGTAAAACTTTGTCTCTTCTAATAGATAATGGGGTTAACTGGTCAATCCTCCTTTTTCCAGCCCCTCTTTTCTCTCTCAGATTTCTGTGATGGGTGTCAACAGCCTCTCTCATCAGCCAGTGTCCTGCATAATTTTCCAACAATCCTTTTCCACTCATTCCTTATAGTGTCCTCCTACCCCACACCCCTCTGGGATGGGATCTTATGGTCAAACTTCATCTCTTCTGACTGAAGAGGGCTCCTGATCCAGTTCCACAAGACTCATCACTTTGATCATCTAATAAGTTTTCCTGTTGTCCAACAGGAGTCATGTCTTAAAATTTCCCACATTAACAACTTGTCCCCAATTCCTGAACCCTACTCTTAAACTTTGTCATGAATACTTCCTGTCTAACTACTTGAAAATCTTGATGATTCTCTGGTTATACTCTTCTTGAACAGATTGGACCCCTGACACCATATCACCACTCCAAAAGAGACCTAGGACTTTCAGGTGTTATCAGCATTACCCTGGCTACCTCAGTAGCAATTATAGGCTAGGAGTGGGTGGTCTAGATCATAACCTCCACCTATCACGATAACTTTCTATGCAGATTGAAATTTCAATGCAGAAATCTTCTACCACCCTCTTGCTTCTACAGGTTCAACTTAATTCACTGACTTCAGTTGTCCTACAGAACAGATAGGCGCTTGACTTCTGATAGCTGATAAAGGGAACACATACCAATTACTAAGATAAGAGTGATGCTATTACATCAAACACATGGAGAGAAGCTGAAGAGGATATTGACAATTTCTAGAATTTGGCAGTACAAATTCATTCTTCCAGTGGCTCATTGAAAGACTTACAATTAAGGTCGCCCTTGATGACTTGAATTCTCCCTCTTGAAGGTCTTCTAGCCACCATTTTCCTTTTATTACTTATCATGCTTTGTCTTTACAGATTCCTCCAGGACAGGATAAGAGAAATCACTCCATGCTCTTTCAATCAAATTCTTCTGAGCACTGATCCAAGAAATACTTTGTACCAGAGGCTAGTGGCCTAGTTGGATCCACTCCGCCACAGTCATCATCCTCACCATGAGGACTCAGGAATGGGACTCCATCACTCCAGTCTGTAACTTTTCCCATGGTGACCTCCATCCAGCAGGAAGTAGGAAAGAACAAATATGTCACCCCTTACAACTACTAAAAGTCTGGAATAATGGAATTCTCTTCCCTCCATCGTCCATTCTCAGGATAGAACTTCAGCTTATTGGTCACTGCCCCCTAATGCCAACCAACATTGGCAAAAGCCTGTGCTTACTCAATTTTTAGTCTTATACCTGGTGGGGGGAAGGTTGGAGGGAGGGAGGTCAGGAACTGACCACACATATTCTGGTCTGGGCAAAGGACCAGGGTATCATCTTACAAAGGAAGAAACTTATCTCCCCTATACCCATTGAGCCCACCTACGAACCCTGTATATATATATATACATATACCCTTCATCTGAGTCTTTCTCCCCTCTTTCAGATTTCCCTGGCAGATTTGGGCCATCATTAAAGTTTTCATGTTGTCCATAGTGTGGCATGCTTTTGGAAGTAAACTTCATGCCTAACAATCATAATTCTTAGTTGGCAGTTGGCAGAGTTCCCAAGGTGTTTTTCTTCTTTGTTCACACACATGCATGCATGCATGTGTGTGTGTGTGTGTGTGTTGTGTATGTGTATGTCAAAGGTCACTGTGTGTGCATGTGGAGGTCCTAGGGTATTTTTGGAAATCACCCTGCATTTGTGCTACTTCTTCTTTGCTTTGCTCTAGAATTTGCTAGGCTCTGCCTTCCAGGGCCAGAAGTGCAAACCACCACCATTTCTGCCTCGTGTTTTTACGTGGATTCGGCATCCAAACTCAAGACCTTCTGCTTATGAGGCAGAGGTTTAACCACTGAGCCATCTCTCCAGCCCTAGACTTTTTATTTTTAATTTTTGCATCTCTCTCTCTCTCTCTCTCTCTCTCTCTCTGCTTGTGGAGACACAAGGGTGACTTCAGGACTCATCCTGGATTGATCTGTCTCCTTCTTTCTTTGTTCTGTAGTTCCCTCGTCTCTGCCTTTCAGGACTGGAAGTACAGACCACCATTATTTTCACAGGGCATTTTTATGTGGGACATGAACTCAAATTCTTTTGCTTTCCAGGTAGAGACTTAACCCCAGAATCATCTCTCCAGTTCCCACTCCCCAAAGTGTTTTTCTATTATGAGGAGTACAGCATAGAAAAGACTTCTGGGTATACAATAAGCAATGAAAAATATATGTTAATTAATTCTGGCCTTCATTATTCATTTGCAATGACTTTCTAAAATTTAACAAAAGAAATTGTTAAATGAGGTTAGAACTCAGGGCTAAAAGTAATTTTGTCTGATTGCAAACAATGAACATTTTACATTTTTTTTTATAAATTAGCTTACCCAGTAAAGATGTCCATATTGTATTTCCATACATATATCACTTGATTGAACTCCCCTAACTTTATCCTCTTATGTTCCCACACTCATTAGTTTTTAGGTTTGCACTATTCTGGCCATGGTATTTCCACCTCCTACTTTGTTTTATTGTCTTCCCCATACCCTCCCTTTTCTACAGTCCATTTTCTAGTTTTCTGATACTCTATACAAATTAAAAAATTAGGGTCTAGGATGTGCATATCAGAAAGAACATAAGGCATTTGTCTTTCTGAGAGTGGATGGACAGGTGATAATAAAAGATATCCTGAGATATGCAACTTTTTTCTATTTTCCTCTCCATCAAGTCTCTAATAGAGCTCTGAGACATAGATTATCTTTATAAATCACTTTTTAATATTATCCTTTTTTGAATTCAACATATTGTAGGTATATGAATCATTCTTCCATGAACAGATAGTAAAATGACATTTAGAAAAATGTATCTATCCAACAAATCTCTTACAACTAAAAAAACCAAGATGCTGTTAAGAGTTAGTTTCTTTCTTATTTAATCTTAGCACTTAAATTTTGTAACCTGGAATAAAATGAAGATCAAGCCAGTTGACCCTTTTGCTCTGGGTAGCAGTGGGGCTTACTATTCCTTACAATAAGGTCATTGCAGCCACACCCAAGTGCCCAGCAGCCTCCACCAAGACACCTACCCATCCTCCTGTGGTGGTGTTCTTTCCTTCTCCTCCTCCTACTTTCTCTCTCTCTCTCTCTCTCTCTCTCTCTCTCTCTCTTCCCTTTATGACCCCAACCCCAAATAATCAATAAAGAATTTTAAACTTTTCAAGAATTCAACAGAGACCAGAGAAAATGCAAGCAACTGGCTTGGGGACCAACACATCTGACAACTTCTAAAATCATCCCATCAAACAGGAGAGACTCTTCACTTCCAGCTCTAAGATAAGTAAACACTTTTTACCTTCCTGTTACTCTCAATTGTTAGTCACCATAATTTAAGATCTCCATATAACCCACCCAAAAACCCATACAACTTTAGGGAATATACCATTCAGCATCACACATCACTAAGAAAGTAACCTGAAAAGTGCACTACCATACTAATCTTCAATCCCTTCAAACTCACCTAAATTGATATACTAACAGTCCAATAGCCACATTTCGGGAAACAACAACAAACAACACTACACAGACACATCCAATTCCAAGGAAAATACTGCTAATAACTGTTCAAGTATAGTAATACTAATTCAGATCAGACAAAAACACATATCAAAAATGACATGAGATAAAATGAAAAATGTCAATGTCACAGCAAAATCCATGAGAAACAAAAACCAAGACAACAAATCTCCTACAAAAAGAATCAACCACTTAGTGAATGACTACAACCAGAACAAACTCACAGAAAATAGCCAAGAAAGCCATACATGAGATAATGATTGCCAAAGCCTGATATTTACTATGATCAAAAAAATGAAAGAGGAAATTTGTGAGGAGTTGAATAACCACATCCACCAATTTGAACAGGAACACAACAGAGACTTGGATGTGATGAGAAAAGCATTTGAAGAAACAAAAGGAAGCATGGGGCAGTTAAAATAATTACAAGCTGAGATTAAACTCAAACTAAAAGAAAAGCTATCCTTAACCCAGAACACAGCAGAGAGTCAATCAGCAGAATCAACAAAACATAAAATAGAATATCAGATCTTGAAGACAAAACAATCCATTTCAATCAAAGAGGATGTTAAAGCTACAAAGATACTTGAGAGGAATATTCAAGAATTATGGAACACTTTAAAGAAGCCTAATGTGCATTTATGAAATACCAAAACAAGAAACCTAAAATACCACACCTGAGGAAAATTTTCAAATTATCAAAAAAGAAAACCTTATAC
This sequence comes from Typhlomys cinereus, assembly GCA_023101885.1. Classification (NCBI taxonomy): domain Eukaryota; kingdom Metazoa; phylum Chordata; class Mammalia; order Rodentia; family Platacanthomyidae; genus Typhlomys; species Typhlomys cinereus. The sequence goes on from JALPQD010000180.1 coordinate 1,608,095, forward strand.
ATCTAAAGAAAGAGATGCCCATCCAAATACAAGAGGCATATTGCACCTCAAACAGATATGAGCAAAACAGAAACTCACCATGGCAAGTAATAGTCAAAAATACTACACATACAAAACAAAAAGAATGTGCTAAGAGCTTCAAGAGAAAAAAAAATTTAACAAGTCATGTTTAAAGGTAAACCTTTTAAAATAACAAATGATTTTTCAATGGAAACAGTAAAATCCAGAAGAGCACGGAGACACACACTTCAAGTCATGAATGAGCACAAATGTCAACCCAGTTGATATTCCCATCAAACTATCAGTCATGATTGAGGGTGAAAGAAAAATTTTCCACCAGAAAGACAATTTGAAGGTTTACATGACTACCAAAGCAGACTTTCAAAAAATGCTACAAAAAATACACAAGTTTGAAGAAAAGAGCAACTACATCCAGAAGGACAAAAAGGAAATATAACACCATTGCAAATCACAAGCTAAATAATACACACTAAATGCCACTAAACACAAAAAAACTCAGGAAACAAAAGTAATTTCTCCATTATAACTCTAAATGACAATGGAATTAACTCACCAATCAAAAGACAAAGGTTACAAATATGGATTAGAAATCACAACCCATCCATCTGCTGCCTTCAGGAAACACATCTCACAACAAAAGGCACATTCTTAAAGTAAAAGAATGGTCAAAATTACTTCAAGCTAATGGAGCAAGAAAACAAACAGGGGTAACAACTATGCTGACAAAGTGGACTTCAAACTAAAGAAAATCATAAGAGATAAAGAAGGATACTACATTTTAGTCACAAGAGCAATTCACCAGGAAGACTTCACAATACTGAACATACACACCTAATATGGGCTCCTCCCCATTCATGAAAAAAACATAACAATGTCTAAAACAAAAAAATCAATCCCAACATGATGATACTTGGGAATTTCAATACTGTATTCTCAACATGGGATGGATCAACAGGCCAAAAACTCAACAGAGACACATCAGAAGTAATCAATCCCTTATTGAAATGGACCTAACACACATCTACCTAACCTTTCATCCAAGCACCAAGGAATACACAGTCTTCTCAGCAACCCATGGAACTTTCTCCAAAATAGACCACATATTGGGCAATAAAATGAATCTCCCAATATACAGGAAAGTTGAATTATACCCTGTATCCTATCAGACCATCATGGTCTAAAGCTTGACATGCACAACACAAAAAATAGCAGAAAATATACTAATTCTTGAAAATTAAACACCATGATGCTGAATGACGAATGGGTTCAGAAATAAGTAAAAAAGGAAATTCAATATTTCCTAGAGGAGGAAATGCTACTGAATCCCTATACTCCATCAGAGAGAAAGAGCCAGAGGTAAGTTTGACATGCACATTAAAGAAAGGGAGGGAAGAGGGAAAAGGAAGGGGAATAGGAGGGAGGGAGCAAGGTGATACAGGGAGGGGTGGAGGGAAGGAGGGGAATGGGGTACCTATCAAATTTGTATAAAAATTATTAATTAAAAAAAAGATTTCCTGGAAACAAATGATAATGAAAATACAAGGTATCAAAATCTCTGGGACACAATGAAAGCTTTGTGGCTCTCAATGCCTATATCAAAAAAATGGAAAGGTCACATTACTTAGCAATGCAGCCTAATGCTTTAGAAACACAAGAGCAATCCAATACCAAAAGCAGTAGAAGAAAGAAGATTAGCAAAATCATGGGAGAAATATCAGAAATTGAGACAAGGAAATCAATACAAAGAATCAATCCAATGAAAAGTTGGTTCTTTGAAAATAAATCAATAAGATTGATACAACCCAACCTAAAGTAACCAAAATCAAGAGAGAGAAAAGCCACATTATCAAAATTAGAGATGAAAATGGAGTTATCACAACTGATACCCAAGAAATTCAAAGGAGTATAAGGTATATTTCAAAAACATATTCCATAAAATTTGATAAGCATAAAGAAATGGATGATTTTCTGAGTAAGTACAGCTTACCTAAATTGAATCAGGAAGTACTGAATTATTTAAATAATCCTATAAAAATTAGAAAATTAATGAGTAATCTCAAACATTCCCACTAAAAACTATCTTGGACCACATGGATTCAGCAAAGTATTCCAAAGGACAAATAGCACCACTACTCCTTAAATTATTACATAAAATAGGGGAGGAAGAAACACTTCCAAATTCTTTCTACAAAGCTAATATACTAATCCCAAAACCTAATAAATACATAATTAAAAAACAAAACTATAGGCTAATCTCTTTGATGAACATAGATGCAAAGATTCTCAACAAAACCTTAGCAAATTGGATTAAAAACATATCAAAAAGACCATTCCCTCTGATCATGTACTATTTAACCCTGGCACACAAGGTTGATTCAACATATGCAAATTAATGAATGTAATCTATCATATAAAAAATCCAAAGTCCAACACCACATGATACTCTCCACAGACACATAAAAAGCTTTTGACATGATCAAAACCATAGAGAAAGTTGGAATGGAAGGAATTTATACCAACATAATAAAAGCTGTATACAACAAGCCAACAGAAAGGATTGTATTAAATGGAGAAAAACTTAAAGCATTCCCACTTCGATCAGGAACTAGACAAGACTGTCCACTTTCACCACTTCTACCCAATATTGTACTTGAAGTCTTAGAGAAAAGGAATTTAAATAGAAGTCAAGTTATTTCTATTTGCAGAAGACATGATCACATACCTGAGAGATCCTAAAAGCTCCACCAGGAAACTTCTGGAACTAATACATATGTTCATCAGAGTGGTAGGTTAAAAAATAATTGTTTAAAAATCAGTGGCCTTCTTATATACCAAGGATGAAAAAAGTGAAAAAGCCCTAAGAGAACCAATACCATTTACTATATCCCCTAAAAAAATGGAATACCTTGGTGTAAATCAAACCACGAAGTAAGAGACCTTTAAAATGAAACTTTAAAGCTCTAAAGAAAGAAATTACAGAAGACATCAAAAGGTAGAAAGAACTCCCATGCTCCTGGATGGGCAGAATTGACATCATAAAAATGATCACCCTACCAAAAGCAATATGCATATTCAATGCTATACCAAGAAGAATTGCCAAGCAATTCTTTTAAAAAGTTGACCAAATAATCTCAAAATTCATATGGAAGCACAAGACACAAGATACCAAAAACAATCCTTGGTAATAAAAAGTACTGAAGGTATCACCATAAAAAACCTCAATCTATATTACAAATCCATAGTAATAAAAACAGCCTGGTACTGGCTCTAAAATAGATACATAGATCAATGGATAAAAGTTGAAGACCCAGATATAAACCCACACAATTACAGCCATTTGATCTTTGACAAAAGGCCCAAAAAAACTCAATGGTAAAAGAACAGCATCTTCAACAAACAGTGCTGGCAAAACTGGATATCCACAGGTAGAAGATTAAAACTGAACTCGTACTTGTCACCATGCACAATAATCAACTCCAAATGGATCCAGAACATTAACATTATGCCAGAGACTATAAAACCCCCAAGTTGAAAGAGCAGGGAACTCCCTTGAGTGAACTGGGCTAGGCAGATATTTCCTAAACAGAAATCCAATAGCATAGGCACTAGAATCAACACTAAACAAATGGGATCTTATGAAATTAAAGAGCGTCTGTTCAGCTAAAGAGATTGTAAACTGAGAAAAAAGGCAACCCACAAAATGGGAAAAAATCTTCACTAACCACATATCTGATAAAGTTCTATTAACAGAGTACACAAAGAACTTCAAAAACTAAACACCAAGGAGATAAATAGCCCAATTAGAAAATGGCACTCAGAAATCAAAAGTATCTTCCAAGGACGAAATTGAAATATCTAATAAATATCTTAAAAAATGCTCTACATCCTTAGCCATCAAGGAAATGCAGATCAAAACTACCCTGAGATATTATCTCACCCTGGTCAGGATGGCAAAAATCCACAATACAAACAACACCAAATGCTCCAGAGGATGTGGAGAGAAGGGAACTCTCATACATTGCTGATGGGAATGCAGGCTTATACAACCACTCTGGAAATCAGTATGGCAATTTATAAAAACGTTAAGGATTGAAATGCCATAGTCCCCTGCTATAGCAATACTGGCAGACTTCTTCTGGAGATAGGGTGGGTCTAGTTAACCTCAAGTATCAAAATGCATCAATTTACTATGGCATCATGAGTACAGCAATGTTCATGGTGGCACTATTTGCAATTGCAAGTCAAGAAATCTATTCAAATGCCCAAGAGTTGAGGAATGGATAATGAAAATGTGGTACATTCATACAATGGAATATTACTCAGCTATCAAAAAAAGAATTAATGAAATTTGCCAGGAAATGGATGGAAGTAGAAGAAATTCTATTGAGTGAAATATCCCAGACACAGAAACTTAGACACCATATGTACTCCCTAATAAGTGGATCCTAGTTCCAAACCCACTTAATGACATATTCAAAGGGAAAATCTCTGTAATACGCACTATAATCTCAAAGGATTATAAATATTAGTGAAGGGGTATGAAGACCTCAAAAGAAAGGAGAGAAAAGAACATACTTAATAGAGAAATTAGACCATGGTTTTGTATTGCATGTAAGTAATAAGACATCTGAGGCAGCTCACTTTTACTTTCCTTCCTGTTCACTTGGGACTGGACAGGTTTGATCTCCCCAGTCAGGGAGAGGACAGGGACTGGCAGTTAGATGGCATCTAACTATAATGGTTATTCTTAATTTTTGCTGTGAAAAATCACCCACAGTTAAGCAACTTAAGGGAGAAAGGGAGATTTACTCAGCTTAAGGTTCTAGAGGGGAGATACAGTTTCTCAAGGTGGAGGCCGCATGGCTGGCTGGCCAAAGCTGGAGGAGGCTAAGTCACTATAGACATCTCGAATGCTGAGGGCTACAAACCGCTTGCTGCAAAGGCAGACTTCTTCTGGAGATAGGGTGGCTTTAATTCACCTCAAGGCCCACCCCTTTGACTGCCTTTCTCCAGTAAGACTCCACCTCTCAAGGTGCCACAACCTTGCCAAACACATGAGACTGTGGGGGACACATTTCAAGTCATGACACTCCACCCCTGTCCCCATAAGCTCATTGCCATCTCATTATGCAAACTATACTCAATCCAACTTTAAAAGTCAGTAGTCCCAACACAGTCTAAAAGTCCAAATTCCAGAGCCTCCTGTAAAGTCAAAAGACAAGTTACATACTTCCAACATAAATGGCACAGAATAAACATTCCCATTCCAAAAGGAAGGAATGGGGTTATATCCAGGAATGATTGGATCATACAAGACCAAAAACCAGCAGGACAAACAAGACCAAAAACCAGCAGGACAAACTCTGAATCCTGTAGCTCCAAGTCCAATAGGTGAACCAGTCTTTGAAATCATATCAGTTCCAAAGGGCTTTGCTTCCACCTCTCCAATGCAGGTGCCCATAGAACACATTGCTCTCTTGAGCTGACTCCTCCCAGGGTATACAGTTCTCCTTGCCAGGTGTCCCACATTGTCTCTGGCATCTCTAAATTCTCAATGGCAAACCAGGCTTTAACTCCACAGCATAAACTGCCCTTCTAGGTCCTCTAAACTGCAGACTGTCTGCCACATGCTGCCTGGATTCCATCATTTTTTGAAATCTTGGAGGAGGACTCCAGGATCTTCTCTCTCTTGCATCACTGATGACTCTAAAATGAGAACCATGTGGATGATGTTTGCAAGGCTGGCCCCCTTGAATCACAGCTGATTCTGCTTCTCTATGCTGACCTTAGGAAAAAGTTCTTTCACACCTAGACAGTTGCTTTATGGAAAAAGTGGACCCTTGTTTTGGAACTCTACCCTTTAGCTCGTTTCTTCCAAAAGGATTTGCATTCTTATGAGTGAGAGCCTTCTCTGAGGATTTTGCTCTCAAGCTAGGACCTCTCCTATTATTCAAATTGAGAGCAGGCTTTGACTTACAAATGGAGCTCATCTCTTTAAAATTTTTTTTATTATTTATTATTTATTCACTTGTGCATGTGTGCATGTGTGTGCGGGTGTGTGCATGTGTAGAACCACGGGCGAATCCAGGAACCACCATGGACCGCCTCCACCTCCTCCTTATTTACTCTGTCCTGGGATTCATAGGGTCCGCCCTACCAGGACCAGAAATGTAGGCCGCTCCTGCTTATGCCTGACATCTATACGTGGGGTCTAGGATCCAAACTCAGGACCTTCCACCTGCAAGGCAGAGGCTTAACCCCTGAGCCACCTGTCCAGTCCCTGGAGCTCATCTCTTTAACAGCCATTTTGTTCTCTGCTTGCTTCTTCCTTGTTCAACTCTTTAAGTTTGCCATTGCATTTTTCACCATTAGATCTTACAGTTTTTGATTTTTTTTCTGCCTGATTCTTTCTCTTTTTCATAACTCTGAAGGCAACTAAAAAGTAGCCATATCACATTGTCAAGACTATATTGCTTTGAAATTTCCTCTGCCAAGCACTTCAGTTTAACTTCAGGCAAGCTTTCAGGATGATGGCAAAATTTCATTAAACTGTCCGCCAACACATGGCTCCATGTGTCACTTGTCCAGTTGCACAGTCTCTGTTCCTCTGTGGACCATCACAAGCTGAGCTTCCACTGCTTGCATCTCTCACAACATTGCTCTCTTCAGAACTCTGAGGAGAAAGGCCCATTTGGCCCCATTGCCAAGACGTAAAGACTTTCCCAGCACAAAGTCCCAAAATTCTCCATATTTCTCCCAACAAACAGTTCCAAAGGCACACAAGCCACATCACAACATTTACCATAGTCCTGGGTACCAACTTCTCTCAGCTTCACAAACAGCTTCACATTGTGATACCAGATGCTCTTAATCACAGCAATACCCCACTACCTGGTACCAATTTCTATAATGGTTATTCTTAATTTTTGCTGTGAGAAAGCACCCAAAGTCAAGCAACTTAAGGGAGAAAGGGAGATTTACTCAGCTTAAGATTCCAGAGGGGAGATACAGTTTCTCAAGGTGGAGGCTGCATGGCTGGCTGGCCAAAGCTGGAGGAGGCTAAGTCACTGCAGACATCTTGGAGGTTGAGGGTTGCAAACTGCTTGTTACAAAGACAAACTTCTTCTGAAGGTAGAGTGGGTCTAATATACCTCAAGGCCCACCCTTTGTGACTGCCTTTCTCCAGCAAGGCTCTACCTCTCAAGGTGCCATGACCTTGCCAAATATATGAGACTGTGGGGAACACATTTCAAACCATGACACCAGCTGACAAATGGGAAACTGACCCCACTCATGGGTGTGTCCTACTCCTATTCTTCCATCTACTTTGAATCTTTTATATTAAACAGTCTTTTATCTTTGGTTAGGAGATGATCTGGACAACCAATCAGGATGCAGCCAAGGGCAATGAAGGAACAGCAAAACTGAAAACAACAACAAACAATAATTCAGAATACCAAAGACCCTACAATATTCACCTGAAATAGACCAGCCAAATCTCAAATCTCTCCCCATCCTAAAGCTCATGGAACCTTGTGGAGGGGGGGGGGTCAGGAGTGTAACAGCCTAAAGAGAACTAAAGGTATGCAAGATACTCCACACAAGTCAGGGCTGTAGCAGCCAGGGTATAGCCATGATGTGATTGGACCTTGCCTGGCCTGCACAATGGCTGACATGTCAACAAACCCCTAAAGTCTAGCAAGGATCACATGGGAGAAGGCTTCATGCAGTAGGAGCCTCAGAGGCAAGGGCTTAAGTAGATATAATAGAGTTCCCATACTAGCGGGCAGCTCAAGAAAGAGTCTCAAGCTATGCCACTGAGTCCTGAACCCTCACTAGTGTAGAGGACTCAGAGTAAAATTCAGTGCCTACATAAACAGATGTTCTGGAGGATGGGAAGGAAAAGGCAGGAAGCATCAAGAGAAGAGGAGGAAGGAAAAGTTGTGAGAGGGAGGGCTGAGTGTGGCAAGGGGGGAAGGGAGGGGGAGAGGGAGAAAAATGGGGGATCTACTGAGCTTGTATAATGGCAAAAAATGCAATAAAAAATAAAGTATAAAGAATCCTCAAAGTAAAAAAACAAGATCAAGAAAGTTGGAATTTCAAGCTGTTTAAATGAAATTGTTAAAAATAATTCAGATGTAACCTTCCAAATTTGATTTCATTTCTGAGTTTTGATATACTTGTTGCAAAATAATACAAGGATAAAGGTTTAATAATATATGTAGAAAAATTATCTTCTGATTTAAAGTCACAAAAAGATACATAATTACTAATTTGAATCTCAAGAAATTATATCCTCTATAATATTTCAAAGTATCAAATATTAAAATGACTGATGTTAGAGAAAATACATTATTTATTAATTTTAGAAAACAAATTTGAAGATGTTAAAGTTCTTAATATGTATTTATAACATATATAGCAAGAGATCACATCCCAGAATAAAAACAGAACATACATTGCTGTTATCAAGCTGCCATCTTTGCTGTCTTGCTAGTTTTCTTACCATGAATGATGTTCTATGTCTTTCATTTCTATAAAAGGCCTTGATAAACTAAGATGTAAACTGTCCAAATAACCCTGGCTGTTTATTGCGCTAACCTTAAATTGTTGGACCCTGAGACCCTCGCCCTAAAATTCACAAAGCAGGCCGGTTCAGGCCCACAGTATAGCCCTTGCTTGTAGTCATTCAGGCATCCATTGTTTATAGCCATCCAAGCATCCATTGTTAGTCATTGCTTAAAACTATGTACAGCCTTGAGCTTTCTACAGGTATTTCCCCACCCCTTAAGACCTCTAGCCCTTCAGTTCTGGAAAAGCAAGTTTGCACAAAGGGGAATTCCATCAATGAATGTCACCCAGAATGAACAGCCTGCGGTTAAGCAGGTGGACTGGAATGATCACCAAGAGCTAACTCCACCCGAGCTCTTGCCAACCAATGACTGTAAAGACCATAGAAAATTCCTCAGCTAAGCAACCCCCCCTACCCCAAGACCCCTTAAAAACCCCTTGCCCGAGCTGCTTGGGGCCGCTTTAGTCTCTCCTGCTTGAGAGGTTGCTGGAGCCGCCCGGTGCGTCGTTAAATAAAACCTCATGCTATTGCATCGAGAAGGGTCTTGGTCTTTCTCTCGGTGGCCTCGTTCCTGACTGAAAGACCGGGGGTCTTTCAAAATTGGTTCATATAGTCACACTGTAATTTTGAAAATAAGTAGCAATGGGAAGTCAACAGCCTGAAGAACTAGGAACCTTTAGACATTTATTCCAACCTGGAAATACTGAATTATTGAGTTGAGATTATGACGTGTATGCAGTGTTTACAGTCTGAAACAGAAGGATTGTAATTTGGAAGTCACCTACACAGGTAATTCCAGGTCAACAAGGACAATATAATTTAAACCTCTATCTCAAAGCAAGTAAGCAAATAATTGAAATACAAGTGGTTGTAAAATAAAAGAACTTTGCAGTACTTTTAAACATCAGTCAAGATGTACACAACCAAGGAAATGACTAAGAAAATGCCATGTTTAAAGTGATAGGAAATTTCATGGATGGAACTTTTATTTGTCCTTATGCCCTTTTGCTAGTGTAGCATGACACAAATTGAAGAAAATATTGTCCTTATCCCTAGTCTCTTCTGTCAATCGGCAGTAGATTTCATTATTCTGATGTCTGAGGGCTGGAGTAGGGACTTTTTTTAGTTCCTATTTTGAGTTCAGACAATCAAAAGTTGTACAGGTCACATCTGAGGCTAGAGGAAATGATGAAAAGCAACGGGCAAGAATTGTGAAAACCTTACAAAGAATATTGGTCCATAAAAACTTGGAGAGATTATTGATTGATGAAGATATTGGATAAGCAAGAGCTCTGAAAGATGCAAGAATGGGAATGAGAAAAATTAAGGTCCTTAAAAGTAGCAATTAATATAGCAGAATTGGTAAATATACACAATGACTCAGTGAAGATCAATGAAATGACTAAAAGACCTTAAATCATCATGCTACATTGATCAGTCAATGTCCTTAAGAAGTCAGAATGTTATGATTTACACTTTTTTTCATTTTTCCAATATAGCCAATTTAAAAAAAAGTCACAATGCATGCAAAGCAATAGGACACTGCTATATAAGCAAAGAAAGACAAAAAGTATGACAAAATTTCTACAAGAAATTAAACAGTTTTAGAGCAGCCTTGCTGGAATGATCTCTGAATGTCTTCAAAGGTCATACCCCAGAGCTGCACTTACCCAGAAGGGAAACACCTTGAAGTCCCCAACTTCCCTCAAAGCTCTGTTCTTCAAAGGATATGGAAATTAGTTCTCCATTGTAATTAAACCCTACCAGAAGGTCTGGCAAGTGATCAACTGGGTTGGGTTGGGCCCCAATGTAAACAGATCAAAGAGATGCAGAGGACCAAAAGTTCCAATCAAGTTTGTGAAATTGGAGCTAACCATGAAAAAAGGTCATTTTTCCTATGTTTGCCTAGGCCGTTAAATATACCTGACCCTATCAGCATCTTTGATTCCCTTGTCCTTTATGGTATTCCACATCTGTTGTCTGTAAATTCTTTGCCAGCTCCCTTCCCCCTCATAGCTCTCCACTTCTGGAGTCTGTGAGTTACAGCTCCCTTGCCCCTCATGGATTCCTTGCTTGGAGTCCATTAGCTCTCCAGGGCTCTCTTGCCTCTCATGGATTCACATCCATGAGTTCTGTTCTTTCTGTTTTGTAATAAACTCTGCCATAATCCTATATGAGTGTTCTGGTTACAATCTTCAACTCCAGAACACAAGAATCTGGATACATGTAGACCCATATCATTTAGCAAACACAGCCAGGAGGTCAAAATTCCATATCAGAAATATATGCATTGGGTATACTTAGAATGGCTTTAAGAAAATTATTTTCTAGTTTGTGTAGATCTTGTGGCAATCATGAAAAAAACTAACAGACACACGAATGATAAACAAAAAGGAATAAAAATAAAATATATAAAAATCAGCAAATTTCAAATGAAAATAGAAATATGGGAAGAAAGGAACTGTAAAAAATAAGAAATAGAAGTAGCAAATAATTATGGTAAATCCTTAGTATTTATAATTAAGTGTAAGTGTTTAAATTTCCAACTAAAAAAAAAGTGGCTGAAAAAAAGATGACAAAAGCAACAGCCTTCAATACATTGCCTGCAAGTCTCTTATTTTAGCCTTAGGGGAACAGATAGACAAGAAATAAATGTATAATAAAATAATATTTCTAACAAAAATTAAGGAGAGTAGTTACTTAACATTTCACAAAACAGTTTCAGTAAAAATTAGTCAACGATAACGAAGCTCACTACATAATTATGAAAAGGTTAATTTGTTAAGAGGATATAATTGAAAACATATGGTTCCAATATTGCAATATATAAATAAATAATAAAATAATAAAAGTTTAAGAAAGAAATATGGAACACTATAATAATATTAGGAGACCTCAATAAGCCAGTTTTAGCAATGGAGAAATAACACAGATAGAAAATCAGTAAGAAAAATTTGATATTGTAAAAACAAACATATACAGAATATTTCATTCAGAAGGCATTATAGTTTTGGGAGAATATAGAATAGATCACATGAAGGCTACCAAGCAAGATTTGATAAATGTAAGAAAACCAAAATCATGTCAAATACTTATTTCAGAATGCTATAAAGCTAGAAAGAGAAAACTGGTAAGGCAGGATTAGAGCAGCTATGCTGGGATGGGTCTTTCAAGGTCTCTGAAGGTCTTTGGAATTCTTGAAGGTCATCCTCCACTGCTGGAATCACCCTGGAGGAACACCCCTGCTGAGGAACTGGCTCCAATCCTCCCAGAGATAAGATGGCCAACTTCCCTATGAAGATTATGGAAATGAGCTCTCCATACCACAGCACTTGACCTCTAGCCCACATGGGCCCAAGAGCAACTGGGTTGGGCCTCAATGGGAGTTAACTAATGAGAAAAAGCCAGTTTCCTGGGGCTAGCCTAGGTGTATAAATATTCCTGGCCCTGACAGTCATCTTTGGTGCTCTAGCCCCTTGTGGCACTTGTGCCACAGAGTTCTTTCTAGTTCCTTGCCTGCTCCTCATGGACTCCATTTCAAGGGTCCATGAGTTCTCTGGTGGTCTAGCTCCTCATGGCATTAGTGCCATGAGTTTTGTTTTGTGCCTGTTTCTCATGCATTCCATAAGTTCCTCGTTCCTCATGGATTCCATGCCTAGGCTCCATGAGTTCTCCAGGGCGTTCTAACCCCTCATGGCATTCCACCTCTGGAGTCTATGAGTTCCACCTTTCTCTCCTCTAATAAACTCTACCTTAAATCCTTTACTCATGTTCTGGTTTCAATCTTCACTCTGGAACACAAGAACCCAACAACATCGGGATGGTCATTTTCTGTCCTGCATCATTTGGTGCCCCAAATCAGGACAGTCCCAACTGTACTGCATCATTTGACACCCGAGATGAGATAGCCAAAAGACTGTTTCCCGTATTACTGGAAAATTTAAACTAGTCAGAATAAAAAACACACTAATGAATATAAATTTTATTTAAAAATAGAATATAGAAATAAAATCTTGAGATAAACAAAGGTAGAAATAAAACATGCCAAAACTTATGAGCAAAATCACTTCTGTTGTGATTTGAGTGTTTCCTCCAAAATTTCAAGAGTAAGAAACTTAATTCCCAAATACATACAGTAATGATATTTGAATTTGGGGCCTTTGGGAGGTAATTAGGTTAGATGCAGGTGAATGCATGGTCTCTAAGATGTACCTAAGCTTTTTACAATATTATTTTACTTATTTATTTATTTGTTTGTTTATTTGTTTATTTATTTAGAAGGACAAATGCAGGACAGGGAGACAAAAGCAGAATGCATGCCAGCCCCAATGCATAAGTGAATGGAGGCCAGACGGAAAACTTTCAGAAGTCACTTTTCTCCTTGTACAGTGTGGGCTTCAGAGACTATTACTCAGGTCCATAGATTTGTGAACCTTAACTGCTGAGCTATCCGCCCAAACTTGTGGCTTTATAAGAAATACAAGTGTAACTACAGAAGTTTCTTCTATCTCTCCAAGTGAGGCCTTCTGCAATGTTGTGATGCAAAGAAGGCTCTTTTCGGATGCTGATATATTTTCTGTATCAGGTTCTTAGAGTTAGCAGACTCCAGAACTGTGAGGCAATGAAACTTTTATATTTGAAGAATTTAACTATTGTGTTTATGGTGTGTGTGTTAATGAATACCTGTGTTTGACCTAGAGAGACAGTGAGTGATATGCTTATGCATGGGGAAAGTGATACATTAATTAAGATCAGAGGACAACTTTGTGAAGGAGGTTGTCTGTTTCCATTTTTATGTGAGTTTCAGTTATCCACTCAGGTCCTTAGGAGTGTGCAGCGAGTGCCTTTTCCCATTGAGCCTTCTCTCAAAGGATGTACATAGTCTTTTAATCTCTATGGGGAACATGATAACTAACATTGTGTCTTCTTTCTACCAGTGCTAGAGGACATTTCTTCCTCAACCTAAAAGTGAAAATTGTAGGTTCTGAAATATTTTATTGCAAGTAGAACAGCTGAGTTCATTAAATTACTAAATGTGAGTTCACATGCACAAAAGGTAGTATTTATTTATCTCTTTGTTTTATATAGTGTCTAATTATGTAGTTCATGCTTTCCTGGGGCATTTGAAAAGCTCCCAATATACAGTAAATATCATTATTACTGTCTAAGTACTACACTGCAAGAAATGGTGATATATAACTGTAATCTCAGTACTCAAGGAGGCAGAGAAAGGAGGATTACAAAACTTAAGGCTAGCCTGGGCTGTATGGGCAATCCCAGGCAGCCAGGGATAGATATCAATTTGTGGTAGAACAGACAAGGAAGTCTATCTAGCAGGAATGAAAATACCTAGCATTCATGCCTGTTATATTCAAATCCTCTAAATCATACTTTTTAGAGAGAAGATATATGGCCTTAAGAGATGTCTTCAGGTAGCTTTTTACTACACTGCTAGAGGTAATTAGAAACATAGCCAAATAATTGAACATATGAAATAAAGAATCATACCTGCTTGCTGTCATATCTGAAGTTTCTTAAATTCTTACTCTGAATGTCTTTTCAAAAATGATATTTTATGAAATATTATTTTCTTAATGCTCAACTCAGCATTTTAATAAAGCACTTACTTTTAGAAAAAGTAACTCTGAATTACTGTAAGCATTGAATTTTTGCCATTAACATCTAGAGTAAATGATATGGGGTCTGTATGCACCCAGGTTCTTGTATTCAGGAGTCAAAGACTGAAACCAGAAAAGCTTAAAGGATTAAGGCAGGGTTTATTGGAGGAGAGAAAGAACTGAATTCACAGACATGAATCCATGAGGGGAAAGAGAGCACTAGAGAACTCATGAACTCCAGGCATGGAATCCTTGAGGGGTGAGAAAGAAGTCAGGTAGGAACTCATGGATTCCAGATGTGGAATTCCATGAAAGGAAAGGGAGCCAGAACTCATGAACTTCAAACATGGAATCCATGAGGACTAATGAAAGGCAAACAAGAACTCATAAACTCAAGACATAAAGTCCCATGAGAGGCAAGAAAGCTGCCAGGTTAAGATTATTTATAGGCTCAGGGAAAAAATGGCTTTTCCTCATTGATTAGATTCAGTTTCTGCAAACCTGATTGGAGCTTTTGGTCCTCTACATCTCTTTAGTCTGTTCATATTGGGGCCCAATCAAGTAGATCTTTTGCCAGATCTGGAGGTAGGGTTTAGATACATGGAGAACTGATTTCCATATACTTTCATATACTTGGGACAAGTTGGAGACTTTATCTCTGTAAAGAATTAGATTCAGTTCCTCCATATCAATAGGGTGTGTTCCTTCAGGGTAATCCCAACAGTAGGGGATGATGTTCAAAGACCTTCAGAGATCATCCCAGGATGACTGCTCTAGAACTGCTAATCCCCCCCTTAATTTTTATGAGGACTTTACTGTTCAGAGTATGAAGGTGAGGACAAATCTTAACTACTTCCTGCGGAGTTGAGTTTAAGGAAGTGTGAGCAGTCAGTGGTCCTCATCTAGGAGATGCTGGGATGACCCAGAGGTCTCCACATTTGAAGCTTTATGGATATTAATCAAGGAGAGACACAACAGATAAACCCACAAGATCCAAACATAAGGATTAAACCAATGCAACTGGGAAGGCAGATGGGATAAGGAAAAGGACCTTGAAAGTCTTACTGTGGGTACAGGCAAGAGTTAGTAAAGAAAACCTGTTTTCTTGCCTGGAATAGTCTCTACCTTTGTTTTGTGTAGAAGCAAAGAGCAGCAGGTAATTTACATACTAGAGGAGACACTTTCCTTTGGCAGCTGTAAATCTGCAAGGATGCATTCTAAGTTTTGTTCAAAAATATGTGTTTCTGATTCCATGGGGTAGAACAATCCAAGTTAGCTCTGCTTCCCTTCTGGGTTCTTTTTTTTTTATTATTTTTTTATTATTATTATTATTTATTTAACTGTGTGCATATGCATGTGTATGTGTGTGCGTGTGTGTGTCTGTGTGTGTGTATGTGTGTGTGTATGTGTAGAACCACGGACGAATTCGCGAACCGCCATGGACGCCTCCACCTCCTTCTGCCCCGGGATTCACAGGCTCCGCCCTACCAGGACCAGAAGCACAGGCCGCCCCCACTTCCGCCTGGCGTCTATACGTGGGATCTCAGGACCTTCCGCCTGCAAGGCGGAGGCTTAACCTCTGAGCACCTCTCCAGCCCTTCCTTCAGGGTTCTTAAAAGCAAAGAGATACTGGCTTTCTGGTAACAAAAGAATGAAAAAGAATGCATCTTTTAAATTTCAAGTTGTTTAGAGTCTGAATCAGTTCTTATCTAGTTTCTGATTACAAGGGCCATGGTTTCCAGCATTGAAAATGTATTTGCTGGGGAGGCTCTTGTGACTTCACCCATGTTTGTGGATGAGGCCCACACCTGAGATGGAGACTGTATTAAAATTACCTCTGGAATAGATTGATTAACAACAACATAGACAACTTTATCCCATGTGCTAAAACTTTCCATTAGTTCTAAACCTGGGACATTTATAGAGCATTCAGGCATATAAAACAAGGGAATGTTTAAAGACCATATCATTAACTATGCAAGGAACCTCTGTAGTCACCTTCTAAACTTGTCACTCCCCTGATTCCAACAGTTCCATTTAAATCAGAAGATGACAAGAGTCAAGGCAGTAAGTTGAACACTTAAAAATGTGTTCTTGTATCTATTAAAAGAGGAACAAATTCACTTCCCACTTGCATGTTAACCCGAGGTTCTTGACATGTTATATCAGTTTGGCATTTGGGCTCTCCTTCACCGAGTATCAGTGGCAATTCTCCCTTTTCCCATTGGAGGGAAGCCAACAGCCTCAGTCCTTGTCATTTGTCCCCTTCAGAGGGGCTTAACCCCTGGGCCCTAGGATTCAGGAGGCAATACTTCCTCTAATGGAGATTACCACAGTCACAACAATGGCCAGGAGGAGGCTTTTTGCACCTAAAATAGTTTTTTCAGAAATGGTTACATTTAAAATATTTTTTTCTCTTTCCCTGTTGAAAGGGATTTTGGGATGTCTACTTAGGCATGCCTTGATCCTACTGTTATTCCATGGCCTTAAGACAATTTCAAACTGATTTTCTTTCCTGGTTCTTTCTCTTTCCTCAGTTTCAGTTTGAAAAACATCTATGAATTTATCTGGGTCTTCAGAGAAACTGTCAGAGTCCTTTTTAATTTGGCCCAGGTCTTAAAAGAAAAAAGTACCATGAACCCAAGTTAACCCAAATGAACTTATCTCTTGAAGAGGACAGACTAATACTGGGTCTGGATTACATGGCCTCTGCTTAGTCTCAAGGAAAGAGAGTTTGGCTGAGGCAGAAGGTCCTGGATAGAAGGGATAAAATTCCTGTTCCATCTTAGTTTTGAGGGCATCTGCACTGGGAGACTAAGTTTTCTCCAGAATTTGTAGCTGGTACTTTTGGCTGAGATCTCTATTGTCTCTTAGATAAAAGAAAATTTAAACCTAGGGAACTTCCTGCATTTGCTTGTCTTTCAGCAGAATAGATTTATTTCTAAGATATATTGATGCATGTCTGAGAACAAAATATAACAAGTTAGTTCTTCTTCAGGATAGTAGGATTAAACATTCTCCTGTTAGTGCCTGGATTTAGGAACAAGCAACCTCTCTTTAGCTAGAGTCTAGGGAACCTGGATTTGGGGAAAGGCACATGGCTGGGCAAGGCCCAGCCCATACTGTAAACCTGGCAGTTGTTCTCCTCCTGGTTGTAGTTTACAGTGGCTAGCTTCTGCAGCCAGTGCTGATAGTGTCTGACAGAGGGGGCTCCCCCCTGCCAGTGCTAAAAGGTACAGGGTTCAAGGTCTATGAGTGAGTGAAGCCTCATGACTGAGATGCAAGTTTCCTATTCCATTTAGACAGATGGATGGCCATCATCCCATACATGAAGCACTTTTTCATTGGAAAAGACATAAAGTCCAAGATTAATCCAAACCATTCCACACAGACAAAGGTAAATCCCTCCATGAGAGATCATTCACATATGCCATCAACAAGGAACTACAGAATGAGTCCACTGGAACCCTGTGATTATGATGAGATTTTAAGGATTCCCCATGGGGCTAAAGATTAGAGCACTGAGGTGGTGCAGGTCTCCTGCCTCAGGCCACACCATTCACTCACACATTCACACAGAGTTTAAAGCATCCCCCCCCATTTCAAAAGTGCCTTTCTCTTTCCCCTCCCCCCAAAAGTGTGTTTGGAGAGATAAGCAGAATCACCCTCCCATCTCCTGCCTCCTGGATTACTGTGCCAAATATGTTGCAAAACTGGAGTTGATCTCCTGATTGGCTCATCAAATGATACGGGTCTGTATGTCTCCAGGTTCTTATGTTCACGAGTGGAAGATTGAAACCAGAGCATGCAATCCATGAAGGGTGAGAGAAAAGTCAGGTAGAAATTCACAGATTCCAGACATGAAATCCCATGAGGGGCAAAGGAGCTGGAACTCACAGACTCCGGACTTGGAGTATCATGAGGGGTAAGCGAGCTACCAAGCACTCACAGACTCCAGGCAAAGAATCCCTAAAGGTGAGAGAAAGACAGAATAGAAACTCACCTACTCTACATATGGAGTTCCATGAGGGGCAAGGAAGCTGAAGATGCTGACAGTTCAGTATTATTTAAAGACCTAGGAAGACCCAGGAAAAAATGGCTTTTCCTCATAATGGTTATTGAATTCACAGGCTGTGTATTGAAGTCAACTGGATACATAGCCAATGTAATTCTACTTTAGATATGGGAAATTCTACACTTCAGAGAAAACTACCATTTCTTGAAGAAAAACATATCAAATATCAAGGATAAGCTGCTATGGTATTAAGTGATTGTATTCCATTAAAAAAAAAAGACCTCATTTTTTTAAACTGGATAAAAAAAAGACAAAATTCTTAAAAGAGTTGGTTCCATTTCACCACTCTGAAGGAAAACAAATCCCAAATTATTACAAAATATGAGTTGTGAATTACGTAGTAATCTAAATGGACATAAACACAACTTATAAATTAAGCATGCCTTAAAAATCTTTATAAAATGAGAATATATCTTACCTGGTAATTATTTTGGTTTTGTGACAATCTCAAGTGGTTTGATGATGTAAAATGTGGGGAAAAATTACTTCGAGTTGGATTTGTATTACTGTACATAGTACTAGATGCTGTATGTAATGAGGTCCGTGGTGTCAAATGGTAGTCCCTATTTTGATACAGTACATTGTCTGACATATCTCTAATATTCACCATTTGTGAATTTGACAGATTTCTTCCTGGTCCAGGCAAAATTGTACTTTGGTTCTCAGCTCGAAGGGAACTGTTAGTTTCATAAAACCGTGAGTAACTAGTTATTTGTGCTCCCATCGATGCCAGCTCTTCTTCTCTGGCATATTCATCCTCAGCATCTCCAGTCTCCATTGCAATTGATAAACAAGTTCCTTCTGCTGAGCTAGTCTTCTGTCCAGGATTTCCTCCCAGAATTCTCTGAGGGCAATCACTAACTGCTAGTGAAAACACTTCACGAATTTCTAAATTCTGTGTTCTACAGTAAGGGTCTCTAAGAGTTGGCTTTTGTCCACACAAGGAATGTGATGCTGGACCTGTATGCTCAGGTTTATATGACCTTTGAATCCCACCTGGTTCAATTTTGCAAGGCCGATGGCACACAGATGACTTTTGAGGTACTGTCATTTCAGAAGCTTGCATTGGAGAGCTTCCGTAGTTTTTCTTTGTGTGAGTGTACACTGAGTTTCCAGCATTCAGTACACTTGTCTGTCTTGACAAAATAATTGTCTTTTCCCCTAGGAGCAAGGAGGCATTTTTACAGTGTGCTACTTGTCTTTGAACAGGAATGTGCAATTGAAATTCAGTGTCATTTTTATTGACTGCTTTCTGAATAGGAATTTTCTGTGCTTCTGTAATTTGTATATTTGTATGTTTTGTTGTTCCTTGCCTACTTGATGAACTTGCTGGACTGTATATACCAGTTACAATGACATCATTATTAGCAGAAGTCCAAGAAGATTGTTGGCTTGAAGGTCGAGCAATATTAACTACATTTCTGACTGTAATGTCTGGTGCTGCCAACGAGGTACCAGAAACAGTTCCGGTTGTTGTTCCTGATTCAGAGTTCTTATTACTCATTTTTCTTCGCTTATTGCCAACCCACGTCTGAAAGTACAAAAAAAAGGTATTATGAACAAGATGAACAAACCTAAAGAAACCTATTTCTAAGTGATAAATTACAGTCTTGTCATAGAAGCAGTGCCTATATCAGGGCAAAAGAAAATGAAACAGCAACAAAACAGTAACTAAAATGTAAAATTCACCCAATAAATACATAGTAACTTTAGGAACAGAGTATTATCTCTCTTTGCTGCCACATGATCCATCTAATTAATACGTATCAGGAATTCTGAAAATATTTGCATCTTTTTATTATTAAATACATTTTTAGGAATATACCTTAAAATGCAATTACATTCTGATTAGTTATGAGTCTGCAGTTACTGTTGCCCACTGCAAAAAAAAGAGCTTTTCAGACCAAAGCTGATAGAAACACTAATCTTTGGGTATAAACATAAGTATTTAGATGGTAATTTGACAGACATACCAAATCCATTTAGCAAAACAATAGCATTACCTCCTCTCCAGGGCCTAGCTTTTGACAAAGTTTACAGTATCAGAGGTGGATTTCCTTCTGCAGAGCAGTCCTCAAATCCAATTAAAGAATAGCTGGTTATCCCCTCACAGACTTAAGCCCTGCCTACAAACTATATACAGATAATCATATCAAGAGGGGAGGAGACACTAGATTCCACCTTTCCCTGAAAGTCTATGAGCAGTTTATGGTCACTGGAGGAGGAAAAGGCATGTTCTTCAGTGATGCAGCCACTAATAATGAGCCTGTGACCTGTAAACAAAATTTCACCCATGCTCCTGTTTTCAGCTCTAAGTAGACTTATTGAGCCATCAATAATAAAAAGTACAAACAGGAAGGTAGAAATGATACTAACTGGAAAGAGGAATGGAATGAGTGGGAGCAGAAGGCAAGCAGGAGAAGGTAATGGGGAGAGGGAGGAAATAAAATAAGCACATTACTTGTGCCTGAAAATATCATACTATAATCTATCATCATGCATAATTAAAATATTGTGATAAAAACAAAGCTATATTCACAGATGTAGACAATGTTTATAGGTATTGATATTCATTACATATTCATTTGAAGTAGCAAAAAATTAAACAATATTAAAGGTAGATTCTTTAACTTTAGAAAATGTTTATTATTCATCAAATGTACATTTACAATCTTCAGATTTAATGAAATTAGTTGTATAGATATATACCAGATCATGGTGAATTTCATTTAGAAATACAAATAATAAATTTTATTTATGAATAATGCTTACGTTATTTTCACAAATGTTCATTATTAAAAACTGCATTATAATATAATTTCCATATATACATCTTTGAGTTGTCAATTCAATAGAATGCAGTATTAAAAGAGATGCTAGTTTGTCTGAGATTTTTCCAAGTACTCTCCAACATATGAAAATTCTGCTTTTCTCAAGCTCCACTTTGTACTTTTTGTAGCCTTTATTAATCTGAGCAATAATAGTAGGTAAATTTTTGCAGTTTTGACTGAATTTGCATAGATTCTATTTTGATAGATTATTTTTACCATGAATTACCTTTACTTATTTTTATATTGCTGTTCTTACCTTTTTAATTGCTTTATAAGAGTAATTTTCTACTAGAGATACTAACTCTTTGTCACACAATGCAATTTTGGGTGGTTGTCATTAATTTATGGTAGTGATTTTCTTCTTTACAATTATTCTACTTACCAAATTTTATACAATAAATATGCATTATTTCTATAAACAGAAAAAAGTTAGTAATAAAGGTAATAAATACCAGAGGATGATATTTAGGATTTAATTATAAAATATATTCTTTAATATAAGTAATTTATTCTAATTATCTTAGGATTATTACCCTAAATGATGGTTCTTCTTCAAATACACAATAAGAAATATTGCATTCCATAATGTGATTATCAGACTTTATATTCCAAATGCATATCTCCTAAAAAACTTTTTAAAACATGCTAACTTACTAAAAATTAAACAAAATAAATGAATAAATGAAAATATGAAATAAACTAATCTTGCAAGAATATGGTGAGGATTTATTTTTATATTTTTTCTACAATGTGCTTTTGAAAACACATAAACTATCTAATTTTCAATGTTACGATGTATGGCTACAGCATTAATGTTGTTGTAATACTGTAAATAAAAGGCAATATGTGATTGATGATGCACTATGTATACTTTATATATTTTAGCTCCCTTGCCAAGTGCCATTTTCTAATTGTGGAGGTAGAAATGGAGTACTAAAAACATTTGAGGAAGGACTTCTTGCCATCAAGTAGCAAAAATCCAAAGCCAAGTCTGCTTGAATTCAAAATGTATTTCTCTTCAATGGTACCATGTATAATGACTAGAAACTCCTGAACTAGTCGTCTCTGTTACTTATTTTACTTTGAGAATTATTTTTTTCCATAAACAAACTGTGGTGCTCCATTTTGCTTCACATAATGAACTCTGATTTCCTTTATTGAAACATCAGGAGCAGGAATTAAAATTCAATGGCTACAGAAGTATAAATATCTCAAGTGTCAAGAGAGAGAAATGAAAAGAAATTTCTTTGGAAAATATTTCCTAAAAGGTGAATTATACAAGTATTCAAAATGTGCCTATGTTATGACTTACCAAGTTAAAAAATGCACAGGAAAAACAATCTATTTGTTATTACAAAATATACAAGTACTAAATTTTAAAATGACAATGAAAAGCATAGTGAATGAGTTTAATTTTTAAACAAGAACAATTATATCCCGAGGACATCTCTGACTGCATTTTAAAATACTCAATATGTTCTCATTACCTATATTAGTCCAAGAAGTTCAAGAGTGATTCTAGTATATTACATATTTTTGGATTGTTTATATAGCTTTATCATTAGTGCATATAGCTGTGTATTACTTATAAAAGTTTATATAGTTTTGTAAACATTCATCTACCCACCAAAAGAAAAAATGTAGTAGAATATTATGTACATGTAAAATTCAGCTCTCTTGCAACCCAGCAACCTCATTTCACAGCCAGTACAGATGTACCAAAATTTATAAACCTCATTAATATGATGACTCCTGATCTTATAGCGCACTTTCTCTAACTGTATAATTTGAACAAATCTGGAATCCTATTTTACCATGAATTAGAAAGAAATACACAAAATGAAAGAGGTGCTGGTGGTGATTAAAGTTGTTGCTAACAAGCATTCCAAGATTTCAAACTTAAATTATGTACTAAGCATTGTTCATTAAAAAGGGGATAGAAAAGCATAGAAGCTTAGTCGAGGAGCAGCATTGAAGTTGAAAGAACTGTGGCTGTGTGTGTGTGTTGCATGTGTGTGTGTACAAAGAGATGGAGGCTGCCAAATTAGAGCCCCATCTTCTTAGACTCCATTGGTCATTAATTTCTTTCTTCCTCACAGCTATTTGGTGGTGTGGGAGTTGATATTTGCATTTCTTTCCATTCATTTCCAAATCTTTAAAATATTTTAAGGTTGTGGGTAGTGTAAAAGACAGGAAAGTAGAAAGGAGAAGGAAAGCCTCAGAATAGTAAGAGGAGGACATGAGATAGAAAATTATTGACTAGGAGTTAAAGACAAAGCCCCAGGAGAATTGACAGTTCTGATAATTATTTATGGGTAATTGGGGAAAATGAAGACTTGAGTGATACTTTAAAACAACAGCAATGATAACAACAAACTAGACCCTCTGAATATGGCTAACACGGAATTGAGCTCACTGGCATAGCACCTCAACTTAAATAAACTTCAAATGCTGGAATTTAGAATAATATAATTTCTGGAGGCTTGGAAGTCCTGGCAGAAGAAATGTCAAAATTTTTCCTACTTCAATTTGAATGATGACAAAATCAAAGATCTCTTTATAGTAAAAGCTGTGCTAAATTATAAAAATTTGGGAAGTCTTGATTCATATAACTGATAACATAAACCTGCGAGAATGCAGAAAAAGTACTTTTGAACTGCTGCAACAAATTACACACTTAGATGGATTTGATCAAGAGGATATGGAAGTACCAAATTCAGAAGAGGAAGATAGCAGGAATGGAAAAGAGGATGATGATGAAAATGATGTCGACTCATCTGGAGGATATGACATAGAAGAGGAAGGTGAGTATGAAGAAGGCTGAGGATTGAGAGAAGAGGAAGCACATCTCTCATTTTAATGAAGGATGAAGAAGGTGGCAATTATTTTAAATATGTGGAAGGAGGAGATCTTCAGGAAGGGGAGAAAAGGACATGAGATGTTGAAAATGATGGAAAGGAAGAAGAGGACCAAGTCACTCTAAGATCAGATTGTCTAATATTCTAGGTGTACAATGCAGTGATCACAACTTGTGTCTCAAAGAATGATACTCATTCCTACACATGATTCTGTGTAACATAGAAAAATGTGATTCTACTATTTTTGCTTTACTGTTCCAATTAAGATTTACAGGTTTGTGAATGATGTAATGTACATAAAATTTATCATTAACCTCCATTGTGAAATCTTTAGCAATGTGTTTAGAACCTTAAGTTTTCTAATTCATGCTCACTGTATTAGGCATTTTCAACTCATAATTAAACATACTTTTACCCAGTTGCAGTCTTATTTTTAAATGCTTTTAAAGTTATAAACTAATTAAAATTATATTCATGTGTAATATGAAATGACAATGGACTCTTGAACAGAAAATTGATCTTTAGAGACAATGCAAAAACTCTAGATAGTAGTAATAAAGTAACAGCGATTCTTTTCAGCAGTATAGTTTTGGAATTTTTGGTAACTGACAAGTTTTAATTTTATTTTTTGCTGTTTTTCTTTGTGTGTGTGTGTGTGTGTGTGTGTGTGTGTGTGTGTGTGTGTGTGTGTGTTTTGAGACCAGGTTTTGCTTTATAGTTTCAACTGGCCAAGAACTTGTGTTTATAGTAAACTAACTTCAAATTTACAGTGATCCTTCTGCCTTTTTCTCATGTTCTAGGATTACAGGTATGAAATAAAATATACTTTTCTTCCTTCCTCCCTCCTCTTCTCCCTCCTTCCTTTCCTTTCTTTTTTAGTATTTGGGATTAAATTCAGGGTCTTACAATTGCAAGTAAGTGAGTCTCACTAAATTGCATATTCAGTCAGACATCTATTCTTGAAAAAAAAACTACTTATATAAATTTAAATACATGCTGGTGAGCACTTTGTTCAAGCTGCAGATTGGACATGCTAACAGTTGTCTTTATTATTTCAGATGTGCATTCTTTCTGTTCTCAGCAGTGTGTGTGTGTGTGTGTGTGTGTGTGTGTGTGTTTGTGTGTGTGTGCTTATTTTGTGTGCGTGAAGTATATATTCATGTGTGTGAAAGTTTAAGCTTTCATTCTTTAGGGTCCATTTGCCTTTTTTTTTTTTTTTTTTGAGACATCATCCCTCATTGCCCTATGGCTTGCTGAGTATATTATGATGGCTAGCCAAGAACTCCAGGGATCTATATGTTTTCAACTTCACAAGGCTGGGGATGGAATTTGGGTTCTCAAAATTTGCTCTGAAAGCACCTTATTGACTATTCCTGCAGCTAGAGTGGTATCTTTATAATCATACCTTCTTCTTTTATCCCTTTCTCATTTATTCTAAAAAGGGTTATCAAATTTGTAGGCATCCAGAAACTACTTGGTATTCTACTTCTGGATTAAAGAAAAGTGGATGAAATGGAGGATTTTCTGAGATATGACAATT
Source organism: Typhlomys cinereus (assembly GCA_023101885.1). NCBI lineage: Eukaryota > Metazoa > Chordata > Mammalia > Rodentia > Platacanthomyidae > Typhlomys > Typhlomys cinereus. The sequence goes on from JALPQD010000180.1 coordinate 1,633,610, forward strand.
GTTGACTGTTTATGCAACACATTGTTTACTGTAAAACTTTCTTATTAGCAACATCTGAGACCATATTAGCAGGATAAAGAACTACCATACCCAGTTCGTGTGGTTCTTGGGATCCACAGAAAAAAAGTATTGAGCATATTAGGAAAGAAGTGTACCAACTGAGCTATATTGCCAGTCCATTTTTAAAGTATCAGAAAATTAATTGAAGCTACACCCCTCCAGAGAGACACATTTAAATTACTTAGAATAGTATTATATTTGCTTTTTTAAAAAAAAATTCATGGCTGTTTGTTCCATTTGAGACAGGGTCCCATGTGTCTAGGCTGGCATCAAACTTGCTAGCAGTGCAGCATGATTGCAAGATCATCATCCTTTTGCCTCCAACTCCCAAGCACTGAGTTCACAGACTTATGTGACTATGTCCAACTTGAGTTGGAGTTTTAAAATAAAAATTATAAAGTAATTTGTAGAGGAATTCACATCTGATTGTAACTGAACACTTCAGATAATTTAGTTGAAGGACTGAACTATCCAAAAGGGTTTTAATATGTTTTTCTAATATTTGCTACTCTAGCCCCTTAGAGTGATAAATTATGAAATGCTTACTTTATTTTTCTTTGTCACTTTGGCAGGGTCTCTTGCAAGCAAGACTGATTTCAAAGTTGCTATGTAGCCAATGATAACATTGAACTCCTGATTCTCCTGCCTCTACTGCCTGAGCACTAAGATTATAGGTGTATCTCTACCATGCCTGACTTTACAGTGCTTAGTTGTAAAAAGAATTCTGTATGTTGACAGTTTAGATCAATCATCCTAAAGTTCAATCAAACTTACAGTTCTTTGACTTAAAATTACATACAGAATGAACAGATAACATTTTCAGCTTTTAAAAAGATTTTTAGATATATTTTTCTTCAAATAAGTGTAAGTTATATATTTTGGAGAAATTTTGGAGCCTGTCTTTGAAGTCAATACTTTCGTCCAATTTTTAAGCTTTTTTTTTTTTTTTTTGTGTGTGTGTGTGTGTGTGTGTGTGTGTGTGTGTGTGTGTGTGTATGTCTGTTTACCTAAGGCATTTGAGTTTCTGTAACTGTGGAGCCCCAAGGATGACATCTGGAATCATTGTAGATTATTCATCTTCGATATTGTTTTTCTCTGGAGTTTCCCCTGATTCCACTTCCAGGGTCAGAAGTGCAGATCACTGTCATTTCCATCTTGCATTGTTGCGTGGGATCTTAGGATCTGAATTTAAATCCTTTTGCTTTTGAAGCAAAAGCTGTACAGAACCGTTTCCTCCATAACCACCACACACACACTATTTTTTTTTAAGGGATTCATTATGTAGGTCAGACTGACTTCAAATTGCAGAGCTCCTCCTGCCTGTCCTTTCTCAGTGTTGGGATTACAGGCAAATGTGTCACCATATGTGGCACAACTGTGTGCTGAATAAAAAATTATAATGTTAAAAACCAATAAAAAATACAACACTCCAGAGCCAAGACAAGGAGAAAACATAAAATCAGTGTAATGAAACTCATTATTACATATAATTATGATGTGCTAATAAAACACTAAAAAATAAATCAGCAAACAGTAGTCTGAGCTTTCTTATAAAGGGGAAAATAACCCAAGATACTTTGTCAAACTGTGAGAACTATTATTTCATTTCACAGTATAATTATTAGTTTCCATAATGAAAACCCTGAGTCAAAAAGTAAGAGGTCAATTCTTTTCCATGTTTTCTATTTGAGAAAAGTATAAAGTATGTACTTAAGAAATACTTTCACATGAAATGTTGAACATAAAGAAAACCTACTAGTTGAGGACTATGATATTCAAAATAAATTTTGTCAAAAGTTGCTCAATTGAAAATTACAAAATTTGCCAGTATTCATCAGTTGTAATGTTCTTCCTTGGAAATGTCTAATTGATCAAAAGTGAAAAGAAAAGTAATGTGATAAACAGAATATAATGGCAATTTGTTAAGATAATCTAACATACAGATACCATGTAAGAAAAAATGAACAGAAAGAGATTTGGATTACCAATATATCATAACCATAAAATTTTGTTTTAGTTCTCTCATATAAGTTCATGGTCTCTAAATGTCTTCCTTTATTAGTTAAATGAATTTTAATATGCTTATTAGCATTCTATAACCATCACCACTATTTAGTTTCAGAAGATTTCTTGTTTTATTACTTTTTTAGGTTAGCATAAAAGTAATGAGTTGTATCTTGGCATTTTCAGACCCATATAATTTTAAATGCTTTTTTGTTTGTTCTTAACTCCATCTTTGTTTTTCCTGTTCCATTACCTCACTATGTTTTTTCACTTAGATATTTTAATTTTTAAAGTTTCTTTGCATTCACTTCAAATTCTTAACATATTAGGATTAAGTTCTATTGCTGAAACACATACATTAAAAATAATAAAGGTCTTTTTCCAGTGGAAATAAACCTAACAAAATATGGGAAAGCTGTATATTGACAAGTCCACAAACAACTCCCTTGAATTTCTTCTGAGGGTAAAAACAATCAATATTGTGCTGGGATTTAGATTAGAAACACTGAATTTGTGTGTAAACTGATGCTTTCTGGGAAAGTTTCACACAATTTCTTATACCTTGTATATAATTACACTCAAAATTCTACATTATAAGAATTCTTAACTATTATTATCATTGTTTTTTAGATTTTCCCATCATGCTGAGTATAAATATTTGCATTTCCATAATCAAAATCATCAAATAATCCAGTTATAAGTGGAAGACTATAACAACAAATTCAAAATATGAACATCTATAACACAGATGCTTGGAAGGATTTTTCATTTTAGAATAATGGTAAGATAAAGGGTAAAAACAATCAAAGGAAATTACAACAGGAAGAAAAGTATATACTTATAAATGCAATCCCATTAACTTAAAATATTTTGTACTATTTTTAAGACAAATAAACACCTCAAAAGTTAGTGAAAGTGGTGTTAAATAGAGCATTTAGAGCTATCAAGAAGAGATATTTCTAGTTCTTACACAAATGGATCTTTCGTGAATAATTCTGATGATCTCAGGAAATTAAAATGAAATATTCTGAATACATTTCTCTAGAATTCATGACATAGTTTCCTATTTTACAGTGAGTATATCTTTTAGTCTTTTAAGAAATACTTTGTAAAGAGTTCTGTTTATCAAGATATTTATTTCTAGAGTCTTTGAAGGTATGTTAAACAGCAAAATAGCCTAATGTTTCCAGTTGTTTCTCTCACCCTAAATTAGCCTAATGAATGTCATGGATAGGAAAGTTGTTAATATTAGAATAACTAAGTTTTCATGCCAAAGGATTTGTAGCATTTTTAAATAAGCATGGAAAGACCAATGCATTCAATAAAAGCTCACTAGTTATGTTAGATTTATCTACAGCTTTCTCTCTATCACCTTCTCATTGCCTTTCAGGAATGTGCAAAAGCTCTGATTTTTTACAGCTGAATAAGTATGGTTGTGATAATTTCATCTCTTGGGATTCCCTGTCTCTTACATGCTAACCATTCAAATGCATGCATTTTTCTTTAAAAAGGTATTCATAAAACAGATGAGACTGTCCTGAAAAGTGAAAAAGAATAAAATCATAAATTTATGGAGAAAATTCTCAATATACCGCTACAGCAAAGCTTTGTTCTGGTGATTCCCCCTGAAGACTCTGCTATACTAACATTGTAGAAACTTTTATTTGTTTTAAATGAGAATTTCAAGAAAAGCATAAGATCAACAATGAATCTTACAGCTATTGATTTACAGTTCAAAGAACTGGAATATTTAAAAGAAATGTTCTCACTGCAAAGGTTTTAGTGCTTTGAATGGATTTATAAAAATGAATATATATTCTAAATGGTTTTCTTTATTTATCAAAAATATCATTTTTACACCGGGGAAATGAAGTTGTTCATAAAGTTTGGACTTCATTCCCAGAATATTTTTCTCATATTAAGCAAATATCATTTGTAATAAAAAGCTATAAATTCAAGTGTAAGACCTCATACTTACCCTGACTACACTGAAGTCCAGCTTAGTCTCTTGTGCACACTGTAATATGAGCTGAAAGCAATTTTTACTTTGATTTGTCATTCCATTTTCATAATAACGTTGTAAAATCCTTTGTTGTTCTACAGTAAATACAGAACGTAGATTCATCTAAAAATAAAAGAAGATACTCTGAAAATTGGAATAACAATTTGGTATGTGTAGAATTTGTACACTTTTGTTTTTTGATTCAATTTCAGAGCTTCCAAGCCTCATGATTTCTTTAAATGAGCTAATTCTTTGGTAATGGGCAATAATTTGTGTGGCTAAAGAAAGACAGCATCTCCCTGAAAAATGTATGTAATGCATTTAATGAATTTGTTCAGAAAAAGCATCAACTTCAAAGACAAAAACATAGAAAATGGAAAAGACAAGAAGAAAAGGAAATTCTCATCTGGTTAGTGTCAGTACCTAGAGGGAGAGGAAATATTTATGGCTAGTAAAGCCAGAGATGGTGGTAGCCATATACAGTCAATTACCAACAGGAACACTTGCTGTTCTTTGTCAAGAAAACCATCTGGCATATGTCTTAACAGTCAAAAGCAGTGCTGTGAAACAAAAGGGTACTTTTACTTTTACTTATTCTAAGATAAAAGGGTTCTTTGTATATATTAAAACAAAATTTTATTTTCTCCTTTGTTTTTAAGGCAGGTTCTCATGGTAGCACAGACTGACTTCTAATTCTTGATGCTCCCACCTCTATCCCCCAATTGCTGGGATTCTTGGTGTGCATCACCACACTGGCTCTATAAACATTTCTTTAAAGACTGGAAATGAAAGAGATGGGTTAGTGGCTATAAAAATGTCTTTGTTTTATGTAGTTATATAAAAATAATTATAGGAACTACGGAATATAAACAAAAATTCAAAATCAAAATCAAAATCAGTCTAATTTACTAAAGCCATGTAGACGCTTTGCACATTTAACTTAAATTGAGAACAACAAAACTAAACAAAGCTTCAAAGTGTATTCATCTCGGCAATAGAAAAGATGCTTAATACCAAGGGCAAAGAACTCTTCATGTCTCACAAATAGTAGAAGTCAGACATTTTCAAAAAATAAATTATAATAGTACATTTTAAAATTATTTTTTCTACTTTTACAAGCATATTGAGTATTTATCCCAGCTTCCCTCCCTCTCTCCCCCTTCCTCCCCTCCCTTCCCTTAGAACACATGAAATTCGATTAAGGAAATTTCAGGTTCTTGTTAAAACTTGCTACACAGTACTTCTTTCCCAAGGAAAATATCTCCTTGAAATAAAGAAAACATCAACAAGAACAACAAAAACAAAAACACACACCAAGCAAAGCAATCTTTCTAATTATGATCAAACAATGAAGCATAAAAATATGGAAGTTAAAATATCTTATCACCATGAATACTTAAAGCAATCGATGTAATTAAATAAAACCATGCAGCTCCACACTACAATTTGTGTGCCTGACATTTTCTTTTTTTAACTTTTTATTTATTTATTTATTTATTTATTTATTTATTTATTTATTTTTTATGTATTCAATTGAGCGTGTGTGTGTGTGTGTGTGTGTGTGTGTGTGTGTGTGTGTGTGTAGAACCACAAGTGAATTCAAGAACCACCATGGAGATCTTTACCTCCTCCTTGTTTACTCTGCCCAGGGATTCACAGGCTCCGCCCTACCAGGACCAGAAACGCAGGCCGCCCCACTTCCGCCCGGCCTCTATATGTGGGGTCTAGTATCCGAACTCAGGACCTTCCGCCTGCAAGGCAGAGGCTTAATCTCTGAGCCACCTCTCCAGCCCCGTGCCTGACATTTTCTTGTTCACTCAAACCTTCCCTAAATGTTTAGCCATCCGATGAGAGAAAAAGCAAATGTAGGAGAGGATTCAGCAGAAATAAGAGCAGAGCTTTTTTGGAAACATTAATTTTGTGAAGATCTGAAGGCAGGTAGGGGGGTAGGTGGGTGGTTGGGAATTCTCAAAGAGTTTCTGTATACTGTAGAAGTGAGCTTGACCAAATATTTAGGGATGTTAGGAACAGGAGTTATGTATTACATCCATCGAAACAATATTTACTACGAAGATTGTGAAATTTCATTCTCTCCTTAAGAGGTTCTACCACAATCAGAAATATCCAGAAGATGGAAGTCAAATTCTTTATATAGTTTTTCTGCCATGGTTTTAGTAACAAGTTGTTCTGGAATGAATTCTGTGGGTGGAAAACTACAACCTTACCTAATCACAGTAAAGACTCTGATTCTTTTCTGCATGGCTACATACCTGTTTCAAAAGCCCCAAGCCTGATACCTCCCTCAGAATATAATGTGGACTGTTTTCCCTAAGGAGGATGGAGGGCCCTGCAGCTATTGCACTTGCCAAATATGGTATGAATCTTAGAAAGCAAAACAGTTTTCCTTATTGATAACTTATGCATATGAATAAGCACTAAGCAGAATCTACAGTTCTGGCAACAGGTAATGTTAAATATTTTAGTTTTTCCCTTACATTCAGTAGCAATAGGAAAAAGACACTTTGCTCATTAGAGCTACTATGTAGCTCTAGTCAACTATTCTATCAACTAGATAACCCCATCTGAGCAAGATGACACTATATTTATCCATCCTAGCTATCTTTGACAGATGACTGCGCAGCTAAATTTGTGAACCATTGGGAAAATAATGATGAGAAACATAATTCTTTTTCTGAAATTCACTTTTAAAGTTGGATTCTTATTTATGTGAAAGATAAAATGCATGCCATCAGTTCCATGGAAATAGAGATCATTGGACTGTAGTGGAAAAGGCGACCAAATTTGGTAATCATATAAAGCACAAGTCATTTGGCCTTACCACAATATTTCTGTATCTGATGCTTTATGTAACATCCCACCCATTTAGCATACAGAGGCTCACAGTAATGACTGTTTGCTACCTGAATTTCACTGCTCTCTATTCCATAAAGATGGAATCCATCAGTTTTCTTTAATATACATTTCCTAGTCTGTAAAATGCGGTGTTAATAAAGCTCGATTTGCTTTCCAGTCTCAGCTACTATGAAATACTTGAATTTGTTTTTCTCAAATTCTAATGTATATTTTATTTTTAGTATATATAGGCCTTTATGTTTCTTGTTTTCAGAATGGAATTTTTCTAGTACTTTGGGTTTAAGACTTAAGTGTTATACTGACTGAGCTATTGAGAAGAGTAAAGTATGGTCAGTATATCCTATTCAAGCAAGCAGAACAATGAGTATATTTTTTAAATATTTATTAGAGAGTGAGAAAAGAGAGAAAGAGAGACAGAAAGAGAGAGAACAGAGAGAGAGAGAGAAAGAGAGAAAGAGAGAGAGAATAAACCATGGTGCACAGGACATTCAGAAGTCAACCCCTCCAGCCACATCAGCCTCAGTCAGTTCTCTCCATTCACCAATCACCATGGGCTGCCAGGGTTCAAACTTGGATCAGCAGGTTTACAAGGAGATGCCTTACCCACTGAGCTTTCTCACCAACCCATAAGTAGATACTTTAAATTTGTTGCTTTTAACATCACTTAAAGCAAATCCTTTTGAAATGGTTACTTCATTAGCTGTTCTAGATAGCTAAAGACACATTCATGTGGACATATTTCATGCTCTTCACACTGCTCATATATATTTAGTACCATAATTTAACTCAGCTCAGTGCTGCAATAATGTTTTGTGTGGTTAAAGCATTTGAAAGCTTAGTCATACTCATTTTTGAAATGGTATGATTCCCCAAAAGCATCACAAAATCAAATACTTTTTATTATTAAAATTTTGAATTTTAGGTGACCCACTGATGTTTTTATTTATAAAATATGGAACTGAGACTCATGTGACACTGCATATATTTCATCCCAGCCAATATAACTGAATTAACATTGTTTTTTGTATCCATTACTATTATTTAGCTTTAAATTAAAATGCAGCATAATTCTCTCTTTGGAGATTATGATTTATTATGACAATTGTATATAGACACGAACCTAGTACTATGGTCAAGATATATAATTGTTCTAGCATTCTTTTATGCTCCCTACTGGTAAGTCAACCCCTCCAACCACATCAGCCTCTGACAACCATTGATATATTCCTATAGTTTGACACTGAAGAAAAATAATTCCATAAAAATAACATCACACAGTATGGGCCTCTCATCTTTCTTTTCATTCAACATATTTATATAAGATTAATCTGAGTTATTGTATTATCTATAGTTTGTTCCTTTTATTCTCAGAGCAGTATTTTCTTGTGTGAAGGTACTTAAACTATCTATCCATTTCTCCCACGAGGAGAGCCAGGAGTCTCTCCAGCATGCAGTCTGGCCCTCAGCATTAGTAGCTGTGCACCAGGACCCTCTTCTGTGGGCAAGAGGACTCTCAGCAACAGTTGCAGTATGCCAGGACTCTCTTCCACACTCTTACTGACCTTCGGCATCAGTGGCTGTGCAATGGGATCCTCCCCTGCATGCAGATGGATCCTTTCTTTGCAACATCTCCTATTAATTTGTTTTTCATAAATTCCCAAAAGATTGTTACTCCTGCTTAACATCTCAAATATTCTACCCATTCCATACACTATGCCCACTAGCCTTGAGCCCTTCACCATAGTACACCCATAATGAATATTTAAAAACTTCACTTTGTATTAAAGGATGTTCTGGGGATGGGGGGAGAGGCATTGGGGAATGGGGAGGGAGGGGGAGAGGAGGAGGGAAGCAGGGGTTTTGGGGAGGTGGAGGGAGGGAGAGTACCAGTGTACCTGTTAAGTTTGTATGAGCGGAAATAAAAAAAAAAAACTCACTTTGCCCTCAACTGTGACTCCCATAGACATAATGAAATAAGTCACCCTATCTTATCCTATTTTAGCTACTCTGATTCTTAAGTTAAACCTTACCCACCAGAACTGACACCCAATAACAAACTTCCTAACTAAACTTAGACCATGAATTCTCTCACCTGCAAACCAGGGCTGGGCTTGTACATCCCTAGCGTCCACATTCACGAAACAGCACCAAGTAATAATAGACTAAACCAGAAACAATAACTTTCCATCTAAACCAGGAGAGCTTTTAGAACAATTGCCAAAGTCAAGCCTTTTTATCTAACTCGGGACAGCAAGATTTATATATGTACCAAACAAAGTAAACAAACACGTACCACAAGATGCGAAAATAACATGGTAAAACCACAAAATGAATCAGGGTAAATAAGAGTAAAAAAAAAAAAAAAAAAAAAAAAACAAAACTGTAGCTACAGGATACAGAGACTGTTCCGAGAATTGCAGGAGAGAAAAACGATGTCACATTTAAAGATAAGTCTGTCAGAATGACAGATGACTTTTCAATGGAAGCAGTAAAAGTCAGAAGAGCTTGGAAAGATATTCAATTGTGAATGATCACAAATGCCAACCCAGGCTGCTATATCCAGCCAAACTATCAGTTACGATTGAAGGTAAAAGATAAATTTTCCACAATAAAAGTAAATTGAAGGTCGACATGACCATAAAATCAGTTTTGTGGAATTTACTAAAAAAAAAATCACTCAAGATGAAAGTAAAGGATAAATACACCCAGGAAATTAGAAGGGACAAACAATGTCAGAAAATTGCTAAACAAAGAAACATATATATAAGAGCTTCAAAAGTAAAACAATGATAAAAATGAATAAACAATTATCAGTAACAATATTAAATATCAATGGATTTAACTCTCTGACAAAGAAATAAGCTACAAACATGGCTTAAAAAAATCACAATCCACCAATTTGCTATCTTCAAGAAACACAGCTCACTGTGAAAGATAGGCACTTTCTGGGGGTGAAAGACTGGTGAAAGGTACTCTAAACTAATGGAACTAGGAAACAGAACACAACCAAAATAGACTCACCCACATTCGTTAAACAAATATTACAACATGTAAAACAACAAATCAACCCAAAGATGATAATTGCAGGGAATTTAAACACCCCATTCTCACCAATACATAAGTCAATAGGCCAAATTTAACAGAGATGCTGAAACTAAACAAACCATAAGCCAATATCTACCAGATTTTTCCATACTAACACCAAGGATTTCACATTCTTTTTAGCAGTCTATGAGCTTTTTTCAAAGTACACACCACAGTGCCCCTAGGGATGTACACACCACAAAGCACACCTCCACTAATACAGGAAAACTGAAATTATATCCTGTACTCTATCAGATTACTGTGGGGTAAAGTTAGAAATCCATAACAAGGTAAACAACAGAAAGTACATAAACTCTTAGGAGTTTAACAACATGCCACTAAGTGAGGAATGGATCTGGACAGAAGTCAAAATGGAAATTCTAAAATTCTTAGAACTTAATGATAGTGGAAACACAATGTATCAGAATCTTGATATGCATCAAAGGGGGTCTTAAGAGAAAAGTTTATAGAACTCAGTGCCTACATCAGAAAAACAGAAACACCACTAGTAAACAACTTAACAAAGCAGCACAAAGCTTTAGAGAAACAAGAACAAACCAGCCCTAAAAGAACTAGATGTGGGGAGATTAGTAAAATCGGGGGAGAAATAACTGAAACAGAAACCAAATTAACCCACACCAAAAGAGAGAAAACACAAATTAATAAAATTAGAGATGAAAATAGATCTGTCAGAACTGATACTAAGGAAATTCAGGGACTCATAAGGTCATTCTTCAAAAATTTATACTCCACTAAAATTGACAATCAGAAATAAATAGAAGAATTTCTAAGCATATACAATAATACAAAGTTGAATCATGATTAATTTAATTATTTAAACAGTCCTATGACAAGTGTCAAAGTTAAATAAGTGATTAATAATCTCCCAACCAAAAAAAGCCCAAGACTAGATGATTTCAATGCAGAATTCTATCAGACATTTAAAGAACTAGCACCACTATTCCTTAAACTATTCCAAAGAATAAGAAAAGGAACACTTCCATATTTTTTCTATAAAACCAATATTGTACTAACCCAAAACCAAATAAAGACACAGTAAAAAAGAAAACTATAAATCAATTTCATTGATGGATATAGATGCAAAGATTCTCAACAAAATCTTAGAAAACTGAATTCAAAAATATATGAAAAAGATCATTCACTATGACCAGATAAGATGTATTCTAGAAACAAGGATGATGGTTCAATATACACAATCAATAAATGTAGTTTATCATACAATCAAATGCAAAGGAAAAAAATCACATGACTCTCTCGATAGATACAGAAAATGTTTTTTAAAAAATTCAACATCCCTTTTTAATAAAGATCCTGGAGAAAATAGGGATGGAAGGAACATATATCAGCATAACATAGGGCATATATGACATGATTTTATACCTGAGATACCCTAAAATTTCCATCAGGAACTCCTAAAGCAAATAAATAATTTGAGTAGAGTGGCAGGTTACAAAATTAATATTCAAATCTCAGTGGCTTTCCTGTATATCAAGGATGAATAAGGTGAGAAAGACCTACAAGAAACAATTCTATTTACCATAGCTCCAAAAAAGAAGTAATGTCTTAGAATGAATCTAACCAAGAATTTCAGAGATTTGCACAATGAAATTTTAAAGCCACAAAGAGATTACAGAAGACACCAGAAAGTAGAAAAACTTCCCACATCCCTGGTCCCTGAATCAGTAGAATTAACATTTTGTAAATGACCAACCTACCAAAAGCAATATATAGATTCAATGTAATACCAATGAATATTCTAAGGCAATTCTTCACAGAAATTGATAAAACAACATTAAAATTCATATGGAAGCACAAAAGATCCAAGATAGCCAAAACAAACTTGAGTAATAAAAACTCTGCTGGAGGTATCACTATAGGAGACTTTAATCTATACTACAACTTATGGTAATAAAGATAGCATGGTATTGGCACCAAAAGAGACACATAGATCAATGGATTAGAATTGAAGATCCAGATATAAGCACATTCATCTACAATCAACTCATTTTTGACATAGATGTCCAGAAAAAATATTGGGACAAAGACAGCATCTTCAACAAATGGTACTGACAAAATTCAATGACTACATGCAAAAGAACAAAACTGGACCCTTATTTATCACCCTGCATGAAAATTAACTCCAAGTGGATCAAAGACCTCAATGTTAGACCAGAGAATATAAAAACGCTAAAAGAAAGAATAGGGAATATGCTTGAACTGATTGGTTTGGTCAGCATTTTCTTCAGAGGACCCAGAATGCCAAGGAAAGTAGACCAACACTCAACAAGTGGGATCTCATGACATTAAAAAGTTTCTGTTTGGCAAAAACTGTTAATCAAGCAAAAAGTTAACCCACAGAATGGGAGAGAGTCTTCAGTAACTACATATCTGATAGGGAAACTAATATCCAGAGCATATAACACAAAATATTAAATACCAATGAGGTAAACAACCCAATTAAAAAGGGGGCCTTATCCTGCTTGTTAGAATAGAACATATTCCTGTTACTGTAAACTAGAACAAGAACCTATAAAATGGAAGGAAATAGGTCCCAGAGGAAGAACAGACTATGAATGCTTAGCTAGGAAAACAGTATTCCGAACTGCTCTGTAAATAAATAAATACCTGCTATTATAATCATCGACTGGAAGAGCAGTCAGTATGCAACCTAGAAGCTTTTTTTTTTTTTTTTTTTTTTACAACAGAAGGTGTTTATTACTGAAAAGCATAAGTGGCTAAAATGCAGAAAATAAGTGACTATGGACTGCTTTCCCCTAAACAGGATATATATGCTTCACCCATCCCAACTTCAAAGTTCATGAAAGAAGGGGTAGTAAGATTTTAAGATCCTGAAGTGAAAGAGTGGTGGGTTAGGCATGATCTTGTGGACATGAAAAAGTTGTGATATACAACATTTCATGGCAGATATGCATGCTTACGCAAGAATTGCATGGGGTCTGTCTCAACATCTCTCTAAGAAAATCAAGAAAGTAGAAAGATCTCAAGACGATCTGTAGTTCCCTGAGAAACTATAAGGAATAAAGCTGATAGGGGTGAAAAGGAGGATGATTTCTTCAATAGTATGCCCACAGATTTATGATTCTTCTTTAAGCATAAAACATGTCAGGCATATGTCATCAAAGACAAACTAGATGAAACACAGTGGGCCACACAGTGAAGAGATTTGAAAATAGGAAGGAGTCTGGCAGAGGAAATGAAAGCTTGTAAGGGGAAAAGGACAGCAGACTTGGGACTAAGGAATGGAAACTGAAAATGTTGTGAATTTACTATATTCATGTATGCAACATTTTAAGAAATAAAAGAATGGAAAAATGGGCCATAGAACTTAAAAAGAAACTTTTCTCAGAACAAAATTCAGATAGGGTATGATCTCACCAGAAGGGGTGGGCATATAGTCTGGCAGATAGAAAGTAACCATTTTGCAATGGAAGACTGACCCCCCCCTCACCGCGGTCTCCTACTTTTATTCCATCTACCTTTGAATATACTCTTATAATAAGACTCTAACAGCTTTTTATCTCTGGCCAGGGGGTGACATCCAATACCCATCAGGATGGAGCCAAGGGCATTGCAGGGGCACAAACCTGAAAAAAAAATCAACAAACCATAATTCAAAACATCAGAGACTCTATATCAACCACCTGGAACTAGGCCAGCCTAATCTCTCCCCATCCTGAAGCTCAGGGAAATTTGCGGAAGAGAGGGCGGTAAGATTGTAAGAGCCTAAAGATGGGGAGGAGCTATGATATCCAAGATACTCCACACAAGTTAGGGCTGAAGCAATCATAATATGACTTTGCATGACCTGCGCAATGACCAACACGTTATTGATCCCTCAAAGTCTAGCATGGACTAAAGGCACTAGGATCCTTAGAAACTAAGGATTAATAGCCACGATAGTGTTCCTATACTAAAGGGGAACACAAGAAAGAGTTCTACGAAATGCCACTGAATCCTTACACCTCATCAGAGAGGAGGACCCAGAGGAAAGTTTGACATACACATTAAAGGATGCTCCAGGGATGAGGGTGAGGCACTGGGAGATAGGAAGGGAGGAGGGGAAAGAAAGGGGAAAAGGGGGGGAAAGAGCAAGGGGGTCCAGGAAGGGGTGGAGGGAGAGAGGGGACCGGGGTACCTATTAAGTTTGTATGAGCGGAAATAAATAAAAAGAAAATATTTTTTCCTGATTATCTCAAAAAAATTCAAATGTCTAGCAAACATATTTAAAAATGTTCCATTTCCCTAGCCATTACGGAAAATCAAATTAAAACCACCCTGGGATACCATCTCACCCTGGTCAGAATTGCTAAAATCTAAAACACAAACAACAAGAAATGTTGGTGAGGAGGGGAGAAGGGAACCCTCATACACTGCTGGTAGGAATGCAAACCAGCATGATCTCTTTGGAGATCACTATGGAGGCTCCTAAAAAAAAAGTTAAAAAATTGAAATACCATACAATCCAGCTGTACCACTCCTGGGAATATTCCCAAAGAAAGTTACATCTTATTACAAAGACACATGTGCACTCATGTTTACTGCAGCTCTTTTCACCGTAGCAATGAAATAAAATCAGTCTAGATGTTCAACAACAAACAAATGGACAATGAAAATGTGGCCCATATACAAAATGGAATACAATTCAGCTGTCAAGAAAATGAGCTAATGAGATTTGCTGGTAAGTGGATGGCCTTGGAAGAAAGTATACTGAGTGAATTAACCCAGACATAGAAAGACACAAGACAGGTGTTCTCCCTTATGTCAATCCTAGCATAAAACCCTCAAAATGACACACTCAAAAGGACATTTCTGTAACATTCACAAAGTACAAAGGAATATAAGAAAAGCTCTCAGAGCTCAACCAGGATGCACCTTATTACAATGAAAAACTAATGAGGTAGAGAACCACAACTAGTCAGAGGATATACTATGAGGGATCCTTGAATGCTCAGCCCTAATCAGGCCATCAAAGTCTTTCCACAACCTAAGGCTGAGGGAACCTTGTGGAACAGGGAGGAGTAAGATTGTAAGAGCCTGGTAGTGGGGTGGTATAGTTTTGACCAACACACTCCAGCCACAACAAGGTTTCAGTACTCAGGAGCTCACCACAATGAGAATTTCTACCATCAGATCCACATATCAGCAAACATATTGACATTCCCCCAAGGAGTAGTGAAGATTTCAGGAGAAACACTTGTACTTGAAAAGTATCTCTGGGGCACATACTGAACAAGAGAAGAGGAACTTCCCCATTTATGACTTTGCCCATTGAAAAGTCACATATACTGTAACAGATATGTGACTCCCTTACCAACACAGGCATCCTAAAGGTAAACCTGTGATATACACACACAGGACTAGAGAGTTGGAGCTGTATGGCAGGATTGATGTGGGAAGGGAAAGCTGAAAGAGGAGAGGAATGGGAGGGAAAGATAGGAGAAGGGGGGGTGAGTAGGTGGGTGGGGAGGGGGTAGGTGCAATGATGTAAATCCATTTTGTTTATACATGAAAAATTCTCAACAAAAATAAAAAATAAAAATTATTCATCCATTGATGGACATCTGGGTGCCTTCAAGTTCTTTGCAATTATGTGTAAAATTGTCTAGTACATCTACATATAATTTTCTATATACGAGTGTAATAGATATTTCTCTTGAATTAACACATGAGTGATATTAGTGGACAATATAGTGTAAGCGCATGTAAAACTTTACAATTCGACTATTTTCAAATGTGACTGCACAAATTAGGCAGCTGACCAATATTTGATAAAAGAAAAGTTGGAGTCCTTCATCTATTTCCATTTGCTGCCTTCAGATTATTGAAAATATAGTCATCCTCATAGGTGTTTGATTGTGTATTATTACTGCAATTCTACTTTAAGTTTTTCTCATTGTTGACACTATTTTATTTGTCATATATATATACATACATATATGTATATATTAATTATTTGTGGAATTGTCTTGCTCCCAAATTTTCCAATTTTTAACTTTTCTGCTTTATTATTATTGTATTTTAATATTATCATGTATGCATGTTGCACACATGTGGAGTTTAGAATACAATTGGAGGGAGTTTGTTCTCTCTCCTTCCACTATGAGTTCCAGAGATCAAACTCAGGTCATTTTTAGTCTTGCACAGAAAGCACCTTCATTTGCTGAGCTATCTTGTTTAATTAAGTTTTTTTAACTGTTATTGACTTTTGACGGTTCATTATATAGTCTGCATTACAGATCCTTTATCAGAAATATTACCAATCTGTGTTTTTTATTTACTTTACTGAAAGTTCATTTCACAGAAGTTTTTAACCTCAATAAAATCAATTATTATCTCTTTTTCCTTTTATGGATTATACTTAAATTTGATTATTGTTTCCATATGAAATTTGAAATTGGAATCCTGATATGATTGTGACAGATTATACTGAATCTATAGTTAGAGATACTTGTCATGTTCACACTATTAAGTCTCCTAATTCATTAATGTATTTAATCATTTTTGTATCATAAGATTTTTGGTTTCCATATACCTATTCTACACACGTTTTATTAAATTTATATAAACATATTTCTTGTTTGGAGTTGTGGTATTATTGTAAATTTCACATGTATTTATTTATTGACTTTAAAATTCCTATCACTTGTTATTTTAACAATGTACAATTGAATTCTGTACATGGATTTTGTATTCTGCAAAGTTCAGCATAATCTCAACCACAGTTCATAGACTGGTTCAGAAGTTCGTTTTAATAATTGATATTTTCTGCAGGCTTATTTCTCCTTTTTACAATAATTGTACCTTTTCTTTCTCTGTTCTGTTTTATGCTTTAGCTAAATCATGATGTTTTCATAAGAATAATGTTTTTGCCTTGTTATTTAGAGGAACAGATAAAATGTTTTTCTTTTAAGTTAATTGTAGATTTTTCATAGCAGATGTTTAATTTTCTTAAGTAGTGTATCTAGTGAAAGACCCTATCCCAACAAAACACAATATGATAATGTCATTAATATTTTTAAACAATTTACATTTAATGTATTGAGATAGTTAATGCTACATATACATTGTTTTAAAAAATTACTCCATTCAGCACACTGATATATTTTGTTCTTCTATGCTGCATTTTCTCTTCCTCCTCCTCCTTTTCCTCCTTTCTTTTTTACCTCTTTTTTTAAGACAGAATGTCATGTAGCCCACACTGATTTCAAATAAGCCATATAGATGAAAATAACATTGTATGTCATTGTCTCCATCGCCTAATTGCTCAAACTGTAGCCTGGCTCCTTTCCAACTTCTTTTTAATTATCTAAATAGTTCTAAGCATTTGTTTTAATTCACTGGGTTTTTTTGGCTAAAATTGTATATTTTTAACATAATTGCTTCATAGATTTCATTATATTTCCAATTTTTCCTTTCAAAACCATTAACAGTTTACAATGAAAATTATAATAATATGGTTCCTTTATGTTAAAGTTCTCATGCATAGTACATTTATGTACATTGGAAATCTTAATAGATGCTATCATTATATTTAATATCAGTAAACATATATGTTTGAAGATACTTTAGAAGTAAATAATAATATTCCATATTTACTCAAATATTAATCATTTATTTTGTTCTTCATTCCTGAAGCTTCAAATTTTATTCTGATTCCATTTATCCTAAGCATTAGAAATGTACTTTAGCATGTTAGAGAAGATCTTGTAAAAAATTCTTACTTTTCTAACTGGGAATTTTATTTCATCATCATTCCTGATATTTTCACTATAGGATTCACTATTGACAATTCTTCCAGCATTCGAAAATGTTTTACTACTGTCTGTGTAAGTTCTCGTAAGAAGTCTGAAGTTTTTCAACTTCTTTATGTCTTTGACTTTCAGCAGTTTGATTATGATGTGTCTGGGCATGATTATCTTTGAGTTTATTTTGCTTCAAACTTCTTGACTTGCTTCAGTGTATCACTTTCTGTTTAAAAAATTTGAGACTCTTATCCAATATTTGACTGAAATAAAATGTTTCATATCAATTTTTCTATATCAGTTTCTCTCTAGTCCTAGAATATAAGTAATACAATATTAGATTTCATTATTCCTATAATTCCTGAGTTTCTGTTCATATTTTTCCTCTTGATCAGATTGAATCATTTGCACTGATTTTTTTTATTTTAATACATTTTTATTATTATTTCAGCTCATACAAACTTAATAGGTATACCAGTTCCCTCCCTCCCTCCTCCTCCCCCCCCCGTACCCCCTGCTCCTCCTCCTCACCCCCCTTCCTTCCGCTCCCCCAGTGCCTCCCGCCCCGATTCCCAGAGAGTCCTTTCTTGTGCATGCCTGATTTTCCTCTGGGCCCTCCTCTCCGATGACATACAAGGACCCAGTGGCCTTTCCCCTGAACCCTTTCCATGTTCCCCTTAGGTATAGGAACACTGCTGTGGCTGCCAATCCCTTGCCTCCAAAGATCTTGGTGCCTTTAGCAGATGCTAGACTTTGTGGGGTCAATAGTGTGTTGGACAATGCGCAGGGCATGTAAAGTCCAATTATGATTTCTTCAGCCCTAACTTGTATGGAGTATCTTACATATCATTGCTCCTCCCATCCTTTTGCTCTTACACTCTTACCGCCCCCTCTTCTGCAAATTTCCCTGAGCTTCAGGATGGGGAGAGATTAAGCTGGCCTAGTTCTAGGTGGTTGATATAGAGTCTCTGAAGTTCTGGATTGTGGTTTGTTAGTTTTCTTTTGCAGTTTTGCTGCTCCTGCAATGCCCTTCACTCCATCCTGGTGGCATTGTATGTTACCCTCTGGCCAGAAGACAAAAAAGCTGTTAAACTAGAGTCCTTGTGATAAAAGCACATTCGAAGGTAGATGTAATAAAAGTGGGAAACCACAGTGAGGGAGGGGTCTATCACCAATTTGCACAACGGTTACTTTTTATTTGCCAGACTATATGCCCTCCTCTTCTGGTGAGATCTTACCCCCTCAGTAGTAAATGATCAGGAACAAAAGTCTGTGAACTTAATCAGATGTCTCATTACTTATTTGGGTCCTTGATGGAGGCCTATTTTCTCTGCTGTAACATGATCCCTTCTCTCCTTGTTTCTGGTGTGGCCCTCCGACCCCATCCCTCCTGTTCATAATCCTTGCAATTACTATCTCTAGGTGGGCTGGGTAGGTTTGGTATTAGGAGCCACCTATTAGGGAGTACATATGGCGCTTAATTTTCTGGGTCTGGGATACTTCACTTAATATAATTGTTTCTAATGACATCCATTTCCCAGCAAATTCCAGTAATTCATCATTTTTGATGGCTGAGTAGTACTCCATTGTATAGATGTACCACAGTTTCCTTATCCACTCGTCAACTGTTGGACATTTGGGTTGATTCCATGACTTTGCTATTGTAAACAGTGCTGCTATGAACATGGTCGTGCTTCTGCTATTGAGGTGAACCACTGCTGTATGGGGGGTTATTCCCAAAAGTGGAATAGCAGGGTCGTATGGCATTTCAATCTTTAATTTCTTTAAGAATCTCCAGATGGCTCGCCAGAGTGGCTGTATGAGCCTGCATTCCCACCAGCAATGTAGGAGAGTTCCCCTCTCTCCACATCCTCTCCAGCATTTGTTGTTGTTTGTATTGTGGATTTTTGCCATCCTGACTGGCGTGAGATGATATCTCAGGGAAGTTTTGATTTGCATTTCCCTGATGGCTAAGGAAGTGGAGCATTTTTTAAGATATTTGTTAAACATTTTAATTTCATCCCTGGTAAAGTTTCTTTGAAGTTCCAGGGCCCATTTTTTAATTGGGCCATTGGTTTCCTTGGTGTTTAGTTTTCTAACTTCTTTGTGCATTCTGGACAGCAGAGTTCTACCAGATGTGTGGTTAGTGAAGATTTTCTCCCATTCTGTGGGTTGCCTTTGAGCTCCTGTTACAATCTCTTTATCTGAACAGAAGCTCTTTAATTTCACAAGATCCCAACTGTTGAGAGTTGGTAGCAGTGACTGTGCCATTGGATGTCTGTTTAGGAAATGTTGGCCTAGCCCAATCAGCTCGAGGGAGTTCCCTATCCTTTCAACTATGGATTTTATAGTCTCTGGCCTGATATCAAGGTCCTTGATCCATTTGGAATTAAGTCTTGTACATGGTGACAAGTACGGGTCCAGCTTTAATCTTCTGCATGTGGAGATCCAGTTTTGCCAATACCATTTGTTGAAGATGCAGTTCTTTTTCCATTGGATTCTTTGGGCCCCTTTGTGAAAGACCAAATGGCTGTAATTTTGTGGGCTTATATCTGGGTCTTCAATCCTTATCCATTGATCTGTGTGTCTATTTTGGAGCCAGTACCAGGCTTGTCTTTATAACTATGGATTTGTAGTATAGACTTGGTATGGTAATACCTCCAGCAGTGTTTTTGTTAGTCAGGATTGTCTTGCTATCCTGGGTCTTTTGTGCCTCCATATGAACTTTGAGATTATTTGGTCTACTTCTTTGAAGAATTGCTTTGGGAATCTGTATATTGAATCTGTATATTGCCTTTGGTAGGATGGTCATTTTTACGATGTTGATTCTGCCAATCCAGGAACAAGGGAGGTCTTTCCACCTTCTGGTGTCTTCTGCTATTTCTTTCTTTAGGGTTTTAAGTTTTCATTTTAAAGGTCTTTTACCTCCTTGGTTAGGTTTATACCAAGGTATTTCATTTTTTTAGGGCTATAGTAAATGGGATTGTTTCTCTGAAGGCTTTTTCACTTCTTTCATTCTTGGCATATAGGAAGGCCTCTGATTTTGCACATTTATTTTGTATCCTACCACCCTGCTGAACTTCTCAATTAGTTCCAGAAGCTTCCTGGTGGAGTTTTTGGCATCACTCAGGTATAAGATCATGTCATCTGCAAATAGGGATAGTTTGACTTCTTCCTTGTCGATTTGAATTTCTCTTATGTCCCTTTCTTGTCTTATGGCTTCAGCTAAGACTTCAAGTACAATATTGAATAGAAGTGGTGAGAGTGGACAGCCTTGTCTAGTTCCTGATCGAAGTGGGAATGCTTCCAATTGTTCCCCATTGAGCATAATCCTTGCTGTGGGCTTGTTGTATACAGCTTTTATTATATTGATAAAGGTTCCTTCCATTCCTACTGTCTCCAGCGTTTTTCTCATAAAAGGCTGTTGGATGTTGTCAAAAGCTTTTTCTGCATCTATTGAGAGTGTCATGTGGTCTTGGACTTTGGACTGGTTTACATGATGAATTACATTTATTGATTTGCGTATGTTGAACCAACCTTGTGTGCCAGGGATGAAGCGTACTTGGTCCCCATGAATGATCTTTTTAATATGTTTTTGAATCCAATTCGCTAAGACTTTGTTGAAAATCTTTGCATCTGTGTTCATCAGAGAGATCGGCCTATAGTTTTCTTTTTTAAGTGAATCTTTATTAGGTTTGGGGATTAAAACGATATTAGCTTCATAGAAGGAATTTGGTAGTGTTCCTTCCTTTGCTATTAGTGGAACATTTTAAGGAGTATTGGTGTTATTAACTCCTTAAATGTCTGGTAGAACTCTGTGCTGAATCCATCTGGTCCAGGACATTTTTTGGTGGGAAGATTTGAGATTACTTCTTCAATTTCCTTATATGTTATAGGACTATTTAAATAATTCACAACTTCCCGATTCAATTTAGGTAGGTTGTGTTTACTTAGAAATTCATCCATCTATTTTGTGTTTTCAAACTTCACAGAGTATAAGTTTTTGAAATATGATGTTATAATTCTCTGGATTTCTTGGGTATCGGTAGTGATAACTCCATGTTCATTTGTGATTTTGTTAATTTGGGTTTTCTCTCTCCTGCTTTTGGTTAATTTAGCTAGGGGTGTATCAATCTTATTGATTTTTTTCAAAGAACCAGCTTTTTGAGTTGTTGATTTTTTCTATCATTTTCTTAATCTCGATTTCAGATATTTCTCCCCTTATTTTGCTAATCTCCTCTTTTCTACTACTTTTGGGATCAGATTGCTCTAGTTTCTCTAAAGCTTTAAGCTGCATTGTTAAGTTGTTTATTTCTGATGTTTCCATTTTTTGATGTAGGCATTAAGAGCTATGAACTTACCTCTTAGAACAGCTTTCATTGTGTCCCACAGATTTTGGTAAGTTGTATTTTCATTATCGTCACTTTCAGAAAATCTTGAATTTCCTTTTTAATTTCTTCCTGAATCCAGTTCTCATTCAGCACATATTGTTAAGTTTCCAGGAGTTAGTGTATTTTCTCTTGTTTGTTGTGTTGTGGATGTCCAGCTTTAGGCCATGGTGGTCTGACAGGGCACAGGTTAGAATTTCAACCTTTTTGTTCATGTGTAGATTCGTTTTGTGGCCCAGTATGTGATCTATTTTGGAGAAGGTTCCGTGTGCTGCTGAGAAAAATGTGTATTCTTTGGTACATGAGTGAAAAGTTCGATAGAGATCTGTAAGGTCCATTTCTTCAAGGGTTTGATTAAGGTCCAAAGTGTCTCTATTAAGCTTTTGACCTGTTGATCTATCCCATGTGAGAGGGCGGTGTTGAATCCCCAGAATTATCGTTTGGGGGTTGATTTCTTGCTTTAGACGCTGTAGGGTTTTCTTAATGAATGTGGAGGGGCCCGTATTGGGTGCATATATGTTCAGTATTGTGAAGTCTTCCTGGTGAATTGTACCTGTGACTAAAATGTAGTATCCATCCGTGTCTCTTATAATTTTCTTTGGTTTGAAGTCCACTTTGTCTGATAGCATAATGGTTACCCAGCCTGTTTTCTGCTTCCATTAGCTTGTAGAATTGTTGACCAGCCTTTTATTTTTAGAGTGTGCCTATCTTTTGTGGTGAGATGGGTTTCCTGCAGGCAGCAGATTAATGGATTGTGATTTTTAATCCAAGTTTGTAATCTGTGTCTCTTGATCAGTGAGTTAATTTCATTAACATTTAGTGTTATAATGGTGAAACTATTTTTGATTCCAGACATTTATTATGTTTAGTAGTTTTTATAAGTATAGTGCTTCACTTTTAATGGTGTTATACTTGCCTTCTGCTCTCCTGGATATGCCTGTTTTTTTCTTCACGCTTGAGTATCATTTTTAGCATTTTTTGAAGGCCTGGTTTGGTGGACATGTATCCCTTCAAGTTGTCTTTGTGCTGGAAGATTTTTCTTTCTCCCTCGATCATGACCGATAGTTTTGCAGGGTAAATCAGCCTGGGTTGACATTTTTGCTCATTCAATACTTGAAGTATGTCTCTCCAACTTCTTCTTGCTTTTAGTGTTTCCATTGAGAAGTCATTTGTTATTTTAATAGGTTTACCTTTAAAAGTGACTTGTTTTTTCTCCCTTGAAGCTCTCAGCACCAGTTCTTTATCTTGAATGTGGAGTGTTTTGACTATTATTTGCCGTGGCGAGCTTCTGTTTTGGTCATATCTGTTTGGGGTGCGGAATGCCTCTTGTATATGGATGGGTCTCTCTTTTTTTAGATGAGGAAAGTTTTCCTTGATGATCGTTTGATAAATTTCCTCAGGGGTGGTATTTTGAGATTCTTGCTCTGGTATTCCATGAATACGCATGTTGGGCTTCTTCAGGGTGTCCCATATCTCCTGGATATTTCTCTCAAGCATCTTTTTGGCTTTAACAATCTCTTCCATTGAGCTGGTTAATACTCCCACTTTATCTTCAAGATCTGAAAGTCTGTTTTCTGCCTGGTTCTTTCTGCTGATAAGACTCTCTGTGGAGTTCTGGGTTGAAGATAACTTGTCTTTTAGCTCAGTTTTAAACTCTGCTTGAGTCTGCTTTAACTGCTCTATGCCAGTTTTTGATTCTTGCACTGTTTTTCTCAACTCCTCCATGTGTCTGTTGTGTTCCTCCTCAAAGTGATTGATTCGATTATTTAATTCCTCCCTGATTTCCTCTTTCATATTATTGAACATGGTAATGATCATATTTTGAAGGTCGTTATCCTGGGTCAGGCTTTCTTGGCCATTTTCCATGGGTTTTTCTGGTTGGAGTCTAACCTTATGGGATTAATTCCTTCAGTGGGAGATTTGTTTACTTGAGTGTTGTTTCTCATGGATTTGCACTTAGACTTTGGCATTGTCGTTTTATCTCTTAAGATCTTTTAATTTCTGTGCGTTTTTCACTAAACTGAATTATTTGGCCTGGGGCTCTGGGGGCGGGCGGGGACCGAGCTTACCTGGGTGGTGGTGCGGTGAGGCCTGGCTGGACCACGAGTGCGTCCAGGGTGGCGGAGTGAAGGGGAAGGGGGGATGGGGTGTCGGCGGGGCACTATTTAAACCCGGGCCACCCAAGGGCTGGGCCGGGCGCAGAGGGGGTGCCCTCTCCTCCTCCCAGGCCCTGCGCGCGGCTCCGGCTGGATGGTGTGCATTGATTTTCTTTAAAATTCACTATTTTTTCTCACTATCATTACCATGTAATTATTGAATATTGAAACTATTGAAGAAATTCAGATATTGAATTTTTCATAACATAATTTAAACCTAGTACTATATTTTAAGTTATATATTTCCAATGGATGTTTACAATAATTTATTCCTTTCTTGGGTGTTTATTTTCTTCTTTTTATTATTATTATTATTTCTGCTTATACAAACTTAACAGGTACACCGGTCCCCTCCTTCCCTCCACCTCCCTCCGACCCCCTGCTCCTCCCTCTCCTTCCCCCAGTGCCTCCCCCCCCATCCCTGGAGCATCCTTTAATGTGCATGCCAAACTCTCCTCTGGGTCCTCCTCTCTGATGAGGTGCAAGGACCCAGTGGCATTTCCCTGAACCCTTTCCGGTGTTCCCCTTAAACTTAGGAACACTACTGTGACTGTCAGTCCCTAGGCTCCAAGGATCCTAGTGCTTTTAGTCCATGCTAGATTTTGTGGGGTCAATAATGTGTTGGACATAGAGCAAACCATGCAGAGTCCTATTATGATTGCTTCGGTCCTAACTTGTGTGGAGTATCTTGCATATCATTACTCCTCCCATCCTTGTGCTCTTACAATCTTACCACCCCCTCTTCCACAAATTTCCCTGAGCTTCAGGATGGGGAGAGATTAGGCTGGCCCAGTTCCAGGTAGTTGATATAGAGTCTCTGATGTTCTAAATTATGGTTTGTTGATTTTTTTTCAGTTGTGCTGCTCCTACAATGCCCTTGGCTCCATCCTGATGGGTATTGGATGTCACCCCCTGGTTGGGTGTTTATTTTCATGGAAAAGACAATAGTTGTAAATACTGCTTTAAAATCTGTTATTCTGTCCTTCCTACATTTCTTGCCCTTCTTCCTATTTTCAGAGAGAGAGAGAGAGAGAGAAGGACAGAGGATGAGAGAGGAGAGAAAGAGAGAGAAAGAGAGAAACAGAGACAGAGACATGGGCATACCATGGCACACAGTTTAAGGGGTCAAGAGACAACTTTTGTTATCCAGTTCTTTCCTATCACCATGCAGGCTTCTGGCAACTGAACTTGAGTCATGAGGTTTGCTGGAATATGCCTTGCTTACTGAGCTATCTTGTCAGCCCTAAAATCTTTTCTTATAAACTTAACATCTGGTTCTTGTTAGTGTTGTCCCCTCGTGTTGAGTATGTTTAGATTGTACCTTGGTTCTTTTGTATGTTACTTGTTCAAATCCTCTGTATATCTGAGGGAGAAAAAATACAATTGGCAATCAATTTTGTTATCTTCATATTAGAATTTGTTTTGCCTTTGGTGAAGAGATCAGTTTGGTTTTCAAATTTTAATACATGGTGCTTTGCATCCTTCTTTAAACTTTTGTCACTTTTATGTTTGTTTCAGTATCAGTTCCAGTTCCAAAGCCTATGCTATGCTGCATTGGGGCTCTTCCATTCATGAGCAAATCAAAGGCAATCTTGAGCATTTTACAGGTTTTTACTTAGCAACTGAAACATTCCCTCTCCAACATTTTCTGTGGGATTTCTTTCATATTGCCCATGATGCAGGGGTGCACTTTTCCTGGTGTTCTAGTCAGAAATAAGATTTTTTCCTTATTACTTTATTGGGTCATCCCTTTGATCATTAAACACAGTTCTGTCAACTAGAACCATCTATGGTACAAAAGTGGAAGAGTGAACAGGAGAGAATAAGAGGGGAGGATAGAGAGACAGAGAGATAGAGAATACCAGCCCATACCATCAAGAAAATAAGCTGCTATTGATGTTTCAGCCAGCAATATACCCTTCCAGAGTTCTATGACTAAGTTTTAACTTTGGATATAAATGAAGGAGGGGATAAAAAGAAAACTCACTCAGCTATGGTTACTTTTTAAAATTCTAATTACTTTTCCAGTCTACCTATTTTCATTCATTTCTCAGATGCTTTGGACAATTCATTTATTAAAAATTGTCTAGAAAGTTCATTGTAATCAGCAGGAGAGAATCTATAGTAAGTTACCTATTTATCAGAACTAGGAATTTAACATGGCATTTAAAAATATAGATCATCTATGCAGAGGAGCATAAAATGAGGAAAACAGGGAACAATAAAATGAAAACAAAAGCCTTGAGCTGATCCACTTGGAAACCAGGGACAAAATTATACTAGAAGTAACAGGAATGTGGCATTTCTTGATAAAATGTTGATCTGAGAGGTTTTAAAGGCCCCCAAACATTATAGGCTTTTTCTATGGTTCTTGGTTGCTGTATAAAAACCATCAATAAGACCCTATTACTGAAGATGCAACACAAATTGAATATAATACATGGGCAAAGTGTGTCAGCTAGAACTGGTCTGAGGACTTTCTCCTTACTGGAAAGATTATACGGTATCAAGGAATACTGTAGAAGCTGCTGGGGGAGAGAAATAATCACAAGCCCCATCAACTCATAAGACGTCATAAGGCAACAGGTGACCACCAGTGTAATAGTAGCATGACTACTAAGGAGACAACCATCAGCTTTCTGATTGGACTCAAGACTCACTTTTCAGAATGGTACACATCCCTCTTACTGTAAACTAGAACGAGAACCTTAAAAAGGGAAGAAAATAGATCAATGAGGAAGACAGGCAATAAACCTATAGGTAGGAAGACAGTACTTCAAACTGCTCTGCTGGCAGCTATTATACACATAGAATGGGAATTCACAGTAGAAACCTTTGGGTCTGAAGCAGGATGAGTGAAGGGAAACATATACATCAGTGGGATGGCCTGAAGAGAGGTAACATGTTACACTTCAGATGCCTGAACCCCCACAGGAGTAGAAAAGCCTGAATGAACCCTAAGGTCCATTGAGACATGGGGGCAGAAGGGTGGGAAGGAGTGGGAGGGAATAGTGAAGGGAAGAGAAAGGATGGGAGGGAGGAGAGAGGGAGTGAAGCTGGGATGAATACTCAACATGCTTGTAAAAGCAGAAAAGATTAAAAAAAACTGCTGAAGGTATTACTGTACATGATTTCAAAGTATAGTATGGAGCCATAGCAATAAAGACAGTATACTACTGGCAAATATATTTATAGATAGATAGATCAATATATATATATAGATAGATCAATAGATAGATGATAGATAGATAGATAGATAGATAGATAGATAGATAGATAGATAGATAGATCATATTAAACACTAAGGATTTTTTCTCAATTAAAATTAAATCTATAGTTTCATAACTTGTAATGAAAATAATGCATTTAGGCTAAAGTTACTGACTAAAAACGTAAAAAGCAAAACAAAAGTCTCAAAAATGTACTCCCTTAGAATCTATTTATCGATGACAATATGAATAACTATATTTCTAGAGATGGTTCAGGAATTAAAGCCTCTTCTTCAAAAGCAGAAGGACCAGAATTTACATCCTTCATCTCATGTACAAATGCTGAGCAGAAATGGTGAAAATGGCAGGGTCCTACAGTTCTGGCCTTGATAGTTGGAGCCCAGAAAGCCACTGTGCAAAGCAATAAAGAGATAGAGCAATCCAGTTTGATTCCCGATATCACCTTTGGGCTTCCACAGGCACACACACTCAAGTGACTTTTTGTCACTTGAGTGCATACACACATACACACACACACTCACAGTTTTAAAGTAGTGAGGAAGATGAAACATATTGATAATAAATTTCCAAACATTTTCTTTTAACATTTAAAGTTTCTTGACCATGAAAATGAATATTTCATATGCAATTGTGTACTATTGTGTTCCAAATAATTTGTACTATATTCCAAATAATTTGTACTATAATAATTTGTACATATGCAATGGTGTACTATTGTGTTCCAAATAATTTACTGTGTACACATTTGCAACTTTGCCATTTATCTTTATATTCATCTATAACATTTTGGGAGGGGACCCATAATGGAAAGATAGTGAGGACAATGAAACATATTGGTAATAAATTTCCAAACATTTTCTTTTAACATTTAAAGTTTCTTGACCATGAAAATGAATATTTCATATGCAATTGTGTACTATTGTGTTCCAAATAATTTGTACTATATTCCAAATAATTTGTACTATAATAATTTGTACATATGCAATGGTGTACTATTGTGTTCCAAATAATTTACTGTGTACACATTTGCAACTTTGCCATTTATCTTTATATTCATCTATAACATTTTGGGAGGGGACCCATAATGGAAAGATAGTGAGGACAATGAAACATATTGGTAATAAATTTCCAAACATTTTCCAAACATTTTCTTTTAACATTTTCTTTTAACATTTAAAGTTTCTTGACCATGAAAATGAATATTTCATATGCAGTTGTGTACTATTGTGTTCCAAATAATTTGTACTATGTTCCAAATAATTTGTACTATAATAATTTGTACATATGCAATTGTGCACTATTGTGTTCCAAATAATTTACTGTGTACACATTTGCAACTTTGCCATTTATCTTTATATTCATCTATAACATTTTGGGAGGGGACCCATAATGGAAAGATAAAGTATATATTCTTTTAAAAAGCAAAACTTTATGTTCATGCTTATTTTATGAAACTTTTATAATATACTTCATGAATATTTTAAATGGAAACAGTTCGAGACTATAGTATGTAGTCTCCTGATTTTGTAAGAAAGGACATTGGAAATGAAATATCTCTCATTAAGACTGGTCATTACTCTAAGCAATGATTTATTAAATGGTGTAATCACCAAGTAAAGTGATTTATTCCTTCACTACAGAACTTTTTTTTAATAATAAATATAATTTATTTCTTCTAGTCAGTATACTGATATCATGGAGTATGGTATAGTAATATTTGATTAGGCTAAAGTATCCAGTTATTTATCAAACACTAAATTATGTGGTGCTATGAAGATATTCTCTTTGAACTCTCCTCTTCTGTTCTTTGCTGACTATTGTCCAATGTGTACAGATTGCTTTATATATATTTTTAAAGTGGACAGGTAAATCTCATTCTTGCTTTTATAACAAGATGAAGTTCTTGAAAATGTGATTTCCTATTAATATTTCATGAACATGATTTACAGAGGGTCTTTTCTATGTGAGATGTGAGTGTGTACATGTGTACGCCTGTAGATTTATGGAGCCACTGAAAGTTTGGGGTAGGAAGATGTCTCAGTAGATAAAGCCTGGAGACCTGAGTTCAATCCCAGAACACACATAAAGATGAAAGGAGAGAACTGACTCCTGAAAGAAGAAAATCCAATTTATATACTTGAATGCATATGCCAGAGAAATCTGAAAAATGGCTGCTCTATTTCTTTGTGTGTGTGTGTGTGTGTGTGTGTGTGTGTGTGTGTGTGTGTGTGGTTTTGTTGTTGTTTTGAGACAGTATCTCCATCTGTAGTCCAGACTGGCCTGGAACTAATTATATAGCCCAGGATGGCTTGGAATTCACAGTATTCCTCCTGCCTCAGATACTAAGTACTAGGATTATTTGGATTATAGATACCTAAATACTGTACTTTTATTATTAATTAGGTTTTTAGTTGTATGAAAATGGTACATTTTAAAAAATAGAATTAAATAATCAGTCACTGACAGAGCTGGCCTTATCCTTAACATGTCCTCGTGTTGTTGTATAGCTGGTTCCTGCTACATGCAATGCTTATTAAATGCTTGTTCATCTAACTTTTCTGTCTGGCACATATTCAATTATGTTCTTGAACCAGCATTATGCATTTTCTCCTTCCAGTTTCCATTTCATTTTGCCCACAGCACAATTTCAACAAATGTTACACTGTACTTTGTGTATTTCTTTTTTTTTATTAATACATTTTTATTATTATTTCAGCTCATACAAACTTAATAGGTACACCAGTTCCCTCCCTCCCTCCTCCTCCCCCTGTACTCCCTGCTCTCCCTCCCCACCCCTCTCTTTCCCCATCCCCCAGTGCCTCCCGCCCCAATTCCCAGAGAGTCCTTTCTTGTGCATGCCTGATTTTCCTCTGGGCCTTTCTCTCCGATGATGTACAAGGACCCAGTGGCCTTTCCCTGAACCCTTTCCCGTGGTTCCCTTTCACTACAGAACTTTTGAATGTTGCATCTGCTTTTTACAATTTATCTCTTACTCTCCTTAATATTTGTCATGGTGTCAGCAGGCAATTCCCTTTAATTCTTCTATTTCTGGGACTTAACATTTGCAATTGATTTCTTCCTTCTAATTTGGCAAAAGAGAGAATTTTTAAGAAAGTCCTGAAAAGTTCACCTATGATTCTATAAGTTGAAGTTCACCTTGCAGATTTTGTAACATTTATTTGCCTGAGTTTGCTGAATGCATTTCATGTAAATGGTGAATACCGTGCTCTCTTTCTGAAAATTTATAGGATTAAACAGCTATTTAACTTTGGATTCTGTGATCTTAGTAGTAATGAAATAGATGTCTTGATGGCAATCCATCCCTGTGATAACCAGATGTAGGTGTACATGAATGCAATCCCAATACCAAGAGGCCAAACAGGAAGATGGTGCATTTGCAGTCAGTTTGAGCTTTTGCTTCCCTTCCTCTTCACTTGCGACTGAAGAGGTTTGATCTCACCAATCAGGGAAGTTATAAGGACTGGCAGATAGATGGTAACCATCCTACAAATGGGACACTGAACCCTCCTCACTGAAGTGTCCTACTCCTACTTCATTTACCTTTGAGTTTCCTCTTACAGTAAGAACTTCATTTAAACAGCCTTTTATCTTTGGTTAGGAGATAACCTTCAATACCAATCAGAATGGAGCCAAGGGTAGTGCAGGAAAAGCAAAACTGAAATCATCAACGACCCATAATCCAGAACACCAAAGACACTACATTAATTAACTGGAACCAAACCAGACAAATCTCTCCCCACCCTAGAGCTCAGGGAAAGTTGCGGAAGAGGGGGTGGCAAGATTCTAAGAGCCTAAAGATGAGGAGGACAAACATTATGCAAGATACTCCATACAAGTTAGGGCTGCAGTAGGCATAATAAAACTTTGCACCATGACTGACATGTCAACGACCCCTCAAAGTCTAGCATATATCACAGGCAGTGGGATCCTTAGAGACAAGAGATTAACAGTGATGGTAGCCTTCCCTTACTAAAGGGGAGGCCAAGAAAGGGCTCCAGGCTATGCCACTGAGTCTTTATACCTCACTAGGATGAAGGACTGTGAAGAAAGTTTGGCATTCACCCAAAAGGATGCTCCAGGGGATGGAAAGGGGGAAGAGGGAGGCACTGGGATAAAGGGAGGGAGGGGGGTGAAAGAAGGGGAAAAGGGGTGAAGGGCACAAGGGAAAACTGGGGAGGGGAGGAGGGAGGGAAAGGACTGGGGTTCCTATGGAACTTGTATGACTGGGGAAAAATAAATAAAAAAACCCAAAATGAAGCAAAACAAAATCACTCCTCTATTTATGTCAGTACATGACTGTGGAGAATTATGATTTATGACAGTTTTGCAAATAACCATCACTGCTTCTGGCTAAATTTTGAGTAAACATTTAAACTAAAAATATTTGATAAAATGTTAAATTGCTCTTAACACAGAGAAAATTGGGCTGGGGGAAGGATAAGTTTTGAGCCCATGGTTATATGTACCAAGACTGATATCCAAAATGTTTAAATTAGAGCTGTGCATCATCATGCCTGATGCACAATGCTTGTGGAAGAACCCAAGATCTCACACATGCTAAGGAAGTGTGCCACTAATGAGCTACATCCCCAGCCCTATACTTTAGAATTTAAGGACTCTTCTATTTGTGCCTTTAGATTATTCAATCAGTTTTGGCATACCAAAGATAAAGAAAGGAAATCAGTAGATCAAATTCACCAGATCCCATTTTATGGAGGTAGAGGCTTTTCCTCCATGTCTACGATGTGAAAGAATTGTCTTAAGCAATTAGGCAGAACCGAGGAAATAACAAAGGTAGTCATTTCTTTACTTTATTTCACATAATAGTAACTTGTGGCAGGACAAGAATCAAATTTTCATCTTTTTTAATTCTCTTTTCTAGACCATCACAATAGCTCAAATGAGTAGCAAAGTATTTCCACTTCTATTTCCTGAATATTCTTTTATATTTGATATTGCAGATTGATCACCCTTAATCTGATAAAACATTTTCATAATTCTAAAACTTTTTTTTATTTCTGCTCATACAAACTTAACAGGTACACTGGTCCCCTCCCTCCCTCAACCTCCCCCCGACCCCCCTGCTCCCCCTCTCCTCACCCCTCCCCCTCCCATCCCCGGAGCATCCTTTAATGAGCATGCCAAACTCTCCTCTGGGTCTTCCTCTCCAATGAGGTGCAAGGACCCAGCAGCATTTCCCAGAACCTTTCCTGTGTTCCCCTTAAGCATAGGAACATTACTGTGGCTGTCAGTCCCTAGCTTCCAAGGATCCTAGTGCCTTTAGTCCATGCTAGACTTTGAGTGTAAAACTTTTGAGTGCCTACATGGTACCAATTTTAAAAAAAAAAACTCGTTATTTCGGTCTGGCAAGATCGTTCAGTAGGTAAAAGTACTTTTGTACAAATCTGGCAAGCTAGCTCAATCCACAGACCCCCACATGGTGGAAACTGCATGCTGGCTATGCCATAGTTCTCTCTTTCTCTCTCTCTCTCTCTTTCTCTCTCCCTCTCTCTCTCTCTCATTCTTCTCTCCCTCTCTCTCTCTCTTTAAAATAAGTGTATATATATATTTATACACTTTATATATGTATATATTTATATATGTTTATATATATTTTTTAAAAAAATTTTCTTATCTGACTTCAGGTAACAGGCAACAGTTCAACCATTGGTAAATTAAATATTGTATAAAATTACATTCAGGCTATTGTGTAATATATACATGAAACTTAAGTGAATTTTGTTTTTGGACTTGAGTCCCATCTACAAGACAATTTACAAAATGAAAAGCCTGAAATCTGTGACATTTGTTACCCCAAGGATTTAATAGGGAATACTTACCCTGTCTGTCTGTTTCTATCTCTGGATTTCATATCTTATTATGTAAACGAGGATGACCTCAAATTTACAACAATCTTCTTGCCTCTGCTTCCTGAATGTTGTGATTATAGGACTGTACTATCATTCTTCCTTAAATTTTATGTAGAATTCAACAATGAAGTAGTTTGGGTCTGAAGATTTTATGAAAAAGTAATTGTTATATCGATTCCTTTCATTTTACACACAAATATTAAATTATTCCATTTATCCTAAAAGGGAAATCTTTTGGGCTACATACTTTTCTCTTTTTATTTAATTTATTTATTTGAACAAAAAAGAAGAGACAGAAAGAGAGAGAGAGAGAACACACATGCATGCCATGTTATCTCTTTTCAACATGTGGAGTTCTTGGGATCCAACTCAGGTAACCAGCTTTGTAAGAAGGCACTTTACCTGTTTACCTGTCTCACCAGCCCATGGGCTATATATTTTTATCTCGAAATAACAATGTGTTCCTTTGAATTCTTTATTACTTTTCTTTTTTTCTATGTCATTTATTTCTGCTTCATTATTTTCCTCTGTTTACTTGTATTGGATTTTCAAATGTTCTATTATTTTAATGTGTTTTTAAATCTGCTTAATTTCTTAAACACTAACTTAGCTGAATTTCTTGTATTTTGATATGTTGTGATTTCATGTTTCAATTTACATTATGATTTCTTCTTAGACCTGGTAGTCACAAGAATATTGCTTTCCAAATATTAGGAGTTTTCCCTTTTTTTTCTTGTATTGATTTTTTAAATTTTCATTGCATTATGAACAAGAACATCATTTCTGTGATTTCAGATTTTTACTTTCGATAGCTTTATGTCCCAAATATGCAGTCTGCTGATCATATTACTAGGGACACCTTAGAATAGCATGTATTATTTATTTGTTGGAGTATACTAGTCAATTAAGCCAAAACAGTTACTCATTTTTGTCTCTGTTGTTTTAGCAACTGCTAAGAGCTTATGTTAAAATCTCAGATTATAACTGTGTGATTGCCTATTTCTTTCTCCATTTTATCAGTTTTGTTCAATATTTTAGAATACTATTATAAAACACTCATGCATTTAATATTTTTAAGTCTTTTACTAAACTGATCCCTGCATTAATATGAAGATCACTTTTTTGCACATGTGTGTGTGTGCGTGTAAAAGAAGTTAAGAGTGTTTATCCCTGTGAGGGTATAAGGGTGACTTAAGAATCATCCTGGATTGCTCTATATCGTTTTTGCTCTGGGATTCTTCAGGCTCTGCTTTCCAGTGCTGAAATTACAGGCTACCACATTTACCCAGCAGTTTTGACATGGGATCTGGGGATCTGAACTCATCTCCTTTTGGTTATGCAACAAAGGATTTAACCCCTGAGCCATCTCTTCAAAAAAACTCTTTAACTTTTAAAAGAAAAATTCACTGGGGACTTTAAAACATGTAGAAGAGGAAAAATATTCAACAGTAGAACAGTCCTAATAGCAGAGAAATTGACGTATATCATTGTAAGATTTCTGAATGACTGAAGTAGTGTTATATAATTTAACATGGAAATAAGTTATGAAAGAATAACTTTGTCTTGAAGGAAATCATTACAATAATAAAACAGAGACCAGAAAGATTACTTAATGAGTAAAATTATTTGTCACCAACTCTGTCCACCTGAGTTCTATTCCTGGAGCCCACATGGTAGAAAGAAAGAATCAACTCCTGAATGTTGTCCTCTGACTTCCACACACAATAAATAAATAGAACAAGTGGATAAAAATAAAAACAGAGTGATAAGCCAAAATGAAAGATAAGATAGAATAAAAAATAGCTCATTAATTCCAAATAGATAACAAATGGAAATATAATATTTACATCAATTTCAAAGTGGTCAATTCTACCAATTAAAGGAAATAAACTCTACAATAGCAAAAGACAAATATATTAAATGTAAATGAGTGAATCACAAGAAACACTACTCCTCCCTGAGAGATAAAGGCTAATATCAGACAAAAGAAGGGGGTTTCTTTACTCAATGATTTACCCATGATAAGTCATCTATGTTCCAGGAAGAACCCAGGCACTTCCCAGTATAAGCATCTTAGATGAAACCCAGGGGACTACACATGCAAAAAGACATGAAAGTAGGAGGGAGACCATTTAGAAAGGAGGAAGTATGTAATGGAAAAAGAGATAGTAAGGGGTAAAAATGACATAAATTTATTGCATCTATGTATGAAAATGTCAAAGAACAAAAAGTGAATGATTGCAAAATGTATCTTGAAAGACTTCCAAAAGGAAAGCTTGATTCTATAAATAGAGAAGGATTTTACAAAGAGGAATATTAAGGATCAAAGTTAACATTCACTGTGCTGAAGAGAAGGCTCAAGGGTTAAATCTTTGCCTCGCAAGCAGAAGGAGATGATTTCAGTTTCTCACATCCCATGTAATAAGATGGGAAAATGTGATGGCCTGTGATTCTGGCCCTACAAGGCATAGCCTGGAAATCCCAGGGAAAGCAATAAGTTAGAAGAGCAACCCAGGATGATTTCTGATGTCACCCTTGGGTTCCACAGACACA
Organism: Typhlomys cinereus; assembly: GCA_023101885.1. Taxonomy (NCBI): domain Eukaryota; kingdom Metazoa; phylum Chordata; class Mammalia; order Rodentia; family Platacanthomyidae; genus Typhlomys; species Typhlomys cinereus. The sequence continues at coordinate 1,669,636 of JALPQD010000180.1, forward strand.
CACACACACACACACACACACACACACACACACACACCCTCAGGTGCACTCTTGAATATACACCCCCAACTATGCATACACACACAAACACATAAAGGCATACACACACATATACAACACACACAAAAAAAATTAAACCCCAAAAAACGATTTTTAAAATACAAAAGACCTTTCATTTCGCCCAAATATTTAGATTTTGAGTTATTCTTATTTTTATCTATGCTCATATTTCAGTTTGTTAACATTTTCTTTCTGTATGTAGGGCATCTTTTAACATTTCTAAACATCTGCTGGAATATTTTATCTTTTCTACAAGCAGAGCCATCTTTATTTTGCTTAGAGTGTTTAATGTAGAATTTGGAGTTAACTGTTTTTTCTTAAGACCAAGTCACATCTATCTAAGGTGACCCCAAAGTTTTGTGACAAAGGATGATGTTGAATTTAAATTTATTTATTTATTTATTTATTTATTTATTTATTTATTTATTTAGGGACAAGTTCTCATGCAGCCCCCATTGGCCTTGAACTCTCTGTATAGAAGAAGAGGACCTTATACTCCTCATTTTCCTACATCTACTTTCCAATTACTGAGGTTACAGGAGTGTGCTACAATAGCCAGCTAGTATTTGGACTTTGAAGATTATTTGGTTTGTTTTAAATGATGTTTTATTTACAAAACTTTGACTAAATATAGAGTAACTAACTGATACTTCAAATTTGATTATATTTGAATATTGTAAAATAATTGCTATGCTGAATCTATTATCTGAAGCTGCCACTTTAACTTATCATTTACATAATAGTGATACTCATCTCTATCCAAAGCTGTTCGTTTTTTTTTTTTTTTTTTTTTTTTACTTCTCATTTTCTATGAAATGGTTTATTTAGCTGTTTACTAGGGAAAGGCTACAAATACATATCCAAGATGAACACAAAGGGCTGAACCTTGTAAACTGTACAAAATAAACGGTCACAAGAATCCGAGAATTGGGGAACAGGGCACATGGCATCTACATTTGTTCAACTCTTACCAAACAACTCAAATTCCAAATGCCCCTGTCAAGTGAGCTGTTCGTTTTTTTAAGATCACATCTTTTCTTATTAATTTTTATACAAATTTGATAGGTACCCCATTCCCCTCCCTCCCTCCACCCCTCCCTGGATTCACTTGCTTCCTCCCTCCTATTCCTTTTCCTTTCCCTCCCTCCCTCCTTTTCTCCCAATACCCCCTCCCCCATTCCTAGAGCATCCTTTAGTGTGCATGTCAAACTTCCCTCTGGGTCCTCCTCTCTGATGGAGTGTAGGGACTCAATAGCATTGCCTAGAGCTCAGATTTTTTTTCCAATCATACAAACTTAATAGGTACCCCAGTCCCCTCCTTCCCTCCAAATTATTTTACCATTAACTTTTCAGAATTTACAGATACTACAAAAACGTAAGCATCTTGTAAATACAAAGTATCCTAATGGATGTTCTATGCTTTCTAATACCTTGAATGGATTTAGTATCTGTTTACTGACTTATAACTAAAATTCGCTGTATACATCTCTTGCTTTTCTTTTTAGAAATGTAATTGATTTCTACCCACTTATAACACAGAAACAATTATAAATAACCTATTATGTGACATTCTCAGAGCACAGGGAATATTTTTACTGGATTTATTTTTTAAAAGTTAAATTTATATTCAATGACACACAAGCACAAATTGCAAGACAATCTTATATACACATATTCCAAGTTAATATATGAAAATGTATTCATCTACAGGGACACTCATACACGCTCTTATGGCTATATCTCTAAAATTTGTAATATTTGAGCTCTTTTTAGGCTGTTTTAATTTGCTTTAAGTTGGAACATTACTCTTCTGTAAGTCTTGAAGGATCTTCATCTGTAGCCTAGGCTGGCCTAGAACTCACTGTATAGTGCAGCCTACTCTTAAACTCACAGATATATTACTGCTTCAGCCTGCTCAGTGCGGACATTACAAGCAGCACTTGCCATATATGGCGCTAATGTTTAAATTTCACCAATGCAGAAAATATGTATCAATTAGTACATATTCTGAATCACAGAATGTTTTATCAATGATAATTTATTACTTCTTAATGACACTTGACTATACCATGTTAATGTTAAAATTTAATTATACATGAATATAAATACAATTCATATACAAATTATATATGTATATAAATACAATATATATATTCAGATATGTAAATTTATATTATTATAAATGAATGAAATATAACTGACAAATAGATAATCCATCACATGGCAGAAACACAAATGAGACTTGAATTGTTTACTTTCCCTGTATTCCTTCATACAATGCCCATCCTCATATAGAATACATGGTGATTTATTGCGTTTCCCAATAAACTAAACAAGTACTTTGATCCATATATGTTTCAGGACTGAATTATGTTCCTTTCTAGTTTGCCCTAAATAAATTGTGCAAATAAACTTTCACTGTATTGAATATTTATCCTTAATGAGTCTCTCTCAACATTTCTTTTTTATCATACATATTAGTGTGTCCTGTGTTTCCTTGTACCCCGTTCCCCAGATATTACTAGTGGCTAAAATTTGTTTCAAAAGTTTAGCTGTATTTCTTCATTTAGGTATTATTTTGCTGTTTTGACAATCAGATTTACATAATATGTGTTAAGATTCAATGGGAGTTTTCCTAAATACAAAAAACTGGAGTATACAATAGTTTTATATCTCTTATTCCTGATTTTATATTATTCTACAAATATCTAGGAGAAAAGCATCTTTCACTACACAAGCTATTTTTTAGGGGGTTAGGAAGAGTCCCTCAAAGCACACCACCTAGTGGAAAGTAGGTAAAATTGTATAAGCATGCAGGTATACAGTATAGAAACACTATATACACAGTCAGATGTTTTAAATTAGCTAACTACTAGAAGCATAAATCTATTTCTCTCAAAGGGACAAGAAGTCTGATAAACTGTTGGCAAAGATGCAAATCAGGACAGTGTAACAGTTACTCTTAACTATTGCTGTGAGAGGGGTTGGGGATTTAGCTCAGTGGTAGAGCGCTTGCCTAGCAAGCGCGAGGCCCTGGGTTCAGTCCCCAGCACCGAAAAAAAAAAAAAAAGATAAAATTACAAAAAGACCAAAAAAAAAAAAAAAAACAAAACAAAAACAAGGGAACTATTGCTGTGAGAGAGCACCCAAAGTCAATCACCTTAAGAGAGAAAGGGAGATTTATTCAGCTTACGGTTCCACAGGGGATATACAGTCTTTCATCGTGGAAGTGGCATGGCTGGCTGGCCAAAGCTGGAGGAGGCTATGTCACTGCAGACATCCTAGAGGCCGAGAGCTGCAAGACTGCTTACTGCAAAGCAAACTTCTCTTAAAGGTAGGGTGGCACAAATTCACCTCAAGACTCAACCTTTGTGACTGCCTTCCTCCAGCAAGGATCCACCTCTCAGGGTGCCATGACCTTGCCAAACACATGAGACTGTGGGGGACACATTTCACACCATGACAGACAGTCATTATAAAAACAACATAAAGGTTCCTTAAAATAAAAAAAAATCAAATCATTGTTTGATCTCACAATTCTACTACTAAGTATAAAATAAAGGACATGAAAACAACATGAAGAGACATTTGCATTTCTGTTCCATTATTGTGAATAATGCATTATAGCATTATCCACAACAGTCAAGTTATGGTGCAATCAATCTAAGTGTACAGGATGGATGATTAAATAAAAGAAATGTTTTGCATATATATGCATATATGAATTGATGCATTATTTAAACTTAGCAAAGAAGAAAATCTTGCCATTTTCAACAGCATGTATGAAACTAGAGGATATTATTCTAAAAGAAATAATCCAGGCATGGAAAAACAAATAGTGAATTATCTCACTTGTATGTTTAATCCCAAAAAGACAAATTCATAAAAACAGAGGAAAGAATAAGGACTATCAGGATAAGTAGATATTCATTAAATAGATATTCGTCAAATATACTTTTCAATTAGACTGGGGAGGGTAATTTCAAGAGATTAATAATATGTATGTCAATGAGTTAGACTTAGCCACTATACAATGCACACTTATTGAAAACCCTATTGACCAGGTCTGGTGGAGTATGTCTTTAAATCTAACATTTATGAAGTCCAGGCAAAAGGATTATGAGTTAGAGGCCAATCTGGACTACATAAAGAGATCGTGTCTCAACAATCTCCCCAAATAGTGGTGACCACCACACATATATAATTACAATTCAATTTTGTCAATATTAACAATAAATAAAAATTATCCATTGTAAGTGGTCCTAAATATTCTAAGAATATACTTAATTACTTAAAAGCTTCACAAGAGTACAAACTCAAACCCAATAGCAATGAGTAAAGTCTTTTCTTTATTTTTTGACATTTTTTGAGACAGGGTTACACAAATTTCCATAGCAGTGGATGACCCTGAATGAAATCTTGCTGCTTTCTCTTTCTTAGTATAGAGATCAAACCCTGGACCTTTAGCATGTTGGGAAAGCACTCTACCAACTGAACTATACATGTCCTGTCCTCAAAGGCACTTCTTTAGTTTTCATTTGCAGAAGATAACCATAAACAAACAAGATCTTTCCTAAGCTGTCAAAGTCTCTTTGAGTCTCTGAGGCACTCTGCCTTAGGATACTCAGTTCTTACTTCATTAGATGTCATTCAGTTGCTTTTTACCACTATAAAAGAGAAGTATTTGTCTCCACACCTGACATAAGGCTGTGTGTGTGTGTGTGTGTGTGTGTGTGTGTGTGTGTGTGTGTGTGTTCTGGCACTTTGTTTTGTGAATAGTGAAATAAAACTTTCAAATTAAGGAAAAGTTGCATACTTCTCTGAAGAGAAGTCTTTGTATTGCAGGTATTGGTAGACCTAGAACTACTGCCCTATGTCAATTCTGTAGCATTAAAATTGAATGCACATGTTATTGCTAAGTTATAACCATAGATGTGTTCAAAATTAAGCCTAAATTCACTCTTAATGGTTTTATTGGCACTTCATTTCTTTTGACTAGTCTTATTTATCACCTAGCTATGTGCAAAGAACATGTTTCTAGACCTTTCATTATAATTATGCTACTTGTTTTTAATCACATTAGATTTGAATCTATGGAATATATTATCCACGGTCTTATCACAATCATATTCATTATTTTGCCACAAATATTTAATACAAGTAATGTAATGGCCATTTTCAAAGAACTAAATACATATTTTATAAATAGCATAACTACCATACTATATTTTGAACATGTCTTTCTGTTATTGCTGTTGCTGTTGTTATTGTTGTGTGCGTGTGTGTGTGTGTGTGTGTGTGTGTGTGTTTTGCTTTCTGAGACTGTCTTGCTATACAGTCCACCCTCTCCTTGAATTCAATATTCATGTTTCAACCTTCCAACGGCTGGCATTGCAGTTATGTGCCACGATAAGTCTTAAACCAATTTCAAACAATGTTGTTTCTTGGTAACATCTTCAATTACTTATATTTAAAGTGGAACTGTAGAAAGTGGGCAGGGTACTGCCGGGACAGTAGTGCAGTCAGTTTGTTGAAGAAAGCTACTTTAAGAAAGTTCATATGCACTTGACGTATTTCATGAATGTATGGATCTGTTAACATTAAAATAACAATAATTTCAGAGGTAGAGATAGATATGCTCATAATAAAAATAATTCATTCATTTCATAGTTGAATAAACAGTGGACCAGAGATTTACAGTAGCACATTTCAGAACTTGTTTACCAAAAATGTCTGATGTGTGTCACAAGTTCTTTAATAATTGAATTACTTTGTTCAAATCTCAAGTATTAGAACAGGAGGTTACTAAATATGTACGATATTATACTTCATACTAAATGACAACATTAACTAAGCTTCTTGACTGAAACTGCTGTAAGTATACAACAAAACCAGATATTTTTAACACTAGGAATTTATTGCTTCACAGCTCTGAAGGTTAAGAGTCTGCAACCAGTTATCAGTGTGTTTGTAAGACTGGTTCCTTCATTATTGGCTATGAACTCAATTTCTTGTACATGTCAAATAAAGGTTTTATCATTCAGTTACACCTCCAACTATAGGTTAGTTCATCTTAAAGAAGTATTTATTCCAGGCCTCTCTGCATGCTTTGTTCATACCATTTATGTACTTGCATGTACCAGCATTTCTCCCTTTTATAAAAACACAAAACATATTGGATTCAGAATTACCTTTAATTCAATATGACCTCATCTTTATGTAACTAATTACATCTATAATGACTTTATTTTCATTCTGAGATGTTAAACATTTGGGTTTCAGTGCATGAATGTGGGGGAAGTGACACTAATTAGTCACTTTAATATAAACACAAAAAGATTAGATGCTGACTTCCTTTTTGAACCAAAAATGTTACCATTTTCTGTAGGAAGTAGAATATGCCATCTCTCACTAGCACACGAATGTTTATGTTCTTATCCTGAAACCTGAGAAAGTTATGGGAAAAATGATCTAAGATTGGAGGTGAAATTAAAGTTGCTTATCAGGTGCCCATCAATAAGATTACTCGTCATTAAGTTGACTCCATGCAATCACGAGTACCTTAAATTTAAGAATAGAACCATAGGAAATACACCTTATCAGATATAGTCAGCACTAAAACTAGAGGAACCGATAAGACAAGAAACGTGTAGCTTTGAAGTTGGAAGAACCAAGAAAATGGAGGCTCTGATATAAAAAAAATGGTTTTGCCCCAATGAAACCCATTCCAAACTTCTGACTTTCACAATAATGTGTAAATGATGATGATGAAGATTTATTTAATAGATTGCTGTGCAATCCATATTGATCACAAACTTGTGATTCATCTGCCTCAGCTCTCCAAGTGCTGTGATTACATGTGCCACAATGCCTAAGCAAATTAACATTATCTAAAACTACTAAGTTTATGGTACTGTGTTTCAGCAAAAAAAAAGTTACTTTCCTTTGAGGAATATGGTGAGTGTGCCTCAATATATTCATATTTTTCTGGGACACTCTGTTAACAAGTCAAGTAACAAGGATGAATAGCATTTCAATATCAAGGCCATTGCTATCATGAAAGTAAGTAGAGTCACTCAGACTCAATAATTTAACCTGTTACATAGTTGTAGCCACTCATCCAATGACAAAATACTGAGTCCAGGATAGAATGAAGCTGAATCAGACTAATAAATAACACACAATGGAAAAATATTTTGTTTGTATATCAATTTAAATTTGTGAAAGTAGACAAAAGTAAATTCATTTTCCCCCTATGGCCACCAGGTCTTAAAAGTCTAGAAAATATAGGAAGTCAAATTTCACTTTCCCTTGTTATTTTCAGGCATTACTGTGCATATAGATAGACTACCATAGGGTTGCCAATCTTGCTTAAGTGCAAACTGGGAATCAGTTGTCTCAAATAGGACCAGAGATCTGCTGTTTCCAAGTATTTTCCAAGTGATGTGATGCTGTCACTTCATAGGATAGTCTTTGAATCTCAAGGGTTTAGTAGATATTAATGCATTAAACCCATCTAGATAAGTAAATTGGTTCCATATTTCCACAGTTAGGCAGAGGTGTTAACTTGACAGTTGAGGTTTTGAGCTCTGGGCATATTTGCAGAGAATTAATGGTTGAGTTAAGCCCAGAGCAAACCTGCAGAAGATTGTCTAGTTGATGGGGAAGATCCAGCCCATGGTGGGTGGGATCAGGCCCTGGAATAAAATACAAAGGGCTGGTTGAGAGAGCGGCATCCTTGTGTACACTTGGGCAAACATGATGGTCTGGCAAGTAAGGATCGTCCCTATCTCATCTGTTATGTGGAAGTGATGTGGCCAGTTCCCTCAGTCCTGGAGTTCGTGCGTGCTCTTCCGTCAGGCTGGACTATGAACTGTAACCAGACTATCATAAGATAATAAGCCTCTTGTTCCCTTAAGCCGTTTGATGGTGATTTATCAGTAACCATGCAGGCAAGCTGCAACACATATAACAATCATGAATAAATTTTAAAAAGCCTTTATCTTATTAGTAGTCAGAGAAAACACTTCAAACTTAACCTCTGGGATCATTAAATCACTTATCAGTAATTAAAATAGGGGTAAATAAGGGTAGTGGTTCTAAATATAATGTTTAAGTGATACTTTAATAACTAACACATATTCAAAAATAATTCAAGTACTTTTATAGTTTTCTTAGAATACTGGATATGAGTCAATGCTGAGAATTCAGATAGCTATTGTAATACTTCCCATTAATGAATATCATATTTCTTCTTCCACACCTTAAGCACCTTAGGTCTCTTCCAATCCTGATCTTTTAAGAAGAGTTCGACACAAAAAATTCTTTGTCTATAAGAGTTAGAAGACAGATCTGAGATAATTGCTTCTTCAAATCTGAAGTTGTTCCATCCATAAAACACACAATAGATAGATCTGCTCCCCCCATAAGAAAATATTAAAGCAATAAGTTGGTTACTAGAAGGCATATGATTTTGTAATCCTTCATTTTGTAAATCTCAAGAAGTGTTTTCACTGTTAGCTGTTTTGATATAATAAAGAATATGGATCTATGAACCTTATGCCATTTGAAGTCACTGATTCTTGGCACAATAATCCCTTTACCCTAAACCTCAGCTTTTTGTATGTATAAAAATAGAAATGTAACCACTTGAGATGAAAATAAAAATTCCATAGTTATTATGGACTCAGAGAGAAGTTAAGTAACATATACATAAGCACACACATGTAAAACTATATGACAAAAAAGATTGGACTCATTCCAACTCCCTGACCTGTAACATATCAAGCTAGCAGCAAATGTTCAGAGTTTAGAATTACATTTGCTTTTATGTCCAAGCTCTGTCACTTATTAGTTACATAAACTTGAATAATCATAGCACAAAAATACTTGTTTCCACAAGAAAAATAAGTCTACTGGGGTCATGGAATCCATGTGTCTCAGTTTGAGTACTTTGTTGACAATAAATTCAAAATCAAACAGGTTAAGGGAACAAGCGATTTTATTTTGGTTAGAGTTACTTTTCCGGCTTGGCAGAACTTATACTAACACCAGGAGCTGAGAGAGCTATCTGCACCATATTCACAGGGCCACTGAAAAAGGGACAATCCTCATATGCCAGACTAGCATGTCTGCCTAAATATACAGAAGAATGTACAGTTCCTGAACCAGTTCCCTCCATGGTATTCACTTGCCCAGAGTCTAGTCCCACCCACTATGGGCTGGGCCTACCCCATCAGTCAGACACTTTCCAGTAGGCTTGCCAAGGGCTAAACTCAACTATCAACTCTTCACAAATTTGCCCAAAGCTCAAACTTTCAATTCCCAAGGTGATACCTGCATCTAATTAAAACATGGTGTGTTTGCAAGACTGTTTCAATGTATTTGAAAGAAAGTGTCTCCAATTCCAAGAGAAGAGGGGCTAAGGATATTTTTCTTGATGTTTTCCAACTCTGACAAAAAATTTAAAAATTTTAGAGATTAACTAAATTAGGTATAAATTTAGTTGTAAAACAACAGAAAACTAAGAATGTCAGACAGCTAGCTACTCTTGTTGCCTTTGTAGATGACATATGTAAGATGTAGTATTCATCTTGCTGATAAGGTATAATCTCATATGTCCGGTTGCACTGTACTTAGATTTGATTCAGGTAGTTTTTAAAAAGAATGACTCACTCTTTGCGCAAACAGGTTTCACCATATAGTCTTGAATTTTTTTTGGTAGACTAGAAAAGTTTCAAGAAGTCAGTGGCAGAAGTTGAATATGCTGAATTTACAGCTTCTCCTGTGTGTGTGTGTGTGTGTGTGTGTATGTGTGTGTGTGTGTGTGTGTGTGTGTGTGTATCAAACCAAGGGTTTCATTTTACCAGGCCAGTGCTTTGCTGCTGAGCCGCATCTGTGGCCCTAACCCTTCTGCATCTTTCCTATATTTCTAGATTTATGACCTTTTATTTTTAAATAAGTGGATCTAGTTTGACTGTGCTTAATGCAATCATATGACACCAATTTCAGTTTCAATTAACTCCACTAAAAATCAAATCAGTAAAATTTTTATCATTTTGGTTATTCTACTGTTTAGAAATATAATGTCCTCTGTACAATATAATTTAAATAGGTAGAATAATTTAATAAATTAAATATTTTAGCAACATACATTATACAAATCCTTTGCCATCTTTTAAAATAGACATTATATGTATTTTGATAAAATATTTAACATAAATATAAACCAATCGGTCAAAATTACACACTATTAATTTATAGAAGTGGTATGCATGGTTCAGGAGAAATAATATAGTATAAGCACATATACACATACAAATGCACACAAAAAACACACACCACTTTGGCCTGAAACTCCAGAGACTTAAATCCTAGCAAGTCTCTTCTAAAATTCATTACACCAACTTATTCAAGTATATTTGGTGATTACAAGTCAAATAGACCTACCATTGAGAGCTTACTGTGACATTTGACTTCTGTGTGGATCTAGACAAGTCAACTACTTTGAGCCTCCAACTTTTCATTTTTAAAAATGAAATAAAAGGGAAAACTCTAGAATCTGTTTCACAGGCAAATTATAAGGTTATGTGATGGTATATACAAAGTTGTGGTAATGTCCATAAAGTGTACAATGTCTGGCACTAATGCTGGAAAATTATGGCTCTGGGACTCAGAACTCTGGGACTTCATGTGTAAACTGCAGAGAATTGTTTATTATCACAGAATCCCTTCCAATTCAAACTTAATAACATAAATGAAAAGAAAAAGTCAGTGTTTTCTCATCTTTTATGCTTAATTTTAAGCTTCCTAAAATAAACAGTATATTCCAAAACACCATATTTTATTTGTTGCCTAACAGAACCATAACCATTTTGTATATTGGTGTGCATGTAAATGTCTAAGGTAATCGCCTTAATTATTATGTATGCTGGCTACAGGCTAAAATAACCTTGAAAGAATCACAGTTTATGTAGTAACGAAGATGTCCGAGATGAATGGATTTTCCCTAATAATAAATACCTTTCATAGTTCACTTAAGATAACTTATAATGGTCATTTTAAAATCTACTAATATGATACCCGTTTGGGTTGCTTTTTAAACATATTCCCAAATCATATGTTTTTGAGTGATTTTGGGACAGTCCCTTAAAATTAAAGAGGAACTAAAGAGAAAGTTATGGAAAATCTCTATAAAAAAACTGTTATTATGCTAACATTCAAGTAATACTTGAGTACTGTGGAACAATTAAGTTTGAAGGCCAACTAGGATCCTTAGAGGCAAGGGATTAACAGCCACAATAGTGTTCTTATACTAAAAGGGAACACAAGAAAGGGCTCTAGACAATGCTACTGAGTTCTTACACCTCATCAGAGAGGAGGACCCAGAGGGAAGTTTGACATTCACACTAAAGGATGCTCCAGGGATGGGGGGGAACAGGGCACTGGGAGAAAAGGATGAGGGGGCACTGGGAGAAAAAGAGGGGGGGAAGGGAAGAGGAAAAGGGGGTAAGGAGCAAAGGGATCCAGGGAGGAGTGGAGGGAGGGAGGGCACCAGGGTATCTATTAAGTTTGTATGAGTGGAAAAAATAAATTAATTAATTAAAAAATATATATATATACTTATCTTGCAAAAAAAAGTTTGAAGGCGAAGTAGTGACACCCAGTATATATAATAGCAACTATGGCAAACATCTTGATGACAAGAAGCTTTAAGAAAGTAACAGAAAAAAAAAAACAGACAAAAAAATAAAAAAGAGAAAGTAACAGAAAACTGAGCTGGAGAGATGGCTCAGCTGATTCAAGAGCTGAGATACAAATAAAAATCATCAAGATCAGTCAATGTATACCATCAATTGAAGGTATAATACAATAAAAGTGACTAATGGCATATTTCAAGAAAAAATGCATGGTGCAATGTCATCACAGAGAAGGACAGAGCAATGCAATATCTTTGAACAGTATTCTGAAACTGAGAAAATTTCAGATAAAGCTGCTCCTGAAGTAATGGTTGATTAGTCTTGTTTATGAGGACATGATGTATTTGGAAGGAACTCACAAAATAGAGTTCTACATTTTGCCTTTTTCTGATTTGTATTCAGGTTTCTTTAGTCACGAAAGAATTCCTTGCCTGACTAATGATGACTAAGTTTTCATACATATACAGTTTTCTCTAAAAACAATATTACTTTACTTGCCAGGAAATCATTTCCTAGAGAATAAAAAAACTAAGAGTACTATAGCTATTTTGATTAGTCATCCAAGTGTTGTGCAAGATAGTAAAGAAATATTCCTAACCTTTAAGGATATAAATTTCATTTAATGAGTTCACACATGTACACACATATACAAATAAGATATTGACAACAAACTTTAAGAAAATGACAGAAAACTGGACTGGAAAGATGGCTCAAGGTATATGCCTTGCAAGTAACAGGTCCTGAGCTCAGATCCCTATCCCACATAAAAACGCCAGTCAGAAATGTCAGTGGCCTGTATTTCTTGTCTGAGAATGTGGAGCCTGGGAAACTCCAGAGAAAAGCAAACAGGAGGTAGCACAATCCAGGGTGATTCTGGAAGTCACCCTAGGGCCTCCACAGGCACAAAGTGCTCTCTGTCTCTCTCTCTCTCTCTCTCTCTCTCTCTCACACACACACACACACACACACACACACACACACACACAAATAAAAATAAAATAAAAAATAATAATATATAAATATATAATATGAATATATAATATATATATAAATATAAGCGAATGTAAAAATTCTAGAAAAAAATCTATGTAATCTTTGGGTGACATATGAGATGCACTTAGGGAGAGGTGCAACTTATCCAGAGCTTCCAAACAGTGCAAGATTTGAATTACATGGAAGAGAATGTCTCGTGTTAAAGGCAATGATTATAGTATAAGAAGCAAAGTTACAGAAATATATTGTTCTAGAAATGTTAAGAGCTGTACACTGGAGAATAAAAATAAGTTTCTGGTGTTTTAAGTAGGTAAGATTATAAGGTTCTTTCTAGTCTGGTTGTAGAAATTGGCTATGAACAAGTGTTCACAGACAAATAATCTTGTAGAATGAATTAAGGATTTTGTGTGCTATCTATGCAATTCCTTTAGTGGCTAGAAGGGTAGAAATGAGAGTTGAGACTCTAAAGAGAGTAGAGAATGTTGTAGAGAATACTTTGAAAGGAAATTTTGCCAAGATCTGATAAACTCTTGCTGAAAAACACCTGAAGAAAAATTCGGATTCTCTTGTGAAACGGGAATAAATGATGAGATCGTGGAGAGGAACTAATACTGCACAATTTCTTCAACAAGGACATGTAGACAGGTTGTTCCTGTCTGAAAGAGACTCCCTCCCAATGACGGGATGTTGGAGAAGATCTCTTAAAATAAGATTTGATTTAAGTTTTGGCATAAACAGAGAGGAAGAAGAAAAGACAGCAACAACATGAAAATTGGGCTAAAGAAGTGTGAGATGGAGCCAAGATGAAGAAAAAAGCAAGTAAAACTTATTTCCCTTAGTCTCCACAGCAGAACTCATTGAGTCTTTCCAAAGAGTTTAATGTTCAAAATGTCATCTCAAATGAGATGACAGAATAAAGGTTGAAATCATTTGAATAATTAGTATCTTTCCCCCTTCAAATGTTTTCTTATTTAAGTTCTGTTACCTCAAAACTAAAAGGCTGGAAACAAATAATATGCTTTCTCATTTATCAGGCCCATTATGGGGATAGGTATGTTCAGCAGACCAGATTTAAAATAATTAGAAGATCCCTCCATATCAACTGAAGTTTGAAATACCTTATGACCAACTCTTTAACCTTTTCCTTATTCAACCCAGGCAGAACTCAGCCCCACCCCCTCCAGCGAACTGGATCAGGCGCATGCGCAATCTCCACACCTATTCTCCCTGCTGCGAATTCCCCCGCCTCCCACCACCGAAGTGCTTTTGCGCAGGCGTAGCGTTCTCCGTGTGTTTGAGTGGGGTTGTGAGAAATCTACTGTCCAGTGAAATCTGAAAGTGGTGGAATTCAACCCAGTCCTTTCTTTGGAAGCAGAGATGCCACTTCCTCTTACTAACCAGCCCAAAGTGCGTCCCAGCCATTGCCCTCCCGCGCAGCAAGGTCCCACGCTCTGTGCCAATGCCCACAGCATCTCCATCCACAGCTCTTTTCTAACCCCACACTCCTGCCAGGCTTTGCTAGGAGGGTAGAGGCAGTTGGCTTCACCAAGCTGCACCAATTTGTTGGCTGCTTCTTTAGGCCACAGAATCTACGGGCCCCCTACTGAGCACAGCATTATTCCAGTGCTTTAAAAGCTCTCCTTCGTCCTTCACACCCATCCAGGTTGGTTGGGCGCTTACCTCGGGCGTGGTGTGGTCACAGAGGAGATCAGAGGATTCGAGATCAGGCCAGTGTTGGGGCAGGCGGATTCCGCGAGATTTTTCGTGGGTCTCCACTGCCGCCTCAGACAATGAAATCAGCGTGTCCGATCATCAATTCTCATCATGATCGTGACGTCACTAAAGACAGCGGCCAATGGGAATCCGAGATCAGCTCCGGACAGTCCCTGGCTTCAGCCCAGAACCCAAGAGTGGGGAGGGGGAAAGAGAGAGAGCTTCCTGTAGTGGGCTGCCTCTTCTCAACACATACCAGCAGGATGAAAGGCCAGCGTCTGTGCACCTCTCTCTCCCTAAATAGCTGCATACATTAAGCATCCCTGTGACTATTGTAATTTCATGACAGCCATTTGATCAGGTGTTGTTTCGTCTTCCAACTTGAGATTCACTATCGACAAAACTGTCCCCACCCCTCATTTTCAAACTACATGATACAAGAAGGGTCGAATTGACAGGTGTATAGATAGTTTTGTTAAAATCAAGAAGTTCCTCATGGAGCCTCTGGAATTTTTCAGTAAGAAGGAGTGTACACATTTGTGAGTGGTTGACTGTAGTGACAAAAACAAGAAAATATGGATTTGTTTTACTTTACCTCAATTCCTGTTATGCCAGAAAATCTTATTTGGGTGATCAGTATTACAGAAAAATTGTCAAGTTACATGTTATGTTAGTCAACATTCACTTGATATACTCCCTAAATTTGCTAACTAGTATGACAAATATAGAATTTATTGGTTATCTGTATTTGCAGCATGCAACACCACTTTTGCAGCATGCAAAACACCATTCACAGCAATACAAGTACATGATCATGTGTTCAGTAATGAACTATAGATGAGACTACGATGTTTTTTGAATAGATGTTTCAGTTAGAAAGAAATTTGGGGTACATACTCTATGTTATAATGATAATTTGACTATTGGCTAACAGAGGATAAAAGCAACTGTGTTAAAGGAGGAGGAATAGGCAAATATAGAGAAATGTAAATATATATGAGGGAGAAAACCAGTTTAACCAGTAAAAGGTATATGTAAAGAACTAATGGAGATTGACTATGTTTATAATGAAAGCCTCTGAAAATAGGCAGAAAGCTTCAATTCCTTTAAAAAGCCATCAAAAGTTGTAGCTCAAGAGACTTTACAATTAAGGCTCTACAAAGAATTTGGGTGATATTTTTTTCAAACAAAAATTCAAATC
The DNA here is from genome assembly GCA_023101885.1 of Typhlomys cinereus. Lineage (NCBI taxonomy): Eukaryota > Metazoa > Chordata > Mammalia > Rodentia > Platacanthomyidae > Typhlomys > Typhlomys cinereus. Next base: position 1,685,302 of record JALPQD010000180.1, read on the forward strand.
TTTTCACCAGTGGATTTTCCAATGACTTCACCTTTCATATACCTTAAAAATGCAAATTTATTATCATGTTCAAAAGATTCTAAATGATCAGGGTTTATCGACTGTGTGACCTTATTTCCTGCCACTCTGGCACTAAGACACTCTCCAATTACATCAGCTATCTTTTCATTTCTCAAACAAATAAAACTCATACTCCCATTAAAAAAATTTTGTACTATTGGTTATTTTTACCTTTGTATGACTTATTTATTCATTTAATAAAATTTTTGGTCCAGTGTATCTTCTTTAGGAAGATGTTCACTTCCAAAAATTGTGAACTTAAGACACCTTATTACAAATATATATATATGTGTGTGTGTGCATGTGTGTGTGTGTGTGTGTGTGTGTGTGGTGTATGTGTACAAGATGCTTTGTCCATTTTATTTTATTATCTGTCATCTTGAAAAGTCCTTGACACAAGACAGTAAGCACTGGAACACTGAACTACAATCCACAGGCCAGTAAGTACTTCTTGAATAAATGACTGAAAAATTGTTGAAGTCATTAACACACATTTTGAATCAAATTACAACAGAATGAGAGAAAGAGAAGTCAAATATATAAAGTGATAACTCAGTTTCTAGATGAATATGGTATAGATCAGTCTATGAAGACAACAAATGAATAAAAATGATGGCTTAGAGGCATTTTGAAGAAGGAATGATACGCATGAAAGTGAAACATTATGAAATAACCTACCAGTAATTAATTAGCATATGTATTAAATGATGTACTCTACATTTGAAATTAAGGTGATATGGGATATCAAAATTTATAGTCCAACTGACAACTAAACATGCAAATGAAACAAATTTACAAAACAGTTTCTTCATTCCCATTTTCTACTCTAACTGTATATCTAAGCTAGCAATAAATTTGGAGGCTGTTCCAAAAATATGGCCCTAATCTGAGTGTTCCTTTACCTTTTCACTAAAACCATTGAATGATTTAAAAAATATAGTATTTGGTTCTCATCATCCCTCTCCTTTATGAGATAGTTTATCATGTAGCTCAGAATGACCTTGAATTCACCATGTAGCTATGGATGATCTTGAACTACTATCCATCTGCCAAGTGCTGAAACCACAGGCAAATGCCACCGTATTGGACATTATGTTCCATTCTTGTCCATCTGAAATGTCAGTCAAATATTCTTCACAAAATTTAAGTAAAATTAAGTCACTCCCTGACTTAAGATCATCCAAATACTTCCAACTGGATTTAAAAATTCTCAAGTCCTGCTTATGCCTGTAGATCACCACTTTCTCCTGTTATGGTTCATTATGCTTTACTACTACTACTACTGCTACTACTACTGTGCACATGCATGCACGCACACACACATACACATACGTTTTCTGGAAAGCTGGTTTCCATTCCACAAACACTGGGATTGTGTTGCTTTCTTGGCCTTTTTTTTTCTTCATATAGGATATTTGTCTCAATATATTAGATTGTTTGACAAAAGGTTGTCTTCTTGGAAGTATCTTCATCCTACAACTTATATAGAATAACACTCTTTGTTAGTTACTTCCATTTGACAATTTGCTTAGATTAAGAAAGACTTCAGGCATTAATTAAAGTATCTTTGAATATATTTGTAATGATGGTTCCAAAGACTTTTAAACAAGGTGCAAAAACTCATCTTGAAAGTGGATAGCATTATCTCTTGGTGAGAGATGATATCTCAGAAAAAAGGAAAAATAGGAAAAGTTGAATGCTGACTTTCTCCTTCTCTGTTTCCTGGTTAGGTGTGAACCAAGTGACTCTCCATGCCCAGTCCACGATGGATTGCCTTCCTCTGAACTGAACTTTTTTAAGTTATCTTTTTGTCAGGTATTTAGTCACACCTCCAATGTAACCATATAACTGATATAAATTTTAGAGTTTACATATGAAAATCCTGCATAAATTCATATATTTGAATACTTGAATCCCAACTGGCAATAATATTTTAGATGATTATGAAAACTTTAGGAGGTGGATCTTTGCTAGTGGAGCTTTGTTGCGACTGGGCCTTTGTTTTATAGGCTGACATTGCTTCTTGTCTTGTCTTTGCTTCTTTATTCAAGGAGAACTGAGCAAGTACTGCAACAAACTCCCATTACTGTGGCATTTCCTGTGGCCTTGCTTTACTTTATGATGGACAATGTTTCCTCAAATCAAGAGCCGAATAAATCTTTCCTTCCTTAAGTTGCTTAGTGTCAGGTATTTGGTTGTAATAATGAGAAAAGTAATGAAAATACACCCCAAATCAATCTCTAGTGTATCTTCGCACTGCTTAATTTTCTTTATATCACTGTGGTAAATTAAATTGTTTGTTTGACTATTTATTTCTAATCCAATTTCTTTTTTGTATTTCTCTATCTGAATATAAGGTTGAAGGGAGTAGGGATTTTACTCTCTTACTTATGGTTAAATCCCAAATATTGAGAACCATACTTGAAATGTAAGCCTCTGTTCAGTAAGTGGACATAAGAAAGCATAATTTGTGTGGTACAGGGTGATATAATAGTGTATTCAAAGGCTAGAGATATTTCTAATGCCAGGCCTTAGCTTTTTGTGTTTTCCTGTTTACTGTTTATCAAATAAAATCGTGTTTATTAAATTTGTAGGTAAACAAAACAACTGGGTTTATTAAATAATCTAGAAAAAATAATCAATGTATGAAAATGTTAAAAAGACACGCATCACTTTTTTCTCTCACATTTTATTTTTTTTCCTGATCATACAAGCTCAATAGGTACCCCGTTCTCTCTCCCCCTCCCCTCCCCCTGTCATCCCCCATTGAACTCTCCCCCCTTCCCCCTTCCTTTCACCACCTCCCTTCCTCCTCCCCTCCCAGTGCCTCTCCCTTCCTCACTAGCATCCCCTAGAGCATCCTTTTGTGTGAATGCCAAACCTCCCTCTGAGTCCTCCACCCTAGTGAGGGTGGAGGACACAGTGGCATAGCCTGGGGCCCCCTCTTGGGCTCCCCGTTATGACTCTTTAACCCCTTGCCTCTAAAGATCCTACTGCCTGAAGTCTTCTCCCCTGCGATCCGTGCTGGACTTTGGGGGATCGTTGACATATCAGCCATTGCAGGTCAAGCAAAGTCCAATCCTGGCTGCTGCAGTCCTAACTTGTGTGGAGTATCTTGCATATCATTGGGTCTCCCCATCTTTAGGTTCTTACAATGTTGCCGCCCCCTCTTCTGTTAAGTTCCCTGAGCTTAAGATGGAGAAAGATTTGGCTGGTCTAGTTCCAGGTGATTAATGTAGGGTCTTTGGTGTTCTGAATTATGGTTTGCTGTTTTCAGTTTTGCTTTTCTTGAACTACCCTTGGCTGCATCCTGATTGGTATTGATGGTCACCTCCTAGCCAAAGATAAAAGACTGTTTAAGTGAAGATCTTAATATAGAGGAGACTCAAAAGTATATGGAAAAATAGGAATTGGACACAGCAGTATGTGAGGGGGGGATCAGTATCCCATTTTCTGGATAGCTACCATCTATCTGCCAGTCCCTATAGCCTCCCTGATTGGTGGGAACAAATCTGTTCAGTCTCAAGTGATCAGGAAAGGAAGTAAGAATGAGCTGCATCAGATGTCTCTCTACTTACATACAATACTTGACCATGGCCTATTTTTTCTATTAAAGTGTGATCCCCTATCTTCTATTTTTTTTTTGTTTGACCTTTGAATACATCATTGAGTGGGGTTGGAAGTAGCATCCACCTATTAGGAAGTACATACGGTGTCTAACTTTCTATGTCTGGGATATATCACTCAGTATAATTTTTTCTAATTCCATCCATTTCCTGGCAAATTTCATTAATTTATCTTTTTCAATGGCTGAGTAGTATTCCACTGTATAAATGTACCACATTTTACTTATCCATTCATCAACTGTTGGGCATTTGGGTTGATTTCATGACTTTGCTATTGTAAATAGTGCTGCTATGAACATGGTTGTGTTTGTGTCATTGAGGTGAATTTTTGCTTTACAGGGGATTATTCCCAGTAGTGGAACAGCAGGAGCATATGGCATTTCAATGTTTAACATTTTTAGAAGTAACTATACTGATAGCCAGAATGGTTGTATAAGCCTGCATTCCCACCAGCAATGTAGGAGAGTTCCCTTCTCTCCAAATCCTCTCCAGCATTTGGTCCTCTTTGTATTGCGGATTTTTGCCATCCTGACTGGGGCGAGATGATATCTCAGGAAAGTTTTGATTTGTATTTCCCTGATGGCTAGAGATGTGGAGCATTTTTAAAGATATTTGTTAGACATTTCAATTTTGTTCCTGGAAAAGCTTCTTTTGAGTTCTGAGGTTTATTTTTTAATTGGGCCATTTATCTCCTTGGTGTTTAGTTTTCTAAGTTCTTTGTGCAGTCTGGATAATAGAGCTCTATAAGATGTGTGGTTAGTGACAGTTTTCTCCCATTCTGTGACATCCATCTCTTTATACAATGAATATACCCCAGTAAAAGTACTCAAAGAGTTGAATATAATAAATGCAACACAATGAAGTTGAAATGAGTAACAGTAAGTGCTGCCTTTATTTGCAAAATTCGATTCAACAAGTACAAGATAAGCAGCAAATATGTAAGTTGAGAAAATGTTTAAAAATTTAAATTTCACTATAGGTTGTTATAATATTGGTGTTAAATTAGATAATTCATATTCAAAGTAAATCAATAAGAAACAAGTGTATAAAGCAAGAACATTTTTTTTCTGCATTCATTTGACCGCCTTAAGGCATGTTTAATATGGAAAGATGACTTTTTTTCTTTTTTCTTTGTTTTTTTATTTCAGCTCATACAAACTTATTAGGTACACCAGTTCCCTCCCTTCCTCCTCCTCCCCCCGTACCCCCTTCTCCCCCTCCCCACCCCTCTCCCTCCCCATCCCCCAGTGCCTCCCACCCCAATTCCCAGAGAGTCCTTTCTTGTGCATGTCTGATTTTCCTCTGGGCCCTCCTCTCCAATGACGTACAAGGACCCAGTGGCCTTTCCCTGAACCCTTTCCCGTGTTCCTCTTAGGTATAGGAACACTGCTGTGGCTGCCAATCCTTTACCTCCAAGGCTCTTGGTGCCTTTAGCAGATGCTAGACTTTGTGAGGTCAACAGTGTGTTGGACAATGCGCAGGGCATGCAAAGTCCAATTATGATTGCTTCAGCCCTAACTAGTATAGAGTATCTTATATATCATTCCTCCTCCCATCCTTTTGCTCTTACACTCTTACTGCCCCCTCTTCCGCAAATTTCCCTGAGCTTCAAGATGGGGAGAGATTAAGCTGGCCTAGTTCTAGGTGGTTGATATAGAGTCTCTGAAGTTCTGGATTGTGGTTTGTTGATTTTCTTTTGCAGTTTTGCTGCTCCTGCAATGCCCTTCACTCCATCCTGGTGGGCATTGTATGTTACCCCCTGGCCAGAGACAAAAAGCTGTTAGAGTCTTGTGATAAAAGCACATTCAAAGGTAGATGTAATAAAAATGGGAAACCATACTAAGGGAGGGGTCTATCACCCATTTGCAAAATGGTTACTTTTTATCTGCCAGACTATATGCCCTCCTTTTCTGGTGAGATCACACCCCCTCAGTAGTAAATGATCAGGAACAAGTCTGTGAACTTAATCAGATGTCTCATTACTTATTTGGGTCCTTGGTGGAGGCCTATTTTACCTGCTGTAACATGGTCCCTTCTCTCCTTGTTTCTCGTGTGGCCCTCGTGAGCTCATGTTCTGGAGGCCCATCCCTCCTGTTCATAATCCTTGCAAGTACTGTCTCTAGGTGGGCTGGGTGGGTTTGGTACTAGGAGCCACCTATTAGGGAGTACATACAGCACTTAATTTTCTGGATCTGGGATACTTTGTTTAATATAATTGTTTCTAATGACATCCATTTCACGGCAAATTCCAGTAATTCATCATTTTTGATGGCTGAGTAGTACTCCATTGTATAGATGTACCACGGTTTCCTTATCCACTCATCAACTGTTGGACATTTGGGTTGATTCCATGACTTTGCTATTGTAAACAGTGCTGCTATGAACATGGTCGTGCTTGTGCTATCGAGGTGAACCTCTGCTGTATGGGGGGTTATTCCAAAAAGTGGAATAGCAGGGTCATATGGCATTTCAATCTTTAATTTCTTTAAGAATCTCCAGATGGCTCTCCAGAGTGGCTGTATGAGCCTGCATTCCCACCAGCAATGTAGGAATGTTCCCCTCTCTCCACATCCTCTCCAACATTTGTTGTTGTTTGTATTGTGGATTTTTGCCATCCTGACCGGGGTGAGATGATATCTCAGGGAAGTTTTGATTTGCATTTCCCAGATGGCTAAGGAAGTGGAGCATTTTGTCAGATATTTGTTAGACATTTTAATTTCATCCCTGGTAAAGTTTCTTTTAAGTTCCAGGGCTCATTTTTTAATTGGGCCATTGGTTTCCTTGGTGTTTAGTTTTCTAAGTTCTTTTTGGACTCTGGATAGCAGAGTTCTATCAGATGTGTGGTTAGTGAAGATTTTCTCCCATTCTGTGGGTTGCCTTTGAGCTCGTGTTATAATCTCTTTATCTGAAAAGAAGCTCTTTAATTTCACAAGATCCCAACTTTTGAGAGTTGGTAGCAGTGACTGTGCCATTGGATGTCTGTTTAGGAAATGTTGGCCTAGCCCAATCAGCTCGAGGGAGTTCCCTATCCTTTCAACTATGGTTTTTATAGTCTCTGGCCTGATATCAAGGTCCTTGATCCATTTGGAATTAAGTCTTGTACATGGTGACAAGTACAGGTCCAGCTTTAATCTTCTGCATGTAGAGATCCAGTTTTGCCAGCACCATTTGTTGAAGAGGCTGCTCTTCTTCCATTGGATTTTTTGGGCCCCTTTGTCAAAGACCAAATGGCTGTATTTTTGTGGGCTTATATCTGGGTCTTCAATCCTTATCCATTCATCTGTGTGTCTATTTTGGAGCCAGTACCAGGCTGTTTTTATAACTATGGATTTGTAGTATAGACTTAGGTTTGGTATGGTAATACCTCCAGCTGTGTTTTTGTTACTTAGGATTGTTTTTGCTATCCTGAGTCTTTTGTGCCTCCATATGAACTTTGAGATTATTTGGTCAACTTCTTTGAAGAATTGCTTTGGGATTTTGATTGGTATAGCATTGAATCTGTATATTGCCTTTGGTAGGATGGTCATTTTTACAATGTTGATTCTGCCAATCCAGGAACAAGGGAGGTCTTTCCACCTTCTGGTGTCTTCTGCTATTTCTTTCTTTAGGGTTTTAAAGTTTTCATTGTAAAGGTCTTTTACCTCCTTAGTTAGGTTTATACCAAAGTATTTCATTTTTTTTAGGGGCTATAGTAAATGGGATTGTTTCTCTCAAGGCTTTTTCACTTCTTTCATTCTGGGCATATAGGAAGGCCTCTGATTTTTACACATTTACTTTGTATCCTGCCACCCTGCTGAACTTCTCAATTAGTTCCAGGAGCTTCCTGGTGGAGTTTTTGGGATCCCTCAGGTATAAGATCATGTCATCTGCAAATAGGGATAGCTTGACTTCTTCCTTGCCGATTTGAATCCCTCTTATGTCCCTTTCTTGTCTTATGGCTTCAGCTAAGACTTCAAGTACAATATTGAATAGAAGTGGTGAGAGTGGACAGCCTTGTCTAGTTCCTGATCAAAGTGGGAATGATTCCAATTGTTCCCCATTGAGCATAATCCTTGCTGTGGGCTTGTTGTATACAGCTTTTATTATATTGATTAAGGTTCCTTCCATTCCCACTGTCTCTAGCGTTTTGATCATAAAAAGCTGTTGGATCTTGTCAAAAGCTTTTTCTGCATCTATCGAGAGTATCATGTGGTCTTGAACTTTGGACTGGTTTACATGATGAATTACATTTATTGATTTGCGTATGTTGAACCAACCTTGTGTGCCGGGGATGAAGCCTACTTGGTCCCCATGAATGATCTTTTTAATATGTTTTTGAATCCGATTTGCTAAGACTTTGTTGAGAATCTTGCGTCTGTGTTCATCAGGGAGATCGGCCTATAGTTTTCTTTTTTAAGTGAATGTTTATTAGGTTTTGGGATTAAAACGATATTAGCTTCATAGAAGGAATTTGGCAGTGTTCCTTCCTTTGCTATTTGATGGAACAGTTTAAGGAGTATTGGTGTTATTAACTCCTTAAATGTCTGGTAGAACTCTGTGCTGAATCCATCTGGTCCAGGACATTTTTTGGTGGGAAGATGCGAGATTACTTCCTCAATTTCCTTATATGTTATAGGACTATTTAAATAGTTCACAACTTCCTGATTCAATTTAGGTAAGTTGTGTTTACTTAGAAATTCATCCATCTCTTTTGTGTTGTCAAACTTCACGGAGTATAAGTTTTTGAAATATGATGTTATAATTCTCTGGATTTCTTGGGTATCAGTAGTGATAACTCCATGTTCATTTCTAATTTTGTTAATTTGGGTTTTCTCTCTCTTGCTTTTGGTTAGTTTAGCTAGGGGTGTATCAATCTTATTGATTTTTTCAAAGAACCAGCTTTTTGATTGGTTGATTTTTTCTATCGTTTTCTTAATCTCGATTTCAGATATTTCTTCCCTTATTTTGCTAATCTCCTCTTTTCTACTGCTTTTGGGATCAGATTGCTCTAGTTTCTCTAAAGCTTTAAGCTGCATTGTTAAGTTGTTTATTTCTGATGTTTCCATTTTTTTCACATAGGCATTAAGAGCTATGAACTTACCTCTTAGAACAGCTTTCATTGTGTCCCAGAGATTTTGGTAAGTTGTATTTTCGTTATCATTTACTTTCAAGAGATCTTGAATTTCCTTTTTTAATTTCTTCCTAAATCCAGTTCTCATTCAGCATCATATTGTTAAGTTTCCAGTAGTTAGTGTATTTTCTCTTGTTTGATGTGTTGTGGATGTCCAGCTTTAGGCCGTGGTGGTCTGATAGGGCACAGGTTAGAATTTCAACTTTTTTGTATATGTGTAGATTCATTTTGTGGCCCAATATGTGATCTATTTTGGAGAAAGTTCCGTGTGCTGCTGAGAAAAATGTGTATTCTTTGGTGCATGGGTGAAAAGTTCGATAGAGATCTGTAAGGTCCATTTCCTTTAGGGTTTGATTAAGTTCCAAAGTGTCTCTGTTAAGCTTTTGACCTGTTGATCTATCCCATGTTGAGAGGGCGGTGTTGAAGTCCCCAAGAATTATCGTTTGGGGGTTGATTTCTTGCTTTAGACGCTGTAGGGTTTTCTTAATGAATGTGGAGGGGCCCGTATTGTGTGCATATATGTTCAGTATTGTGAAATCTTCCTGGTGAATTGTACTTGTGACTAAAATGTAGTATCCATCCGTGTCTCTTATAATTTTCTTTGGTTTGAAATCCACTTTGTCTGATAGCATAATGGCTACCCCTGCCTGTTTTCTGCTTCCATTAGCCTGTAGAATTGTTGACCAGCCTTTTATTTTTAGAGCGTGCCTATCTTTTGTGGTGAGATGGGTTTCCTGCAGGCAGCAGATTGATGGATTGTGATATTTAATCCAAGTTTGTAATCTGTGTCTCTTGATCGCTGAATTAAGTCCATTAACATTTAGTGTTATAATGAAGAAACTATTAATTCCAGACATTTATTATGTTTAGTAGCTTTTATAAGTATATTGCTTCGCTTTTAATGGTGTTATATTTGCCTTCTGTTCTCCTGGATATGCCTGTTTTTTTCTTCACGCTTGAGTATCATTTCTAGCATTTTTTGATGGCCTGTTTTGGTGGACATGTATCCCTTGAAGTTGTCTTTGTGCTGGAAAATTTTTCTTTCTCCCTCGATCATGACAGATAGTTTTGCAGGGTAAATCACCCTGGGTTGACATTTTTGCTCATTCAATACTTGAAGTATGTCTCTCCAAGCTCTTTTTACTTTTACTGTTTTGACTGAGAAGTCATTTGTTATTTTAATAGGTTTACCTTTAAAAGTGACTTGTTTTTTCTCCCTTGAAGCTCTCAGCACCAGTTCTTTATCTTGAATGTGGAGTGTTTTAACTATTATTTGCCGCGGCATGCTTCTATTTTGGTCGTATCTGTTTGGGGTGTGGAATGCCTCTTGTATATGGATGGACCTCTCTTTTTGTAAATGAGGAAAGTTTTCCTTGATTATAGTTTGAAAAATTTCCTCAGGGGTGGTATTTTGAGATTCTTGCTCTGGTATTCCATGAATACGCATGTTAGGCTTCTTCAGGGTGTCCCATATCTCTTGGATATTTCTCTCAAGTATCTTTTTGGCTTTAACAACCTCTTCCATTGAGCTGGTTAGTACTCCCACTTTATCTTCAAGGTCTGAAATTCTGTTTTCTGCTTCGTTATTTCTGTTGATAAGACTCTCTGTGGCGTTCTGGGTTGAAGATAACTTGTCTTTTAGCTCAGTTTTAAACTCTGCTTGAGTTTGTTTTAACTGCTCTATGCCACTTTTTGTTTCTTGCACTGTTTTTCTCAACTCCTCCAGATGTCTGTTGTGTTCCTCTTCAAAGCGATTGTTTCCATTATGTAATTCCTCCCGGATTTCCTCTTTCATAGTATTGAACATGGTAATGATCATATTTTGAAAGTCGTTATCCTGGGTCAGGCTTTCTTGGCCTTTTTCCGCGGGTTTGTTCTTGTTGGAGTCTAACATTATGGGATTAATTTCTTCAGTGGGAAATTTGTTTACTTGAGTGTTGCTTCTCATGGATTTGCACTTTGACTTTGGCATTGTCGTTTTAACTCTTAAGATCTCTCAATTTCACTAAACTGAATTATTTGGCCTGGGGTCCTGGTGGGCGGGGCCGAACGGGGACTTACCTAAGGCGCGTGGTGAGACCCGGCTGGACCGCGCGCGTGTCCTGACCGGCGGAGTGGGGTGGGGTGAAAAGGGAGGATGGCGCATCGGCGTGGAGCTATTGAACCCGAGGGCAGCTGGGGCAGGGCCCGGGAGCAGGGGGAGGTCCTCCTCGTCCCTCGGCCCCCGCGTGCGGCTCCAGCTGGATGGTGGGAGTCGGAGCCGGGTCCCTGTGGGCTGACCTGGGGTCCTAGGGCACGGGGTGAGGCCTGGCTGGACCGTGCGCAGGCGTCCCGACCGGCGGAGCGGGGTGGGGTGAAAAGGGAGGATGGGCATTTGGGCGTGGAGCTATGTAACCCGAGGGCAGCTGGAGCGGGGCCCGGGCACAGGGGGAGGTCCTCCTCGTCCCTCGGCCCCCCACGCGCGGCTCCGGCTGGATGGTGGGAGTCGGAGCCGGGTCCCTGTGGGCTGACCTGGGGTCCTAGGGCGCGGGTGAGGCCTGGCTGGAGTACGCGCGGGCGCGTCCCAACCGGAGGAGCGGGGTGGGGTGAAAGGAAAGTAAGAACATTTAAGATTACTACTGTTCTCTAACCTACTTGTATCACAGTTCCTGTAATCTATTGACTATACTAATTTTTGAAGAGTTGTCTGTAAGTTGCTACATATAAAAATGGAAACCATGAATACTGAGGTACCCAGGAATTCATTGTATGAAGGATGGTTTTCCAGAGATGGAGTAATCATAGCTTAAAGAGAAGACTTGGATCAGTAATAAATGCCCTCAAATATATATAAAACTGAGCAGTGACTGATGTAACTCACTATGTGACTCTCCAGCAGGCAGTAGAGAGTTCATAAAAGCTAACTGAAATGGAAGCCAGTATAATCCAAGTGTTCAAATGTGATAGAGACTGTTTTAAAAAAGTGAAAAAGTCTAATTCACTAGGATTATTTAAAGATCTTCACCCCCCACCCCCCCCACACTCTCAATTCGTCACAACTTGGAAACCAATAGTTTTCAAATCATATCACTTAAGACTTAATGAAGGAAATTCCTTAAAGATGGAAGTGGATTTAGCCTTATGATTTGGTTTGGTGGAGGAGAGAGATAGTTTACATTGGGATACCAGTCATAAAAGGCAATAAATTTACTGCCCTCTTATTTTTCAGTAGATTGATTATAAATAGCAGTTTTACAGTGCACTTGGGATCGAAATGGTAGTGGATACCAAAAATAGTGTTCCTAGCTGTTTTATTTTGTGTGTACATTTATGGTATTTGTGTGGAAGCAGTGTTTGCCACAGTAGATACATGTAAGTAAGAGAACAACCTCAGATGTTACTTCCTGCTGTTCATCTTACTTTGTTTGAGGCAGAATTTCTTTGTTGTTGACAATTGTCTTTGCTAGGTTAGTTGATTTGCAAATTTGTCCTACTTTCAATTTTATTGTAGGAAAACCAACATTACAGAGGCACACTGCTGTGTTCACCTTTCCATGCTTTCATGAAATTTGAATTTAAGGTTCTCAAAATTGTATAGCAAACTTTATCCAATGAGTCATCACCTCAACAGTCTTATGTACATATTCTTATGTATATAATTTTCCATTAATAATAAAATCTTAAGTTCATTTTAATCAAGGATATCATTTTATTAACATGTGAAACTTACCTAAAAATAAGTCCAGAACACAATTCTAAACAACATGGATTAGTAGGTTTTAAAAATTAACATATATTTTGCTTAAAGTGGTGTTAATTTCACTGATGGAGCTGATTTTTATTAGGTATGCTGCCCACCTTTTAAGTACTTTGTAGCTTTCTCCCGAGTTCATTCAAAGTTGTATGCCAATGCACATTAAAGGATTCTCCGGGGATTGGGGGAGGGGAGGCATTGGGGGGTGAGGAGGGAGGGGTGAGGGGAGGGTGAGCAGAGGGGTCAGGGGGAGGAGGAGGGAGGGAGGGAACCGGTGTACCTATTAAGTTTGTATGAGCCGAGATAATAAAAAATGTTTAAAAAAATGAATATAAAAAAAAAAAAGTTGTATGCCAAAACCGAGGGCTGGAGAGGTGGCTCAGGGGTTAAGCCTCTTCCTTGGCCAGCGGAAGGTCCTGAGTTCAGATCCTAGACCCCACGTATAGACGCGGGGGGGGGGGGGAGCGGGGTGGCCTGCATTTCTGGTACTGGTAGGGCGGAGCCTGTGAATCCCGGGGCAGAGTAAACAAGGAGGAGGAGGTGGAGGCAGTCCACGGTCCATGGTGGTTCCCGAATTCGTCTGTGGTTCTACACACACACACACACACACACACACACACACACACACACACATGCACACACACACGCACAATTGATTTTAAAAAAGTTGTATGCTAAAACTTGATGAGAAAATGAAATTTGAGTGGTGTTATATAATTTATTCATTTAGTTCTTATTTTTTCTTGAAGGAAAAAATGTTACTCTTTAGCTCAGACTCTCATAGACCACACGGCAATCACTGCTTCAGCCTTCCCACTGTCGTAATTACAGATGTGTACCACCATGCCTAGATCAAATATTATCTTCTTAAATGATCCCAACTGAAAACATGGAAGAAATAATTTTGGAATAAAAATACAACATCAAATTTGTTTTTAATATAGCACTCAATTATTCAACCAAACCATGCTCTTAGTGTTGTGGTGGTGAAACAGATGTCATTTGAAGAAACGACTCATTTTATTTTAACCTGATCAGAGTAAAATATGAGATAAGTCCTTTGAATAATTAACACAGCCTGTCTCTCCTCTTTTTAATGATTTGTCAAAATTATTTTCTTTGAAATTATATTTTACATTGCTTTATTTAGTGTGTGTGTGTGTGTGTGTGTGTGTGTGTGTGTGTGTGAAATCTAAGCTACTTGTAGTATAACACCTGTGGGAATTGGTTCTTTATACCTTTACTATGTACTTTCTGGATATCAAAGTCAGGTTATCAGAGGCTTAGAATCAAGCACCTTTACCCACTGAGCCGCCTCACTGTCTCAAATTTGTTTTCTTTTTGAATTATTTTATAATTTACTTTTGAATGTATGCTATTTTATACATTTTTAAAATGAGACTTGCTTGTCTTCCTAGCACATCATATCTAGAATGAAACAGTTTTCAGAGTGTTAGTGTGATATTTGAGATACGATATTACTAATATTCCTATTTTCTACCTAAGCTAAGCCAATGACTATCAGGATATTTTCCTTATAGCAGCAACATCAATATCACCTAACAACCTGTGGGAATTGATTCTGTGCCTCTATACCTCTAGTATATATTTTCTAGGGATCAAAGTCAGGGTGTCAGAGGCTTGGAAGCAAATGCCTTTACCCACTGAGACATCTCAGTGTCCCAATTTTTTTTCCTTTTTCATTATTTTATAACTCACTTTCTAAAGTATGTCACTTTGTACATGTTTAAAAGTAGGCTTGCTTATCTTCCTAGCATATTATTTCTAGAATGAAACAGTTTTCATATTATCAGTATGATAGTTGAGATACATTGCTAATATTCCTGTTCCATATTTAAGCTAAGCCAATGATTATCAGCATGTTTTCCCTAGAACATCATCAACATCACCTGAGAAGTTACTAGAAATGCAACACGTTGCATTTCAACTGTAGATTCAGAAACTATGAGTGGAAGAGCCAGCAATTTGTGTATTAGCAAGCCCTCTAGAGATTTTTTGTTTTGTATTTTGTTTGTGTCTTGAGACAGGGCTTTACTATATAGACATGGCGGAATCACCTCAAATTTTCCATTGCAGCTCCCTATGTGGTGAAATTACAAGCACGTGCCACCAGTCTATCCAATCTATGGAATTCTCTTGTAATATAAAGGTTGAGAACAATTGTATTAAATTGTAATGGAAAGGGGCAATAATGAAGGCAATTTAATATCACAAACAATGATCTCCTGTTTTGTTAAAAATAGAAATTATTAAAATATCATTTTTCCCTAAAACACTCATAGTCATAGACTTAAAGAAATTTCAAAATAGTATGGTTATCCTTCGACTTTGGGTATAATTGTTAGTTCAATGGGTCTAGGAAAATGAGAGCTATAAATGTGAATGATCAGTTTTTCTGTGGTTGGACTTTATTTTTGGCTTGTAACAGATATATTTTATATGGTTCAAAACGTTTTTTTATTCATAATTGTATTACTGAACGACGGATAAAATGAGACAAGTGTTTTAGTTATTCTTATTTAGCAGCTATAAAATAACAAATGTCTCCAATTCTAAAATATTTTTATACATTCAGAAAGAATCCACCTAAGTAATACTTTCTTGAGTGAATGGAAAAATTTATTCTTGATTTTATAATCATAAAGAAATATAAAAACTTAAAAATTTGTTTGCAACATGTTTACCAGATATTTTGCAGTTTATGTTTACATTAATTGCATACAGGAAGTATACTTTGAATACTTTTGCTACAGAAAAAGAAGCTTAAAATTAGGTAAGGTTTAATATAACCTTTATTTAATTCTAGAGGGATTCTCAATGAGATGGTGGCCAGTGGATAGTTCGGACAACATGACAAAGCCACAGCTGGGTCTTTAGTTCAGAAATATATACATATATAAATTAAATAATATCTGCTATAGAAAGGTGGGAAGCTATTTATTTCCTGAAGATGATCTGTTAGTTTGGTAGAGTAAGTAGATTCTAAGTGAAATATTCTCCTGTTAATTTACTTGAGATTATGTGTAAAGTGAATTCATCATCATAACGATGTTAGTAGTACAGGAATGCTGTTTCTCAACTACTGCGAAGTGTAGGTTTGCTACTACTGTGAAGTGTAGGTTATCTCAGAATGCTTCAAATCATCCTATTTTTCTGCATATATGAAACACTCATAATTTGACTTAACAACTCAACTGTACCTAATGGAACTAAAGGTTTGGGAATTTGAGGGGACCAGTAGTCTTCATTTCAAAGTAAAAGAACTATGTTGAGAATACCTTTGGTTAAAGAAGTAAATATATATCTATAGGAACATGCAGACACTTCCTCACTTAGTGGATACCAAAGAAGATAGCAAAAAACTAATTGTCCTAAATCAATACATGGGATTCAATGAAGTTTGGAAATGAAAAGACAAAAATGATTGCTTTTTTGCTGTTTTTAAATTCAGACTGGGGAATCAAATCCAGGACTATGCATGTAGTATGTATGTACTCTACCAGTGAGCTACTCCCCCGGATCTTTATTTTTGGAGCAGGATTTCTCTCTATGTAGCTGAGGCTGGTTTTGATTTTTCAATTCTTCTGCTTTCCAAGTGCTGGTATTACAAATTTGTACCACTTCAACGAGCTAAAACTGAACTCATAAAAGACCTCAGTTACAAGCCAGTGAGATGGCTCAGTGGGTAAAGTAACCTGCATGCAAACCTGACAGCTTAAGTTTTATCTCCAGAGCCCAGATGGTGGAAGGAGAGAACCAATTTTCAAAAGTTGCCTACTGACCTTCACTTTGGCACATCTCTTTTTCTTCTTTCTCTCTCATTCTCTTCATCTTTCTCCCCTCTTCTCTCTATTCTTTTCCTCTCATTTTCTCAAATAAAATACTTTTTAAAAAGTTCAGAGTCATGCTAGATGGATGGCTCAGAGATTATGACTCCGCCGTGCAAGAAGAAGGTCCCGAGTTTGGATCCCAGGTCCCATGTTAAAAAAAAAAAAAAAAAAAGCCAGGCAGATGTGGTGGCGGCCTGTATTTCCAACCCTGGTGGGTGGAATGTGGAAATCCCAGAGCAAAGAAAAAGGAGGTAGAGCAATAATCCAGGATGATTCTCAAAGTCACCCTTTGTCATCCACAGGGACATACAATGTTCTCTCTCTCTCTCTCTCTCTCTCTCTCTCTCTCTCTCTCTCACACACACACATACACAAAATAAAGTTGAAAAAGCAAAGTTCAGAGTCATTTGTTAAACTCTGAACTGAAAACATGAAGGGTTAAGCTCATTATGATATCTCTTGCATCATTTTGACATCACTGTACATGGATTTGGAAAAGGTACAAGAAAGTACGATATGAATTACATAAAGCCAATGAATAAATATCTTACTAAATTATAGGCTTTCTCTTCGCCTGATGATCCCTTGAAAATGACAACTAACAAGTATGTTATTTCCAGCCCTATGTAATAAGTACGTTAAGGAGTTCAGGTTTGACAAAGCAAGTAAGGCTTCAAGTATTGGAGCTAGGTCAAGATACTTGCACTGTAAAAAGGACAATAGCCTGAACTAGATAGTAAGATCCAAATTCGTGGTAGCTTGGGCAAATCATAACAGTGGCAGTAGTTAGAGCAGGAAAGATTTTGGTTCCATACAACAAAGACTGTAGTGTAATCCAATGGAAAATAAAATAAAAGGACATGAATATGGAAGGGAGACTTATAGAAAAGAGGGATTGTGGGGCTGGAGAGATGGCTCAGGGGTTAAGCCTCTGCCTTGCAGGCAGAAGGTCCTGAGTTCCGATCCTAGACCCCACGCATAGACGCCCAGCGGAAGCGGGACGGCCAGCATATCTAGTCCTGGTAGGGCAGAGCCTGTGAATTCCGTGGCAGAGTAAACAAGGAGGAGGTGGAGGCAGTCCATGGTGGTTCGCGAATTCGCCTGTGGTTCTACACACACACACACACACACACACACACACGCTCAATTGAATAAATAATAATTAAAAAAAAACATGCTCCACTGGTGATCTAGCCTACAGTTAGGCAGCTTTACAATTTTATGGCAACCCTCCACCAGCTTTATTCTTTATAACTAAGGCTTGATTAATATCTTTTGTAGCATTGAAAAACCACAGTTCTATGCAGCTTTAAGACCTGTAAAGTCTGGGACAGAGAAATAGTACAGTGGGTAAAGCACTTGCCAAGTAAGCATGATGATGTGAATTCAGTTCATCAGAACCCACCAAGCTTTACACAATAAGTAGTACATGTGTCTGTTATTCCCGCATTCTAACAGAAAGATGGGAGGTGGATATAGGAGGATCTTGTACTAGCCTGGCCCACATACTAGTATATGACAACAGACTCTGCCTCTAACAAGATGGAAGACCAAACCTGACAAGAATGCTATCCACTGACTTCATGTATGCACCAGCATACACTTGCACTCACACATGCACATACATCATACACGTGCACATTTATCTTACACATGTGCAAGTTAATGTCTGTAAAATCTCTTACTTTATGTAAACTATCTCCTATTTTAGCTGCCTTAAATTTTAAATATTAATGTATGGTATTTATATACTTCTTTCCCAGTACTCCCTAATCCTACATTTATTTTTGCCCACATTTGATTTTTTTTACTAATCATATAAGTTCAATAGGTACACCCCATCCAATCCCTCCCCCCTCCTCTCCCCATCATACCCCGTTGCACTCTCCATCCTTCCACCTTTCTTTCACACCTCTCTCATCCTCACCCTCTCCTAGGGCCTCCTCCGTCCCCCTGGAACATCCTTTACGTTGGGGCCAGAACTTCCCCCAGAGTTCTCCACTCTAGTGAGGGTTCAGACTCAGTGGCACAACCTGGGGCCCCCTATTGGGCTCCTAGTTACCATGAGAACTCTATTATGACTCTTTAATCCTTTGCCTCTAAGGATCCTACTGCCTGGAGTCTTCTCCCCGTGATCCATGCTGGACTTTGGGGGGGTCGTTGACATGTCAGCCATTGTGCAGGACAGGTAAAGGTCAATCCCGGCTGCTGCAGCTCTAACTTGTGTGGAGTATGTTGCATATCATTGGGTCTCCCCATCTTTAAGCTCTTACAATGTTGCTGCCTTCTCTTCTGCAAGGTTCCCTGAGCTTTAAGATGGGGAGAAATTTGGCTGGTCTGGTTCCAGGTGATTAATGAAGGGTCTTTGGTGTTCTGAATTATGTTTTGTCGTTGTTTTCAGTTTTGCTTTTCTTGCATCACTCTAGGCTACATCCTGATTGGTATCGAAGGTCACCTCCTAACTAAAGATAAAAGACTGTTTAACCAAATATCATTATAAGAGGAGACTCAAAAGTAGATAGAAGACTAGGAATAGGACATAGCAGTATGTTGGGGGTCACTGTCCCATTTCCAGATAGTTACCATCTACCTGCCAGTCCCTATATCATCCCTGATTGGTGTGATCAAATGTGATCGTCCCACATGACCAGGAAGGCAAGTGAGAGTGAGTCGCATGAAATGTCTTGCTACTTACATGCACTAATTGACCAGGGCTTATTTTCTCTTCTTAAGCATGATCCCTTATCTCCTTTCTTTTGAGGTCCTCCTTCCTCTTCTCTCAGGTTTATAATCCTTTGTGATTACAGTGGGTATTACTGAGATTTACTTTTGAATACGTCATCAAGTGGGTTTGGGACTAGGATCCACTTATTAAGGAGTACATATGGCATCTAAGTTTCTGTGTCTGGGATAATTCACTCAATATATTTTTTTCTAATTCCATCCATTTCCTGGAAAATTTCATCTTTTTTGATAGCTGAGTAGTATCCCATTGTATAACATTGTACCACATTTTCATTATCCATTTGTCAACTCTTCAGCATTTCGCTTGATTTCATGACTTTGCTATTGTAATAGTGCTACAATGAACATAGTTTCACTCACGTCACTTCTGTGAATGGCTGCATTTTGGGGGATTATTCCCAGTAGTGGTATAGCCGAGTTGTATGGCATTTCAATCCTTAACATTTTTAGAAATCTCCATACTGATCTCCAGAGTGATTGTCTAAGCCTGAATTCCCACCAGCATTATGTAAGAGTTCCATTCTCTCCACATCTCCACCATTCAGTTTTGTTTGCATTGTGGATTTTTGCCATCCTAACCTGGGTGAGATGATATCTCAAAGTAGTTGTGATTTGCATTTCCCTGATGGCTAGGGATATGGAACATTTTTTAAGATATTTGTTAGACATTCTGATTTGAACCCTTGAAAAATTTCTTTCGAGTTCCAAGGCCCATTTTCTAATTGGACTATTTAAGTCCTTGGTGTTTAGTTTTTTTAAGTTCTTTGCGCACCCTGGATAAGAGAACTCTATCAGATATGTGGTTAATGAAAGTTCTCTCTAATTTTGTGGGTTGCCTTTTTGCTTGGTTTACAATCTCTTTAGCTGAACAGAAGCTATTTAATTTCATAAGATCCCATTTGTTGAGTGTTAGTTCTAGTGACTGTGCTATTGGATTTCTGTTTAGGAACTTTTGGCCAAGCCCAATCAGTCCCAAGGAGGCCCCTACGCTTTCAACTAGGGTTTTTATAATCTCTGGCCTAATATTTAGGTCGTTGATCCATTTGGAAATAATTTTTGTGCATGGTGACAAGTACAGGTGCAGTTTCAATCTTCCGCATGTTGATATCCAGTATTGCAAGCACAATTTGTCCAAGATGCTATTCTTTTTCCATTTAATTTTTTGGGCCCCCTTTGTCAAAGATCAAATGGCTATAATTGTGTGGGCTTATGTCTTGTCATCAACCTTTATTCATTGATCTATATGTCTATTTTGGAGCCAATACCAGGCTGGTTTATTACTATGGATTTGTAGTACAGATTAAGGTTTGATATGGTGATACCTCCAGCAGTGTTTTTGTTACTCATGATTGTTTTTGCTATCTTAGGCCTTTTTTGCTTCCATAAGAATTTTGAGACTGTTTGGGCAATTTTTGAAAAGAATGGCTTTGAGATTTTGATTGGTATAACATTGAATCTGTATATTGCTTTTGGTAGGATGGTTATTTTTATGATGTTGATTCTGCCAATCCAGGAGAATGGGAGGTCTTTTCACCTTCTGTTGTCTTCTGTAATTTCTTTCTTTAGTATTTTATAGTTTTCATTATAAAGGTCTCTCACTTCTTTGGTTAGATTTATACCAAGGTATTTCATGTTTTAGGGGTTTTGAATCTCTACATATATGGGAAACTTGACATTATACCTGTACACTATCAGACCACCATGGTCTAAAGCTTGACATCCACAACAAAACAAATAGCAGAAAATACACTAACGCTGAATGAGAAAGAGTTTCAGAAAGAAATCAAAAGAAAATTCAAGATTTCCTAGAAGTGAAAGATAAGGAAAATGCAACTTGTCAAAATCTCTGGGACACAATGAAAGCTGTCCTAAGAGGTAAGTTTATAGTTCATAATGTCTATATCAAAACAATGGAAACATCACAAGTAAATAACTTAGCAATGCAGATTAAACTTTAGAGATGCAAGAGCAATCCAATCCCAAAAGCAGTAGAAGAGAGGAGATTAGCAAAATCAGGGGAGAAATATCCCAAATGGAGATAAGGAAAATGATACAAAGAATAAAACACATGAAAACCTGGTTCTATGAAAAAAATCAATAAGATTGATACACCCCTAGCTAAATTAACCAAAATCAAGTGAGAGAAAACCTAAATTAACAAAATTTCAAATGAAAATGGAGTTATCACAACTGATACCCAAGAAATTCAGAGAATTACAAGGTCATATTTCAAAAAATTTTACTCCATGAAATTTGATAACTTGAAAGAAATGGATGAATTTCTGGAATTTCTGAATAAGCACAATTTACATAAATCGAATCAGGAACTTTGGAATTATTTAAGTAATCCTATAACAAAAGAGTAAATTGATGTAGTAATCTTGAATCTTCCAACCAAAAAATGTCCTGGACCAGATGGATTCAGCACACAATTCTATCAGCCATTTAAAGAACAACTAACACCAATGTTCCTTAAACCATTCTATAAAATAGAGAGGGAAGGAACACTTCCAAATTCTTTCTACAAAGCTAATGTACTAATTCCCAAACCTAATAAAGACACACTTAAAAAAGAAAACTATAAGCCAATTTCTTTGATGAAAACAGATGCAAAGATTCTCAACAAAATCTTAGCAAATCAGGCCCTTGCCGGAAGCCGTAGGTGGAGGAGGTCCCGGTGTCACGCCGTCGGTGATTCTGGAAGAAACAGGAGCGCGGCGTGAACATGGGAAAGCAAGGAAACGTGCGACCATGAAGCGGATGCTTAGTCTCAGAGATGAGCGACTTAAAGAAAAAGATAGATTAAAGCTTAAAAAGAAAGAAAAGAAAGATCCCAGTGCACTGAAGGAAAGAGAAGTCCCCCAACATCCTTCCTGCTTATTTTTCCAATACAATACACAACTGGGTCCACCTTATCATATCCTCGTTGATACCAACTTTATCAACTTTTCTATTAAAGCCAAACTGGACTTAGTGCAGTCAATGATGGATTGTCTATATGCCAAATGTATCCCTTGTATAACTGATTGTGTAATGGCTGAAATTGAGACACTGGGGCAGAAATACAGAGTAGCACTAAGAATCGCCAAGGACCCATGATTTGACCGATTGCCATGCACACACAAAGGAACCTATGCAGATGATTGCTTGGTACAAAGGGTAACTCAGCACAAGTGTTATATTGTGGCTACAGTTGATCGTGACCTTAAACGAAGAATCTGGAAGATTCCTGGAGTGCCTATCATGTACATTTCTAACCATAGATACAACATCGAGCATATGCCAGATGATTATGGAGCTCCTCGATTCTGATTCTACGACAAAGTTCTGTATTCAGTTCATTGGACATGCCTTAGCATGTCTATTTGTGCATTTGTTCAATTATGAGCTGAGTGTGGTTAAACACACTCACTTTTTTAAATCAGCATTTTTCACTTGTTTAAAAGTTTACCACATCTTTTTATAACTTATATGCTCTGATGGTTGTTCACATAATTCAGTTTAACAAACCAGTAGTAAGTCTATATGAGGTACCTAATAAGATACAGCCCTGCCCTCAAGTTAGTATAATAGAAGAGAAAAAATGTGCATACAAATCAATACAGTAAAACTAGTGCAGGAGTAAAAGTGTCAGGTGAAAGCTATGGATCCGGATCTTTCTCTGTCATTGGGTTGGAGAAGTGATATTTGAAATTTTTAAAATTTATTTCTTTATTTTTAGATAGTGTCTCATGTGTTCCAAACTGACCTGCAAATCTCTATATAGCCAATGATGGTCTTGAATGCCTGATCCTTCTGACTGCTGGAGTTACAGGCATGTATCATCAAACCCAGTACTTCAGTGTGCTTGCCAAAAGCGACGGAGCTAGGTCCCCAGCCCTTATTTAAGTAAATCTTAATATGAGTGAAATAAGGAAACTGAAGTACAGAAGCAGTATGAACAGAATGGGGATGTGAATGTTACACCGCGTGACTGTAGTTGGCTGCTTATGTAACAGGTAATAATTTTTTTTGCTTTGAACATAAAAATTTGTGAGGAATGGGACACATACCCAAATCTGAAACCCCAGAGGTAAGAGATCTGAGAGGGGTTTCTATGTGGCATTCAGTGGGTTTGATCAGATTGTAAAGTTAGGAGGAAATTATTAAAATAGTAGGCAAGGTGTAACATGATCAGAGTAGGTTTTTTTTTTTTTTTTACTGACTTTAAGCCAGTAAAATAAATAAAAGTCACCAGACATTAAGAAAAAAATCTTAGCAAATCAGATTCTAAAACATATAAAAAATATCACTGTGATCAGGTAGGTTTTATCCCAGGCACACAAGGTTGGTTCAACATACACAAATCAATAAATTAATCCTTCATATAAGCCAATCCAAAATCCAAGACCACATGATACTCTCGATAGATGCAGAAAATGCTTTTGACAAGATCCAACATCCTTTTATGAGCAAAACACTAGAGACAGTTGGAATGGAAGCAACTTATATCAACATAACAAAAGGTGTATACAACAAGCCAACAGCAAGTATTATACTAAATGGGGAAGAATTTGAAGCATTCCCGCTTCTATCAGGAACTATACAAGGTTGTCCACTCTCACCACTTCTATTCAATATTGTACTTGATGTCTTAGCTATAGCCATAAGACAAGAGAGGGATATAAAAGGGATTCAAATCATAAAGGAAGAAGTCAAGATATCTCTATTTGCAGATGACATGATCGTATACCTGAGTGATCTTAAAAACTCCACCAGGAAATTCGTGAAACTAATACATGAGTTCAGCAGGGTGTTAGGTTACTAAAATAAATGTGCAAAAAGTTAGTGGCCTTCCTATACACCAAGGATAAAAAAAAAGTGACAAATTCTTAAAATTTATTTACTTATTTGTGTGTGTGTGTGTGTGTGTGTGTGTGTGTGTGTGTGTGTGTGTATCAGAAAGCACAGGTGTCCCTTGGAGGACCAAGAGTGATTTGGGAATCACCCTGAATTGCTTCTACCTCCTTCTTCCTTTGCTCTTGGCTTTCTCAGGTTCCACTGAGTAGTCCAGAAGTGCAGGTCACTACCATTTCTGCCTGGCATTTTTATGGGGGACCTGGAACCTGAACTCAGGACCTTCTGCCTGCAAAGCAGGGTCTTAACCCCTAAGCCATCTCTCCATTCTTCTATCCCTACATTTTTGTCACTGCTAGGAATCAAATTCATCTACTCCTACAAACAAACCAACTGTTTAATCACTAAGGTATAAATGGAGTATAAAAAAACTTTTCTTTCTGTCCTTGAAAGCGTTATCTCCAAAGAGGTTTCATAATTTAAAAAATACACATATTAAATATTTTTCTTTCTTGGAATAAAGGGATTAGAATAGAAATCAGTTAACAGTGACATTTGTGTACTGGAGTCTGCCAACACTTGCACAGGAAATCAATTATGTTCATGTCTTCTAAATTGCAATTATAGTGATTTTACCATAAATGAGCCATGCAAGATAGTATCACTAAAATCAGAATATGGTACAAATAAAGGCTTCCCCTTTTATAAGAAAAATCTACTAAGTATTTACCTCATACCACTGGGTATATGGAAAAACAGTACAAGGACAAAATACAGTAGCAAATTGAAGAAAAATGAAGAAAAGAAGGAATTACTTACCTTTAATTTGGTTACCATTAAAATATGATACAACTGAGAAGTGAGTCTGTGATTGAAAAAAATTCACTATATTTTAGTCATACATGTTTTTACCTTTAATTTCTTAAAATAGGACTGATGCAGTGGAGCCACATATGAAGGTGAATGTACTGGATTCCTGGCTCACACTGTGGAAGGGAAGAACAACTTCTGACAGCTATTGTCACGGGTAGATACTGATGTCAAATTAGCAACTGAAGGCTCTGAGCTCTGGATACTATTGTGAGAAATTAGCAGTTGAGTAAGCCCCAAACAAATATGTCTAATTGATGGGAAGCACCTACCCATGGTAGGCAGGACTTGTCCCTGGGCAGATGGGTAAGATGGAGAGAACTGGTTGAAGATATTGGTATTCTTTGGTGTACTTGGCCAGGCATGCTGGTCTGGCAAGTAAGGAATGTTCCTCTCGCAGCAGCCCTGTGGCTATATGGATGTAGTGTGACAGGTTCCCTCAATCTTTGATGTGTGCATGCATTCTGCTGTCAAGCCAGATAAGTAACTGTAACTGGACTATTGTAAGATAACATAAAATCCCGTTTCCCTGTAAGCTGTTTGATCAAGAATTTACCCACAACACAGAGGCAAACCACAACAGTTCTCTGCCCTCCATAAGCCTGCACTGACATTCATGTTTCTCTCTCTCTCTCTCACTCCTCTTTCATCTCCCTCTCTCACTCCTCTTTCATCTACCTCTCTCTCTGTCAAATAAGTTAATAAAATCTTTTAAAAATTTTAAATAGAATATTTTACTAAGGAAGTATATTGAATGTAATACATACTTTTGAAGTGTATCATGTAGCCAAACTAATTGCTAATGACAACTTGTCTTAACCTAAATTCTACTTAAATCTTTGTAAGAAAGAGCAAAAAACACATTTGACTAACATGAATCCAAGGCTTTCAGCTATATCTTTTAAAGAAAGTTGATTTGACGTGAAAATGATGGAGACTTTTGTTAAAGAAGGTTTTAAGTCTAAGTTGAACCTGGAAAGGACTACATCAAATGGGGCAGAGATTTGTCTGAAAGATTTAAAGCAAGACTTTTAAGGATTTCCTAGAAACAAAGATAGATAACAAGCAGTAGGTGGAATATGGAACTGAAAACAGTACTCGGTCAAAATGCGTGCTAAAACTGCAACACACCATGACAATTTCCTTTTAGAGATTTATGGATTAGATCTGCTTGTACATTAATGCCTTCTTGTGCTGAGGCTCCTATATGTGTTCTGCATAAACTCACATGGAGACAATAGTTAATAACCTCAATGCTTAAATACAGTTTCTATTTGGACAAAGAATACCACTGATACTCTAAACCTCTGCAAAAATTATTCTACATAGCAGAACTTTTGGACTGATAGGAACCTCAAGTGTTCATCTAGTGTTCTATTCAATTATTCACTTTCTAAATAAACTTGTTCCTAAGCAACATCTATAATATTTTTAATCTCTGCATATCATGAGCAATAAACTATGAAGAGGGCCTACATGAATAATTTAGTGTGGTAACAGAATAAATTCAGCTATATTAAACTTTGGTCTAATCTATATTTATTTAGATATCATAATATTGAACATTGTACTAGATATATTCACAGATATAATCTCATTCAATTTTCAAAAATTGTGAAGTAGGAAGTTAATTCTGCTTTATAGATGAGAATAGAGAATAATCGTTATGACAATGAAGCAAAAATTAGTA
Organism: Typhlomys cinereus; assembly: GCA_023101885.1. NCBI lineage: Eukaryota > Metazoa > Chordata > Mammalia > Rodentia > Platacanthomyidae > Typhlomys > Typhlomys cinereus. The sequence goes on from JALPQD010000180.1 coordinate 1,711,823, forward strand.
AACATCCCATCTAAATGACTGTAATTACCGTGAGTTTTGAATAGACAGAGTATTTAAAATTTTTTGTGGCTGAAACTTCCATTTTTAACATCACATCTAGTCATGCTAATATTTGTGCAATCTACTAATAATTTTATTGTGCATACTAGAATAAATTAATATATATTTATTTATCTAAGCCCCTCAATAACTTTGCAAGAGATTATTACTCTAATTTTCAGATACTTTGTAGAAGTTACAGGACAAGTGACTAATACTCTATCTGTATGAATCAAGATAAAAAACATTGATTTACATTATATACAGGATTTCAGACACATACAACCTATGGCCCATGGATTTTGTGCACCCTAGAATAGCTATGAATATATCCCAACACAAATACATAAGCCTACCTACAACATAAGGATTTGTGATTTTTTTATGACTTGATTGTGTAGTTCTGTTTCTTGAGAGTGAACTCTGTAAATTACAAAGTCATAATGTAATGTCAAAAAGTTTGACATACCTGCTAGATTCTCAAAACATGTGGTTTCTAGAATTACTTCTTCATTGGAAACTTGATAAGATGATCACAAGTCCCTTCTTTATGAAGAAAATGGTGTTTTTACTCCGTAATAACTACTGTGCATTTGCTACTTAGGTTGGAGGTTGGGATTGATACTTTCTTCCAGTGTTGCTAGAAAAAGGAGAAAAAAGGAAGCAATTTTATATATTGATAATAAATGCAAATGTTTAGTTTATCACAGTAGATCAGGCTTTTCCTTGGATTCAGAGTGTGTGGAAAGTTCATGCAGACCCTGAGACTTTCAAGAACATAGAAAATGGACAAGCCTGGGTAACAGAGAGAGGGGTAGAAATTAACATGATTTTTGCCCACTTTTCAGGACAGAATATGTATATTCAAGGTCCTAACTTACTGTAGTCTTTAGTGCATTTCTAAAATGGTATACTATTAATATCTATGACAAGTGTTATATTGGAGAAATAATTTAACATTTAATATAAATATGTAAGAACCTTCAAAATCGTTAAGTCATAGAAGAAGCATAAAGAAAATAGTGTGTTTTACTTATTCCTAATGATGCAATAAATATACCACAATGACACATGTGAAATTTCCTGTACATGTGGAAAACTGAAAAGCCATTTGCAACTCTATAAAGCTAACGTTTTTGTAAATAGTCAGATAAGCAGATTTAACTAAATTATATAGGAATTATTTGGCTTTAAAATCCATATTCTGGGCTGGAGAGATGGCTCAGGAGTTAAGACTTTGCCTCATAAGAAGGACCTGAGCTTGGATTCAGTTCCCATGTAAAAAAACGTCAGGCAGAAATGGCAGAGACCTGTACTTCTGGAACTTGGCGGGCAGAGCCTGGGAAATCCCAGAGCCAAGCAAAGGAGGCAGAAGCATTCTGGGATGAGTTCTGGTCACCCTTGGTTCTCCACAGGGACACACAGTGCCCTCTGATGCTCCCCCCCAAATAATAATAAAACCCACATTCCATGTATGAAGACATTTTTATCTGAATTACATTACTACTTGAATTACATCATACAGTTGATGACAATACTCTTTTATAAGTCACAATATTATAAAACACAATTAGTTATACTATATCTGTACAAAAGACAAGAATATTTTGGCACTTCAAACATGCATCCAGGAATTTCTAGGAACACAAGCTATTTTTATGAATTAATAACTGAAAGTAAAGTCCAATCTAGAAAAATGCTGACCTATTAAGAATGAACTACTAGAGGAAATTACAAACTTTTATTGGGTATGACATTGCTGAAATACTACAAATTACCCAGGAGCCATGAAGTTATCTCTGAACAGTAGTTAAACCTAATAATTTAAAACTTCCAAGCTATTCTTGCTTAGGCATTCTTCTTACAGGAATTAAATACTTAGACTTCACAACCATCACCACACTACTACCCACTTGCCTGAAGCATTATACTACCCAGGAAGAGAAATAATGACAAGATTAAGACAAAATGGAGTGTTCACAGACAAATGATTAGGTATATAAATAGTTTCACAAACTGGGATTTTTACCACATTAAATAAATTTAAATGGCACTAGAATGGTGCAATAACTGTCTTCTCAAATTTATGTGGTAAGGAAGAAAAAGCAGTTTTAAGCAACTTGAACATATTCTGCTGGGACTGGTGATATAGATAACATGCAGAAGGCCCTAGGTTAGGCATCCAACACCACTAAATGTGTCTGGTACAGATTTAGGACTAAGGTGAAAGTAGACACACTACATTATCTAAGATATCTTAATGTAGGCACTGGGATGACCGGGCATGAAACTTATACATAGTTTGCTTTAGCTCATTCAGGAATCTATGCTGCAAATGTAATTGTGAGACTCATTGAATATGAGAAGGGATACATTGATTTCTACTCATTATAGTCAGTAAGATGAAAAATTGTCCCTGTATCATATCTGGAAATGCTAGAAAAATAATAGGATATGTTATAAATGGAGAGCTGAGATTGCAGAAAACGTAAAGGAAACTTTCACTTTGGTACTAAGAAGTCAAAATATTCCTGTCACATCATCCCTTAAAAAATTGCAATACTGAACCAACTTTTCAAAAAATATTAAGAAATAACAACAAAGGTATATTAGGTACTTAGAAATTACCATGAAATTTTTAAGGGAGAGTAAAAATACAGAGGATAAGATCATAGACTATTTGACAATCTAGGAAAATTGGAATTGTCTAAGTTGAATTTGCAAGTGGATAAAATAAGAGTAAATCAGATGTATATTATTGTTGTAACCCCACATACTTTACTTGAATAATCTAGAAAAATTCAAGTTGTGAATTTAATTTGGCATCATAAAAGAACAGATTTGTGGAATTCCTCATCAGAAAGAAGCAGATGAAAATTCTCTCTGGATGAAATCAATTATGTTGTAGTTCTTCAGTTGTTCTATTTTAGTTCTTCAAGGACAATGAATGAAATACAAAGAAAATCAAGTATATTAGGGACTTGGGTACTAAGAATTAGAAAAAGGAAGAATAATAGAACTACCGAACTTCAAGTTTTAAAGCATTCTGAGACAACTGTAATTATTGGATTTAGAGTATTATGATTATGTAACAATTTTACAGAAAATAAGATACTAAAGAAACTAAGATATGATAAAGGTAAATTTGGTAAAATATTCAAAAGCAATTTATGAAATAACTAAAACATTTAAAGCACATGAAATATGACTTTTAATAAGTAAGTAAATGTAACTGAAGATAATTTGTGAACTAAAATGAAATATAGATAAAAGTAAGACACTATGATTTCAAACAGATTCCATTATTTCTTTAATGTCAGGAATCTTAAGAAATTATCACTATATTGTAGATATCATAAATAATCAATTGCCATGATGTAAACATGGGGAAACTTAGACTGAGAAAATTCAAGACAGTAGGAAGCATGGTGAATAGTAACAATGTCTAAAATGAAATTAATTAGAAGTCTAGTACAGAAGAAATGAAGTCAACAAGAAGCAATATTATACAGGCATGATTATAAATTTCCCAGTGTTTAAAAAGGATGCAAAATATTCAAAAGTTATAGAGGTTCTAAATAGGATAAAGAAAAGAACTTCACATCTAGACTTATTATACTTAAACAATTAAACAAAAAACTAAAAGGTCCTTAATGAAAGTCAGAAAAAGAGTTGCTATCTTTAAGAAGTGTCAGACTATACTTAATCTCAACAAAACAAGCAAGAAGATATTGTAGCATTCGAATTGAGATCTGGATTATTGCTGGCAATATTGATACTAAAAAAATGAAATAACATGTTCATTGTTCTGAAATAAATCAAACCTTGTCAATTTAAAATTATGTAATCAGTGAAAATATCTTTAAAAGAAAAAATAAAATGAAAATACATTCAAACAATAGTTAGGAGAAAGATACAACCCTCTCAAAAAGGAAAAAAAAAAAACCTATGAAATATACTGAAAATAGGAAATAGAGATACTAGAAGAATATGGAAACAAAAAGACATCAGTATGTACATAAGTGTAACATAATTTGTACTGTCTAAAGTTACAATCATGATGTGATGTGGGATTCAATTTTTTAAGACTACTTAGAACAGTTCGAAAGTCACAGAACAAGAATGAGCAGAAAGTATTGGTATTTCCCATTTATCTTCTGTCTTCACATATGTATAACTTCCCTCACTATCAGAATCCCTTACCAGTGTTATATTTATTATAATTAAACTGTGAAATCCCATTACATAAGGGCTTATCTTGATTTTTATTGTTTTGAATCATGGGATTCAAATTTTTAAGAAGGTAAAAAATTTAATACATGACAAAAATATAACTTGAAAAGTGATGAAATTAATTAATGAACTAAAAATTTATTATCTTGTTTGATAGGTGATTAAAGAGTTGCCATGACTTTAAAATTTGATTTGTGTGTGTCTTTGCATATGGGTGGATGTACATATGTGTGTTTATATGTGTGCATACAGAGGACACTTGAGAATGTGTGCCCGTGTAGTCCTAAGGGTGACATTATGTCATCTACACTTAAAAATATTAGAGGACTGAGAAAATGACTCTGTGGCTAGAGCCTTTGCTTTCCAATCGAAAAGACCTGAATTCCCAGATCCCATATAAAAATGTCAGACAGATATGGAGATGGTCTATAATTCTGGCCCTGAGAAGTAGAGCCTGAGAAACCCCAAAGCAAAGCAGGAAGATAGGAGGAGGAGGAGGAAGAGAAGATGAAGGAAAGGAGGACAAGGATGAGGATAAGGAGGAGAAAAAGAGGAGTAGGAATAAAAGAGGAGGTGGTAGATAAGGAGAAAACTACAGAAAAAGAAAAAAAAATGACAACTTCTACTTCATACTAATGTTCCAGTGGGTCGGAGATCACATCTGTGATTTCATGTCAAGTTTTAAAATTTGACTTACATAGGTCTTGGAGTATGGAAGGTTTTCAGTGTCCAATAAATTGTTAAACTCATAGAATTATGTCCTGTTCTAGCAGTTTCTCACTGAGAATTGAAACCTTATCATGTTAATATTGTGAACCTCAAGAATTCTTTCAGCACAATACCTAGTTCATAAAGAAAAATAGATTAATTTTACTGAATGTCAATGATAAGGATGAGAGTAATAGAAGCAGGTAATAATTAAATAATGCACGTGGATCATTCTAAGTTATTTCACTTGCTTCTCATTATTCACGTTTTTATACAAATTGTAGGTTTAATTTAATTAATTCTGATTAATTTCAGTTTAGAGAACTAACAAAATAACACTGAAATGTACAAAATTGAAACTTTTTTTATAGTTTCTAAGGATATATATGTTTGTATTCTTAGATATCAAGTTATATTCACATTTTTTGTGTATAACCAAATTTGAATTATACAAAAATCTTAAAAATTTTTACTCAAAGTGATTTTTACTTGCAGTATAACTTTAATGACATTGTTTTTCAATTTTGCAGTCTGCCACAATTTAAACAGTCCCAAATTACTGAACTTCTTATTTGTATTTCATTTTGAAATATATTAATTTTGTAATAAATAATTTTGTTTATAATGTCTGATGAAATATTTGAAAATTTTTGATAAATTAGATGTGAATAATTAAGTGAAGATTTATGTATATATTAAGCCTTTGAACACATATTGTTTAATTTTTCTTCAGAAAGATTTTACTACTTTAAAGTAGCACCAGCAGAGGCTTTCTTTTGCTTACCTTTTCTGACCCTAAATATTATTATTATTATAAATTGCTAAACCCGCCAGGAAAAATGACATCTCATTTTAACTTTTATTTCTGAGGTTACCATAATTAAATTGTTTTCTTCTTTTGTGAATTCCTTGTATGACTTTAGCTCACTTTTATCAGCCAACTATTAGTTTTTACTTAATTGGCTTGTAAGAATTCCTGCAAAGTTGTAAATCCTTTTTTATTTTTTCTTTTGTGACAAGTTTGCATGTATCCCAGATTGTCCACCAACTTGTTAAGAAGCTAAGGATGACTTGAACTCCTAAATTACTCTGTCTGTTTCCCATTGACGGATTACAAATAAGCACCAGCACACCAGATGAAGGGCACTGACTCTTTAACTATAACATCAATTGCAAACATTTTATACAGTTTATTGTTGTTTTTGGTAAAATATGTTATTTACCTTTTTTGTCTTTAGCACCTAGGAAGATCTTTAGGGTTATCAGATAAAATAATTATTCACTTTTATTTCCTTCAATAGTCATAAAGTTTATATTTAACTCAAATTTACTTAAAAAACTTGTGTATGAGGAAGAAATTAACACTTTCTTGAAATGTTTACCATAATATCATTTCTACAATAATTTTCTGCCTATTAGTCATGTGCTAGTTAAGCAACAGAGCATAATCTGTGGCTTTCATTTCAATGCTTTCTTTCGGTCTTGGATTAGCTCTGGGAAGTAGATGTTGTGTTCATTGTTCTCATGAGAGAAATGGAAGCATCAGAGATGTTGATATGACTCTGGCCAACTAGGGCTATAAGTAACATAGACCAGGGTGGAAATCAAATGACTGACTCAAGTTCAAATTATTCTTACTTATCATTACCAGAAAGGACCAGACATTTCAAATAAATACTTGGAAGAAGGCAAGTTTCAGACCAATTAAAAATTTGTGGTTGTATGTATGGTCTCCCTATTTTCATTGATTAATTTACTAAAATGCATTAGTTTACATTCACTAATCTAATTAACTAGTAGAAACAAAACAGTACATACTCAGCATGAAACTCTCCATTTTAAATGTGTTTCTTTCAGTTGAAATTTTTTTCCAATTCTACTTTCATTGAACACTATGCATTTTTTTATTTTAATACATTTTTATTATTATTTCCGCTCATATAAACTTAATAAGTACACCAGTTCCCTCCCTCCCTCCTCCTACCTCCACACCCCCTGCTCCCCCTCCCCTCACCCCTCCCTCCCCATCCCCCAGTGCCTCCCGCCCCAATTCCCAGAGAGTCCTTTCTTGTGCATGCCTGACTCTCCTCTGGGCCCTCCTCTCCGATGGAACACTATGCATTTATTCCATATATGATGAACACTGGCAAGATTTCAGTGTCTTATGTTTACACATCCAAATGGTCTTTGATTTTAAAATGATGATGCTTGAAAAAGATATTTGGCTTCATGTTATGTAACCCAATGATACCTGAAATTTCTCTTAACTATTTTGTTATTATGAACTTTGGTCGACAAAGCAGTGTTCATAAGAACTTGGGTTTTCAATCAAGATATTTCCATTTCAGAGAAAAGAATTTTTTGCCTAGGATGTCTTGAATTATGTCTGAAAACTGTACATTTGTGACGACTTCCTGGGTTGACTCACAATAAGACTGCTAACATCATAGAATTTATAATCTTGATTATTGCAGAGAAAAAATCTACAGAAGATTCAATTTCCAATCCATCTTTGGTTTAGAAACAGTATGACACTTTTCTATGTCCTCACCTGTGCATGAAGGCAACAGAGCTAGACTTAACTTCTTTTTATAAAAGATAGCGAAGATTTTCTCAGTTACTAACACCTTCTTTACTAATTCCCCTTGCTACTCACTTAGCCGCCCAGAAAATATTTCATTACACTCACCACCACTAGCATAAATCTCACAGCAATTATAATTAATATAAGCTCTCTGGGGGTTTACATTTCAACCCTGTACACACCTGAAAATTTAACTCACAAAACTGAAAAGTTAGAAAGAATGTAAATTTTAAGTAAAAGTAGAGAGTTTTAGTGTTAAACATTCCATTTTGTGATGCAAATGAAATAAATTAAAGACAGTACTATTACTTAGTACTAAGAAGGCTCTTCTATAAAACAATCACACACCTATATTTTATTATACAAAATATGCTTTTATGTTTTTTTTCCACTCATACAAACTTAACAGGTACACCAGTCCCCTCCCTCCCTCCAACCTCCCACCGCCCTATGCCCCCCTCCCCTCCCCCTTTCCTCTCCATCCCTCAGTGCCTCCCCCTCCCATCCCCAGAGCATCCTTTAATGTGCATGCCAGACTCTCCTCTGGGTCCTCCTCTCTGATGAGGTACAAGGACCCAGTGGCATTTCCCAGAACCCTTTCCTGTGTTCCCCTTAAGCATAGAAACACTACTGTGGCTGTCAATCCCTTGCCTCCAAGGATCTTAGTGCCTTTAGCAAATGCTAGACTTTGTGGGGTCAATAGTGTGTTGGACAATAGTGTGTTGGACATAAAACAATCACACACCTATATTTTATTACACAAAATATGCTTTTATGTTTTTATACTTTTAATTTATTATCTGATTCATTATCAAAGTTTACCATTATTAAGCAATATTAAATTATGAAAATATCACTTTAAGACCATTCAGCCTCCTTTCTCCCAAGAAATTGCACTCATACCTTGTTCAAACATTAGTGAATACTTGTTTGAGATTATAAATGTTGTTTAATATGACATACACAAATATATTCATATTATATCTTTGAAAATAAAGCATTGTTTTTCCAGTCTAGAAAGATAAATTGTCATAGTTTAACAGATTTTTTCCTTTTAGATTTTAATACTTGAATGAAGAAATGAAACTGTAGATATTGAAGAAAATACATAATTTACCTTGGCAACACAGAGACAATTATGTCATAACATGAAATTATCTTCCTCCAGTTTATAAAACATATTTTTTGAAAAAGTGTATATTGAGAAAAATATTTTGTTAAGCTTTTTCTTACCATTATTTTTGCAATTATTAACCATAGGCGCTTTTCTCACTATGTGGTTGCTTATTCTGTTCCATAGATATGTATTTCAAGTTCATTTCTTAATTCGTATTGGCATCTCAACACATAACACATTGAAAAGGGAATGATTTTCTCCTTCAAATATACCTCTTTCAGTCTCCACACTGCAGAAAAGAAATCACTTTCTTCAGAATCATCACATAACCTTTACTCACTTTTACATTTAAATAACTGGCAAGTCATCTTCATCTTACCTTTACAATCTTTCCTATTTACTCTTTTACAGAAATATGCTGACATTATTATAGTTTAGAAAATTTTTACATGAAATTTTATAATGTTCACAATGTTCCATACCAGTCACTTCTTTCTACTTCAATATAGCAACCACACTGCCTAAAGAAAAAAAAATGTATCTGTAAATGTGGCTCTATATTATTCTGACATTCAAGCTTCTTTACTACCTAGGGCAAAACCCCAGGCTCCTTATTGTTCGATACTTAACAGTTTTGAAAGGCCTACGTAATCTGTTCTTAGTCTACCTTTAAGCTCACCCTGTTTATGTTCTCTGTTTTTAACTCCCACATGCCTTACAGTCAAGCTAAAAACACAGAACATCAAAATTAAAAAAAAAAACCTTCACTGCCAAAGTGCTGTCTTATATTTTATACCTGTCCTATTATGCTATCAAAAACTCTCTGTACTCTGATAATGTGTTTGGCAGTTTAATATGTTCCTTTTGGTCCTCAGCTCAGTCAGCTGTGCCATGGTCTATTTTTCTGTGAAATCCTACTTGAAACTTCTGATATTTGAGAAAGTTTAAGAAATCCAATAAAGATCAAGTCCTTTTGGGTTTATATGTTGTATTCTTATTTTAAGTCACCTCCCAGATGGCTATTTATCCAAGATGAAGTCTTTAAATTCCACAGTGATATCGTTACAGAGGTACATTTAAACAAAATAGTCAATGTATTCAGTATTCAAATTGTGAGCTCCTTACAAGAAAGTCATATGAAAGAATTTTGTTTTATTAACTACAGCAGCTTTCACTTTCTCCTTCATGATAATTGTCATGTGTGCATTTTTTCTTACTAGCTTATAAATCCTTGTCTGTCTGATCATATACTGCATTTTCTTCACATGAAAAAGTCTCATGTACCTTTTTCCTTGAAATAATGGATTTTTAGGTTTAAAGATAATTTATTATTTTACCTCAAAATGCATCACATATTATTTCTCACATGCATACAAATAGGCACACATCAACATTTAACTTTCAAGAAACATCTGCTCACCAAAGAAATGCATAAATAAAATATAGGCTTAATCCAAGTTGGAATGATGGCTGGATCATTTGGTACTTTGGATTACCAGCCATCCATTTCCTTCCATTCAGCAAGTTAATATAAAATGAAGGATTTGGAGTCCTTATCTGTGATATCCTACCATTGCTCTATAAAGTAACTGTCTATTTATAATGCAAATATTTAGGTAGAATTCATGTCCTTACTTCTCAAAAATAATTAATAAATGCTTCCTAAATAATATTCTTTATTCTTGTATTCCATGAATATTTTAAAAATGTCTCGTATTTTCATTAATTATCTTACACATTTTGAGAGTTTTGTATTTATTGATAACAGAGACTATCAATATATAACTTGGAAAAAATGGTGATGCAATTTCATAGTCTCACAGGATACATTCATAAGTAGTATTCTACCAGCTTCTTCCGAATATTGAAAAAGTGATATTGTAAGCTTACCTAAATCTTGAACGCATGAATGCATACCCAGCCATATGGCAGGATTGCTGATCTTCCAAAACATCTTCAAGCTGTCTCAAGCTTAATGCCTCCATTAAAATTGTTCTGGTGAAATACAGTCGTCAAAGTACAAGATGCCAGAAGTTTTAAGTAAAGGTATGCTTTAAAATAAAAGTAAAGAACTAGGAGAGTAGTTTACTGGTAGAGTATTTGCTTCACATCAGCAAGACTGAATTTTATGCATAAACACCAAAAAAGGGAAAAATGTCAGAATATACCTTTGAAATAAAATTTTCAACATGAAAATTTAATATTTTAGTAGTTGTATAATTGCACTTCGGTTCATATGATAATCTGTTAGATAGTTGTAATAGGGTCTTAAAGTCAGCAACTAATGTCAAATATCATAATACAATGATATAGTGAAGTACTTACATGATAATTATTTTATCATATGTAACACATGATACTACTATACCTTTTCACATTATAAATTAGAAATGCTTCATAGTATATTTCAGGTGAAGAACAATTTTTTGTCAAATATGAGAAAAAAACATTTCGATTTAAATGTTTGGAGTACAGTCAATTTCTTTTTCAAATACAGAATGGAAAAGAAAGAATTGTAGTACAATGAAGGTCTTACAAATAATCTCTCTTTTTCTGCATTTGTCTTTCTGGGCCTGAAAAATCGCCTTTTCATTTGACGTCTTAACTTAATAGCCTTTCCTGACATTCTGCAGCTCATACTGATTTCTCTCTTTCCCGGACTCCTACTGCACTGAGAACCAGCACCACACAATTTTGCACTTAATTGTTATAATAGTTTCATGAGTCAGTCTTCTCAACTAGATTGTAAGCTCTTTAACTGCAGAAATTATGTCTTACATTTCTCTTGCCTGGCACAAAATTGGATAATTGTTGATTAACAAATGCAGCCAGCAAAATTTTCCATTTTGAATGTTTCTACTCTTCTCATTTGAGACTGCTGAAGAAAGGTCAGGCTCTTACAAAAAAAAAAAAACAAAAAAAAAAAAACAAAACAAAAACAAAAACAAAAAACCAAAAAAAACAAAAACAAAAAAACACCTAGGCATTTATCAATATCTTGTAATTTTAAAACCAAGATAATTAACACCTCCACGGAATCAAGATGCATTAAATATGCAGCCTGAATTTTATAGGCTGAATTAGTATACATTTTCAACAATTCTTTTTCAAAATGAGGATATTCTGTACTGAAAATTTGTTCAGCAGCATGCATCACACAAATATGATATATGAGGCATTATTTAAGGAACAAAAAGTGTTTCAATTTTCCTCTGACCATCAAGAAAGACACTTTATTCACAGTGCTATGTTAGTTGCATTACGCTAGTATTTTTTCAATTACGTTATAAAAAGATTCTATTTTATAGACAAGCAAACTTCAGTTTAGAACTGTTTAGGTCGTTTTTCTAAAGTCACAGTATCTAAATGGCAGAAACAATTTTTAAATCCTTATTTGTCTGTATTTAAAACCTGATCTTATTTTCTGAAAGCGTCAACACATGAAGAATTTTTTTAATGTAATGTGGTGAATAGCATGAGAGAAATATGTATCTTATGTATATTAAGTAAAATTTATGGAATATAGCATTGCATCTTGTTAATAGTCACAATTACAAGTGTTGATTAAAAATAAGAATATAAGAAGATCCTGCAAAATGTATAAAAATAAAATAGGAACAATCATTCCAAATGCTATGAGAACACAGAAGAATGAGTGGTACCCAGAGATGGGCATAGTTAACATTGCTTTGGAATATATAAGGCAAAATTTTTGAGATTACCATGTTAATTTCAAGTGTCAGTAATCCTCATTGATATCTTATATTTATGAGCAGTTTTCACTGGTTCCCTTGAAAAAAATTCAGATTCTATGACTTCAGACACTATGTTTAATTTCGTTCTACATAGAACTAACTTTTGGCACACAGAAGAGATTTAAAATAATTCTAACCAGCAATATATTCTGAAGGCTAAAGTTGTTCTTTCTTTATTTGACAGTTATATATGACAAAAAAATTCATTTTGAAGCCTTGCATTATAAAACAGACATAATTAGAACACATAATACTCTATGTTTGAAGCTCTTTTTGGAACTCTGAATATTTTTGTCCTTTCAAAAGTTTGTTAATCTCAGACTCAGTAAAATAATGCATTTTTCACTCAATTATCTACAAAAGACAAAGCTCATTTACTGTGGCATATGGGGAACATAGGGTATATTAATGCAATCTATAGACACCTTCATGAGAGTATTAATGAGTTTTAATATTATTATTTCTAATACTGTGCACAGTATCTTTATGCATAATGTCATTGAAGTAAATGAAATGAAGATGGCGAGAAAGTACAACTGATTTAATCCCTGAGGAAAACTCACCTCTTGATTTCAAATAGTAAGCTCAAGTAAGAAAAACAAGTATGTTGCTTAGAGACATATTTTTAACAAATTATGTTTAAAGTACTATATTGTCTGGTTGAATATCAGTAACACAAATAGGATTGTAATAGAAAATATGAGCAGCAAATTGAATACATATTATACAAACACTTTCCACAGATAAATGTATTTCTGAACAGAGTATCTGAATTCAAACTGCTTATTTATTAATTTCTCATGAATTTTGCTGTTGCTATTTCCAACATCCATGTTGTTAACATTGACCTCAGTTCAATAAGCATTTATTGAATAGTCACCATGCTAAATGTGTATAATGGAAAAGGGATCACACAAGCATGAAGTAAACATAGTCTGAGCCCAGTTATCAAGGAGATTACAATATACTGGGACAAGTCATGCAGATTGTAACTTATATTTACAGATGAATAAAAAAATCATACCCTAAATCAGATTTTTTGCAATTTGACAGTTCCTGTTAAAATGTGACTTTTCAGGATATGATTTTAAAGTGTTTTCTAATGCTTAGTTGTGTATGGATGGAATGGAGAGAAAAGGACAAAAGGTATTATTGACAATCAGTGACAAGGAAACCATATTCTCACCTTGTTTAAGCCTACATCACAAATAGATACACAAAACATTAAAAATAATGGTAAAGTCATATCAAAAGTAGAAAGCAACATAATATTTAATTCATAAATCTGAAGCGTTCACAATGATATAACAAAGACACAATTTAGAAAGTCAAGGTTTACTTCAGTTTTACAGAAAAACACTACTCATATTCACAACATTGCATAAAATTGATTGTCACCTGCAGAGCACAAGACTTACTTGGTCCAAAAAGTCCTTGATTTTAAATTTCAGTGATTGCTTCCTGCAATAAGCTATTCCAACACTCTCACTATGTGCACTACAGGTTTAACTCTTGATAGTTTCTGTATTTTGCATTTTTGAAGGAAATTACTACTGTCCATCTCTACATGAATAAACATTAATCTCCTTGATAGCAAGAGCTGCATTTTAGTGTACGTTTTTGAGCTTCCATATGAATTTTAAGATTGTTTATCACTTTCTGTGAATAATTTCCTTGGAATTTCGATTGGTATTGCATTGAATCTGTATATTGGTTTTAGTAGGATTGTTATTTTTACAATGCTAATTCTACCAACTTAGGAACATGGAAAGTCTTTCCTCCTTCTGGTGTCTTCTACAACCTCTGTTTTTAGAGTTTTAACATTTTCATTGTACAGGTCTTTCACATCCTTGGTTAGAATTACTCCAAGACATTTTATTTTTTTGGAGCTATGATTAATAGAATTATTTCTCTTAGGTCTTTCTCACTTTGTTCATCCTTAGTGTACAAGAAAGCCTAGGATAACCAGAACAATACTGAGCAATAAAAGATCTGCTGGAGGTATCACCATACCAGACCTATACTACAAATCCATAGTAATAAAACCTGCATGGTACCGGTTTCAAAACAGACACATAGATCAATGAATAAAAATTGAATACCCAGATATAAACTCATACACCTACAATCAACTGACTGTTGACCATGGTGTCCAGAAAAAACACTGGGTAAAGGATAGCATCTTCCACAAATAGTGGTGGAAAAATTAGATATCTACATGCAGAGGAAGGAAACAACCCTTATCTGTCATCCTGAATGAAAATTAACTCCAAATGGAACAAAGACCTCAATGTTAAAAACCCTCGAAGACAGAATAGGGAATGCATTTGAACTTATTGACTTTGGCCAGCATTTTTTGAATAGGACCCTGAACAGACAGAAAATAAGACCAGCACTCAATAAGTGGGATATCATGAAATTAAAAAGCTTCTATTGGAAAATGATATTGTTAACTAAACAAAGTGGAAATCCATGAAATAGAAGAAAATCTTCACTAACCACATATCTTATAGAGGACTCATATCCAGAGTACCCAAGGAAATAAAAAAATTAAATATCAAAGAGGTAAACAACCTAATTTTAAAAATGGACCTTAGAACTTAGAAACTTTTCTCAGAACAAAATTTAAATGTTTAGTAAATATCTTTAAAAAATGTTCCACTTCCTTAGCCATTGAGGAAATGCAAACTAAAACCACCCTCAGAAATAACTTACCCCAGTCAAAATAGCTAAAATATAAAACACAACAGCAAATGATAAAAATGCAGGAGGTTGGGGAACCTCAAACATTGCTGGTGGAAATGCAAACTTGATACAACACCTTTGGGGGCTCAGTATGGAGGTTCCTTAAAAACTAAAAATAGAAATACCATACGATGTAGTTATACTACTCCTGGAAATATTCCCAAAGAAAACTTCATCTTATTATAGAGAAACATGTGCTTCCATGCTCATTTCAGCTCTATTCCCAATAATAAAGAAATAGAATCAGCCTAGGTGTTTAATAGTAGATGAATGGAAAATGAAAATGTGGTGCATACACACAATGGAATGTTATTCATCTTTCAAAAATGAATTAATTAAATGTGCTGGGAAATGGAAGGAGTCAGAATTATACCGAGCAAAGTATTACAGATACAGAAAGATAGATGCCACTTGTTCTCCCTTTTAAGTGGATCCTAGCATTAAACCCTCAAAATGACACACTCAAAAGGAAACTTTTATAACATCCACAAACTACAAAGGAATATAAGCTAAAGGACAGAGAGGAAGAAGATCTCAGAGGAGCAGAAACAAAAGAACACAGGCAAATGGATTAATAGGACCAGAATAGAAGTAAAGTCTTTAAAAGGGAGTGAAGTAGGAGATTGGTCTTAATAAGGGGTAAAAGAGGGGGAGAAATGGGCAAGTGACTCAGAGAGAAAGAGGGATTTGAGGACCTCCCCTAATTATGTACACTGCAAACTACAACTCTGGTAAGAAGACTCCAGGGGAGCAACAGTCATATGCAAGACCCATGGGTAACCAATTACTCTCTAAGTGGGTTCTAAACCCCCTATTGTAGTCAGGAAGCTCATTTCTGATACTGTAAATCTATCAAAATAATAGTAGAAGGAAGAAAATAGACACTAGGCAGGAACATATGTCTTATAATGTTAACTGTAAAAGCTTGATAGTAGACACCATCTAAACACTTCTTACTTAACCCTTGGATTAGAAAAGCTCTCATGGCTCAACCAAGATGCATCCTAATACATATAATGTCAGACTAGTGAGGCAGAAAACCACAACTGGCCAGAATGCAGAATATCGGTGACCCTGGAATGCTCAGCTCTAATCAGGCCATCAAACTCTTTTCTCATACCAAGGCTCAGGGAATCTTGCAGAAGATGGAGCTGCAAGAATGTAAAAGGTGGCATGAAGTGCTCCTGACCAATGTACTCCAGCCATGACAGGGCTGCTGTACTCAAGAGCTCATTGCAATGAGAACTGTTGCTACCAGATCTACACAATGACTGATATACTAAAATTCCCCCAAGAAGCAGCAAGGATTTCAGGAGAAATATTTGCACTTGAAGTGTCTCTGGGGCACATACAGAACAAGAATCTTCCCACTTATGACTTTGCGCACTGAAAAGTCACATATACTACAACAGATATCTGACTCCCTTACCAACACAAACATCCCAATGGGAACCCTGTGATCTATGTACACAATGGGTGGGACGTGGCTTTATTGAAGAGGGAAAGGAAGGGTGAGAGAGGAGGATCAATGACTGGGTGGGGAAGGGGTCAAGGAAATGATATAAACCCATTTTGTTTGTATATGAAAGATTCTCAATAAGAATAAATAAATTAATAAATAATAAACAAAAGTACTTATTTGAAAGAAGAGCATCTAGTGTAATACCAATTATATTTTAAGTCCATGTTCAACAAACATTTATTCCAAGACTGAAGCTATTCTATTTCATTTTAAAGAGCTGTTTCAATGACTAATTAATACATCTAAATCACTGCAGATTTTGGTCTGTTTAGATACTTTTACTGTGGACAGGATGTGAAGTGGCCAATATAGTGTTCTTGCATATAAAAAGCAATGTCTTTGCAAGGTGCTGGGAACTTTTCATACCAGGATTAGCTGATTTTAGCAGTATAATACTGAAAACTCAAAGGTGAGGTGAGAGTGAAAGCAATGTCTTTGCAATATAAATGACAAAAGAAGGATTTAAGTACAATTAGCTCTAGCTACTGTCTTAGTTACTCATCACCAGTGAAGCACAGTTTGATAGATGTGGTTTCAGTTCTCATTACAGATAAGAAAAAAAATGAATTGTTCTTTTTAAATGTATATTTAAAATGTATTTCATTGTGAGAGAGAGTAAGGAGACAGAGCAAGAGAGAAAATATGAGAGAGGAATCTAGACAGTGAGACAGAGAGACACAGAGAAGGTGCCAGGTCTATACCACTTTTGCTTATGTGGAAGTCAGAAAACAACTTTTAGAAATTTTTTCTCTCTTTTCTCCATGCAGGCTCCAGGGTGTTCAAATTCAGTTCTCAGATCCCATGGTCTGCGTGCAGTTATTTTTAGCCAGTGAACCATCTCACTGGCCCTGGATAATTAGTCTCATAAAGGTGGGTGCATAGGCATTTGTGAGGGAATACGTTTTGAAATTTGGGGATATCTATTTTTCTTGTTTGGTTGTAACAAGGTCCATATTGACAATATGCCCTAAGTACAGGACCTTTTTGGTTTATTTTGTATATTAAATGGATATAGAAAAAAACCTGCAGCCAAAATCAGCTTTAACTGCTGGACTTCAGCTCTGATTGTTCTAAACTGAAGTCTTCCTCAGTATGTGTGTCGACTACAGTGTGCTGATTTCACAGTTTTTAAGAGAAGAATTATCACAATAATTTAGCTAAGATACTGCTTTCCTGTTCAAATTTTTTAAGTAAAAAGGAATCATTGTCTTTTCTTTTGTTATCATGCCACAGATTCTTAAAATGTTAACAAAAATAAAAACTGAAATATATATTATTAGAAGTAATGAATGTAGATATTGAACTTTTAGCCAGTGCATCTTCTTGAAATTTAGTGTACGTCCTCCATGAGAATTGTGTACTCATCTCTCTGAAGAATTAGCATTTCTTCAGTTACAGCAGCTTTGAGATTGTCAGTAGTGGTATCATCCTCCTAAATACCTAGACCAAGTTTGATCATCCTGTAGATTCTGTTGTCGTGTGTCTGGGGGTCTCCCAGACTGAAGCTAGAGGACAGGAGTACAGGTTCATACATCAGAGTTACCAGATCCTTCACAGATATGTTATTCTTGTCAGTCTCGGCCTTCTAATGTAAAGTGGTTGGAGTTGATCTCCAGATGTTTCTTTGCTGCCATATAGCCCATGGTTGTGTTGTTTCTTGGAGCTTGAGCTTTCATTATTCCTTCCATTTTTGCTGTCCACCCATATGTGCTTGTGATAATATAGCATGGGGACGTCACCAATCTGTTTGACACGACCACATTTTCAACCTTTTTCTCCAAGATGTCTTTCATTCTTTTTTTTTAATTTCCACTTATACAAACTTAACAGGTACACTGGTCCCCCCCTCCCTCCACCCCCCTGTCCCCCTGTGCACCCCTCCCCTCCCCCTTCCCTCCCCATCCCCCAGTGCCTCCCCTTCCCATCCCGGGAGCATCCTTTAATGTACATGCCAAACTCTCCTCTGGGTCCTCCTTTCCGATGAGGTGCAAGGACCCAGTAGCATTTCCCAGAATGCTTTCCTGTGTTCCCGTTAAGATGTCTTTCATTCTTGCAGAGATTTTCAAACTTTGTCTTTTTCTTTTCTGTTCAAAGTATTAACTACTCTAGATAATTGGGGTACAAGAGACTATAACATGCTAGTCTTTGTTAATAAGTGCAGTAAACTTTATAGCCATCATTAAGGAGAAGCACATACATTTCTTATTTACTTTAAGTACCATGAGAAATAATTCTCTCAGGTACCATGAAAAGAGAAGAATTCTAGAAAAAGCTTTGAAGTAGCAAAATAAATCAGAGAAAATATTGTTATAACTTTATATACTTTGATAAAAAATGATAATCAGTAAATGAAAAGAAATTGTCCACTATGAATGAATACTCTATAATAATCAACAAAATTATTTTTAATTTAAGCCAGACCTATTAGTTTTCCTGAATCTTCAGAATTTTCAAATGGCCATACATTTAAATTTCCCACTCTTCTTTCACCGATATAACAAAGAGAAGAACTAATAAATCCATATATGTACTCTGGAATGATGAGAGTATCATACTGAGTTGTCCATTGTGAAAACATACATAAATTACATAAAATTAGTTTCAGCCAAGAAGGAAAATAGGGAGTCTAAATCTTTCAAAATATGAAATAAATACATATAAGCCCACATTTATAGGCAATAGTCAAGTGCTTTCTAACCTATAAAATTCTCCAGATTATCACTGCTTTGTAACTCCATAAATACAATATTAAAATAACCATAATTAGAAAGAATGAAATAGTCATCAGAACTTTTATTAGCAATAAGACATTAGGAAAAATGCAGCTATATTTGAAAGTCAAAGATCTATAGCATATATTTTAGCACATACACACTTAGGCACAAAGTTCATTTTTACTGTTCAATACCAGTAAGAGAAACCCAAATTACTTTGAAATGATTTCTTTTCACTAAAATCAGATTGTGACTATTCAAGATTATTTGAATCTCATGGTAATTTAAAAATAATGGTGATTTACTAGTATATGATTTAAGTCCCTTATCATAGCTTTTATAATAACTGACTCTTTTAATTCATCCTTGGAAATTAATTAGTTATTGAAGTGCTATTTCTATACTATCCTACCAAATGTTAGGCAGCTAAATCACTATGCACACTAGATATATTGCAATTGAAAAAGAATCCAGATTTCTGAAACATTACTGATTTCTAG
Organism: Typhlomys cinereus; assembly: GCA_023101885.1. Taxonomy (NCBI): domain Eukaryota; kingdom Metazoa; phylum Chordata; class Mammalia; order Rodentia; family Platacanthomyidae; genus Typhlomys; species Typhlomys cinereus. The sequence goes on from JALPQD010000180.1 coordinate 1,731,740, forward strand.
ATTTTCTACCATGCCAACTTAATCAGAGAAGAATAAATTTTTAAAAAATTTATTATTTTTTCTTTTCCCACTCATACAAGCTTAATAGGTACCACATTCCCCTCCTTCCCTCCACCCCTCCCCCCTTTTCCCCTTTCTTTTGCCCCCCTCCCTCCCTTTCTCCCAGTGCCCCCTTCTTCCCCCCCCCCAATCCCTGGAGCATCCTTTAGTTTCCTCCACTCTAATGAGGTGTACGGACTCAGTAGCTTTGCCTAGAGCTTTTCTTGTGTTCCCCTTTAGTATGGGAACACTATTGTGACTGTTAATCCCTTGTCTCTAAGGATCCTAATGCCTGTGATCCATGCTAGACTTTGGGGGGGTCATTGATATGTCAGTCATTGCCCAGGTCATGCAAAGTCCTATTATGTTTACCTCGGCCCAAACTTGTGTGGAGTAACTTGCTTATCGTTGCTCCTCGCCATCTTTAGGCTCTTACAATCTTGCCATGCCCTCTTCTGTGGTTTTCCCTGAGCTTTAAGATTGGGAGAGATTTGGCTAGTCTGCTTCTAGATGATTAACGTAGGGTCTCTGATGTTCTGAATTATGGCTTGTTGTTGTTTTCAGTTTTGCTGTTCCTGCACTGCCCTTGGCTCCATCCTGATTGGTATTGGGTGTCACCTCCTAGCCAGAGATAAAAGGCTGTTAAATTGGAGACTTACTATAAGAGTAGATTCAAAGGTAGATGGAACAAGAGTAGGAGTCCGCGATGAGGCGGGTGTCAGTCTTCCATTTACAGGATGGTTACCACCTATCTACCAGACTTCATGCCCTCCCTGACTGGTGAGATGGAACCCCATCAGTTGCAAGTGACCAGGAAGGAAAGTGAGTGAGCTTAAGCAGATGTCTCACTACTTACTTGCAGTACTTGATGGTGACCTATTTTCTCTGCTGCAGCATGATCCCCTCTCTCCTTATTTCTGGGGGGACCCTCCTTCCCCTTCCCTCCTGTTTATAATCTTTGCAAAGAAGAATAAAATTTTTAATGCAAATATTCTTCCTATGATTATATATCTCTCACAGCTTCCCATGCCCTTATGCTATTGTTGTCTGGGCAAAAAATTTGAATTTGCATAATTCCTTGTTAGATTTTTAAGGTTTTAGATTTAACACAGTGATCTTGATATTTCTGTCAAGGTTTTGAATTGGTAATAACTGTGACTTTGTGTTTACGTGTGTATTTGTATTTATGTTGCATGGGTGCATGTGCCTGGGGACATGAGCAGAGGCCAGTAGAAGAGAATGAGTGTCCTGCTCTGCCATTTTCCACTTTATTCCCTCGAGGCAGGGTATCTGATTGAATCTAGAGCTAAGTTGGAAACCAACTAGAAATTATCCTATCTCTGTGTGCTACAGCACTAAAGTTACAGATATATACACAGCCAGTTAAATATATTTTCTGCAAATAATTTAAGACTTAGTATTTCAAAGACAATATTAGAAGTACTTTAAAATAATGCAAACACTATTAAATACTCTATGATATTTGGATATATTTGTGAACATTAATTTTTGTTGAGACATAACATTCTCATCTCATTCATCGCAGATTCTTGGGTCAAATATGTAAATTTCAATCACCACTGTGTCTTTGGATTTCTTGTCTTCTTGCAAAGTCATCTGTAAATTATATAATTTATTTGTTTATTTTTATTTTTTACGTAGTTACACAAGCTCAGCAAATAGGTATCCTCATCCCCATCTTTCCCTTTTCCTCCTCTCTCTTTTCCCTTCCCTCCCTCTCTCCTCTTTTTCCTCCCTCTCTCTTCCCTTTCCTCTCTCCCTCTTCTCTTTCTTGGTGTTTCCTACCTACTCCCTCTCATTCTTCTATCCATCATCTTTTATGGGCCCTGAAGTTCCCTATGAGTCATCTACTCTAGTGAGGTCTTGGTACTCTGTGGTACATCTCGGGGCACCTTTTGGGCTGCACATTGATATGGGACCTCTGCTATATCTGTCTAATCCCATTGCCTCTAAGGGTCCTACTCCCTGAAACCATCACCCCTGAGATTCTCTACTAGTCTATGGGAGTTTGTTGACATGTTAACCATTGTGTAGGTCAAGTAAGGTCAGATTTCATTGCATCGAGTTCCTGGCTGCCTCAGCCCAATCTTGACTGGAATATCTTGTCCAGCTATTGACTTGCCAATCTTTAGGCTCTTACATTCTCCCTGCACTCTGCTCTGCAAGGTTCCGCAAGCTTTGGGATAGGGAGAGATTTGGCTGTTCTAGCTCCAGATGAACATCGTAGGGTGCATTGGTATTCTAAATTATGGTTGGTTGTTTTTTTTTTTTAGCTTTGCGGTTCTTGCACTGCACTGGGCTGCATCCTGTTTGGGTGTTGAGTTCTTCTCCTAACAAAAGATAAAAGACTATATTAAAAAAGGGTCTTTACATAAGAAGTGGCTTAAAAGTAGAGAAAAGAATAGGAATAGGACATAGTAGTGAGTGGGGTCAGCCTACTGGTTGCCAGCCGGCTACCATCTAAATGCCAGTCTCTATCCCCTCCATGACTGGGGAGATGTGCACAAACACTTCAAACCTGTCCAGTCCTCAATGAACAGGAAGGGACGTGAGAGTGAGCAAGTGTCACATGTCTTGCTACTTACAGGCCATTCATGACTGTGGCCTAATTTCACTGTTGAACTGTGCTCATTTGTCTCCCTTCTCTTGAGGTCTTCTGTCCCCTTCCCTCCTAGCTATAATCCTTTGTGGTTATATTGGGTGTTATGGAGATTTTCCTTAAGTATGTCATTAAGAGATTTTGGAACTACAATCCACTTATAACAGAGAACATGTGGCATCTAGGTTTCTGTGCTTGGAATACTTCGCTCACTATAATTACTTCTAATTCCATCCATTTACCAACAAATTTCATTAATTCATTTTTTGATGGCTGAGTAGTACTCAATTGTATATAGGAACCATATTTTCATTATCCATTTATCAACCGTTGGGCATTTAAGTTGATTCCATGATTTTGCTCTTATAAATACTGCTGCAATGAATGTAGATGTACTCCTGTCACTAAAGTAAAATGTTGCATTTTGGGGGATTATTCACAGTGGTAATATTAACAGGTCATATGGCATTTCAATCCTAAACATTTTTATGAACAACCATACTGATCCCCAGAGTGGTTGTACAAGCCTGCATTTCCATTTACAATGTGTGAGGGTTCCTTCTCTCCACATCATCTCTAGCATTTGTTGTATATATTTTGGTTTTTGCCAACCTGACCAGATTTAATTTGCATTTCCCTGATGGATAAGGAGGTGAAATATTTTTGAAGGTATTTGTCCGACATTTCAATTTTGTCTCTGGAAAAGTTTTTGTTTTTCTAATTGGATTATTTATATCCGTGGTGTTTAAATATTTTAGTTCTTTGTGCACTTGGAATATTAGACCTCTATCAGGTATGTGGTTACTAAACATTTTTCTCATTCTGTAGATTATCTTTTTGTTATGATTACAATCTCTTTTGATGAACAGAAGCTGTTTTAATTTCTTTTTTTTTTAATCATTTCCGCTCATACAAACTTAATAGGTACACCGGTTCCCTCCCTCCCTCCTCCTTCCTCCGACTCCCCTGCTCCCCCTCCCCTGACCCCTCCCTCCCTATCCCCCAGTGCCTTCCCTCCCCCAATCCCCTGAGAATCCTATAATGTGCATGTCAAACTCTCCTCTAGGTCCTCCTCTCCGATGGCTTACAAGGATCCAGCAGCATTTCCCTGAACCCTTTCCTTTGTTCCCCTTAAGCATAGGAACACTATTTTGACTGTAATTCCTTGCCTCCAAGGATCTTGGTGCCTTTAGCAAATGCTAGACTTCGTGGGGTCAATAGTGTGTTGGACATTGCGCAGGGCATGCAAAGTCCAATTATGATTGCTTCCGCCCTAACTTGTGTGGAGTATCTTGCATATCATTGCTCCTCCCATCCTTGTGGTCTTACACTCTTACCGTCCGCTCTTCCTCAAATTTCCCTGAGCTTCAGGATGGGGAGAGATTAGTCTGGCCTAGTTCTTTTTTTTTTTTTTGTATCTATTTTTTTTATTAATACATTTTTTATTATTATTTCAGCTCATACAAACTTAATAGGTACACCAGATCCCTCCCTCCCTCCTCCTCCCCCCATACCCCCTGCTCCTCTTCCCCACCCCCGTCTCTTCCCATCCCCCAGTTCCTCCCGCCCCAATTCCCAGAGAGTCCTTTCTTCTGCATGCCTGATTTTCTTCTGGGCCCTCCTCTCTGATGACGTACAAGGACCCAGTGGCCTTTCCCTGAACCCTTTCCCGTGTTCCCCTTAGGTATAGGAACACTGCTGTGGCTGCCAATCCCTTGCTTCCAAAGATCTTGGTGCCTTTAGCAGATGCTAGACTTTGTGGGGTCAATAATGCGTTGGACAATGCGCAAGGCATGTAAAGTCCAATTATGATTGCTTCAGCCCTAACTTGTATGGAGTATCTTACATATCATTGCTCCTCCCATCCTTTTGCTCTTACACTCTTACCGCCCCCTATTCTGCAAATTTCCCTGAGCTTCAGGATGGGGAGAGATTAAGCTGGCCTAGTTCTAGGTGGTTGATATAGAGTCTCTGAAGTTCTGGATTGTGGTTTGTTGGTTTTCTTTTGCGATTTTGCTGCTCCTGCAATGCCCTTCACTCTGTCCTGCTGGGCACTGTATGCCACCCCCTGGCCAGAGACAAAAAGCTGTTAAACTAGAGTCTTGTGATAAAAGCACATTCAAAGGTAGATGTAATAAAAGTGGGAAACCACAGTGAGGGAGGGGTCTATCACCAATTTGCACAACGGTTACTTTTTATTTGCCAGACTATATGCCCTCCTCTTCTGGTGAGATCATACCCCCTCAGTAGTAAATGATCAGGAACTAAAGTCTGTGAACTTAATCGGATGTCTCATTACTTATTTGAGTCCTTGATGGAGGCCTATTTTCTCTGCTGTAACATGGTCCCTTCTTTCCTTGTTTCTGGTGTGGCCCTCCTACCCCATCCCTCCTGTTCATAATCCTTGCAATTACTGTCTCTAGGTGGGCTGGGTGGGTTTGGTACTAGGAGCCACCTATTAGGGAATACATACGGCGCTTAATTTTCTGGGTCTGGGATACTTCACTTAATATAATTGTTTCTAATGACATCCATTTCCCGGCAAATTCCAGTAATTCATCATTTTTGATGGCTGAGTAGTACTCCATTGTATAGATGTACCACAGTTTCCTTATCCACTCGTCAACTGTTGGACATTTAGGTTGATTCCATGACTTTGCTATTGTAAACAGTGCTGCTATGAACATGGTCGTGCTTCTGCTATTGAGGTGAACCTCTGCTGCATGGTGGGTTATTCCCAAAAGTGGGATAGCAGGGTCATATGGCATTTCAATCTTTAATTTCTTTAAGAATCTCCAGACGGCTGGCCAGAGTGGCTGTATGAGCCTGCATTCCCACCAGAAATGTAGGAGAGTTCCCCTCTCTCCACATCCTCTCCAGCATTTGTTGTTGTTTGTATTGTGGATTTTGCCATCCTGACTGGGGTTAGATGATATCTCAGGGAAGTTTTTATTTGCATTTCCCTGATGGCTAAGGAAGTGGAGCATTTTTTAAGATAATTGTTAGACATTTTCATTTCATCCCTGGTAAAGTTTGTTTTAAGTTCCAGGGCCCATTTTTTAATTGGGCCATTGGTTTCCTTGGTATTTGGTTTTCTAAGTTCTTTGTGCACTCTGGACAGCAGAGTTCTATCAGATGTGTGGTTAGTGAAGATTTTCTCCCATTCTGTGGGTTGCCTTTGAGCTCGTGTTACAATCTCTTTATCTGAACAGAAGCTCTTTAATTTCACAAGATCCCAACTGTTGAGAGTTGGTATCAGTGACTGTGCCATTGGATGTCTGTTTAGGAAATGTTGGCCTAGCCCAATCAGCTCGAGGGAGTTCCCTATCCTTTCAACTATGGTTTTTATAGTCTCTGGCCTGATATCAAGGTCCTTGATCCATTTGGAATTAAGTCTTGTACATGGTGACAAGTACGGGTCCAGCTTTAATCTTCTCCATGTGGAGATACAGTTTTGCCAGCACCATTTGTTGAAGATGCAGTTCTTTTCCCATTGGATTCTTTGGGCCGCTTTGTGAAAGACCAAATGGCTGTAATTTTGTGGGCTTATATCTGGGTCTTCAATCCTTATCCATTCATCTGTGTGTCTATTTTGGAGCCAGTACCAGGCTGTCTTTATAACTATGGATTTGTAGTATAGACTTAGGTTTGGTATGGTGATACCTCCAGTAGTGTTTTGTTACTCAGGATTGTCTTTGCTACCCTGGGTCTTTTGTGCCTCCATATGAACTTTGAGATTGTTTGGTCAACTTCTTTGAAGAATTGCTTTGGGATTTTGATTGGTATAGCATTGAATCTGTATATTGCCTTTGGTATTATGGTCATTTTTACGATGTTTATTCTGCTAATCCAGGAACAAGGGAGGTCTTTCCACCTTCTGGTGTCTTCTGCTATTTCTTTCTTTAGGTTTTTAAAGTTTTCGTTGTAAAGATCTTTTACCTCCTTAGTTAGGTTTGTACCAAGGTATTTCATTTTTTTAGGGGCTACAGTAAATGGGATTGTTTCTCTCAAGGCTTTTTCACTTCTTTCATTTTGGACATATAGGAAGGCCTCTGATTTTTACACATTTATTTTGTATCCTGCCACCCTGCTGAACTTCTCAATTAGTTCCAGGAGCTTCCTGGTGGAGTTTTTGGGATCACTCAGGTATAAGATCATGCCATCTGCAAATAGGGATACCTTGACTTCTTCCTTGCCGATTTAAATCCCTCTTTTGTCCCTTTCTTGTCTTATGGCTTCAGCTAAGACTTCAAGTACAATATTGAAGAGAAGTAGTGAGAGTCTAGTTCCTGATCAACGTGGGAATGCTTCCAATTGTTCCCCATTGAGCATAATCCTTGCTAGGGGCTTGTTGCATACAGCTTTTATTATATTGATAAAGGTTCCCTGCATTCCTACTGTCTCCAGCGTTTTTCTCATAAAAGGCTGTTGGATCTTGTCAAAAGCTTTTTCTGCATCTATCGAGAGTATCATGTGGTCTTGGACTTTGGATTGGTTTACGTGATGAAATACATTTATTGATTTGTGTATGTTGAACCAACCTTGTGTGCCGGTGATGAAGCCTACTTGGTCCCCATGAATGATCTTTTTAATATGTTTTTGATTCCGATTCGCTAAGACTTTGTTGAGAATCTTTGCATCTGTGTTCATCAGAGAGATCGGCCTATAGTTTTCTTTTTTAATTGAGTCTTTATTAGGTTAGGGGGTTAAAACGATATTAGCTTCATAGAAGGAATTTGGTAGTGTTCCTTCCTTTGCTATTTGATGGAACGGTTTAAGGAGTATTGGTTTTATTACCTCCTTAAATGTCTGGTAGAACTCTGTGCTGAATCCATCTGGTCCAGGACATTTTTTGGTGGGAAGATTTGAGATTACTTCTTCAATTTCCTTATATGTTATAGGACTATTTAAATAATTCACAACTTCCTGATTCAATTTAGGTAAGTTGTGTTTACTTAGAAATTCATCCATCTCTTGTGTGTTTTCAAACTTTATAGAGTATAAGTTTTTGAAATATGATGTTATAATTCTCTGGATTTCTTGGGTATCGGTAGTGATAACTCCATGTTCATTTCTGATTTTGTTAATTTGGGTTTTCTCTCTCCTGCTTTTGGTTAATTTAGCTAGGGGTGTATCAATCTTATTGATTTTCTCAAAGAACCACCTTTTTGAGTTGTTGATTTTTTCTATCGTTTTCTTAATCTCGATTTCAGATATTTCTCCCCTTATTTTGTTAATCTCCTCTCTTCTACTACTTTTGGGATCAGATTGCTCTAGTTTCTCTAAAGCTTTAAGCTGCATTGTTAAGTTGTTTATTTTTGATGTTTCCATTTTTTTGACATAGGCATTAAGAGCTATGAACTTACCTCTTAGAACAGCTTTCATTGTGTCCCAGAGATTTTGGTAAGTTGTATTTTCATTATCATTCACTTTCAGGAAATCTTGAATTTCCTTTTTAATTTCTTCCTGAATCCAGTTCTCATTCAGCATCATAGTGTTAAGTTTCCAGGAGTTAGTGTATTTTCTCTTGTTTGATGTGTTGTGGATGTCCAGCTTTAGGCCGTGGTGGTCTGAGAGGGCGCATGTTAGAATTTCAACTTTTTTGTACATGTGTAGATTCGTTTTGTGGCCCAGTATGTGATCTATTTTGGAGAAAGTTCCGTGTGCTGCTGAGAAAAATGTGTATTCTTTGGTACATGGGTGAAAAGTTCGATAGAGATCTGTAAGGTCCATTTCTTTGATTAAGGTCCAAAGTGTCTCTATTAAGCTTTTGACCTGTTGATCTATCTCATTTTGAGAGGGCGGTGTTGAAGTCCCCAAGAATTATTGTTTGGCGGTTGATTTCTTGCTTTAGACGCTGTAGGGTTTTCTTAATGAATGTGGAGGGGCCCGTATTGGGTGCATATATGTTCAGTATTGTGAAGTCTTCCTGGTGAATTGTACCTGTGACTAAAATGTAGTATCCATCCGTGTCTCTTATAATTTTCTTTGGTTTGAAGTCCACTTTGTCTGATAGCATAATGGCTACCCCTGCCTGTTTTCTGCTTCCATTAGCTTGTAGAATTGTTGACCAGCCTTTTATTTTTAGAGCGTGCCTATCTTTTGTGGTGAGATTGGTTTCCTGCAGGCAGCAGATTGATGGATTGTGATTTTTAATCCAAGTTTGTAATCTGTGTCTCTTGATCGGTGAGTTAATTCCATTAACATTTAGTGTTATAATGGTGAAACTATTTTTGATTCCAGACATTTATTATGTTTAGTAGTTTTTATAAGTATATTGCTTCGCTTTTAATGGTGTTATACCTGCTTTCTGCTCTCCTGGGTATGCTTGTTTTTTTCTTCACGCTTGAGTATCATTTCCAGGATTTTTTGAAGGCCTGGTTTGGTGGACATGTATCCCTTGAAGTTGTCTTTGTGCTGGAAAGTTTTTCTTTCTCCCTCGATCATGACTGATAGTTTTGCAGGGTAAATCAGCCTAGGTTGACATTTTTGCTCATTCAATACTTGAAGTATGTCTCTCCAAGCTCTTCTTGCTTTTAGTGTTTCCATTGAGAAGTCATTTGTTATTTTAATAAGTTTACCTTTAAAAGTCACTTGTTTTTTCTCCCTTGAAGCTCTCAGCACCTGTTCTTTATCTTGAATGTGGAGTGTTTTATCTATTATTTGTGGTGGCGAGCTTCTGTTTTGGTCATATCTGTTTTGGGTGTGGAATGCCTCTTGTATATGGATGGGCCTCTCTTTTTTTATATGAGGAAAGTTTTCCTTGATGATCGTTTGAAAAATTTCCTCAGGGGTGGTATTTTGAGATTCTTGCTCTGGTATTCCATGAATATGCATGTTGGGCTTCTTCAGGGTGTCCCATATCTCCTGGATAATTCTCTCAAGCATCTTTTTGGCTTTAACAATCTCTTCCATTGAGCTGGTTAATACTCCTACTTTATCTTCAAGATCTGAAATTCTGTTTTCTGCTTCATTAGTTCTGCTGATAAGACTCTCTGTTGAGTTCTGGGTTGAAGATAACTTGTCTTTTAGCTCAGTTTTAAACTCTGCTTGAGTCTGCTTTAACTGCTCTGTGCCATTTTTTGATTCTTGCACTGTTTTTCTCCACTCCTCCATGTGTCTGTTGTGTTCCTCCTCAAAGTGATTGATTTGATTATTTAATTCCTCCCTGATTTCCTCTTTCATAGTATTGAACATGTTAATGATCATATTTCGAAGGTCGTTATCCTGAGTCAGGCTTTCTTGGCCATTTTCCATGGGTTTGTTCTGGTTGGAGTCTAACATTATGGGATTAATTCCTTCAGTGGGAGATTTGTTTACTTGGGTGTAGTTTCTCATGGATTTGCACTTAGACTTTGGCATTGTCATTTTAACTCTTAAGATCTTCTTTTAATTTCTGTGTGTTTTTCCCCAAACTGAATTATTTGGCCTGGGGCTCTGGGGGCAGGCGGGGACCGAGCTTACCTGGGTCGCGGAGAGCTGAGGCCTGGCTGGACCACAGCGCATCCCGGGCGGTGGAGTGGAGGGGAAGGGGGGATGGGGCATAGGCGGGGCACTATTTAAACCCGGGGCACCCGAGGGCGGGGCCGGGCACAGAAGGGGTGCCCTCTCCTCCTCCTAGGCCCTGTGCGCACGGCTCCGGCTGAATGGTGGGAGAAGCTGGGTCCACTGGGGTGGCCTGGGGCTCTGGGGGAGGACCGGGACCGAGCTTACCTGGGTAGTGGCACGGTGAAGCCGGCTGGACTTGTCCTGGGCGGCGGAGTGGAGGGGAAGGGGGAATGGGGCGTTGGCGGGGCGCTATTTAAACCCGGGGCACCCGAGGCTGGGGCCGGGCGCAGAGGGGGTTGATGCTTTTTATAGGAGATTTGTTGCCATGGTTTTTGTTGTCTCTCATGGATTTGCATTGTGACTTGGACATTTTTTGTTTTATCTATAAAGACTTTCTTAGTGTATGTCTTTGAATGATATGAGTTAGAATTACTATATTTGTACTGTTTTTGCTAATGTTTGCCTAGATATTGAATGTATCTGCCTAGTGTTCCTTGGTGCTCTTATATTATTAGTATATCAATTTGTGTGGGCTTAGTAAATAGTAATTAAGGATAAATGCATTAGTGCAGTTTTTAGTTTTGTTTCCTTGGAGATGTGTGAAGGTGAATGGTTAAGTCTCTGAAGGTGTATGAGTTTTCGGGTGGACTATATAGAAATCTTAACTTTTGGTGACTACCAATTGAGAGTAAAGAAAGGTATGGGTTTACTTATTTTATCTCTCCTGTTGAATGGGACAATTTTTGGAGTCCTCAATTTTATAGTGTTGGTCTGCTGTCCAGGTGCTTGTGTTTGTCTGGACTCTGTTAAATTCTTTAAAAGTTTTAAAGTTCTTTAATAATAGGGGGGTTAAGAAATGGGTGGTGTAGGTGAAGGGAGGATAGGACTAGGGGGCATGGTCTTGGGAACTGCTTCCAACCAAGAATTGATGGCATAGACTCAGGGCTGGGGACTAGGGAGCCAAAGAGCCATTCTTGACTCTTTATGTGGGTTCTGAGGATTTGAACTCATTAAGTGTTCTTACTAACATAGCCATCTTCCAAGCTCCTTAGCTGTGATATTTTAATGTCTATTTACAAGAAAAATGCTAGTTTCTTAGCTTTGTAGTCTGACATCTGTATACGATTTTCTCTCACTGGAACAGAAGGGAGTAAATGTAATTAGATTTGCAACAGCAAATTTCCTAAGCTCATACATTTATTCTTTAATTGACTTCATCAAGAATTAGTTATTATGCATCATGCCATAGGCACTATTCGATGACTAAGTGCTTCAGCATACTGCATTAGGTAGAGTATGTAAGGAAGACCTATCTGTAGAGGTTCAATTTTATTTGAAACATGAATTACAAGAGGGTACCAGTCACAGAGAAAACTTTGGGAGCAGATAATTTCATAAAGTAGTAATAGCATACTTGACCTATTTGAAGCATGGAAAATAGCTAATGTTCTCAGAGCAGAGTGAGCAAAGGGAAGAGTGGTCAGTAATTAGATCATAGATCAAGGACATGGTTTTGGGCATGAATTTAATTCTAAGGGGAATGAAGACACACTTTGAGTGATTGAATTGGACCATGACTTTATCTAACTCAATTCATAAATTTCTAATATTGATATTTATACTGTTGTATAGTATAGATATTTGGAGGAAGGGCACAAGAGAACCAAAAAAGTCCAGTAGGAGTTTATTCTTTGATAATTTGATAATTCAGTTGATGCTGCATTTGATTTATTTCTGGTATTAAAGACAAAATAAGAGATGTTTAGGATAAATTTTGAAAGTAGAGTTAATAACATGGGCTAGTAGACTAAAAATGAAGAAGAAACAGCTAACAATGGGGATGGGTCAGAAATTCTTGCACTGTGCTAAAAAAAACAGGTTGGAGGAATGGAATCATGAGTTGCATTTTGGCAATGTTAAGTGTGTAACAAATAAATACCAAGTAGGGAAGTATATTGTTCAATGGATTTGGAATTTGGGGAGTAGAGAAGATTGGGTCGCAGTTGGCATGGTAGATATTAAAGTATAAAAGATATTAATAGCCACAGAACTTCTTGAGGTTATCTATGAAAAGTTAAGTAAAAGATAATTATTAAGTCTTTTAGAAAAATTTTACCAGTTTAGTTATTATTGTCTTAACTTTCCAACAAATTTTCAATTTTCTGATTTTTGGTTCACCTGATTGAGAGATAACTTTTCTAACACCTGGAAAATATGTGTATCTTTCCCAGATTTGCTTTCTGAACTTAAAACATTACCATGAACCCCGACCCATACTGGCCAGCCTCGCAAAGGATTGAGATATGGCTTACTTAGATGCTTTTTACCAAAGCGTATTGCTTTCCCTGCTACCAACCATCTTCTTTGCATTTAGTTTTACAATATGATTTCTAATTCACACAGTAGTAAAGATCTTTTTGTCAGTAGAAATTCCCAAACTATTAACTCTATGGAAGCTCGAATTTGTGAAGTACTATGGCAATAGGCAGCCATATGGTCATTAAATCTCTTGATTACCAGATGTGTCTGGGAATAGCAGGACTATTTTAAATTTGATTAATATCTTGGAACCCTGTAACACATAGTAATCAACCCGATGTTTCATCATTTATGAATGCATTCTGATTTTTTCCATATATTTATTAAATGTTATCATGGGCAATAACCTCATTGTGCACATGGAAGCAAGCTGCCATCCACACTACTGTCCATTTTCCACATTTCAAAAACTATGCTGTAGTTACAAAAGTACAAAATTGACACATATCAATGCTTTTTCCTTTCTTTCCCAATGACACATCTTACCTGGCAACTTAGAAGTGGCCAATTTGAGTCCATTAGCTGAGACATATATCAAGGAACAAGAGAATGTTCAAGTGCACAAAAAGTTTTATTAACAAAAGTTTTCTGAGTATAACATAACATTTTGCTACACATATAAATAGAATAAGGCCCTATACTCACTTCTGATTTATTGTACAGGGTGGAAAATGATTGAATTTGTTGATCCATTAGCTTAAGAGCATTATATATGCATCTGTGAACAAATTTTGGAAGAAGTAACAGAAGAAATTATTGAAATCTATTTTCAGAAGTGTTGCACAGAATATTAGTATCCTCATAAACTGACAATTTCACCACAATGAGCTGAAAACAGTCGTATTTATTCCAATTTCTTTTCTGTTCCTCATTTAAAAATATGAGCAAAACAACTTAGGGGAAAAAGAGATTTTTCCCAGTTTGTGATTTTCAGCTGTAGCTCATCAGCATAGTAGGAGAGTTCATAGCAATATCAGGAGTCAACGGAATTGACCATACCATATTTATAGAAGTAGCTGTGAGAGGGACATAATCTTCCACTTGTCAACATGCATCTATATATAAAATATCAAAGGAGCTATCTTTATCTTATCTACCTGCCCAGAGAATGATATGATGTTGCTACATCAGTTAACTAATCTCTCACAGACTCTCTCAGGGCTGTCCCTAACTACCAGTTCTGTCACTCAGGGCTTTCCCTAACTACCAGTTCTTCGTAAGTGTGTCGAAAGACTCAGCTTTTAATTGTCAAGTTGACGTACTTGTATCTAACAGATACACTCTACTCTTTGTTAACTTTACATGAACATATTACTTTTAAATCATTACCTTTCAATCTTTGTTTCCATAGATGTCATATTCTTTTTAGGATAAAAATACATTCAGTTTAATTTTAAAATTCTCATATGACAGCTCTAAAGTATTAATAGTCATTAATAATTCAGTCCCAGCATTTTAAAACCCAAATTTTCTTTGTATCAAAATCTCTTAACTGCAAGATCCTGTAAAATTGAAAGCAAGCTTAAATACTTCCAACATATAAGAGCACACATTCATTCTTACTTTAAAATAGAAGTACTAGGAGACAGTAAGGAAATATAAAATTAAAATTAAGATCAAAATCAGGTCAAAATTAAGACAAAATCTGACAAGGTAAATATCATATCTTGTACTTTAATGTCCATTTACTGTCACTTGTCATGTAGTCCTGTCAGTTCCAAGATACTGGGGAATTTTATAATTCTCTTTTCTGTCTAAGCACTGACAGCCTTCCTTTAGAACTGATTCAATTGGTACTTGCAGCCTTCCTCAGCACACATATAATGTTTTGGGTCTTAATAACATCCTGGGTTCTGTACTTAACTCTAAGCTTCACCTTTGCTGGAATCTCAAACCTGCCACATGCTGCCAAGTCTCAATTGCTGTCTATGATCTCCTCAATTTTTTTGTTAAAACCAGTACAATCTGGATGATACAGCCAGGTTCTTCCAAGAAACATAACATGTGAGTGTAAATTGTTCCTTATTTTCTTTCTTTTGAGAAATTCATTGATTTTTTACATTGCTTTTATGATGTAAATATGAGTATGACCTCAAGAATTTCAATATACCCAATGTGTTATTATTCATCAGTGTTAATATTCTTAGTGATAGTGATGATTAAACTCTCAACTTGACTTACATTTTTTCCATTTGAAGTACTTTTCTTTCTTTCTTTCTTTCTTTCTTTCTTTCTTTCTTTCTTTCTTTCTTTCTTTTTCTTTCTCTTTCTTTCTTTTTCTTTCTTTCTTTCTTTCTTTCTTTCTTTCTTTCTTTCTTTCTTTCTTTCTTTCTTTCTTTTTCTTTCTCTTTCTTTCTTTTTCTTTCTTTCTTTCTTTCTTTCTTTCTTTCTTTCTTTCTTTCTTTCTTTCTTTCTTTCTTTCTTTCTTTCTTTCTTTATTTCTTTATTTCATTATCGTAAAACATTGATTTCTCTAAGAAGAGGTATCTAGAATAAACACCAAAGTCAGCAAAGGGAATAGCATTTGCCAGAGGTTAGAGAAGGAAATGAGAAATTACCTCTAAATGTTATAAATTTATGCAATATTAATAATTATATCTATCTGTGTTACAATATCATTCCTATCACTGACAATACTGTATTTTAATTGTGATAGTATTTTTAAATCATGGATTTAATATTAGAAATTGATACTCCTGTGCTTTTGTATCAGTGCACAAAGTAAGGAGACAGAAGAAGAAGATCAGGGATAAATGAACATGAACTAATTCAAAAGGATTCTGCAGTTACTTGCAGCTGGGTCTTTATTATACTAATGCTAAGGTAAAACCTCCATTCAGGGATTAATGGGAATTCAATTTAACTCTTTGCAGTGCTGTATGATGAACATATCTTTAAGATGGTTGATGACTATGGTATTTATGAGCCCATATCTGAGTTATGCATACTAATCTATTTTAGTTCTCTGACATCTACTCACCACAAACCCACACACACATACACACACAAACACACACACACCACACCCGTGCATACACATATGTGTATACATGTTTACATACATATACTACTTACATTTATCTATACATACATATATATTAAGAAGGTCTACTTTCACTATAAGCAATATGTATAGGATCTTCTCTCTCTTGTGTATTTGTGTGTGTATGTGTCTAGGGATTGATCACAGGTCTTTGTACAAATATTCTCTCACAGAACTACATCCTCAGTCCTTTTAGATTGTGAGACAGGGTCTTGCTAATTTACTCAGGCTGTCATTGAACTTTCAATTCTCCTATTTTAGACTACTGAGTACCTGGGACTTTGAAATGTACCTCAGTGCCTAGATAGAGTCCAATTTTTATTCTTCTATATCCTTTTTATCAGCATATACTAGTTACACAAAGTAAAAACATAATGGACTTTGATCATACCCACTCCTACTATTATACTTTTTTGTCTCCTACTTTTCCCTTTCCATAGCCTTTATAGTACTTCTTTTATATTCATATCATTTCCATTCTTTTTTTAACATTTTTATTATTATTTCCGCTCATACAAACTTAATAGGTACACCAGTTCCCTCCCTCCCTCCTCCTCCCCCCAAAGCCCCTGCTCCTCCTCCCCTTACCCCTCCCTTCCCATCCCCCAGTGCCTCCCGCCCCAATTCCCAGAGAGTCCTTTACAATGCATCCCTGACTCTCCTCTGGGCCCTCTTCTCCGATGACATACAAGGACCCAGTGGCATTTCCCTGAACACTTTCCCATGTTCCCCTTAAGCATAGGAACACTACTGTGGCTGCCAATTCCTTGCCTCCAAGGATCTTGGTGCCTTTAGCAGATGCTAGACTTTGTGAGGTCAAAGTGTGTTGGACATTGCGCAGGGCATTCAATGTCCAATTATGATTGCTTCGGCCCTAACTTGTGTGGACTATCTTGCAAAAAATTGCTCCTCCCATCCATTTGCTCTTACACTCTTACTGCCCCCTCTTCTGCAAATTTCCCTGAGCTTCAGAATGGAGAGAGATTAGGCTGGCCTAGTTCTAGGTGGTTGATATAGAGTCTCTAAAGTTCTGGATTATGGTTTGTTGATTTTCTTTTGCAGTTTTGCTGCTCCTGCAATGCCCTTCACTCCATCCTGATGGGCACTGTATGCCACCCCCTGGCCAGAGACAAAAAGCTGTTAAACTGGAGTCTTATTATAAGAGCACATTCAAGGGTAGATGTAATAAAGGTTGGAAACCTCAGTGAGGGAGGTGTCATGACCCATTTGCAAAATAGTTACTTTTTATCTGCCAGACTATATGCCTTCCCCTTCTGGTGAGATCATACCCCCTTAGTTGTAAATGATCAGGAAGGAACGTCTGTGAACTTAACCAGGTGTCACATTACTTACTTGCATTCCTTGATGGAGGCCTATTTTCTCTACTGTAATATGGTCGCTTCTCTCCATGTTTCTGGTGTGGCCCTCCAACCCCATCCCTCCTGTTCACAATCCTTGCAATTACTGTAGGTAATACATAGATTTACCTATGAGTGTCTCAAGGTGGGCTGGGTGGGTTTGGTACTGGGAGCCACCTATTACGGAGTACATACGGTGCTTAATTTTCTGGGTTTGGGATACTTCACTTAATATAATTGTTTCTAATGACATCCATTTCCCAGCAAATTCCAGTAATTCATCATTTTTGATGGCTGAGTAGTACTCCATTGTATAGATGTACCACAGTTTCCTTATCCACTCGTCAACTGTTGGACATTTGGGTTGATTCCATGACTTTGCTGTTGTAAACAGTGCTGCTATGGACATGGTCATGCTTGTGCTATCGAGGTGAACCTCTGATGTATGAGGGGTTGTTCCCAAAAGTGGAATAGCAGGGTCATATGGCATTTCAATCTTTAATTTCTCTAAGAATCTCCAGATCTCTCACCAGAGTGGCTGTATGAGCCTGCATTCCCACCAGCAATGTAGGAGATTTCCCTTCTCTCCACATCCTCTCCAGCACTTGTTATTGTTTGTATTGTGGATTTTTGCAATCCTGACCGGGGTGAGATGATATCTCAGGGCAGTTTTGATTTGCATTTCCCTGATGGCTAAAGAAGTGAAGCATTTTTTAAGATATTTGTTAGACATTTTAATTTCATCCCTGGTAAAATTTCTTTTAAGTTCCAGGGCCCATTTTTTAATTGGGCCATTGGTTTCCTTGGTGTTTCGTTTTCTAAGTTCTTTGTGCACTCTGGACAGTAGAGCTCTATCAGATGTGTGGTTAGTGAAGATTTTCTCCCATTCTGTGGGTTGCCTTTGAGCTCATGTTACAATCTCTTTATCTGAACAGAAGCTCTTTAATTTCACAAGATCTCAACTGTTGAGAGTTGGTAGCAGTGACTGTGCCACTGGATATCTGTTTAGGAAATGTTGGCCTAGCCCAATCAGCTCGAGGGAGTTCCCTATCCTTTCAACTATGGTTTTTATAGTCTCTGGCCTGATATCAAGGTCCTTGATCCATTTGGAATTAAGTCTTGTACATGGTGACAAGTACGGGTCCAGCTTTATCTTCTGCATGTGGAGATACAGTTTTGCCAGCACCATTTGTTGAAGATGCAGTTCTTTTCCCATTGGATTCATTGGGCCCCTTTGTCAAAGACCAAATGGCTGTAATTTTGTGGGCTTATATCTGGGTCTTCAATCCTTATCCATTGATCTGTGTGTCTATTTTGGAGCCAGTACCAGGCTGTTTTTACAACTATGGATTTGTAGTATAGACTAAGGTTTGGTATGGTGATACCTCCAGCAGTGTTTTTGTTACTCAGAATTGTCTTTGCTATCCTGGGTCTTTTGTGCCTCCATATGAATTTTGAGATTGTTTGGTCAACTTCTTTGAAGAATTGCTTTGGGATTTTAATTGGTATAGCATTGAGTTTGTATATTGCCTTTGGAAGGATTGTCATTTTTGCGCAGTTGATTCTGCCAATCCAGGAACATGGGAGGTCTTTCCACCTTCTGGTGTCTTCTGCAGTTTCTTTCTTTAGGGTTTTAAAATTTTCATTGTAAAGGTTTTTTACCTCCTTGGTTAGGTTTATACCAAGGTATTTCATTTCTTTAGGGGCTGTAGTAAATGGGATTGTTTCTCTCAGGGCTTTTTCACTTTTTTCATTCTGGGCATATAGGAAGGCCTCTGATTTTTGCACATTTATTTTGTATCCTGCCACCCTGCTGAACTTCTCAATTGGTTCCAGGAGCTTCCTGGTGGAGTTTTTGGGATCACTCAGGTATAAGATCATGTCATCTGCAAATAGGGATAGCTTGACTTCTTCCTTGCTGATTTGAATCCCTCTTATGTCCCTTTCTTGTCTTATGGCTTCAGCTAAGACTTCAAGTACAATATTGAATAGAAGTGGTGACAGTGGACAACCTTGTCTAGTTCCTGATCGAAGTGGGAGTGCTTCCAATTGTTCCGCATTGAGCATAATACTTGCTGTGGGCTTGTTGTATACAGCTTTTATTATATTGACAAAGGTTCCTTTCATTCCTACTGTCTCTAGAATTTTGATCATAAAAGGCTGTTGGATCTTGTCAAAAGCTTTTTCTGCACCTATCGAGAGTATCATGTGGTCTTGGACTTTGGACTGGTTTACGTGATGAATTACATTTATTGATTTGCGTATGTTGAACCAACCTTGTGTGCCGGGGATGAAGCCTACTTGGTCCCCGTGAATGATCTTTTTAATATGTTTTTGAATCCGATTTGCTAAGACTTTGTTGAGAATCTTTGCATCTGTGTTCATCAGAGAGATTGGCCTATAGTTTTCTTTTTTAAGTGAATCTTTTTTAGGATTTGGGATTAAAACGATATTAGCTTCATAGAAGGAATTTGGTAGTGTTCCTTCCTTTGCTATTTGATGGAACAGTTTAAGGAGTATTGGTTTTATTACCTCCTTAAATGTCTGGTAGAACTCTGTGCTGAATCCATCTGGTCCAGGACATTTTTTGGTGGGAAGATTTGAGATTACGTCTTCAATTTCCTTATATGTTATAGGACTATTTAAATAATTCAAAACTTCCTGATTCAATTTAGGTAAGTTGTGTTTGCTTAGAAATTCATCCATCTCTTTTGTGTTGTCAAACTTCACAGAGTATAAATTTTTGAAATATGATGTTATAATTCTTTGGATTTTTTGGGTATCAGTAGTGATTACTCCATGTTCATTTCTGATTTTGTTAATTTGGGTTTTCTCTCTCTTGCTTTTGGTTAATTTAGCTAGGGGTGTATCAATCTTATTGATTTTCTCAAAGAACCACCTTTTTGAGTTGTTGATTTTTTCTATCGTTTTCTTAATCTCGATTTCAGATATTTCTCCCCTTATTTTGTTAATCTCCTCTCTTCTACTACTTTTGGGATCAGATTGCTCTAGTTTCTTTAAAGCTTTAAGCTGAATTGTTAAGTTGTTTATTTCTGATGTGTCCATTTTTTTGATGTAGGCATTTAGAGCTATGAACTTACCTCTTAGAACAGCTTTCGTTGTGTCCCAGAGATTTTGGTAAGTTGTATTTTCATTATCATTCGCTTTCAGGAAATCTTGAATTTCCTTTTTAATTTCTTCCTGAATCCAGTTCTCATTCAGCATCATATTGTTAAGTTTCCAGGAGTTAGTGTATTTTCTCTTGTTTGTTGTGTTGCGGATGTCCAGCTTTAGGCCGTGGTGGTCTGATAGGGCACAGGTTAGAATTTCAACTTTTTTGTATATGTGTAGATTCATTTTGTGGCCCAATATGTGATCTATTTTGGACAAAGTTCCATGTGCTGCTGAGATAAATGTGTATTCTTTGGTGCGTGGGTGAAAAGTTTGATAGAGATCTGTAAGGTCCATTTCCTTTAGGGTTTGATTAAGTTCCAAAGTGTCTCTGTTAAGCTTTTCACCTGTTGATCTATCCCATGTTGAGAGGACGGTGTTGAAGTCCCCAAGAATTATTGTTTGGCGGTTGAATTCTTGCTTTAGACGCTGTAAGGTTTTCTTAATGAATGTGGAGGGGCCCGTATTGGGTGCATATATGTTCAGTATTGTGAAGTCTTCCTGGTGAATTGTACCTGTGACTAAAATGTAGCATCCATCCGTGTCTCTTATAATTTTCTTTGGTTTGAAGTCCACTTTGTCTGATAGCATAATGGCTACCCCTGCCTGTTTTCTGCTTCCATTAGCTTGTAGAATTGTTGACCAGCCTTTTATTTTTAGAGCGCGCCTATCTTTTGTGGTCAGATGGGTTTCCTTCAGGCAGCAGATTGATGGATTGTGATTTTTAATCCAAGTTTGTAATCTGTGTCTCTTGATCGGTGAGTTAATTCCATTAACATTTAGTGTTATAATGGAGAAAGTATTTTTAATTCCAGACATTTATTATGTTTAGTAATTTTTATAATTATATTGCTCCACTTTTAATGGTGTTATATTTGCCTTCTGTTCTCCTGGATATGCCTGTTTTTTTCTTCACGCTTGAGTATCATTTCCAGGATTTTTTGAAGGCCTGGTTTGGTGGACATGTATCCCTTCAAGTTGTCTTTGTGCTGGAAGATTTTTCTTTCTCCCTCGATGATGACTGATAGTTTTGCAGGGTAAATCAGCCTAGGTTGACATTTTTGCTCATTCAATACTTGAAGTATGTCTCTCCAAGCTCTTCTTGCTTTTAGTGTTTCCATTGAGAAGTCATTTGTTATTTTAATAGGTTTACCTTTAAAAGTGACTTGTTTTTTTCTCCCTTGAAGCTCTCAGCACCAGTTCTTTATCTTGAATGTGGCGTGTTTTGACTATTATTTGCCGTGGCGACCTTCTGTTTTGGTCATATCTGTTTGGGGTGCGGAATGCCTCTTGTGTATGGATGGGCCTCTCTTTTTTTAGATGAGGAAAGTTTTCCTTGATGATCGTTTGAAAAATTTCCTCAGGGGTGGTATTTTGAGATTCTTGCTCTGGTATTCCATGAATACGCATGTTAGGCTTCTTCAGGGTGTCCCATATCTCCTGGATAATTCTCTCAAGTATCTTTTTGGCTTTAACCACCTCTTCCATTGAGCTGGTTAATACTCCCCCTTTATCTTCAAGGTCTGAAATTCTGTTTTCTGCTTCGTTAGTTCTGTTGATAAGACTCTCTGTGGAGTTCTGGGTTGAAGATAACTTGTCCTTTAGCTCAGTTTTAAACTCTGCTTGAGTCTGTTTTAACTTCTCTATGCCAGTTTTTGTTTCTTGCACTGTTTTTCTCAACTCCTCCAAGTGTCTGTTGTGCTCCTCTTCAAAGCAATTGATTTGATTATTTAATTCTTCCTGGATTTCCTCTTTCGTAGTATTGAACATGGTAATGATCATATTTTGAAAGTTGATATCCTGGGTCAGGCTTTCTTGGCCATTTTCCGTAGGTTTGTTCTGGTTGGAGTCTAATATTATGGAATTAATTCCTTCAGTGAGAGATTTGTTTACTTGAGTGTTATTTCTCATGGATTTGCACTTTGACTTTGGCATTGTCGTTTTAAGTCTTAAGATCTTCTTTCAATTTCTGTGCGTTTTTCACTAAACTGAATTATTTGATCTGGGGTTCTGGGGGTGGGCAGGGACGGAGCTTACCTAGGTCGTGGGAGGCCAGGCTGGACCGCGCGTGTGTCCCGGGCGGTGGAGTGGGGGAAGGGTACATATCATTTCCATTCTTAAATTCTACATATTAGAGAAAGTATGTGATACTTACCTTTGTAAGTTTGGTTTATTCTATTTAACATGCTCTGCAATTTCATCTACTTTCCTGTAAATGACATATTTTATTCACTGTATGTATTAATAAAAAATTTCCTATAAACTCGCACATATTCAAAGGTTGTTTATTTTTTCATGACAATTCCTAGTTACTTAAGCATGAAGAGTTTGAAATGCTTTTGTAACTGTTCTGTTCCTTCCCTATTACTCTCTTTTGAAACATATAGAATAGGAAAATTCCATCATTTCTTCTTTGAAAATCGATCTTGAATTTCCTCTTTCCTTCCTTCTTGACTCTTGTATCCTAGGTCACAGTTTTGAATTAGCTCTTGAGGGAATTATGACAGCGGTTTCCTAGTTTCATAAGCATTTTGCTATCACACTTATTCTTCCCAGCTTTCATCATATCACAGTGCCTTACATATGCTTGACATTAAATAAATAACATCAGACCATACAGATACTCCTTCAATCCTGATTAAAAACCTCCTGATTGATTGCCCTCCCTATTATTAGTAGAATTTTTGGCCTTACAAAATGTACCCTCCTCTGAATTTTCCTCAAGATTTTCCCACTCTGGTTGTTTTTCTCAAGGAATGAACAATCTGAAACCCCAGCACTCTTTCTCTCCCTTGTAAGCACCTTCTCTTGCAATGATGTCTATCTTAGATTTATAATTTAAGCAGTTGTCATAGTTAGGCACAGGTGTCAACTTGACTGTTGAGGGTTTGAGCTCTGAGCACATTTGTGAAGAAGTAGTGGTTGGGTTAAACCCAGAGCAAACCTGCAAGATATTGTCTGGTGGACGGGAAAGGCCCAGGTGGGTGGGATTAAGCCCTGGAATAAAATACCAAGAGCTGGTTGAGAGAGTTGCGATCCTTGTGTATACTTGACCAGACATGCTGGTCTGACAAGTAAGGATCATGCCTCTCTTAGCCATTACGTAGAGATGGTGTGGCCAGTTCCCTCAGCCTGGTATTGGTGCATGCTCTCCTGTCAAGCTGGACTGCAGACTGTAACTTGACTATCAATAAGAAAACAAAGCCCTTAGTCCTTTAAGCCATTTGATGGTCATTTATCAGCAATCATGGAAGCGAACTACAATACAATTTGGTACCCAGGAAGAGAAGTATTGCTGATCAATCTGGCTATGTGGCTTTTTTTTCTTTGAGAAATTTGGATTTTATGGACTCAAAAACATTTGAACAGAGTTTGGTGGGCCATTTGGAAAATAGATATGCTGAGAGAGCCATGGATTGTTTTGGCCCAGTTTGTGATGAGGGAAACAAAGACTTTGTTGTAGTTGAATTTAAAGATGATAGACTGGTTTGTTTGATAGAGGAGAGCTGTGTTGGTGGCTATGAAGTTCTGGATGTGGAAAGGGCAGGCAGCAGAACAGCTGCCATTGTTGAAGAAATAAACATCAGTAAAGGGAAACCTAGTGATTTGCACTGGGACCATGGAGATGATGAATACCACTGCATGGCCATTTCATGGTTTGAAAACCCAGATTCATTCAGGGGCCAAAGACCCAAAACTGATGCTGGTTTTTTTTCCCCCTTTGGAAGTTTTGGCTACTTAGAAAAAGGCTTTTCCAGAGTCATTGTGCTAAAGTTGGTACAGCTTTGGGTACCTTACTTCGGAATCTGACAACATCCCCCATGTGGTACTAGTTTTGGTGTATAATTGCAGCTTCATGGACAGCAGCAAAAGCTTGGTACCAAGTCAGAGTCATAGAGTTGCTGCAAGGAAAGGTGAAGCTTATAGCCGCAGAGGGGTTCCCAGAGTGGTGTCTGAGATGCCAGAACCCTGGGATGTATGCTGGTGACAGCTGCAGATTCAGCCTGGTTCAGAGGAACTCTTCTACAACTTTGAGCTGTAAACAGGGAATGGGAATACCTAGAATTTTTGAGTCACCAGGACTATGTAATGAGCAACAGAAGATGGACATTGAAGTAAACGATGTGGTATTTGATTTGCTGGACTTTGATCTTAATTTAAATGTTTTCTTATTATGTCAAGATACTTTTGTTTTACTGTTTTATCTGTGTTAAAGTATTTAACTTATGTTGACTTGATAGACTTCTACATTTAAAAGGTCTGATATATTTAAAGAAAGACTTTTGGTTCCAACATTTTAATAACTGAAGTTTTAATGATAGATCATTTAAAATTTGTCTATGAAACGTATTTATATTTTTTACAATAACTTAACATCTGCGGGGACAAAGATTGAAGGTTACAGATTAAAAGTGCTATGTTTTTGTTTCAAGTTGACAAGGGGTGGAGTGTCATAGTTAGGCATAGGTGTCAACTTGACCGTTGAGGGTTTGAGCTCTGGGCACATTTGTGAAGAATTAGTGGTTGGGTTCAACCCAGAGCAAACCTGCAAAATATTGTCTGGCTGATAGGGAAGGTCCAGGTATGTGGGATTAGGCCCTGGAATAAAACAGAGAGAGCTGGTTGAGAGAGTTTGCATCTTGTGTATATTTGGCCAGACATGCTGGTCTGAAAAGTAAGGATCATCCCTCTCTCAGAAATTATATAGAGATGGTGTGGCCAGTTCCCTCGGCCTGGTGTTGGTGCATCCTCTCCTGTCAAGTTGGACTACAGACTGGAACCATACTATCAATAAGAAAATAAACCCCTTGTTCCCTTAAGCAGTTTTGTGGTCATTTGTCAGCAACCATGCAGGTGAACTGCAACAGTAGTCAACTTGATCTAACTCCTCATTGAAGACTTTGCTAATTACTAAAGCAAGTGAGAGTATCTCATGTCCTAGAATTCCTCATATCACAATTGAATACTAACTCATTTCACTAGTTCAGTTTTTTTCTTTTTTTTTAACATTTTTTATTATTATTTCCGCTCATACAAATTTAATAGGTAGACCAGTTCCCTCCTCCCCTCTTCCTGCCCCTGAACCCTCTGCTCCCCCTCCCTCCTTCCCCATCTCCCAGTGCCTCCCCGCCCCAATTTCCTTTATTGTGTATGCCTAACTCTCCTCTTGGTCCTCCTCTCCGATGACGTACAAGGACCCAGTGGCATTTCCCTGAACCATTTCTCGTGTTCCCCTTAACCATAGGAACACTTCTGTGGCCATCAATCCCTTGCCTCCAAGGATCTTGGTGCCTTTAGCTGATGTTAGACTTTGTGAGGTCAATAGTGTGTTGGACATTGCGCAGGGCATGCAAAGTCCTATTATGATTGCTTCAGCCCAAACTAGTGTGGAGAACCTTCAAATCATTGCTCCTTCCATCGTTTTGCTCTTACAATCTTACCACCCCCTCTTCCGCAAATGTCCCTGAGCTTCAGGATGGGGGGAGATTAGGCTGGCT
Organism: Typhlomys cinereus; assembly: GCA_023101885.1. Taxonomy (NCBI): domain Eukaryota; kingdom Metazoa; phylum Chordata; class Mammalia; order Rodentia; family Platacanthomyidae; genus Typhlomys; species Typhlomys cinereus. The sequence continues at coordinate 1,757,336 of JALPQD010000180.1, forward strand.
TAGTTCTATGTGGTTGATATAGAGTCTCTGAAGTTCTGGATTGTGGTTTTTTGATTTTCTTTTGCAGTTTTGCTGCTCCTGGAATGCCCTTCACTCCATCCTGATGGGCACTGTATGTCACCTCTTGCATTCCTTGGAGGCCGATTTTCTCAGCTGTAACATGGTCCCCTCTCTCCTTGTGTCTGGTGTGGCCCTCCAACCCCATCCCTCCTGTTCACAATCCTTGCAATTACTGTATTACATAGGTTTACCCTTCAGTGTCTGAATGTGGGCTGGGTGAGTTTGGTACTAGGAGCCACCTATTAGGGAGTACATATGGCGCGTAACTTTCTGGGTTTGGGATACTTCACTTAATATAATTGTTTCTAATGACATCCATTTCCCAGCAAATTCCAGTAATTCATCATTTTTGATGGCTGAGTAGTACTCCACTGTATAGATGTACCACAGTTTCCTTATCCACTTGTCAACTGTTGGACATTTAGGTTGATTCCATGACTTTGCTATTGTAAACAGTGCTGCTATGAACATGGTCATGCTTGTGCTATCGAGGCGAACCTCTGCTGCATGGGGGGTTATTCCCAAAAGTGGAATAGTAGGGTCATATGGCATTTCAATCTTTAATTTCTTTTATAATCTCCAGACGGCTCGCCAGAATGGCTGTATGAGCCTGCACTCCAACCAGCAATGTAGCAGAGTTCCCCTCTCTCCACATCCTCTCCAGCACTTGTTGTTGTTTGTATTGTGAATTTTTGCCATCCTGACCGGGGTGAGATGATATCTCAGGGAAGTTTTGATTTGCATTTCCCTGATGGCTAAAGAAGTGGAGCATTTTTTCAGATATTTGTTAGACATTTTAATTTCATCTTTGGTAAAATTTCTTTTAAGTTCCAGGGCCCATTTTTTAATTGGGCCATTGGTTTCCTTGGTGTTTAATTTTCTAAGTTCTTTGTGTACTCTGGACAGTAGAGCTCTATCAGATATGTGGTTAGTGAAGATTTTCTCCCATTCTGTGGGTTGCCTTTGAGCTCGTGTTACAATCTCTTTATGTGAACAGAAGCTCTTTAATTTCACCAGATCCCAAGTGTTGAGAGTTGGTAGCAGTGACTGTGCCATTGGATGTCTGTTTAGGAAAGGTTGGCCTAGCCCAATCAGCTCGAGGGAGTTCCCTATCCTTTCAACTATGGCTTTTATAGTCTCTGGCCTGATATCAAGGTTCTTGATCCATTTGGAATTAAGTCTTGTACATGGTGACAAGTATGGGTCCAGCTTTAATCTTCTGCATGTGGAGATCCAGTTTTGCCAGCACCATTTGTTGAAGATGCTGTTCTTTTTCCATTGGATTCTTTGGGCCCCTTTGTCAAAGACCAAATGGCTGTAATTTTGTGGGCTTATATCTGGGTCTTCAATCCTTATCCATTGATCTGTGTGTCTATTTTGGAGCCAGTACCAGGCTGTTTTTATAACTATGGATTTGTAGTATAGACTAAGGTTTGGTATGGTGATACCTCCAGCAGTGTTTTCGTTACTCAGGATTGTCTTTGCTGTCCTGGGTCTTTTGTGCCTCCATATGAACTTTGAGATTGTTTGGTCAACTTCTTTAAAGAATTGCTTTGAGATTTTGATTGGTATAGCATTGAATTTGTATTTTGTCTTTGGAAGGATTGTCATTTTTGCGCAGTTGATTCTGCCAATCCAGGAACATAGGAGGTCTTTCCACCTTCTGATGTCTTCTGCAATTTCTTTCTTTAGGGTTTTAAAGTTTTCATTGTAAAGGTCTTTTACCTCCTTGGTTAGGTTTATACTAAGGTATTTCATTTTTTTAGGGGCTACAGTAAATGGGATTGTTTCTCTCAAGGCTTTTTCACTTCTTTCATTCTGGGCATATAGGAAGGCCTCTGATTTTTGCACATTTATTTTGTATCCTAGTAGTTCAGTTTTTTAGTTATACTTTTTAAATTCTTTGACAATTTCACACATATGCACATTGGATTTAAGTCTGTTTCATACCATATCACCAAAACCTATTTTCTCTCCCTCGTTCTTCTTCCTATATTAGTCATATTAGTCATGGTAATCTAGAGAAACAATCAATATGAAGATATATATGTGTGTATATATATACATATATATATATACACACATATATATAATCAGTATAGTTCAACATCAGTTGCTTATAACTGCCCAGTTCTTGAACTGAATATCTCAGAAAACCAAAAGATTCCTGGAAAGTCTTGAGCTTCATTCATGCTGGAGGGCTGAATAGGCTAGATTCTGATGTCCAGGATGAACAGTAGGTAGGCTGAAGATGCTGGGCTCTGATGTCAGCAAGGAACTGTAGCAAGGCACATGAGACTGGACTCCAATGGCAGCCAAGAACAAAGACAATATCAAAGAGGCCAGGCCAACCAAGGACAGCAACAGTGACAACCAAGAGAGCAATAGTAGGCTCAAACAAGCAAGTCTACGCAGAGCTAGAAAGGATGAGTCCCTCTCCCTAGCACTTCCTTTTATCAGATCCATCACTGGAAACCATCACCCACTATAGACTGTGTCTTCCATATCAAACAGTCACCTGCAGGCTTATTCAAGGACTTTCCCTGAGCATCAATTCATTACAGCTGTGCCCCAAATGGCCTGCAACTGTCCAGTTGACACCTGAATCTAACTATCACACTCACTGGCAACCTTCTTCTTTCTAAACAATTTCTCTTACTTTCATGTCTTTGTATATATGTGACCAACTAAGTTTAATAAGGGTTGCCTGCATTATCATGTACTTCTGCCCTTAGAGAAGCATGGGTGATAACATCAATGGCTATACCAATGAAGAAAGTGGTTCTCCTTCCCACATCAAGCATTAACTATGAATAATCCCTCAGGGATTACTGGATCCTCATAAGAACTTCCCCTTTCCATAAAGAAATATTAACAGGGCAAACCTTATATGGGTCTTGTACATGTAAACAAAACTTTGATGCGTTCATGGGTGCAATGCCTCTGTCACATCCAAAAGACACTGTCTGGAGGCAATTTTCCCCATCTCCTGGCCCTTACATTCTTTCTATCTCTTCTTCTATAATATTTCCTGAAGTTTGGTGAAGGCACAGGAAATATAAATGTCCTTTTTAAGACTGAGCCTCCCATCCTTGGAGACAAGGGATTGACAGCCACAGTGGTATTCCTATGCTTAAGGGGAACACAGGAAAGGGTTCAGGGAAATGCCACTGGGTCCTTGTACGTCATCGGAGAGGAGGGCCCAGAGGAGAGTCTGGCATGCACATTAAAGGACTCTCTGGGGATTGGGGGAGAGGCAATGAGGGATGGGGAGAGAAGGGTGAGGGGAGAGGGAGCAGGGGGTTCGTTGGGAGGAGAAGAGAGTGAGGGAACTGGTGTACCTATTAAGTTTGTATGAGCGGAAATAATAGAAAATGTTAAAAAAAGACTGAGCCTCCCAAAGTCACTTATTCTCTTCATTTTGACTAGTTGTGATTTTCTGTTAAACACTTTCCATTATAAAAAAGGAAGCTTATTGGGTGAACGTTGAAAGCAGTACTAATCTATGTGTATGAAGATATTTAGAGGACACTCTGATGCCATGTCAAAATAATAGTATCACTTAGAGCCTTTGACCTCCCCATCTATAGCTTCTCAGGTTTGCAACACAAGGTGTAAGCTAGTTCTAGAACAGGCTTTAAATCTGATCAGAAAGCAATTGGTTGCACTCGTATATTTCACTTTATTGCACCCAATGGGCACCTCTTTCCAGAGTGGCTGCTATTGTAGCTCACAGGATTCAGAGCTGGGTAAGATTGTTGTTTTCTCCCCCAGAAGCCTTGATTGTACCTTCTGGTACTATGAAAACTAATCAAGAGGACTAAAGATTTCAAGTCACCATCAACTTGATTTCTCTGTACTCTGTGATCAAAGTGTGTGGTTTCTTCACCAAGAAGATTTTTACCATTGCATTCTGGTGGCCAATCAAGAACAATGGCAATGACATATTTAAGTTGAGGTCCCCCACCACAGGAAACTCTCTAACAACAGCTTGTATTGATACAGCATATGCCTGGTACTAGAGGTTCTATTTAATAATCACCTATGTCTTTGGAAGAGGAGCACCTCAAGGAAGTTTCCACAACTCATCTTCTTTCATTCTCTTTGTACCCCTGTGAAGGCGTCCTCAGTACAAGCTGTTTTCAATGTATTTGTAAATACACTTATAATTTAGCAGACTTCGGCATGGTTATACATTTCTTATTATTCAACTTTCTTCCCCCATTTACATCTACCTTGTCTCCTCATCGCTTTTCCTTTAAGCCCTTTCCCTTATCCTTTTTCTTTTCACCTTCATGCCATCTGTGTTCTTTTACTTCTACTCTTTTAAGGTCCACCTTTCTCTACTTCTTAGTAGCTCTATTAATTTTCTTACTTTTAAAGGTCTTCCTAATAAACACTCAAGTCTGAAAGTTCAAAGCTAGGATCCACATATAAGAGAGATTATGTAGCACTTTTTTCTATTTCTGGTTTACATCTCTCAGTATGATATTTTCCAATTCTATAATTTTCATAATTTTAATTTTCTTAATATCTGAAAAAAATTTCAGTGCATGTATGTACCACATTTTCATTATCCATTTATCTGTCTATCTAATTTATAACATTTCTTTGCTACTGTGAATGGAATTGCATTGAATATGAATGGCAAGTGTCTCTGTAGTAAGGCATATGTTTCTTAGGAAATACATCCCAAAGTGGCCTAGCTCAATCTTGTATTAGCTCTAGTTCTTTTTTTTATTATTATTAATTCGATTGTGTGTGTGTGTGTGTGTGTGTGTGTGTGTGTGTGTGTATGTGTGTGTATGTGTAGAACCGAGGGTGAATTCACGAATCATCGTGGACTTCTTTTACCCCTTCTTTTGCTCCGCCCCGGGGTTCACAGGCTCCACCCACCAGGACCAGAAGCGCAGACCGCCCCCCCTTCTGCCTGGCGTTTGTACGTGGGATCTGGGATCCGAACTCAGGACCCTCTGCTTGCAAGGCAGAGGCTTAACCCCTGAACCATCTGTCCAGCCCTCCAGGTCTTGTTTTTGAGGAACACTCATACTGGTTTCCATAATGGCAGCATCATATTACACTCTCACCAACTGTGAATAAGGGTTCCCCTTGTTCCATATTTTCATTAACATTTGTTATTTGTTTTCTCAATACTGGTTGTTTTGATAAGGGTAAGATGATGTTGCAAAGTCATTTTAATTTGCATTTCCCTGATGGCTAAGGATATTGAAAGCTTTCAGGTATTTCTCAGGCATTTGAATTTCTTCCTTTGAGAATTACCTGTCTAGTTCCATAGGCTATGCTTTTTTTATTAATGCATTTTTATTATTATTTCAGCTCATACAAACTTAATAGATACACCAGTTCCCTCCCACCCTCCTCCCCCCCCCCGAACCCCCTACTCACCCTCACCTCACCCCTCCCTCCCCATTCCCCAGTGCCTCCTGCCCCAATTCCCAGAGAGTCCTTTCTTGTGCATGCCATAGGCTATGTTTTAATTGAATTATTTGCTTTCTTGATGTTTAGTTTTTTAATTCTTTGTATATTCTTTACATTAATGTGCAATCAGATGTTTAGTTGGTACAGATTTTCTCCCATTTTGTAATCTGCCTCTTCACTCAACAATTTCTATTACAGAACAGAAGCTTTTAAAATTTCATTAGGTTCCAATTTGTCAATTGTTGGCCTTATTTCCATTGTAGATAGGGGTCCTCTTCAGGAAGTTCTTAACTAAGCTGTTTCTCCAGAATTTTATTCTCTACTCTTTCCTCTAGAAATTTTAGAATTTCAGATTTAATGTTGAGATCATTACTTTATTTGGAACTGAATTATTCCATTATTTGGAGCTGAATTATTCAGGACAAGAAATAAGTATCAACTCTTCTATATGTAGATACTCAGTTTTTTAGCACTGTTTATTGAAGATGCTGTCTTTTTTCTAATGTCGCCTTTGTCAAAAGTCAGGTGGCTGTGGATATGTAGGCTTATATTGTGGTTCTCAATTCTATTCCATTTGTCTGTATGCCATTTTTTATTATTATTGTTATGTAGTATAAATTTAAGTTAGGTATGGTAATAACCCAACAATCATTGTATTATTCAGGATTATTTTTGATCTCCAGGGCCTTTTTTGCCTCCATATCAATTTTAAGATCATGTTTTTCAGTTTCTGTGAAGAATTTCATCGGAATTTTTGTGGCGATATATTGAATCTGTAGATTGATTTTGTAGACAGTCATTTTCACAATATTAATCCTACAAATCAGTGATCTCGGGTGGTAGTTCCATCTCCTCGTGTCCATTTTTAAGTCTTCATTGTATAGCTCTTGCATTTTTTTGGTTAGGTACACTCCAAGGTTTTTTTTTAAGGCTATGGTGAATTGGATTGTTTCATTCATTTGTTTTGTAGTTTGTTCATCCTATATATATAGAAATGGTACTGAATTTTGTACATTAATTTTGCAACGTGTCATTTCACTGAAAATGTTTATCAGTTGTAGTTTTCTGGTGGAGTCTTTGAGTTCTCTGAAGTACAGAATCATGTCATCGGTGAACAGCGATACTGTGACTTTTCTTTTCCTATTTGTGTACATTTTAAACTCCTTTTTTTTGTCTGATTACTCTAGCTAAAACTATAAACACTATATTAAAGTGCAGTGGTAAAAGTGGATAGGCTTGCTCCTGATATTAGTAGTAATGCCTTTTAGAATGTTTGTTATAGGTTGTCAACTACTACAATTTTGTGAACTATTTATATTCATGAACTTTGAGAAACTACTATCTTGAGGACAAGAATCTTGGATAATTTTCTCATCTGAGTCTCACTCAGTTCATTTAAAAATTTCAAACTATTTTACTTAATTGTACTTGTTTTATGAAAATTCTCTACCAAAATTATTAACATAGTAAATGTTCAGCAATTACATTTCACATTGTGTTATCACTGTAGAATCTGACCTAATGTTTATATGTAGTAGATATACAGCATGTTCTGACTGAACTGAATATAGAGAGCAATAGAATATTAGAAGCCATTTTCATTTATTCCTCATTGTGTTGTTTGTGTGTTAGAGGTCACAACTTCTTGGCCCATTGATTAAAAGAGGAGGGAAAAGAATTAGACAGTAAAGGAGAAATCAGAGGATGTACTTCTAAGGTATTACCATGCCTTGGGTTCCTTTAATTCAAATTGAATTGAGAAAATGGAAAACAGAAATCAGGGTTAAGAAAGCAGAGAAAAGGAGATTGTCTTATGAAGCAATAAGGATTCTTTGTATGCAATTCTGGTTTGTTTAAGCATAAAACAACTGAATATTGATTATAAAAGTATAATACAAGTATTTCTTTCCAACTCTGTCACACATTTAAAAACACTTTTATAGCAGCTAAGAAAGGTAACCTTACATTTACAGAGGGCTGAGGATCTAGGTAGAGATGAAATAAGCAAGAAAGTCTGTATTATATGAAGTGAAAGAGAAAGAAAGAAAGAAATTAATAATGGTAAGGTCTTCCTAAATACTAAATGTACTCATATCTAGGCAATTTCTTCTGCACTTGGGGTTTGAAGATAATTGTGAATTTTTCAAAAGGATATAATTATGCCTCTCCAGGTCATTTCATATGATTATTAGCATAACACTTTATGGGTGTTAAAAAGAATTGCTAATTATCATCATCTTTTTCATTTAAATGCATGACAGGATTCTTTACAATTCTCAAAGTGCTCTCCATACCTTCAGATTCAATGAACACCTAATTTAATTATGATCAACTTTTACATCATATATGATTTTACATATATCTTTGATACTACTGACAACACTTTGAAAGTAAGAAGAATAGACTAATTATTCAGGTTTGTAGAGGAGGAAATTTGAGGTTCAGAAAAATTATGACTTCACATAGAACTATATGGACAGTTAGTCATAGATCTGAAGCTGAAATTCTTGGCTTGTAACCATAGAGCAGTCCTTATTCTCCATTTCACAATTCTGATACTAATTGAATTCTTAGGAAACCACATTTTATGAATTGCTGGTGGACAACATCTTATTTGTCACAAAAAGAAATTTAGGTCACCCTCAAACACCAATGACTTTTATCACTACTGATTACATCATTTATTTACTTTTTCAGACTGACAACTTTAAATTATTTCAGATTCCTCTCTTTTGCTGCTCTTGGATGTCATGATTACTCTAAGTCTCAATGAGTCTTCATCCATTTTATCCATTTATATCTAAGTGACCTATCTTTCCCTTTGTGCTCTCAGATATATTTTCATCTGTATTTGATTTGAGAAAGTGGTAAAGCTTAGGTTCTACTATTAGACTCTCTATTAATTGACACTCTATTAGAGTCTACTTCTAGACTCCACTTACAGACTTTGAAAAAATGAAAAAAGTATTTTTTAAAAACAAATTTGTGCATCTCTTCTAAAATATTTATTGAGCTGGAGAGAGGGTTCCTTTTTGTACATGTGGTATTATGGTTTTTAAATATCCCACTTATTTTAAATTTATTTGTTTATTTGAAAAAGAGAGAAGGGTAAGAGCTAGAGAAATGAGAGAGAGAGAGAAAGAGAGAGAGAGAGAGAGAGAGAGAGAGAGAGAGAGAGAGAGAGAGAATTTATGCCATGGCACATGTGTAGAGGTCAGAGGATAATTTTCAGTAGTGAGTTCTCTTGAACCATGTAGGCTTCCAGGAATCAACCTAGGACACCATAATTGGCCAGCCGAGCAGTTGCCTTTCTCAGTGAGCTGTTCTACCACCCAGCATTCTGATTTTGACAGGAGGGTAGTACCTTCTATAACAGGATATTTAGCTTTCTCAGCTATGCTATGATAAGACTGATGAAGTTTAAGGATTGGTCCCTTTGAAGTCTTTGGTCTATCTATATAATGGAAGTTTAGTAATAGTCTTTTATTCTCTTCAAATGTCCACCCCAAAGTGTTTTAACCACTATATTCATTACTTTCCTTTTGCTGTGATAAAATTCTCAGACAATAGTTTGAGGATGCAGTCCATCATGGTGGAAAGTTAAGGCACCAGGAGCTTGGAGCAGCTGGTCCTGTTTCATTTGCAGTTAGAAAAAAAGATAAAGATGACTTTTGCTCAGCTAGCTTTCTACTTTATATGCAGTCCAGGATCCTGTTGGTCTTTGTTAGGGTGGGTAATGCTATCTCAATTAGTCTAATCAAGATAACCCCTCACAGAAAAGACCAGAGATTAACTAATCTAAATAATCCATGCCTCTGCAAAAGGATGCTCCAGGACATGGGAGGGAGGAAAGGGGAGGCACTGGGAAAGAGCGAGAGAGGGAGGGGGTGAAAGGAAGGAGGGAAGGGGGAGATACAAGGGGGGACTGGAGAGGGGATAAAAGAGGGAGAGGATGGGGATACCTTCTGAGCTTGTATGATTAGGAAAAAAATAAAATGTGGGGGAAAAAAGATGCCACACATAAAAAAAAAATCCATGCATCTGGAAGATTGTCTCCTATGTGATTCTATTACTGTAAAGTTGAATGTCAACACCAAACTTCATAAACAACATATATGTTTTGGAATTATGACTCTCTAAGAACAGAGTTACTATGTATTGAGTAATGGTTTAGTAATATGAAGATTGAATACCTTCATTGGAATTTAGGCAAATGATTAGTATCAAAATGAAAATCACCATGGTGTAATATGATTATACTGGCTTTTTTAACTATTTATTTATTTGTAAAGAATTTTAAGCCCAGAGAAATTAAGTACAGAGATCTGCATTATCCATTAAATTCAGGAGTCTAGTTGAAATTTTTTGTTATCATAGTCCCTATCTCTGAAAAAATCCTCATCTGTGAGACTTACAATTGCTCTACTATAACATTAGTGTCAGAATTGCCAAGGTTATAGTATACCTTTCTTTTTTTTAACATTTTTTATTATTATTTCCGCTCATACAAACTTAATAGGTAGACCAGTTCCCTCCCCCCCTCCTCCCCCCGAACCCCCTACTCCCCCTCCCTCCCTCCCCATCTCCCAGTGCCTCCCCCCCAATTCCCAGAGAGTCCTTTATTGTGTATGCCTAACTCTCCTCTTGGTCCTCCTTTCCGATGACATAAAAGGACCCAGTGGCATTTCCCTGAACTCTTTCTCGTGTTCCCCTTAAGCATAGGAACACTTCTGTGGCCATCAATCCCTTGCCTCCAAGGATCTTGGTGCCTTTAGCCGATGTTAGACTTTGTGAGGTCAATAATGTGAAGGACATGGCGCAGGGCATACAAAGTCCTATTATGATTGCTTCAGCCTTATCTAGTGTGGAGACTCTTCAAATCATTGCTCCTTCCATCGTTTTGCTCTTACAATCTTACCGCCCCCTCTTCCGCAGATGTCCCTGAGTTTCAGGATGCCGGGAGATTAGGCTGGCTTAGTTCTATGTGGATGATATAGAGTCTCTGAAGTTCTGGATTGTGGTTTGTTGATTTTCTTTTGCAGTTTTGCTGCTCCTGCAATGCCCTTCACTCCATCCTGATGGGCACTGTATGTCACCCCCTGGTCAGAGACAAAATACTGTTAAACTGGAGTCTTGTTATAATAGCACATTCAAGGGTAGATGTAATAAAAGCAGGAAACCTCGGTGAGGGAGGGATCAGTCACCCATTTGCAAAATGATCTCTTTTCATCTGCCAGACTATATGCCCTCCCCTTCTGGTGAGAATGATCTCACCTCAGTTGTACATGATCAGGAACGAACGTAAGGACAATCCTTACTTGCCAGACCAGCATGTCTGGCCAAGTGTACACAAGGATGACGACTCTCTCAACCAGCTCTCTGCACTTCATTCCAGGTCCTAATCCCATCCCCCTGAGCCTTCCCTATCAGCCAGATTATCTCTTGCAGGTTTTCTCTGGGCTTAATTCAACCACTAATTCTCCACAGATGTGCCCAGCACTCAAACCTTCAACTATCAAGTTGACACTTGTGCCTAACTATAACATACACACCCTCACCCTTTTTCCTTCCCTCCTCCTCTCTTGGTGCTTCCTGCTTCCTCTGTGCCATCCTCCAGAGCATCTGTTTATGTGGGTACTGTATTTCCCTCTCAGTCATCTCCACTAGTAAGGGTTCAGGACTCATCAGTATAACTTGGGGCCTCTTCTTGGGTTGTCCACTAGTATTGGAACTCTATTATGATTATTTAATCACTGCCTCTAAGGATCCTACTGCCTGATGTCTTGTCCCCTGTGATCTCTGCTAGACTTTGGGGGGATGTTGACATGTCAGCCATTGTGCAAGTCAGGCAAGGTCCAGTCATATTGTGGCTATATCCTAGCTGCTGCAGCTCTAACTGGTGTGGAGTATCTTGCATATCTTTAGTCCTCCCCATCTTTAGGCTCTTTTAATCTTCCCACTCCCTCTTCTACAAGGTTCCCTGAACTTTCATATGGGGAGAGATTTGGCTGGTGAATTTTCCAGGTGAATATTGTAGGGTTTTTGGTGTTATAAATTATGGTTTGTTGTTGTTTTCAATTTTGCTGTTCCTGCACTGTCCTGCTGCATCCTGATTGATTGTCGAGGTCATCGCCTAACCAAAGATAACAGAGTGTTTAAATGAAGATCTTAATATAAGAAGAAACTCAAAGATAGATGGGAGAATAGGAGTAGGACACGACAATGAGAGGGGTCTGTCTCCTGTTTGCTGATTGGTTACTATCTAAATGCCAGTCCCTGACTGGGGAGATCAAACCTGCTCAGTCCCAAGTGAACAGGAAGTGAAGTGAGAGTGAGGTGCATCAGATGTCTTACTACTTACATGCAGTACATGAGCATGGCCTAATTTCTCTACTGAAGTGTGCTCTTTAGCCTCATTTCTTTTGAGGTCTTCTTTTCCCTTCCCTTCTGTTTATAATCCTTTGTGATTATAGTCGTATTACAGAGATTTGCCTTTGAGTTTAATGTGAAGTGGGTTTTCAACTAGGATCCACTTATTAGGGAGTACATGTGGTATCTAACTTTCTGTTTCTGACATACTTCACTCATTACAATTTCTTCTAATTCCATCCATTTCTTGGCAAATTCATTAATTCATCTTTTTGATGGCTGAGGAGTATTCCATTGTATAAATGTACCACATTTTCATTATCCATTCATCACCTGTTGGGCATTTGGGTTGATTCCATGACTTTGCTGTTGTAAATAGTGCAGCAATGAAGATGGTTGCGCTCATGTCACTGTAGTGAATTTCTGCATTATGGGGGATTATTCACAGTAGTGGTATAGCAGGGTCATATGGCATTTCAGCCCTGAACTTTTTTAGAAATCACCATATTGATCTCCAGAATGGAAACCCAATAGCACAGGCACTAGAACCAACATTCAATAAATAGGATCTTATGAAAATGAAGAGCTTCTCTTCAGCTAAAAAGATTGCAAACCAAGCAAAAAGACAACCCACAGAATGGGAGAAAATATTCACTAACCACACATCTGATAGAACTCTATTATCCAGAGTGCACAGAGAACTTAAAAAATTAAACACCAAGGAGATAAATAGCCCAATTAGAAAATGGGCCTCAGAACTCAAAAGAAATTTTCCAGGGACAAAATTGAAATGCCTAAGAAATAACTTAAAAATGCTACAGATCCCTAGCCATCAGGGAAATACAAATCAAAACTGCCCTGAGACATCATCTCACTCCTGTAAGGATGGTGAAAATCCACAATAAAAACACCACCAAATGCTGGAGATGTTGTGGAGAGAAGAGGACTCTCATACATTTCTCGTGGGAATGCATGCTTATACAACTTTTTGTTTTTGAGGCAGAGTCTTAATCCTTGAGCCATCTCTTCAGCCTTCAATATAATTTTTTAATTAAAGGTTCAAATGATAACTCGTTTTTTATTGCTTCATATGTGAGTATAATGAATTTATAATATGTTCACCCCTTAATCCCAAATCTTATTCTTCTTTCTTTTCCCCTTATACCCCTTCACCTAATCTTTTCACTTATGTGTTCCACTTTGTTTCATCTAGTCCATCTTTAATGAGCATGACATGCTTCATGCTCCAGCAAGCATCTTAGATCAATGAGTATACCACTCAGGAAAGCATCCTTCTTTTCATCCCCATCAGCATTAATTGTCATCAATCTCTCAGAAAGGTGTGGAGCTTCTTGAGATTTTTCTACTTTCATGGTGAGATGTTGATAAGACAGTTCCTGAGAAATTCTCGTGTAAGTAAACATGTCTACTATGAAATCTTGTATATCCTGACTATGTCATGACCAGGAGATAATGCCTGATCCATCACGGTCCCACTTCAGGCTCATACAATCTTGTTGCCCCCTTTTCTGTGATGCTCTCTGAGCCTTTGGGTGGAGGTGGGTGATACATTTATGTCCTGTTTAGGGACAAGCAGTCTGCAGTCACTTATTTTATGCATTTTGACATGTTGTGCTTTTCAATAAGCACCCTCTGTTGTAGAAAGGCTTCTAGGTTGAATCCAATCTATGGGTATAATAACAGGTATTTGCACAACAGTTTGTTTTACTTGTCCTCCTAGCTAGACATAGTCATATCTTCCCCTGGAACCTATTTATTTCCTTTTCATAGGTTCTTATTCTAGTTTATAGTAACAGGGATATGTTCCATTCTGACAAGAGGGTCTCAAATCTGATCAGAAGGATGTTAGTTATCTCCTTGATATTCATGCCATTATTACACTGATAGCCACTTGTTGCCATTTATCGAAACTTGCAGATTTCAAAGGCTTATGAAATCTTTAATTGCTTTTCCCCCCTAGTAGCTTCCATAGTAACTGTGTAAGTTATCCAGCAAAGAGGAAGATTCCAAACCAGTTCCAACTGGTGTTTCTTGTCCACATCCATGTGTTGTTGCATCTTCAGTAATAGGATCTTACAGTCAGTTTTTGGAGGGTAACCAGAGTAATGGCAAAAAGTCTACACTATTATACTATACTCAGAGGGATGCTCTGAGACCTCTCTGACTAAAAACTTACCAGGAAGTATCACATACCTGTTACTTCTAACATAGTTTTAATTGTTACTGGGTACTAGGTAAAGCATCCCAGGGCACTCTTTATTTTGCCTTATTTTTTTCTCTCTGTGTTCCTCTCTATAGGTACTGTCCACTCTTATTCCTTTTATAAAAAAGATTTTTTTTACTTGTTAATGACATAAATAGTTCCTATCTGGTCGAATCCCACAATCAACTTTTTTATAATTTCTATTGTTACTTGTTGTCAGGTTCATACATGTATACAATGGACTTAAGTCACATTTACCCTATTTTCACTTGGTCCCATTAGAAACCTTCTTCTCAATCAGTCTCCCTCCTACTTTCCTATCTTTACGTGTGTGTGTGTGTGTGTGTGTGTGTGTGTGTGTGTGTGTGTGTCCCACTAAGTTTAATATATTTGTGTCATCTGCTTTAGTATGTGCCTGGCACTTGCTAGATCAGTGGGTATACCAATGAAGAAAGTACAACACCACAACACCTTTCCATAGCAAACATTAACCATCCATAGTCTCTCATGAAATTTACCCTTCCTTGATGAAATCTTGAACTTGCTCGACCTTATGCATGTACTCTGCAGGTAAATGTTAGAAGGGTAATCAACTGATATTTAACTGGATTTAATCCCCATTCTTTAGAAGGAAACTCATGCCTGGTACTGTAAATCAGGCTAAGAACATGTTCATGCATAAATCGCTGGCACTAAGGAAGATCAAGCTATTATTTATTTTGCTATATGGACATGGTATCAAACTACCTTAAAATACCTCTTTATACCTGTAGATTAGTGTACCTCTCAGCCGTCCAGAAAGACAGTACTTTTTTGTGATTGGAGGCATGCAACACAGAGAATCATGACCGGCCAAAGTGAGGAAAATAAGTAACCTAACAAAATTTATATAGGGAACAAAAATGGAAAATGTAGTACATTTCATTCATTGCCAGAAAAATACCTCTCCTGTGCAAAAAGAAGAATCAATAAAAAGGGAGTTACAACATGTTTCCTTCTTTCTATGGCTCAGAGGTATAAAATTACAATTATAATCTCTAAAAAGGAGAGGGTTGTGCTAGCACATTTTTAAAGGGCTTAAGGCTGAACAAATACAATAAAAGGGACTTTATGGATTTAACCTTGGCCAAACCTAAGCCCAAGTTATTAAGTACAGTTTTCACCTCATAGCAGCAGGCATCTCACTCAAAGACTGAAGCCAAATGCTTGCTTCTCTCCCTTACATATTGCCCAAGATGACTGATAACCCCATAACAAAGGGAAGGAGGAGTCTATCTGATTTTCATGCTGATGCTAGTTACCTATTAGGGTAAAAGGTAGTTCATGAATGTCTTTGTCCTTTGTCACTGTCATTTCTACTCTATCTTTCTCACATATGTACAAAAATACATTTATACACATATATTACAAACCTAAAATTTCAAACAAGAACCATCTTTTGACAAGACCTATCTCGAAAAGACTGGTTTTGACAAATTTTATCTAAATAGTCATAAAACTCAACTTAAAAATCATATATGTGATGTCAATTAATTTATGAATTATGAGGCAAAATTCATTCTGAATTTCACATTTGCCCTTCTTTGCCACTTTCACATGGTAATCCATTTCATGTATACCAGCTCACAGCATGTCTTATTCCAACCCATTAAATTATTTTGACCAAGCTGATTCTGCCCTTTTTAACTGGTCCATCCATGAGTGGTCATTCCCACAGCAGTGAATGCTGTGTTGTGTTACATATCTTGTGAAGTTGATCTTAATAATTTAGATCAAATATCTGTAATGCACTAAGTGTTGTTCAAGCATTTTGTGTGTGTGTGTGTGTGTGTGTGTGTGTGTATACAGTGAGAACAAGGGAGAGAAGAGTTATTCAGCAACAAAGAGAGCAAATTTTGGCTGGAGAGATGGCTCAGGGGTCAAGACTCTGCCTAATAAGTAGAAGGTCCTGAGTTCTGATGTAAAAACACCAGGCAGAAAGAGTTGTGGCCTGGACTTCCAGCCCTGGTGGATAGAGCTTGGGAAATCCCAGAGCAAAACAAAAAGTAGGTAAAAGCAATCAAGAATGATTCCTGAAGTCACCCTTTGTCTCCACAGGGTCACTTAGTACCTTCTCTCTCTCTCTCTCTCTCTCTCTCTCTCTCTCTCTCTCTCTCTCACACACACACACACACACACACACACACACACACACACACTAAATAAATAAATAAATAAATAAATAAAGTTTTTATTTAAAAAGAACAAATTTCATTTAGCTATAAAATACTTCAAGGCTGCTGAGGAATGGAAGCACAGTATGTTTTCAAGTAATTTAAAATGACATTTTAAAATAAATAACAAAGAAAGCAGCAAACAAAAAAGTGACACCCTAGTTAATAAAAAATAATATACTTCATATTATTTATTTACTTATCATAGCTCTGCAGATTGATCCCTGGATCTTGTTCATTCCAAGTAAGTGCTTTACTACTGACCTTCATGTTCAGCTCTTCTTCTTATACTTCATATTCAACACATACTAATAGCAATTATACAGGTATATCATTTTAGGTTATGAGTTATAAGACTCATTGTAGGGGGCTCTTGGAAAAGCCCCCCATCTTGAATTGATTGGGGATGTAAAATCACATCACAACCAGCACATAATGTACAAGGGAGATTTACTGTTAAATGTGTGGGAGGGCAAAAAGGCAAGCAGCAAGCAGCATTGCTATCTCTGAAGCAGACAGAGAGGCAGCATCATGATCTCACTTTGGTGGTCCTTTATAGGACATGGACATGCGACTACGGTTCAGGAGTATGTGACTAGAAAAGTACAGGGATGGGAAGGGGAGCTTGTCCCAGGGTGGGTGAAAAACAGTCCTTGGGAAATGCAGACAAGCTGGGGGCTGTGGAGCTGTCCTTGGGAGAATAGAGTGGCCTTGGCAGGATGGGAACTGTGTAGAGTCCTTTGAACATGTACATCAGAGAGAGGGGGGCAGCTTGAGACATTTTGTGTTTAACATGCCTAACATTAAGTCTAACACACAAAATATCACTTTTCCTTAATTTTATCAATCAGTGTCTTCACATTTTCTAGATATTCTGTACCCCCTTTCCAGTATTAAAGACATTTTAACATTGTAATATACCAACTAAAGTCTAGACATAAGCTAAACTCTAATGAACCCAGATGGCAAGGATTTAAATTAATCAAGTTTGAAATTGTTTGGTATTTTGGTGTCTACAAAGGTTACAAAGAATTGTAACTTAACAAAAGCCAAAAATATTTATTTTCCAATGGGGTAACAATTTCAGTAAACAAAACACTCCTTATCTGTATTCAGTGTTTTACTAGCCCTCTACCTACCCACATATCTTTCTAACAGGAAACATTTCTCATACAGCCTCAGTAGTAATCACCTTTTACACTCTGTTCAGTTGGATTCAGTTGAACAAAATGGTATATCACCCTATGCCACAAACTGAACATTTAATCATAACTGTGAGTTAGAAATGTAAAAATCTAACTTTGTAAATATCAGATCTGTTACTCAGTTCTACTTTTTCTGGGTATATATTTGAAGGATTCTAAATCAACATACCACAAAGATACCCAAACATTCATGCTGATTGCAGCACAGTTTGCAATAGCTAATTCATGGAATTACCTGTTCTTCAACAGATAATAGATAAAGAAAACATTTTGTCATGAAGAAGAATGAAATTACATCATTTGATGGAAATTAGAAGCAACTGGAGATTATCACATTAACTGAAATGTCAGATTCAGAATGTTAGTATCACATTTTCACTCATTTATGGATCCTACAATTCTATTTTTAATTATTTATTGTATGTAGGTGTCTGTCTGTGTGTATCAAAGGGCACTATATGTGCCTGAGAAGACCCAGAGATGACTTAGGAATCTCCCTTGATTGCTCTGTCTTACCTTTGCTTTGCTCCGGAGTTTACCAGGCTCTGCCTTCTGGAATAGGAAGTACAGGCTGCCTGCATTTCCTTCTGACATTTTTACATGAGATATGAACTCAGGACCTTCTGTTTGTAATTCAGAAGCTTAAACCCTGAACCATCTCTTCAGCGTCAATCCTACAATTTTTATAGATGCATAAATCCATTTACACACATGCATGTGCGCACACACACACATACACACTACACACACACTCATACACATATATGGCATGAAAGTGTAAGGGAGATTAGTAGAAAGGAGAAAATTGGCAAGAGTAGGAAGGGAGAGGGAACAAAAGGGAGAGAATGAGAAGTATGAATATAATGAAAGTATTATCATATACTTGAAAAAATTTGCCTGTGTAAAATGCAGCTTTCTGATCTTTCACACATCATGTAATTGCTGTTCACCTTATTCGCTTGTCAACTGAAAATGCATGTTGCACTCTATAACCTTTTTGATCTCTTTAAGTTCTCAGGATATATGGTAATCATTTTAAAGGACTTGATAGGCAACACAACTTTTCTGTTACCTATGAAATCAATGTAGTGTTCTCACCATCAAGTATAATAACCAAATCATTTGAGACACAAAAACCCAGAGTTAATGAAACAGATTTATCATCTTTACTTTAAAATCTGAAAAAAAATTAGCTTTAAAATGCTTAAGGGCATTTTTGACAAGGATTACACAGTAAGTGGTATAGTGGTGATTCAAAGTAAAATGTGGTCCAAATCCTTCCCACAATACCATGTAATTAATTGCTTACTCATAAGACAAGTATTTCTCAGAATCAAGGAAGTCAGATTTATTTTCCTATAAAAGACATTTGATAATTAGTTAAATAGACAGAGTTCTTCTGACTGTTTAACACAAACTGCAGGTGCCTACTCATCAAGTCACATGGTTTGAAATTCAACATACTCAAAGCTGAAATAATCTTTTTACTACCCATTATAAAAAATGAAAATAAAACAAAATGTAAGAGTTCTGAATGGAGGTACTCCATGCTTTAAGTTTTTCTTATCCAGCTATACAATGCAGGAAGCTCAGCTGCCATTTGTTATTATTCTTAACAACTTGTCTACAGAGTTATAAATTATTGTGATAATACTTTTAACTATTATTGCATAAATTTTGGTTATTTAATTTTTTGAACTCACCAAACTGTCACTATTAATGATCATTAAAATATTAGCTTGACTCAGGTCCCTGATAATTATATACTGTCTATTCTAGAACTTTTATAACACAGGCCAAATAACCAATTAGAAGTAAAAAAATCCCTGAATTAATATATATCATATTATTCAAAGGTGATATTAAGGTTTTGATTGTAAACTTCAATTACATGTTATTAAATTTACAATTATTTCTGTCATAAAATAATATATAATGTCAGAAAAATAGAATTTCTTATGTACTTGACAAAGATACACCTTCTATAATATCTGGTTCTTTTTATCTTTCATATATATTCTTATACATACTCTTTTGATTATATTATTACATAGTCATCCATAATTAATTTGTGCTTAATCTATTTTGTGGCCTACAGTAAATGAGACAGCATTGTGATTTTCATGAGATTAACTTCTCAAGTATTTTCTACCTAAACAAAGGCATAATAATATCTAAAAGTATAATACTGACTATATCTGGATATTTCTTTTGATATGACCTATTGCAGTTTGTTTCTGTTGAAGGTTGTGCTTTACTTTTTGTCTATACTATTATTTAGTTTAAAAGTGATTATCCTCTGTTGAAATTTGCTTGCATTGTTGCTGATAGAATCATGATTTAAAAAATGCTTAAGGGAACAAGGGGTTTTATTCTACCTTACAATAGTTACAGTTACAGGTGTTTGTCCAGTTTGGCTGGAGGGTCCACACCAACACCAGGGGCAAAGGGAACTGGCCACACCATATCCACATAATAATTGAGAGGGGGGAAATTCTCACTTGCCAAACCAGCATGTCTGGCCAAGAAGAATGCCAACTCTCTCAACCAGCTTCCTCCATCATATTTACCTGCCCATAGATTCCTTCTACTCACCACGGACTGGGCCATCCCCATGGACTTGACAATTTGTTACAGGTTTACTGTGGACTTAACTATTAATTCTCTGTGAATATGCTGAGACTTCAAATCCTCCTGTCAAGTTGACACATTTATCTATGACATTCCACCCTTTGTCAACTTGATAAAAAAAATCACTTTTAATAAGTAACCTATAATCCTTGTCTCTACAGGTAGTAAAATTTATCCTATCATATAAATACATTCAATTTTATTAATTATAAAAATCAAAATTAAAAGATTTCATAATCCATTTTTAATGTCTCAATCATTGAAAGTTAAATTTTTAAAATATTGGAACTTAAGGTCTCTTTAAAAAATGTCCAACATTTCTTAACCATAAGTTCCTTTCAAAGATAATCAAGTTAACTATTTTCACATGTAATAAACATTAAAATTGAAGTGCTAGATTGAAACAAGAAAACATCCAATTCAGACTAAAGTCTAGCAAGTCATCTACTGCAATGTGAAGTTTAATGTCCATCATCTGTTGTTCATCACATAGTCACAGTGTCTCAAAGATTCTCAGGCATCCCATTCCTTCTTTGCAGCTCAAAATTGCGCAAGCAGTGTTGCTCTGAACCAAGTTGAATCTCCACTTGCAGAAAACATCAGCACACGTTCCATGGTTCAGGCATCTCCAATGGCACTCGGGGTTCACCTCTGCAAATAAAAACTTCACCTTCCTTTCCAGCAACTCCAAACCTGTCACATGATGACAAACTTCAGCTGCTCTCCATAAACCCCTCAATATTGCATCACAAGCAGTACCACCTAGGTAATGTTGACAAATTCTTCAGCAGTGAAGAATTCTTAACCATAAGTTCCTTTCAAAGATAATCAAGTTAACTATTTTCACATGTAATAAACATTAAAATTGAAGTGCTAGATTGACACAAGAAAACATCCAATTCAGACTAAAGTCTAGCAAGTCTAAAATGTAGCTCATTCCTCTTGGACCACAGCTATACCAACTTTTGTGTGCTGACTCTGGAAAAGCCTTTTTCTACACAGCCAAAACTTTCAGAGGGCAAGGAATGGGTTCAGCTTATACTTTTGGCCCCTGGAGGAATCAGAATTTTCATACCACTGAATCTCTATATAGTAGTATTCATTTCTTTCACTGTCTCAGGGCAAAACACTTGGTCTTCCTTCAATGATGCTCATTTCTCCAACAGTGGTAGCCGCTCTGCTGTCAGCCCTTTCTTCATCAAAAACTTTAAGACTGCCAACACAGCTCTTCCTTACCATGCAAATCAGTCCATCATTTTTAAATTCAACTTTGCCAAAGTCCTTGTTCCCTTCATTACAATTTGGCCCAAACATTTTACAATACTCTCAGCATTACTATCTTCCAAATGGCCCACCAACAGAATGGTTTTGGTAACATACAAACTCAATGTCTTCAAACATTGCTATATTCATCAAAAACATTCAAAATTCACAAAGTATATATATCCAGATTTATCAGCAATACCTCACTTCTCTGGTACCAAATTCTATTCCAGTTTATCTCCATAGTTGCTTTAAAATCATGACAAAACAATTTAATTAAACAAGGAGTTTCATTCTCTCTTATGATAGATGGTTACAATTGCTTGTCCAGCTTGGCATGAGAGCCTACTCCAACACTAGGGACCAAGGGAATTAGCCACCTCATATCTTCAAGTCTACCAAATAATGTCAACTCTTTCAACCAAATTCCTTCATCTTATTCACCTACCCCGTGACTAGTTCTGCTCACCATGATCTGGGCCTACCCAATTAACTAGGCAATCTTTTGCAGGTTCACTCTGTGTTTAACTACTAATTCTCTAATGTGCCAAGACTTCATATCCTCAACCAACAAGTTGACATCCATATCTAATTATGAAACCCTCCCAAAATTCAGATTATTGGATTATTTTTAAATGGCCACTTTAACTTGGTTGCTAATAAATTTTTTTTCCATGAGAATAAACTGTAAGTAAATTGAAGTTTTATACATCCAAGAAAAAGTACATGCTCTTGAAAACATGTTAGTCAAATAATTAACAATATTCATAGACTTCTCACAGTATTTTGTGTCAAACTGTAAATATCACATAATTTTCTTTAAATTATACAACATGTTCAGTGTTCAACATACATATTGTGAAGTCGAGGTATGCTGGGTTTTTTTGTTTGTTTGTGAATGTGTGAGACAGGTTCTTACTGTGCAGTAGTCAAGCTAGCCTGAAGCTCTTTATGTAGCTCAGGCTGGCCTGAAACTTGCGATACTCCTGCCTCAATCTCACCAGTGTTTGTATTACAAATATGTTTCAGCATATTTAGATCATTTTTATGAAGCTCAAACTTCAGGTAGGAGTGGCTAAATGAAAGTTTATTAGGCTTGACTGAACAGTGGATTACTAATTTCATTAATTTAAGTATTTAATATCAAAATTGATAAATTTATACATGGTGAAGCATGTTCTATAAAGTAACAGATGTTGGAAGAAGAGAAATAGCAAACTATTATTATTGCTCCCATTCTCACTACATTCTTTCTATTTAGTCTTAAGGGTTTTTATTATTTCTATGCTCAATATAATCATCCTTATATAAAAAATGGTTTTCTAAATGCATCATCACTCCTTCAACGTTTAGTAGCATTAAAATAAATAGAAATGACCTTGAATATCAGTGTCATATTGTTTTACTTAAAATACCCATTTTAATCTTGTGAACAGATTAAGTATTCTAATACTCCAATACAATGAGTTATGAGTTTTCTCCAATTTCCTTTCCTTCAAACAGAATTCATTGTTTAATAAATATATACTCATAGAGTATTTCTCATGTCTCTTTCAGACATGTCTTGTGATATCTATGCAATTACTTAGCAACCATGTTATTAGTCATGACAAAAACTTCATTTCTTTATGATAAAAGACAGAAGCAAAGATAGGAAGATGTGGATTTTTGGAATCATTTGTTTCAGCTATTTAGAACCCAGTTTGCTCTCAGTGCAGCACTCTCCAGGTACAATGACATCCACCACTGCTGTGGCAGGCAGCTTGGGCAGATGGGCTCAAGATCCCAGCCATGCCCTGACAGGCACTGGCAGATATTGGCAGCATTCAATCAACTCCCTGGTTTGTAATCACTAAAAATTATGGGAATCTTCTAAACACCAAAGAAGCCTAAGGTTTCTTACCAACCTTATCCAACTGAAGAGGCTCAAGGATCACTACATTCAAGCAAGACAAGCCTTTCCACCCAAGCATAAGTAAGCCACTTGACTTTCTATTTATTCTCTGGTGAATGTCACTCCTGCTAAGATCTTCCATACATCATATCCATGCCCTCATACAACCACCTCTACTGACTCTTAGACCTTCACCCTCACATGCCCCTAATAAACCCTAAAAAATGTCACCTCTCCCTCAATTCTAAGCTTCTACTGCCACAGTATCCTATCCTCTTGAAGCTGTTCTGAAATTTAGCCAAAATTCAACTGCCAAACCTAATTCCCAATCTGTTTTTTTTTTTTTTTGGTTTTAGTATCCTTTACTTTTTAGCTTTTTAGTATGATGTACAAATACAATAGCTTAGTTCTATTCTGTTATTTTGATTTTTCAAGTTTTACAAACATAATGACTTATTATCTTGTCTCCCCTCCTTCCCCTTCCCTCCCTCCTTGTTTCTTCTCCCATCCTCCCCTCCTTTCACCAATCCATCCTTCTTCCTGCTGCCTGTTTGTGTAAGCCCCAGGGTTCCATTTGGGTTATCTGCTCTAGTAGTGGCTGTGCCTCTTTGGCAGATTATGTGGCCTTTCTTATTTTGATCTTAAGTATCTTAACTAACATTTAGATCTTAAACCCATTGAACTTTAAACCAGAACTGGGCTTACACATCCCAAAGGCACTGTGGCTATCAAACCCACCAAAAAAATCAAAGAGCTCTAGACTAACCTTTAAATAACAAAATCCCATTCAAATACAGGCAAGCAGATCCAACAACTGTCAAAGTTGTGTAACTTAATCTAGCTCTAAAGAATCTGAAACATGTACCAAGAAAGCAACCAAAGACCTGACGCAAGATTCCCAAATATCAAAGTATTTCCTATAAAAACACCAACCTTATCATGCTAGATTCCAATCAGAAGAGTTTCTTAGGTATTAGCCAAAAATAATCAAGAAAATGAATTTCAAATGTCTTTTATTAATATGATCAAGTATAAGTAAGATGAACTACAAAGTAAATAAGAAGCATCCCAAGAAGAGATAAATACATGAGCAGGGAAATAAAAGCAGCTATATGAGGCAAAAAGGACAATTGAGGAAACAAAATAAGCATAGAACAGTTGAAAAAAATCCCAAGTTGAAATCAAACTTGAAATAAAAACCAAGTTAGCTACCATAAAAAAATGTAGCAGAAAGTCTCACAAATGGATTGATCAATTAGAAAACAGAATATCAGAACTGGAAGACAAGATTGCAGAACAATATCATTGAATCAAATAAGGAAATGTCAATTAAAATTACCCTGAAATATCATCTCACACCAGGAAAAATGGCTAAACTCCAAAACACAAACAACAAATGTTGCTAAGGATGTGAGGAGAAGAAAGTCCTCATACTTTGCTGGTGGGAATGCAAATATGTCTAACTCCTTTGTAGATCAATATGGAGAAGGGAGAGCAGAGGGACGGAGGAAAGAGAGAAAAAAGGGGGTGAGGATACCTACCCATTAAGCTTGTATAACTAGCTAAAAAAAAAAATAGAAAAAATGTTAGAAATCAAAATACCATATGACCCAGCTGTACCACTCCTGGGAATATTCCCAAAGAATACTACATATTACTACAGAGACAAACATATATCCATGTTCACTTCTGCTCTATTCACAATAGCAAAGAAATAGAATCAGCATAGATGTCCAAGAGTAGATGAGTGGAAAATATAAATGTAGTACATATGCACAATGACTCATCAACTGTCAAGAAAAATGAATTAATGAAATTTGCTGGTAAGTGGATGGATCTGGAAGAAATTATAGTGAACTAAGTATCACAAAGTAAAAAAATACAGATGCCACATGTTCTCCCTTATAAATGGATCAAGTAATTAAACCTTCAGAATGATATAATCAAACCGAAACTTATCTAATACCCTCAAACTTCCAAGAATCATAAATAGAGGGGTGAAGGAAGGAAGAAAGAGTGGAAATGAAAGAACACAGGCAAAAAGATCAGTGGAAGGTGAGAAAATAGACATTAGACAGGAACACACATTGTCATAGTTAAACACAGGTGTCAACTTGACAGTTGAGGGTTTTGAACTTTGGGCACATTTGTGGAGAATTAGTGGTTGGGTTAAACCCAGAGCAAATCTGCAGGAGATTGTCTGGCTGTCTGGCTGATGGGAAGGCTCAGGTGTGTAGGATTAGGCCCTGGAATAAAACACAGAGAGCTGGTTGAGAGAGTTGGCATCCTTGTGTACACTTGGCCAGACATGGTGGTCTGGCAAGTAAGGATTGTCCCTCTCTCAGCAATTATGTAGAGATGGTATGGCCAGTTCCCTGGGCTTTGGTGTTGATATGAGCTCTCCCATCAAGCTGGATAGATTGTAACCAGACTATCATAAGAAAATAAACCCCTTGTTCTCTTAAGCCATTCGATGGTCATTTATCAGCCTCCATGTAGGTGAACTGCAACAGCATTTGGTAACTGGGAAGTGGGGTGTTGCTGATAAATCTGTCTATGTGGCTTTTGTGGACTTCAAACGTTCTTGTTGGAGAAATTTGAACATTTGTGGATGCAAAAATGTTTAATCAGAGTTGGATGGGCCATGTGGACAATAGTGAAACTGAGAGAGTTATGAATTGTTTGGGCCCAGTTTGTGATGAGGGTTACAAGGACTTTGGTGAAGTTGAATTTAATGAAGGAATAGTTTGCTTGATAAAAGAGAGCTATGTTGTTGGCCCTGAAGCTCTGAATGTGGAAAGGGCAGGCATCAGAAGAGCTCCCATTGTTGGAGAAATGAGCATCAATGAAGGAAAACCTAGTGACGCATTGGGACAGTGGAAAATGTGAAAACCACTGTATGGTAATATCATGGTTGGAAAACTCAGATTCCTTCAGGGGCCAAAAGCCCAAGTTAAAGCCATTTCTTGCCCT
Organism: Typhlomys cinereus; assembly: GCA_023101885.1. Classification (NCBI taxonomy): domain Eukaryota; kingdom Metazoa; phylum Chordata; class Mammalia; order Rodentia; family Platacanthomyidae; genus Typhlomys; species Typhlomys cinereus. The sequence goes on from JALPQD010000180.1 coordinate 1,783,607, forward strand.
CAGGAAGTTTGACTACCTAGAAAGAGGCTTTTCCAGAGTCAGTGCACTAAACGTTGGATAGCTATGGCTCAAGTGAACCAAGTTATGTTTCAACCATGCTTTGGAATCGGGTAGCATCTGACAGGTGGTACTGGTTTTTGTATACAGTTATGGGTTCATGAAGAGCAGCAAAAGCTTGGGACCAAGTGGCAGGTGTAGAGTTTCTGCAAGGAAAGGTGAAGCTTATAGCTGCAACGGCAATCCCACAGTGGTGTTTGATACACCAGAACTGTGGGATATATGCTGAGGATAGCTGCAGATTCAGCCTGGTTCAGAGGAACTCTGCTTTTATAACTTTGAACTACAAATGGGGAATGGGAATACCTAGAATCTTTGAGCCATCATAATATCTAATGAGCAACAGAAGATGGACACTGAAGTAAAGGATGTGGTATTTGATTTGCTGGACTTTGATCTTAATTTAAATGTTTTCTTATTATGTCAAGATACTTCTGTTTTAATGTTTTATTTGTGTTAAAGTATTTAACTTATCTTGACTTGATAGACTTCTACAGTTAAGATATGAGATATTTAAAGAAAGACTTTCAATTCCAACATTTTAAGAACTGAAGTTTTAATGAAGAACATTTTAAATTTGTCTATGAAATGTGTTTTTCTTTTTAAGATAATTTTTAACATCTGTAGGGACAAAGATTGGAGGTTACAGTTTAAAAGTGCTATGTTTTTGTGTCAAGTTGACAAGGGGTGGAGTGTTATAGTTAGGCACAGGTGCCAACTTCACAGTTGAGGGTTTTGAGCTCTGAGCACATTTGTGGAGAATTAGTGGTTGGCTTAAGCCCAGGGCAAACTTGCAAGACATTGTCTGGCTGATGGGGAAGACCCAGGATGGATTAGAACTGGAATAAAACAGAGAGAGCTGGTTGAGAAAGTCGGCATCCTTGTGTACACTTGGCCAGACATGCTGGTCTGGCAAGTAAGGATCATCTTTCTCTCAGCCTTTACATAGAGATGGTGTGGCCAGTTCCCTTAGCCCTGATGTTGGTTCACGCTCTCCCATCAAGCTGGACAGAATGTAACGGGACTATCATAAGGAAATAAACCCTTGTTCCCTTAAGCAGTTTGATGTTCGTTTATTGGCAACCATGCAGGCTAACTGCAACACATGTCTTTGTATTAACTATAAGTACTTGATAATAAACCACCATCTGAACACCTTTTATTATATACTTAGATAAGAAAAGATCTTGACACTCAACCAAGATGCAACCTGTTGCAATGGATGAATAGTAAGTCAGAACACCAGAACTGACTGAAATTACAGAGTATCAGCAATTCTAGAATGCCCAGCCCTAATTAGTCAGTTAAAATTTCTCCCATCTCAAGGCTAGGGAAGCCTTGTAGAAGAAGGGGTAATACTATTTTTAGAGTCTAAAGGTGGGGATGTTGTTGCAGTTTTCTTGAATGGTTGCTGAAAAATGACCATCAAACAGCTTAAGGGAACAAGGGATTTTTTTTCTCTTATGATTACTGGTTACAGTTCTTAGTCACGCTTGATGGGAAAGCATGCACCAACACGAGGGCCAAGGGAACTGTCCACATCATCACCACATAATGGCTGAGAGATGGATGATACTTACTTGCCAGACCAGCATGTCTGGCCAAGTATACACAAGGATGCCCACTTCTTCAACCAACTCTTAGCATTTTGTTCATCTGTTCAGGTCCTATTCCCACCCACCTATTCCCAGAAGGCTGGGCCTTCTCCATCAGTGAGACAATCTCCTGCAGGTTTGTTTTGGGAGTATCTCGACCACTAATTCTCTACAAATATGCCCAGAGCTCAAACCCTCAACTGTCAAGTTGACACCTGTGCCTAACTATGACTCTCCATCCTTTGTCCACTTGACACAAGTTAAACTGTAACTTTCAATCCTTGTCCCCATAGGTGTTAAAAGTTATCTTAAATATATAAATACATTTCATAATCAAATTTAAAATATTCTCTCATTAAAATTTCATTTATTAAAATGGTGGATCTTAAATTCTTTCTTTAAATATCCTGAATAAAGTCATCATAACAATGAGAAAACAAGTTAGGACCAAAGTCCAGCAAATTACTGCATCCTGTACTTCAATGTCCATCTTCTGTTACTCATCACATAGTCAAGGTTGCTCAAAAATTCTAGGCATTTCCAGTCCCTCTTTGCAGCTCAAAGTTGTAAAAGCAGAGTTCCTCTGAACCAGGCTGAATCTACATTTGCAGTCATCCTTAGCAGCAGTCCCATAGTTGTGGCATCTCAAACACCACTCTGGATTTGCCTCTGCAGCTATAAGTTTCACCTACCCTTGCAAGAACTCTATGCCTGTGACTTGGTGCCAAACTTCTGCTGCTCTCCATTAACCCCTCAATTGTACACAAAACCCAGTGCCACCTGGGGGACACTGCCAGATTCTGAAGAGAGGTTGAAACATACCTTGTTCCACTCGAGCCACTGGTCTACCAAGTTTTGTGTGCTGATGCTGGAAAAACCTCTTTTTTCCATAGCCAAACTTCCAAGTGGCAAGAAGTGGCTTTAACTTGGGCTTTTGGCCCTGTAGGTATATGGGTTTTCAAACCACGAACTCGCCATTCTGTGGTATTCATCTCCTCTACCATCCCAGTGCAAGTCACTAGGTTTTCCTTCACTCATGTTCATTTCTCCAACAGCAGCAGATGTTCTACTGCCTTCCCTTTCCACATCCAGAGCTTCAGCGCCAACAACATAGCTCTCCTCTATGAAGCAAACCAGTATATTGTCTTTAAATTCAACTTCACCAAAGTATTTGTTCCCCTCATCACAAACTGGGCCAAAACAATCCATGACTATCTCAGTATCACCGTTTTCCAAATGGCCCACCAAACTCTGCAGTATGGTATTTGTAATCCACAGTCAAAATCTTCAAACATTTCAAACTTTGTCCAGCAAAACCATTCACAAGCCACAAAATCCACATAGATTTATCAGCAACACCCCACTTCCAGGGTACCACATTCTGTTGCATGGTTTCAACATGTTGCATGCATGCTGCCTGCATGTTTGCTGATAAATGACCATAAAAGGGCTTAAATGAAAAAGGGGTTTATTTTATCTAATGATTACTGGTTACAGTTCTTAGTCCAGCTTGACAGGAGAGCACACAGCAACACCAGCGCTAAGGAAACTGTCTACACCATCACCACACAAAGGCTGAGAGAGGGATGATCCTTACTTGCCAGACCAGCATGTCTGGTCAAGTGTACAAAAGGATGCCAACTTCTTCAACCAAATTTCAGTACTTTATTTATCTGTTCAGGGCCTAGTCCCATTCACCGTAGGCTGGGCCTTCTCCATTAGCTAGACAATCTCTTGCAGGTTTGCTCTGGGCTGAACTCAACCACTAATTCTCTACAAATGTGCCCAAAGCGCAAACCCTCAACTGTAAAGTTGACACCTGTGAATAACTATGACAGAGGTGTAATTCTGACCAAGGCACCCCAATCATGACATACACACATGAGGACAGGCAATCTCACTGTCATAGTAAAACTTCCTTTGCTGTGAGCATTAGTTAGAACAAGAATACAGCTTCATCGATGAGCTCATTGATCATGATAAGTCAGCTTTCACTGATGAGTGAGGATATCTCAGAAGAAATAATCATATTCAGCAAGAATCTTTGGAGCAGATGCTAGAAAAAAGATGGGGACCCAGACCCACAAATTAAGCGCCGTTGTACTCCCTAATAGGTGGCTCCCAGTACCAAACCCACCCAGCCCACCTTGAGACACTCAAAGGTAAATCCTACAGTACTTATCTAAAGTAATTCCAGGGATTATGAACAGGAGGGATGGGGTTGGAGGGCCACATCACAAACAAGGAGAGGGGACCATGTTACAGCAGAGAAAATAGGACTCCATCAAGGACTGCAAGTAAGTAATGAGACACCTGGTTAAGATCACAGACATTCTTTCCTGATCATTTACAAGTGAGGGGGTATGATCTTAGAGAAGAGGAGGGCCTATAGTCTGGCAGATAGAAAGTAACCATTTCGCAGATGGGTGATTGACCTCTCCCTCACTGTGGTTTCCTACTTTTATTACATCTACCCTTGAATGTGCTCTTATTTTTTTATTTCAGCTCATACAAACTTATTAGGTACACCAGTTCCCTCCCTCCCTCCTCCTCCCCCCGTACCCCGTGCTCCCCCTCCCCACCCCTCTCCTTCCCCATCCCCCAGTGCCTCTCGCCCCAATTCCCAGAGAGTCCTTTCTTGTGCATGTCTGATTTTCCTCTGGACCCTCCTCTCCGATAACGTACAAGGACCCAGTGGCCTTTCCCTGAACCCTTTCCCGTGTTCCCCTTAGGTATAGGAACACTGCTGTGGCTGCCAATCCTTTGCCTCCAAGGATCTTGGTGCCTTTAGCAGATGCTAGACTTTGTGAGGTCAACAGTGTGTTGGACAATGCGCAGGGCATGCAAAGTCCAATTATGATTGCTTCAGCCCTAACTAGTATAGAGTATCTTACATATCATTGCCCCTCCCATCCTTTTGCTCTTACACTCTTACCGCCCCCTCTTCCGCAAATTTCCCTGAGCTTCAGGATGGGGAGAGACTAAGCTGGCCTAGTTCTAGGTGGTTGATATAGAGTCTCTGAAGTTCTGGATTGTGGTTTGTTGATTTTCTTTTGCAGTTTTGCTGCTCCTGCAATGCCCTTCACTCCATCCTGGTGGGTATTGTATGTTACCCCCTGGCCAGAGACAAAAAGCTGTTAGAGTCTTGTGATAAAAGCACATTCAAAGGTAGATGTAATAAAAGTGGGAAACCATACTAAGGGAGGGGTCTATCACCCATTTGCAAAATGGTTACTTTTTATCTGCCAGACTATATGCCCTCCTCTTCTGGTGAGATCACACGCCCTCAGTAGTAAATGATCAGGAACAAAAGTCTGTGAACTTAATCAGATATCTAATTACTTATTTGGGTCCTTGGTGGAGGCCTATTTTCCCTGCTGTAACATGGTCCCTTCTCTCCTTGTTTCTGGTGTGGCCCTCCTACCCCATCCCTCCTGTTCATAATCCTTGGAATTACTGTCTCTAGGTGGGCTGGGTGGGTTTTGGTACTAGGAGCCACCTATTAGGGAGTACATACAGCGCTAATTTTCTGGGTCTGGGATACTTCACTTAATATAATTGTTTCTAATATATCCATTTCCTGGCAAATTCCAGTAATTCATCATTTTGGATGGCTGAGTAGTACTCCATTGTATGGATGTACCACAGTTTCCTTATCCACTCGTCAACTGTTGGACATTTGGGCTGATTCCATGACTTTGCTATTGTAAACAGTGCTGCTATGAACATGGTCATGCTTGTGCTATCGAGGCGAACCTCTGCTGCATGGGGGGTTATTCCCAAAAGTGGAATAGCAGGGTCATATGGCATTTCAATCTTTAATTTCTTTAAGAATCTCCAGACGGCTCACCAGAGTGGCTGTATGAGCCTGCATTCCCACCAGCAATGTAGGAGAGTTCCCCTCTCTCCACATCCTCTCCAACATTTGTTGTTGTTTGTATTGTGGATTTTTGCCATCTTGACCAGGGTGAGATGATATCTTAGGGAAGTTTTGATTTGCACTTCCCTGATGGCTAAGGAAGTGGAGCATTTTTTAAGATATTTGTTAGACATTTTAATTTTATCCATAGTAAAGTTTCTTTTAAGTTCCAGGGCCCATTTTTTAATTGGGCCATTGGTTTCCTTGGTGTTTAGTTTTCTAAGTTCTTTGTGCACTCTGGACAGCAGAGTTCTATCAGATGTGTGGTTAGTGAAGATTTTCTCCCATTCTGTGGGTTGCCTTTGAGCTCGTGTTACAATCTCTTTATCTGAACAGAAGCTCTTTAATTTCACCAGATCCCAACTGTTGAGAGTTGGTAGCAGTGACTGTGCCATTGGATGTCTGTTTAGGAACTGTTGGCCTAGCCCAATCAGCTCGAGGGAGTTCCCTATCCTTTCAACTATGGTTTTTATAGTCTCTGGCCTGATATCAAGGTCCTTGATCCATTTGGAATTAAGTCTTGTACATGGTGACGAGTATGGGTCCAGCTTTAATCTTCTGCCTGTGGAGATCCAGTTTTGCCAGCACCATTTGTTGAAGATGCTGTTCTTTTTCCATTGGATTCTTTGGGCCCCTTTGTCAAATACCAAATGGCTGTAACTTTGTGGGCTTACATCTGGGTCTTCAATCCTTATCCATTGACCTGTGTGTCTATTTTGGAGCCAGTACCAGGCTGTCTTTATAACTATGGATTTGTAGTATAGACTAAGGTTTGGTATGGCAATACCTCCAGCTGTGTTTTTTTTTACTCAGGATTGTCTTTGCTATCCTGGGTCTTTTGTGCCTCCATATGAACTTTGAGATTGTTTGGTCAACTTCCTTGAAGAATTGCTTTGGGATTTTGATTGGTATAGCATTGAAATCTGTATATTGCCTTTGGTAGGATGGTCATTTTTACGATGTTGATTCTGCCAATCAGGAACAAGGGAGGTCTTTCCACCTTCTGGTGTCTTCTGCTATTTCTTTCTTGAGCGTTTTAAAGTTTTCATTGTAAGGTCTTTTACCTCTTAGTTAGGTTTATACCAAGGTATTTCATTTTTTTAGGGGCTATAGTAAATGGGATTGTTTCTCTCAAGCTTTTTCACTTCTTCATTCTGGGCATTAGGAAGGCCTCTGATTTTTGCACATTTATTTTGTATCCTGCCACCCGGCTGAACTTCTCAATAGTTCCAGGAGCTCTCCTGGTGGAGTTTTTGGGATCACTCAGGTATAAGATCATGTCATCGCAAATAGGGATCTTGACTTCTTCCTTGCCTTTTTGAATCCCTCTTATGTCCCTTTCTTGTCTTATGGCTTCAGTTAAGACTCAAGTACAATATTGAAAGAAGTGGTGAGAGTGGACAGCCTTGTCTAGTTCTGATCAAAGGGAATGCTTCCAATTGTTCCCCATTGAGCATAATCCTTGCTGTGGGCTTGTTGTATACAGCTTTTATTATATTGATAAAGGTTCCTTCCATTCCTACTGTCTCTAGCGTTTTGATCATAAAAGGCTGTTGGATCTTGTCAAAAGCTTTTTCTGCATCTATCGAGAGTATCATGTGGTCTTGGACTTTGGACTGGTTTACATGATGAATTACATTTATTGATTTGCGTATGTTGAACCAACCTTGTGTGCCGGGGATGAAGCCTACTTGGTCCCCATGAATGATCTTTTTAATATGTTTTTGAATCCGATTTGCTAAGACTTTGTTGAGAATCTTTGCGTCTGTGTTCATCAGGGAGATCGGCCTATAGTTTTCTTTTTTAAGTGAATCTTTATTAGGTTTTGGGATTAAAACGATATTAGCTTCATAGAAGGAATTTGGTAGTGTTCCTTCCTTTGCTATTTGATGGAACAGTTTAAGGAGTATTGGTGTTATTAACTCCTTAAATGTCTGGTAGAACTCTGTGCTGAATCCATCTGGTCCAGGACATTTTTTGGTGGGAAGATTCGAGATTACTTCCTCAATTTCCTTATATGTTATAGGACTATTTAAATAATTCACAACTTCCTGATTCAATTTATGTAAGTTGTGTTTACTTAGAAATTCATCCATCTCTTTTGTGTTATCAAACTTCACAGAGTATAAGTTTTTGAAATATGATGTTATAATTCTCTGGATTTCGTGGGTATCAGTAGTGATTACTCCATGTTCATTTCTGATTTTGTTAATTTGGGTTTTCTCTCTCTTGCTTTTGGTTAATTTAGCTAGGGTTGTATCAATCTTATTGATTTTTTCAAAGAACCAGCTTTTTGAGTTGTTGATTTTTTCTATCATTTTCTTAATCTCGATTTCAGATATTTCTCCCCTTATTTTGCTAATCTCCTCTCTTCTACTGCTTTTGGGATCAGATTGCTCTAGTTTCTCTAAAGCTTTAAGCTGCATTGTTAAGTTGTTTATTTCTGATGTTTCCATTTTTTTTGACATAGGCATTAAGAGCTATGAACTTACCTCTTAGAACAGCTTTCATTGTGTCCCAGAGATTTTGGTAAGTTGTATTTTCGTTATCATTCACTTCAGGAAATTTTGAATTTCCTTTTTAATTTCTTCCTGAATCCAGTTCTCATTCAGCATCATAGTGTTAAGTTTCCAGGAGTTAGTGTATTTTCTCTTGTTTGATGTGTTGTGGATGTCCAGCTTTAGGCCGTGGTGGTGTGATAGGGCACAGGTTAGAATTTCAACTTTATTGCTTATAGTGTAGATTCATTTTGTGGCCCAATATGTGATCTATTTTGGAGAAAGTTTCGTGTGCTGCTGAGAAAAATGTGTATTCTTTGGTGCGTGGGTGAAAAGTTCGATAGAGATCTGTAAGGTCCATTTCCTTTAGGGTTTGATTAAGGTCCAAAGTGTCTCTGTTAAGCTTTTGACCTGTTGATCTATCCCATGTTGAGAGGACGGTGTTGAAGTCCCCAAGAATTATCGTTTGCAGGTGGATTTCTTGCTTTAGACGCTGTAGGGTTTTCTTAATGAATGTGGAGGGGCCCGTATTGGATGCATATATGTTCAGTATTGTGAAGTCTTCCTGGTGAATTGTACCTGTGACTAAAATGTAGCATCCATCCGTGTCTCTTATAATTTTCTTTGGTTTGAAGTCCACTTTGTCTGATAGCATAATGGCTACCCCTGCCTGTTTTCTGCTTCCATTTGCTTGTAGAATTGTTGACCAGCCTTTTATTTTTAGAGCGTGCCTATCTTTTGTGGTGAGATGGGTTTCCTGCAGGCAGCAGATCGATGGATTATGATTTTTAATCCAAGTTTGTAATCCGTGTGTCTTGATCGGTGAATTAATTCCATTAACATTTAGTGTTATAATGGAGAAACTATTGTTAATTCCAGACATTTGTTATGTTTAGTAGCTTTTATAAGTATATTGCTTTGCTTTTAATGGTGTTATATTTGCCTTCTGTTCTCCTCGATATGCCTGTTTTTTTCTTCACGCTTGAGTATCATTTCTAGCATTTTTTGAAGGCCTGTTTTGGTGGACATGTATCCCTTAAAGTTGTCTTTGTGCTGGAAAATTTTTCTTTCTCCCTCGATCATCACAGATAGTTTTGCAGGGTAAATCAGCCTGGGTTGACATTTTGCTCATTCAATACTTGAAGTATGTCTCTCCAAGCTCTTCTTGATTTTACTGTTTTGACTGAGAAGTCATTTGTTATTTTAATAGGTTTACCTTTAAAAGTGACTTGTTTTTTCTACCTTGAAGCTCTCAGCACCAGTTCTTTATCTTGAATGTGGAGTGTTTTAACTATTATTTCCTGCTGCGTGCTTCTATTTTGATCGTATCTGTTTGGGGTGCGGAATGCCTCTTGTATATGGATGGGCCTCTCTTTTTTTAGATGAGGAAAGTTTTCCTTGATGATCGTTTGAAAAATTTCCTCAGGGGTGGTATTTTGAGATTCTTGCTCTGGTATTCCATGAATATGCATGTTAGGCTTTTTCAGGGTGTCCCATATCTCTTGGATATTTCTCTCAAGTATCTTTTTGGCTTTAACAACCTCTTCCATTGAGTTGGTTAATACTCCCCCTTTATCTTCAAGGTCTGAAATTCTGTTTTCTGCTTCATTAGTTCTGTTGATAAGACTCTCTGTGGCGTTCTGGGTTGAAGATAACTTGTCTTTTAGCTCAGTTTTAAACTCTGCTTGAGTTTGTTTTAACTGCTCTATGCCACTTTTTGTTTCTTGCACTGTTTTTTTCAACTCCTACAGATGTCTGTTGTGTTCCTCTTCAAAGAGATTGATTCGATTATGTAATTCCTCCCGGATTTCCTCTTTCATAGTATTGAACATGGTAATGATCATATTTTGAAAGACTTTATCTTGGCTGAGGCTTTCTTGGCCTTTTTCCGCCGGTTTGTCCTTGTTGGAGTCTAACATTATGGGATTAATTTCTTCAGTGGGAAATTTGTTTACTTGAGTGTTGCTTCTCATGGATTTGCAGTTTGATTTTGACATTGTCCTTTTAACTCTTAAGATCTCTCAATTTCACTAAACTGAATTATTTAGCCTGGGGTCCTGGTGGGCGGGCGTGGGGGGAGACTTACTTAGGGCGCGGGGTGAGGCCCGTCTGGACTGAGCGCATGCACGTCCTGACTGGCGGAGCGGGGTGCGGTGTAAAGGGAGGATGGGGGCGTTGGCATGGAGCTATTTAATCCGAGGGCAGCTGGGGCGGGGCCCGGGCGCAGGGGGAGGTCCGGCTGGATGGTGGGAGTCGCAGCCAGGTCCCTGTGGGCTGACCTGGGGTCCAAGGGCACGAGGTGAGGCCCTGCTGGACCGCGAGCACGTTTTCCGACAGGCGGCCGGAGGGGCGGGGTGAGGTGTAAAGGGTGAATGTGCTCTTATAACAAGATTCCAGTTTAACAACTTTTTGTCTCTGGCCAGGGGGTAACATACAATGCCCATCAGGATGGAGTGAAGGGCATTGCAGGAGCAGCAAAACTGCAAAAGAAAACCAACAAACCACAATCCAGAACTTCAGAGACTCTATATCAACCACTTAGAACTAGGCCAGACTAATCTCTCCTCTTCCTGAAGCTCAGAGAAATTTGCGGAAGAGGGTGTGGTAAGATTGCAAAAGCAAAAGGATGGGAGGAGCAATGATTTCCAAGATACTCCACACAAGTTAGGGCCGAAGCAATCATAATTGCACTTTGCATGCCCTGCGCAATGTCCAACGCACTATTGACCTCACAAAGTCTAGCATCTGATAAAGGCACCAAGATCCTTGGAGACAAGGGATTGATAGCCACAGTAGTGTTCCTATGCTTAAGGGGAACACAGGAAAGGGTTCAGGGAAATGCCACTGGGTCCTTGTATGTCATCAGAGAGGAAGGTCCAGAGGAGAGTCTGGCATGTACATTAAAGGCCTCTCTGGGGATTGGGGGGGAGGCACTTGGGGATGGGGAGGGAGGGTGAGGGGTTGGGGAGCAGGAGTTTCGGGGAGGAGAAGGGAGGAGGGAAGTGGTGTACCTGTTAAATTTGTATGAGCAGAAATAATAATAAAAAATGTTAAAAAAAGAAGGGGATCTTCCCCACCTGTGAGCTTACCCACTGTAGGTCCATTTTTATTACCACAAAGACCTGGTCCTTGTGGTACAGGTGCAATGAAGGAAGACCTGTATTCCACATCTGTAGAGGGATATGAGAGCAGGAGAGACCTAATTGAATTGATGTACGATGAGAAGGGTAAGAAAGGAAGGGAATAGAGGGCAGAAAGAGAGGATATGAACATAAACTCATTTTGTTTGGATATGAAAAGTTCTAATCCAACATGCACCTGTAGACTATGAAGGAACTCAAGAGAGATAAGAACGTACAGTGGAAACCTTAGGAACTAGGGCTGGAGGAGTAAAGGGAAATGCCACTATCAGTGGGGTAGCCCAAAGAGAGGCAATTTAGTATGACAGAGGCCTGATCCTCCACAAGAGTAGACAAGCCAGAGGTAACCCTGTTCCATAGGAGTAGCTGGGCAGGAAAAGATTGATGAAGGGAAAGGAGGAATATGGGAGGAAAAGAGATGTGGAGAAACAGGGATAAGTAGTCAATATACTTGTAAAACTATAAAAAATAAATTAATAAAATAAAAAATTAAATTAAAAAAGCTAAAAAAATTTAGAAAGCTCAAATTTCATTCTTTCCATTTCAATTCTTCCTCAGTGTTACATGATTCTTGTTGTGTTCCCATTTATCACATACATGTTCTACACAACTACAAGTGTCCTTTAGCAGTCTTGAGGATACTTTATTCTCTTATCACTAAAACCATGTCTTACCTGATTCCTTTCATGTCAGAAAGAAGGAAGATACACAGAACCTAGAATGCCCTCCTTCTCAAGTTATTTTCTCATAGGAGAAATAGCTAGTGCTTGTCGTGGGATTATAGGAAGAACTGTGGGCAGAAGGTCCTGATGCTTTTGTGACTGCTACCATAACTGCTGCTACTGCTGTTCAAGACACAGAGACTTGGAGATCTGTATTCTTGTTCTAACTAATGCTCACAGCAAAGGATGTTTTGCTATTGTAGTGAGATTGCCTGTCCTCATGTGTGAATTTGAACTATCATTGCATATAGCAAATGTTTTCATAAGGAACAAGCTAACATATGACTGAAGTGCTGTAAAACTCAAAGTAGTTGAATATGAGCTTGCATAATTATGCTAAGTGATGGAGGCTATTGGGAACCCTTAATTACCTTTTCCCATCTAAAATACTATACTAGTTGCTTAAAATAAGTGAAATTGGATATAAGTTGTGATATAGTTGTGACATCAGTTGACTCAATGATTACCACAATGGATTACATTGATCTAGCTAGCTAGGCAGCTGTCCCCTTCATTTCTCATTACTCTATGCATGTCCCTCTTGAAGTTGTGCACAAGATGACTTATTCTGAAAGAGAAGAACCATTCTTCGGTCAAGGGCATATGAGTGATGGCACTTCCCTGATAGAATTTCCAAAAAAGCTCTAAAAGTCAGAGTGAAATAGTAGAAAGAAATTTCAGAAAATATTAACCTAGCTTTGAGTTTTGAATAGCTATGTGCTTATAGATGGTTTGTAGATAAAGATAATGAAATAGATTTGGAAGAATGTCGATGACATAAAATAAAACTTCCAACTCTAAACACAAAAGATTCCTTAGAAGACAGAGGAAATTGTTAGATAATGTTGCCTGAGAACAGCATAGTATAACCAATTCACCTTCAACCTCAGAGCACATGAGTAAGGAATATAAATGAATGAAACAAAGCAAAATAAAATACCCTTAGATTTATTAAGAGTATGTTGTTTTTCTGAATGTATGCTCCACTGAAATACATTTGTTTGAGTTTAATTCCCAATGTGGTCGTATTTTTGGAAGTGACAAATCATGAGGATGTAGCCTTGGACAGATTTAGAACTCTTATGAAAGAGGTCCTATGATGCTACTCATACCTTCCATCATGTGAGGACACACATAAGGAACTGTCTGTGAAGGATGGGTTCTCACCAGACAGTGAATCTTCTGGAGACTTCTTATTGTTCCTCCCAGTCGCTACAATTATAAAAACTGTGTTGGCTACATATTATCTCATGTAATAGTTCACTATAGCAATCAGAGGAGACTGAGCATATTTAAATGAAAAAGAAACAAGTGTCTTCCATTATTGCTAAAACTTATGGAGACAGTAAAATCCTAATGTAGCAGTAACTACTTCATATTCTAAGAAATAAGCTTACACCAGAGACAGTGTTATAGAAGCCTCATGGGTATATGAGGGAAGTATGGATAGCTGTGACAGAGCTGGTTCCTGTGAAACTCTGGGAGCAAGAGATGACACACAAATGAAGTATGTCCTAGGATACACCAACTGAATGAATGATCATTCAGTTATTACTTTAGTCTAAGTACTGCATAGCTCTTGTCAGAGTTTGAATCTGAAATGTCTCCCATATACTGATGTGTTGAATTCTTAGATTCCAGCTGAAAGCACTGTTTTGGGACATGAAGGAAACTTCAGGAAGTAGAGTCTAGCTGGAAAAAATAGCTCACTGTGGTATGCCTTGTAAGATTCTATTTAAGTCTCTCTCTTTCTTTCTCTTTCTCTTTCTTTCTCTCTCTTTCTCCTTCCTTCCTTTCTTCCCTGTTTCAGTTAGCCTGCTTGTTGTTGATAACATCATGACAAAACTGCTTAAGGGAACAAGGGATTTATTTTATCTTATGATTCTTTGTTACAGTTGTTTTTCCATCTTAGCAGGAGCGCTCACACCAGCACCAAGGCCGAGGGAACTGACCACACCATCTTTATGTAATGACAAAGAGAGGGACAATCCTTACTTGCCAGATCAGCATATCTGGCCAAGTATACACAAGGATACCAACTTCTTCAACTGGCTCTCTGTATTTTATTCACCTGTCCAGGGTCTAGGCCCACCCATCGTAGGCTAGGTCTGCCCCAGCAACTAGAAAATCTCCTGCAGGTTTGCTCAACTAGCAATTATCTATAAATGTGCCTAGAGTTTGAACCCTCAACCATCAGATGACACTTTTGCCTAACTATGACACTCCCTGTACTTCACCCTTGTCCTACATGTAGTGATTTTCACCACAGGTTCCTGTGTCCATGATGTTTTGCCTCTTCATAATCCCAGAATTAGGAAGCCAAGTGATCACGAATTGAACACTTAGAAATAATAAACCAAAGATCAACCCTTCAATCCTACTGTGGTAAAATTATTTCCTCCAGGGTGACAGGATCATAGTGGCAATCTAAAGAATATATAGGCCTTTCCCTCCGAGTCCTCCACCCTAGTGAAGGGTAAGGACTCAGTAGCATAGCCCAGAGCCCTTTCTTGGGCTCCCTCTTAGTATGGGAACTCTATTATGACTGTTAGTACTTGCTTCTAAGGATCATACTGCCTGGAGTCTTCTCCCCTGTGATCCATGCTAGACTTCGGGGAGTCGTTCATATATATATATGAACTGGAATTCTGGAATGTTGACCAGGGTTGGTTGGTCCCCTTGGTAGTATAGATTTCATGAGTCATCACCCATGCTGGGGTAGGACTTCTCAGTGATGCAATTGTTTTTCAGTCACCAGTATTCCTGCATGTCCTCATGAAAATAACTCCAATGTGTTCCTTCACCACTGTATGGCATTGTTCACATGACTATGTCTTGAATTGCCCATTTTATATATGATTTTATTTCCCCAAATCACATTCTGAGATAAGGGTGAATTGGGACTTTTCCCATTTTGGGGAATATGATATGATTCAAGCTACAACACCCACTTTGTAAGATTTCATTCGTGGTATAAATACCAGTCCTTGTGTCTGTATATTATATATTTTTCACATAAAATATCATCACATAAAATATTAGTCTCATGTCACAGACAAGATGGAAATACAGTAAGGTTGACTGGCTTTGCATATTATTTACATATTTACCTAATAGATAATGAATATGGGTGTGACTTATTCCAAAATAACCTATCATTTAGAGTTCTGTAGATTTGAACTTACTTTTTCTTTTATCATTACTCTTGTTTTCCTCCCACCTCAACTACCCCATACTTCCATCCCCATTCTTGTTTCAACTACTCCTCCAACAATTAATTCATCCTCTGTTTTCATATTACCTATATTTTTATATCCTCCTTCTTTAAAGAACCCCCCCACCCCAATGGTTCTTTTCTTGTTTCCTTGCTTCTATGGGTATTTCAAGTTTAAACATGCAAATCTAAAAAGATTTGAATCTAGGTTCCTCATATAAGAGAAAACATGTAATTTATCTTTCTTCCTCCAGGTTACCCCACTCAAATATAGTTTTTTAAGTTCCCTCCATTTAACTGAAAATTTTATAAATTTCATTTTTCTTTAAAACTAAATTAAATTCCATTTTCATATTATGACATTTTCATTATCTAGTTTTATTCCATTTCCAAACTACTGTAATAGAACCATAATGAACATGGATGATCAGGTTTCTCTGTATTGGCACATGGAATTCTTCATTTATATTTCTAGCTGTACAGGTGGGTCATGTGGTAGTTCTTCTTCTGGCATTTGTTGCATATTTCATATTTTAGTACATTCAATTACCCAACACATTTAATCAGACCAGGCATTAGAGAAGCTCTGTTGAATGAATGAAGTAATTTAAACCTTTAAAAATGCCTCAGTAAATCTATCTGTATTCAGACAATACTGGCAGGTAGCTTATTTCTACCTTTGTCTCTATTGATTATTGCTTATAGACTTTTTCCTCTCACATTTTATTTGTTTCTAATCATACAAGCTCAGTAGGTACCCTCCCTCCCTCCTTCCCTCCCCCTTCCCCCTTGCACTCTCCCCCTTTTCTCCTTCCTATCACCCCCTCTCTAGTGCCTCCCCCTTCCTCCTTCCCATCCCCTGGAGCATCCTTTAGTGTGAAAGCCACACCTCCCCCTGAGTCCTCCACCCTAGTGAAGGATAAGGACTCAGTAGCATAGCCCAGAGCCCTTTCTTGGGCTCCCTCTTAGTATGGGAACTCTATTATGACTGTTAGTCCCTTGCCTCTAAGGATCATACAGCCTGGAGTCTTCTCCCCTGTGATCCATGCTAGACTTCGGGGAGTCGTTGACATGTCAGTCATTGTGGAGGTCAGGCAAAGTCCAATTCTGGCTGCTGCAGCCCTAACTTGTGTGGAATTATTGCTTATAACTTTTGAAGGAACATCCACACGGACTTTCACAGTGATGGAGCACTTTCCACCAACAATGAATAAGGGCTTCTCTTTCCCTACATACTTACCATCATCTGCTTTCATTCAATTTCTTGATGATAGCCATTCTGACTCAGGTAAGATAGAATGTCACACTAGTTTTAATATCCATTTATCTGATAGTTGATCATGTCAAACAATTTATAGATGTTTATTTGCCATTTGTAGATTTTCTTTTGACAGTATTTGTTAAGGTCCATGACCTGTTTTTTGATTCGAGTGCTCATTTTCCAGATATTTAGTTGGTTGGTTTTGTTTTAAATTGCTATGTACTCTGGATATTAACCTCCTATCAAAGTTATAGCTAACAAATATTTTATTTTCCATTTTAAGGGCTGCCTCTTTCACTCTATTGATGGTTTCTTTTCCTGTGTAAAGTTTTCTCATTTCCTGAGATCCTATTTTCTAATTGTTGGCCTTATTTTCTATGCTACTGGAACCCTATTCAGAACTATTTTGCCTATATTTTTATGTCCAAGTGTATCTCCTAGTTTTAACTCGAAATTTTTTAAATGTTATATTTATTTATTTATTTATTTATTTATTCATTTATTTATTGTGTGTGTAGCAGAGAACACTCACTGTGTGTCCCTGTGGAGGACTAAAGGTGACTTCTGGAATCATATTGGATTGCTTCTACCTCCTTTTTGCTTGCTCTGGAATTTCTCAGGCTCTGCCCACCAGGACCAGAAGTATCTGTCACTGCTGTTTCTGCCTAGCATTTTTTCATGGCATTTGGGATCTGAACTCAGGACCTTCTGCTTTCCAGGCAGTTTTAATCCCTGAGCCATCTTTCCAGTCCTTAGCTCTAAATTTCACACTATTTAATCTTATGCAGATATCTTTGTCCCATTTGAAGTTGAGTTTAGTATAGGGTGAAAGACAGAGACATGAATTGTTTCCTCCAGTATCCTGTATAAGACTGATTTAAGATCGTATAATCCTTTAAACCTGGTTTACTGTGAAAAATTTGTCTTTCTCCTTCATTATGATGGATAGTTTTACTGGATATAGTCGTTTGGGTTGGCATTTGTGGTCTTTCCAGACTTGAAATACATTTGCACAAGTTTTTCTGGCTTTTAAAATGTCAAACGGATAATCAGATTTTATTCTGATGGTTTTGCCTATGCAGTTGACTTGGTCCTTCTCTCGTTTAGCTTTCAATATCCTTTCTTTATTATCTACATTTATTGTTTTAAGTATTGCATGGCACAAGAAGTTTCTTCTCTGGTTCTATATTTTTGATGTTCTGTTTGCCTTTTGCACCTGGATTAGCATGTCTTTCCCCAGATTTTGGAAGATTTGTTTTATATTTTTATTGAAAATAGTTTTGTGCCTTCGATGTGGATATCATTTTCTCTGCCCTTAACTCATATGTTTGGTCTTTTGGTAGTGTACCAGAGCTTCTTAATGTTCCATTCATGCTTTATTTATCATTTTAAACTGAGTGATCCAATTACTCAACATTGTCTTCAAACATTGTCTATCAAAATACTCTGATGAAAGCAACTTAGGAGAAAAAGAGGTTATTTTGACTCACAGTTCAAGGTTTATTCCATCATGGTGGGGAAGACAAGGCAGTAGGAGTATTTTTATCACAGTAATAGAGAAATAAACTTAAACAGATAGTTATTATACAAGTAATATATGCCACAGTATTTTGACAATCTATGTAAAGAAAAGCAGGAAAAATGAGAGCAAGCTGTAGAAAAAGAAAGAAAGGGGAATAAAATAGGGAGAAAAGGAAAGAAAAAAGAAAAAATCCTAGAGCGTCATTTGTAAATATCAATAGAGACACCATTGTGAAGACATTTAGAAAGCTGTTATTTTTTTAATACCACTATACATGTGCATGAAAATGTTGCAGTGAAATATCACTCTTCATGCTTTTTGAAAAGCTAGTAAAAACATCCAAGAACTGAGGAATCAGGAAATTTGAGAGACGATATGAAAGATCTTCTATTTGTGCCATTCAAATTCTCAAGGAATACAAGTAAAGACAATTTGTGAAAAAACAATGTTCAAAATTATTTAAAATTTAATAAAAGAAATATGTGAAAAATGTGAAAAAATTTATCAGTGAAATATATATAATTATTACATATATAATTAATCAAAAAGTCACCCAGATATCATAATCAATTTGCTAAAAAAGTAAAAAAGATGTAAACATGAAGTTAACCAGAGGAAAAATGATATATTAAGAGAAATGTCGGGTTGAGGAAATGATTTGTGCATAGAGTGCTCTTAATATGAAATCAAGAAGACCAGATTCTGGACCACCAGAAGCCATGCACATGAGGCAGACAAGCATGACTGCTGCCTGTAAAGTTAGCTAACAGGAGGCCAAAACTTGAGGTAACCTGGGCAGCTACACTACCCAACTGGGAAGCTCTAGGTTCAGTTGAGAGACACTTCCCAATAAATGAAGTAGGAGCAATAAAGGAAGACACCCTATGTTAACTTTTGCCCTGCACGCACGTGCGTGCACGTGCACGTGCGCACGCGCACACACACACACACACACGCACCTACACATACACACATACACACACATACACACACACACATACACCTATGCCTGCACATTTATAAGTACACAAAGCCATGCAAATGAATAAAAAAGAGAGATAGGAATAGTAGAGCAAATTGTGGAGGGTACCAAATTCTAGACCTGCTCCCTTGAGTCAGATGTATTGGCACATGTCTGAGACAGACAATTGCAGATGGAGACCTCTCCCCATTAGTAAGAGATTAATACTTCCTATATATTTTGCCAGAATTGTCTCTGTTCTGCTTATAACTGGTTCTTGGGGCCAAGGTGTTCTTTCTGCAGTTCCTTCCCTGTGCATCTTGAGACCACTGAGGAATATTATCTATGGGTCACAAGGCTATGGGCAAAAATCACAGCATATAATTAACTCTGCCTGGAGACTCCATGTCTGTCCCCATAAAGTAACCAGATAACTCTGCCTGGAGATACCATGTCTGTCTCCATATAGTCACTAGGTGCCACGTCTGCTTTTTCTTGCTAGCCTAGATAAGTTTAACAATGTATATGTTTAACATATTCCTGTAAAGAATTTAACTATGCTGTTCCCTGCTTTTAGGATATAAATAATTGTGCTTGCTACAAATAAAGTTGGCTTTGATAGTTTGGATCAAAAACAAAAAAAAAAAAGAAAGCTGTTATTTTTTGAGATACCTTAAATTATTTATGTAAATAAATGTCTATTTTATCAATATAATAAGAGATTCTAGTTTTAAACTACTACTATTGTATCAGTAACTTATATGTCTTCTATTTAATCCAGTCTTCAAAATTGACCTATAAAATAGCAAAACAGTGTAATTGTACTACTATATAGAAAGCATTTCTAAATTTGCCACTGGAACCCAGAAGAATGCCTGACATTCACGTATGAACCGTGTATAAGTCGAAATTACATTTATCTATTACCAGCATTATTTTATTAGTGGCACAGGGATCAGTTATGCTATAAAAACATTTATTAAATTTAGATTTTCTACTTAATTATCTAAGTAAAATACTCTTGAGTTTATACTGGGCTTGGATCCTCTTTTTGCTTTGGAAACATTATGTCATATCCATCTGTTGCAGGCAAATGCATATCAATTTTTTCAACAGTGCCTTGTAGTATACTAATGGATAATCATTCTTTATTTTTTTTTTAGATGACTGGCATTTTATTCAATACAACCCTGAAGGAAAATAGGAGAGAGAAATCCCACAAAGAACAAAATGCATGTCTTTAGTAGGTCTTGGTAACTAAGCAAACATGTTACAATGAAGATAGAAATCATTTCTAATTGTTTCATCTGAGAGGCTTAAAAAGCAGTAAAGAGAAAGCTATACTATATTTAGATTTTCTTTGTCTCATAAAGACATTTTTCTAGCATTCATCAGTTTTGTCCTTTAACCAAATACAACAACATGTTCAATTCCCGCTTGGCTTGTACTGCGAATGCACTTTTTGGAATGATTTTTCAATTCCATTCAGATTTCAGTTGTTGGAAAACTTTTAGACACCAACGTGTTGCCTGTTGACTGCTCTGGTTCCAGGAAGACACTTTCCATAGCCTGCCAGAACAAGCCGAGTCTGAATATCGTGTTGGAGATTTTGCATTGTAGAAAACATGATGGTAGAATAATGACTGCTTCATTTTGGGGGTGAGGATTAAACAAAGCCCACTTTGCAAAAAGACTTAGGATGCAAATGTCTGCTTTATATTGCATCTCTATCCATAACTGGTGCTATAACTTTGACCAATGTATGCAATTCTGTCTCTCAGCAGCCACGTGCAACACATACAACTGAACTAAACAGGGATAGTACAGACATTCTCGCTCAGACAAAATCGTAAGTTCTAAAATCATGATCTTTTGCTGCATTCCAACTGAAATTCCTCCACACAGTCTTCAGCAAGCCCCTAGACGTCAACTGGAGATGGCATAAAAGCTGCCACCTATCTGCTATGATCCTACATTATCTTCCAAACTAGAACATACACTTTTTCGATAGATCTAGTTGACTGGCTTTGATCACAGAGTGACAGCATATCACCCATTCTATTACATCATTTATCACATTGTTCTTCTGCATTAGCGAGATTTCTCTCATCTTCATGTCCAATCCTGCTTCCCAGAGTGGCTCCCTTCTGATCCCCTTGTGATTTGTAATAGAAAGTTCTCTCTTCTGTTTTCACAATCATTTAGGAGGTCTTCTAGCAATGGCTTCTTACAAAGCTGAGAAAAAACAGTAGGAGGAGGCTGGGGTCAGTACCAGCTGAACTTGCTAATAGTTTTTCTTTTCTTTTTTTTTTTATATAATACATTTTTTATTATTTCAGCTCATACAAACTTAATAGGTACACTAGTTCCCTCCCTCCCTCCTCTTCCCCCCCCCCCCGAACCCCCTGTTGCCCCTCGCCGCACCCCTCCCGCCACATCCCCCCGTGCCTCCCGCCCCGATTCCCACAGTCCTTTCTTGTGCATGCCTGACTCTCCTCTGTGCCCTCCTCTCTGATGACGTACAAGGACCCAGTGGCATTTCCCTGAACCCCTTCCTGTATTCCCCTTAAGCATAGGAACACTTCTGTGGCTGTCAATTCCTTGCCTCCAAGGATCTCGGTGCCTTTAGCAGATGCTACACTTTGTGAGGTCAATAGTGTGTTGGACATTGCACCGGGCATACAATGTCCAATTATGATTGCTTCGGCCCTAACTTGTGTGGAGTATCTTGCAAATCATTGCTCCTCCCATCCTTTTGCTCTTACACTCTTACCGCCCCCTCTTCCGCAAATGTCCCTGAGCTTCAGGATGGGGAGAGATTAGTCTGGCCTAGTTCTAGGTGGTTGATATAGAGTCTCTGAAGTTCTGGATTGTGGTTCATTGATTTTCTTTTGCAGTTTTCTTGCTCCTGTAATGTCCTTCACTCCATTGTGATGGGCACTGTATGTCACCCCCTGGCCAGAGACAGAAAGCTGTTAAACTGGAGTCTTATTATAAGAGCACATTCAAGGGTAGATGTAATACTTATACCCAAAATTGGAATCGCAGGGTCATATGGCCTTAGGCAATGGGAGGGGTCACTCACCCATTTGCAAAATGGTTACTTTTTAATCTGCCGGACTATATGCCCTCCCCTTCTGGTGAGTTCATACCCCCTTAGTTGTAAATGATCAGGAACGAATTGTGAACTTAACTAGGTGTCACATTACTTTCTTGCAGTCCTTGATGGAGGCCTATTTTCTCTACTGTAACATGGTCACTTCTCTCCTTGTTTCTGGTGTGGCCCTCCAACCCCATCCCTCCTGGTCATAATCCTTGCAATTACTGTAGGTAATACATAGATTTACCTATGAGTGTCTCAAGATGGGCTGGGTGGGTTTGGTATTAGGAGCCATCTATTAGGGAGTACATACGGCGCTTAATTTTCTGTGTCTGGGATACGTCACTTAATATAATTGTTTCTAATGACATCCATTTCCCGTCAAATTCCAGTAATTCATCATTTTTGATGGCTGAGTAGTACTCCATTGTATGGATGTACCACAGTTTCCTTATCCACTCGTCAAATGTTGGACATTTGGGTTGATTCCATGTCTTTGCTATTGTAAACAGTGCTGCTATGAACATGGTCGTGCTTGTGCTATCGAGGTGAACCTCTGCTGTATGGGGGGTTATACCCAAAAGTGGAATCGCAGGGTCATATGGCATTTCGATCTTTAATTTCTTTAAGAATCTCCAGACAGCTCGCCAGAGTGGCTGTATGAGCCTGCATTCCAACCAGCAATGTAGGAGATTTCCCCTCTCTCCACATCCTCTCCAGCATTTGTTGTTGTTTGTGTTGTGGATTTTTGCCATCCTGACCAGGGTGAGATGATATCTCAGGGAAGTTTTGATTTGCATTTCCCTGATGGCTAGCTAAGGAAGTGGAGCATTTTTTAAGATATTTGTTAGACATTTTAATTTCATCCCTAGTAAAGTTTCTTTTAAGTTCCAGGGCCCATTTTTTAATTGGGCCATTAGTTTCCTTGGTGTTTAGTTTTCTAAGTTCTTTGTGCACTCTGGACAGTAGAGCTCTATCAGATATGTAGTTAGTGAAGATTTTCTCCCATTCTGTGGGTTGCCTTTGAGCTCGTGTTACAATCTCTTTATCTGAACAGAAGCTCTTTAATTTCACAAGATCCCAACTGTTGAGAGTTGGTAGCAGTGACTGTGCCATTGGATGTCTGTTTAGGAAAGGTTGGCCTAGCCCAATCAGCTCTAGGGAGTTCCCTATCCTTTCAACTATGGTTTTTATAGTCTCTGGCCCTATATCAAGGTCCTTGATCCATTTGGAATTAAGTCTTGTACATGGTGACAAGTATGGGTCCAGCTTTAATCTTCTGCATGTGGAGATCCAGTTTTGCCAGCACCATTTGTTGAAGATGCTGTTCTTTTTCCATTGGATTCTTTGGGCCCCTTTGTCAAAGACCAAATGGCTGTAATTTTGTGGGCTTACATCTGGGTCTTCAATCCTTATCCATTGATCTGTGTGTCTATTTTGGAGCCAGTACCAGGCTGTTTTTATAACTATGGATTTGTAATATAGACTACGGTTCGGTATGGTAATACCTCCAGCTGTGTTTTTGTTACTCAGGATTGTTTTTGCTATCCTGGGTCTTTTGTGCCTCCATATGAATTTTGAGATTGTTTGGTCAACTTCTTTAAAGAATTGCTTTGGGATTTTAGTTGGTATAGCACTGAATCTGTATATTACCTTTGGTAGGATGGTCATTTTTACGATGTTGATTCTGCCAATCCAGAAACATGGGAGGTCTTTCCACGTTCTGGTGTCTTCTGCTATTTCTTTCTTTAGGTTTTTAAAGTTTTCATTGTAAAGGTCTTTTACCTCCTTGGTTAGGTTTATACTAAGGTATTTCATTTTTTTAGGGGCTATAGTGAATGGGATGGTTTCTCTCAAGGCTTTTTCACTTCTTTCATTCTGGGCATATAGGAAGGCCTCTGATTTTTGCACATTTATTTTGTATCCTGCCACCCCGCTGAACTTCTCAATTGGTTCCAGGAGCTTCCTGGTGGAGTTTTTGGGATCACTCAGGTATACGATGATGTCATCTGCAAATAGGGATAGTTTGAATTCTTCCTTGCCGATTTGAATCCCTCTTATGTCCCTTTCTTGTCTTATGGCTTCAGCTAAGACTTCAAGTACAATATTGAATAGAAGTGGTGAGAGTGGACAGCCTTGTCTAGTTCCTGATCAAAGTGGAAATGCTTCCAATTGTTCCCCATTGAGCATAATCCTTGTTGTGGTCTTGTTATATACAGCTTTTATTATATTGATAATGGTTCCTTCCATTCCCACTGTCTCTAGTGTTTTGATCATAAAAGGCTGTTGGATCTTGTCAAAAGCTTTTTCTGCATCTATCGTGAGTATCATGTGGTTTTGGACTTTGGACTGGTTTACATGATGAATTACATTTAGTGATTTGCGTATGTTGAACCAGCCTTGTGTGCCGGGGATGAAGCTTACTTAGTCCCCGTGAATAATCTTTTTAATATGTTTTTGAATCCGATTTGCTATAACTTTGTTGAGAATCTTTGCGTATGTGTTCATTAGAGAGATCGACCTATAGCTTTCTTTTTTAAGTGACTCTATTAGGTTTGGGGATTAAAACGATATTAGCTTCATAGAAGGAATTTGGTAGTGTTCCTTCCATTGCTATTTGATGTAACAGTTTAAGGAGTATTGGTGTTATTACCTCCCTAAATGTCTGGTAGAACTCTGTGCTGAATTCATCTGGTCCAGGACATTTTTTGGTGGGAAGATTCAAGATTACTTCCTCAATTTCCTTATATGTTATAGGACTATTTAAATAATTCACAACTTCCTGATTCAATTTAGGTAAGTTGTGTTTACTTAGAAATTCATCCATCTCTTTTGTGATGTCAAACTTCACAGAGTATAAGTTTTTGAAATATGATGTTATAATTCTCTAGATTTCGTGGGTATCTGTATTGGTAACTCCATGTTCATTTCTGATTTTGTTAATTTGGGTTTTCTCTCTCCTGCTTTTGGTTAATTTAGCTAGGGGTGTATCAATCTTATTGATTTTTTCAAAGAACCAGCTTTTTGATTGGTTGATTTTTTCTATCGTTTTCTTAATCTCAATTTCAGATATTTCTCCCCTTATTTTGCTAATCTCCTCTCTTCTACTGCTTTTGGGATCAGATTGCTCTAGTTTCTCTAAAGCTTTAAGCTGCATTGTTAAGTTGTTTATTTCTGATGTTTCCATTTTTTTGATGTAAGCATTAAGAGCTATGAACTTACCTCTTAGAACAGCTTTCATTGTGTCCCAGAGATTTTGGTAAGTTGTATTTTCGTTATCATTCACTTTCAGGAAATCTTGAACTTCCTTTTTAATTTCTTCCTGAATCCTGTTCTCATTCAGCATCATAGTGTTAAGTTTCCAGGTGTTCGTGTATTTTCTCTTGTTTGATGTGTTGTGGATGTCCAGCTTTAGGCCGTGGTGGTCTCATAGGGCACAGGTTAGAATTTCAACTTTCTTGTGTATGTGTAGATTCATTTTGTGGCCCAATATGTGATCTATTTTGGAGAAAGTTCCATGTGCTGCTGAAAAAAATGTGTATTCTTTGGTGCGTGGGTGAAAAGTTCGATAGAGATCTGTAAGGTCCATTTCTTTCAGGGTTTGATTAAGGTCCAAAGTGTCTCTGTTAAGCTTTTGACCTGTTGATCTATCCCATGTTGAGAGGGCGGTGTTGAAGTCCCAAAGAATTATTGTTTGCAGGTTGATTTCTTGCTTTAGACGCTGTAGGGTTTTTTTAATGAATGTGGAGGGGCCCGTATTGGGTGCATATATGTTCAGTACTGTGAAGTCTTCCTGGTGAATTGTACCTGTGACTAAAATGTAGTATCCATCCGTGTCTGTTATAATTTTCTTTGGTTTGAAGTCCACTTTGTCTGATAACATAATGGTTACCCCTGCCTGTTTTCTGCTTCCATTAGCTTGTAGAATTGTTGACCAGCCTTTTATTTTTAGAGCGTGCCTATCTTTTGTGGTGAGATGGGTTTCCTGCAGGCAACAGATGGATGGTGATTTTTAATCCATGTTTGCAATCTGTGTCTCTTGATCGGTGAGTTAATTCCATTAACATTTAGTGTTATACACCCGAAACAAGGAGAGAAGGGACCATGTTACAGCAGGGAAAATAGGCCTCCACCAAGGACCCAAATAAGTAATGAGACATCTGATTAAGTTCACAGAATTTTTTTCCTGATCATTTACTACTGAGGGGGTGTGATCTCACCAGAAGAGGAGGGCATATAGTCTGGCAGATAAAAAGTAACCATTTTGCAAATGGGTGATAGACCCTCCCTTAGTATGGTTTCCCACTTTTATTGCATCTACCTTTGAATGTGCTTTTATCACAAGACTCTAACAGCTTTTTGTCTCTGGCCAGGGGGTAACATACAATGCCCACCAGGATGGAGTGAAGGGCATTGCAGGAGCAGCAAAACTGCAAAAGAAAATCAACAAACCATAATCCAGAATTTCAGAGACTCTATATCAACCACCTAGAACTAGGCCAGACTAATCTCTCCCCATCCTGAAGCTCAGGGAAATTTGTGGAAGAGGGGGCGGTAAGAGTGTAAAAGCAAAAGGATGGGAGGAGCAATGATATATAAGATACTCTATACTAGTTAGGGCTGAACCAATCATAATTGGACTTTGCATGCCCTGCGCATTGTCCAACACACTGTTGACCTCACAAAGTGTAGCATCTACTAAAGGCACCAAGATCCTTGGAGGTAAAGGATTGGCAGCCACAGCAGTGTTCCGATAACTAAGGGGAACACGGGAAAGGGTTCAGGGAAAGGCCACTGGGTCCTTGTACGTCATCGGAGAGGAGGGCCCAGAGGAAAATCAGACATGCACAAGAAAGGACTGACTCTCTGGGAATTGGGGCGGGAGGCACTGGGGGATGGGGAGGGATAGGGGTGGGGAAGAGGAACAGGGGGTACGGGGGGAGGAGGAGGAAGGGAGGGAACTGGTGTACCTAATAAGTTTGTATGAGCTGAAATAAAAAAAAAGAAAAAAAAACATTTAGTGTTATAATGGAGAAACTATTTTTAATTACAGACAGTTATTATGTTTAGTAGTTTTTATAAGTATATTGCTTCGCTTTTAATGGTGTTATATTTGCCTTCTGTTCTCCTGGATATGCCTGTTTTTTTCTTCATGCTTGAGTATCATCTCCAGGATTTTTTGAAGGCCTGGTTTGGTGGACATGTATCCCTTAAAGTTGTCTTTGTGCTGGAAAATTTTTCTTTCTCCCTCGATTATGACGGATAGTTTTGCAGGGTAAATCAGCCTGGGTTGACATTTTTGCTCATTCAATACTTGAAGTATGTCTCTCCAAGCTCTTCTTGCTTTTACTGTTTCGACTGAGAAGTCATTTGTTATTTTAATAGGTTTACCTTTAAAAGTCACTTTTTTTTTCTCCCTTGAAGCTCTCAGCACCAGTTCTTTATCTTGAATGTGGAGTGTTTTAACTATATTTGCTGTGGCGTACTTCTGTTTTGGTCATATCTGATTGGGGTGCGGAATGCCTTTTGTATATGGATGGGCCTGTCTTTTTTTAGATGAGGAAAATTTTCCTTGATGATCGTTTGAAAAATTTCCTCAGGGGTAGTATTTTGAGATTCTTGCTCAGGTATTCCATGAATACTAATGTTAGGCTTCTTCCGGGTGTCCCATATCTCTTGGATATTTCTCTCAAGTATCTTTTTGGCTTTAACAACCTCTTCCATTGAGTTGGTTAGTACTCCCACTTTATCTTCAAGGTCTGAAATTCTGTTTTCTGCTTCATTAGTTCTGTTGATAAGACTCTCTGTGGCATTCTGGGTTGAAGATAACTTGTCTTGTAGCTCAGTTTTAAACTCTGCTTGAGTCTGTTTTAACAGCTCCATGCCACTTTTTGTTTCTTGCACTGTTTTTCTCAACTCCTCCAAGTGTCTGTTGTGTTCCTCTTCAAATCGATTGATTCGATTATTTAATTCCTCCCGGATTTCCTCTTTCATAGTATTGAACATGGTAATGATCATATTTTGAAAGTCGTTATCCTGGGTCAGGCTTTCCTGGCCTTTTTCCGCGGGTTTGTTCTGGTTGGAGTCTAACATTATGGGATTAATTTCTTCAGTGGGAAATTTGTTTACTTGAGTGTTGCTTCTCATGGATTTGCACTTTGACTTTGGCATTGTCGTTTTAACTCTTAAGATCTTTCAATTTCACTAAATTGAATTATTTGGCCTTGGGTTCTGGGGGTGGGCAGGGACAGAGCTTACCTAGGTCAGGGGTGAGGCCCGGCTGTACCGCGTGCACGTCCAGACCAGCGGAGTGGGGTGGGGAATGTGAGGATGGGGGGTAGGAGTGGAGCTATTTAACCCGAGGGCAGCTGGGGCGGGACCCGGGCACAGGGGGAGGTCCTCCTTGTCCCTCGGCTCTGCGCGCGGCTCCGGCTGGATGGTGGGAGTCAGAGCCGGGTCCCTTTGGGCTGACCTGGGGTTCTGGTGGGTGGTCATGGCCGGGGCTTACCTAGAGTCGCGGGTTGAGGCCCGGCTGAACCGCGTGCGTGCGTCCCGACCGGCGCAGCGGGGTGGAGTGAAAGGGGGATAATCATTCTTTAAAGTATTACTCATTCTAGACTACCTGTCAACAGTGTCATAGGAGCTATGTTTCTTTCTTAAAATGTTTTTTTAATTGATTTATTTTAACTATGGTTCTTTGTCTCACCAGTTGTTTGGTTGTCTGCAAGAGGTCCATCAATGTTATTAGATGCCTCTCACAAGAAAAAGACTGTTTTTCTTTTGTAAAGGATGCAAAATGATGCTGTATATGCATTTCTATACATTCTGAAGCTGCTAAAAAGTTTCAAAATATGTTTGAAAATCTGCTTGCATCTTAAAAGACACCAGGTTTTAAGTGTTGTATGTAAAACTGTCATTTGGTGTAAATATAAAGATGGAAATGAACATATGGACATGTTCCTCACATGGCCTTAACAAAAGTATTTCTACAGGTGTCAGATATATTTGTTGAATATTGATTGTTTGAGTTTCATTAGATAGTGCAGCTTTTTCTAGTATCTAATCAGCAAGTAACAAAATGTATACTATCTTCATCAAATATAAAGATTCTAAAATGTAAAGACATACAACACTTTAGACAGAATATCTAACACTGAAATGATTTGTGTGAACATTATGAGTATGCTTTTGTCTCTTCCAGAGATATTTATGTAACTGGGATTATGCTTATTTTATTAAATTTATCTTTTAAAACTATGGACTTATAATTCCAGTAAGTAAATTGTTTTTTAAAAGTGGAAATGATCACAGTTGCCAATATCTCTATAAAATATAATGAGAGCTTTTAGGAATCCCAAATCAATTATTTGGTTATGCTTGTTTGTTGATCTATTAAATAGAGATAAATTATTGTAATTTTCTTATTTTTAGGATGTTAAAAACTTTTTTCTGAGCAAATAGAACTTCTGGAAGAAATTAGTAATACATGGGCTGGAAAAGGAAAACTAAGTCATCTTGAAAGTTAAAGTCATAAATTTTGTTCACCATCAATCTGAAAAAAAAAAGAAAATGAGGATAAGGTGTTTTGGATAATATTGAATTGAAAATTCTAAGCTTGTACAAAGCCCCAGGCTGGCTTGATGCTTGATTATTATGTATATATGTTCTTTTTCCTGTAAATGGTTTGTACATCATTACTGGTGTCTTTTCTATGGTACATTTTGACTTTTCAGTGATGCAAATTGCCTGAATAGTTTGGAGCTTTAAAATACATTCATTTGGAGTAGATAAACACATATTGAGTTCATGTTATTTTCTGGACCAATCTGGTGTGCACAGTTGAGGGGATTATTATGAACCATCATTTTCTGTGGATTTAATTAAGACTATAAATTCCTGAGAGCACAGACCTCATCATCTGTATATTTTAAACTGCATATACTGTAACATCAGAAACCTCATCTTTTCAAGAGCCTAGGCAACATGTGCATTCGATCTGATTGCACTGGGGAAAACAGACTTCTTCATAATTCTGTCCTGGGGCCTAGCTCTAGCTCTGATTTTAATCAGCTCCTGAGCTGATTCTTTTTGCATCCATGGCTACACATAGTCATTGACTGTGGTGCTTATTAGTAAGTCTCTAAGAGGTACAAAAGTAGACATGCAGCCGATTATTAAGTCTGATCTGATTTTCAGAGAATATATAAAGGAGAACAGCCTTCCTTTCATCACAGAAATTCTCTATAGTTTTGCAACTGTTCACAATCTATGAGGTTAAAGAATCAGGTAGAATAGAAATAATAAGGATTGAATATCAACAATGGTGCTTTAAAATTGTTTATTCCACCAGTAGGAATTAGTTTTAATTTCAGCTTAAACCACACAATACAATTCCCTTAATTCACAAATGCATTACAGGCTGACTCCATATATCCATACATTTAAGTAATATTGCACCCAATACTATTAAAAGTAATACCTAATTTTTCAGTAAAGAATATCTAAACAATACCTATTTTATGTAAAAAAATTCTCACATTTTTATCATACATGATCTTTGTAAACATTTTTTCCTAATTACAAAAGTACCTATATGCCAGATATAGGAAATATTTGCAGTGTAAAATATTACAGTGACTAAAAGTCATCCACAGTTTTGCCATACAGAGATAAACATTGTTAATAATTTTGCATGTATCTACAGATCTGAAGCTATATTTATAATTACATCTGTGAACCAATTCCAGGACAGAATCATATTTTACACAGGTTTTATTTTCTCTTAATCCTGAACTATAACTTGCTTTCCCTTGCAAATTCATATCCTTCCACAACAAGCTTTTAATTGTGGCACACCTTAGCTTACCTCCATATGGACTTCTATAATTCACTTAAACAATTTTTCATTGCCTGGCATCTTGTTTCTAATTGTTGCCTATTATAAATAATCTAATAATGAAAATCAGTATGCATTAATTTTTGTATACTGCTTTAATTATTTTTAGTATAAACTGCTGGAAGAGAAATAGCTACACAATATGTAACTTAAGAATTTTTATTTTTTGTTAAATTATAGCTAGTTTTATCACAATACATTTACATTTTTCTATAGAAAAGGAATCTGAAGTAATTTTATCAGAAGAAACATCTATACACATGCAAATATTTATACTCTGGGACTCTATTTTTCATATGATGTGACATCTGCACATAGTTGCATTTATTTCATTTGGCCATTATTTGTGAAGCAAATCAGTGTTGAAAAAACTTATTTATTCATGTTTTGTTAAATTGAGACTCTTTCCCCAAAGCTTTACCTGAACCCAACTATCATCAAATGAGAATGGAAAAAGTAAAACACCATGTGATTTTACATCAGCGTTGAGCTCTTTCAGAGTGTTTATACCCTGGAGAAATTCTATGTAAATGAAAGTGCAGTTGGAGCAAAAATGGTGAAATCCATTCAACATGCCTCTACCTAGTATCTACTTTGTAAAAGGTATTAAGTATTCATATTGCATTTCATGCATATGCAGTGTGTGAGATTGGTGCAGAATCATATAGAAAGACAGAAGCTATGTTTTCAAGGACTGCTTAGAAATGGCTATTGCAGTTTCAGATATTCAACAAAAAATGCTGCATGAGGGTTTATCAAAACCAAAAACAAATTTGATGAGATGATTAAAATTAGAATTAGGATTTAATGATCATGCAATCCATTCTATTAATTGTGTTTTAATCTCAAATTACTTAATAAAACGAAAACCTCCCCTAAAGTGTGCTATATCAAGACAGAAAATATTTATACTTTGAAGATAGAAAAATAGTATAGTTCAAGTGAATCTTGCCTTCATAGTCCATAGTAGAAATTCTTGCAAAAGGAATAATGGTGAAAAGTTAAATTTTAGAATTGAAGAGGGGATGAGTAAGGAGTCTATTGAATTCCTGCTAAGCATTTGTGCTGATTTAAAAATCAATTCTATTATAATCACTTTGTTGGGTTCTTTGAAAAGGCAAGGGAAAGAAGTTTGCCCTTATATAATAAGAGTCTAGCATTGCATCCTATTTAATAGAACATAATAATAATAATGAATGATTACATTGACTTGATTGGATCAGGACTCAACTAAGAGATTCACCCCTAGGAAGATTTTTGAGGACGTTTTCAGGACAGATTAACTAGGTGAAGAACAGCCTTCTTCTGAGTGGGTATGTTCTTGCAAGTAGCATAGTTGGTATGAAATCCAAGATAAGAAGTATTATTTACCTGCCTGCTTTTTCCCCCTGTGGATTACTGCATCTATCCCATTGTTGTTGCTGCTGCTGCGGCCCATCCTTCACTGACAACAGAACACAGTTTCTTCTGCCTTCCACATAAACTGAAGATTAGTGGCACTCCAAAATTCCTACAGGCCTTTAGTGTCAGATTAGGACTCCTAGGACATCAATCTTTGTGTACTGAGCTGCTATGGAGGTCTCAGCCTCTTCACAGAGCAGATGGCATTGTTGTAGTACTCATCCCTACTCAGTCATTAGTCAAGTCTACAGGAACCTGTGATATTAAAATTCATGTTTAGCCACTTATCACCTCTACAGGTCATACTTTTTAACATATTATACATATATATTATAACAAGATGTCTTCACAAACATTTTTGAATAAATTGGCTATTTACAACACATCTTGTCATAGTTAGTCACAGGTGTCAACTTGACAGTTGAGGGCTTGAGTTCTGGGCACATTTCTAGAGAATTGGTTGTTGAGTTAGGCCCAGGGGAAACCTGCAAGCAATTGTCTGGCTCATGAGGAAGGCCTAGCCCCTGGTGGGTGAGACTAGACCCTGGAATAAAATACGGACATCTGGTTGACAGAGCTGACATCCTTGTGTACACTTGGCACGTAATGATTGTCCCCCACTCAGCCGTTAGGTAGAGATGGTATAGTCAGTTTCTTCCCCCCTGGTGTTGGTGTGAGCTCTCCTATCAAACTGTAGTGAGAACTGTAACCGGACAATCATAAAAGAAAATAAACCCCTTGTTCCCTTAAGCGGTTTGATGGTGATTTTCTCAGCATCCTTGTAGGCTAACTGTAATAGATCTTTACAGTTACAAGCAAATTTAAGGGTTGTTAAAGGGCATGGATTACTTGAGGGGCTTATGAATATGTTGTATGTTAGAAGTGAGTTTAATCCAGAAGAATAGAACCCTGGGTTATCAATCATAGATCAGTAGCAGCATGCATGCAAATTTTTACACATAGCTGCCCTAAATGGACATAAATGAACTATGTAAAGAGACGGATAGAAAAAAATGAGTAGGTTTATTATTCTACTGCACACAACTTTTTGAAGAATTTTATTATCATTCTGAATATATATTTATTGTATTCATTAGAAAAGTTTCTGTTGGTCAACTTAGGTTTATATAAAATGTTACAAATATTCTACACAGGATGAAAAAAGCAAAAATTAAATTTCCTATGGAATCAAAGAAAACTTTAAATAGTCAAAATAATCTTGAGGAAAATAAGCAGTGCTAAAGACATGAAAATATCTGGTTCCAAAATATACTACAAAATCACAGTAATAAAAAAACACATGGTACAAAAACGGATACAAATACTGAAGGAACACAACATAGAATCTAAATACAACACCATTTCTACCACCTGATTCTCAGTAAAGGTTCTGAATGCATATATCAGAGAAAAGGCAATTTCTTCAAATTGAAACAGAGTAAACATCCCCATGTAGAAGAATGAAACTAAATTGCTAATGTTTATGCTATACAAACATCAATTCAAATTTAAGACCTGAAACTAAAACTACTAGAAGAAATCAAATCAAGATATAGGCATATGAAATGACTTCTGGATAGAACTCTAAGAGTTCAAAAAATAATAGCAGAATTTCACTAATTAGTTGCATAGAGTTGTATGAAATTAAATAGCTTATGAATATCAATGTAAATAATAAGAGTACAGAGAACCTGCAGAATGGGAGATCATTGACAGGTATTCCTCTAAGGATTAATATCTGAAATATATATTAAAATGTAAAATATTAAACACCAAACCAGAAACAACAGAAGCAATAAATGAGCAAATTTCACAACAGAAAAAGTTCAAATTACTGATAAATATATGACAAATTCTCAAATTGGCCATATAGAAGTTCAAAACTACATTGAAATTCCATCTCATCTCAATTAGAATAACTTTCTTCAAGAAAATAAACACAAATGCTGTTGATGATACAGGGAGAGAAGTGAGAAACTTTAAGACTTTGTTGATGTTAATGTAAATCAGTACAGCCATAAAAATTTGTATGGAGGTTCATCAAAAAAACTGAAAAAATTGTTAAGTATAACTACATTTTATTCATCTATATCACTCCTGGATATATACCTAAGTCAATATACCACAGAAAGGCTTTCATGTCCATGAGTATTGAACCACTTCTCGCAATAACTAAAGAAATCTGTTAGCATATAATAGAGATAACTGCTTACCCAATTGCCTAATCTTATTCATTGCAGCACTGTACACAATAGCAAAGTTATGGAATTAGCTAAGATGTCCATCATAAGATGAATGGACAAAGATAATGTAAGACACAGTGAATCTTACTTGGCAATGAAGGACAAAAATTATGTTGTTTATAGAAAAATTGAAGGAACAACAGATCACTACATGAAGTCATACATGGACAAATATCATGTGTTTTCCCTCATATTCAGAATCTAGACTAAAATAAAATTATGAGAAGAGAAAATATTACTGGGAGGAAAGAATAAGATGTAAAGAATGAGAGTGGGAACAAGATAGGGTAATAAAGGTGTACATGGTCAAAGTACTTTATATACATTAGTGCAGTTGTCTACATGGTTGCTGAAAAATGACCATCAGATGGCTTAAGGGAAGAGGAGTTTATTGTCTCTTATGATTATCTGGTTACAGTTCTCAATTCAGCTTGACAGGAGAGCTCACGCCAACACCAAGGCAGAGGGACCTGACGACATCATCTCTACATAATGACTGAGTCAGGGACAGTTCTTACTTGCCAGACCAGCATGTTTGGCCAAGTATACACAAGGATGCCAACTCTGTCAACCAGATGTCTGTATTTTATTCCAGGGCCTAGTCCCACCCACCATGGGCTGGGCC
Organism: Typhlomys cinereus; assembly: GCA_023101885.1. NCBI lineage: Eukaryota > Metazoa > Chordata > Mammalia > Rodentia > Platacanthomyidae > Typhlomys > Typhlomys cinereus. The sequence continues at coordinate 1,818,761 of JALPQD010000180.1, forward strand.
TTCCCCATCAGCTAGACAAGCTCCTGCAGGTTTGCTCTGGACCTAACTCAACCACTGATTCTCTCCAAATGTGCCCAGAGCTCAAACCTTCAACTGTCAAGTTGACACCTGTGCATAACTATGACACATATCTATGTCATTATGTCATAATGAAGTCAAATGTTGTGGTTTTCACTTGTAATCACAGCTCTTGAAAGCTAGGAAAAGATGATTTTCATGAGTTTAAGGCCAGACTGGGCTACAGTATAAAGTCGTGTCATAAGACAAAAACATGTCATAATCATTTTGTACAACTAATATATGCTAAAACAAAAGAAAAGAAAACAAATATAAGTGTTAGAGATTAACTAATTTAAAGACCAGACATTGGACTAGAGAAATGGCTCAGGGATAAGCCTCTGACTCACATTCAGAAGGATCTGAATTTGGATCCCAGATTCCAAGTAAAAATGCCATGTAGGCTGTTAAGTTTCATTGTCTGGCTTCCAGCTAATACTATGTGTTCATCCTGGTTTGCAGAGGGCCACCTTGTATCACCATACATCTGTTCTGTGTTCCACAGAGAACTAGTCTTGTTGTAGGGCTGTATCCTATATCCGCAAATAAATTCAATTATCTCTCAGGAGTTTTCATCTTCTCTGTCTCATTAGGATTAGGGCTTCAGAATATGAATTTTGAGGGAACAGAAACATTGACCAATATCAGTCTTTGTTTAGTAAATTTTAATCCTATGGCAAAGATGGATTTCTGACACTTTTTGACATAACAGATAATTCAATAAGGACATTAATTCCAAAGAATGTTTGTTGCAAATTCTTAGAATAAAATGGTTAAAATAATATTTCAAATTAAATCTCTATTTTTTTACCCTTGCTTAGAAAGTGTAAAGCATCATAAGATTTTTTGTCATTTTATAACAGTTTGAAATTAAAAAGAATGGGGGCTAGAAAGATGGCTCAGGGGTTAAGCTTCCGCCTTGCAGGCAGAAGGTCCTGAGTTCGGATCCTAGATCCCACGTATAGACGCCAGGCAGAAGCGGGGGCGGCCTGCGTTTCCGGTCCTGGTAGGGCGGAGCCTGTGAATCCCGGGGCAGAAGGAGGTGGAGGCGTCCATGGTGGTTCGCGAATTCGTCCGTGGTTCTACACATACGCAGACACACACACACACACACACACACACACACACACACACACACGCATGCGCACAGTTGAATAAAAAAAAAAAAAAAAAAAAAGAATGGAGTTACCAGGTGTATTAGTCAGGTTCTCTAGAGATGCAAAATTGACACAATGAATATTTATATATATAATATAAGGAATTTATTGACTTGACTTACAGTATGGCTGAGGTAGTCCAACAATTGCTGCCAGTAGCCAAGGTAGTTCAACGATGACTGCCAATAGGTGCTCAGTTCAGTAGTCAAGTGGGTGATGGCTGAAGGCTGGAGAATTCCAAGTATCTTTAGTCTAGGTGATGATGACTTGGAGTGTTGGAAGGCTAGAGTGTCGAAGAAACTGGGTGGCTAGAAGGAAGCGATTCCTAGCACAGCTGCAATAAGCATCTCTTCTCTTTGGTGGCTCCTTTTTATGTGATGCAGTACTGGGAGGATCCTATGAGATCTTTGGAGGTTTTGATAGGATCTAGGGAGCAGGTATAATCCTATCAGGTGATCTCAGTTGATCCTTACAGATGTGGTCTCAGCCCATCTTAGTTAATAGCAAGTTGATACCTAGGCTTAACTATCACAAGTCCACCCCTTGCCAACTTGACACCAGATCACATTTCCTTAAGCTACTCTTAATCTCCACATAAAAATAGTAAGATTCATAATTCCACCTAACATAATTGGCCACATACAATAGCACACACATTATTTTTCCAAGATTAATGACAATGCCCCTTGAGAAATGCTTAGTCTTTAGTGTCCCATGAAACAATATCACAATGTAGATTACAGCATTTCATCTCATAACTATAGATTAACATTACATTACATAACATAAATATCTTCTTAGAGTATGTGCACATGTACAAGCCTATTCTTTACAGTCTAGACCAGGAGCACTCATGGCAGTTATAGTCCTCATTTCTGTAACTGTTTATGTAGCCTTAGGTGGTATTTATAACTACTTTCTTCTACTACCCATTCTGTATTTCCTCCATCTTCAGCAAGCATTTCCACATGCTTTACCTGGAGGGGTTACCCATAACTTCATTCCTGGAGTATCTGGACCATTTAATGTCCTTCCTCTGTTGGGTTGCTGTAAATTCCCATTGACCTTAATCACAGGAGATGGTAATATCAAAAGATGCCCTAGTGGATCTCTTGCACTCCAGACATACTCTTTCTTACCACCATTATGTAGAATCAATCCAATTTTCTCTTGGTTTTCTGGGTCAATCACTCCTCCTAACATTGTTGTTAGCCTTTTGACTTTCTTAGCTTGTTGACTCAAGGGCATTAGAAGCCCAAAATAACCAGGAGGAAGCCTTAGCTTCCAGTTCAAAGGAATAGTTGCTGTATCTCCTGGCAGAAGACTCCTGCTCTAGACCCAAAACTTCTAAGCCAGTAGAACACAGGCTCACAGGAGCAGGAAGCAAAAATATTCCTAATGGGTCACTAGGGGTGATAGTAAGGGGAGCTATTCCTGTTTCCACCCCTTGATTCCTGGACCCGTGAATCTTGGCTATAGGAGACACAGTACCATATATTAGACTCTGGTTTAAGAAATATACTGCCTTCTGGAGAATTCTGCCCTATCCCTCCAGACTATTACCACCTAATTGACACTGTAATTGTGCCTTTAGAAGGTCATTCCAACATTCTATCAAGCCAGCTGCTTCAAGATTGTGGGGAACATGGAAGGCCAGTGAATTCCATGGTCATGAGCCCAGTGCTATACTCTTTAGCTGTGAAATGAGTTCCCTGCTTAGAAGCAATGCTATGTGGAATACCATGATGGTGGATAAGGCACTCTGTAAATTCACTGATATCAGGTAGTCTTAGCAGAAGAATGACATGAAGGAAAGGCAAATCCATAGCCAGAGTAAGTATCTATCTTGGTAAGGACAAAGCACTGCCCCTTCCATCTTGGAAGTGGTCAAATGTAGTCAACCTGCCACCACATTGCCGGTTGGTCACCCCTAGGAATGGCTCCTTATCGGGGACTCAGCGTTGGTCTCTGCTGCTGTCAGACTTGGCACTCAGCAGCAGCTGTAGCCAGGTCAGCCTTGGTGAATGGAAGTCCATGTTGTTGAGCCCATGCATAACCATTTCTGCCACTATGTCCACTTTGTTCATGGGCCCATTGGGCAATGACAGGAATGGCTGGGGAAAGAGGCTGACTGTCCACAGAATGGGTCATCTTATCCACCTGATTATTGAATGTTTCTTCTGCCAATGTCATCTTTTGATGAACATTCACATGAGACACAAATATCTTTGTATCCTTTGCCCATTGGAAGAGATGTATCCACTTGTTTCTTCCCCAGATGTCTTTCTGGACAATTTTCCAATTATGTTCCTTCCAAGACCCTGACCATCCAGCCAAACCATTGGCTACAGCCCATGAATCAGTATACAGTCACACATCTGGCCATTTTCTCTTCCAGGCTGTAACTGTTATTCTCTACTATTGCTGTGAGAGAACACTCAAAGTCAATCAACTTAAGAGAGCCCAGTGCTATACTTCTTTAGCTGTTACAGCCTGGAAGACTGATTGCTGCAAAGGCAAGCTTCTCCTGGAGGTAGGGTGGGACTAATCCACCTCGAGGCCCACACCTTGTGACTGCCTTCCTCCAGCAAGGCTCCGCTTCTCAAGGTGACATGACATTGCCAAACACAGGAGACTGTGGGGGACACATTTCAAACCATGACACAGGCAAAGTGTACAACCATGTGCACTGCCTGAAGTTCTCCCCACTGGAAAGATTTCCCTTCTCCAGTGTCCTTTAGGTTGTTGCAGAAAGGGGTTGCAGCGCTGCAGCTGTCCACTTCTGGGTGGCACCTGAATAGCAAGCAGAACCATCTGTGAACCAGGCTCTAGCCTTCTCTCCTTCAGTCAGCTGATCATAAGACACACCCCAGGAGGCCATAGGTACATGCTTGGGAACAGGCATTGCAACAGGCTGAGGAACCATAGGCATTTGGGCAACTTCTTCATGCAGCTTTCTTGTGCTTTCAGGACCTGCTCAGGCCCTGTCTCGTATGTACCATTTCCATTTGATAATAGATTGCTGCTGTGCCCGTCCAACTTTATGGCTTGCTAGGTCAGATAACACCGAACTCATGATGGGTAACTCAGTTCGCGTGGTAACTTTGTCCACCAGGGCCCAATAACAAGCCAAGAGTTGTTTCTCAAAAGGAGAGTAATTGTCTGCGGATGATGGTAGGGCCTTGCTCCAAAATCCCAAGGATCTCCTCTGTGATTCATCTATGGGAGCCTGCCAGAGACTCCAAATAGCATCTCCATCTGTGACGGATACTTCCAATACCATTGGGTCTGCTGGATCATATGGTCCAAGTGGCAAGGCTGCCTGTACAGCACTTTGAACCTGCTGAAGAGCCTTCTCTTGTTCTGGGCCCTGCTCAAAGCTGGAAGCTTTCTGAGTTACTTGATATATGGGTCTAAGTAACACATCCAAGTGAGGAATGTGCTGCCCCCCCAAAATCCAAAAAGGCCCACTAAATGTTGTGCTTCTTTCTTAGTGGTGGGAAAGACCAGGTGCAACAATTTATCCTTTACTTTAGAGGGGATATCTCTACATGCCCCACACCACTGAACTCCTAGAAATTTTACTGAAGTAGAAGGTCCTTGGATTTTGGTTGGATTTATTTCCCATCCTCTGTTGCACATATGCCTTACCAACAAATTCAAAATGCTTGCTACTGCCTTCTCACTTGGTCCAATCAGCATAATATCATCTGTATAATGGACCAGTGTGATACCTTGTGGAAGAGACAAGCGATCAAGATCTCTGCGAACCAAGTTATGGCATAGGGCTGGAGAATTAATATACCCTTGAGGTAACACTGTAAATGTATACTGCTGGCCTTGCCAACTGAAAGCAAATTGCTTCTGATGATCTTTATGAATAGGTATGGAGAAAAAAGCATTCGCAAGATCAATAGCTGCGTACCAAGTACCAGGTGATGTGTTAATCTTCTCAAGCAACAAAACCACATCTGGTACAGCAGTTGCAATTGGAGTCACAACTTGATTAAGTTTGCAATAATTGACTGTCATTCTCTATGATCCATCTGTATTCTGCACAAGCAAAATGGGAGAGTTAAAAGGAAATGTGGTAGGAACCACCACCCCTGCATCCTTCAAATCCTTTATGGTGGCACTAATTTCTGTAATTCCTCAAGGTATGTGACACTGTTTCTGATTCACGATTTTCCTTGGTAGAGGCAATTCTAAAGGTTTCCATTTGGCCTTCCCAACCATAATGGCTTTTACTCCACATTTCAAGGAACCAACGTGAGGATTCTGCCAACTTCTAAGTATATCTATACCAATTATACATTCTGGCACTGGAAAAATAACCACAGGATGAGTTTGGGAACCTACTTGACCTACTGTGAGTCTAACATTAGCCAAAACTCCATCAATCACCTGTCTCCCATATGCCCCTTCTTTAACTGGAAGGCCGCAGTGCTTTTTAGGATCTCCTGGAATCAATGTCAACTCAGATCCAGTATCTAGTAAACCCTGAAATGTCTGATTATTTGCTTTCCTCCAATGCACAGTAACTCTAGTGAAAGGCTTCAGGTCCCTTTGTGGAAGGAAAGGAGAAAGACTAATATTAAAGCATTTTGCTATGATGCCATGGTCCTTCCTTAAAGGGGCCTGGCCTCCCGTTCATTCAAGTGGTGCTGGATCTGTAAACTGGCACAAATCTGGAAATTAGTTGATAGGCTGTGATTCTTTGCTGCTATGATGATTCAAAGCAACTTTTCCTTAATTTATTTTAGAATTTTTCTGCTTGTACAGGTCAAATTAGAACTTTGTAGACTTCTTATCTATTTTACTTTTGGGGACACCATGGTTGATAAGCCAATGCCAAAGGTCTAAGCGAGTGAGACCTTCATAAGTACTGTTCTGTTTATGCTGTACATTATGGTTAGTATGCTTACTTTGCCATTGGCAATTTAATGCTGCCACTTGGCCCCTAGTACTACTCAATCCACCTAGGCCCACTGAATTTAAGTCTTCCAACTGGGCAGTTGCATCTCCCATTGTTAGTCCTGACACAAGGAGAAGTGGGAGCCTTCATAAGGAAAAAAACAAATGGTAATAGCATAAGATAATCAGCAGTAAAGATTAAGGTTATAAATTTGTCTTTCTGATGTAAAAAGTAATAGAATTTGTGACAACATAGGATCAGAGTATAATTAGGGATATTAGAGAGATCTATTTTTAGTAATAGCTACAAAATTAAAGCAGATGAGTTGTTTTCATACCCTTAGAGTTCTTTCATGAATGATTTTAGCTCTTATCATGGGAGTTCTGTACCTGCTGGGAATGCGTAAAATCAAATTAGTAGAAAAAACCTTTTTCTGAACAACTTGTCACATGCCATAACAAGCTGTAATCCATTTTCGGTATTTATCTAAATTATGTCTATGCAATCACATTCCAGAAGAGCCTCACAAAACATGACAAGTAAATGTAATGTTACATCTTAGATGAGATATTTAGAGCACAAAGGAAAATATTTTTTGCTTGTGTGCATGTGTGTAAGAGTGTGTGCCTCTGTGTGCCTGTGGAAACTCAAGAGTTTCTTGAATCATTCTGGATTGTTCTGCCTCACTTTTGATTTGCTATAGGGTTTGCCATGCTCTGCCTTCCAGGAAGGGAAATGCAGGTAACTACAATTTCCACCCAGCATTTTTGTGTGGGATCTGCAATTTGAACTCAGGTCTTCCTCCTTGTGAGCAGAGGTTTAAACCATGAGTCATCTCTCCAGCCATGAAAAAAGGAAAACATTAGGAAATAGGAAAATATTAATACAGACCAAAAAATTTCTTTTTTTATTATTAATATATTTTTATTATTATTTCAGCTCATACAAACTTAATAGGTAGACCAGTTCCCTCCCTCCCTCCTCCTCCGCCCTAACCCCCTGCTCTCCCTCCCCTCACCCCTCCCACCCCATCCCCCGTGCCTCCCGCCCCAATTCCCAGAGTCCTTTCTTCTGCATGCCTGATTTTCCTCTGGGCCCTCCTCTCCGATGATGTACAAGGACCCAGTGGCCTTTCCCTGAAGCCTTTCCCATGTTCCCCTTAAGCATAGGAACACTGCTGTGGCTGCCAATCCCTTGCCTCCAAGGATCTTGGTGCCTTTAGCAGATGCTAGACTTTGTGAGGTCAATAGTGTGTTGGACATTGACCAGGGCATGCAAAGTCCAATTATGATTGCTTCAGCCCTACCTTTAATGGAGTTTCTTGCATATCATTGCTCCTCCCATCCTTTTGCTCTTACACTCTTACCGCCCTCTCTTCCGCAAATTTCCCTGAGCTTCAGGATGGGGAGAGATTAGTCTGGCCTAGTTCTAGGTGGTTGATATAGAGTCTCTGAAGTTCTGGATTATGGTTTGTTGATTTTCTTTTGCAGTTTTGCTGCTCCTGCAATTCCCTTCACTCCATCCTGGTGGGCATTGTATGTCACCCCCTGGCCAGAGACAAAAAGCTGTTAAACTAGAGTCTTGTGATAAAAGCACATTCAAAGGCAGATGTAATAAAAATGGGAAACCACAGTGAGGGAGGGGTCTATCACCCATTTGCAAAATGGTTACTTTTTATGTGCCAGACTATATGCCCTCCTCTTCTGGTGAGATCACACCCCCTCAGTAGGAAATGATCAGGAACGAAAGTCTGTGAACTTAATCAGATGTTTCATTACTTATTTGAGTCCTGATTGAGGCCTATTTTCCCTGCTGTAACATGGTACCCTCTCTCCTTGTTTCTGGTGTGGCCCTCCTACCCCATCCCTCCTGTTCATAATCCTTGCAATTACTGTATTGCAGAGATTTTTCTATGAGTGTCTCTAGGTGGGCTGGGTGGGTTTGGTACTAGGAGCCACCTATAGGGAGTACATACGGCGCTTAATTTTCTGGGTCTGGGATACTTCACTTAATATAATTGTTTCTAATGACATCCATTTCCTGGCAAATTCCAGTAATTCATCATTTTTGATGGCTGAGTAGTACTCCATTGTATAGATGTACCACAGTTTCCTTATCCACTCATCAACTGTTGGACATTGGGTTGATTCCATGACTTTGCTATTGTAAACAGTGTTGCTATGAACATGGTCATGCTTGTGCTGTCGAGGTGAACCTCTGCTGTATGGGGGGTTATACCCAAAAGTGGAATTGCAGGGTCATATGGCATTTCAATCTTTAATTTCTTTAAGAATCTCCAGATGGCTCGCCAGAGTGGCTGTATGAGCCTGCATTCCCACCAACAATGTAGGAGAGTTCCCCTCTCTCCACATCCTCTCCAGCATTTGTTGTTTGTATTGTGAATTTTTGCCATCCTGACCGGGGTGAAATGATATCTTAGGGAAGTTTTGATTTGCATTTCCCTGATAGCTAAAGAAGTGGAGCATTTTTAAAGATATTTTTTAGACATTTTAATTTCATCCCTGGTAAAATTTCTTTTAAGTTCCAGGGCCCATTTTTTAATTGGGCCATTGGTTTCCTTGGTGTTTAGTTTTCTAAGTTCTTTGTGCACTCTGGACAGCAGAGTTCTATCAGATGTGTGGTTAGTGAAGATTTTCTCCCATTCTGTGGGTTGCCTTTGAGCTCGTGTTACAATCTCTTTATCTGAACAGAAGCTCTTTAATTTCACCAGATCCCAACTGTTGAGAGTTGGTAGCAGTGACTGTGCCATTGGATGTCTGTTTAGGAAAGGTTGGCCTAGCCCAATCAGCTCGAGGGAGTTCCCTATCCTTTCAACTATGGTTTTTATAGTCTCTGGCCTGATATCAAGGTCCTTGATCCATTTGGAATTAAGTCTTGTACATGGTGACAAGTATGGGTCCAGCTTTAATCTTCTGCATGTGGAGATCCAGTTTTGCCAGCACCATTTGTTGAAGATGCTGTTCTTTTATCATTGGATACTTTGGACCCCTTTGTCAAAGACCAAATGGCTGTAATTTTGTGGGCTTATATCTGGGTCTTCAATCCTTATCCATTGATCTGTGTGTCTATTTTGGAGCCAGTACCAGGCTGTTTTTATAACTATGGATTTGTAATATAGACTAAGGTTCAGTATGGTAATACCTCCAGCAGTGTTTTTGTTACTCAGGATAGTCTTTGCAATCCTGGGTCTTTTGTGCCGCCATATGAACTTTGAGATTGTTTGGTCAACTTCTTTGAAGAATTGCTTTGGGATTTTAATTGGTATAGCATTGAATTTGTATATTGCCTTTGGTAGGACGGTCATTTTTATGATGTTGATTCTGCCAATCCAGGAACAAGGGAGGTCTTTCCACCTTCTGGTGTCTTCTGCTATTTCTTTCTTGAGGGTTTTAAAGTTTTCATTGTAAAGGTCTTTTACCTCCTTGGTTAGGTTTATACCAAGGTATTTCATTTTTTTAGGGGCTATAGTAAATGGGATGGTTTCTTTCAAGGCTTTTTCACTTCTTTCATTCTGGGCATATAGGAAGGCCTCTGATTTTTGCACATTTATTTTGTATCCTGCCACCCTGCTGAACTTCTCAATTAGTTCCAGGAGCTTCCTGGTGGAGTTTTTGGGATCACTCAGGTATAAGATCATGTCATCTGCAAATAGGGATAGCTTGACTTCTTCCTTGCCGATTTGAATCCCTTTTATGTCCCTTTCTTGTCTTATGGCTTCAGCTAAGACTTCAAGTACAATATTGAATAGAAGTGGTGAGAGTGGACAGCCTTGTATAGGTCCTGATCAAAATGGGAATGCTTACAATTGTTCCCCATTGAGCATAATCCTTGCTGTGGGCTTGTTATATACAGCTTTTATTATATTGATAAAGGTTCCTTCCATTCCTACTGTCTCTAGCGTTTTGATCATAAAAGGCTGTTGGATCTTGTCACAGTCTTTTTCTGCATCTATCGAGAGTATTATGTGGTCTTGGATTTTGGACTGGTTTACGTGATGAATTACATTTATTGATTTGCATATGCTGAACCAACCTTGTGTGCCGGGGATGAAGCCTACTTGGTCCCCATGAATGATCATTTTAATGTGTTTTTGAATCCGATTTGCTAAGACTTTATTGAGAATCTTTGCGTCTGTGTTCATCAGAGAGATCGGCCTATAGTTTTCTTTTTTAAGTGAATCTTTATTAGGTTTGGGGATTAAAATGATATTAGCTTCATAGAAGGAATTTGGTAGCGTTCCTTCCTTTGCTATTTGATGGAACAGTTTAAGGAGTATTGGTGTTATTAACTCCTTAAATATCTGGTAGAACTCTGTACTGAATCGATCTGGTCCAGGACATTTTTTGGTGGGAAGATTTGAGATTACTTCTTCAATTTCCTTATATGTTATAGGATTATTTAAATAATTCACAACTTCCTGATTCAATTTAGGTAAGTTGTGTTTACTTAGAAATTCATCCATCTCTTTTGTGTTGTCAAACTTCACAGAGTATAAGTTCTTGAAATATGATGTTATAATTCTCTGGATTTCTTGGATATCAGTAGTGATATCTCCATGTTCATTTCTAATTTTGTTAATTTGGGTTTTCTCTTTCTTGCTTTTGGTTAATTTAGCTAGGGGTGTATCAATCTTATTGATTTTTTCAAAGAACCAGCTTTTTGACTGGTTGATTTTTTTCTATTGTTTTCTTAATCTGGATTTCAGATATTTCTCCCCTTATTTTGCTAATCTCCTCTTTTCTACTACTTTTGGGATCAAATTGCTCTAGTTTCTCTAAAGCTTTAAGCTGGATTGTTAAGTAGTTTATTTCTGATGTTTCCATTTTTTTGATGTAGCCATTAAGAGCTATGAACTTACCTCTTAGAACAGCTTTCATTGTGTCCCAGAGATTTTGGTAAGTTGTATTTTCGTTATCATTCATTTTCAGGAAATCTTGAATTTCCTTTTTAATTTCTTCCTGAATCCAGTTCTCATTCAGCATCATAGTGTTAATTTTCCAGAATTTAGTGTATTTTCTCTTGTTTGTTGTGTTGTGGATGTCCAGCTTTAGGCCGTGGTGGTCTGATAGGGCAGAGGTTAGAATTTCAACTTTCTTGTACATGTGTAGATTCGTTTTGTGGCCCAATATGTGATCTATTTTGGAGAAAGTTCCGTGTGCTGCTGAGAAAAATGTGTATTCTTTGGTGCATGGGTGAAAAGTTCGATAGAGATCTGTAAGGTCCATTTCTTTCAGGGTTTGATTAAGTTCCAAAGTGTCTCTGTTAAGCTTTTGACCTGTTGATCTATCCCATGTTGAGAGGGCGGTGTTGAAGTCCCCAAGAATTATCGTTTGCAGGTTGATTTCTTGCTTTAGACGCTGTAGGGTTTTCTTAATGAATGTGGAGGGGCCCGTATTGGGTGCATATATATGTTCAGTATTGTGAAGTCTTCCTGGTGAATTGTACCTGTGACTAAAATGTAGTATACATCCGTGTCTGTTATAATTTTCTTTGGTTTGAAGTCCACTTTGTCTGATATCATAATGGCTACCCTTGCCTATTTTCTGCTTCCATTAGCTTGTAGAATTGTTGACCAGCCTTTTATTTTTATGGCATGCCTATCTTTTGTGGTGAGTTGGGTTTCCTGCAGGCAGCAGATTGATGGATTGTGATTTTTAATCCAAATTTGTATCTGTGTCTCTTGATCGGTGAGTTAATTCCATTAACATTTAGTGTTATAATGGAGAAACTATTTTTAATTACAGACAGTTATTATGTTTAGTAGTTTTTATAAGTATATTGCTTCGCTTTTAATGGTGTTGTACTTGCCTTCTGTTCTCCTGGATATGCCTGTTTTTTTCTTCAAGCTTGAGTATCATTTCTAGCATTTTTTGAAGGCCTGGTTTGGTGGACATGTATCCCTTCAAGTTGTCTTTGTGCTGGAAGATTTTTCTTTCTCCCTCGATCATGACGGACATTTTTGCTCATTTAATACTTGAAGTATGTTTCTCCAAGCTCTTCTTGCTTTTACTGTTTCGACTGAGAAGTCATTTGTTATTTTAATAGGTTTACCTTTAAAAGTGACTTGTTTTTTCTCCCTTGAAGCTCTCAGCACCAGTTCTTTATCTTGAATATGGAGTGTTTTGACTATTATTTGCCGTGGTGAGCTTCTCTTTTGATCATATCTGTTTGGGGTGCGGAATGCCTCTTGTATATGGATGGGCCTCTCTTTTGTTATATGAGGAAAGTTTTCCTTGATGATCGTTTGAAAAATTTCCTCAGGGGTGGTATTTTGAGATTCTTGCTCTGGTATTCCATAAATACGCATGTTGGGCTTCTTTAGGGTGTCTAATATCTCCTGGATATTTCTCTCAAGTATCTTTTTGGCTTTAACAACCTCTTCCATTGAGTTGGTTAATACTCCCCCTTTATCTTCAAGGTCTGAAATTCTGTTTTCTGCTTCTTTAGTTCTGCTGATAAGACTCTCTGTGGCGTTCTGGGTTGAAGATAACTTGTCTTTTAGCTCAGTTTTAAGCTCTGCTTGAGTCTGCTTTAACTGCTTTATGCCAGTTTTTGTTTCTTGCACTGTTTTTCTCAACTCCTCCAAGTGTCTGTTGTGTTCCTCTTCAAATCGATTGATTCAATTATTTAATTCCTCCCGGATTTCCTCTTTCATAGTATTGAACATGGTAATGATCATATTTTGAAGGTTGTTATCCTGGGTCGGGCTTTCTTGGCCCTTTTCCATGGGTTTGTTCTGGTTGGAGTCTAACATTATGGGATTAATTCCTTCAGTGGGTGTTTTGTTTACTTGAGTGTTGTTTCTCATGGATTTCCACTTTGACTTTGGCATTGTCGTTTTAACTCTGAAGACCTTCTTTTAAGTTCTGTGCATTTTTCACCAAACTGAATTATTTGGCCTGGGGTTTTGGGGGTGGGCGGAGACAAAGCTTACCTATGTCGAGGTTAGTCCAGGCTGGACCGTGTGTGCGTTCCTGGTGGCGGAGTGGGGGAAGGAAGGATGGGGCATCGGCGACCGCTATTTAACCTGGGGGACCTGGGGCGAGCCCGGGCACAAGCGGGTGCCATCCCCTCCTCCCAGGCCCTGTGTGACGGCTCCGGCTGGATGGTGGGAGGAGCTGGGTCCCTTGGGCGGCCTGGGGTTCTGGGGGTGGGTGGGGACGGAGCTTACCTAGGTCGCGGTGAGGCCCGGCTGGACCGCGCGCAAGTCCCGGGTGGCGGAGTGGAGGGAAGGGAGCCAGACCAAATAATTTCTATATATCAATATAGAATTCTTATTTGAAGCAAATATACAGTATGAACAACATGTGAAGTTGCAGTCTGCATTCCAAATCTATGATTCTGCTTGTGATATTATACCAATATTTATTAATTTTCAAACAATTCTACAATATTTAACATCTTATTACCTTTTATCTATTAATTTAGTGTATATTTGAATGTTTGTGTGTTTAAGTAGGTTAGATTACAACTGTCAGGAATTGGATCTTACCTTCCTGTATGTGGGTTCTGGGTGTGGAACTTGAGTCATCTAGTTAGGCTACAAGCACCTATTTTTACCTTCTGAGTCATCTTGAGGCCCTTGTTACTTATTTCTTTAATTTTTGGCTAAAGTGGAAGTATTCTATTAGTAAATGTAATTTAGTAGTTGACTATTTAGTGCTAGGCCAAGAAAGCTAAGCAAAAACAGAGAGCAGAATTCAGGAATTACCTTAATATAAAAATGACATAAGTAATTATGTTGAGACCTTTTTTGAAATCCACTAAATGTTCAGGTCTAAGACCCTTGAATTAATATACTGGATGTGTTACAGTGACAGAGTCAAAAATAATATGGCAGCATGCTATGAATTATATTTCCTTGATTATGATCATGTTAAATACATTTTATTATGCTTATGTGTCATATATGTTTCTTTTTTTGTGAACTGATCTTTCTTTATATTAATAAACATTATTTTTTAAATTAGCCCCTGTGATTTATAATATATTTAGAATATTCATCTTTTGATACAATATAGTGTGTGAAGACATTTTTCCATATTTGTCTTTTGCACTTTAGCTTTATTTGAAGCCATGCTGCTTTTAGACATGACTTAATGGTCATATTTTCTAGAGAATCTCTAAGGCAAAAGGATCTTTGAATCCAAGAGTCAGAAGATTCTTTACTTTTCATAGCCCAACTACCTATTCTTTTTTCTTTTTTTCTAAAAATAAACAAAATTCCAGAATTTCTTGAAATAATTTTATTGAGACATGACAATCTATGATCTGTGTATATATTTTCATTTATGTATGTCTTTTACCTCATGAGATTGAATAGATCACTTTTTTTGTTTTTTTAATACATTTTTTATTATTTCTGCTCATACAAACTTAATAGATAGACCAGTTCCCTCCTTCCCTCCTCCTACCCCAATCCCCTGCTCCCTCTCCCCACCCCCCTCCTTCCCCATCCCCCAGTGCCTCCCCCCAATTCCCAGAGAGTCCTTTATTGTGTATGCCTAACTCTCCCCTGGGTCCTCCTCTCCGATGACGTACAAGGACCCAGTGGCATTTCCCTGAACCCTTTCTCGTGTTCCCCTTAAGCATAGGAACACTACTGTGGCTGTCAATCCCTTGCCTCCAAGGATCTTGGTGCCTTTAGCTGATGCTAGACTTTGTGAGGTCAATAGTGTGTTGGACATTGTGCAGGGCATGCAAAGTCCTATTATGATTGCTTTAGCCCTAACTAGCATGGAGAATCTTGCAAATCATTGTTCCTCCCATCCTTTTGCTCTTACAATCTTACCACCCCCTCTTCTGCAAATGTCCCTGAGCTTCAGGATGGGGGAGATTAGGCTGGCCTAGTTCTTTTTTTTTTAATTTTAATACATTTTTTATTATTATTTCAGCTCATACAAACTTAATAGGTACACCAGTTCCCTCCCTCCCTCCTCCTCCCCCCTAACCCCCTGCTCTCCCTCCCCTCACCCCTCCCACCCCGTCCCCCGTGCCTCCCGCCCCAATTCCCAGAGTCCTTTCTTGTGCATGCCTGACTCTCCTCTGGGCCCTCCTCTCCGATGACGTACAAGGACCCAGTGTAGGCTGGCCTAGTTCTATGTGGTTGATATAGAGTCTCTGAAGTTCTGGATTATGGTTTGTTGATTTTCTTTTGCAGTTTTGCTACTCCTGCAATGCCCTTCACTCCATCCTGATGGGCACTGTATGTCACCCCCTGGTCAGAGACAAAAAGCTGTTAAACTGGAGTCTTGTTATAATAGCACATTCAAGGGTAGACGTAATAAAAGTAGGAAACCTCAGTGAGGGAGGGCTCAGTCACCCATTTGCAAAATGATTACTTTTTATCTGTCAGACTGTATGCCTTCCCCTTCTGGTGAGATTATACCCCCTCAGTTGTACATGATCAGGAACGAACGTCTGTGAACTTAACCAGGTGTCACATTACTTACTTGCATTCCTTGATGGAGACCTATTTTCTCTGCTGTAACATGGTCCCCTCGCTCCTTGTGTCTGGTGTGGCCCTCCAACCCCATCCCTCCTGTTCATAATCCTTGCAATTACTGTATTACATAGGTTTACCTTTGAGTGTCTCAATGTGGGCTGGGTGAGTTTGATACTAGTAGCCACCTATTAGGGAGTACATACAGTGCTTAATTTTCTGGGTTTGGGATACTTCACTTAATATAATTTTTTCTAATGACATCCATTTCCCGGCAAATTCCAGTAATTCGTCATTGTTGATGGCTGAGTAGTACTCCATTGTATAGATGTACGACATTTTCCATATCCACTCGTTAACTGTTGGACATTTAGGTTGATTCCATGACTTTGCTATTGTAAACAGTGCTGCTATGGACATGGTCATGCTTGTGCTATCGAGGTGAACCTCTGCTATATGGGGGGTTATTCCCAAAAGTGGAATTGCAGGGTCATATGGCATTTCAATCTTTAATTTCTTTAAGAATCTCCAGACGGCTCACCAGAGTGGCTGTATGAACTTGCATTCCCACTAGCAATATAGAAGAGTTCCCCTCTCTCCACATCCTCTCCAGCATGAATAGATCACTTTGTGTCTGTTTGAGTTATGAAGTTCTTCTCAATATTGAGCTAATAGCAAATGCTTTACAATTTTCATCTGTTACTTTGGTTCTTTTTTTTTTTGCATATGTGCATGTGATGTGCGTGTGTGTGTGTGTGTTCAAGTGTGTGTGTGTGTGTGTGTGTGTGTGTGTGTGTGTGTGTGTGTGTATACAAGAGGACATGTGAGTGTGTGTGTCTGTGGAGGCCCACAGGTGACTTCGGGAATCATTATGCATTGTTCCATCTCCTTATAGCTTTACTTTTGCTTTGAGGTTTTCCAGTCTCCATCTATCAGGACCAAAATTACTGGCTGTTTCCAAATCTACCAGATATTTTTACCTGGGATCTGGGGATCCTATTTCAGGTCCTTTTGCTTACAAGGCAAAAACTTTAATCCACCCAGCAACTTCAAAACCTGTTTGGGTTCTCTTGGATTAGCCTTCCTTCTCCCACTAAAAACCTTATCATCTTCACTATTAATCATTTTGTTTTCAATTCTCTCTCTCTCTCTCTCTCTCTCTCTCTCTGTGTGTGTGTGTGTATGTGTATCCTACTAACTTTAGTGTGCTTGAGTACTTGCTAGGGCATGGATGGTGTAGTAGTTACTCTTCTCAATTGCTATGATACACCACCCAAAGTCAAAGGGATATTTCTTCAACTTAATGTTCCGGAGTGGATATACAGCCCTTCATGACTAAAAAGGCATGGCTGGTATGCCTAAGCTGAGGAGAACTTAAGTCATGTTAAACAAGGAATCAGAGAGCTACAAAACTGCCAACTGCATGAGCAGACTTCTCCCAGAAGTAAGGTGGAACTAATTCACTTCAAGGTCTTTCTCCAGCAATGTTCCACCTCTTAAAGTTGCCATGATTTTCCCAAACATCTAAAGATTCAAACACATGAGCCTGTGGGAAATACTCAAAATTCAAAGTATGATATTCCACCCCTGGCCCCATAGGCCCATTGTCATCTCATTATGCAACTTTAAAAGTCCCGTAGACCATATCAGTAGTCCTGACACAGTCCAAAGATTCAGTCCAAAGCCTCCTGTAAAATTAAAAGACAAGTTACATACTTCCAACTTATAATGGCATGGAGTAAGAATTCCCATTTCAAAAGGTAAGAATGGGGCATATCCAAGAAAGACCAGTCCATATCAAGACTGAAAACCAGCAAGACAAATTCCAAATCCTATAGCTCTAAGTCTATTACCTCTTGCTGAAGTCATCACAGTTCCAAACAGCTTCGGTTCCACCTCTCCAGCACAGATGCCCATCTAACTTATCATTCTCTTGGGCTAGCTCCTTTCATGATGCATAGGTTTCCTTAGAAAATGTCCCATGTTTGTTCTGGAATTTCTAAAATCTTAACTTCTCATTGGCAAACCAGGCTTTAATTCCACAGCACAAAATGCCCTCCTTGGGCCTCTGGGTAGACTTTCCAATCCTGCCACAGGTTGCCTGACTTCTGCCATTCTCTGAAATCTTACAGCAGGGATTGACAACCCTTGTACATTTTAGATGCTTATAAAACCAGGACCACATTGATGATTTTGTCAAGCTCAGCTAAATCATCACCCTTGAATCACAGCTGGTTCAGCTTCTCTGTGTTGGTGCTAAGAAGAATCTCTATCTCTCTTGGGCAGTTCCTTCAGAGGAAGAACAGATTTTTATTTGGAACTGCTCCTTTTAGCTCTTTCCTTTTAAAAGAATTTTCATTCTTAAGGGTGGTAGTCTTCCCAGAGGATCTTGTCCTCAGGGTATAGACTCTTCTGTTATCCAAATTGAGAGCAGGCTTTGATTCATTTATGGTGCTAATCACTTTAACAATAGTCACCATTTTAGACCTGCTCTCACATTTTTCTTCAAACTTTATAGCTTTTGCTTATTTATACTTGATTTCTTGTTCTTTTTCCTTGTGACTCAGAACAAAAGTGCTAAAAAGTAGCCATGCCACATTGTCAAGACTGTATTGCTTAGAAACTTCCTTGGTCAATACTTGAATCAACCTCAGGCAAACTTTCAGGACAAGGTCAAAACTTTGCTAAACTCTCAGCCAAAGCAGTACTTCATTTGTGCCTTACAGTTCCCAATACTCTCTCTGCTCACCTCTGCACCATTACAAGTTGGGCTTCTACTGCCTGCATCTCTCACAGCATTACTGTTTTCCAAACTCTCACAAGAATGGTCATTTCAGCCCTGTTTCCAAGATGGGAAGATTTTCCCAGGACAAAATCTCAAAATTTGCCATATTTCTTCCAACGAACAATTCCAAGGACTTAGAAACCATACCACAGCCGTGGCTACACTTCTTTGCTTCTCAACACTAACTTTTCCCAGCTTCACAAAAACTTTCTTGGCACAGGATTCACAGTCTCTTAAAATTGCCCCAAGTCTCTAGTACCAATTTCTATAGTAGTTGCTCTACTCTGTTGCTGTGAGACATTACTCAAAATCAAGGAAATTAATTGGGTAAAGGAAGATCTACTCAGCTTATGTTTCCAGAAAGGAAATACAGTCATTTATGGTGGAAAAGACATGGCTAGCTGGCAGAAGCTGGAGGAAGGTTAAGTCACTGTCTATCAAGGAGGCTGAGAGTTGTGAAACTGCCAACTGTAAGAGCAGGCATCTCTCAGAAGTAGAGTGGAGCTAATCCACCTCAAGGCCCACCCACATGCAACTACCTTTCTCCAGCAAGGCTCCATCTCTTAAAGGTTTCATGAATTTCCCAAACAACTAAAGATTCAAACACATAAGCCTGTGGGGTACACTTATATTTAGAACCATGACAGATGGTATACCAAGGAGCTTCTTTTCCAATTCCAACATTAACTTGCAGTAATCCTTCAAAGAGGGATGGTACCTCATGAGATCTTTCAAGTTCCATGATGAAGTGTTAATCAACCACTGGCCTGCACTTCCAGCACTTAAGAGCAGACCCAATCAGTGGATATGTTAACAAAAAGAATGGATGAATGGATGAATATTTTGGCATTGTATTAGTGACTGTTTGGTATGTAACAAATGGGTATAATATCAGTGGAAATAAACAATAAGTCTGTTTTTATTCTTTAGTGCCTATATATTTAATTTTTTCCATGTTTTTAAGAATGCTGGCTAAGGAGATACACAACTTTCATGGCAGGCCACCTTTTAAAAAGAGCCTATCCAAACTGCTCAGACATTTTCCATCTCTACTTATATTTGCTAATATACAATTGCCCAAGACAAGTCATATGGACAAATCCAAATTCTAAGATTAAAGAAATACACATAATTCATTCTGAAGTCATCTCAAAGACATGAATGCATGACTTAGTTTATAAAGAAGTGAATAAACAAGGCAAATAATTCACTCCATCACATATGATTGGATTAATTGGATGGAGAGAGATCTTGATCAAATGTCATTATAACATGAATGAAATCTAGCTTTTCTGATTTTTCAAATAGGTAATTGTTTTTCTTTGTATCTCAGGGTGGTTTGAAACTTGCTTTGTAGTACAAGCTGATTTTCATCTATTGACCTTCTTGCTTCAGCTAGACCTATTCTACCACAGCTACCTGATTCAATCTTATTTTAAAATGAAAATATTAAATAAAGCATCAAATAACTGTAACAGCAGACAAACTGAGGGAAATACTTAACTTCAAGAAAATGCATTTGTACTGTTTTTTTTTTGTTTTGTTTTTTTTTTTTTTTTTTACACCAACTGCTTTTTATTATCAAGTTTCAGAAAACTTTCACAAAATGGCTTAAGGAAAAAAAAAAGCCAAAAAGCTTTAACAACCATGGCTAATGTAATTTTTTCCATTGTTCCCAGTCAGCTCCAAACCCATTGTGTGCAAAGCCCATTTTCCATGCATCTAAATGATAGATACAGGCTACGAAATTCTTTATTCTATTTGTAGCAGCTTATGCAGGTGCAGCCAAACACAAAGCTTCAGGACAAATTGTACAAACTTTACAATGTGGGATTTGAAAATAAAATATGAAACAAAATCTACACAAAACTGATAAAAAAAAATCAAGCACACATACCAGGACTGAAACTTATAACCCATGTGTGAAAGGCAGTCTTGTTTCCTTTCAAGTGCTTTATTCTGCTACAGAATAGTCGAAATGAAAATGTAAAGCTTTGTGGTTAAATTATACACTCTGTAGATACTATACCAATTTAAAAAGTTATACATAGATCAACAGATGTCCATGAGCTCCTCTGGATTGATCAGACACTCTAGCAGCTGGCAAACCTGGCAAATGTGGACAGAAAATCCACTTGTGCAATTTGTCTGCAGAATTTACTGATGGGCACACTGCACTCCAGGTCCATGATGGCTGCTGCTTTCTTCATCATTATAGGCTTCACGCCTCTGACCACCTCCAGAGCCTCGAGTGCTATCAAATTCCTGAAGCTCTACCTCCTCCGTGTCTCCAATTACATTAGAAACTTCTGGTCTAGATGGCAGAAGATCTTCTAATTCTGAAAGCTTGTCTGGGTTGATCCAGTTATTTTCAGGAAACTGTACATCAAACTTTATGCAAAGATCACCTTTTTCAAAGGGATTTCGGTACTGTGGCATTCCTTCACCTCGAACTACGCGAACACATCCTGGTTCAATTACGTTGCCAGGAGGGTATTTCACAACAATCTGACGAGCATCAAGATGCTTAAATGTGAACTGAAATCCACACAAAGTTTCAACAAGTCCTATCTTGTATGTCATGTGCAAATCATTTCCATCTCTCTGGAACACCTCATGTTCTTTCTCCTGAAGCAAAAGAACAATATCTCCAGGTTCTACTCCTGGGGCCTGGTCTGCTTCTCCAGTGAATGTAATTCTCTGTCCATGTTTCATGCCTTTGTCTACATGAACTTCAAGAATCTTCACTTCTTTAATCACCTTCTTCCCTTCACATTTTTTACAGCGGTCCTTTTCATTAATTACCTCTCCTTCTCCATTACAATCAGAACACACAGACTGCATCTGTTGGACCATTCCTGGAGCCAGCTGTCTGATCATGATGCGTACACCTCGACCCCAACACGCACTACACTTCTGAACAGCTCCAGATTTTCCACCTTGACCACTACATGCATTACAGAGTACATTCTTGCTAAGTTGCAGCTTGGTTGTCTTGACATTATACAAATCTTCTAAAGAAACTTTCAATGGATGCATCATGTCCTCTCCTCTTCTTCTGCCATTTCGACTTCTACTTTGATTGCCCATGAAGTCAAACAATCCTCCACCAACTATGTGAGAGAAAATATCATCCATGCCACCACCTCCGCTGCTACCTTCCCGAAGACCTTGTTCTCCATATCTGTCATATAACTCCCGCTTCTCTGGATTTGATAATACTTCATATGCAAAACTAATTTCTTTAAATTTGTCTCCAGCATTTGGATTCTTATCGGGATGGTATTCCTTGGCTAACTTTCTGTAGGCCTTCTTCAGCTCGTTCTCGCTGGCACCGGGCGGGACGCCCAGGATGTCGTACAGCTTCGTGTTGACCACGTTCGCCATGGCAGCCTAACCGGCAGCTGCGCAGCAGGAAGGTGGTGGAGCGAGAGCATCGGAGATGACCACGAGCGACAGCGGCGGCTCAGGCCGAGGGACACGGCGAGGGGGGATTTGTACTGTTTTTTAATGTTTTAAATGCTTAATAAATTGATTGCAAACACTTTGAAGATGGAATATTGTTCTTCATAGGTTATAGAAACCTCCTTAGAATTAGTAATGAAACTTGAATTCTATCTACTACCTGTTATATAAGATGAGAAAATTACACTTTCATATTGCCTCTCTTCTTCTTTTACACATTTTTATACTTTTAAGGTTTTTCACATGAATCCATGTTATTCTCACCCCTAATTACCCAATCCTAATTCCCTACTTTCTCCTCTTACACATTTTCTTCTTTCCCACCATTCTCTCTACCACTCCTGCATCCCTACATCTTATCAGGGTAACTAACTATCAATGATGGGTGTATCTGTTCATTTGCTGGATCATATATCAGTAGTAATCATCTCTTTTAATACTCTTATTCTGTAGTGTTTTTTTTTTAATGAACTATTTTTTTTTATTTCAGCTCATACAAACTTATTAGGTATACCAGTTCCCTCCCTCCCTCCTCCTCCCCCCGTACCCCCTGCTCCCCCTCCCCACCCCTCTCCCTCCCCATCCCCCAGTGCCTCCCACCCCAATTCCCAGAGAGTCCTTTCTTGTGCATGACTGATTTTCCTCTGGGCCCTCCTCTCCGATGACGTACAAGGACCCAGTGGCCTTTCCCGAACCCTTTCCCGTGTTCCCCTTAGGTATAGGAACACTGCTGTGGCTGCCAATCCTTTGCCTCCAAGGATCTTGGTGCCTTTAGCAGATGCTAGACTTTGTGAGGTCAACAGTGTGTTGGACAATGCGCAGGGCATGCAAAGTCCAATTATGATTGCTTCAGCCCTAACTAGTATAGAGTATCTTACATATCATTGCTCCTCCCATCCTTATGCTCTTACACTCTTACCGCCCCCTCTTCCGCAAATTTCCCTGAGCTTCAAGATGGGGAGAGACTAAGCTGGCCTAGTTCTAGGTGGTTGATATAGAGTCTCTGAAGTTCTAGATTGTGGTTTGTTGATTTTCTTTTGCAGTTTTGCTGCTCCTACAATGCCCTTCACTCCATCCTGGTGGGCATTGTATGTTACCCCCTGGCCAGAGACAAAAAGCTGTTAGAATCTTGTGATAAAAGCACATTCAAAGGTAGATGTAATAAAAGTGGGAAACCACAGTGAGGGAGGACTCCATCACCCATTTGCAAAATTGTTACTTTTTATCTGCCAGACTATATGCCCTCCTCTTCTGGTGAGATCACTCCCCCTCAGTAGTAAATGATCAGGAACAAAAGTCTGTGAACTTAATCAGATGTCTCATTACTTATTTGGGTCCTTGGTGGAGGCCTATTTTCCCTGCTGTAACATGGTCCCTTCTCTCCTTGTTTCTGGTGTGGCCCTCCTACCCCATCCCTCCTGTTCATAATCCTTGCAATTACTGTCTCTAGGTGGGCTGGGTGGGTTTGGTACTAGGAGCCACCTATTAGGGAGTACATACGGCGCTTAATTTTCTGGGTCTGGGATACTTCACTTAATATAATTGTTTCTAATGACATCCATTTCCCGGCAAATTCCAGTAATTCATCATTTTTGATGGCTGAGTAGTACTCCATTGTATAGATGTACCACAGTTTCCCTATCCACTCGTCAACTGTTGGACATTTGGGCTGATTCCATGACTTTGCTATTGTAAACAGTGCTGCTATGAACATGGTCGTGCTTGTGCTATCTAGGTGAACCTCTGCTGTATGGGGGGTTATTCCCAAAAGTGGAATAGCAGGGTCATATGGCATTTCAATCTTTAATTTCTTTAAGAATCTCCAGACGGCTCGCCAGAGTGGCTGTATGAGCCTGCATTCCCACCAGCAATGTAGGAGAGTTCCCCTCTCTCCACATCCTCTCCAGCATTTGTCCTTGTTAGTATTGTGGATTTTTGCCATCCTGACCGGGGTGAGATGATATCTCAGGGAAGTTTTGATTTGCATTTCCCTGATGGATAAAGAAGTGAAGCATTTTTTAAGATATTTGTTAGACATTTTCATTTCATCCCTGGTAAAGTTTCTTTTAAGTTCCAGGGCCCATTTTTTAATTGGGCCATTGGTTTCCTTGGTGTTTAGTTTTCTAAGTTCTTTGTGCACTCTGGACAATAGAGCGGCTCCGGCTGTAGTGTTATTTTTTAAATTTATTTATTTAGTTAGCTAGTTATGATCTCATACATCAGTTAAGACAGTTTGCAGCATGAAACAGTAACAAACATCCATAGATTTCAGATACTGGCTTGCCTTGCTTACTATACTTCTTTTTATTGTACTCACAGACACATTTTTCATCACCAAGAGTTTGTAGCAGCCCACATTGAAAAAGTCCACCTTTGCCATTTTCTAACAGCTAAAATGATGGTCAGCATTTTTGACTAATGATACTTTTGCAATGGCAATGAAACAATGTTTTATTGTATTTTGTGGGCATATTTACCATAAATCATAGGAATAAAATAGGTTAATGTTTGTTGCTTTTTAAATAGCTTGTTCATTCTATTATTTTGGAATCTACTTTAATTGAAATTATGCTTCATTGGTTAATAATACTTATATTTATGAGGTACAGTGTGATGTCTTAGTTCATGTATACATTAGAAATTAATTCACCTAGAATAATTGAAATTAATTCTTTATGAACACAGTCAAATCCCCTGCTCTACTTTACCATATGCAATGCATTATTTTGAACTTTATTTATCCTTTTGTGTCATAGAACACCCATATTTATACCACTAAATTACTTATCTTTATATAGATAGATCAAATTCTCTTTATCTTTCTACCAACTGTGATACTGCCTCAAATTTCTAGCAACCACTATTTTCTCTCTACTTCCGAGAAAAAATATTAGGGTTTTTATTGCAAAGAAAAAAAACCTTGGTACTCATCTTTCTTTCTTTTTTATATTTCTTTATTTTTCCCAATCATACAAGCTTAATAGGTACCCCAGTCCCCTCCCTCCCTCCACACCTCCCCAGACCCCCTTGCACCCTCACCCCATTTTCCCTTTCTTTCACCTCCCTTCCTCCCTTTCTTCCAGTGTTCCCCCGTCCCCCCTTCCATTCCCTGGAGCACCCTTTAGTATGAATGTAAAACTTCCCTCTAAGCCCTCCACTCTAATAAGGTGTAAGGACTCAGCCGCATTGCTCAGAGCGCTTTCTTGTGCTCCTCTTTAGTATGGGAACACTATTATGACTGTTAATCCCTTGCCTCTAAAGATACTAGTGCCTGTGATCCATGCTAGGTTTTGGGTGGGCATTGACATGTCAGTCATTGCTCAGGTCATGCAAAGTCTGATTATGGTTACTACATCCCTAACTTGTGTGGAGTATCTTGCATATCATTGCTCCTCCCCATCTTTAGGCTCTTACAATCTTACCATCCCCTCTTGTGCAAGTTTCCCTGAGCTTTAGGATGGGGAGAGATTAGGCTGGCCTGGTTCCTGTGGTTAATGTAGGGTCTCTGATGTTCTGAATTATAGTTTGTTGTTGTTTTCAGTTTTGCTGTTCCTGCACTGTCTTTGGCTCCATCCTGATTGGTATTGGAGGTTCATGGTTAATTACATATAAAATATCATATTTTAGTCATCCAGTTTGATGCAAATAGCAATATTGCGATGTTCTTTGGCAGAACAGCATCCTACTGTATATAAGACATATATATATATATATATATATACACACACACATATATATGTAACACACATGGTATATATGTATCACATTCTCTTTATGTATAAGTTGATGGACATATAGATTGATTTCAAATCCTGAACATTATCAATAGTGATATAACAATCCTACCTGTGCAGTTATGTGCAGATACCTTCAATATGTTGATCTTATTTCCTATGAATATATACCAAATATTAGGATTATTAAATTGCATGTAGTTCTAGTCATAAGTTTTGAGAAGCCTCCATTCTGTTTTCTATTTAGTTAACCATTGGTAACATATGTGTTCCTTTTCCTTGATCTTTATTTTATCTTTTTCATGATATTAACTAAGGTGAGGTTTTGATTTGTGTTTCCCTGGTTAGTGGTGTAGAACAGTTTTCCATGTACCTGTTAGGTCATTTATTGTATGACTTTTGAGAAATGCCTATTCAGATCTTTAACTCATTTTAAAAACAGATTGCTTGTTTTACAATAGTAGAATTTTATTTTTAATTGAGTTATCTTTTGGATTTTGTAAAAAAATTGAAGAGAATCATAGTGGTTGTATTTTCTGAGTTGCTACATTCTGCAAATGATTCACTATTGTTTCTCAACTTGAAAAATAATTTGGTTTGGTGCTGTTTTGAGATCACATTTTCTTTCCCTGAGAGCTTTATTGTTTTTGCTCCAATGACTTCTGTCACTAGGTATTGCCTCAGACAAATCTAAAACTTGCCAATATTATATTCCCTAGAAAATACCACTAACTTCACTAGAATATATTTTAGAGCTGGCAGGCTTTAGGCATATTTCATAGACTTTTGTTTGACAATTCAAGATTTTATTAACTTCAAAAGTCATTTCCTATCATTTTTTTAAAAAATAGAAATTTGTATGGAAATTAGTTCCAAAAGAGAAAAACAAAATAATGGAAGTTTATTTTTTTATTTTTTTATCATTTTTTATTATTATTTCTGCTCATACAAACTTAATAGGTACAAAATAATGAAAGTTTATATAGGCACTACAGTCCTTCACCTCCTCTTTACTTTATGAAATCCTGCTCTATAAAGGCAATCATTCTAAATTCTTGTAGTGGTATATTCAGATTACTTAGATACTTAACATCTTCAAGTTAGACCAACAATATTCTCTGATTATTGTTTCAAAATCACCCTCATTTCCAATTTTGAGTCACAGAAGATAGCTTTTTTTTTTTTTACAGTTTCATCTGTGGAATTAGGAAATTTATCTAGTTGCTTAGTGGTAATGAGTAGATTTTAGCCAATCTTCATGGGTGCAGGATAACTCAAACCTTACTGTCACATGTTTTGAAACAGGGATTCTCCATGTGTTCCAGACCAGCTTTGAACTCAGTGTCCCAAATGCTAGGATTTCAGGCATATATCACCACATCTGTGTCAAGTAGAAATCCTCATTGGTTTTTTATTCATTTTTTCTCTTTTCATGTGAAAAAATACTTATTTTCTTTGTAATTTATTTTATATTAATCTCGTGTGTAGCTTTTTAACTAGCATAATTTCATAAAGTGTGAAACTGTAGTGGTCACTTTGAGAAATTTTTTGGTTCCTTTTTTTCCTACATACTTTTGAGAGGGTCTTTGTACTGCAGGCTGCCCTTGAACTCAAAATCCTTATACCTCAATTTCCCAAATCCTGTCATTACCTGTGTGTCACCACACCTTGATTTTTAAAAAACTTTTAATATTGGAAAATATTGGAGATATGGCTCAGGGGTTAAGACTCTGTCTCCCAAGCAGAAGGTCCTGAGTTTGGATCCCAAGTCCCAGATAAAAATGCCAGGTGGAAACAGAAGCAGTCAGCACTCCCCTCCCTGGTTGGCAGAGCCTGGGAAATCCTAGAACTAAGCAAGAAGGAGGTAAAAGCAATCCAGCATGATTCTTGAAGTCACCCTTGGCCCTCCACACCAACATATGTGCCCTCTGATACACACACAAACATCCATGTGCACACACAAACACACACACACACATACACACACGCACACTAAAATGAATGAATAAATGAAGTTTAAAAAAGATAACAAAACTTCTAAAAAAAAAGAAAATTAACATATGTGGTGTATAAAAAGCAAGAACAATAGGGCCAGCAATAGCTCAGAGTTAAGGTTATGGTTCACAAACTTGGAAACCTGAATTTTATCCAGCAAAGCCCTCATGGTGGAAGGAGAAGATGGAATTCAGAAAAATTGTTCTCTGACCTCCATTTATGTCCCATGGCATTCATGTATGTACCTGCTCACTCTTTTTTCTTTTCTTTTCTTTTCTTTTCTTTTCTTTTCTTTTCTTTTCTTTCTGTTCTTTCTTTCTTTCTTTCTCTTTTCTGTCCTTCTTTCTTTCCTTCTTTCCTTCTTTCTTCCTTCTTTCCTTCTTTCCTTCTTTCTTGCATTCTTTCTTTCTTTCTTTCCTTCTTTCCTCTTTCTTTCTTTCCTTCTTTCTTTCTTTCCTTCTTTCTTTCTTTCTTTCTTTCTTTCTTTCTTTCTTTCTTTCTTTCTTTCTTTCTTTCTTTCTTTCTTTCTTTCTTTCTTTCTTTCTTTCTCTTTCTCCTGTTTTTGTCTTCCCTCTCTCTAGCCTACTTCCTTAAAGAAAGAAAGAATAAAGAACAAAAACTGCTGATACATCATTGCATTACATGAACTGCAACATTTTGAGTACTTTAAATTCCAAAATAAGAAATGCAAATGTCACAGTGACACACATTATTATGTGCAATTATTATATATTAGTAATTGCAACAAAATGATATATGTACCCTAAAATAAAGCAGTTTTTCATGACAAAATTGTCTTATTTGTCTAGTAGTGAGGCATATTTCATATTTCAAAGATTAGCTAGTTCTTATTTTTATATCCTCAGCTTAACAAAATTATCAGTGATCACGTTACATCACATTAGTTGCATGATACTTTTTGTTTTATGTGCATAAATCTCTTTCTATACTTAAACTTGCCTCTTTCATAGAGAGAAAATTTTTATTTTATCTAAAATTGGCTGCTCTCATATTCATTTTTCTTTACCCTCTTTCAAAGATCAGCTGATTGAAAATCACGCAAATGTTACATACAGACTTTACTATTTAGATCAGATAGGGGCTAATCACTTTACTATGATATATAATTTTAGCATACTATTAAATTATGTACATTTAAAGTAATATCCCACAATTTATAGTATCACATTTTGTGAATTTGACTTTTAGTACATGACTAATTTCATATCTTTTATATAGAAAGACATGTTAACAATGCACTACAACTTATGACCTGTCAAATGCAACAAAGAATAAGTCTTAGAGAAATGTAAAGAGACTGTTGTTAACTGTTAGGGACAGCTGCCGTTCAGAAAAAATGTAATGAGAAAATTTAATCATGTTCATTGTATAAAGATAATGTTTTGTGTTCTGCATGTTGTCTGGTTTATTTTGTAATGGATAACAAACTCATCTTGTCTGACTATAATTATGCTCCAGGTGGCCTTTCATTGAAGGTCTTTGTGACTCTAATTTCATGATGAAACACTGTGTGTGATTGTTATGATCCAAATTGAAGGAGGGATTCCTGAATAAATTTCTTGTCATTTTCTTACACTTTCTATATTCGAATTCCCATTTGTTGAATGCTAAATACTCTAGACACATTATCAAATTGTATTTATGAATATTTTCTTTACTTTTTCATTTTATCATACTTTGTATTTGGGGGAAAATACTTTTATCACTTTTCATTCCTTCCATTCATCATACTTCATTATTTCATTATAGTTATAAGGTGCAGAGCATGAATAGGATATATGGAATACTGGCAAGTGCCTTGAAAAAAACCCATTGCAACAAAACAGGACTATAGATAAAAAATGATCATCAATATTAACCAGATATATTGAGGTAACTATTACTATAGAGGAATAAAGAACAGTAAATTGCATACTGAACACAACTAAGAAAGAATTCATTCATGTCTAAAATATAGGAAATTTTATCAGAAAACATATTCAAATAATGTGGAGAAATGAGAATTTGTTATAATTTTAAACAATAGCAAAACTGAAAACAACAATAAACCATAATTCAGAACACCAAAGACCCTACAATATTCACCTGGAACCAGACCAGCCAAATTTCTCCCCATCCTAAAGCTCAGGGATCCTTGCAGAAGGGAGGGGGGGTTAAGATTGTAAGAGCCTAAAGATGGAGAGGACCAAAGATGTACAAGATACACTACACAAGTCAGGGCTGGAGCAGCCAAGATATAGCCTGACCTCCATAATGGCTGACATGTCAACAACCCCCCAAATTCTAGCAGGGATCACAGGAGAGAAGGCTGCAGGCAGTAGGGTTCTTATAGGCAAGGGGTTAAAAAAAACATAATAGAGTTTTCATAGTAGATGGCAGCCCAAGAAGAGGCCCCAAGCTATGCCACTGATTCCTGAACCCTCACTAGTATAGATGACTCAGAGGGAAATTCAGCACCCACATAAACAGATGAGAGGGAGAAAGCAGGAAGCTCCAAGACAGGAGGAGAGAAGGAAAAGGGGTGAGAGTGGAAAGAGAACAGAGTGGAATGGGGAACAACAGGGGGGAAAGGAGAGGGGAGGGAGAAGAAGAAGAAGGTACCTATTGAGCTTGTATAAGTAGGCAAAAAATGTAATAAAAAATCATATGCATTTTTTGAGGTAAGTCAGAGGTAGAATACTTGCTAGACTATTTTATTTCCATCATCAATTAAATAAATAATAAATAAACTGATTTAAATCACATGAAAACAAATTCAATATGCCTTTTAGATCTTTATCCAAGCAAAACAACTTTTAAGAAGAAAGTCTTCTAAATAATATTGCTAAGGTTGGGGTTATAGTTTAGTGGATAGAGTGCTCATCTAGAATGCATAAAACCTGGAGTTTGATTCCTAGCATCCAATCAATTAGGTATGATAGTACACACCTGTAATGCCAGTAAAGACCCCTGTACTACACAGGATTTGGATATCCCTTTCTTTAAAAACACTATTTTGGTTCTACTACTTACTATACTTTTTGTGTTTGACATATCTACAATAAGAATATCTGTTTAAAAAATTACTTCAGGAATAGAGTTGAGGATAAAATTCATGACTTTTTCCAGTTTTTTGTTTACCATCAAATCTCTTCCTCAGAGAAGACTGCCAAAGTAGGGTGAGGTAAAAAAGGAAGAGAAAGAAGTAATATTTATATGGAAATATAAAAATCTCGTAAAACACCATTGACTTAGGAGGGATTGCTCTGTGCAGCATCTTCCATAATCTACAGAAAACTGAAGGGCAACATGTTGAAGACATGTTAACAGACTCGTTAAGATGGCATCCTGAGCTGGATATTTTCCTTTCCTTCCTGTTCCTTTTGCACTTTATCCAGAGATGCTAGAAACAACCCATCATTATTGTTTTCCTTATTTTTCCTCACATTGTCAAAATGTTTGCATACAGAACCACCAAACTCCACACTCCTCATAAGAGGTGAATCAGAACTGAGTAACACATTTGTCTTTACTAGCTCTTAAAACAGCTCATACCAAGGAGTTTTGATGCTTCCATGCTACAAGGGCAGTGTTTAGTAGCTGGAGGTTTTGTTGTGTGGTAGAGCCAGATCCAGAAACCACAAACATGCTAAAGAAATTCATTCTCACAATTTTTTTCCTTTGAACTACTTCCTCTACCAATATTTGTCACGGTTACATTTCTCTGTTACTGAGAGACAGCACTTATACAACCAACTTAAAGGGAAAAGGGAGATTTATTTGGCTTATGATTCCAGAGGTTAGATACAGTCTATTTTGGCAGAAAAGGCATGACTGACTGACAGAAGCTGGAGGCAGCTTAGGTCATGTCCATCATGGAGAATGATGGAGTAAGCAGCAGACTGAAAGAGAAGACTACCAGAGAAGCAGGGCAGGGCTAACTAACTCCAAGTCCTGCTTCCCATGACCTGCCTTCCTCAAGCAAGGCTCCACCTCCCAAAAGTGTCATTACATTCTCAAATATTAACACTAGCTAAGAATGTAAACACATGAGCCTGTGGGGAGACAACTCACATTCAAACCACAACAAATACCCAAGAAATGTTACTTTATGTGATTCTCCCCTTCCTTCATAACTTATTATTGAGCATATTATTCTCATTAAATATAAGACATGGAACAGAAGAAATGGCTCAGTGATGAGGTGCCTGTTAGTATACCTGTTGACCCAAGTTCCATCCTCAGAAACACATATGGTGGAAGTAAAAAACTGACTTCCAAAAGCTGTCCTATAAATCCTGCCCATGTACTATGAAATATGAAGGTTCTCTCTCTATCTCTCTCTCTCTCAAATAAGTAAAATATTTAAAACATTAAAAATGTAAGAAAGGAAGTAAAAAACACCAGGAACCAAGGGATCTGGCCACAGTATATCATAGGTAGTACTGGGGGAGAATTATACTTTCTTTCTTGCCTGTTTACCAGTCTTGCAAAGTACTGAACCAATTCTCTCTCTCTTAACCACCTGTCTACAGAATAGCCCCACTCACGATAAACTAGATCTTCCCACATCAAGATGATCTCCCTCAGGCTTGCTCAGTGCTTGCCATCACCGAACATCTCTTTATGGATGTACCCAAACGTTCAGACTTCAGCCGTCAGGTTGGCATCTGCCACTAAGTACTACACTGACAATTTGCTGTTTTTTTGACATTTTGAAGATTGATAAATCTGCTTTAGGTTACCATATACTTCCCTCAGTGAATGCAAGACTCTCCTCTGGGCCCTCCTCTCCGATGACGTACAGGGACCCAGTGGCATTTCCCAGAACCCTTTCCTGTGTCCCACTTAAGCATAGGAACACTACTGTGGCTGTCAATCCCTTGTCTCCAAGGATCCTAGTGTCTTTAGTCCATGCTAGACTTTGTGGTGTCAATAGTGTGTTGGACATTGTGTAAGGCATGCAAAGTCCAATTATGGTTCCTTTGGCCCTAACTTGTGTGGAGTATCTTGCATATCGTTGCTCCTCCCATCCTTGTGCTCTTACAATCTTACCGCCCCCTCTTCCGCAAATTTCCCTGAGCTTAAGGATGGGGCGAGGTTAGGCTGGCCTAATCTAGGTGGTTGATATAGAGTCTCTGAATTTCTGGATTGTGAT
Source organism: Typhlomys cinereus (assembly GCA_023101885.1). Classification (NCBI taxonomy): domain Eukaryota; kingdom Metazoa; phylum Chordata; class Mammalia; order Rodentia; family Platacanthomyidae; genus Typhlomys; species Typhlomys cinereus. The sequence continues at coordinate 1,851,490 of JALPQD010000180.1, forward strand.
TTGTTGATTTTCTTTTGCAGTTTTGTTGCTCCTGCAATGCCCTTCACTCCATCCTGATGGGCATTGTATGTCACCCCCTGGCCAGAGACAAAAAGTTGTTAAACTGGAGTCTTGTTATATGAGCACATTCAAAGGTAGATGTAATAAAAGTAGGAAACCACAGTGAGGGAGGGGTCAATCACCCATTTGCAAAATGGCTACTTTTTATCTGCCTTCTGGTGAGATCGTACCCCCTCAGTTGTACACATTTCCTGGTTTCTAACTGAAGCACTTTATTCATTTCATCGAAGAAATTAAAGATAAGATATGGATATTTCTGTATTCAAATAATCTTTCTTTTGTGTCAGTGAGATGCTTCAATGGTTGAAGGAAAAACCTAGACACCTAAGTTTGATCCCTGGACAACGCATGATAGAACAGAACTGACTTCTGAAGTCGTCCTTTGACCACTATATATGCACTTTCTCTCTCTCTCTCTCTCTCTCTCTCTCTCTCTCTCTCTCTCTCTCTCTCTCTCTCCTGTCTCTATCTCTCTTACTCAAATATTTTTAATTTTTTTGATATTGGTAGGTTTCGAAGGAAGAGATAGACATACATTTTCTTCTTCAATTTAATATTATTTATTAAATTAAATTAATTAAATTAAATTAACTAAATTTTAAAAAGAGGCAAACAAATGGTTTTTTAATAATCTTCTGGGTCATTAAATCATAATACACCACTTATCTCCCTTATTCATGTGACAAAACTGAGATCCACAGTGTAGTGACTTGCTGAAAACACACAAGTACATGGATCTTTAAAATCAAAATTCTTATTAAAATGCAACAGCATTTTAAAATAGAATATTTTGCAATATACAACATTCTAAAGGAGAAATTGGCCATCTAAGAAATGGCTGAAGTTTTAGCTTCTGCTCATACATACAAAATATAATAAAAACAAATCCTTTTGACAAACAAAAAATTGATGAAAATCATTTTGTATAAGGAATTTTTGCTGGGTAAGATTTCAGCTGTCTTTATTGCAAAATATAACTATGAGATGATAGATAGTATAATTTGGCTTAATATCAAAAGAACATGAATAAATAAATGAATAAGACAATTATGAATAACTTTTAAAAGGGAGGGAAGAAAGGGGATAGTATCCAGGAAGGGGCAGGGTAGCAAAAAAAGCAAGTGATTCAGGGGGGAAAAGTCATCAATGACTTTACCTAGCTATGAAAGCTACCAGCTACAATAATGACAACGCTGACAAGAAGAGTCCAGTGGAACAATGGTAATATGTAATGTTTTCAAGTAATTAATTGTTCTCTGAAAAGGTTCCAAGTCCCATTCCCTTACTATTGGGGAGCACATGCCTGATATTGCAAATATACTCTAATAACAGTGGGAACATGGGAACATAGACACTAAGCAGGAACAGATACCTTAGTGTCAACTCTAAATTCTTGATAGCAAATAACCATCTAAACACTTTTTATTATACCCTTAGATAAGAAAACCTCTTAGAACTCAACCAAGACACATACTGTTTCAATGGAAGATTTATGATACAGAGAACCACAATTGGTAGGTGTGTAGAGTATAGGCAACCCTGGAACACTTAACCCTAAATAGGTCATCAAAATCACTTCCCATCCCAAGGACAATAAGATCGTTAAGAGCTTAAAGATGGGGAGATATACTGTCTGCCATGACACTCCAGTCACTATAGAATTGCTGCATCAAAGACCTCATTGTAATGTGACCTACAACTTCCAGATCTATGAAAAGGTCAACATATCAACATTCCCTCATGAACTAGCAAGAATCTCAGAAGAAACAACTACAGAGAGAATCTTTGGGTCAGGTATTGGACAAGAGAAGGGAGTTTCCCTACCTGTAGATTTGCCCACTGGAGGGCCAGTTGCAGTATGGCAGATTCTCAGAATTGTGCTTATACAGGTGCTCCCGAAAGAGTCCTGTTGTCCACACATGCAGAGAGACATGAGAGTGGGAGGGACACGTCTCTATTGGTGAGCTGAAGGGAGGGTAGGAGAGATGAACGGTGGTAAAGACAGCAGTGGGAGGGTAAAAGCATGAACTAATTCTGTTAGTATAAAATTTATTTATAATTTTATAACAGAATTAATGTACTTCCACGACAAGCTATTAATTGTACTATACCTTAACTTACCTTCATATGGATGTATAATATACTTGAACAACTTTTTAGAGCCTGGAATCTTGTTTGTAATTATTCCCTATTATAAATATATCTATACATATCCTATCACACCCTGTTATAAACTCAAATATTTGCAATAAAATATATTTTTTAAAAGTAAGGCAATTTATTAATGACACATTACAGCCCAGTTAAAAGTATATGTTTTATAAAGTTTATTGTATAAATCCCAATTTTTACATTATAAGAACTTAATTGGGGCTGGAAAAGTGGCTCAGGGGGTAAGCCTCTGCCTTGCAGGAGGAAAGTCCTGAGTTCGGATCCTAGACCCCATGTATAGATGCCGGGCGGAAGCCGGGGCAGCCTGCGCTTCTGGTCCTGGTAGAGTGGAGCCTGTGAATCCCGGGGCAGAGTAAACAAGGAGGAGGTGGAGGCGTCCATGGTGGTTCCCAAATTCATCCATGGTTCTACACACACACACACACACACACACACACACACACACACACACACACACACATACATACATACACACACGCGCACACACGCACAATTGAATAAATAATAAAGAATAAAGAACGTAATTATTTTCTCAGCAACAAAACTTTAAATGGCACTATTTCCAATTGAAACAAAGAATGCCTTGAACATAAAATGTCAAGTATTCACAGCCAGTGACAGGTATCATGCAAACCAATGGCACTGTTTGAATCTGGTCTTCATATGTTACTCACATGGAATCAGAAGACACAATTCACTCTCGTTCAAGGGAAGAATGACAGCGAATGGAATTCAACCCAAATTTCTTATATGTAAAATGAATGATGACATCTACATTGAACTTAGAAAAAAAACATTAAGAGGATGTGTTAGCGTTGTTTCAGAGCTATGTCATAATTATGCCTCTGGGCTTTTGTGGCAAAGTCTTTTTGGAAATTAGAGCATTCCAGAAATGATTGCGAGGGCAATCAAAGTTCTATGAGTAGGAACTATCATGCAAATTTCTGTTTTTGAATGTTTCTAATGGCCTATCAGTAAAAATTTTGGAATAACTCTAGTGCTTCTATGATGTATGTGAAAGAAGTTTGTTGCAAAACACTCTTCTCAAGAAATGTTTTAATGCAATAAAAATGTTAATTTATACCATGGATTAAAAGGAGTATTCCCAGAGAGATGTTAGAGGAAAACACCTTAGAGGCAGGTGTATCCAGCATTGGACATTTACAAAGTTAACACTTGAAAACTGAACAACTGAGTTAAAAGAGAAATTCAGAATAATCTCATCATGTTTGAAGTTTTAAGTAAGTTTGCAATTTTTTGTGCACTACATCCATAGCTGTCCTTGGCCACATAAAATCTGAGGGATACAGGTTGGGCATGCCTGAGAAAGACCTACTGACAGAAAATATTAGGAAACATTACTCCTGGGTAAAGCGATGGATTAGATGCTGTCTCCACGTGACCTGGAGAAACACGAGTCAGAATTAAAAAAAAAAAAGAAAAGAAAACTGAAGAAAAAGAGTCTGAATGAAATATCTGCAAAGAAGCTGTCAGGAGTGAATGTCAAACAGTGCCCAACTACGTTTGTTTAGGGTAGTTTCCCCTTCTGGACAAGGGACCCACAAGAATGAAGAACTGGAACAAAGATGCAAGTGAAATTATGATGTAGAGTCTAAAACTGAGATTTTCCCTGGTATCCCTGGATTTAATAGCCGAGAAGAAGCCATCCTTGCCCCTTCTCAGTCAAGAAAGAACTTGGCAATATGAGAACTGTGCTGCTGAGCTTGGCACATGGTCACTGACAGGCATGACCTAGATGAGTGCATCCAGTGACAAAGGTAAACATAAGAGGGCAGGCCTACCTCATACCCTAAGAGCATTGGTCACAGACAGCTTTATGCTGGAAAATAACTCACAAGAAGATAAATTACAAATGGTAGGGTAGAGATCTCAAATTAGGGATTCTGACAGAAGTGGAGTTCCTCCCTGAAAGCTCTCTCAGTAAGAAGGACAGAGGATCTTAATCTGTTTGAATTACTGACACTGGCAATCAACCCTTACCCTTGGGAACAGTGATAAGACACAATTGACTGGAATTTGGAAGGGGCACATTATAACACACATATGTAATAAATTATATAAATAAATAAATACATACATACATACCATATTGGCAAAGATACCAGTAGCTGAGAGTCAAAATAATAATAATAAAAATAATAGCAAATAAGCAAATAAACAAAATAATAAAAATAAACTTACCACCCAAATCGAATCTGAAAACAAGGTGGCATAGCTAAACTGACACTGATAAAGTAGATTTCAAATAAAATTATTCAGAAGAGGTAAACAAAGGGAGTGAATATTAATAATAGGAACAATGCACCAAGAATATATAACAACTATAAATGTGTCTACATTAAATGTTGGGACAGGCATGAAATACCCAATAAGTACTGGCACAGCACAAATAGGAGATTCATCTTTAGGTCTCATCTTTAGAAATATCTTCCAGTTGAAAGATAACCAAAAAAATTCAGAAACTATACCATTGGTCAATTTGTTTTAACATACATCTGCTGAATATTTCATAGAAGAACTATGTATTACACCTCATTTTTTATTATTATTATTATTTATTCAACTGTGTGCATATGCGTGTGTATGTGCGCGCGCGTGTGTCTGTGTGTGTGTGTCTGTGTATGTGTAGAACCACGGACGAATTCGCCAACCACCACGGACGCCTCCACCTCCTTCTGCCCCGGGATTCACAGGAAGGAAAGTCTGTGAACTTAACCAGATGTCTCATTACTTACTTGCAGTTCTTGATGGTGGCCTATTTTCTCTGCTGTAACATGGTCCCCTCTCTCCTTGTTTCTGATGTGGCCCTCCTACCCCATCCCTCCTGTTCATAATCCTTGCAATTACTATAGGTATTACAGAGTTTTATCCTTGAGTGTCTCTAAGTGGGTTTGGTACTAGGAGCCACCTATTAGGGAGTACATACGGCGCTTAATTTTCTGTGTCTGGGATTAGTTATTACAAATTATTCTACATAGCCATAGTCACAAAGACAGCCTAATAGTGTCATAACACACACACACACACACACACACACACACACACACACACAGAAACAAAAAGAATAAACCAATTGACTGCAGCGTAAACCCACATAGCTATGGCTACCTAACTTTTGATAAAGGCATGGAGAACATACGTTGGATAAAATTCAGTTTCTTCAACAAAATGTACTGGAGGAACTGTATATCTACATACCGAGGAATGAAATTAGATCTATAACTTGCTCCATTTAAAAAGTAATCAATTCAAAATGGCCTTAATGTAAGACCTTCAGTTTGAAAGTGCTAGAAAAAAAAAACAGGAAAAATAGAGTTGAGGGGATAGGCAATAATTGTCTAAGACTTCAATAGTACAGAAAATAATCCCAACAATTCACATATGGGACTGCATAAAGTTAAGAACTTTCTATACATTGAAAAAGAAGTCAGGAGAATGAAGAGTTAATGTTGCAGTTCGTCTGCATGGTTGCTGATAAATGACCATCAAACAGCTTAAGGGAACAAGGATTTATTTTCTTACTGATAGTCTGGTTAAAGTCTGTAGTCCAGCTTGATGGAAGAGCATGCACCAACACCAAGTCGAAGGAACTGGCCACACCATCTCTACATAATGGCTGAGAGAGGGGCAGTCCTAACTTGCTAGATCAGCATGTCTGGCTAAGTATACGCAAAGATGCCAACCCTCAACCAGATCTCTGTATGGTATTCATCTGTCCACGGCCTAGTCCCACCCATCATGGGCTGGGTCTGACACATCAACTAGACAATCTCCTGCAGGTTCGAATTGGCTTAACTCAACTACTAATTCTCTACAAATGTGCCCAGAGCTCAAACCCTGAACTATCAAGTTGACACCTATGTCTAACTATGATAGTTACTCTACAGAATGGATGAAAAAAATCTTTGCCTCTGATGTACCAGGCAAGGAGTTACTATCTAAAATATGTAAAGAACTGTGAAAAAAAACCCCACAAAACACTTCAATAAATAAATGGGCTAATGGTGCTGGCAAAACAGCTCAGAGGTTAAGACTTTGTCTTGCAAACAGAAGGTACTGAGTTTGTATCCCAGATCCCACATAAAAATGTCCCACACAAAAAATGGTGGCAGCCTATACTTCTGACTCTGGTGGGTAGAACCTGGGAAATCCCAGAACAAAGCTAAAGGGAAGTAGGAGCATTCCAGGGTGATTCTTACAGTCACCCTCCGTCCCCCACAAAGACACACACTGCCCTCTTATACACAAATACACACACACACACACACACACACACACACACACACATGCATGCACAATAAATAAATAAAAAAATAAATGAGCTAATGAATGCAATAGATACTTCTCAGTAGAAGAGATACAGTGGCCAGTAAATATATTTATAAGTAATCATCATCCTTAGCCAACAAGGACCTAGATAAATATTGTGTGTTCTCTTTCATATGTGAATGCTAACATCAGACCTACAAATTTGTCCAGTTAGAAGTTTGGCTTAGCAATAGTTTGTAGTCACCAGAGAATATATGACTGTGGATCACTTACCTCCAGTTGGGACATGCAACTCTCTCCCTTCAAGGATCAAAAAATTTAGTAAAAAATCGAGAATAAAATGGTAGAAAAAGCATGAAGCAGTATGTTTCAGTTACCATGCATGGTTGCTGACTAATGCATGACAAAACAACTTAAAGAAGCAGGTGTTTTTATTTTCTTTTACAATAGCCCAATTACAGTTGTTAATTATCCAGCTTGGGGAGAGTCCACACCAATACCAAGGCTGAGGGACCTGACCACACCATTTCCACGTAATGGATGACAGATAGACAGTCCTTATTTACAAGACCATCATGTTTGTCCAAGAATACAGAGGCGTGTAAACTTTCTCAATCAGGTCCCTTTATTCACCTGCCCAGGGATTAGTCCCACCAACCATGGAAAGAACCTTCCCCGTCAACTAGACAATCTTTTGCATGTTCGCTCTGGGTTTTTAACTCAACTACTAATTCTCTACAAATGTGAATAGAGCTTAAATTCTCAACTACCAAATTGACACCAAATATGACAAGGTCAGTGAAGGCTCCAAAGTGATTTAGATTACTCTTTGAATTCTTCCTGAGAAACACATGAATAAATGTAACTGGAATATTATATAAAGAAATTTTATGTATGTGTATATATTCATTATACATTATATGTATTTATCATATATACATGCAAGCATAAAGCCAGTATTGTCATACCTTGCAGCTTAAATTTTGATAATACGTGTTGAGTATTTTTATATGAGTATGTATAACTCCACTTTACTGGTTTTTTTAAGGATACATCCCAGAATATATATCAAAGTCACTGTCATGGTTTAAAATGTGAGTTGTCCCTCAGAGCTGTATGTGTTTCCTTGGTTCTTCAGGATAATCATGGCATCTTTAAGAGCTATTGCCTTGCTGGAGAAAGACACATCACAGGGGGTGGGCCTTGAGGTTGATTAGCTCCACCCTACTTCTGGAAGAGGTCTGCTCTTGAGCTGGTAGAATAGCAGTTCACAGGCTCCTTGATGGATGTAACCTAGGCATACTTCAGTTTCTCCAGCCAACCATGCCTTTTCCGCCATAATGTACTGTATTGCCCCTCTGGAACCACAAACTGAGTAAATCTTTTTTTTTTAATTCATGATGCCATTTAATTATGTCAGAGTTAAAAATCGCATCTCCAGCACTGTCTCCTAGAGACCATTTCACCCACTGCTCTGTTTGGCCGCTAGCTTCTTGTCTCGCTCTTCAGCAATGGTGAGGTGGATTCCTTTTCCGCGAGGAAGAGAAATCCATGGTTTGTTGCCTTTGCCAATAACAAAGATGTTGGAGAGTCGAGTGGCAAAACGGTTGCCATTGCCATCTTTCACGTGAACCACATCAAAGGAGCCAGGATGTCTCTCTCTGTTGGTGATCACACTAATTCTTCCCAAGCTAGCACCTCCAGTCACCATACACAGGTTTCCAATGTCAAACTTGATGAAGTCAGTTATCTTGCCTGTCTCCAAATCAATCTGGATGGTATCATTCACCTTGATGAGGGGATCAGGGTATCGAATGGTACGGGCATCATGGGTGACCAGATGAGGGATTCCTTTTGTGCCCACAAAGATCTTTCTCACTTTGCACAACTTGTACTTGGCCTCCTCCGGTGTAATACGATGAACAGCAAATCGACCCTTTGTGTCATAGATGAGACGGAAATTCTCTCTAGTCTTTTCAATGCTGATGACATCCATAAACCCAGCAGGGTAGGTTATGTCAGTTCTGACTTTGCCACCAATTTTAATGAAGTGCTGCATGCAAATCTTCTTCACTTCATCACCAGTCAGGGCATACTTAAGTCTGTTCTTTAGGAAAATGATGAGAGGCAGACATTCTCTCAGTTTGTGGGGACCAGTAGATGGACGAGGAGCAAAAACACCAGTCAGTTTATCCAGCATCCAGTGTTTTGGAGCTGCTACACGCTTCAGATGTTTCTTGGGACCACGAGCCATGGCTGCGCTGGGAACTGAAGGAGCCTGAGTAAATCTCTTATTTTCTCCTTAAGTTGCTTGACTTTGAGTGCTATATCACAGTAGCAGAGTAGGGTAACCTGTACAGAAATTAGTACAGGAATGAGGTATTGCTGTGAGAATAAGAGTATGTGATATCAGAACATGAAGTGTTTTGAGGTTGAAAGGATTTTTACCAGAGAAGTGGGGTGTTACAATGTGAGTCTAAGATTATCCAGTACCAAAAAGTGATGTTGTTTGTGAGCTAAGAGAAGTTGGTATTCAGTAGGATGATCATTACCGTGATGTGCCTAGTGTGCTTTTGGAACTGTTTGTTGGGAGAAATACAGAGAACTTGGGATTTTGCATTGGAAAAGTGTTATGTCTTGTAGATGGGGCCTGAAGGGCTATTCTACTGATAGCATGGAAAAGAGTAATGCTGTGAGAGATACAGACAGCATATGCCTAGCATGTGATGGCACAGAGGGGAACAAGGTTTGTGTTTAGAACTGGATGAGGGGCAAATAGAATGATGCATGGGCAGATAGTATGATTAAGTTTTGTCTTTATCTTGTAAGCTTACGTGAACTTAAATTCAAGTGTTTAGCAGAGGAATTTTCAAGGCAATGTAGTCTTGACAATATGGAATGGCTAATTTTAGTGCTCTTGTTCAGAGTTATGAAGAGAAAGGAATTAAGCAGAAAGAGGAAAAAATCTGTGCAGATTGATGTGATAGCAATAAAGGGAATGCAGATAACAAAATGGCAGCTACTGCTAAAGAGATTAGTTCAATTAGTGAATCAAAACCTGCTCTTCGTTTGGATAATAGAAGAAGCTGCACCATGGCAGCAAATTCCTCAGGGAAGATCCCACCCATAAGAATGCAAATCCTTTAAGTAGGATTGTGCTGAAGGGCAGAGTTCCAAAGGAAAGTTCTATTCTTCTTCAGAAGCAATTGCCCCAGAATGATAGAAATTCTTCCCAGCATCAAAACAGAGAAGCTGAACCAGCTGTAATTGAAAGGGTTCAATCTCTACCTGGAGGTTATAGCAGACTTGGCAAACTCATTCACATTGTCCTGGATTTAGAGGTAACAAAGATAGGAGAAGGAGGAGGTCCAAGGTTTCAGAGAATGGCAGAAATCAGGCAATGTATGGCAGAAGTACCAAAAGGTCCAAAGAAAGCATATTGTTCTGTGGAGTTAAAACCTGGTTTGCCATTGAGAAGTGAAGATGTGAGAGATGATAGAGCCAATGTGGAACATCTGCCAAGTAGAGCTGTATACCCAGGGAGGAACCAGCTCAAGAGAATGATGTGTTCTAAGGGTAGTTTCACCGTAGGGATGGAACTGAAATGATTTCAACAAGATCATTTGCTCTTTTTAGACCTACAGGATTTGGAGTCTGTTTTAATTTTCAGTCTTGTTATATACTAGTCTTTACTATATATGCCCCTTTTGGAATGGGAATATTTATTCTGTGCCATCGTATGCTGGAAGAATGTAACTTGTCTTTTGATTTCACAGGAAGCTTTGGACTTGGACTTTTGGACTGTGTTGGGACTACTGATGTAGTCTATGGGACTTTGAAAGTAGAATTGAGTATGGTTGCATAATGAAATGTCAATGAACCTGTGGGGACCAGGGATGGAGTGTCATGGTTTGAAACATGAGTTGTCCCCCACAAGATTATGTGTTTAAATTTTTAGCTGTAGATTAGAAAAGTCATGACACCTTTAAGAGGTGGAGCCTTGCTGGAAGAGAGCACATCACAGGGGGTAGGCCTTACTTCTCGGTGAGGTCTGTTATGCACCACAAAGACTGTATCAACCCTCTGTAACCATAAGTTGAGTAAATCTCCCTGGGGTCTCCCTTCAAATTGCTTGATTTTGAGTGTTGTATCACAGCAACAGAGAGGAGTAATTGGTACAGTTATCTAACACACATTGTCTAGATACAAATTTCAAATGATTAAATAAAGGGTTCACTTGCCTTTCATGGATTTTATGTCTGGAATCCATGAGTTCCTTTTGGATTCCTTAGCCCTTGTGGACTCCATGTCTGTGAATTCCTTTCAACTTCCTTGCTCCTCATAAACTCCAAGTATGTAAGTTCCGTTCTTTCCCTCTTTCTTCCTCTTATGAAATCTGCTTTAATCCTGAAAATTAATAATAGTATGTATTTTAAGTGGTCAATATTCTTAGTCAAAGAGAAAATAAAAATGAAAAACATGATGAAATTCCATTTCAAACCAGTCAGAATGGCTGCCATGAAGAAAAATCATGTCAATGAATATTGACAAGGATGTGGGGCAAGTGAAACCCTTATTCATTGCTTGTCACAATTTGAATATGAGATGTACCCCATAGGCTCATGTGTTTGAATCCTTAGTTGTTGTTTGGGAAGGTCATGGCACCTTTAGGAGGTGGAGTCTTGCTAGAGGGAGGCACATTACAGGGAGTGGGCCTTGAGGTTGTTTAATTTTGCCCTGCTACCTTAAGAAGCATGCTCTTGCAGCTAGCAGTTTCTCTCAGGCTACATGATAGATGTGACATAGGCTGCCCAAAGCTTCTGCCAGTCATCAATGCCTTTTTTGCTATAAGTGATTGTATGCCCCCTATGGAACTGTAATGAAAGTAAATCTCCCTTCGTCCCTTAAGCTGATTTAGTGAGTGTTGTCTCACAGCAACAGAGAGAGTAACTATTACTATGGTACTCTAAGCTGAGTAAATCTCCTCTTTTGTTCCATAAGCTGATGAGTATGACTGTTGTCTCACAGCAGCAGAGAGAGTAACTGCTACAGTACTGGTGGGAAAGTAAAGTGGTTCTTCACTAATCAGCATTTAGGCTTGGATTGTAAGCAATATTTCACTTACTTCCCTCCTCAATTTTACCTTTACTATTCTGCAATAATGTTTGCTCAGACATTTCATATTTATATTGAAGAAAAATAGGCAATTAGCCAATTCCATATTGCAGAGCAAATAGCATAGTTTCTGTAGATAAATTTACTCAAGGGAAGTTTCATGGTAAGAATTTTCAACTTATTGCTAGGTATAATTGTGATGATTTTGAGTATATGTAGTCTTTGGTTTCAGAGTGCTTTTTTAGTCTTTCTAGATTATGCATGAAATATTTATCATGAATCCTAGCATATGCAAGGATCTATTTGCATATGATCTATTTGTTCATTATCTAAATAGTGAAGAATATATATATATTGTGTGTGTGTGTGTGTGTGTATATACATATATATTGTGTGAGTGCATGCATGTGTGTGTATATGTGGTATAGTGTGAATCTTTGTGGGTAATGTCATTTGGAACAAACCAATAATTATCAATTCATAATTTCCATTTTTAGAAAGTTTTAAACTAGTATAGCATACAACAATGCAAAAAGTCATAATCTAACGTTTTTAAGGAAATAAAAAAAGGTGCTATATGAGGTGATTAAGTAAGACTGAATAAGGAGTGAAGCATATGGGAGCAGGAAATCAAAATGCAGAAAATTAAGAGGTTACCTAATGCAAGCAATTTGAGAGGAGCTTTCTTTCTTTCACCTTGAGCCTATTACTTCAGCATATCTTAGTGGGGCCACAGCAACTGAGCAACTTACACTGCAGATACTTCAAAAAGAAAGGGAGTCATAACTGACCCTTGTCATGGAAAGCTGCATTTGTTATGAAGGTAAGCGTATGTCTACAAGGAGGAAGGTATTAGAAGAAGGCATCTCATGAAGGTTAAAAAAAAGACTGGAGATAATAAGAGGGCAGAAGCTAAAGCAAACACTGTTGATTTTATTTCTTTACTGAGGTATTCTTGTGTCCTAAACATCCAGTCTTTGGAGATTTTAACAAATATTGAATAGTTAGCAAGACTGATGAAGTCTGGTCTTCAAAATATTTTAATCAAAATTAAAATAAAATGTTGATTTGTCCCCAAATTTTTCTATATCATTATCATAGCTGATGCCAATATCACAATTTATTGACCACTTCCATTTCTTCTGGTACGTTCTAGCCAAGGCATACTCTTTTCTTATTAATGAAGAAACACAAATCAGAATGAGAAAGTTGATTGTTAGATAGAGTTATTAAAGATGAAAGAGGGCCTAATGAGTTTGAGGTGTATTAATTTTGTGAGTAATAATAAACATCATTATAGCCTACAACATAGTTTCCCATGGTCATTGTATGTCTACAACATAAGACAATAATTCTATTAAAGGGCAAGATGGGGGAAGGCGCTTGAGATCAAGTTGTGCTTGGTCTAAGTTATTCTACATGATTTCAAATACAGTTTTTATTTTCAGACTGTATCTTGAGATACTCCCTTTTATGAGCAATGTATGATTCAAATTTGATGATGGATTATGACTGTGACTTGAGTGGGCACCTTAACAATGCCACGTATCTGGCATCACACATGCAGCACTGACTGACAAATGACTTATATCCTAGGAGTGGAAAGAATGCCACTATCTACATTATCTTTGGAACTGATACTGTAGGTATATATGCACATGTATTATAATCATATCAAGAAATGTGGTCCAAGAAATTATTGGACATCTATCTGGATCCCATAAAGTGATGACCACTTGGCACAATAATGGTCATAACTTCCACAGAACTGTCATCTGACACCTGGTGTGTGCATCAAGGAATAGCAGATAGAGAACTCCTTACAGTGCCCAGGTTTCAGCTGAGGTCAGTTCATGTTGTCGACATGCCCTACTCAATTGCTCTCTGTCAGTCCTCTGGTTTGTTTGACTCTCCACTCCACTCATCCCTCTGCCTGTTCTTGTGCCTGTAACTAATCTTGCCTTTTGGTCTCTGCAGCTGGCAGCTTTGTTCTCGACTTTGTAATATGCTGCATCCTGACTACAGAGGATGTATTTTTCCTGCTTCTGGTTTGTGTTCCTTATTTTTTCAACACAGGTGTTATTTTCATTTACATTAACCCACTTCTGAAACTTTTGAAACTCTGTTGCCTCTTTAATCATTTATATTTTATCTATTGCATACATGTACACACTGAAATGTGTGTGTGTGTGTGTGTGTGTGTGTGTGTGTGTGTGTGTGTGTCTGTGTCCACTATGTGACTCATGATAGGTCATCTAAGAGTTAATATTAGTAATTAAGATTGAAATAAAGGATCCATATTTGCTTCAGTCAGATTAATAAGAAAAGTGAGCATAACTGGCAAATTGCTGCCATTGAAATCACTTCTTAATTTATTATTTTTCAATAAATTTGGACATTATGGAAGAACATAAATACATTTACCTATGTTTCTGAAGTAGTATACTCATAACATGGAAACACACTAAGCACTATGTCACCAGGTTAACCTCTCTTGATATGATAAATTGACTGATCAGTTCTTTGAATTATATGTGCCTTTATCAAATATAACCACAATCTCATTTTAGTTATTGACTCTTAATCTGTATTAATGTAATTTCAGAAAAATTCATTAATACCTCATAAGATCACCTCTGGAAGTTAGCAGTTATTTATGCTATGAAAGGAGGGAAACTAGAATACAATAAAAGAGGTTGTATTTCCCTTCACCCCTTTCTCATCTGAATTTTCCTCAAAGGCTCATCAAGAATAAGGGTTACCAATAATTATTTATCATTCACAATTTATCCTATATCCTGTAATAATTGAAGAAAAATACTTTTTTTACCAAAATCATTTTATTGATCTAGATGATTGAAGAGACTTTTGTACAATACAGAATTCAGCCTCTTTAATCTTACTGTTCATTCTGCAACTTGAGGAAGAGTTACAGCTGAAATGAGAATCTAGAAAGCTACATATTGCCTCAGTTAGTAAAACAGTTATTAGGTTATTATTATTAATTAAATGTGCTCTTCAATAATTTCATACATCTGTAGATTGCTTTCTGATTATTCTCTGTCCTTACTTTTTAAATCTGTCTCATGCCTATCAATCCCCTTATTCAGGACTCTCTGTGTGACCGTGGGTTTGGAACTATTCACTGGAACCTGGTTGGTTCACCAGTGTAAACAAAGTTGAAGACAATGACTTTCCCTCTTCAAGAATCTGTCAGTCCTGCTCAATGACTGACGTGTCAACAACCCCCCAAAGTCTAGCATGGATCACAGGCACTAGGATCCTTAGAGGCAAGGGATTAATAGTCATAATAGTGTTCCCATACTAAAGGGGAGCCCAAGAAAGGACTCTGGGCAATGCCACTGAGTCCTTACACCTCACTAGAGTGGAGGACTCAGAGGGAAGTTTGGCATTCATACAAAAGGATGCTCCAGGGAATGGGAGGGGGAAAAGGGGACAGATAGGGAAAAGGGGAGGGAGGCAGGTGAAAGGAAGGGGAAAATGGAGGGAGGGTGTAAAGGGGACTGGGGAAGGGTGGAGGGAGGGAAAGGACCTGGGTACCTATTAAGCTTATATGATTGGGGAAAAATAAATAAATGTTAAAAAGGAATTTGTCAGTATTAAATAGCTCATTAATAAGTATTATGGTACTATGATCTCCTCCCTCATCCATGATCAACGTTCGTGGGCCACTTATAACTGTCCAGTGCAGGAAACTGCAACTGCTCTGAGATCATGATTTTGATGGCTGTGTCACAAACAGAAGATAATTATCTTATAGTCCTTCTCCCTGTCTTCCCTTCTTTTTTACCCCTTCATACAATGTTCCCCTGGCCTTAGAAGTAGTGTTACATCTTCTTTAGGGCTGAACCCTCAGTCATCACTTATTCTTAGCATTTTGGGGAGTTATGAGTTTCTGCATTCATCAACATTAACTGTTAACAGAAACCCCTCTGATTAAGACTGAGGGTGACTTTGGTTTATGGTCCCAAAACAGTTATTTTTAAGATAGTTTGATGAGATTTTTGTATCCTGATAAGGCCATAATTTGAATATTATACCTGTGCATAAGCCTTGCTCCCTCTCTCACATACAAAGTAGTAACATACGTCATTAGAAATAATGCTGCTCCTCCTGTTACTCCATTTACATTCAAATTCAAATATTAATACTACCAGTCAGTGGCAGCAGGAATGGAGTCATGGCTCTACACTACCAAGGACAGCAGTCTTAAGAGTTAATTTTCACTTTAGGGACCTCCATTCAATAAATTCCGGGTTCTAGGCTTCACTACAGAAAAGATTTCTGGAATTGGAGTTTATTAAGAGGTATTTTTAACATAGATCATAATCAAAATGATGATGAAGAAAGATGTTCAGGGAAAGAATATGGCATCCTCAAATATGTATATATTCCCATGGGTTTCTGTTACATTGTTCAGAGAGAAAAATTTACTACAAGGTTTAAAGATTAAAGGATTTCCTTTTATAAACAAAATTATAATATAGATTTATAAGGGATAAGATTATGGAATGGAGGGAGTGCTAAAGAAAATCTCAAGGTGGTAGATTATTTTGGACTCAGTATTTGCTATCTCTGTTTCACATTGCTTTAGGAAAACATGGCATTATTTCAGTAGTAAACTGTCTCATTTTAGAGGTTCATGAATATAGCAAGGTGTTTATTACAGAAAATCAAAAGTGGCCAAAGTGCAGAAAAGAAGTAATTCTAAACTGCTCAATTCTAAACAGAACCTTTAAATCACTCCAATGCCAAGGCTCAGGGAACATCAACATTGGCTCTTATCAGTGGTGTCTGAAGTTTCCTGATTTTGTGATGAAAAACTTTTCTATCCCATGCTTTCCTTTTTTGGCTTTGTAATCAGTATATTAAGGAGACATTTATACAATTCAGTATCATTTCAATTCTGGTATTCAGATTTAAGCATATGGACATATGACTTTAAAAATACAATTAAAGCTATTCATTATAATGTACTACACTACCAATATTAAGTTACAGTTTTTTTGGAGCCTAAGCCAAATGGTTTAAAATAACCTTGCAACATACCTAAGAAACACCTTCCTAGATTATATATGCAAATTACTTCACTTTAATTTCTAAGTTACCCAGCTGTGGAAGTTACACTACTGAAGAGATTATCATGTTCTGAAGAGAATGAAAGAAAGAATGTCAACAACACTAGTCAGCCTAAGTTTTTTAATATATATTATTAATATATTTAATATACATACTTATATATTTAATAAATTTACATTTATATATTATATATTATATATAGTAAAAGATGGCACAACAGAAGGGAATGACATTCTGTAAGTGCAAACACTTAACAGCTTATTGGTACAAAAAACTTAAGGATATTATTTCTATCACTGATGACAGGTGAAACTGTACTATGTCGCCTTCAAATAATGGATGAGGCAATAGGAAGCAAAGGCATCATAGTGAGTTCACTTAAGGCACACAACTAGACAAATCAACACTTCTCTATGAATTGATTTAATTTTCTGATTACCTGTTAAATACAGAATGCTAATTCCATAGCTTAACAGTAAAGGGGCATAGAGTGAACTAAACACATATCTAATATTTTGGTCTAAGCTTGTCCATTGTACATTGCTGAATCATAATGGAAGGCCTAACAGATGCAAGGGAACATTCTAAATATGTTTTACAGGTATTAAATTTCATCTTGCATACTGAAGTCATGCATACAAGGCTTTTACATTTTTGGTTATTCTTCATTTAACTTTAAAACACTATAGTTGAATATTAAAACAAAATAATAGCCAAGTAGTGAGCATATTATGATTATAGTCTTTCACTCATTCACTACTGTACACAAAATACTGGCAGTGGTATTGTTTGCTGGCTCACCATTAAGGAGGTTTGACACTGAACACCTCATCTAGGATGATGTTTGTCATCCTCATAGGCTTCTGCATTATAGGCTCTACATATGTAGCCATCTTTTCTGATTTGGATCAAAGTCCTTTAGTTCTACCTGATCCATTTAATCAGTCTCTCAGACTTCTTTCCTCTCAGGAAAGAGTTTTTCCAGCAAAGAGAGTTTATCAGAATAGATAAAGTGATTTTCAGGGAAGTTTACCTTAAACTGGATGATTAGAGTTTTTGTTTTGTTTTGTTTTGTTTTGTTTTTGTATAGTCTGGTTGACAGGATACTGACATGTCTTCATTCAGCTCACATTTGCTAGCTTCATGCTTGAAAATCTAACCTGGATAAGAGGTGATAACTATGGTTCAGTTGTCAAGAACAGGTATTGGTTTTTGAAAGCCACAGAATGACTTAACCAGCTGTATGTCCATATGAGTGACTAAAAACAGCATGGTCCTTCTGATCTACAGCAATAACAATTTCTCTTGGCTCAGTGCTGGCTCTTGTTCTCTTTCACCATAGTATATTATCCTCATGTCTTTGTCAAGTGAACTTCTAAAATCTTCTCCCAAATTATGTTTCTCTCACTGCAGCTTTTTTAACAAGTTACTTTATTTTATCTTTATAGATTTATTAATTAAATTAACATTTTATATACATACTCCTTGCATCCCTCGTTCTCCCCTCCCTTCCTCCTTCGCTTCCCTCCCACTCCCATTTAGTCCTACCTTCCCTTTCCATTCTTAAGTGATCCCAGTCTCTTCTCTCTTATTCTCCTGTCCTTTGGTTCTATGGATCCTGCAGTTCCTTCTGTATCATCTGTACTCATGGGGGTTCAGGCCTCTGTGGCAGACAGAGAGGCCCTTCCTTGGGTGATCCACTGATACGGATACTTCCCTATCTTTGTCTAATCCCTCTCTCTCAGGACCCTAATATCTGAAACTATTACTCCTGAGATGCACAACAGTCTTTGGGGGCATGCTGACATGTCTGCCACTATGCAGGTCTGATGAGGTTGAGTCCCATTGCCATGAGTTACTGGCTGTGGCTGCCCAGTCTTGAGTGCAGTGACTGGTCCAGCAACAGAACACTCCATATTTTGGCTCTTACAGTCTTACTGTTCTATCTTCTGTAAAGTTTCCTGAGCCTCTGGATGGGGAGATATTTGACTGGCCTGGTTCCAGGTGATCAGTGTCTACTTTGACAGTTGATACCTGTGCCTAACTATGACACTCCACCTCTTGTCAGCTTGACACAAAAACATAATACTTTTAAACTGTGTCTTTTGATCCTTACCCCCATAGATGTTAAAAGTCGTCTTAAAAATTTTGGGGTTGTTGCAGTTTGCTTGCATGGTTGCTGATAAATCACCATCAAACAGCTTAAGGGAACAAGGAGTTTATTCTCTTTTGACAGTTCAGTTACAGTTCTCAGTCCAAATTGACAGGAGAACATGCACCAACACCAGAGTCAAGGGAACTGGCCACACCATCACTACATGACGGCTGAGAGATGGACAATCCTTACTTCTCAGACCAGCATGTCTGGCCAAGTGTACACAAGGATGCCATCCAGGGCCTAATCCCACCCACCATGGCCTGGGCCTTCTCCATCAACTAGACAATCTCTTGCAGATTTTCTCTGGGCCTAACTCAACCACTAATTCTCTGCAAATGGGCCCAAAGCTCAAACCCTCAACTGTCAAGTTGACACCTGTGCCTACCTATGACACTGGTGTTCTGTTGTCCATTTTGCTATTCTTGCACTGCACAAGTCTGCATCCTATCTGGGTGTTGAAATCTTCTCCTATCCAACAATATAGAAACTGTTAAAGAAAGGCCTTTATATAAGAGAAGGCTTAAAGGGGAGGGAGGATCAGGTGTAGGGCACAGTAGTGGGTGGGGTCAACCTCCAGCACATCATCTGGCTGTCAACTAATCACTAATTCCTCCCATGATGGAGAACACAGGACCAGTGCTTAAACTACTCCAGGCACCAGTAATCAAGAAGGAAACTGACTGTAGATTGGATCAGATACCTTGCTAATTGTAGGTCTTTCTCGATGGTGGCCTTATTTCTCTATTGAACTTTGTTCCTCTGTCTTCATTCTCTTTGGGTCTTCTTTGCATTTCCTTCCTAATTCAATCCTTCATGTGTTGGGCCTCTTTGCCAGGCCTGAGGCCTGCTGGAACTTCCTGAGCCTGGCTAGAGTTTCAGGACCTGACTTTAGGTTTCGAATCTCATCTCTTTCATTTACCTGGGATGATGTCACAACTATTCAATCACCTTCTGGTCACTTATTCACTTCCTATTGGTTACCCCATAGTCACATCACCCCTCACCCTTCCCCCTGCTGCACACTCTATATAAAGTTGAGATCCTGCTTTGACAGACCTCCCGGCTCCATTGTGTTCATTGGGCTGCAACACTCATCACCCGCTCAGCCCCACAGGTCGCCCGGCTGGTCTGGTCTTCCCTAACCACACTATCTGCAGTGGCCCCTGAGTCCTGCATTCATGGTTTTAAAGGTAATAAAAAGATTTTCCCTCGAATATGTCATTATGAGATAGTGGAGGTTTCACTTATAAGGGAGAACATGCAATGTCTGGTTTTTGGGGCTTGGGATATTTTGCTCAATATGATTTCTTCCAGCTCCATCCATTTTGTGGCAAATTTTACTAATTCTTTTTTTGATAGTTCTGTAGTACTCCATCATGTATATGTTCCACATTGTCATTATCCATTCATCAGCTGTCGGACACCTAAGTTGATTCCATGGTTTTGTTATTGCGAATAGTGCTGCTGTAACTCATTGCAGCTTTTATATTTATCTTTAAAACTGATCCATTGTCCATGGTTCTGGCACTCCATGCACACAGACTGAATTTGCTGGCCCCTTCCTGGTTCTATGTGATGAATTCATATTTGCATTCTGGTGCCATGGCAGTTAGGGCAGCACTCTGCTGCTCCTTTCTTGCCACCTCATTCTTCACATTTTTCACAGGTCACATTCTTCTGGAAAGCCTGTTTTCTTCATACACTATCATATAAATCTTCTAAGGTTACTGAGAGTTTATGCACAACATTTTAACTCTTCTTTCTCTATGTATCTTTCCACCTCCACTGAAAAACATACAAAAATGTCCATGGAGCAGCCAAATCCACCACCTGATCCATCCTCCTTAATTACCTGTTTTCCTTTGTCTTGAAATCAGAGAGAACTTTGTAAGCTTGAGAAATCTGTTTAAATTTTTATCCTTCATTTGGACCCTTACCAGAATGATACTTTCCAATTCTTCCAGGGCGACACTGGGTTTGACCCCCATTTCACTGTTTTCTACAGCTGGTGAGTTGGCTGGGGCCTCAGGAGGAATGGAAAGGGGTGTGTGGCAGTGTCCAACTCTTCAGGCTCCTGTCCCTTTTACTGACCTTTCTAGAAAGTTCCTCCTGACCTGCTGTAGTCCCCATGTTTTCCTTCTTATGCCACCATAATTTTCCTTTTCAATCCTGCCTCATTACCTGTCAGCTCACCAATCCAGAGCTGGAGGAAATAGTTCTAAACTAGACTCAAGCCCAGCAGTGTTATCTCTGACATAAGTCCTA
Organism: Typhlomys cinereus; assembly: GCA_023101885.1. Taxonomy (NCBI): domain Eukaryota; kingdom Metazoa; phylum Chordata; class Mammalia; order Rodentia; family Platacanthomyidae; genus Typhlomys; species Typhlomys cinereus. The sequence continues at coordinate 1,872,650 of JALPQD010000180.1, forward strand.
TTTCTAACAAGAGACATTTAGTGAGTTGTAAATCAGTACATTGCTAGTTTCTGCTGTGACTTTCTATCCTAGTATGAAATGCTATTTGGCCTGATAGTCCATGGTTAAATAATTTCCACTGACTCTCCTTGATAATGAATACCCATGTAGATATAATTTTTTGCAAACCAACAAGCTTATTGGGGTTATGTGATAGCTATTCTTAACTGTTGCTGTGAAAGAGCATTCAAAGTTAAGCAACTTAAGGGAGAAAGGGAGATTTATTCAGTTTATGGTTCCAGAGGGGAGCAACAGTCTTTCACGGCAGAGGCTACATGGCTAGTGACTGAAGCTGGAGGCAGGCTAAGTCTCTGCAAATATCCTGGAGTCTCTCTTCCAAGTCTTCTGTTCTATGGTTCTTTTTATCTGGTCCAATACTGGGAGGTTCCAATCAGATCTAGGACTGGTCTTTGTATTGTAAATGTATTGATCTGGATAATCTCTTTAGGTGATTTCACAGCTGATCTTAGTTAATGCCAGGTGTGGTCAAGTTGACACCCAGGATTAACTATCACAGGTTACTTAGAGGAATATGGGGAGGCTTACTGGCAGAAGCAGGGACAACTCAAAGGCAGCTACATCCCCAGAAAGCTGACCCTGGCATGGGTATGATTAACAGAAGCTGAAACCCTAGAGTTCTTGGCTATATGACTTGCTAGGATGGTTTCTGATAGGCTTCTTGACTTCAGGGTCTCCTTTAGACTTCTTGACTGTTTCAGGGTTTCCTTAAGACTCTTAGATACCTTTCTTAAAAATTGCTATTTATTGTAGTATCTCCAGGTCTCATGTTTCTTAAGGTCTGAATTGCACAGCTGTCAAATAATCTGGCACATCATCTTTCATTTAGCAGAATAGAATCTTCCTATTATTTCAAGAATGGGTATTTTATAAAACAATTTTAGGTAATTATCTGTGGTATTGAAGGAAAAAGTCATTTGGTCAGGTTCCATGATTTAATCCTGTTAGTTGTAAAAGATTCAGCTGAATATTAGAATATATTAAAGAATCTGTTAACTTTGTTAGAAAAGGGGGCTACTATGTTTCTCTTTTAATCACAAAGCATTTATCAGTAAAAGCCACATACTTTAGTGTTTTAAAAGAACTGGCAAGATGTCTGAGATTTGAAATACTCTGGGGGAAATAGTTAAATATGAGGGGATTAAATAAATGAAATAAGGTTGGCAACACATTAAACGCTATTAGATGGAGAATCCATGGGACTTTTTACACTCTTTTCTATTTTATAAGTTTATTTAAAAACTTCCATTATAAAAGTTTCAAGAATAACAGATATACATATTTATATGCATGTATTTATTACAAAGCTATGATCACACATGTACATATGTGTGTACATTTGTTTGTTTGCATATAGATATAAAATTCAGAATTTGACATCCTTGCAGCATAGCTGAAAGAATATGTATTTTGATATTGGTAAAACCCCACTCTTAGTTCTATATAAACTGCATGCCCTATCAATACATTGCTTAATTTCTTTTTTCTTTTTTCTCCCATATTTTATTTTTTATCTCAATCATACAAGCTTAATAAGTACCCCCATCCTCTCCTTCCCTCTTCCCCTCCCCAGTCCTCCCTTGCATTCCCCCCATTTGCCCCTTCCTTTTACCCCCTTCTTCCCTCCCTTTGCCCAGTGCCTCTCCCTTCCTCTCTCCCATTCCCTGAGCATCATTTTTGTGTGAATGCCAAACTTCCCTCTGAGTCCTCCACCCTAGTGAGGATTGCTTAATATCCTAAACCTTGATTTGAATGTTTATAAATGAGAATGATGAAAATATTAATATCTATTTGGTATCCTTTTATATGGATAAGATAGGAACCAATTTCTTTATCTTTATCTATGTATCTCTGTATCTATCTATATTTGATCCATTCATTGGTCAACACTGGAAATCTTGCATAAATATCTATCTTCTGACTATATCTTCTCTATACTTGTAGGAAGTTTATGACTACTATATGATTGAATCTTCTTTTCCTGTATATTTTTACACAAGTATCTTCTCACTTCAGATTGTTGGATTAGGTATTAGTCATGTGCAATTTTCTTTAACCATCGAATATTGGTCCCTTAGTCCCTTAAAAAGCCAACATCTATCATTTATACATGGAAACTAAAGCACATAAAAGCAAAAATGTTTTCATATATTTACAAATAATAAACACAATTTGGTGAATATTGTGTGTTATTTAGACACATTATTTCTAGCTTGCATTTTTCCTAATTGATTATGCTACTACATTGAAATTTTAAGCTACCATGGCTGCATTCTCCAGGAGCTGGCTAGAAAAGGAAGTGGGAGACATTAAAACACCATTGTTAGCTTTTAAAATGTCAGGGATTAGCTGAAAAGATGAATGCTTTATTTAAAAACACTGTTTTCATTTTGATTTTTGTTTTTGAAATAGTTTTCAATCTATTCCTTGCAAATAAGTGGTTTATTCATGTGCCACATTCTACTGAAATTAGGTCTCTACAAAACTGTGACTTAGCTTAGTGACTACAAAACTTGAAATAAACACACACACACACACACACACACACACACACACACACACACTTACTCACTCACACACACGGAACCTTTTATCAAACATAAATTTCAATTATTCCTTTCTCAATTTCTCAGTTCTCAAAAGGAACACAATAATCCCTTTCTCCTTGAAATTATAGTACATTCACTGACTTGATGCGGTCAATCAAAGCATCAGTGGACTAATCAAAAAGATTTCCTTTAGCTATGCACAGGTCCCAGGAAGATGACAATAGGTTTTTAGTCCTATTAGCTTTACCTACTTCACTGTTAATAAAGGCCAGATGGCAGAAACACTGAGACTAGATATCAAAACAAAATTAAGGGAGATACCTATGAAAGGAGCTCATGAAATTATTTTTCCACTCTCTATTCAAGGCAGAATGAATATTTGTGTCTTTGAGTATAATAGGGTAGGATGGAGGTGGACTTGTGAATGGACCAAAATAATAGCTATGATTGAACTATGATGATTTCTATCAAAAGAGTTCTCAAAATAATACAAAGAAATAGAACATGGTGAATTACAGCTCCCTCTTGTTTACTTGTCCTTTTATAATAAGCTATGCAGACAGAAAGTGGTAGGATGATATATAGGTACTCATATAGGATTTAATTATAAGAAAGCAATGCCAGTACTTATCTTTGTGCTTGTGATAATTACTATGCAAATGAAGGACTACTCTACAGGAAAACCTTTGTGTATGCACGTGTGTGCACATAATCATGGAATATTAAAACCCAGAAGGACATTAGAGAACATTTAATCCAACCGTATTATACAGATGAAGAAATTGAAGCACAAACATTTTAATGACATGACTAAAGCAATATAGCCAAGAAGTATGAAGATCATGGTTTGAACTTAGCTTTCCTCAACATCTGAAATGTCTAAAATGGAGAAACAGTATTGAACAGAGATTCATCATAAGCTTAAGGTCATAATTTCAGAAACTTCATCTATTTTCTTAGCTTTGTTTGTAACCTAAGTTATAAATTTCTCTGGGCTTTGGTTTAAATTTTTAAAATTAAATGGAGGTAATGGAAGAACTTCTTTCCTACCATAGGATGTTACTTATCTTTATTTACGTATTTTAACCATGATATATAATCCTAGCTCTGAATGATTGCTAGATCTTTAGAAGAGCAGTTATGTGAAATGAATAAAAAGAACAGAGGAATGCTGCCAGCATGATCTTAAGTAATATGCTAATGCATAAATTTTAACCTGAATTTTATAAACGATTATGATCAGTGTGTTTTGTTACTTACAGTTTGACACTTAAGAACATCAAGACAGCAGTAGTAACTTCTCCAAGAAAATTAAAGTTGACTTTCATTGAATACATACATTTTATAGACATTAACCATGTTCCAAGAAGGGGCTAGTGGTAGGCTGGTGTAAGGAAAAGGAGAGGCTAAGCTCAATTTAGAATTGGGATTATCCTTCATATTGTTTCCCTTGGAAAGAAACCAATAATGACTTTGTAGAAACTTCAGAAAGTTTTTATTGTTAAAGGAGTCTAAAAATTCCTTCATGCATCTAGGAACATGCGCTTACATCAGGCTACTTGTAGCGAAAGACATTTGAGGTCAGAGCTGGAGATTAGGGGACAACATACTATTCTCAGTGGTTATTTTATTTTTTTATTCTAAAATAAAGGTAACATTTATTATCACAAGTTGCATAAAAACAGATTTTACAAAAATGTTTTTTTGTAGAAAAATAAGAGTATGTTGTGATATCCGTGGGAACACCACACTATTGCTGAATCTCCAGCTAAAGCTTCAAATATAACTATATCTTCATAATCAAAATATCCCCTATTTTCTACAACTTGTCTTTGGAAAAAGGTTTGTAGTGTATTCTGAACAAACCAAAAGTATTTGTTCTTCTAATTCCCATGCCTGATGGTCACGTGTGACACAGCGGCACACTCTAGGTGGCAGGATGGGAGAGCAGGCAGAGTAGGGAGACCCAGTGAGCCTCCCTGGTCCAGAAGAGCAGCTAAAGCTGAGGAGTCCTCAGAGTCCCGCCTCCATGCTGAGAGTATTTGTTCTGTTTTACTTGGATTAAGGAAAAAAGTGATACGAAAACTCATTATCAAGGCCACTTGGGTCAAACACTGGCTCCATTTCCCCGAGTTTCCCAAAGGAATCAAGCTTTCACTGCCCTGTTGTGGGACAGTTGACTCTATGAAGGGACAGACAGCTGCTTCAGCTGCCTCACCCAGGCTCGCTTTACAGGTAGCTGTCACCTGACTGAACTGGTGTTTTGTTTTGTTTTGTTTTGTTTTGTTTTTTTTCTTTGACAGACTCCATGACGGTTCAAAAGGTGAAGGGGTTATTGTCACGTCTTCTCAAAGTTCCTGTGTCAGAACTTCTGTTGTCCTATGAAGCCCCAAAGTAAGTTGCTAAACAAAAGTACAGTCAAGTTTAGTCGCCCAAAGTAAGATAAGCCATTGAAGTGACTCGCTCAGATTCTAAATTTCACTTTGACAAATAGGCTGCTGTTGTGGGGCTACATGTATATATGTAGTGTGCACCCTGAGATCTGTTTTAATCACCAACTCCCCACTTTTGTTCTAATTCTAGATGCCGGGCAGAGAAATTGAACTGGAAAATAACCTCCAGTCATTGCAGTTTTACTCTGTGGATAACGGAGATTGTCTGCTCGTGAGATGGTAACAGCCCAACTGCTGAAGTTTAGAGACTAGGCTGAGCACCATGATGTGGGCTCCCAGAAAACAGCAAATTTACCGGAATGCTTCTAATGTTAAAGATCGGAGGTTTTATACTTGACTCCTAAGAAAGGATGTATTTTCCATTGGGAAGAGACCAGTTGTATATTAACAGTAATAAAGTCTTTGATTACTATAATTTTCATTTTTAACAGCTCATCACTATTTCAGTATGTGGAGATTTAAATACTAAATAGAGAAACTATAGCTAGTCTAAATCTGAGTATAGTTAATGTTTGTCATAAAATTAGTTTACTGGAGTTCCATATTAAAACTGCTAGTTTAAAAGGTTACTAAAGTGGTTTTTGGTTGATCACTCTCAGCTATATCCCTTAAAAGTAAGCAGACATCCTTTATGACATTAAGTTTACACTATTTTTAGAGTACTTAAAAATTATAAAAACATGCTTTTCCTTACATTTATATCTAAACTGAGCACATCTTCTATAGATTAGCTGATTCAAACTGATGTTAGGTAAACATTAGGCAAGATAGGAGGAAAGCATTATAATTCTTTCCAAATATTGTCAACACAGTGCTATCCTCCCGTATGACACCAAAATCCTGAGAGGCATTCACTTTTAATCACAAAAATTCAGTATTTAATAGGAGTACTATAAAATGTGACCTTCAGAATCTATGTTAGATAGCAAATATATAAATATATAAATGGATTATTAGTTTAGTAAGAAATGCCATCTTTTAAACCAAGATCCAAAAGTGAGGGTTACATTCACTTCTTTCAAGATCAAGTTGCCCATTTCAGAGATCCATAAAAAATCTGTTACTTCTAGAAACCCCAAACTTTGGTGTAAGTGACCACTGCTCAGGTCAGTGACCACACATCTTTGAATTTTTCTGTCCTGTGTTTATTCCAGTTGAGCTATGTAGAGCTATTTTGCAATCCAGGTTGAAAAAAACTGAGTTATTACTAAAAATTTCTGAACCAGTCTAAGTTTAATGAAAAATGATGAGGAATTACTAATTAGTAATAGTGGATCAGGACTTAGAAATATTTCTCATTTTATAAAATAATTTGTTATTTCCTAGGTCATCTTATAAAATGTATGACACAGTATTAGTTGACTTTTCCAAGAGATCTTGCAAAGCACTAAGTACAAGTCAAGGCCCCACATCTGCTGCCAAAGCCTGGGGTTCCTGACTTACATACAGTGCATCTTCTGAATAACTTGTCTTGCTCCACACTAACGAGGGTCACCACACTGGTCTGTCGGTGCCCACAGTTCACTCAGCTCCACAATGACAGGAGTCACTGCACAGGTCCTACAGTGCCCACAGCTCCCTCAGCTCCCGAGGTGAGTATTGAGGGGAAGACAGCATTCCCATCTCACATGTCTCCTCACACAGCCACAGGTTGTCCTGGTGTCTTTTAGGTCCTATAGTTGCCATCCAAATGCCCATGCTGACGTCTTCACCCTGATAGGTCTTTAATCTCCCCGAGTTGCCGGCCAGCCAATCCACAATGTCCTTGGAGATGACGTACCCAGAGCTGCATGCAAAGGCAGGGTGGGCTGGGCTGGGGTACTCCAGCTCCTGCCACTTCCCGGTCTTGTCCACTGCCCAATTCAACCTGAAATTTCCCCACCAAAAATTAGGCCCATCCAGATTCTTCTGGGTGATCCTATTAAACACAGCTTCTAGGTCAACGTAGCAGTCATCATCTGTCTTCAGCAGCAAACCAAAGCTGGTGGTCTCCACGGTCCATTTATAGAAGTTCAATAGCTTTGCAGGAACGTTCCGGTAGGTGTCAACAACATCCACGAAGACTACATCATTGTAGGTATTGCTTTCCTCCTTCAGTAAGGAATCTTCCTTACGCAGGTCCTGCAGGTGGTCTGCGAGTCTCTGAGGTAGAGAACTAAGGCTTCATATCAGAGCGTCACCTTCCTGAACAGTGTAGATAAAGCCACAAGCAACTCCCTCCACCCCTTCAGTGAATTCCCGAGGCACCGAGCCCTCCACGGCTGTGGTCACTCTGAGGACACCCCCACCGTCATTCACTGTCACTCTGTGAAGATTCCTGGACACCAGGCCATGGACATCTTGGCTTTCCCACATGATTGTACCTTCAAAACTCTCTGGTAAGATGAACTGTTCCACAAGCTTATACCACAGCTTGTTCATTTGCACACCAGAGTTTGGAGGACTAAAACAAGCAATGAAAAGGGCCTTCTCCTGCTCCGTTTGGTACAGCTTGACCGTGATGTTCCTCTGAAAGCCGGTATCACTGCTATCATAGAACACACCAAGACTTCCGCCCCCGCCAGCTGCCAAAGGTGAGTGAGAGAGAGAGAGCCCAGCCCTGCCCTACCACCCCTGAGCCCCACGCGTCCCGGTGACGAGCACCAAGACCAACTCTGGCTTGGCCTGCACTGCGGCCAGGACGACCCCAGCCCCCTCCGCTGGGCCGCCAGCTGCCCAAGGTGAGTGAGAGAGCCCAGCCCAGCCCCGCCCCCCACCCGGGAGCCACCCAGCCAGCAGCGTGGCCCCTGGATTTGCTCCCGGGGCCCCGACCCACTCCACGCCGACCTTCCCAGGTTGCAGGTGAAGAATTCTGCCATCAACATCAGACCCTCTGCCTCTCTGGCCCACCAGGGACCTACGCCCGTGGTCCACGGAAGACACATTGCTACTCAGAATTCAATAGAGCCCAAAGGAAACTCAAGAAAAATTCTAAGGAACAAAGGGAACACAGGCCATACATCTGGACTCCACTACAATCAGTATATCACATGGGCGAGATTCTTCTCATCCAACCCAAAGATAAGTAAACTTTTTCTTTTCACCTTACTGATCCTTTAAAGAATCAATGCTGTAGATCAACTTTCTCATACAGCCACCCCACAACATACAACTCCAGGGAGTACGCCACTTACCCCCACATTTCACCAAGATACTAAATCGTAAAAGTGCACTACCAAACTAATATTCACCCCCTGGTAACATAACCTGACTTAACTGACGTACTAACAGCCTAGTAGCCTCATCTAGGATATAACAATAACAATACACAAACATACCCAATCCAAGGCAAGCACTAGTAATAACTGGCAAGTGTAACAATACCAACTAGGTGGATTCAGTGAAAAACACACAGAAACTGAAAGGTCCAAAAAACAAAACAACAATGTACAAGTCAAAGTGCAGATCCACGAGAAACAAAACCCAAGAAGACCAATCTCCTGTCGAAAGAATCAATCCCATAATGAGGGATTTTGACCAGAACAAATCCACAGAAAATAGCCATGAAAGCTAGACCCAATATAACGACTTTCAGAGTATGATCATTACCATGATTAATACTATGAAAGAGGAAATCCGAGAAGAGTTAAACAACCGTATCAACCACTTCGAACAGGAACAAAACAGGCACTTGGAGGAGTTGAGAAAAACAGTTCAAGAAACAAAAATAGGTATAGAGCAATTAAAACAGTCTCAGGCAGAGTTTAAAATTGAACTAAAAGACAAGTTATCTTCAACCCAAAACTCAACAGAGAGTCTTATCAGCAGAACAAATGAGGCAGAAAATAGAATTTCAGATCTTGAAGACAAAGTGGGAGAATTAACCAGCTCAATGGACGAGATTGTTAAAGCCAAAAAGATACTGGAGAGGAACATTCAAGAGATATGGGACACCCTGAAGAAGCCTAACATGTGCATTCATGGAATACCAGAAGAAGAATCCCAAAATACCACACCTGAGGAAATATTTCAATTCATCATAAATGAAAACTTCCCACAACTAAAGAATGAGAGGCCTATCCAAATACAAGAGGCATTTTGCACTCCAAACAGATATGACCAAAATAGAAAATCGCCACGGCAAATATTAGTCAAAACACTCCACATTCAAGACAAAGAAAAGGTGCTGAGAGCTTCAAGAGAAAAAAAGCAACTCACTTTTAAAGGTAAACCTATTAGAATAACAAATGACTACTCAATGGAAACAGTAAAAGCAAGAAGAGCTTGGAGAGACACACTTCAAGTATTAAATGAGCAAAAATGCCAACCCAGACTGATATACCCGGCAAAACTATCTGTCATGATTGAGGGAGAAAGAAAAGTTTTCCAGCACAAAGACAACTTGAAGGGATACATGTCTACCAAACCAGGCCTTCAAAAAATCCTAGAAATGATACTCAAGCTTGAAAAAAAGAACAGGCATATACAGGAGGACAAAAGGGAAGTATAATACCACCAAAATATAAATATCAAACAACATGCTTACAAAGTCTACTAAACATAAAAAATGTCCAGAATTAAAAATAATTTCTCCATTATAACATTAAATGTCAATGGTATTAACTTGCCGATTAAGAGACACGGATTACAAACTTGGATAAAAAACCACAATCCAACAACCTACTGCCTTCAGAAAGCTCATCTCACCACAAAAGATAGGCACATCCTAAGAATGAAAGGCTGGTCCAAAATTTTGCAAGCTAATGGAACCAGGAAACAGGCAGGGGTAGCAATTATGCTTTCAGACAGAGTGGACTTCAAACCAAAGAAAATCATAAGAGACACAGATGGATACTACATTTTAGTCACAGGTACAATTCACCAGGAAGACTTCACAATACTGAACATATATGTACCCAATACGGGCCCCTCCACATTCATTAAGAAAACCCTACAGCGCCTAAAGCAAGAAATCAACCCCCAAACGATAATTCTTGGGGACTTCAACACCGCCCTCTCAACATGGGATAGATCAACAGGTCAAAAGCTTAACAGAGACACTTTGGAACTTAATCAAACCCTTAAAGAAATGGACCTTACAGATCTCTATCAAACTTTTCACCCACGCACCAAAGAATACACATTTTTCTCAGCAGCACACGGAACTTTCTCCAAAATAGATCACATATTGGGCCACAAAGCGAATCTACACATATACAAAAAAGTTGAAATTCTAACCTGTGCCCTATCAGACCACCACAGACTAAAGCTGGACATCCACAACACATCAAACAAGAGAAAATACACTAACTCCTGGAAACTTAACACTATGATGCTGAATGAGAACTGGATTCAGGAAGAAATTAAAAAGGAAATTCAAGATTTCCTGAAAGTGAATGATAATGAAAATACAACTTACCAAAATCTCTGGGACACAATGAAAGCTGCTCTAAGAGGTAAGTTCATAGCTCTTAATGCCTACATCAAAAAAATGGAAACATCAGAAATAAAGAACTTAACGATGCAGTTTAAGGCTTTAGAGAAACTTGAGCAATCTGATCCCAAAAGTAGTAGAAGAGAGGAGATTAGCAAAATAAGGGAAGAAATATCTGAAATCGAGACTAAGAAAATGACAGAAAAAATCAACCAGTCAAAAAGCTGGTTCTTTGAAAAAATCAATAAGATTGATACACCCCTAGCTAAATTAACCAAAAGCAAGAGAGAGAAAACCCAAATTAACAAAATTAGAAATGAACATGGAGTTATCACTACTGATACCCAAGAAATCTAGAGAATTATGACATCATATTTCAAAAACTTATACTTTGTGAAGTTTGACAACACAGAAGAGATGGATGAATTTCTAAGTAAACACAACCTACCTACATTGAATCACAAGTTGTGAATTATTTAAATAGCCCTATAACATATGAGGAAATTGAAGAAGTAATCTCAAATCTTCCCACCAAAAAATGACCTGGACCAGATGGATTCAGCAGAGTTCTACCAGACATTTAAGGAGGTAATAACACCAATACTCCTTAAACTGTTCCATCAAATAGCAAAGGAAGGAATGCTACCAAATATCTTCTCTGAAGCTAATATCGTTTTAATCCCCAAACCTAATAAAGATTCACTTAAAAAAGAAAACTATAGGCCAATCTCTCTGATGAACACAGACGCAAAGATTCTCAACAAAGTCTTAACAAATCGGATTCAAAAACATATCAAAAAGATCATTCACGGGGACCAAGTAGGCTTCATCCCTGGCACACAAGGTTGGTTCAACATACGCAAATCAATAAATGTAATTCATCATGTAAACAGTCCAAAGTCCAAGACCACATGATACTCTCAATAGATGCAGAAAAAGCCTTTGACAAGATCCAACAGCCTTTTATGATCAAAACGCTAGAGACAGTAGGAATGGAAGGAACCTTTATCAATATAATAAAAGCTGTATACAACAAGCCCACAGCAAGGACTATGCTCAATGGGGAACAATTGGAAGCATTCCCACTTTGATCAGGAACTAGACAAGGCTGTCCACTCTCACAACTTCTATTCAATATTGTACTTGAAGTCTTAGCTGAAGCCATAAGACAAGAAAGGGACATAAAAGGGATTCAAATCGGCAAGGAAGAAATCAAGCTATCCCTATTTGCAGATGACATGATCTTATACCTGAGTGATCCCAAAAACTCCACCAGGAAGCTCCTGGAACTAATTGAGAAGTTCAGCAGGGTGGCAGGATACAAAATAAATGTGCAAAAATCAGAGGCCTTCCTAAATGCCCAGAATGAAAGAAGTGAAAAAGCCTTGAGAGAAACCATCCCATTTACTATAGCCCCTAAAAAAATGAAATACCTTGGTATAAACCTAACCAGGGAGGTAAAAGACCTTTACAATGAAAACTTTAAAACCCTGAAGAAAGAAATGCAGAAGACACCAGAAGGTGGAAAGACCTCCCATGTTCCTGGATTGGCAGAATCAACATTGCAAAAATGACCATCCTACCCAAGGCAATATACAAATTCAATGCTATACCAATTAAAATCCCAAAGCAATTCTTCAAAGAAGTTGACCAAACAATCTCAAAGTTCATATGGAGGCACAAAAGACCCAGGATAGCAAAGACAATCCTGAGTAATAAAAACTCTGCTGGAGGTATTACCATACCAAACCTAAGTCTATACTACAAATACATAGTTATAAAAAAAGCCTGGTACTGGCTCCAAAATAGACACACAGAACAATGGATAAGGGTTGAAGACCCAGATATAAGCCCACAAAATTACAGCCATTTGATCTTTGACAAAGGGGCCCAAAGTATCCAATGATAAAAGAACAGCATGTTCAACAAATGGTGCTGGCAAAACTGGATCTCCATATGCAGAAGATTGAAGTTGACCCGTACTTGTCACCATGTACAAGACTTAATTCCAAATGGATCAAGGACCTTGGTATAAGGCCAGAGACTATAAAAATCATAGTTGAAAGGATAGGGAACTCCCTTGAGCTGATTGGGCTAGGCCAACATTTCCTAAACAGACATTCAATGGCACAGTCACTGCTACCAACTCTCAGCAGTTGGGATCTTGTGAAATTAAAGAGCTTCTGTTCAGATAAAGAGATTGTAACACGAGCTCAAAGGCAACCCACAGAATGGGAGAAAATCTTCACTAACCACACATCTGATAGAGCTCTGCTGTCCAGAGTGCACAAAGAACTTAGAAAATTAAACACCAAGGAAACCAATGGCCCAATTAAAAAATGGGCCCTGCAACTTAAAAGAAATTTTACCAGAGATGAAATTAAAATGTCTAACAAATATCTTAAAAAATGCTCCACTTCTTTAGCCATCAGGGAAATGCAAATCAAAACCTCCCTGAGATATCATCTCACCCCTGTCAGGATGGCAAAAATCCACAATACAAACAACAACAAGTGCTGGAGAGGATGTGGAGAGAGGGGAACTCTCCTACATTGCTGGTGGGAATGCAGGCTCATACAGCCACTCTGGCGAGCCGTCTGGAGATTCTTAAAGAAATTAAAGATTGAAATGCCACATGACCCTGCTATTCCACTTTTGGGAATAAACCCCCATGCAGCAGAGGTTCGCCTCGATAACACAAGCACAACCATGTTCATAGCAGCACTGTTTACAATAGCAAAGTCATGGCATCAACCCAAATGTCCCACAGTTGACGAGTGGATAAGGAAACAGTGGTACATCTATACAATGGAGTACTACTCAGCCATCAAAAATGATTAATTACTGGAATTTGCTGGGAAATGGATGTCATTAGAAACAATTATATAAAGTGAAGTATCCCAAACCCAGAAAGTTAAGCGCCGTATGTACTCCCTAATAGGTGGCTCCTAGTACCAAACTCACCCAGCCCACATTGAGACACTCAAAGGTAAACCTATGTAATACAGTAATTGCAAGGATTGTGAACAGGTGGACGGTGTTGGAGTGCCACACCAGACACAAGGAGAGGGGACCATGTTACAGCAGAGAAAATTGGCCTCCAAGGAATGCAAGTAAGTAATGTGACACCTGGTTAATTTCACAGACGTTCGTTCCTGATCATGTACAACTGAGGGGTATGATCTCACCAGAAGGGGAGGGCGTATAGTCTGGCAGATGAAAGGTGATTATTTTGCAAATGGGTGAGTGACCCCTCCCTCACTGAGGTTTCCTGCTTTTATTACATCTACCCTTGAATGTGCTATTATAACAAGACTCCAGTTTAACAGTTTTTTGTCTCTGACCAGGGGGTGACATACAGTGCCCATCAGGATGGAGTGAAGGGCATTCCAGGAGCAGTAAAACTGCAAAAGAAAATCAACAAACCACAATCCAGAACTTCAGAGACTCTATATCAACCACATAGAACTAAGCCAGCCTAATCTCCTCCCATTCTGAAGCTCAGGGACATTTGTGGAAGAGGGGGTGGTAAGATTGTAAGAGCAAAAGGATGGGAGGAGCAATGATCTGAAGATTCTCCACACTAGTTAGGACTGAAGCAATCATAATAGGACTTTGCATGCCCTGCACAATGTCCAACACACTATTGACCTCACAAATTCTAGCATGGGCTAAAGGCACCAAGATCCTTGGAGGCAAGGGATTGATGGCCACAGTAGTGTTCCTATGCTTAAGGGGAACACGAGAAAGGGTTCAGAGAAATGCCACTGGGTCTTTGTACGTTATCGGAGACGAGGACCAAGAGGAGAGTTAGGCATACACAATAAAGGACTCTCTGGGAATTGGGTGGGAGGCACTGGGGGATGGGGAGGAAGGAAGGGGGAGCAGGGGTTGGGGGGAGGAGGAGGGAGGGAGGGAGGGAACTAGTCTACCTATTAAGTTTGTATGAGCGGAAATAATAATAAAAAATGTTAAAAAATTTAAAAAAAAGAACACACCAAGACTAGTGATCACAATTGGGTAGAGGACTCGAAAGCTCACGGTGACAACTCGGTCCACAGAGAGTTCGGATGAGGAAGCATCTTCAGGAAGGCTGAAGGTCTCAATTTCCTGATTCAATACTGGATTAGACATGTTGAGCAATCTACAGGAATACGGATCCTCTCTGTCTTCCACAGGCACATCTCAACCCTGAGCACCTATGATGAACTTCACAAGCACACATTGACTTAATGTAGGATGTTGTAGCAAATGCTTCAGCCAGGTGTTTATCACATTTCGAAGTTCATAGTTATTTTGAGCTGACAAGACACCAACTATCAAATCATAGTAATTAGGTTTCCACGGAGAAAATAAGGCCAACCGATCTGCTGCGCCGGGCGAGCGACCAAGCCTGACGGGCGTCGCGACCACCGTATACTTTGGGCCCTCACCTCAGGCTCCCTCCGACCGACCGCGGGCGGCAGTGGCTCCAAGGCCCTCAATGGCTATTTTATCATGACATTTTCTCACTTTTTGTCAGTCCAAGGAAAAAGCTTACACCACCAGATGAACTCTTCAAATTATTGGCCAAGTTAAGGTTTTAATCTATACATCCTGACATTTTGCTTTTGTTCAATGTTTTCTTTCTATTAAGAGTAAGACCTTTTATATGAAAATAATTTTCCTTATCAATATATAGTGATGATAATATTATCATGTACATCACAGGATTTTAGTGATAAATAAATGAGATGTGAAATTACTTAACAATGTGCTTAGCACATACTATGTGTTTCAAAAGTACTGATTGCACATAATGGGACTTTGCATGCCCTGCGCAATGTCCAGTGCACTGTTGCCCTCATAAAGTCTAGTATCTGTTAAGGGCACCGAGACCCCTGGAGGCAAGGGATTAACAGCCATAGTAGTGATCCTATGCTTAAGGGGAACAAGAGAAAGGGCTTATGGAAATGCCACTGGGTCCTTATATGTCATCGGAGAGGAGGACCCAGTGGAGAGTTAGGTATACACAATAAAGGACTCTCTGGGAATTTGGGGGGAGGCACTGGGGGATGGGGAGGGAGAGGAGGGGAAGGAGGGGGTTCGGGGGGAGGAGGGGGGAGGGAGGGAACTGGTAAAAAAATTTTAAAATGTGTAATTAAATTTTTTAAAAAAAAGTACTGATTGCAATTCTTATGTGCTTGCATAGGAAACTTAATTTTTGAATCAGTTTAGGTATATAAATTGTCTCAGTTTTCCTAAGCTTGTCTTTTTTTGCCTGTAGAATGAGGTAGAAATATGGTGTATAAAATGATATTGTTGTGTACATCCATGTTCATTGCAGTTCTATTCATAGCAACCAAGAAATGGAATCAGCCGAAATGCCCAGCAGTAGATGAATGGATAATGAATATGTGGTACATAAACATAATGGAATTTGGCTCTTAAGAAAAATTAATTAATGAAATTTGCTGGTAAACAGATGGAGTTGGAAGAAATTATGCTGAGCAAAGTATGACAGATGTCACATATTCTCTCTTACAAATCGAACCTAGTACTAACCCCTCAAAATGTTAAACTCAATGGGTAAATTTCTGTAATATCCACTATAATTACAAAGGAATATAACTTGGGGGTGGGGGCCCCAAGTGAGTAGAGACAAAGGAACACAGGTAAATAAATAAGGCTACCATGGAAGAAAAGCCTGTAAGGTGATAGGTCTTTTTTTCCATATCCATATTGTTTATTTTGGTGTTAAAACTCTGAAAACTGGACTGGAGAGATTTCGGGGAGTCACAGTATTAAAAAGACCTGGGTTCTAATTCAGGTATAAATAATAAAACAGGTGTAAATAATAAAACAAAAAATAACCCCCAAAAATTGACTGGTAGAAACAGCAGCAGCCAGGGCTGGAGAGGTGGCTCAGGGGTTAAGTCTCCACCTTGCAGGTGGAAGGTCCTGAGTTCGGATCCTAGACCCCATGTATACACGCCGGGAGGAAGCAGGGGGAGGCCTGCGTTTCTGGTCCTGATAGGGCGGGGCCTGTGAATCCCGGGGCAGAGTAAACAAGGAGGAGTTGGAGGCATCCATGGTGGTTCCCGAATTCGTCCGTGGTTCTACACACACACACACACACACACACACACATGCACACATGCACACACGCATACACACACAATTGAATAAATAAAAAAAAAAAAAAGAAGAAACAGCAGCAGCCTGCTCTCCCAGCCATGGAAGGAGAAGCCGGAGAGGGCACAGCCCATCTGGTCTGGAGGTGGCTTTGGTGGTGTCTCCCATCTTCTGTCCCACCAAGGTGCCTCGAACTGGTCCAGGTCATCATTGTGCACTGTCAGTAACACTTCTACAGCTGTCACTTGGGCTCTCCCAAGTGTATTGTACTGATTCTACAAAGAAGTTGAAGATGTTTGGCACTGGATATGGCTGGGTGGCTTGCTACAAGTCCATTTTCTGTTCAAATATTGGGAGCACTGCTGATCCCATTGTCACAGGTAGGCACGTTCTTCTCCTCGGATGGAAACAGAGCTGTTATACTTGGTGCCGTCTGTCCACTTCCAAGCATGTTGGGATGATTCTCTGTGCAGACCGATCCAGAGGTCAGTATCACCCTTGTATCTCCTCAGGAAATTCAGCTCTTCCAGGTTTTCAAACTGAGAAAGTTGGGCGTCTAGCTCCATGCAGGATGTATTGCTCAATGTCCAATTCCTTGTGTCTTCAGAAAAATAAAAACATTTGTTTCCAAATGTGATCCAATTTTTTGGGCAGGCAATGCACACAGTTCCTTCGATGACCTCTACTCTCTCTGTCACCAACAAAGCAACAGAAAATGCAACCACACTCAAAAGAACTGTGAGAACTGAGAAGCAACAGTAACCCTTGGAAACAGTCACGGGAAAAACCAGTGCCAGACATTTTCCTCGGAACTTTTTACCAGAGCACAAGTGGCTAGACACCAGTGTGTCCCTCCAGCAAGCCAGCTGGGGAGGGGAGCTCTGCCTCTAACATGCTCAGCAAGGGCTCCGCTGCACTCATCCTGCTGCTGAGGGGGTCTTAATAAGGGGTAAGGGAGGGGGGAAAAGGCAAATGGCTCAGGGGGAAAGAGAGATCAAGGGCTAACCCAGTAGTGAATGCTGCAAGCCACTACAACTCTGGTAAGAAGAATCTCAGGGAACAACAGAGGTATTATGATCCATGGGTAAGCAATTACTATCTAAATGGGTTCTAAGCCCCTTAATGTCAGGGAAATCATGCACGATACTGTAAACCTCTCCAAAAAAAATAGCAGAAGGGAAGTAAATAGACAGGAACAGATATCCCAGTGTTAACTATAAAAAATTAAAATAAAATATCATCTAAACATTCCCTTTTTTAACCCTTAGGTAAGAAAAGCCCTCAGGCATCAACCAAGTTGCATGCTATGTGGAAGACTAGTGAGGGAGAAAACCACGTCAGGACAGAGTACAGATTATCGGCGAACCTGGAATATTCAGCCCTAATTAGCCCATCAAAATCTTACCCCACACCAAAGCTCAGGGAACCTTGTGGAAGAGGGGGAGGGAAGATTTTAAGAGCCTGAAGGTGATGTGAGGTACTTCTGATCAACACACTCCAGTCACAACATGGCTGCTATATCCAGAAGTTCACTGCAATGAGAATTTTTACCACCAGATAAACACAATAGCCAATATATCAGCATTCCCCCAAGGACTAACTAGTATCTTAGAAGAAACATCTGCTCTCAGAGAGGGTCTCAGGGGCAGATGCCAGACAAGGGAAGAGGAACCTTCCCACTTCAGACTTTGCCCACTGAAGAACCACATATAGTACAATGGAAAGCTGACTTCCTTACCAACACAGGCACCCCAAAAGGCGTCCTGTGATACATATAAGCAGAAGGACAAGAGGGTGGGTAGGACATGTCAGGATTGACGAAGGGAGGGAAGGGTGGGAGAAGGGTGTGTGGATGGAGAGGGTTGAAGAGGAGGAAGTTGGATAAGAAGGGGTCAGGGCAGAGAAATAAATCTACCTTGTTTGTAAAATAAATAATAAATGAAAATTATGTAGTGTAATGGTTTAATGACAGGAGGTTGATAACACTATTTTAGCAGTTATAAGGTTTAAAGGCATAAGGAGTTCTTATATTTTCTGGCACTTTATCTCTTAAATACATATATACCAAGTCACTCAGAAGTCCTTTAAAATATATAATTCCAATGATACATGAATGTTGCCTACCATATAACCTGAATTGGGGGTGGGGTGGGGTGCTAAAATTTCCTGTTCCTTCTTTCCCTGTACCTGCCTTCCTTCCTTTCTTCCATAACACCCCTCATAACTCTTGTTCTAATGTAGATCTGGCATAAATAAACAAAGGGTGCCTATACCCACACATCTCTTTCTGTCCTGCATTAACTTCCAGATTTGTGCCTGTTTTGTTATGCCCCAAGCCTCTCCAGGATTTATGTTGTCACCTGCATTTTGTACAGAACTCTGATGATCTAGAAGCTAATTAAAATATTTATTTACTGCAGTTTGGTTATCTTCACAGACACTGATAAAGTGATGAAAGATAAGTCCTCTGACTTAACCAGGCCTCGCTGTGGTTTCTTTTAACAGAAGCACTTACCTGTGCCTAGTGACTTGATATATAAATTAGCCTACGTAACAGTCTTTCACAGGTCCCTTCAATTAGGGATTTGCAGCACACCGTTCAGCTGTGTACAGTCACATGCTAGTGTCCACTGGCCGCCTAAAGAAGGAGAAACAAATGCTTTGCTGGAATTAGTAGTTGGGTTTAGCTCTTCTTTTTGTTATTAAACAGATTGCTATAGATAAGTAAATTCTAATTTCTGGAGGCTAGCTTCTTCAGATTTAAAATGCAGGTCCAATTGGCTACTTACAATTTTAATATTTATAAATTTGATATTACATGGGTAGTGTTTTTCCTGATGTTATTGATCTGAGAGTAAAAATAACACTTCAAATTGGTAAAGATATACCTATCTTTATCTAAAGGGATTCCATGCACATAATCTCACATTTTCTTCATAATTATTATCTAAGATACATAGAGCCAAGAAAATTGAACACAGCGTTTAGAGGTTAAATGACTTGCTTATAGCCATAAAACATACTAACGACAGAACCAACATGAGAACCTAGGTCTCCTGACTCCTAATCCAGTGTAACCAAACAGAAAGATGAATTACTGTAATATGGCTGTGTGCTGGAAGAAACTCCACTTAAAAATCTTATCACCTGTAACTTCATTACTTTTTAAGGTGACTTATCTTCATTAGTTTTAAGAGCATAGAGCTGTCACTTTCTTCAAGTATTTTTCCCCAAGTACAATACTTCCTACATACCACAGAGACTAATAAGCATCATCTGGTCAACATTATAATGGATAATATATCCCCAAGAGCAGGTGACTATCTTTGTATAGTTACTTAATAATTTCCATGCTGTGAATATATTTTTCCCTTACCTACTTTATATGTTAGCTAAGCAGTAGAGAGAGACTTTAAATGGTTATACCTCTGAAATAAGCATGTTCAGAGCTGTATGCTTTTAACTCTACTTAACTGAATTTAGCAATTTGGTAGTCTTACCCTTTAGAATAACATTTGAAACTAAGAGAGAAGTAAAAAATGATCTGAGTAGCAAAAATGGTCATTAAAGCTAGTGCTTTGAAGCTTTCTTCACGCTTCTTAGAAGGCAGAATACAGTGTTCAAAAATCCTTAGCAAATTACAACTGAAAAGAAGTCTTCAAGAGACAAGCACGCTGACAGCCAAACTGACAGCTGACAGTCTGACAGAGACGATAAGACAGAAAAGCAATAAAGCACAGAAACAGAACTCAGGAAGAACAGCAATCACTAGTCTTTTAACACAGGGATATCACTGCACAATAAAGTAGTTCACTATTGAGATTCTCAATAATGTCCCTAACTTATTAAAACAGACACATGATGGCTACACATTATATATTTGGCTTTTTCTGTAGGAGGCCTGAGACAATTTTAAAAAATAGTTTGCTATCCTGTTTGCCTAGAAAACTCCACGAAAGCATGTAATTGATGAGGGTTAAATCTTTGTATTAACTTTAAGTGAAATTGTGAAAAATCGCATATGTAATCAAGGGTATGTATATTTGAAAAACTACCAGGTATCTGAAATGTGTCATTTTTTAAAAGCGATGGTGAAGTATGCCCAGATAAAATAGTCGGGCTAGACAGAGAGTCAGTGACCCCCCCCCAAAGTAATGTTGAATCTTTTTCTACATATGCTTATAAATGCAGAACTCGAAGGAGAACAAAGCACCCAAGAGGCAGTGCTGACTTAGAGGATTCATGGGTTAATACATACATGCTCCCTCTGCCACATTGAGGTGATTTTTAATGAAAAGAAACGGCTTGTTCCTAACCCCAAAATGAAGATTGCATAGAAGTAAAAGATTACACAGAAGAAAATGACAGCAAAACTGTGTGGCACAGGAAGAAATTCAGCATGGGACAAACACAAATAGATTGAAAGTAATAATGGATTTTGCTCTTTGTCTGTAAAGATGTGTGTGTGTCCCATAAGAAGTGTCAGTATTCTCAAATTCTAAATTTTAATATGTCAGAGGTAGGAAGATGGGAAGGACAAGGCTGGATCGATGTAGGGAAAGGAGTGTGGGAGAAAAGGAGAGTGGGAGGAGATGGGGATGTCATGGACAAGGACATACGCTTTTTTGTCTTTATATGAAAATTAAAAAATAAAATGCTTATTATGTTAAAATAACTTTAGTATGTCATAAATATGAGAATAGTGACACTAAAATAATATGATTACTAATTATATTTTTTAAATTTATATTGTTTTACCTCTACAGACATTAGCCTATTTAAAATGAAGAACCAAGGACTAGTTTATTTTTTAACAGCAAACAACAGTTGGTAAATTAACTTCCATTATCTGGAAAAAATGATGATGTTCAAAATGACTCACTCCTGAAAGTTCTTCATAGCTGAAGTTCTGCAGTTATATAGCAAATTAGTCAGCATGAGTGATTTTTCTCTAATTTGGCCATCACAGACAGAAAATCGCCTACGCTGATACATCTCGTAAAGTGGCCCTCGATTAATGTCTTTCTGGGCATGGGAACTTTACAGAGCACTTTAGGCAATGAGATAACAACTCTGAGCTGGCTGTAAATCCCTTCAAGCAAAAAGGAATGCTTAGGATCACAACTGCCAAAGAAACACCAGAATTTTTTCCTTTACTAAATTTACTAAACACCACCATTATTTTCTTATTAAATTGTACCCATATTTAGTAAATACATGAAAAAAGAAATAAATATTATATAGTTTCTTTCCAACAAAATTATGCTCCTTGCACTACAAAAACTTATTCATTCTATCATCTCATAAAAAGATAGCTAAGAATTCATTAATCTTCATTAATCTATGTTCTCATTTATTGATAGTATATACTTATATCCCTGTGGTCAATAATTTGAGGGTAAGAGGTGATATACATTCAACATTTGTGTATATAAATTGCATACTGCATGATTATCTTTGCAAGAGAAAATATATCTTCCACGTAGGACCAAAGAGCAAAGAAGAATTTGGGAGGGGAATGCTTTTGAGAGTGTCAAGAGAATGATTCTTTACATAGCACATTTTAGTACTTTGCATCTCCAAATTCTGAATTTATTCTGAAATTCAACAAAGGGACCTATATTTTAAGTTTATGCATTTTATGAATAATAAAGATAGTTAATAGGCAGCTGCATTGGTTATAAACATTATGATTAGCATCAACTAAACGAATTTACTTGCATATGCCCTTAATTGTAACGACAGCCTGTTTTCAGCAAAGATAAAACAATTATCTAGTAAATTCTTACTCTTCTATTTTTCCTTACAATGAAGAAATTGTTGAATGGATAGGGGTAGGGAAACTTCAGACAACTTTGTAACTGAGGGCTATAAAGCCTGAATGTTCCAAGGGAGCTATTATTTGTTATTTCTGGGAGTATAATAAGTAGATATTGGAATAGAAACTAATTGTAAAGACATTAAAACTTAGATTAGCTTTTCATTATAATATTGATGTTCTAAATTTGCTGAAGCTGTTGTACTGTAGGGGAAGTGTGACAGGAAACCAGTGAGGCTAATTGTGTTCATTATTGGTTTGGTACAAAAATAATTAACACACGGACTCTCACAAACACATTAGATCATGGCTCATTCTGAAGCTACCTTACAATCCAGCACAGCACTCCCTTCCCTGCTATGCTCTGAGAGAGTAAAACATTCCTTTCCTTCCCATCTTTATCCTCTTTTCTCTTTTTCTCTTGTCTAGGCTCTTGTCTGCCCTCTCCCCTCTTCTTCTTTAGTAGCAAAGAGAGTGTTATCACTGGAACTGCTAGGTAAACCAGACACTTCAGCATACTTTGGAAAAAAGGATGTTTTCTATATTTTTTTTGCATTCTATGCTTCTGGTATAATTTTCTCACTTAGCTTCTTGGTCAGAATGGTGAATCTTGTTGGTTTTAGTCACTTGTGAGTCCTTTGAATATATTCAGTGCTGTGTAATACAGTAGCTTGTCTTAAGCCTTATTAAACGGGGCTGATTGAGCTTTACAACAAATATGCTGCCAGAATCTGTTTAGCAAGAAGTGCAGTTAGGGTTGAATGCTTCCGTAGACAAACATAAGCAAGTGTATAGACTTCTTTATGTGTTGAATGATGTTATTAATTTTATGTTTGTGTGGCTTTCACTCTCTCAGATTTTATTCCTTTTAAAATGAAATGCTATCATGTGGTTGGAAAGCATGAATTTATGTAGCATTTGTGAAGAGTTTTCAGTCGGGATCGCAGGAATGCTAATGAGATCTGAAATAAAACCTTTTACTATGTCAGTGACCCTAGTTAATAATCTTGCTCATTTGTTTAGTGTGTATTTATTTCAAAAATTGCCATGTTTTAGGACAATCACTATAACACAAAACACAGTTTTTGCTCAGAGTAAGGATATTTTTTGTGATATGTTAGAGCCTGGCTTTTATATTTTTCCTAGGAGAATTTCTTATGAACACTTAGAAATTGTTATTGTTCTTTATATCTGTGACTCATACTACGTATGAAGGAAGACAAGAGTCTTTTTCTTTGTATGATTAAGTACACTAGATTTTCTTTTGACATTTTTTACTTATATATTTAATAAAATTTAATTGCAGAGGTTAGTTAATCAAATTCTAATGGGTTTTATGGTGATTCCTCTATGTAGTTATAGAATGTACTTGAATCATATTCTAGGTGCAATATTTTTAAAATAGTAGACAATTCAGGTTATTAGTGGATGTGAGTGAAGTCAGTACATGAAAATAGAGTAAAATTGTATTAGAGAACACATTTTTATTCTATGTAATTTTTTACCATCTCAGTGTAATTGAGAGCATATTTATTCTTTCTGCTGGGAAAAAGCAATTTGTTTGCTTTTTAGAATAAATTGTTCACATACAAGTACACTAAGAATTTTTTTAGAGGAAAGACACTCTGTGTGAAGAAGAAAAAGAATTTAGCTGACTCAGGTGAATTATGATTTCTCAGTGCTCATAATTCTTGGGACAAATAAGTCATCATATACCAATTTTTTTCATTTTGATGAAATACAAGTACAGAAGTATATGGCCAGTTACTCTAGGAGAATGAAAGTCTTTTAGTTTACTTCCAGAGCATGGTCGCTATCAACTTAAGATGATTAGAAAGGCTAATTGTTCCAAGTATCTCATCCAAGATAATATTCTTATGCTAGTTAGATGTTTAATACAGTGCATATGTACCCAGAGAGAAGTAAGCCTCTGTCAAAAGATATGTCATGTCAAAAAGTTGCCAATTGTTATCATATAAATATTTGAAAAGTATATAGAGGAATAAGAAAATAAGAGAATTTATGATCACATTAAAGGGTAAGTCAAGATCTACAGCAATAAAATACAGTTGTGAAATTAAATAATACTTGTTGATACTTTCAACAAATGCACCAACTCCTGTGAAGCCATATTAACTAAACATTAACTGATGTATTATTAGCCCATTATTTGGACTATTTATATTTTCCTCAATAAGTGTCTAGCTTGTTAACTCCATATAATAAATACTTGTTGTTCAGATAAAATTAGCTCTTATTATTCTTAAGTTATACATTCTCTTAATATAAATAAAGGAAAAGAGCATTGAATAGTCTATAGTATAGTCCTGGTATTTCCGATACTCTGATATAGTCACTGTAAGTTATCTATTAAATAAAACCATTTGATACCATGTTACTGAAATACACAATACATTTTTAAATATCACAAAACATAACTGAAGCAGTAGCATATCTTTGTTACAAAACTTATATTCACTTGTTTAAAATTTTTATAGGTTACTGGTGTAGGTTTCTCATTCCAACATATATTAACAACTTTATTGTATATATAAAGGCTTAATGTGGTATCAATGCTTTAGTTTCTTTTTCATTTATCAGAAAGGCAATTACTTCTGAAGTAACTTCCTTGTGATTTTCCTGATTAGTGCTACTTTTCTGCCTGAATTTTGTAAATGGATATTTCATTACTAATCAAGATGAAACTCTAGAGTTGTCCTGGCTTTGAAATGATATCTACTATTGCCAAAGGATCTTCCCTGGTTCTGATCTCTAGTACAAAGGATTTACCTTTTTAAAATATTGCACTGGACAATGGCTAATTAAAAAGTCTCATTTGCTATTTCCTGACAAAGGTTCTGGTTGTACCTGAGTTGAATATTTTCATTAAAATCTATCTATAAAGCAACTATATTATCCATAATGACATGGATAAGTAAGAAGAAACACAATTTTTATTTTAAGTCTGGCAATCTATGGTTGTCAGTCAGATGTTTGATTTTTCCCACTTTCATATGTATGTGGGGGGGGGGAGAAGGGTATTATGTATGTGTGCTCATGTGTGTGAGTGCACCTATGTGTGCCAGAGTGTGTACATGAATGTGGAGGCTCAAGACAGATATTGGAAAGCATATTCAACTATTCTACTTATTCTTTTGAGTCAAGGTCTCTAACCAAACCCAGACATCACTGATAAGGATAGTATGGCTAGCTAACTTGCTCTAAGGATTCCTAATCTCCATATTCTGAGGTTGGAATTAAAGATGAACTTCCACCTACACCCAGAATTTTACATGGGATCTGATCATCCAAATTTTGTTCCTTTTGCTTGTGCAGTGAATGATTTAACCACTGAGTCATATATCTAATCCCAGATTTTTGATTTTTAAAATCAAGTTTGTCTAGTACTAACAATAGCAAGGTTTTGCTTTTTATTTTTATCAATAGGATTATAATTTTATGTAGACATCATTTAGAGAATTAAATAATATTTTACCAGCATGTGCAATGACGTTAAATATTTCTTTGGGATATTGGTAGTAAAATTATGAGGGGAGACTTCATTAGGGATGGCTGATCCAAAAGGTTTTAATACAACACATCATGTTCCATTCCTAATGCACTATGACAACTGAACAAATCAACAGGCCTTTATTAAGTGTTTACCATGTGCCAGGTACCATAAGAAAAGTTGAATAAAACTGCATGTGTTATATTGTGCTCAATTGCTAGTTAATTGTTTAAAGACCACAGTTAAATGTTAAGCCTATTTAGAAAGTGCATTTACTCTGAGAACCATTGACTATATGTGGTCAAGGTAATTTTACATGCTGACTATAAAATACCTATCATAAAAGTCAATACATTTAATAAGCAGTTAAGGATTTTTAAAATGTTGCTAACAACAGCCAACTCAGGTTAGTGATTAATTACATAGTTTCTGGATTATCCAAATTATCGCTTTTTTCCCTTCTTATTCCCCCTTTTTTTGGTCCTTTTTCCTCCCTGAAGCTTGGAGAGAAAACAGTAACAAACACATTCCATTTTGCCACTACCTAGTTTCCATCCAAAGATAAAAAGGGAAGAGTTTAGAGCTCTGAGGTGCCTTGGGAACTGATTTCAAATTTCCATGATGTCTTTATTCACAAGGGTAATCAGAGGTTGGATATAAGAACAATATCTAGCATAACTTACTAGTGATATCAAATATTTTTGTTCTAATTTCAAAGCAACTAGGCCTTTCATCCAAATATGAGTTAAAAGAAAATATGATAACATATCTTGACTCTATATAAATCCTTGATTTGGCTTTGCAATTAATATAAGGCTTTCAGATGTGGAGGGTTGTTGAATATTAGCAAGTTACTGGGGAAATTTAGTTGAACATAAATAAAATGGACAGTAAGATAGAGTCTGTAGGATGTATAATAAAAATATTATAAGTAACCTTATAGATTGCATGAATGATGCTCATTCTGCTGAAGTGGAAGCTGGTTTAGATATGTGTAAGAGCACATGGGATTGACATCAACATTTAAGTCTCAACCCCTTCTCCCCCTTTTCAACCTATAAGCAAGCATCAAATGTAGAAAAAAGTCATTTCAAGCCCCACTGTTGCTATTATTTAGGATTTATTTTGAAAAAGAGAATTTAGAAAACTATAGCATGTACATAAAGAAAATAATTAAATTATAGCAGTCAGATACTGATGAATACCATTCACATAGATTAGATACCACCAGATGGTGGGAAATTAAACCTTTTAAATGATTTTCAAACCCAGCTTTATTGCCTAGGATTAACTCTTATAATGTGCGCAATTCTTGACTGTGGACATAGATGAAGGTTTTAAAGTAGTGTGGACAAGTAAGAAGGACAGGAAAGGGGTGGGACAGAGCAGGATTGATAAGGGAGGGGAGAATGAAAGAAAAGTGTGTGGGCGGGAGAGAAGGAAGGTGGGTGAGGAAGGGGTCAGGACAAAGACATAAACCCAGTTTGTAAATCAATAAACTAAAAAAACTTAAAGTGTGTATATTCAAAACTGTATAATTAACTTAAAAATTTTAAAGGGTAAAAACCATTTTTAGAAATTTATTCGTGTGTGTATATGTGTGTGTGTGTGTGTGTGTGTGTGTGTGTGTGTATCAGAGGGCACTGTGTGTCACTGTGGAAGACCAGGGTGACTTCGGGAATCATTCTGGATTACTTCTACCTCCTTTTTCCTTTGCTCTGGGATATCCCAGGCTCCACTCACCAGGACCTGAAGTACAGGCCTCTCCTGCTTCTGCCTGGAGTTTTTTTTTTTTTTTTTTTTTTTTTAACATGGGATTTGAACTCAGGATCTTCTGCTTTTGAGGCAGAGCCTTAACCCCTGAGGTATCTCTCCAGCCCTAATTAACTAAAATTTCACATACATCATAAAACTTTTTTGGACTGGATGTGGTGAATTTAATAATCTAATTGTTTTTTACTTAATTTTATGAGGAGAATGGGGCAAGAGAAGAGAGTTAAGAGAAAACCAGGACTTGTGTTTTAAAAATGTGGTGATAATCCATGTACAGTTAATTGAGATTTAGCTGCTTGTTTCGGTGGTCTGATTGGTATTAGACAGGTTACTGTAAAAGACATATTATGTTTTGATAATTGTAGTTTCCACAGATCTTACTAGATGGTGTAACAATTTCACTACATTGAAAGGAAACAGATGACCTAGGATTTTAAATGTTTAGAGTTCATTCAAATGTTAATTATGAACTACAGTCACAGAAAAGAGAGCTAACTTTCCAGAGATTATGCTAGTCATGTGAATTACATAATTTTTAAAAAAATAATTATTTGAAAATTTCATACCAGCATACAATATATTTTAATCATTTCCACCTTCCTAACCTCCCATCTATAAATGAATAACGAAAGTAGATAGAGGTATTTGAAACCTTACCTACTTATTTCCGTTGGTTTTTTTCTAAAGACTCGATTTTCAAGACACGAAAAGCATTCCAGGTAAGTCAAAAAATTTGCAATATTATAGCATTTCTGCTCCCTCCAAATTAAATACTTTAATATTTGAATGTCTCATTTTTTAATGACAAATCTCAAGGCAGATTTATTTTTAGCATTTATGTGGGAATGTGCTTCATATTTAAAAACAAAAGTGAAGCATTACAGAACAATTCTACTTTAAAATTGAAGTCTAAATTAAATACCTCTGCTACTATCTCATTGCTATATGATGTCAACATCATCTTCAAATCTCTGTAGTAGTATGATTTCCTGTCTTGTATATTAATAACTTCTTTCTTAGACTGATTAACTTAATATAAAGTTATGATTTCTCTTGGGTGGTTCATAATTATGAAAATCTATCCTAAGTGTCCTTTCCAATTTGAGGAAGAGATATGGAAATCTCTTGATATGTCTTCAAATGATATTTAAACAAACACTGCTCACATTTTAACAGTATCAATACAAATAGCTTATCATGTTTCTTGGATGATACATAGACCAAGGCAAACTAGAAAGATTTTCATAATCCACTACTATCATTTGACAAAGTAATTTAACTGAAAAATATAAGATAAAATTTATATAACAGGTTTCAATGCTATGCCTCAATTTTTACTGTCCACTAAGAAAGTACATGGCTAATTTGCTAATATTTGTAGCTACACTGATATGCCTCTTTTGGTTTTGAATATTATTTATGTTAGTTGCTAACTTTATTAAAATTTAGATTCAGAAGGAGATGGATGGTATGGAGTAATTGCATGATGGGATTACCAAATATTATAGTAACTGAGTAGAATTTGTCCATGAAAGGTTACTAAGATTACTTACTTTGAAAGTTAAAACAATTAGTGTCTTAGGCTCTCATTACATTTTAAATCAAGTTATCAGCAGTTTAGAGTTTAATGGAAGTTCATTTTCCTGAGTAAAGTAAAACTAGATTTATACATTGAATGGATATTTGTAGCAATGAAGAAGAGATGAGTATATTGGGGTAAGAAGTTTACCTCAAAAAACTGATTACATCTTCTTTTTCAAAAACCAAGTTCGAATTTTGCCTTTGCATTGCTATTTTAATTAAATTTGTATTTTAGGCTTCTCTGAAAGATATAATGTTGCAAGATCCTGCTCTCTATGCTAAAATGAATTGTTTGATTATTTGTTTGTTTGTTTATAGTTGGAGTTTACGTCAAGAGACAGTGCGAGTACTCTCAAGGATGAAAGGGGCAAAGGGTCCATTATGGATGAAAACAATCTCATGGGGTGAGAAGGACTAAAGACATCATTGCATCAACCTACATTTTCAGGTAGGAACTGCATTATTTTTTAAGGTTTCTGGATCAAAACTTTCCTGAGGGGGGCTTTCACATCCAGGTGATTGACAGAGCTTCTTGGATTGATTCTTAAGGGAGCTAACAAAGGTGTGCCATTAGTCACCAGAAAGTCTCAGGCTAGATAGCCTAAGAAGTTTTTGGCAGTTAAGAATTTCGTGTCCCTACTTAGGGCCAAAAACTCAGATTCCATTTATTCTAAGACCACTAATCAAATTTATGCAGTTTAGTTCCTGGTTTGATCAACTGTTGATTATGAAGGTGGAGTTCATCACTAGTGACCTTCAATCCTGGTGCTATCTGGCTAGCAACAGTAACAATTCTCTGGCCAGAGTCAAGACCCTAAAGTCATTTAGGAGATGGATATCAAGTTAATCTAGTTACTAATGGCTGAAACTGAACACAGAATGGTTTAGGGTTTCTACTGTTGCTGATTTTCTGGACTTGAAGGACAATCCTAACTATCCAGATAGATGGAATTAGATTGCTAGAGGACTGGATTGATCATAAATGAAAGGAGAAAAACAGTAAGACAGCAGTTAAGCAAGCATACAAGATCCAAAGACCAATAGAATCACTACTAAAGTTATTATAGGCATAACCAAGAAAATCTGGAGATATGATTCCATAACCCATCACTGTTTGAATCTAATTTTGTAAATCTTATAAAGCAGATAAAGCATTAGTGAAATCATTAGAAATACATATACAAATTACAGTGTAACATAAGATTTTACCTGGGTATATAGAAAGGCATAGTGAAAGGCCAACTAGAACCAAATAGAGCAAAGCACTTAGAAAACAATAAAACTTTTAGTTATCTGTCAGTTTAACAGGTTTTGAGGGCACTTGCATGCTTTGCCAATGGTCTATGGGTGATATTTTCTCAGGTGAATTTAATTCAGGAGTGATGAGTCCAGCTGGAAATTTCAGGGACTTTGATGACTACAGGTGAAGACAATAGTGATGCAGCAAAAGTCTTTTAAAGACCAGTTGTTGGCCCTGATGGCTGACCTTACTTAAATAACATGCTTTTTCTTTTGGGGAAATATCTGTATCTTGTTTTCCCAATGAATTAGGTAGTCACAGTAACCCAGATTCGTTGACAGTTCTCTCGAATTTCCCCGATTAAATAGAAGGCTTCACTGTCTGCTAAAGGAGAATCTTAGAAGAAATTGTGAGGTAAATGAAGGCCCATATAGTGTATAGGAAGAGCTGCTGGTAATATTGCCCTCCAGATGAGTCTCTTGTAGACATTTTTGATTTATGACTTTAGGGCCTGAGAAGCATGTTCCATCCTTCTTGAGGAGTGAAATTTCCAAAAGAAGTAAAGATAAAATGTAATTTGCAAAGATCTAGACATAGATTTAACTTATCTGGAAAATAAAGGAAGGACAATTATAGCTATGAGGAGATCTTTGGAGGCCATATAGAATAATTTCAATGGCCAACACTAAGATAATACAGAACATCTGACAAGGAGTCAAAACTCCATGATGGGGCCAGAGAGATGATTCAGGTGTTAAGATTCTGCTTCACAAACTGAAGAGAACCTTTGGATCTTGGATTACATATAAAACTGCCAGGCGGAGATGGTGGCAGACAGTACTTCCAGCCTTGTTAAGTAGAGCAAGGGAAATTCCAGAGCAAAGCAAATAAGAGGTAAAGCAATCCAGGGTGGTTCTGGATGTCACCCCTGGGACTCACAGGCACACACAGTACCCTTTGATACACACACACACAAAATAAAATAAAAACCCATAAAGGAGGAAATCTAATGTTTAGTGGATAAAGTCTCACTCAAACTTCATGCCACAGAAAATATTTTTTACTGAAAACTTGACAATCCTTTAATCTGGTTATAGCTACATTGGCTATTATGACTCAACAATGGTATATGAATAGTCCATACTTGGGGGTTAACAGAGAGACCTTAAAAGCACTCAATACTTGATTGCCTTTTCAGAAGAGGTAAAAATGACTATTATTGTGGTATTTTAAAGGGAATTTAAGATAATTTGAATATCCATTCTTAATAGGTTTCTGTCCAATAAAGGCAGAAAACATTCAATCATTACTAGAAAACTATGGGAAAAGAATACAATTCCACAAGTAACACAAAGGTAGACTGAAAAGTGGTCATAGGAGTCCCATTGCTGTGCATAATCCATCAAGAATCAGAAGCCAATTGTGAAGAGAAGAGAAAAACAGAGTAGGAGGCCCTCTACCACTGACAGAGAGTGAGAGAAAGAGAGAGAGAGATAGAAAGAGAGAGAAAAAGAGAGAGAGAACAAGAAAGAGACATTGTTTGTGTCAGTTTCCACATCTATGAAATAGGTTTTTGTTTTGCAGCTTTGTGGCGATTAAAATAATTATGTATAGTAATTAAGTAAATTGTTCTGAGAGCAATCTGAGGAAAAAATTACAATAGCGATAAATTACAACGGAGTATTTTCTTGAAGAAAGGGTACTTCAATGTCTCCTAGATGTCTAATAGCTGACCCAGAAGCAGACACATTCTCACAGAAAAGTTGCAATTTAATGGAAGACAATATGACATTCTGGTTATAGATTATAATACCTTTTTTACCTGACAGTTACAGTGTTAATATTTTTACCAGGTTAAACTTGGTTAACAATTTTGAGTTTAAAAAATAACATAACATGGATTGTGTGCTTCAAGTGTGCATTAATACCTCCATGTAAAATCATTTATTTCAAGTTGGTGTTAATTGACTCCAATAATAATCCGTAGAACAAATGAAAGAAAGGCATGTGCCAAAATGACTACTCTTACATAAATACTTATTAAAAATTCAGTTTATTGTTTATTGATAATCTTACTTGAACTTTATATTCTTGATCCAGACACAAATATGCAAATAAAGTATAAATAAATTCAGTTGGTAAGGTAACTGGATTGTATTGATCCTGTTCAGATCAATTACATTTAGATAAATGACTTTCCTTAGCATGTAATTCCTTGATTTCAAAGTGACTCATAAATGAGAGATGGTGTGAGAGGGAACAGCAATATCAGTGACGTTAGCAGATCTTATTAGCATTCCACCAACATCAGCCTCTTGAGACTCCCTTTCAATGTTTTTCTCCTTTTCATTACATCAGCTACAGGCTTTGTGTTTTTCAAGATAGTGAACTACCTAGTTCATGTAACATTTTTCAACAATGATTTTATATTGTGTCCATAATGAAAAAATAAGAACATGATAACTTTTTTATGCTTGTTGAAATCAGAAAGCACAGGGAAACTGAGGTTTCTTTCAAAACTCTATTTGAAGTTTCTTTGAAGAAAACAGTATTTTAGAATTCTAAAGATTAGCACAGGCTAATTTGACTCTCAAAAATGAAACAAAAGTATAGATTTGGCTCAGTAGCAAAATGAGACTTATCGTTAGCTTAATGTCTTCCATGGAAGAAGGAGAAGAGAAGGGATGGAATTAACAGCATATCCTCAGGTAGATGAGTACTTTACCTTTTCATCACACTTTTCATTTCATTCATTCATTCAGAAAAAAAAGAGGCACATGTCCCATTGCATGTTGTGTGAAAGTCAGATAGAAGATTTTCAGGAATCATTTTCTTCCGCTCTGTGTGCTCTGATGATCAAACTCATGTTTTGAGGATTACACACGGGAACCTTTACACAGAGTCATCTTGCCGGCTATCCTCATGATTCCAAAGAAGAAACAGAATGAGGTTTTTGCTGTTCTAGTTTAAAATAGCCTTGGGATGCTAGATAATGTATGCTAGAAATTTACCCTATATGTCAGTTATGTGCCTGACATGAGATCCAGTGTGATACTTAGGAGAGCTTTTACAAAGTCCAGAAGCTATCATAATTAAACAAGTGATATGACTTCTTAGATACCTCACTCATGTTTTTCCTTTTCACCTCTTCCTCTGTTACAATCTTTCCCTCAATAGAAAACTGGAATTGTACTGTAATTTGAAAAAAAAAATCCTATTTTAGCATTGCAGCCAGTTACATTGTCAAGCCCTTGAAGAAGACAGGTATTTTTTTTTATCCGGTACTACTGCTACTGTTAAAAGTTAGATTGCTATAAAAATGATAAATAAGGTGGTCAGTTTAAAAACTAGTCAGTGAAGAACAACCTGTTTTTTTTCTGTATTTGTCTGTATTCTCTTTGGAGACCCATTAGTGTCAATCTTGTGCATGAAGGAGAAGACAATGCTGAGCTCGTCTTCTTAAATGCCCCTGTTTAATATCTTCTTTCCACAAGATGTAGGAAATCATTAGAGGTCCTTTTGCTTTGTTTACCTTTTGAAATAAAAAACAAAAATTTTCTTTTTATTATTAAGAATTTTTCTTTCATACAAACATAATGAGTGTTTGTCCATGTCCCCTTTACTTCCCCCCTCTTCTCCCACCTTCCTCTCTTCAAAAATTCATACCTTTCACAATGAGCAGATAATTTAATACAGAATTTATTCATTGTCCTAATGTACTATTTTTATGAAATTATGTTTTCTATACAATTACTCTACCAAGCACATAAATTATTTCAATTGATATAAAGCAGCACATTGAGGCATCATTGACTTTATTTGGTAAATGAAACAATTCTTGTCCACAAATATTAATCTGTTCATGATAACTAAACAAGACACAGTAATAAAATGGTCTGATTTCTCAATAACAGGAAAAAAACAGAAATTCAGATAAGAGAAAAATTTAGATTATGTTAGGCTTCAGAAAATCAGATTTTCTCATTACAGAAGTAAGTGGATTTGAGACTCCTACATTATTCTCAGGCTAATACAGAAATATTGAATGAAGTCTAAAACAGAATTTTTAAGTATCCATTCACAACTCATTGAGGAAAAAACAATGGTGAAATGAAGAATTATGTCCATTCAGAATCAATTAATCCTATTAGTACGTTTTGAAAAATCTTACTTGAAGAAGACAAATCACTGCTTTCTATAATCGAGAAAAGATGAAATAACATTTCCTTTTTCACTGTAAATTTTTGGTTCTTTCACAATGTTATTAAGGTGCAATCAAAGAAAAAAGTACATATTTACTGTATATGCCATGAATTGTTTTATTTTTCTATGTTCATGTTCATGTATCAGGCAGATGTATGTATATTCACGTCTGTGGGCCTGAGTGTGTGCATGTGAATATGTCTCTATGTGTATTTGGATGCCTGAGGTCCATATTAGGAACTGCCTTCTATCATTCTACTGTTTTTGAGACAGGGTCTACAATTAAACCTAGATCTTGCTGATGTTGCTAGTCTGGCTCCCCAGTTTGTACTGGGGATTCAGTCATTGCTTCTTGAGGCTAAAAATAGACAGAGCTTGTACACCCACTTAACGCTTTACTTGGGATCTTGGCATCTGAATTGTGGTTCTTTTGTTTGTGTTGTAAGTATTTTACCTGCTGAGCCATCTGCCTCCCCAGTTCATACCATGTGACTTCCATTTTATATTTACATTTAGAAATGACTAATTCATGGTGAGATTATATAAGATCTACTCTGATAGATTATTATCAATTGTAGTGTGTATGCTGTGCACTAGATTATCAGAACATGCTTTTAATTAAAACGTTGTTCTTTTTTTTTAAATAATATATTCCATTCCCCAGGCCCCATATTGACTGCCCTTGGAAATGGTAATTTTACTCTGTGATTCTGTAACTCGACTTTCAAAAATTCCACATTATGGTGAGATCAAGCAGTATTCGTTCTGTGAGTCTAACTTAGCTCATTTAACAAATTATGTGTGGACTTATCTATGATGTCACAAATGATAAGATTATCTTCTTTATAAAGGTTGAACAGTATATATATGTGTGTGTATTACACATATGTATATATGCATATGTATTATACATGTACATATCATTTTTTATATGTTCACATGTTGACTATTACAAATAATCCAGCAATGAATATAAACCTGCAGCTGTATCTATGACAGACAAATTCCATGTCCTTTGCACATATACCCAAAAGTAGAATAATATGAGAGCTCAATATATATTTGAGGAATTTAATTAATGTTTTCCATAATATTCACACTACTGTGAATTGTAACAAATAGTATTTAGGGATTTCCTTCTTCAACATATTTTGTCTTTTTTATAATGACCATTGCAACAGTTATGAGATAAAAACTCATATTTTAATTTGGTATTTCCCCAACTTTTAGTGATGTTGAACAATTTTTCATATATGCCATGGCCATTTGTATATTATCCTGTGATAATTAATTCTGGTCCATGGCCCAAATATTGAGCAGGTTATTTTCACTGTTTTGGAATTGTTGGTTTGAGATGTTTATATATTTGGATATTAAAGCCTCATTAAATGTATAATTTTCAAATATTGTATACCATTCCAGAAATCCTTTTACAAATTTCTGGCTATTTGCATTGTTATACAAATGTGTTTCCATTTTTTTCTTATGCCATATGTGCTTTTGAACTCAAATTCAAAACAGTCATTTACCATACTAATATTAGGAAGATGTTCCCCTGTGTGTTTTGTTGAAAATGATTGATCAAAAATTTATGGAATTTTTGCCCTTTACCCCACCCCGCTCCGCCAGTCGGGACTCGCGCGGTCCAGCGGGGTCTCACCCCCGCGACCTAGGTAAGCTCCGCCCGCACCCGCCCACCAGAACCCCAGGTCAGCCCAAGGGACCCGCTCCGACCCCACCATCCACCCGGAGCCGCGTGCAGGGCCCAGGGAAGAGGAGGACCTCCCCCTGCACCCGGGCCGCGCCCCATCTCCTCTCGCATTAAATAGCTCCACCCTGACGCCCCCATCCTCCCATTCCCCACCCCGCTCCGCTGGTCTGGACACGTGTCCAGCCAGGCCTCACCCGCGACCTAAGTAAGCTCTGTCCCTGCCCATCCCCAGAATCCCAGGCCAAAATAATTCAGTTTAGTGAAATTGAAAGATCTTAAGAGTTAAAACGACAATGCCAAAGTCAAAGTGCAAATCCATGAGAAGCAACACTCAGGTAAACAAATTTCCCACTGAAGAAATTAATCCCATAATAGACTCCAACCAGAACAAACCCACGGAAAAAGGCCAAGAAAGCCTGACCCAGGATAATGACTTTCAAAATATGATCACTACCATGTTCAATACTATGAAAGAGGAAATCAGGGAGGAATTACATAATCGAATCAATTGCTTTGAAGAGGAACACAGCAGACATTTGGAAGAGTTGAGAAAAACAGTGCAAGAATCAAAAACTGGCATAGAGCAGTTAAAACAGACTCAAGAAGAGTTTAAAACTGAGCTACAAGTTATCTTCAACCCAGAACTCCACAGAGAGTCTTATCAACAGAACTAACAAAGCAGAAAACAGAATTTCAGACCTTGAAGATAAAGCTGGAGTACTAACCAGCTCAATGGAAGAGGTTGTTAAAGCCAAAAAGATACTGGAGAGAAATATCCAAGAGATATGGGACACCCTGAAGAAGCCTAACATGCGTATTCATGGAATACCAGAGCAAGAATCTCAAAATACCACCCCTGAGGAAATTTTTCAAATGATCATCAAGGAAAACTTTCCTCATATAAAAAAAGGCCCATCTATATACAAGAGGCATTCCACACCCCAAACAGATAGGACCAAAACAGAAGGTCACCATGGCAAATAATAGTTAAAACATTCCACATTCAAGATAAAGAACTGGTGCTGAGAGCTTCAAGGTAGAAAAATCAAGTGACTTTTAAAGGTAAACCTATTAAAATAACAAATGACTTCTCAGTCCAAACAGTAAAAGCAAGAGCAGCTTGGACAGACATACTTCAAGTATTGAATGAGCAAAAATGTCAACCCAGGCTGATTTACCCTGCAAAACTATCAGTCATGATCGAGGGAGAAAGAAAAATTTTCCAGCACAAAGACAACTTGAAGGGATACATGTCCACCACACCAGGCCTTCAAAAAATGCTAGAAATGATACTCAAGCGTGAAGAAAAAAACAGGCATATCCAGGAGAACAGAAGGCAAGTATAACACCATTAAAAGCGAAGCAATATAATTATAAAAACTACTAAACATAATAAATGTCTGGAATTAGAAATAGTTTCTCCATTATAACACTAAATGTTAATGGAATTAACTCACCGATCAAGAGACACAGATTACAAACTTGGATTAAAAATCACAATCCATCAATCTGCTGCCTGCAGGAAACCCATCTCACCACAAAAGATAGGCACGCTCTAAAAATAAAAGGCTGGTCAACAATTCTACAAGCTAATGGAAGCAGAAAACAGACAGGGGTAGCCATTATGCTATCAGAAAAAGTGGACTTCAAAAAAAGGAAATTATAAGAGACATGGATGGATACTACATTTTAGTCACAGGTACAATTCACCAGGAAGACTTCACAATACTGAACATATATGCACCCAATACAGGCCTCTCCACATTCATTAAGAAAACCCTACAGCGTCTAAAGCAAGAAATCAACCCCCAAACGATAATTCTTGGGGACTTCAACACCGCCCTTTCAACATGGGATAGATCAACAGGTCAAAAGCATAACAGAGACACTTTGGACCTTAATCAAACCCTGAAAGAAATGGACCTTACAGATCTCTATCGAACTTTTCACCCACACACCAAAGAATACACATTTTTCTCAGCAGCACACGGAACTTTCTCCAAAATAGATCACATATTGGGCCACAAAATGAATCTACACATATACAAGAAAGTTGAAATTCTAACCTGTGCCCTATCACACCACCACGGCCTAAAGCTGGACATCCACAACACATCAAACAAGAGAAAATACACTAACTCCTGGAAACTTAACACTATGATGCTGAATGAGAACTGGATTCAGGAAGAAATTAAAAAGGAAATTCAAGATTTCCTGAAAGTGAATGATAACGAAAATACAACTTACCAAAATCTCTGGGACACAATGAAAGCTGTTCTAAGAGGTAAGTTCATAGCTCTTAATGCCTACATCAAAAAAATGGAAACATCAGAAATAAACAACTTAACAATGCAGCTTAAAGCTTTAGAGAAACTAGAGCAATGTGATCCCAAAAGCAGTAGAAGAGAGGAGATTAGCAAAATAAGGGGAGAAATATCTGAAATCGAGATTAAGAAAATGATAGAAAAAATCAAC
The DNA here is from genome assembly GCA_023101885.1 of Typhlomys cinereus. Lineage (NCBI taxonomy): Eukaryota > Metazoa > Chordata > Mammalia > Rodentia > Platacanthomyidae > Typhlomys > Typhlomys cinereus. Next base: position 1,911,548 of record JALPQD010000180.1, read on the forward strand.
AACTCAAAAAGCTGGTTCTTTGAAAAAATCAATAAGATTGATACACCCCTAGCTAAATGAACCAAAAGCAGGAGACAGAAAACCCAAATTAACAAAATCAGAAATGAACATGTAGTTATCACTACTGATACCCAAGAAATCCAGAGAATTATAACATCATATTTCAAGAACTTATACTCTCTGAAGTTTGACAACACAAAAGAGATGGATGAATTTTTAAGTAAACACAACCTAGCTAAATTGAATCAGGAAGTTTTGAATTATTTAAATAGTCCTATAGCATATAAGGAAATTGAGGAAGTAATCTTGAATCTTCCCACCAAAAAATGTCTTGGACCAGATGGATTCAGCACAGAGTTCTACCAGACATTTAAGGAGTTAATAATACCAATACTCCTTAAACTGTTACATCAAATAGCAAAGGAAGGAACACTACCAAATTCCTTCTATGAAGCTAATATCGTTTTAATCCCCAAACCTAATAAAGACTCACTTAAAAAAGAAAACTATAGGCCTATCTCTCTGATGAACACAGACGCAACGATTCTCAACAAAATTTTAGCAAATCAGATTCAAAAACATATTAAAAAGATTCTTCACGGGGACCAAGTAGGCTTCATCCCCGACACACAAGGTTGGTTCAACATATGCAAATCAATAAATGTAATTCATCATGTAAACCAGTCCAAAGTCCAAGACCACATGATACTTTCGATAAATGCAGAAAAAGCTTTTGACAAGATCCAACAGCCTTTTATGATCAAAATGCTAGAGACAGTAGGAATGAAAGGAACCTTTTTCAATATAATAAAAGCTGTATACAACAAGCCCACAGCAAGGATTATGTTCAATGGGGAACAATTGGAAGCATTCCCACTTCGATCAGGAACTAGACAAGGCTGTCCACTCTCACCACTTCTATTCAATATTGTACTTGAAGTCTTAGCTGAAGCCATAAGAGGGATTCAAATCAGCAAGGAAGAAGTCAAGCTATCCCTATTTGCAGATGACATGATCTTATACCTGAGTGATCCCAAACACTCCACCAGGAAGCTTCTGGAACTAATTGAGAAGTTCAGCAGGGTGGCAGGATACAAAATAAATGTGCAAAAATCAGAGGCCTTCCTATATGCCCAGAATGAAAGAAGTGAAAAAGCCTTGAGAGAAACAATCCCATTTACTATAGCCCCTAAAAAAATGAAATACCTTGGTATAAACCTAACCAAGGAGGTAAAAGACCTTTGCCGCGTCCCTATCCAACTAATCTGGTAGAATATGTCTCAGTTTGGAAAAGGTGGATTCAAAGTAACATGTTTTGGGATAAGGACATGGCTTTATTTTAGAGAAATAAGGAAAAATATGGGAATTGTCAGGCCTTGGTGTTTCTTCCCAGCACAGGCCTAAAGCCTGTCCCCTGAGGAAGGTCACAGTAAGCCCAAGGACAGGGGCTGGGCACTCTCTCCTAGACAATTCAAGTTTTGCCTCAGGCAGGAAGAATTCTGGGAATTGGGAGTGTCCTTTACCTGCTCTCTGTTCTAGAGAGGAAGCCTGCTTTTTAAGTTTCAGTCAAATACTAAATAGAAATTTCATGTCTAGCCATTTACGATAAGTAGACTTGTTAGCCAGAATGTGTGCACTGATTTTAAGGAAATTAGAGAATAACTTCTAGAATCTTAAAACATAGGTTGGGTAAGATTCCCACCTATGTGGTTCCACCTTACTTAGAAATTCCAGAAGTACAAGACTATGCTCTCAATCCACTGGAACCTTAAAAGAAACTGTGATACCCTCTTACCCTGGCTGAAGGCCAAGGAAGAGACCATCATGCCAGAAAGTCTAGATGCCAAGACTGCCCCTGGAGATGGTATTTGCAATCCAAACTGGGAGAATCCATGTCAGAAGCAAAGGGGGCCGTGTCTTTCCTACCCCAAACAGCACTCTTATGAGAAATCACAAAGATGGACCATCTGAGTGCACTCCCACCAATGATCGCCTCTGCCCCGAAAGAGACACCCTTGGCATATGGGGCCTGACTGGACCCCAGGTTTGGAGTATGCATGGTTCACAGATGGGTCGTCTAACTGATGGCAATACGCTTCTGGAATTCCTCAAAGGAAGACATAAACAACCTCACTATTAAAGGAATAGAAGGATGCTATTATAGAAGTTATTCTTCTAATAACTATATTACTTAAGTGTTTTCTTCAGTACATACCTCAGTGCTCCATCCACAGAGCCAGCTATAGCTTATGGGCCTTGAGTATTCAAGTCAAGCCCCCCCCCTTAGAGATGTGGTTTAAGCTTAGATAGTAGAGACTACATAAGCCGCATGCATCTTCCCAAGTTAGAACCTGCTGCCATGCCTGGTGCCTATGTCGACCTGCCTGACTGAGAGTATCAACCTAGAGAGGACAACAGCCAAAGCTCACGCTGATACTTATGGGGTGTTGAGGATTCCTATAGTTAATTGTAAAATATGTTCCTTGCTAAATTCAATAGGAGAACATTCTGCCTCTGTATTTTAAAAGAAAGCAGTCTCTGTTAAAATGTGGGCTCAGCCCCATAGCTATCTGGTGAAGCATTATAGATTAGATAAGTTTTTAAATACTGAGAGAATGTTTCTGTTAAGTGCCTTTGCCCTGAAGCAATGGGTTAGGTTCTTGAAAAAAAGGGTCCACCCTGAAGGTGACTTTGCTGATTATCTATTATGTATGCAACATTCTTTACCCCAAAATTTTCTGTATAAAAGTTGTCACGAAAGTTTCAATAAACGGGTTCAGGATACACTCAGATGAGAGGGAGCCGGGTGTGTTCTGTTCTCCACCCGGTCCTGGGGAGCCCTGGTCTCAAGGCCGCGACTCTGGTCTGTGGCAGACCTTTACAATGAAAACTTTAAAACCCAAAAGAAAGAAATTGCAGAAGATACCAGAAGGTGGAAAGACCTCCCATGTTCCTGGATTGGCATAATCAACATCGTAAAAATGACCATCCTACCAAAGGCAATATACAAATTCAGTGCTATACCAATTAAAATCCCAAAGCAATTCTTCAAAGAAGTTGACCAAACAATCTCAAAATTCATATGGAGGCACAAAAGACCCAGGATAGCAAAGACAATCCTGAGTAACAAAAACACTGCTGGAGGTATTACTATACCAAACCTTAGTCTATACTACAAATCCATAGTTATAAAAACAGCCTGGTACTGGCTCCAAAATAGACACACAGATCAATGAATGACTGAAGACCCAGATATAAGCCCACAAAATTACAGCCATTTGGTCTTTGACAAAGGGGCCCAAAGAATCCAATGGAAAAAGAACAGCATGTTCAACAAATGGTGCTGCCAAAACTGGATCTCCACATGCAGAAGATTAAAGCTGGACCCGTACTTGTCACCATGTACAAGACTTAATTCCAAATGGATCAAGGACCTTGATATCAGGCCAGAGACTATAAAAACCATAGTTGAAAGGATAGGGAACTCCCTCGAGCTGATTGGGCTAGGCCAACATTTCCTAAACAGACATCCAATGGCACAGTCACTGCTACCAACTCTCAACAGTTGGGATCTGGTGAAATTAAAGAGCTTCTGTTCAGATAAAGAGATTGTCACACGAGCTCAAAGGCAACCCACAGAATGGGAGAAAATCTTCACTAACTACATATCTGATAGAGCTCTACTGTCCAGAATGCACAAAGAACTTAGAAAACTAAACATCAAGGAAACCAATGGCCCAATTAAAAAATGGGCCCTGGAACTTAAATTTTACCAGAGATGAAATTAAAATGTCTAACAAATATCTTAAAAAATGCTCCACTTCTTTAGCCATCAGGGAAATGCAAATCAAAACTTCCCTGAGATATCATCTCACCCAGGTCAGGATGGCCAAAATCCATAATACAAACAACAACAAATGCTGGAGAGGATGTGGAAAGAGGGGAACTCTCCTACATTGCTGGTGGGAGTGCAGGCTCATACAGCCACTCTGGCGAGCCATCTGGAGATTCCTAAAGAAATTAAAGATTGAAATGCCATATGACCCTGCGATTCCACTTTTCGGTATAACCCCCCATACAGCAGAGGTTCACCTCGATAGCACAAGCACGACCATGTTCATAGCAGCACTGTTTACAATAGCCAAGACATGGAATCAATCCAAATGTCCAACAGTTGACGAGGGGATAAGGAAATTGTGGTACATCTATACAATGGAGTATTACTCAGCCATCAAAAATGATGAATTACTGGAATTTGCCGGGAAATGGATGTCATTAGAAACAATTATATTAAGTGAAGTATGCCAAACCCAGAAAATTAAGTGCCATATGTACTCCCTAATAGGTGGCTCCTAATACCAAACCCACCCAGCCCATCTTGAGACACTCATAGATAAATCTATGTAACACCTACAGTAATTGCAAGGATTATGACCAGGAGGGATGGGGTTGGAGGGCCACACCAGAAACAAGGAGAGAAGTGACCATGTTACAGTAGAGAAAATAGGCCTCCATCAAGGACTGCAAGAAAGTAATGTGACACCTAGTTAAGTTCACAATTCGTTCCTGATCATTTACAACTAAGGGGGTATGAACTCACCAGAAGGGGAGGGCATATAGTCCGGCAATTTAAAAAGTAACCATTTTGCAAACGGGTGATTGACCCCTCCCATTGCCTAATGCCATATGACCCTGTGATCCCACTTTTGGGTATAAGTATTACATCTACCCTTGAATGTGCTCTTATAATAAGACTCCAGTTTAACAGCTTTCTGTCTCTGTCCAGGGGGTGACATACAGTGCCCATCACGATGGAGTGAAGGGCATTACAGGAGCAACAAAACTGCAAAAGAAAATCAACGAACCACAATCCAGAACTTCAGAGACTCTATATCAACCACCTAGAACTAGGCCAGACTAATCTCTCCCCATCCTGAAGCTCAGGGACATTTGCGGAAGAGGGGGCGGTAAGAGTGTAAGAGCAAAAGGATGGGAGGAGCAATGATTTGCAAGATACTCCACACGAGTTAGTACCGAAGCAATCTTAATTGGACATTGAATGCCCGGCGCAATGTCCAACACACTATTGACCTCACAAAGTCTAGCATCTGCTAAAGGCACCAAGATCCTTGAAGGCAAGGGATTGACAGCCACAGTAGTGTTCCTATGCTTAAGGGGAATACAGGAAAGGGTTCAGGGAAATGCCACTGGGTCCTTGTACGTCATCGGTGAGGAGGGCCCAGAGGAGAGTCAGGCATGCACAAGAAAGGACTCTGGGAATCGGGGCGGGAGGCACGGGGGGATGGGGCGGAGGGGTGAGAGGAGGGGGAGCAGGGGCTTTGGGGAGGAGGAGGAGGGAGGGAGGGAACTGGTGTACCTATTAAGTTTGTATGAGCTGAAATAATAATAAAAAATGTATTATAAATAAATTTATGGAATTTTTTTCTGAATTTTGTGTTATGTTCCATGGATATCTATATCTATTTTTTATTATATTTATTTTTTTATCAATCATACAAGCTCAATAGGTACACTGGTCCCCTCCCTCCCTTTGCCCCTCCCCAGTCCCCCCTGTACCCCCCCTGCTTTCCCCTTCCTTTCACCCCTCTCCCTCCCTTTCTCTCAGTGTCCCTCCTTCCCCTTCCCATTCCCTGGAGCATCCTTAGTGTGAATGCCAAACTTCCCACTGGTCCTCCACTCTGGTGAGGTGTAAGGACTCAGTGACATTGTCCAGAACCCTTTCCTGGGCTCCCCTTTAGTATGGGAACACTATCATGACTATTAATCCCTTGCCTCTAAGGATCCTAGTACCTGTGGTCCATGCTAGACTTTGGGGGATCATTGACATGTCAGTCATTGTGAAAGTCAGGCAAAGTCCAATCCTGACTGCTGCAGCCCTAACTTGTGTGGAGTATCTCGCATATCGTTGATCCTCCCCATTTTTAGGCTCTTATAATCTTACTGCCCACTCTTCTGCAAATTTCCCTGATCTTTAAGATGAGGAGAGATTTGGTTTTTCTGGTTACAGGTGATTAATGTAGGGGCTCTGATGTTCTGGATTATGATTTGTTGTTGTTTTCAGTTTTGCTGTTCCTGCACCACCCTTGGCTCCATCCTGATTGGTATTGGCGGTCACCTTCTAACCAGAGGTAAAAGGGTGATTAAATGGAATCTTACTATAAGGTGTAGGAGACAGCAGTGAGGGGGGCCAGTCTCCCATTGGCAGGATGGTTCTGTATCTAATTTTATACTGGCCTCATGCTTTTAGATTACTGAAGTCTTATAGTATAATTATAGCTATTTATTTATTTTCAGACAGTGTCTTACACTCTAGTTCAGTATGACCTGGAATTTACCATGTAGCCCTGGCTTGCTTTGAATACACACCAATAATTCTGACTCAGTCTCATACAGACGTAAGCTATTAATACTTAGCTTCAATATATTTTTGAAGATTTATCCATTGTCTTAGAGAGAGAGAGAGAGAGAAAATATGATTATGATATTATGGTGCAAAGTAGAGGTAAGAGGACAACTTTCAGGAATCAGTTCTCTCCTTCCACCTTTCGGGCTTCTGGAGATCCAACTAGGTTCACCAGATTTATAAGCAAATCCCTAACCCACTGAACTACTTCATTGGCCATATTAAATTTTTAAAATATTTTATTTACTTGCTTGAAAGGGAGAAGAAGAGAGAGAGAGTGATGATGATGATGATGATGATGAGATGGTGGACATATACTTGCTGGTAATCTCTTTCCTTGCACCAGGTGGGCTTCTGGAGATTGTACTCAGATTGCCAAGTCTTCAAGCAGGCACCTTACCAGCTGAACTATATCACCAGCCCTGTAGTGTAATCAGGTGGGATTTTTTTCTCTAGTAATATTCTATAGTTAATTCTTGTTCAGAAATAACTTTGCTTTTAAAATAGGCAAAAGTCACAGTAGTGTTCCTGTGCTTAAGGGGAACACAGGAAAGGGTTCTGGGAAATGCCACTGGGTCCTTGCACCTCATCGGAGAGGAGGACCCAGAGGAGAGTCTCGCATGCACATTAAAGGATGCTCCAGGGATGGATGGGGGAGGCCCTGGGGGTGGGGAGGGAGAGGGGAGGGAAAGAGGGCATAGGGTGGTGGGAGATTGGAGGGAGGGAAGGGACCGGTGTACCTGTTAAGTTTGTATGAGTGGAAATAAAAAAAAAAAGAAATTAATACAACAACCTTGAAATTCATATGGAATCAGAAAAGCTCCAGGATGACAAAAACAAACTTTAGAAATAAACACTTTGCCAGACGTATTACCATACCAGACTTTAAATTATACTACAAAGCCATAGTAATAAAAGCACCATCTTTCTGGCTCTGAAATAGAAGTGCTGATCCATGGATTAGAATTGAAGACACATGCCTATAGTCACATGATTTTGGACACAGGTACCAAAAAAAGCATTGGGAAAAAGAGTATCATCAAGAAAAGTTGCTAGGAATATTGGATATCTACATGCAGAAGAATGAAATTAGACCCTTATTTGCCACCCTGAATGAAAATTAACTCCAAATGGATCAAAAATCTCAATATTAGATTGGAGACTTCTTATTTAATCCTTTGATTTGAAGAGCTCTTACAGCTCAAGCAAGATGTAGTCTATTACAATTGAAAGCAGAAAGCTAAAACTGACCAAAGTGTAGAATATCAAGACACTGGAATGTTCAGCCCTTATCCGACCATCAAAATATATACCTACTTCACAGACTTTCCTTCCTGATCATTTACAACTGATGGGGATTACCAGAAGGGGAGGGCATATAGTCTGGCAGATAAAAAGTAATCATTTTGCAAATGGGTGATCGACCCCTCTCTCACTGTGGTTTCCTACTTTTATTACATCTACCTTTGAATATACTTTTATAACAAGACTCTAGTTTAACAGCTTTTTATCTCTGGCCAGGGGGTGACATACAATACCCATCAGGATAGAGTGAAGGGCATTGCAGGAGCAGCAAAACTGCAAAAGAAAATCAACAAACCATAATCCAGAACTTGAGAGACTCTATATCAACCACCTAGATCTAGGCCAGCCTAATCTCTCCCCATCCTGAAGCTCAGAGAAATTTGCAGAAGAGGGGGCGGTAAGATTGTAAGAGCACAATGATGGGAGGAGCAATGATATGCGAGATACTCCACACAAATTAGGGCCGAAGCAATCATAATTGGATTTTGCATGCCCTGCCCAATGTCCAACACACTATTGACTCCACAAAGTCTAGCATTTGCTAAAGGCACCAAGATCCTTGGGGCAAGGGATTGACAGCCACAGTAGTGTTCCTATGCTTAAGGGGAACACAGGAAAGGGTTCAGGTAATGTCACTGGGTCCTTGCACCTCATCAGAGAGGAGGGCCCAGAGGAGAGTCTGGCATGCACATTAAAGGATTCTCCGGGGGTTGGGGGGAGAGGCACTGGGAAATGGGGAGGAAGGGGTAAGGGGAGGGAGAGCAGGGGGGTCGAGGGGAGGAAGAGGGAGGGAGGGAACCGGTGTACCTATTAAGTTTGTATGAGCGGAAATAATAATAAAAAATGTTAAAAATACAAATAGATGGCAGGATAATTTTGACAGAATTTAAACTGGCAATATACAGTATTATGCAATGTTATTTGTTTCATTTTATAGTTTTTTTTTTTTAGTTATTGCTATTTTGGCACTAGCCTCTCCCCATTTAATTTTTTGCAGTGCGCCCTTTAAAGAGAAAGACTATTTGTCTGGTTGAACAGTAGAGTGATATACTTAGGAAATAAACCACAAAAAACATCATGTTTTCTTTTTAAGGAAAAACACTGATATTTAAAAAGGCAAAAACATTGTAGTTTTATCCCTCTGGCCAAACAATGAAATAAAAGTCTGTCCTAAGCCCAGCTTCCCTAAACATCTAAGATGCTGTATCTTCCTATTTTTTCTTCTCATCCACATATTGCCTTGAAACTTTAATGTTTCATGTATTCTGTTTCGGTCTCTTGTCTACAGAATTGTTAAACCACAACAAATAGGGCTTTATTTGTTACCCTCTAATACTTCAGATTTAGGCATTATCCCAAGGAACAGAAGTAAAATATCATTGTAAAAAAATATCATTGTAGCAACCTGTTGTAACAAGTTGATAGCTTCTAAAGAATCTGAGGGTTGATACATGTGTTCCATCATCCTTATAAAATATTGTGTATAAAGATGTCCATTGCTTGCTTGCAAATATTGGTGTAGAATTTAAAAAAAAACTAGTGGAGCTAACGTGACAGAGGGGAAGTAAGTGATGTAGTTCAAATCAATGATATTGATTTCAAAACAATGTTCTATAGATAGCCATATAGCAATGAGTTCTAGAATTAGTGGCATGTAGATCTTCTGCAGAATGGTACACCCAAAGATAATTTACACTTTCTCTTTGTTTATTACTAAATGTATAGTAAGAAGTGATATACAGAGATTCCAAATCAGTTCTCTGGGAAGAGAAAAAAACAATCCAATTATACAGCATTCGAATTTTCACTAAAGGTTTGATCTACTCTCCCTCCCTTTAATCCTACGTCATTCAATTCTCTTTATGCTTATATATCTTTCTATACCTACTGTATCAGCCTTTCTAGTCATCATATGTATTTATAGCAATGCCTCGACACTTCTACTATTTGATGCACAAATACTTCAATTGTTATCTACATGCAAGAAATCTGGAACCAGAAGACTTGTGTTCAGATTGAGAGTCTATCATATATCCACTGATTTGGAGCAGTATTTCTATGTGTTGATTTAACCTATGTGTCTTTTTCTTCTGTTTTTTTCTTTTTTTTATAATACATTTTTTATTATTATTTCAGCTCATACAAACTTAATAGGTACACCAGTTCCCTCCCTCCCTCCTCCTCCCCCCCCAAGCCCCTGCTCCCCCTCCCCTCACCCCTCCCGCCCCATCCCCCCGTGCCTCCCGCCCCGATTCCCAGAGTCCTTTCTTGTGCATGCCTGACTCTCCTCTGGGCTCTCCTCTCCGATGACGTACAAGGACCCAGTGGCATTTCCCTGAACCCTTTCCTGTGTTCCCCTTAAGCATAGGAACACTACTGTGGCTGTCAATCCCTTGCCTCCAAGGATCTTGGTGCCTTTAGCAGATGCTAGACTTTGTGAGGTCAATAGTGTGTTGGACATTGCGCCGGGCATTCAATGTCCAATTATGATTGCTTCGGCCCTAACTTGTGTGCAGTATCTTGCAAATCATTGTTCCTCCCATCCTTTTGCTCTTACACTCTTACCGCCCCCTCTTCCGCAAATGTCCCTGAGCTTCAGGATGGGGAGAGATTAGTCTGGCCTAGTTCTAGGTGGTTGATGTAGAGTCTCTGAATATCTTCTGTTTTTTTTTTTTTTTTCAATGCAAGCCTATGTCTTCAATTTTGGATTACTCTGAAGTTTCTAGAGACTTATATTCAACTTCTCTTCTCAAAATGCACTATGGAGGTGTGTGCATGTGTGTGTACTCAAAATTCCCAATTATTTACAGCATGTTTTATTATTATTTTTTAAATTTTTCCCCAATCATACAAGCTCAATAGATACCCCAGTCCTCTCCCTTCCTCCATCCCTCTCCAATCCCCCTTGCACCCTCCTCCCCTTTTCCCCTTCTTTTCATCCCCTCCTTCCCCTTCTCCCAGGGCTTCCCCCTTTCTCCCTCCCAACTCTTGGAGCGTCCTTTTGTGTGAATGCCAAACCTCCCTCTGAGTCCTCCACCTTAGTGAGGTGTAAGGACTCAGTGGCATAGCCCAGAGCCTTTTCTTGGGCTCCCTGTTAATATGGGAATGCTATTATGACTGTTAATCCCTTGCCTCTAAGGATCCTACTGCCTGCGATCCATGCCAGACTGGGGGGTCGAGACATATAGTCATTGTGTAGGTCATGCAAAGTCTGATTATGGCTACTGCAGCCCTAACTTGTGTGGAGTATCTTGCATATCGTTGAACCTCTCCATCTTTAGGCTCTTACAATTTTGCCGTCCCCTCTTCTGCAAGTTCCCTTGAGCTTTGGGATGGGGAGAGATTTGGCTGGTTTGGTTCCAGGTGATTAATGTAGGGTCTTTGGTGTTCTGAATTATGGTTTGTTGTTGTTTTCACTTTTGTACAGCATGTTTTAAATGAATCAAATTAGAAAATTAATGTTAAGGGAATTTTATATTTCCATGTTAGGTCTGATCTAATTTCCTCAGGATAGCAAAACTTTATTTCATTTATTTATTTAATTTTTAATCAATTTCTCTAGTTTTACAAGTATAATGAGTGGTTGTCCCTATCCCCCTTTTTCCCTCCCTCCCTCTACTCTTCCTCTTCCACTCTCTCTTCTCTTCACCAGTCCATCCTTCACCTTCCCACCTTCTTGCCTATCTGGTTGTGTGGGTCCCAGGGCTCCCTTCAGATTTTCTACTCTAGTAGGGACTCAAGCTATTTTAATTTTTTAATTATTTTTGTTACAGACAATATGGCTTTCTGTCCATGTCCTTTTCACACTCTCCTCTCCCCAATTCTGCTCTTTTAACCAATTCATCCCTGTCCCTCTTGCCCTCATGTCTCTCTGTATGTGTAGGTTAGAGGGGTAGATCAGGTTCCTTACTAGTACAGATACCCTGAACTAGTAAGGAACCTGTTTTCTGTGGTAGGATGAGTGGCCATTAATTGGGTAAACCTTAAGTAGGGATGTTTCCCTTCACTTGTCCAGCACCTGCCCAGCAACTGCAAATAGTTGTTTCTCCTGAGACCCCCACTAGTCCATGGGGGAATACCGATATGTCAGTCACTGTGTAGATCTGGTGGGGATAGATCTTATTGCAGTGTCCTCCCAGTTGCAGAAGCACTGCCATGACTAGAGTGTCCTGGCTGGCAGTACACCCCAGCATCTTTAAATTCTTATAGTCTTACTGTCCCTCTTATGCAAGGTTTACTGAGCCTTGGGATGAGGAGAGATTTAGATTAGGGCTGAACATTCTAGGGTCACTGCTATTTCCAGTCAAGTGTTTTATGTGTGATCTGGCATCTGAATTCAGAGCCTCTTGCTTGTGGGGCAGTGACTTAACTCCTGAGCTATCTCTCCAGCCAGATTATATTCTTTTTTATTTTTTTATTATTTATTCAATTGTGCATGTATGTGTGTGTGTATGTATGTGTCTGTGTGTGTAGAACCACGGACGAATTCAGGAACCACCATGGACGCCTCCACCTCCTCCTGTTTACTCAGCCCCCGGGATTCACAGGCTCCGCCCTACCAGGACCAGAAACGCAGGTGGTCCCCGCTTCCGCCTGGCGTCTATACGTGGGGTCTAGGATCCAAACTCAGGACCCTCTGCCTGCAAGGCAGAGGCTTAACCCCTGAGCCACCTTTCCAGCCCAGATTATATTCTTTTTTAAGTGCAGATATTGGGCTGCAGAGACAGTTCAGGGGTTAAGACTCTGTCTTGCAAGCAGAAGGTCTTGAGTTCAGATCCCAGGTTCCATGTAAAAATGCCAGGTGGAAACAGCTGCAGATTGCTTTTCCGGCCCTCTGATACACACACGCACACTCACACGCACACTCACACACACACACACACACACACACACACACACCACTAAATAAAAATTTAAAGTGTGGATACTACTTAAAATGATACTTAACATTACTTTTGCGCTTCTTAGCCTCAGTTCAGATACCTGGCATAGATCTACCAATTTTCACTCCATATCAGCATGCCCATTATTTTCAACCTTCATTTCCTGTGCTGTAAGAGTGTGTTCCTCTCTTTTTTTCTAATTAACACTTTGTCATGTATTTAGCAATTAACTTCTTAAAAATTTTTGTAGCTTAGTTTTAATGAGTATATAATTTGAGTAATAAGCTAGTTTTTTTCTGTTCTTGAACCTATGTTCTGAACAGTTTTAGCAATGTTAATGTTTTTTAACTGTGATCTGGCTTTTTCCTTTATTTTATCTCTGATCTCTCCTTTACCAAAAGTTCCAGCTTGCAATTATTTTTAAAGAATCATGTCTTCCATTCAAACTGTCCTTAGGCTCTGTTAGTTTTTCAGATTTCAGGCTTTGACTTTTTATATTACTTTTCAACTCTTCACGTGTTTACAGGTGTGCACATGAGGTTGTGTAAATGGGTAGGCTAGGGATTGTGTCAGGTATTGTCCTCAACCATCCTTCAACTTCTATTTCGAGACATGTTCTCTTACTGAACTTGGGAGGTCACTAATTTGACTAGACCAGCTTGCCTTGAAAGCTCTAAAAATCTTAGTCTCTCTCTCTCTCTCTCTCTCTCTCTCTCTGTCTCTCTCTCTCTCTCTCTCTCAGATTACAAATATATTTACTATGCTCATTTTTTTTAACATGAGCACTGGGGATTGAATTTAGGTACTCATACTTTTGTGGCAAGCACTTTACAGACTGAGCCATCCCTTCTAACCCTTGTTCCCTTAAGCACTTTGATGGTGATTTATGCAGGCTAACTACTGCAGAATTTAGTACCTGGGAAGTGGGGTGTTGCTGATAAATCTGGTTATGTGGCTTTTGTGGATTTTGAACATTTTCATTGGAGAAATTTGGAAGTGTTTGAAGATTTTTGTGGATGCAAAAAAGTTCGAACAGAGTTTAATGGACCATTTGGATAATGACAGTGCTGACAGTCATAGATTGTTTGGGCCCAGTTTGTGATGAAGGGAACAACGACTTTGACAGAATTAAATTTAAAGATGATAGACTGGTTTGCTTGATAGAGGATAGCTGTGTTGATGACCATGAAGATCTGGATGTGGAAAGGGAAGGCAGCAGAACAGCTGCCACTGTTGGAGAAATGGACATCAGTGAAGGGAAACCTGATTTGCACTGGGGCGAGGAGGAGATGAATACCACTGCATGGCCACTTCGTGGTTTGAAAACCCTTCCTTCAGGGAGTCTCAGCTGATCTTAATGCCAGGTGTGTCAAGATGACACCCAGGATCAACTATCACAAGTGAACTTCACACTTACAACATGTGTCTACTTTTTGTCACAGTGCAGTAATGTACACTTGTATTTCAAAATATAAATAAATGTTGTTCAAGTTCTTGTTATGACACAAATGCTAAATCATTACAGGTTTTTTCATTATTAATGCTTACAATCCAGATTCTATTTCTACTACTCCAAGTTCAACAATGATTTCTAATCCATGTAGTCAATATCCTTTCAGTTTGGAAGAACAGAGATTATCACTTGAATCTTTTTGCCCCTTGACTTTTCAAAACTCCTAAACTATCCCACATAAATACTATTTGATTCAGTGAGAATTTTCTTAGTAATTTTAAAAAATTATGTAAACTTGCATGGGTACTTGCTTGTGCTTGTGAGTGAGTAATTCATAGAGCTTCCCTATACCTGTAAGGAGAAAACTTATTAAAAAATTAAACAAACTAGGGTTTGCTCTTTTTTTACTTTTCTTTTTAGCACAGGGTGATACTCACTAATGTGATCTAGAACTGCTGCTTCTTCCTCTGAATTTCTGGGATTATAGGCAAAAAACCATTACACTAGGCTACAGGAGCTAGTATTGAAAGGTTTGAACTGACAATGCATACTAAGATGATAAAATAGGGATTTGAGGGATCACCTGAATTAAACAATAGTTGAATAATAATAGGTAAGTGAAGTCATAAAAGTACATACATAATTTTATAATTTCCAGAGAAATGGCAAAAATTGAATTGGGAGACAGGAAAGGAGTTTATAGAGAGGTATTATTGTTGCCAGAATGGTATAGTCTCCAAAAAGCTTAATCATCTCCTGCTTGTGATTTGCATATAATTTCCATTAATCTCTGAGGAAGATACTCTGAGGGAGAAAATGGGAAATTACAATAAATTATGAAAATATTAAAACCCTCCGATATTCCTATTTGTGGGGTGAGTTAAAAAAAAACCTGGGTTCAAGTTTCAGTCTTTTTTTATAGCTGATAGTGCTGTACTAGGTACATAATTTAATCTTCCTTAACTTCAGTTTCTTATCTTCTGATGGATAAAACAGTCAGTCTTTCCTCCCAGTCATTTCCAAAATTTTGTTTTGGGGTTCAAATGAAATGATACATGCAGAGATACTTTATAGCTTACCTGGCATTAAACAGATACAGGGAATAATTACTAAAGTGCTTGTTAAGGATACCCTCCCATGCAGCTGCCATGTGACTGGATGTTACAACAATAGAGCAAACAACGTCAGAGAGGCAGTGACCAGTAGATGCATGGAGGCCGTTGCTTAGGAGAGTAGCTAAGATTGGAGATGCATTTCTCAGAGTACAGACCTGGTGGCGAGCTCTCTTACTTGTAGGAGTCAGAGCTGCTTGAATGCCATCCGGAATGTGTCAACCTGCTGCCTGTTCATAGGTGAGTCACTTTTTCTTATAAATTTATAGGTGAATCGTAGTAAGTAATTGTGTATGATCTGTATGGGAGATTAGTGAAGAATATAGGAAAAATGTGGAGTGTTTTGTTACTGCTGCTTTTATTAGCTAATAACGTAAAGATGAATAGATATTTTAGGTCTTAAGGGAAATGTTTAATGTAAGTCTTCAGAAGGGTATTTCTGAATTTGTACTGTGGAAAACTAAATTCTATTTGGGAAGACTAAATTTCAGGGCTCAATGGGAAGTGGAATTTCTTTCTGATATTTTTATAATCTTACTGTGACATAAATGACAAATAAGAATTACAGATATATCTAAGGTGTGCTGGGTGATGATTTGATATATAAACACATCATGAAAGGATTATGAAAATGAAGAAAATTAACACCTGACATAGCTACATTTTCTCTTCTGTGGTCACATTACTTAAGAGCTGTCTCTGATGCTTTACTCTGAGTAAATTTCAAGAAAGCAACACAGCATTAACTATATTCACAAAACAGTATGTTAACAGATTTTTAAATGGATTCTTTCCTGTTTATGCAAATTAGATGTCTATCTTGTCTGAGGTAGTTGAATCTTACAAAGATGGAAACAGGAAATATGAATAAATTGTGATTACATAGCTAAATTGGATTCATGATTTCATTTGTATCTTAATAAAACAGAGAAACATGCCGTGTAGCACGTTTATGGTGTCCTGCTATGTGGTAGAAGAAACGGGGATAGCTCCTGTATGTGAGTGTGTGTGTCTATGTGTGTGTCTGTGTGTTCATGTGCGTGTGTGCACTGCATATTCTGCTTTTGAAATTATATCTCTAAAATGTACCTGAAAAGCTTGGGAAGGTGTAATTATTTATACTAATATATGGTAAGGTTTTTTATTATGGAGATTGTGCCAGGAATTCTGTGCAATTACTACCCGGGTAGTAGTGTGAAAAACCAATACTATGTAGTTTTGATATTTATCAAAAATGAACTATTGGTTTTTATTAAGTTTTGGTTAATAATGACTATTGGGTTAATAAAATATACTAGTTACTGTGTACTCATTAAAATTTAGTTTTGTTTCCCAGCAAAGGGTATGTCCTTTGTTGGAAGAAATGAGATGGTGCATGTAAAAAGCCTTTGATAGCTGTGTATTGTGATATTCATAAACACTACTATTATGTACACTTCATAGGTGCACAGTTTTCTTTCAAATTATGGATTTTAGGTGATGCTTTATAACCATATTGTTTCATTCTCACTTGGATTGTTTTTAATATATAAATACACATTTTATAAATGTATATGTGAAATTTTAAGAAATAAATACAAAGGGGCTTGAGAAGTAATTAAACCTTTCTAGGGCTTGGTGATTGACACTCAGTACACAAAGCTGCT
Source organism: Typhlomys cinereus (assembly GCA_023101885.1). Taxonomy (NCBI): domain Eukaryota; kingdom Metazoa; phylum Chordata; class Mammalia; order Rodentia; family Platacanthomyidae; genus Typhlomys; species Typhlomys cinereus. The sequence continues at coordinate 1,928,371 of JALPQD010000180.1, forward strand.
GCTAAATTACACATTTCTAAGAGGAAGGTTGGCAATAATTATTAGCAAATTAGTACAGACTAGTTTATCAGATTAACTGGCAGGATGCTGAAACCTTGGGGAACGAAATGAAATGAACTATTATGCCCCACCTCTAAACAAAAATATCCCTTTAATTAAATAGCAAAAGTTAAGAATTAAACGATTTGAATGTGCCAAGTCTAGTGTAGCTTTTATGAAACAGGCTCTTGAATGATATAGTCAAATACCAAAAACAAGATAATTTTGCCTGTAACCATCCCAAAGTTATGCCAACAGCAGCAACAACAGCAATTAATAACTTACATTTGTACTGTGGATGTGCATAGAATGAATAAATTGGAAAGAAAGCTGTTTTGAGAAAGATGATAAAGGTGGCAAATATCTACCTTTGTAAAAGAAAAACAAAAACAAAAACCAGCATAAGCCAGAATAATCTTTCCTTGCTTGCGAACTGGTTCTAATAATTTAATTTGGTCTGAAGTGATGCATGCCTGTAAAACGTTGTTTTCTATGTTGCTCCTACCTTTTCTCATTCATCATTAACTGATTTCATGTCTCATCACTAGTGTTTGAATGAATATTTGGGGGGTTGCTTTGTTTTCCCCAATTTTCACATCTAGATCTGGGGGACAAACATATTACATTAGAATCAATACAATTCTTAATGCTCCCGGGAAGCTGTCAAACGATATGTATGGGGTGTAAATGGGGAGTAGTACACTGGGGTACAGAGGCTGGGGTTTTTTTCTTACACTGTCACTAAATCATGTATGTCCTAACTAGGATGGACTCTCTTGGCCTCAGTTTCCCCATATTTCCCCATATAAATATCAATATTTTATATTAATTTCAGCTGCATTCAGCTTTCAGTAATTCTCTTTGGTGGACCGGGCAGCTTCCTCTGAGGACATGGAGCCTTTGTAGAAGTGTTTTTCAGTGAATGCCAGTAATAACAGCAAGTCTCATTTACTTTATTTACCACTTTCAGACATTTCCTTTGAAAAAGGATTTTAACTTACGTGCATCCTTCCACCGTGATACAATGTCTGGCTCCTTAGGCTTCAGTAACACTTAGGATGGATAAAAGCATTATCAGATATGATAATGAGAAAGGCAAAATCCCAAGTGTATAATCTCAGCTTGGTTTTAGACGGGGTCCACAATTCAGTGTCAAACAGTTCATGGCTCTAGGGATCATTTGTGCTCCAGTGACACACAGCCCTCTAAGCTGCACTACACTGGGAATACGAGCTACAGCGAGGGGCTTTACTTGCAACTCACATTATCTACGTCCGCAGCACGTTCATCCTGGGGAACTATTTGAATTTTTCCTAGGCGCGGTGGGCAGCGCTGCCCAAGTCCTAGTTCTAGGCGTCCCTCGCTTCTCCGCGACCCACTCCACTACTCTGGTCCGCGATTTGAAGATCGGCACGGATTCGGGAAAGTAAAGTGAGTATCCCAACCGCGTTAGGGAGGGACGCATCTTCGTGGGGGCCCCCCCGGCGCCCTAGGTGGTTTCGTAACTGCGGGAATCCCAGGCACCTGTTGCTGCTCTCGGCGTTTGCTTCCTCCGCCGATCGGCTGCCCACTCGGAGTGCGTGGGCAGCCCTTGGCCAGCAGCCCCTAGAGCAGCCTTCAGGTGTCCGGACGCCTTGGAAGGCAAACTTCGAAGAAGTGCGGGGAAGCGTCCTCAAGCGAGGGTCCAGCATCGCGCACCGCGCAGAGGCCAACGCCCCCCGCACCGCCCGCGCCCCCCCGAGGCACCCCTCCCTCCCCCCCCGCGGCTGAGCGACGTCACGGGCACGTCGGAGCTCCCCAGGCACGCGCGCCCGTTGAAGCCACAGCTGGCCAGAGCGCGAGGCGGACGGCAGTCACTCGATGGCCCTCTGGGGGTGACGGCTGCGGGAGACCCCGGCAGTCGCCCCAGCGCTCGGCATCGCGCCTAACCGGACTGGGAAGGAGGCGAGTACCGCGCCGCGGAGCCAGAGCCCTCGGGGGGGACGACGGGGGACGACGGGGGCGCGTTCGGGCTCTGAGGCGCTCGGCGGCCACAGCGCGGCGGGAGAGGGCCTCGCGTGTTGGGGGCGCGAGGGCGGGTAACCGGCTCCGAGTCCGGGGGGCGACCCCGGGGGGCTCCCCCGTCCGCGGCGCTCGTCCCGCCCCGGCGGCTCGCCGCGACTTCAAGCCGCACCTCGGGAAGGGTAGGAACCGAGCACGGAGCCGGGGGCGGCGGCGGGGAGGCCCCCGCAGGGCCGTGGGGGAAGCGCGGGGGTCCGCGGACTCACGCCGCGCGACTCGGAGTTCAAGTGACCCTCCTGAGGTGGGCACCGAGACGGATGGTTCTTGGGCACCTAGAGGCAGAACTGGGGTGTAAAGGGGAAAAGGGGGCGTGAGATTGAAGGCGGATTATTTAGCACAACGCGAGGAAGATTTCCCACACAATTTAGCGGTTAGCCAGCCGGGGGATATTGTAACGGCTGTTCCAGCTGGAGGGATTTTTCTTGGGGGGGGGCATGGTGGAGGTGGGGGGCATTTTCGGATTAGATAACAGTTTCTACCCTCTTTTAAATTCTCCTGGCTCCAATATTTTCCTTTTATGACCTCCATGAGTATTATTTATAGAATTCTCTATGGAAAGCGCTTTGACCACTTCAGCCGATGTTTAAAATTTTTTTTTCTCTTGTTTTAAATCCTAATACTTTGTCAGGGATGTGGTAATAAGGCATCTATTGTGTATTTAAAGTGAAGAAGCTTCATTAAAAAGCTAACAATTAGGGGCCCTCCAGTTTCCAGCGTGGCGCCTTACACAGACTATAGACTAAAGCCCCTTAGAATAAAATAAGGTTAATTAGCTCTTTTCAATGGTAGTCTAAATTTCTAGAAATAGATTATGAGATTTTAAAGAGGAAATTTTGCCACTATTTTAGATCATGAATAGTTTTTTAAAGATCGTTTTTAGTTTTTGTTTCCCTTGTTCTATTTTCATTCTTTCTTAAGAGTTAAGAAACCTGGGTGAATGTTTTGTATAAACAGACATGTGGATTCACAGCAGTCTGACGAAACAGGTCACAGCCTTACCTACAATTAAAAGAAGAAAGCAATGGAAAGCCAGAGAGGAAAAAAAAATCCAAATACTTAGATTCGAAGAAAAGAATAGAGAAAATTTTCTTCATTTCATGTTGAAAATGTATTTAGATATTTTAGGTGATGCTGTATAATCACAGAAATTCCCTGTGCTTGGCATATAGTAAACACATGTATTGAATGGGAATTTTTTAATAACAAACTTCTTGGTGAATGTCAACATTTCAATGTGTCTTACCTATTTTATTTTTATTTTTTCACAGTAACTGAGAAAAACCTTCGTATTTCACCATAAGAGCCTACCTTACCCCCCTTTCCATTTTCTCCCATACTCATACTTGCTGCTGCTGGGTGCTCCTGGCTACTTTCATCCTGCATTTTAAGATAGCCGATAATCTTACAGTAAGCATCAAGGTTTTTCAGATCTTATTCCCTTAGTAGCCTGCGTTTCTACGGTGAGATAGTCCACTATGTGATTAAGTATATATTAGTGATCAAGAACTCTAAAATTATGTTGACAATACAGTAATAATTAATTTCAATAAATTTAAATTAAATACAATTAAAACAAAACCCTTCTACCAAGTCTCACTAGCCACTATTTTACTTTCTTAGTCGTACGCGGCTAGAGACTACCATATTGAACAATGCAAGTACAAAAGATTCCATTGTAAAATGTTCTATTGTATTCTAGGCAAGCCTGTCAGCCCTTTGCTATGTCTACAGTTTGAAATTCAGATTCAAACTCGAGGGGCAATGTAGGGGTGAACATAAAAGGTCTTGCATTGATTCAAGAACTGATCATGTAAGTCAGGGTCTGAAAAGATTGGGCTAAGTGAAAAAGAGGGAAAATGTGACAGCAACATTCACCTATGTTGATCCTGCTTATTTAAGTAGGGAAAGTGAAGGCCGTATTCAATAATTTTTAAAGAATAGCTTTGTTCATTATTTTGATATAGTTGTTTAACATGAATACTAATAATTCAAATTTTATAAACCACTTCTGCAAGGTATTGAAATTTAGTTAAAAGACCTCAAGTAAATGGAAAAAACAGTTGAATCAGAGAATATCTGTGCTACCACAATATTATTTCTTAAATTCTCATTAATGTGTCATTTTTTAAATTTTTCTTTGGGGTTCTTTTTTGTTTTCGAAAAAGTCTCACAAAGCCCAGATTGGTCTTGAATTTTCTGTGTAGCAAAAAGGATGACCTTGAATTTGTAATCCTCCTGCCTATGTCTCCCAGATGCTGGGATTACAGAGTGTGTCACCATGACTGCGTAATTTTCCTTAATGTGGGTTTTAAGAGCTAAGTAATACAGCATAGATACTGCAAGGTGTTAAACTTTGTGGCTTTGGAATTACTAATTGTAATTATGTTTTCATAATGAGTATATTAATTCTAAAATCATTTCACTTCAATTTTTTCTCTTCATAAGGCTCATGAGTTATTCCTGATATACATGAGGCAGTTGTAAGTTTTTTTCAGGTTTTTTTTTTCTGTTTAGTTTTCTTTGGTTTGACTCAGATGCCACCTGCTGCATGAAGTTGTTTTCTATTCAGCCAGGCATACATTTCTTTATATGCTGCATACTATTAAGTTAATATTTTTTGTGTGTTTTTGCGACTTCTTGATAGAGAATTCCTGTGAGACAAAAGGTGATTCTGATTTATATTTGAATTTTAGTGTTTTTCTAAACAAGTGCTTAACAAATAATAGTTTATTAGTTATTATAAGCTATTTTTTCTCCAAACTCGCAGTTTATAACCTATTCTGATGCAATTCAGACTGTCTGGATAAGGCGCGAATTTGATTAGGTTCTATTATTTCATTCATAGGTACTAAGATTGTTTAACCCTTAAAAATTAACCACTGGAAGATTTTCTCTGTCCATTCTGAAAGATGGCACACTTGTTTCGTTATTTCCAGGGAGATCCTTTGTTGACATCCTCTCCCACTGAAATTCGTAAGTGGGTAGAAGGTAAGGTGTTTGAAAATATATTTGAATCTTGTCTGTCCATGTCACACTTTATCTTTTCACATGCTTAATTAACCAGACTTGACAGATTATTTGTATATTCAAGCAGCTGTTACTATACCGTCTTTTTACATAAGATGGCTCAAAATTTAGTTTTCTGTGAAATAATTGTCATTATCATTTTATGTTGTGATAAACGCTTTATAAGAACAATTTCGTTGCTATGTTAGGTATATAGTTCAGTGGTGGAGAATTTGCCTAACATACGGGAGATCCTGATTTCCAGTATACACATACTACACACACACTCATGCACACATGTATGCATAAATAGTAATAATATCATTGTCTTCATTTTTATGAATTTTGAATTAATGTATTAGAATTATGTTAATATTTTAATATAATATGTGACTATAAGAATCAACCAAATAATTTTGAAATGTCAGTAAATAAACAAAACTCTAGCAATTATAATGCAATTTTAATGGAAAAACATCCAGTGCTTACAAAAGAGAATGGACAGAGTGGAGGAATAGATGCACTGAAAGAAATTGAATGTAGTTAATTTATTATTAATCAAATGTTATTACACTTGACGTATTTAACACTTCAAGAGACTATGTCTGCTTCAATCACTTGGTGCTCATTTTAATAGATATCAAGCAAATAGTATATTTACTGATATGAGAGAGAGCCCATAACTTCTTTCATCATTTGTCTTCATTGCTTTCAAAGCAAAAAGTACTTTGGAGCAGATTATAGTTTAATTTATTTTTTTAACTATGGAAGCATGCCTAAAGTTAATTGATTGAACCCTTGGCATTGTTAGAATATTTTATTTATGCAGTGAATAGTAAGAATGGCTTAGAAGATTCTGCTATGTTAAGTAAATTGAGTCAGATAATATAAAATATTGCAAAATTATAATTTTGTACTCCATCTTTATAATTTTTATATGAACACGATACTCATTTTTATGTACACATATTTGTTCCAGTGTTTATGATTTTTAATTTCAACTAGATTAAAAACCCTAAAATCAATCTAACTTTGTAGTTTAGGAATAAGATTCTGGTTTTGGCTTTTGCATAAAAGTTCCAAGTTTTCTCGAGTGATAGTTCTGTTTTTGCTTCTGTGAATTATTTTAATTTTTAGACATTGAAATTATAAACCAATGAAGATATTACAGCATACAAGAAATGTCATGCTCTTTGTGCTTCCATAACATTTCTATGCTTCTTAAAGCTCTTTTATCTTTTATTCACGTGTGGCTCTATGCTTATGTGTATATTTATGCATGCCTGTTTTATCTTCAATTTGTAAATTATTGAAATAAAATTTTACTCATCTTTGTATTTGACAGCGTGCATTACAATTCCCTATGAAGACTGTGCTTATTAAGTATTATTATTCACAATTTAATAAGTTTAATATTTTTCTTCTCAACCTTTTCTGTGGGAATTTCACTATGACGAGAAATATTCAAATTGTCACTCTTTGCTAATGTTTGTTTGATGATAAGGGTGTGTTTTATAACAGAAATTGTGAACGAAAGTGAATACAATAAGCAGGCCATGACTTACAGGCATATGGTCTTAATATTTTTAATTTTCTGACTGAATAAACAATTGAAGATCCTTTCCTAACTTTTCCTTACGAATGTCCCAGCTTTGAGTTGGTCCATTTCATGGTGAGTTATAAAATTATTGTAAAGGTTATCTGAAGAGAAAAAAAATGCTATTACTATTTAACTTACAGAAATCCTCTTTGACATAGTTAAGAGACAGAGTTCTGAAAATGCCTAGGGGTTTGCAGGTACCTTTTATCTGAGCATATTCAAGGTACTTTACTTAAACAGGTTAGTCAGATTATTACTCATATAGCACTGTATGTTTCAATTTGGATTTGAATATATTTATGAAAAATATGTCATTATTAAGATGGCTTGTATTTGGAGAAATCATTTTAGTCTTTTATATGTTAAGTAAAAGGCTTTTCAGTATTTGAGTAAAATACAGAAAATATGATTTGCATTTTGTATGCAGAACATATGAATTAGTTGAAAGTATGTATACTGAGAAGTTGAAGTGTGATGGAAAGTGAAAATCACTAGTGGCTGAATATTTTGGAATGACAAATATAAAATTAATTGGAGTTGTATTTGCTATTATTATACATATTTTTATCCAGTGAATTAAACTGATAATATTCTAGTGATATGACTTATGACAGAAAATATACTGATCCTAACACAAACACATTATTACTTTTATGATCTTTCTTAAATATTACAGTTTTGTGATATTGTTAGCTGTGAGTATATATCAGCTTTAATAGCATAAAACTAGGAAGATGTACCTTAGCTTAGAGTCATTAATTAGTAGATAAGTTGAATAGTAAATTAAACTAGGGAATTACAGACTTTTGAAATTGGGAAATTGCTCAATAATGGGTGCATAACTTCCTCATCATCCACTTTTGACCTTTGTTGATATGTTCAAAATCATAGACTACATAGAATGTAGTTGATAGAGGAAATTACATAACTATAATGACTATGACAACACTGGAATTTATCATTCTAAGACTAGACCTCTGAACAAGCATGTGCTTTAGGGGACTGTAAATTTTCAGGTATACACAAGGAATAATTTTAATGTGCATGTGATGGATATGTATATGTGTGAAACTGTGAGTATGATTGTTAGACCACACATGTGGAAGTCAACAACAACCTCTGAATGTCCTTTCTTACCTTTCCACCTTGTTTGAGACCAGGTTTTTCCACCGCTGATGCGCGGATCAGGTTGGCTAGCTTCTGAGCTTCTGGAGATTCTTTGGTCCGTATTCCTCATTTCTCCACTGGTCATCTGGGGTCACACACACTTGCACCACTGTGCCTGATTTTTACATGAGATCTAAATATCTAAATTCAGGTCACCACGCTTGTATGACAAATACATTTATCTGATAAACCATCTCTTAGTTCAGGAATGAGTCTTTGATATCTGTTACAAAGAACTTGACTGTACTTAATAACATGTATTTCTAAGTTGCTTAGAGCAGAGCTTAAATGTACTCAATCACAAAAATAGTCTGTGTGAAGTAATGTATATGTTAGTTAATCATGGCAGTAGATTTTTTCTCATAGGCCTGTTCTTTCTAGATTTGATATTTTTTGATATTCAAAGATCTGGTATGTTCTTTTCATATATTTCTTTTTAAAATTAATCATTGACCTTGTGACTGAAAGTTCTAACTCCTTTGCCTGTTTTCAAGCCCTGGTACTCTCCTCTCTATTCCTTCTATTGATCAAGTTTTAGTTGTTGAAATTTTCATTTCCATTATCATTTCAGTTTGATTTTTCTTGTGTATTTCTGTCTTTATTGATTTTTATATTCATATCATGAATCCACTTCCTTATTTTATTCAGCTCTTTGTGTTCTCTCAGATTTCAAGATTCTGATCATTTCTTTAATTTTTTTCTCTGTCACACACTATCTCTCCAGCTTCAATTTTCTACTAAAGACCTCTTTTTATGCTTAAAATTAGTTTGGCTGTGTTCATAGAATTTTCTTTCATTGAAATTCATTATTACTGAATTGGTATTTTTTGGAGGGATTATACTGTCTTCATTTTTGAGATTTTTTAAATATTTATGCATTAGGATTTATGTATTTTGAATTATTTTATTGATTAGAGCTTTCACCAGCTGTATTCTTTCAGTTGAAGTATTTACAATTTTTAAGTGGGAGTAAAACGTAGTAGGTTTGACATGCATATCTCAATTGCTAAACTTTAAGTTTATCAGCTCAGGGTGATGCAAATACCATAATAGTAAAAAACAGTCATCCTTCTAACTTTAATAAATACTGGGGAGCAAATGAATACAGATAACATTATGTACACTAAAATGCTCATTAAGAAGGCTAGAAGTTAAAAAGAAGTAACCTGAGTAAGCATAGTGATTTGTATTTGATCAACTGAAGCAAAAGAACCATAAACTAGATTTGATATATGTAGTACCACAGTAGAGTTTATACAACTTAATCCTTTGAATTGAGTTTCCAGGACAACTATTGTGTACAGTAATGTCCCTGTGCAATTGCCTGATCAAGGCAGTGAGGAAGTCTTTCAGGATTCTCTGAAGGTCACATAACAGCTTCCATGTCTGTAGGGCGGACTAATTTGTAGCATTCAGCTACACCTGTACACAGATAATTGCTCTACATGTGTGGCATCAGTGTTTTTTTTTTTTTTTTCTGAGGGGGGTTAAGCTCTTGTTGATTATTCCCCTTAGCATCTGTGGGACATGCAGTAGAAAGGCTTCACCAGCCATAAGCTCAAGATCGTGCTGATCCTGAGCTCTGCCCACAGTATATCCAGTCCTTTGCCTTTCCATAGCTCATCTCTACCCAACTGTTGGAGAAGTGCTGGTGTGTAGAGAGGGAAGAATAACACTATGTATGCAACTGGGGCTGAATCTCTACATCAGGGTCTTAAGTTCTATTGTTTTACTGGCAATGTTGTATCTATTTCTTGGTCTTTCTGAAAATTCTTCATGCAGTATAGGTGTGTGTGGAAGAGCAATTCCCTGACAGTTCTGATTGACTTCCTCTGTAGTGTGTGATGTAGTTGCACACAATTTTGACACACTTCTGCCTGCCTTTTGCAGTGATGGATTTTTATAGGTAGCACAAATTTGGTTTTAATTGTTGATCAACTCAAATGATTTCTGTCTTATCAACTGGTCCATTCAAACAGCTGCTTGGTTCAGCAATTATTGGTATATGTGGATTTATATCTTCTGTACTTGTTTTCTGTTTATTGCTATTTAGTTTTTATTCCTATTTTTAATTTTGCTTATTTGTTCAATTTCTGATTTTAAATGAATGTTTAAGATAACTCCATTTCTTTTTTAAAGTCTATTAATTATAATCAGTTTTATATTACTACTTTAATAGTTGCCACATAATTTGCCACATAAATTTAAAAATTATCCAAATTCGGGGCTGGAGAGATGTTTCAGGGGTTAAGCCTCTACCTTGCAAGCCAAAGATCCTGAGTTCAGATTTTAGATCCTACGTATAGACGCCAGGTAGAAGTGGGGGCAGCCTGCGTTTCTGGTCCTGGTAGGGCAGAGCCTGTGAATCCCTGATCAAGGCAGTGAGGAGGTCTTTCAGGATTCTCTGAAGGTCACATAGCAGCTTCCATGTCTGTAGTGTGGACTAATTTGTAGCATTCAGCTGCACCTGTACACAGATAATTGCTCTACATGTGTGGCATCAGTGTTTTTTTTTTTCTTTGGGGGGTTAAGCTCTTGTTGATTATTCCCCTTAGCGTCTTTGGGACATGCAGTAGAAAGGCTTCACCAGCCAGAAGCTCAAGATTGTGAACCTTGGGACCAGAGTAAACAAGGAGGAGGTGGAAGCATCATCCATGGTGGTTTCCGAATTTGTCCGTGGTTCTACACACACACACATACATACACATGCGCAAACACTCATACACACACAATTGAATAAATAATAAATAAAAAAATCCAAATTCAATTTCAAATTGTTATGGTTTCATGGGTACTGTACGAAACATATAACAAAAATTATGCCTAACTTCTTCTTCCTATACCTTGTGCCACTGTATCACTGCTTTTTCATCTCATAGTCATAGAACAAATTTTTGTTAATGTTAATTTTGAGCAAAATATCTGTCAAATAATTTAAGAATGAAGAAAATCAATTACATTTTACAATTTTCTTTCCTCCAGTAATGTTTATTTTTTATTCCAACCTGGTCACCTGTGTCTTTTTATTATGGGAATTGAGGCCATTTATATTCAGAATTATTACTAAAGTATACTAATGTCACTTTGTTGTGTTTTTAGACTTTTTAAATTGTTGCTATTACCATTTTATTTTTAATTATTCTTTTGTTGCTTCATACATGAATACAGTGAATTTATGATAATTTCATAGCTTAATCTCCAGTTGTATCTTTCCTTCCTCTTCCCACTACAACCCTTCTTCTTCCCTGTGAGTCTCTCTCCTATTATCTTTTGTGTTTTCCATGAGTGGCCCATTGAGTTGTATTTTTGTTCATGGCCCATTGAATTGTATTTTTGTTCACTCTGAAGAATATTTTAACTTTTCTTTTTGAAAATTATTTTATTTTTCTAGTTTTACAAGCATGTTGAGAACTTATCCCTGATTCCCTCCATCCCCCTTCCTCCCATCTCCTTCCTTTCCCTTTATCAAATCATCCCACTCCATCCCACTCCCTGCCTGTCTGCTTCTATGGACCCCAGGGTTCCCTTGGCTTGTCTACTCCTGTGGGGGCTCAGGCCTCTTGTGGCATACCAAGTTGCCTCTCTTTGGGCCACCCCACTGAAAGGGGCATTTCATCTAGGTTTAGGTCCCAAGATTGCCACCCTATGTTCTTATCTCTCTTGAGTTCCTCTATAGTTTATGGGTGCATATTGGTATATCAGACATTATGCAGGTCTGGTAATGAAAAGTCTCATGGCAGTGAGTTCCTAGATGCAACAGTGCTGCCTTGAGTGGAATGTCTTGTCCAATGGTGAACCTTCTTATCTTTTAGGTTCTTACAATGTAAAACCACCCTCTCTTCTGCAAGGTTCCCAAAGCCTTAAGATAGGGAGAGGTTAGGTTGGCCTGATTTTGGGTGAGCCTTGCTGAGTTTCCAGTACTCTGCATTATGACTGGTTATTGCTGTCCACTTCACTGCTCTTCTACTGCCCTAGGCTGCATCCTGCCAGGGTTTTGAGATCCTCTGCCTTTGTTGTAGAAGAAGACTTCTAGGCTGAGTGCTAAGTGCTCTTCAAATCTGTGGGTATAATAGTAGCTATTTATAGAACACTTTAGTGTACTCTTTCTGCCCATAGGCTCATTGGTCGTTTTTCCCTATTGATCTATTTCCTTCTCTTTTTTAGGTTCTTGTTCTAGTAACAGTAACAGGAATGTCTTCCATTCTGACAAGCAGGTCTTGAGTTCAATCAAAAAGCTATTATTAGTTGTCTCTTTTGTACTAATGCCACTATTGTATTGGTGGTCACCTATTGCCATGGTGATTTTTATTGCAACTTACAGATCTCATGAGTTGATGAGGCCTGTGTTTATTTCTCTTCCCTGGTAGCTTCTACAATATATAAGCTATCCAGAAAGGAGGAAGTTCTCTGATAAGTTCCAGTTGATGTATTTTGCCCATGTTCTGCAAATTCAGTAATAGGGTATTTCTGGCAGTTTTTTGGAGAGCAACCAAGAGCAATGGCAAAAGCCTATAATGGGCCTTTGAGACCTCTCTGACCAACATTTTGTGAGGAAATGTCACATTCCTGGTACTTCTAGTATAATTTTGTCACTGGATTCTAAATGGATCAGCTCAGGTTTTTTTTGCCCCTGTTTTCCTCACTTGTGCTCCTCTGCATAGGGATTGCCCATTCTTGTTCCTTTCCTTAAAATACATGTTTTTTTTGACATATTACTAGCATAAGAATTCCTTTGGGAGATGCTCCAGGAGTGTGTGTGTGTGTGGGGGGAGAAGGGGCACTGGGAGAAAGGGAGGGAGGGGGAAAGGAAGGGGAAAAGGGGGGAGGGAGCAAGGGGATCCAAGGAGGGGTGGAGGGGAATGGGATACCTATCAAGTTTGTATGAGTGGAAAAAATAAAAAAAAGAAATTCCTTTGGGGTTACTTCCCACAATTTTAGGGTTTTTCTATAAGTCCCTCTGTCCCACCTATCTTTCGTCTCCTCATTCACCATTGTGTTTTCCCAATTTCCTTTCTTCACCCTACTTGTCATGGTATCCTAAATATCCCCTTTAAAAGAGTTCCACCTTCCCACCTTCCCACTCATTGTTCTTTTTTGGATTTTCTGGCTCTTACAATAATTCCAATCCAAATACATTGACAAGGATATCTGCATTTAAGAGAGAACAGGTGGTGCTTAACTTTATGTGTCTGAGATACCTCACTCATTATTAAATTACCCAGAGGAAAGTTTGGCATGCACATTAAAGGATGCTCCGGGGATGGGAGGGGGAGGCACTAGGGGATGAGGAGGGAGGGGGGAGGGAAAGGGGGCACAGGGCGGTAGGAGGTTGGAGGGAGGGAGGGGACCAGTGTACCTGTTAAGTTTGTATGAGTGGAAATAAAAAAAAGAAAAAAATTATCCATTTCCATCTATTCACCAGCAAATTCTATAATTTCATCCTTTCTGATGGCTGAGTAAGATTTCATTGTGTATGTACCGCATTTTCATTTTCCATTCTTCTGTTGATGGGCATGTTAGCTGATTCCATTTTCTTGCTATTGTGAATAGAGCTGCAATTAACATAGATGAACAAGTGTTTTGTAATAAAATGTAAAGACTTGGGAATATTCCTAGGATTGGCATAGCTAGGTCATATGGCAGTTCCATTTTTAACTCTCTGAGGAACCTCTTTTTATGTTTTCTTATGAAGTAAATGTAGTGGTATTTTAGTTTCATAATCCACTGCTGTAATAAACATCTGACCCCCCCAAAAAAAGGATCAGGAATTTTATTGTCTCACAGTTCCATGTTAAAGAACATCACAGCAGAAGGTTTGCCAGCAGAAGCCAAGGAAACTGACCACACTATATCCAAATTCAAAAACAGAGGGGGGAAAAAGCGAATACAAGCCAGCTTGCAGTGCTCAGTTCTATTTCTTATACAGCAGAGAAAATGGTGCCGCTCAAAGTTCCCAGGTCTTCTCACATTAGTCAAAGCAAGACAATATCCTACTAGGTTGCACCGAAGCCCAGCTTAACTAGACAGTTCCTCACGCATGTGCCTAAAGGCCCACCTCTGAAGTATCAGGTTGATAACTGAGACTATCAAGTGGTAAACAATCCTTTGAATCTTCGTTATCTAAGAAAATAATTTTTCTTTATTTTGATGAATAATTTCATTAGATAAAAATTCTAAATTGATACTGATTTGCCTCAAAATTTAAATGTTTTCTCTCATTTTTGTTTGCATTAATTCTGAGATGATACATGCAATTCTTAATATTAATTCTTCTAGGTTAACTGCCTTTTTCTTATTTTTTCATTGTCTTTTCTATTCTTGTTTTTGCTTTCTTTTCTTATGGTATTCACAATTTTCAATGTTGTCTGTGTTTGTTTTTGTAATTTCCAGTTTGTTGTATAGCATTAATTTGTGAATATTTTTGGTTCTTATTTCAAATACTGCTTTTATTCCTTTCACTACATGTACAAATCATATGAAAATCTTATCTTTTATTGCTGTCTCTTTGCTCTTAGACATTGTTATTTTTTTCAAAGTCACAGTTTATTTTTATTATTTCCTCTCATACAAACTTGTTTTTTAACATTTTTTATTATTATTTCCGCTATACAAACTTAATAGGTACACTGGTTCCCTTCCTCCCTCCTCCTCCCCCCAAACCCCCTGCTCCCCTTCCCTTCACCCCTCCCTCTCCATCCCCCAGTGCCTCCCGCCCCAATTCCCAGAGAGTCCTTTAATATGTATCCCTGACTCTCTTCTGGGCCCTCCTCTCCAATGATGTACAATGTTATTTTTTTTCTTTTTATGCTTTTTTTCTTTTTCTTTTTGGACATTTGTGTTTTCATAGCCCTAGTATCAGAGATTATTTTCTCAGCAGTGTTGTTTGTTAGTGAGTCTATTAAAGTCATGCTTCTTTGTTGCAATTACTGTTCTTTTTGCTGTTGTGAGATGACATTCATTCACAACTTAAGAGAAAAAAGAGGAGATTGATTTGATTTATGGTTCCAGAGGAAATGTAGTCCATTATGGCAGGAATCCCATAGCAGAGAATATGACTGTAGGCAGAAGAAGGAAGACAATTCAGGTCACCACAGACATCACTGATTCTGAGAGAGAGAGAGAGAGAGAGAGAGAGAGAGAGAGAGAGAGAGCAAACTCAGAGGAAGGGGTGCTAATCCACCAAACCAACCCCCCTCTCACCATAATGTGCCTTCCTGGAGCAAGGTTCTACCTTCCCAAATATTAACATCAACTAAAGATGCAAACACATGAGCTTTTGGGGGGTAACTCACATTCAAACTATCACATTTCACTCCTTGCCCACCATAGGCCCATGGCCACTCATGGTGCAAACTACAATCAGTCCAACCTTTACAACCCCTGTAATGGTTACTCTTTTCTGTTGCTGTGAGATAATACCCTAAGTCAAGTAACTTAGAGGGAGAAAAGGTTATTTATTCAGCTTCCAGAGGGGAGATATAGTCTTTCATGATGGATGTGGCATGGCTAGCTGGCAGAAGCTGGAGTTAGGCTAAGTTACACCCATCTGAGAAGCTGAGAACTGTAAGATTGCTACTGCTAAAGTAGACTTCTCCAGGAGGTAGGGTGGAACTAATCCACTACAAGGCCCTCCTCCTGTGATCACCTTCCTCCATCAAGGCTCCACCTCTCAAAGGTGGCATGACTTTCCCAAATGTGAAACTGTGTGAGACAGATTTCAAACAATGACACCTCCTCCTCAGACCACAGCAATCCCAACACAGCTTAAAAGTCCAAGGTCCTCTTTCAAAACTCAAGTCGGTTTATTGTGTTTTCCTGTAAAAATAAAACTCTTATTATATACCTCAAACATACAATGGCAAAGAGTAAACATTCTCATTCCTAAAAAGAGGAATGGGAGGCTGGAGAAATAGTTTAGGAATTAAGACTCTACCTTATAAGTAGAAGAACCTGAGTTTGATGCTAGATCCCATGTAAAAAATTCCAAGTGGGCCTGCATCTTTGGAAGGCAGAATCTGGGAATTTTCAGAGCAAAAGTAGGTAGAGGCAATTCATGATTTCCAAAGTCACCCTTGGTCCTACCTCAGACACACTGATACACACAGACACAAATACATACCAAATTAAAAAAACAGTAGGGGAATATATAGGAAAGATCATTCTGTAACAAGAACTAAAGCCAGCAGAGCAAACCCCAAATCCTGAAGCTCCAAGTCCAGCAGCTCTAAGGCCAGAATATGAGCCAGCTGTTTATATCATCTCAGTTCCAAAAGCCTTCAATACACATCATTTTCTTGGGCTGATTCCTCCTATAGTATATATCCTTTCTTGACAGATGTCCCACACTGACTTTGGTATCTCTACCAAAATTTTTACATGTCAAAACCAATTCAGGCTTCAATTCTACATCATGAAATATCCTCCCAGGGATTCCTGGCCAGTTTTCCAATCCTTCCATACACTGCCTGGCCTTAGCTATCCTCTGAAACTGGAGGAGTAACCAATGACCTCCTTACTCTTGTATCTTTCTTTAATGCCTCTAAGACCAGTACCAAGGGGATGGCATAACTAAATTCTTTTATACCCTTCAAGTGGCTACTGTTCTTTTGGATCACAGCTGGTTCAGCTTCTTTATGATGATACTAAGGAGAATCTCCCTTGGACATTTGCTTTAAAGGAGGAACAGACTCACTTGGACCTATTTTCTTTCAAAACAATTTTCATTCTTATGTATAGGAGGACTTTAGACTCTGGATATGGCCTTTACTAATGTGTAAATTAGGATGAGACTCGCTTTCACGGATAAGGCTAATCTCTTTAACAGTGTCACTATGTTCTCTGTATTCTTTGATTTAACATGTTAAATGTTTCCTCACTTTTCTCTTCATTAAACATCACAGTTTTTGTTTCTTCCTGCCATTTTTTGTCATAGATCTGAATAAGACCACTAAAAGTATCTATGCCACAGAGTAATGTTTGAAACGTCCATCACCAAATACTTTAACTTCAAGCAAACTTTAGGACATGGAAAAAACACAGCCAAGCTGCCTGCCAAAGATTTACTCCAGTTGCCCACAATCCAGACCCTCAGTCTTTGTTCCCCTCTGAACCTTCATAAGCTGAATCTTTCACAACATTGCTCTTTACAAAGCTATCCCTAGAATAACCTTTTCTGTCTTGAAGATACAAAGGCTTTCACAGCCCAAAGTTCCAGTTTTTCCCATTTCCCCCACAAACAGTTACAAAGGCACAGCAGCCACATTATGGCAATAAACATGGTTCTGAGTACTCAAATCTGTTACACAGTACACTTCACATTTTGGTACTAAATTACCTTACTCTCACAGCAACATCCTTCTTCTTGGTACCAGTTTTTGTCGTAGTTAACTTTTCTTTGTTGCTATCAGACAATACTCATACACAACTTAACAGAGAAGGTTCCAAGACTGATTTGTCTTATGGTTGCAGAAGGGATAACAGGAAGCATGGCCAGAGGCAGAAGCAGGAAGACAGTTCAGATCATCACAGGCATCACAGAGGCACAAAGAGCAGAAACAAACTCAGAAACAAACTCAGAAAAAGCGGGACTAGGCCACCAAAGATCAAGGCCTTCTCCTGCAATATTACTTTCCTCCACAAGGTTGTAACTCCCAAAGTTGCCACAACCTTTCCAAATATTAACACCAGCTAAAGATGCAAGGACGTGAGCTTGTGGGTGAAACTCACACTCAAACCAAGATATTCTTACTTTCTTTTAACATTTATTTGAGAGAGTAGAAAGAAAAGAGAGGATTTGGTACGTGTCACAGTGAGCATGTGAAGGCAGAGCAAAACTTTCTTTTGGTTCTCTCCTGTTTTGTAGGCTTCAGGGATTGAATTTAGGTCTCCCAGTTTACATGCAGATACCTTTGCCTGCTAAGCCTTCTCATAGGCACTAAAATTCTTGTTTTAGTACAGTATTGTTTTACTTGTAACAGTTGATTATTCAATAGAATTTCCATCTCTCTCCTAATATTACTTCTTATTTATTGTATGCTATTTAATCTTTTCATTTGAACTTAGTATTTTTGTCATGGTTGATTTAAATGAACAAACTCATAATTTGATTTTGATGCTTGTTTGTCCCTACAAGTTGTGACTTTTGCCTTTGTAATATGCTCATAATTTGTTGTTGATAGAATCTCTTTTAAATAGGCTTTTAATGATGATATCCTATGTCATGGTTTGAAATATGGATTGTTCCCCACAAACTCATGTGTTTGAATTCTTAGCTATTGCCAGTATTTGGAAAGGTCATGGCACCTTTAAAAGGTGGAGCCTTGCTGGAATATAGCAGTCACAGGGAGTGGGTCTTGAGGTTTAGTCCCACTCTACTTCAGTGAGTTGGCTTTTGAGCTTGAGCAGTAGCTCTTAGTTTCCACGATACCAGCAGTGACCTAGGTTGCCTCCAAGCTTCTGCCAACCAGTCATGCCTTTTTCTCAATAAAGCACTGTGTATCCTCTCTGAAACCCATAATCTGAATAAATCTCCTTCTCCTTTTAAATTACTTGAGTGTGAATGTTGTCTCGCAACAACAGAGAAACAGTAACTGGTACACCCTAATAAGCCTGAGTGAAAGAGAAACGATCCATAGCCCTACCAATAGGTCACAGTGTTGTGCTGAGTCTGCTACACTTCGCTATAACCTTAACTTTCTACCATCTTAGCTTGGACAGCAGAAGTAGTAGGGGCTAGAATTTACTATTTCGTTTCTGTCATATGGAAGACCAGAAAAGGCTGAAGGTGAATGCTTTCTTTTCACAATTGTCAGTTATAATGTATTACTAATAGCTTGGTATTACTAATAGCTTCCATTGTGCTAACAGAAGATCTATAGATAATTTAATTTATGATCTATAAATATTTTAATTTCAGCGTTAGAGGGGTTGGGAAGTCCAGGGGCACAATAACAGCATTTGAAAAGGGCCTTCAATCGCATCATTTCATGATAGAAAGCAGAAGATGAGTGTATGAAACAAATAGAGATAATGGTCTTAATATCCTTTTATGAGAACCTGAGTCCCACAGTAGTTAATCCATTTCTATGATGACAGCATTAAACTATTATGAGTGTTAAACCATACTAATCTCTTTGGTAGCCAAATTTCAATATGACTTTAGGTGTTTTCCTCCCCGCTCCTTTCCTCTTTTTCCCTACTCCTCTCCAATTCCCCCTTCTCTTTTGAGTGTTTCTGGGGACCAAACCTAATGACTTTTGGATGTTAAGCACACACTCTGTAACTGAACTATTTTTCAAGGCCTATAAGCTTTCTTGAGGATGGGTCTTGTTAAGAAGAGAGTAATCAATCTGGGGAGATGACTTGGTGATTAAAGCCATTCCCTCAAAGGAAAAGAACCTATTTTCTGATCCTCAGTTCCCAAATTTAAAAAAATGTCTGATGAGTATGACTGAGGCCTGTACTTGTGGTTTAGAAAGATCTAAAATCTGGGAATCCCTATAGAAAGCTAACTATACAGAATAGTCCTAATGGCATGCTTTGGGTTTAATTAGAGACATGCAGGGTCACAATGATAGAAGAGTGATGGAGAAAGATTAGATTACCAATATCACATTTTTGCTTTCACAGGCACAGATGATCACTCAAGTGCATGCATATATGTACACCTCCATACATGTGTGCATTCCTACATGCAAACACACACACACACACACACACACACACACACACACACACACACACACACAATACACATATATCTGAAAAAAAAGAAGAAGAAAAATGTAGTTTACTTTAAAAATGGTTAATACTCCTGCCAAGAAGCACAGGAAGAATTTTCTTCCATATTCTCTGTGAGAGCTCTATGAGGCAAAACTTTGGTGATCCCTTTGACTGACTGAGCTCTCCTCAAAGACGCCATCAATTGTGGTTTAGATTTTCTTACTCTGGCATGGATATTGAATAGGGATTTACTCTGGTAGCCTGTGATTCTCTTTATCTCTTTCTCTTTTCAATTTTGGAGGCAGTAATTTGCTTTCAACCTTATTTTCCAGACAGATACAATAAACATCACTGATTTATTTCAGTTTGATTAGATTTTCACTTTTTGTTTAGAAAAAATATTCTCCAAAATACCTCCCAAATCCTAATAGTATACAAATATGTCCCATATGATTTGTAAAAAAAGTCACAAATCTAACATGTGAAAGTTGAACAGAGTAGATATAGACATATAACTTACTTTGAGCTATAGTTTATGGTCACATTACTCTTGTCTTCCACAGTAAATGAAGTAATTGTCTAAAAGCTGAAATTCAGGACAAAAAATTTTCTGTGCTGCCTAGACTTGTTAATATATTGCACCTAGTCACATTCTCTGATAAAGACATCTATCACTAAATTTCCATATTTCAAAACTAATTTTTAAATTTTCCATAAAATTTTATGAAATTGAACCATATAACAGAGTGATGTCTCTTGATTATATTCTGGGTTAAGATCTTTCAAACTGATAAAAAAAAGTCCGTATTACAAATGCCAGTTTTGACAAGAGCTCTACATCATGATTTTTGCAGCATCAAGGAATATTTATATTTCATGTGAATATCAAATATAAATAAGTTGAACAAAGTCTACAAAAAAGAAATGCTTTCAGCATGTGAAGGAAACAGTTTCATAGCAGAGGAGATGTATCTTTCTAAGAAATGAAACATTAGTAGTAATTCATTTGATGTTAATGCAATTTAGAATAGAAGTTTAGCTTAAAATATATACTTCCCATGTAATTCCCTCCTTTCAGGGAAGAGGACTAGTGGGAGGAAAGAGTCAAGAAATGGACAGGAAATACCACGGCCACAGTAGGATTTTTCAACATTCTCATTGTATAATTTTTGCCAAATGTTGTGTGCATGCGTGCGTGCGTGCATGCGTGCGTGCGTGTGTGTGTGTGTGTGTGTGTGTGTGTGTGTTCAAAAGGCAATTTGTGTATGCCTGGGGAGGCTCAATTTTGACATTACTAATCATCCTGGATTTCTCTTCCAACTTATAAAGTTTCGTTATAGGGGTTCCAGGCTCAACCTTCTGGGGGATCACCCTGCATTTTACTTGTGGTGTGGGGATTCAAATTCAGGTCCTGTTGCTTGCAAAGTAAAGGCTTTAACCATTGCATAATCTCCCCAGCCCCAATCTCTGTCAAATCCTTAGAACCTTTTTCTTTTCACTAAATCATTCTCTCTCTCTCTCTCTCGCTCTCTGACATTAACTAGTAACCCACCAGTTTTTTTCTCTCACATTTTTTTCCTTATCATACAAACTCAATAGAGACCCCTGTCCTCTCTCCCCCCGTCCTCTCTCTCCCCCCTCCCCTCCCCCATCATCTCCCACTGCACTCTCCCCCCTTCCCCCTTCTTTTCACCTCCCTCTCTCCCTCCTTCCTTCCCTCTCTCCCAATGCCTCCCCTTTCTTCCTTCTTACCTTCTGGAGCATGTTTTTGTGTGAACTCCAAACCTCCCTCTGAGTCCTCCACTCAAGTGAAGGTTCAGGACTCAGTGGCATAAACCTGAGCCTCTTCTTGGGCTCCCTGTTACCATGGGAACTCCATTATGACTGTTTAATCCCTGGCCTCTAAGCATCCTACTGCCTGGAGCTTTCTCCCCTGTGATCCATGCTAGGCTTTGGGGTGCCATTAACATGCTAGCCATCATGAAGTTCAGGCAAGTCCAATTCTGGCTTCTGTAACCCTAACTTGTGTAGAGTATCTTACATATCCTTGGTCCTACCTATATTTAGGCTCTAGCTAAGACTTAAGTACAATACTGAATAGAAATTGTGAGAGTTCACAGCCTTGTCTAGTTCCTGATCGAAGCGGGAATGATTCAAATTTTTCCCCATTTAGTATAATCCTTGCTGTTGGCTTTTTGTCTACAGCTTTTATTATATTGATATAAGTTCCTTCCAATCCAACTCTCTCTAGGGTTTTAATCATAAAAAGATATTGGATCTTGTCAAAAGCTTTTTCTACATCTATCAAGAGTATCATGTGGTCTTGGACTTTGGATTGGCTTATGTTATGTATTGCATTTATTGATTTGCATATGCTGAAGTAAACTTGTGTGCCTGGAATAAAGCCTACTAGATCACAGTGAATGATCTTTTTGTTATGTTTTTGAATCCGATTTGGTAAGATTTTTTTGAGAATCTTTGTGTCTGTGTTCATTAAAGACATTGGCCTATAGTTTTCCTTTTTAAGTGTATCTTCATTAGGTTTTTGGGATTAGTATGATATTTGCTTTGTAGAAAGAATTTAGAAATGTTTCTTACTTCGTTATTTTATTTTAAGAAGTAGTTGTGTTAGCTCTTTAAATGTCTGGTAGAATTCTGTGTTGAATCAATCTGGACTTTTTTTGGTGAGAAGATTCAAGATTACTTCATCAATTTCCTCATTTGTTATAGGATTATTTAAATAATTTAAAACTTCCTGATTCATTTTATGTAAGTTGTGCTTATTCAGAAATTCATCTATTTCTTTTGAGTTATCAAATTTCACAGACTATAAGTTTTTGAAACATGACCTTATAATTCTCTAAATTTCTTGGGTATCAGTTGTGATAATTCTATTTTCATTTCTAATTTTATTAATTTGGCTTTACTTTCTCTTGATTTTGGTTAACTTAGCTAAGGGTATATCAATCTTACAGATTTTTTTCAGAGAACCAGCTTTTCCTCTACTTGATTCTTTCTATCGTTTTCCTTATCTCAATTTCGGATATTTCTCCCCTGATTTTGCTAATCTCCTGCTAATCCTGGGATTGGATTGCTGTTGTGTCTCTAAAGCTTTAAGCTGCATTGTTAAGTTATTTACTTGTGAAGTTTCCATGTTTTTTGATGTAAGCATTAAAAGCTACAAACTTACCTCTTAGGGCGGCTTTCATTGTTTCCCAGAGATTTTGATATATTGTATTTTCATTATCATTCACTTACAGGAAATCTTGAATTTCCTTTTTGATTTCTTTCTGAACCCATTTCTCATTCAGTGTCACAGTGTTTAGTTTCTCAGAATTAGTGTATTTTCTGCTATTTGTTGTGTTGTGGATGTCAAGCTTTGGACCATGCTGGTCTGACAGGGTACAGGCTATGATTTCAACTTTCCTGTCTGGATATGTGGAGATTCATTTTGTGACTCAATATGTGGTCTATTTTGGAGAAAGTTCCGTGTGCTGCTGAGAAGAATGTGTATTCTTTGTTGCTTGGATAGACGGTTCAACAGAGATCTGTTAGGTCCATTTCAGTAAAGGTTTGATTTAGTTCCAATGTGTCTCTGTTAAGTTTTTGTCCAGTTGATCTATCCCATGTTGAGAGTGTAGTATTGAAATCCCCAAGTATTATTGTTTTGGGATTGATTTCTTGTTTTAGACATTGTAACATTTGCTTAATGAATGTGGAGGAACCCATATTAGGTGTGTATATGTTCAGTATTGTGAAGTCTTCCTGGAGAATTGTTCCTGTGACTAAAATGTAGTATTCTTCTGTATCTCTTATGATTTTCTTTGGTTTGAAGTTCACTTTGTCAGATAGCATAATTGTTACCCCTGCTTGTTTCCTGGTTTCTGGCTTGAAGAATTTTTGATCAGCCTTTTACTTTTAGAATGTGCCTGTCTTTTGTGGTGAGATGTCTTTCCTGAAGGCATCAGATGGATTGGTTTTGATTTCTAATCCATGTTTGTAACCTGTGTCTTTTGACCAGTGAGTTAATTCCATAATGGAGAAATTATTTTTGATTCCTGACATTTTTTGTGTTTAATGGCCTTCTTAAGTGTATTATTTAGCTTGTAGGTTGAACCCACCAATTTCTTAAACTGTCAGTACCACACTTTAGATATTTTTATTCACTCAGGTTCCAAATCTGGGAAATAGAATAGATAGGCCATTAGATTTTGATAAGAATATACTTATTGCATAAAGCTATTATGGGGGACATATAAGTGAAAAACTCTAAATTTTGGGTGGCACATCATGGTCAGATTTGTCTTTAATAATTATGAAATAGCCTTTGAGTATTTGTGAGCATTTAACTGCTTATATCCTGCATCAGGAATACATCTAGTAATCCATATCTGAGATTGGTATTTATATACCACACTAATTTGAATTGATTAAAAGTTTGGCTTTTAAAATATGTAGACTTTCAGGACTTTCTTAATATTGAAATACATGTTTTGAATTGATATGTACTATTCCTGCCACCTAGAGTTCACCAAAAGATTTTTCTAAAAATAATGTTTCCTTGGGTATTAATCATTGATAATAAGTTCTGACAGGATTACTTAACTTTTAGTGAACATTCTGTTAAGTTTAAAGATACATGAGTAACATATATTGTACACTAAGGACATGTGTAGCAGAAAAAATAATGTGAACGCAATCCATAAACTTTTCTTGGTGTGTGTAGATGTAGGTGTGTATGTGTGTGTGGGTGTGTGGATGTAGAAGAGGGTACTGTGTTGTGACCATTGAGGACCAAAAGTGACTTCAAGAATCATCTTGGATTGCTATACCTCCTCTTGCTTTGCTTTGGGTTTTCCCAGACTCTGCCTTCCAAGGCCAGAGAAATTCGGGCCCCTCCATTTCTGACTGATATTTCTGCATTTGATCTGGAATCTGAACTCAGATCCTTTTGCTTAAGCGGAAAAGACTTAACCCCAGAGCCAGCTTTTAAACACTCAGTCCTTAAACTTTTTAGTCACACAAACCAGATTCAACTTTTGCTTTACATGCTTCTACTTAATCCATGTATTACTTACAGTATTCTAGGCCTATTTATTACAGTTTATTAATAAACAATATGGTATGACTTTACCAGTTATTAGTTATTGAATCAATGAATTTTGGAGCAAAGAAGAAGGATCTTTACTAAGTCCCTCACAAATTAGGTACCTTGTCTCCCAAAAATATGTCAAAAGTTGTGATTAAATCTATTCCTATCACCATTTACTCATTAAGTCATTCATTGTGCATTTTTGTAGTGCAGAGTTTTGTGTCTGGTACTGAAGAAGTTTCAGGGATGCATCAGATAACATTTTTCTTTCAAATTCACTTCATAGTTGGTTACACCAAGAAGGAAGAATGTTTTCTGAGATATGCTATTGAAAATATTCAGATGTGAATAATTTGTTTTGAATGAACAGTCATCATTACAATTATAAATCCTTTCCAGTAAATAAATTATTAGAAAATTGGTAACACAAGATTCTGAAGGGTAAAAATGTTTTGGGGATAATTTAGCCTGTTAAATACTCTTAGTGATGGGTGTTATTAGATCCATTCCTATTATTTTTGATCCTGGAATAATCTCCAAGGATCCATATGCCTTCATCTTGGTGCTATTTGGAGGAAGAAATTATAAGAAGTGGGACTTAAAGGGAATATATCAGGTTATTAGGGGCATGCACTTGAATGGTATTGTGGGACTCTGTCCCTTTCTCTACACTTTAAAGATTTGGCCATGAGGCATGTCCATTTGCTCATTACATACTCCACAATATAATATGCTGTTTTATTGAAAGCCTTTAACATTGACAACGGACTGAAATTTTAAAAACTGTGAGCCAGAATAAACATTTTTCTCTTTTAAGTTGATTATCTGAAGTATTTGTTGTCATCAAACGCACACGCGTGCGCATGTGCACACACACACACACACACACACACACACACACACACACACGTATTGCAGGCCCAAGCCCACTTTAGCATATTATGAGCAGGATCTTTCAAAGAGGATTGAAAGAAATGCATCACCCCATTTACAAAGATTTTGGAAGGTAGACTGTCATTTTACCATCTTCCTAATTCATAGTTGTGGCAATGTTATTTCTCTTCAAATTTTATGTAACATGGTCTCATTATAGTAGAATTTAAAGGGGAATTTTTTTGTGCCATTTAGAGCATTCTTATTTTTGGTTATAGTGAAGTGCAGGAAAAGTTTATGCCTTTCAGAGGTTGTTTGTAAGAAGTGATGAGAAGAAAATACAGTATTTTTGGAATTAGTTCTTTTTTTTAATGAGTTGGATTCTGTAGGGGATAATGAACTTGTATAAAGATTTTTGGAGTCAATCAGTCTATAAAACTGAAGTATTAAAAGCTGGAGTGGAAAAACATTGGAGAACTGGAAAATAATTATCAAATGCTAGTCTGAATTTGATGAAATCATTTAGAGAAAGTGGAACCAAACAATTCTAATTTTTTGTGTGTGCTATATGATCCTGACTGTCTTCCAGCTTACTATGACAACCAGACTGGTCTTGAATTTGGTCTTTTCTCTGCCTTCTAAGTGCTAGGATTACAGGCATTTGTTACCATACCTGGGTAGACTAATAATATTTTTTGCAATTTTAATTTGTTGTGAACTCGAAAATACATATTAAGATCTCTGTATTTAAAATACAAATCCATTCAGATTCTCATCTTGTTTGGTGAACCCTTGACATTTAGTAAGTAAAGCTTTTCTTCAACATAGAACTTGAATTTCCTTTGTAAAGTTAGTGACAGTTCTATATTAAGAAAAGGATGGGGGCTGGAGAGGTGGCTCAGGGGATAAGCCTCTGCCTTGCAGGCAGAAAGTCCTGAGTTCGGATCCCAGATCCCACGTATAGAAGCCAGGCAGAAGCGGGGGCGGCCTGCGCTTCTGGTCCTGGTAGGACAGAGCCTGTGAATCCCGGGGCAGAGTAAACAACAAGGAGGTGGAGGCGGTCCATGATGGTTCCCGAATTCATCCGTGGTTCTACACACACACACACACACACACACGCACACACACGCACGCACACACGCGCCCGCGCGCGCACACACATACATACGCACACACACAATTGAATAAAAAAAAAAAAAGGATGGGTCTTCAGTGAATATCACAATTAGAGATATTTCTGATAACACTTCGGAGTTCTATTCATCAGGATAAGTACTGCCTAAGCTCCCTTAGAATGTGAAAGGGGACTCTGTTTACTATGAAACTATAAAAGAAAGGAACCACTTCTGAAACATTTGTTTGTGAATATAAAATTTACTATGTTGTTACACATAGTAACAGGTGTGCATTGAATATCAAATTTCAGGTGGAAGTGAGTAGTATTGAACTCCGTATGTAATAAGTGTCATATTTTTGATACATTTATTGAAATGATTTTTTACTATAAGTTCCTAATAGGCTCTGTTCATTTTCCAAATAAAATATAAAATCTTCAATGAGATTAAGGTAGGAAGATACTCATTAATATGGAGTTCGGAATTGAATGATCTGACCCTTTGCATGTTTTGTTAAATTAATATTATTTACTTTTTACCAAAAAGAACAGTATACCAATTCTCTTTCTTTTAGAAAATTGATTAAATCATTTTCTTTTGGGCAAAATTGAAGGAAAGAATTTTTACTAAACAAGAATAATATTTATAAATGATTTCCCTCTCCAACTCTCACCATTGTCATTCAGTGACTTTTATTGTTACAGTATAACAAGAACGGAAAATATTTTTATATTTTCAGAACATATTTTCTTCTTAAAAATGGGGGTAATTGGGCTGAAGAGTCGGCTCAGGGGTTAATACTCTATCTTGCAAGCAGAAGGTCCTGAGTTCAGATCTGAAGTCCCACATAAAAATGCCATGAAGAAACAGAGGCAGACTGCACTTCTGGCCCTAGTGGGCAGGGCCTGGGAAACCTCAGAGCTGAGCAAGAAGGAGGTAGAAGCAATCCAAGATGATTCCCGAGGTCACCCTTGGTCCTTCACAGGAACACACTATTTTCCCTCTCTCTCTGTCTCTGTCTCTCTGTCTCTGTCTCTTTCTGTCTGTCTGTCTCTCTCTCTCATACACACACACATCAAACAAAAATAAATAAAAAATTTACAAATGGAGGTAAATGGAGCTTCACATTTTTATATTCCAGTGCTCACTAATTTTCTAGTCATATATTTTTCTTGTTTCAATCCATTATCTGTTCTGTTAATGGCTTTCTTCTTGCTCTTTGAAAGTCGTTTGAATGAATCAGTAATAAAAGCAAAATAATATGTCAGGTTAGATGAAGAAAGGAGGAAGTTGTCTAGGTTTATTTGAGCTAATGGATTTTAGTTTAAGTGTTTTAAAATACAGTAGTCAATTCAGGAGAAATATATTTTTTTCCCATCATTTCTATATGTGAGCAAATCGTTTTTACTTGACAGTATACATGCAGTAGGCTGCAACACACACACGCATGCACACACACACACACATATATGTATTTCTATGCATAACTATAGGTAATTTATAGCATTTACAAAATCTTAAAACATTGCTGTGGTGCATCTCAGTCTTTATTCTTCTAGAGATAACAAGTTTTCTGTTCTAGTGGCTAGGGCAACTATAACAAAATACTATGGACTTGGTAACTTCACAGGTATTTAATTCTCAGCTAAGGAGGCTTAGAAGTCCAAAATCAAAGATACTGTACCAGTTTTATTTATGAGAGCTCTTATCTGGATTTGGAGATGGTTACATGGTCGATGTGGGAAAGAAGATAACCAGTATTCTCTTGCTTCTTGCAATGGTAGTAACCCCACTATAAGGGCCCTACAATTATAAATCCATCTTAGTCTAATTACAGCAAATAGAAAGGCTACATCAAAATATTTTCACACTGTGAATTCAACATGTGAATTTTGGTGTGGATACATATCAGTTGATAGCATGTTTTTATTTCTATGATTACCAAAGAATTATATCTTAAAAATTCTATAATTATTGTTAGATAGTATAGAATTAAAATATAGAGAGCATATTTTAGTTATTATTAGGTATTACAGAGCAGTCACTTTTCTCACTTTATCATGTTGTCAGACTGTCATTTCTTTTTCAATTCCTTGATTTCACTTCTTTCAAATATATTTTTCACCTTTTTCTCTACTATTTGCCGTGCAAATTTAAATTTGAATAGATAATTTTAAGGCTACAATTCAATAAATAATAATGATAAAATTAAAAATAGAAATTATATTTTAGATATCATTAGATATTATACAGAATACTCTTGCTAGTGCTTGATTTGTTTCATTCATTCAATTTTATAGCTTTAGTTTTTTCTATATTGCTAAGAAAAATTTGTGATAACATTTTACTTATATGTACAAGCAAAAGTTTGTAATGTGACTAGAATTACTATACAGATGTAATAAATAAACATTCTGTGAATGTTATTTTAAATTTATCAATTGACTTCTTGGATATATGCCAAAGATTAATTATAAGTTAGTTATTTATAGATGATGTAAAACAATGCATCAAAGAAGTTTAGCCAATTTAAGTTCCCATTGATAATGTTTTAGAGTTTTGTTCCATAAATTCATTGACACACTGAATTGTCAGCATTTTAGTTTTGCCACTCAGGTAAGTATAAGCCTCAAAATATTTTTTTTTGCTTTATAATGAAGTAACTATATTGTCTTAAGATCAGGTTATTCCTGATTTTATATTTTCCCATATTTCCATCTTTCTTTATCTTTTTACCTTAACTTTGTCTCATAAATAGCATGATAGGACCTTCAAATCCAGTGTTAGAATCTGTATTTTCTTTTATTTGTTTATTTTTTCATTTATTTGCAAGCAAACTGGCTTTATGTCTTTGCCCTGAACCTCTGCCCACCCATCTAGCTTCTCTCTCAGGCTCCTCATCCACACACCCTACTCCCTTCATCCATTCTGCTGTGTCCCACACCCGCTCCTGTCCCTCTGCTTGTGTTGATCACAGGAATCCCTGTGTTGGTAAAGGAGTCAGATTTCTGTTGAACTTTATGTGACTCTTCAGTGGGTAAAGTCTTAAGTGGGGAGTTTCCTCTTCCCTTGTCCAACACCTGTCCCTGAGACACTCTCTGAAAGCAGTTGTTTCTAAAATCCTAGTTATTCCTTCAGGGATTGTTGATAATTCAGCTATTGTGTAGATTGGTAAAGGTTCTCATCTTCGTGATCCTCTAGGTATTGCAGTCTTGTATTTTCACATTCAACATTCTTAATTTAATGATATTGCTAATACGTTAGATTTCTCTAATTTCATAATTTTCCAATGGTTTTAAAAATACTTTTTTAAATTAAGAATTCTCTTTTTATACAAACATAATGATTGTCCCAATCCCCTTCTCTCGCTCTTCCTCTCCTTCCCTTCCCTCTTCTGTTCTCTCACTCCCCTCCCTTCATCAATTCATATTATCTTATATAATGGTATAGTGTACTTAAGGCAATAGCAATTATTACAAGCAACTTCATTATTGTCATGGAAAGTTACTTGGCTAATGTGAAAATAAAAGTTCTCTCCCTTTCCTTCCTCAACACATTTCTCTCCTTTGCTCATTTCTTCACTTCTTTCCACTTGCTGAACATATATGTATTATACATAAAACACTATTCTGAATAGTAGGATCAGTGTTAAATTTACATTTTGTAAATACATATATACATATATACTTTATATATTATATATAATTTATATATACACATTCTTCCAACTAGTTGGAATATGAGCATGTCCATTTAAAATATATCCATTTTGTTATATGATGAACATTAGCAATATAGTTATGAGGTTATCTCTATAAAACTTTATGTGATATTATTGTATGTCAGATTAATTAAATATTTGAATGGACTAATATCACTTAATTGACAAGATGCCATACTTAATCATACTTAATCATGGGGTTATAACTTAAATTCAGACACATTTTGAAGTATCTTTTTCTTGTGAATGCCCAGATAGAAATTTTCATAATATTATTGAAGATGATAGAAAAAAACAAAGTTGAATTTTGACTTATTCAACATTTCATTTAAGTATCTCTGAATAATATATTATTATGTCAATTCAAGCCCAAAATCAATAATTATAAATATTAACAAAATTAGTCAGAATTTTTCATGGAAGCATATTTTTACTGCTATTAGAAAAGATAAGATAGTTTGAACCATGGTCTGCCCGAAAATTACATTTTAAATGAAAGCATAACCTCTAAGTATAATTTATGTAAAACAGGAATATTTGGATTAAATTAAGTTGCTATATGTTTTATTAGAAATAATCACTGTAGTCTATTACATTCATAAAAAATACTTAATTGTATAAGCTGACAGATTTTAGTGTGTTATCACACAATAGTAATTATGGAAATTCTTAAACTTTAATTTATACTAACTGCAAAGTAGATTTCATTATAGACTCATATTTTATGTATTAAGGATTAAATCAATATTTTCAAGGAGATATGACACATTCACATATACTATTCTAAAATGGACATTTTCCTTTCGTTTTAAACTGACTTTATGCTGTTATGCACCTTGATGAACACATTTATCTAAACTAAACTCTAAACTGCATATGTATTTGTTTATTTTCTGTGGTTGTAGCTAACTTACAGGAGCTCTTTTATAGCATATGTACTTTTCTAGATTTGATCCTAAATCTCTCTCTCTCTCTCTCTCTCTCTCTCTCTCTCTCTCTCTCTCACACACACACACACACACACACACACATCTGGTAACAGTAAAGCACTAAACATTTTTTAAGACATCAATATACTGAACATATACATACTTCATGCATTCAGTAGAACAATTGGGCTATTCCAAGTATAATTTGGACAATAAATAAGGAATAATTCCTCAAGGGAGAATTTCCTTTGTACCTGAATTCATTTAATAATTTGTACATGCTCAGTTATGTGATCAAATAATTTCACAACTGTTTATAACTGCTCAGTTATACACTGAAGTTATCTTCCTACTATTGATCAATTACTGGCTATTTTAGGTATATGAATCCTCACATAGTCATTGATTTATCTTACTCTGCTTGTTTTGCACTCTTGTGCATATAAATATTTGTCAGTCAATCATTATGTATGAAACAAGGGGTTAATTTAATTTTTAAGCCATTAATCTCAAAAATGCAATTCACTAGGAAAATACCCAATAATTCAAAAGAAGTCACTTAGATAGAAATCAGGAAAAGTACATATATGTTAAAAGGAAACAGTTTAGTGAACAATGAAAGGAAACCAAACAGACAGTTTTCAAACACATCTAACATTTTACCACCACCATCATAATAGTTATAACATTGATACAGTATGTCAGTTATAACATTGATGCAGTATGTCAGTTACAGTACAAAGAATGAAAAAAATTAAAGGAAATTTCAAATATATTTGAAATCCTTTTCTCTCCTCCCCTCTCTTCTGTCCTCCCTTCCCCTCCCCTCCCCTCCCCTCCTCTCCTCTCTCCTCCTCTTCTCTCCCTTCCTCTCCTCTCCTTTCCTCTCCCCTCCTCTCCTCTCCCCTCCCTTCCTCTCCTCCCATCCCCTCTTCTCCTCCCCTCTCCCCTCCCCTCATATACCCTCTCCTCTTCCCTCCTCTCCCCTTGTCCCCTCCCCCTCCCCTCTCCCTTCTCCTTCCCTCTCTTCTCCACTCATCTCCCCTCTCCTCTCCACTCCTCTCCTTTCTTCTCCCTTCCCCTCTCTTCCCCTCCCCTCCCCTCTCCTCTCCTGTTCTCCTTTCTTCTCTCTGTTGTCCTCTCCTCTCTTCCCTTTTCTTTTCCTCTTTTATCTTCTCCTCCCCTCCCATCCTCTCTCCTCTCCTATCTTTGCTCTTCCCCTCCCTTCTTTATCTCTTTCTCTCTCCCCTTTCCATCTCCTTCTTTTCCCTCGGTCTCTTTTTCACCTAACCTTGATTTCTTTTACAATTCCAAGTCACCTTGTACCTGTCAATCTATGACTGGATTTCTTGTCCTTTCTTACTTATTCCCCTTGTCTTTCAATTTTATAGTCTACTTTTCTCTCCCTATTATTTTTATGTTTCACCTAACAGTCCAAACACTGTTTCTTCCACATAGTCTTCATTTATATTTCCAAAGAGAATTAATATCCCCTATCTTGATAAAGTTCCTTGCTTAGTTTTCCATATGTGTATACGCCCTTTGAATGCAAACATGGTTGCTTATTCATTTGCACAGTTTCTCAAACATATTTTGCACGTAAATACTGAATGATTCTGGTGCTTAATTTGAATTTAAAACCAGTTACATTTGATGATTTCTTAAGCAGCAGTTAGGTTTTAGGAAAGCATTATGACTTCTATTTTCTGAAGCACATTAAATATAAAGGGTTTTAAAATGTGGTTCCAAACTAAAAGATCAATTATTGTAAATTCAGTAATTTAAATATAAATGGTGATAATAAGTTCTATAGAATGTGAACTTATGCAGGACAGATTGACTTTGAAGAAATACTGTATAACTAAAGCTCAAATAAGTTGCTTCTTATATGCCACTTGCTTTTTTAAAAATTATAATTAACATATATGAATTGTGTAGACTAATGGTATTTACAGTATTTCCATCATGCATATATCATGTATTACTCATGTCTAACCAACCTTCTTCTACAATCTTTCTTTTCCTTTTATTTTCTCTTCCCTTTTTTCTCTGGGTCATGTGACTTTTCGGTTAAGTGTCAGTTTTGCATCTGGAGTGAACTACTGAAGTTTGGACTCATGCTAAATACATACTTTTTTGTTCCCTTATCTATAAAATTAGAATAATAAAAACCTTTATTTACAATTAACTATTCTTTAAAACATTTATTCAATATCAAAACCGGACTATTACTTTCAGAAATTAATAACAAGGGTGAAAAAAATCTACATTAAAACTCTATTGGCATGCCTTACACTTTCCACAAACCAGAAACTAGACCTGTTGTACAATTTTTCACAAATGTAGTTCTTGAACTTGTTTTGCCATACTCACTTATGTTGTCTGGAACAAGTCTTCTCTGTAGCAGCAAGGCTCTGTCACAACTGTGCCACTACGAGTTCACAAATCTGTTACAATATTTAGCTTCTGTCACTTCTCTGGCTTTCCCATTATACCAAACTTTGCTTCTTGTCAGTAAATTAGAATCTTGTGTCACTGCCATAACTACTGCTGCTCTTGGAACCAACATAAACACCTTTTTCATAGTTGGGCAAGCAATTGATCCCTCTCATAAGGTTCAGAGCATTTGCTCCAAAGTTTCTTTCCTTCATAGGTCTAAATTTGAAAAATTATTGTTGCAATTGTTAAAATATTATTGCCTACATGCCCTCCAAAATTGTGTTCATCATTGTCAAATTTTTTTAAAATTTATTATTATTTCGACTCATACAAACTTAATAGGTACACCAGTTCCCTCCCTCCCTCCTCCTCCCCCCATACCTCCTGCTCCTCCTCCCCACCCCCCTCCCTTCCCATCCCCCAGTGCCTTCCGCCCCCCAATTCCCAGAGAGTTCTTTCTTGTGCATGCCTGATTTTCCTCTGGGCCCTCCTCTCTGATGACGTACAAGGACCCAGTGGTCTTTCCCTGAACCCTTTCCCGTGTTCCCCTTAGGTATAGGAATACTGCTGTGGCTGCCAATCCCTTGCCTCCAAAGATCTTGGTGCCTTTAGCAGATGATAGACTTTGTGGGGTCAATAGTGTGTTGGACAATGCACAGGGCATGTAAAGTCCAATTATGATTGCTTCAGCCCTAACTTGTATGGAGTAACTTACATATCATTGCTCCTCCCATCCTTTTGCTCTTACACTCTTACCGCCCCCTCTTCCGCAAATTTCCCTGAGCTTCAGGATGGGGAGAGATTAAGCTGGCCTAGTTCTAGGTGGTTGATATAGAGTCTCTGAAATTCTGGATTGTGGTTTGTTGGTTTTCTTTTGCAGTTTTGCTGCTCCTGCAATGCCCTTCACTCCATTCTGGTGGGCATTGTATGTTACCCCCGGCCAGAGACAAAAAGCTGTTAAACTAGAGTCTTGTGATAAAAGCACATTCAAAGGTAGATGTAATAAAAGTGGGAAACCACAGTGAGGGAGGGGTCTACCATCAATTTGCACAACGGTTACTTTTTATCTGCCAGACTATATGCCCTACTTTTCTGGTGAGATCATACACCCTCAGTAGTAAATGATCAGGAACAAAAGTCTGTGAACTTAATCAGATGTCTCATTACTTATTTGAGTCCTTGATGGAGGCATATTTTCTCTGATGTAACATGGTCCCTTCTCTCCTTGTTTCTGGTGTGGCCCTCCTACCCCATCCCTCCTGTTCATAATCCTTGCAATTACTGTCTCTAGGTGGGCTGGGTGGGTTTGGTACTAGGAGCCACCTATTAGGGAGTACATACGGCACTTAATTTTCTGGGTCTGGGATACTTCACTTAATATAATTGTTTCTAATGACATCCATTTCCCAGGAAATTCCAGTAATTCATCATTTTTGATGGCTGAGTAGTACTCCATTGTATAGATGTACCAAAGTTTCCTTATCCACTCATCAACTGTTGGACATTTGGGCTGATTCCATGACTTTGGTATTGTAAACAGTGCTGCTATGAACATGGTTGTGCTTGTGCTATCAAGGTGAACCTCTGGTGTATGGGGGGTTATTCCCAAAAGTGGGATAGCAGGGTCATATGGCATTTCAATCTTTAATTTCTTTAAGAATCTCCAGACGGCTCGCCAGAGTGGCTGTATGAGCCTGCATTCCCACCAGCAATGTAGGAGAGTTCCCCTCTCTCCACATCCTTTCCAGAATTTGTTGTTGTTTGTATTGTGGATTTTTGCCATCGTGACCAGGGTGAGATGATATCTTAGGGAAGTTTTGATTTGCACTTCCCTGATGGCTAAGGAAGTGGAGCATTTTTTAAAATATTTGTTAGACATTTTAATTTCATCCCTGGTAAAGTTTCTTTTAAGTTCCAGGGCCCATTTTTTAAATGGGCCATTGGTTTCCTTGGTGTTTAGTTTTCTAAGTTCTTTGTGCACTCTGGACAGTAGAGCACTATCAGATATGTGATTAGTGAAGATTTTCTCCCATTCTGTGGGTTGCCTTTGAGCTCAAGTTACAATCTTTTTATCTGAACAGAAGCTCTTTAATTTCTCAAGATCCCAACTGTTGAGAGTTGGTAGCAGTGACTGTGCCATTGGATGTCTGTTTAGGAAATGTTGGCCTAGCCCAATCAGCTCGAGGGAGTTCCCTATTCTTTCAACAATGGTTTTTATAGTCTCTGGCCTGATATCAAGGTCCTTGATCCATTTGGAATTAAGTCTTGTACATGGTGACAAGTACGGGTCCAGCTTTAATCTTCTGCATGTGGAGATCCAGTTTTGCCAGCACCATTTGTTGAACATGCTGTTCTTTTTCCATTGGATTCTTTGGGCCCCTTTGTCAAAGACCAAATGGCTGTAATTTTGTGGGCTTATATCTGGGTCTTCAATCCTTATCCATTGATCTGTGTGTCTATTTTGGAGCCTGTACCAGGCTGTCTTTATAACTATGGATTTGTAGTATAGACTTAGGTTTGGTATGGTAATACCTCCAGCAGTGTTTTTGTTACTCAGGATTGTCTTTGCTGTCCTGGGTCTTTTGTGCCTCCATATGAACTTTGAGATTGTTTGGTCAACTTCTTTGAAGAATTTCTTTGGGATTTTGATTGGTATAGCATTGAATCTGTATATTGCCTTTGGTAGGATGGTCATTTTTACGATGTTGATTCTGCCAATCCAGGAACAAGGGAGGTCTTTCCACCTTCTGGTGTCTTCTGCTATTTCTTTCTTTAGGGTTTTAAAGTTTTCATTGTAGAGGTCTTTTACCTCCTCGGTTAGGTTTATACCAAGGAATTTCATTTTTTTAGGGGCTATAGTAAATGGGATTTTTTCTCTCAAGGCTTTTTCACTTCTTTCATTTTGGGCATATAGGAAGGCCTCTGATTTTTGCACATTTATTTTGTATCCTGCCACCCTGCTGAACTTCTCAATTAGTTCCAGAAGCTTCCTGGTGGAGTTTTTGGGATCAGTCAGGTATAAGATCATGTCATCTGCAAATAGGGATAGCTTGACTTCTTCCTTGCCGATTTGAATCCCTTTTTTGTCCCTTTTTTGTCTTATGGCTTCAGCTAAGACTTCAAGTACAATATTGAATAGAAGTGGTGAGAGTGGACAGCCTTGTCTAGTTCATGATCGAAGTGGGAATGCTTCCAATTGTTCCCCATTGAGTATAATCCTTGCTGTGGGCTTGTTGTATACAGTTTTTATTATATTGATAAAGGTTCCTTCCATTCCTACTGTCTCCAGCGTTTTGATCATAAAAGGCTGTTGGATCTTGTCAAAAGCTTTTTCTGCATCTATCGAGAGTATCATGTGGTCTTGGACTTTGGACTGGTTTACATGACGAATTACATTTATTGATTTGCGTATTTTGAACCAACCTTGTGTGCCGGGGATGAAGCCTACTTGGTCCCCGTGAATGATCTTTTTAATATGTTTTTGAATCCGATTTGCTAAGACTTTGTTGAGAATCTTTGCGTCTGTTCATCAGAGAGATTGGCCTATAATTTTCTTTTTTAAGTGAATCTTTATTAGGTTTTGGGATTAAGACAATATTAGCTTCATAGAAGGAATTTGGTAGTGTTCCTTCCCTTGCTATTTGATGGAACAGTTTAAGGAGTATTGGTGTTATTAACTCCTTAAATGTCTGGTAGAACTCTGTACTGAATCCATCTGGTCCAGGACATTTTTTGGTGGGAAGATTTGAGATTTCTTGTTCAATGTCCTTATATGTTATAGGACTATTTAAATAATTGACAACTTCCTGATTCAATTTAGGTAAGTTGTGTTTACTTAGAAATTCATCCATCTCTTTTGTGTTGTCAAACTTCACAGAGTATAAGTTTTTGAAATAGGATGTTATAATTCTCTGGATTTCTTGGGTATCAGTAGTGATAACTCCATGTTCATTTCTGATTTTGTTAATTTGGGTTTTCTCTCTCCTGCTTTTGGTTAATTTAGCTAGGGGTGTATCAATCTTATTGATTCTTTCAAAGAACCAGCTTTTTGACTGGTTGATTTTTTCTATCGTTTTCTTAATCTCGATTTCAGATATTTCTCCCCTTATTTTGCTAATCTCCTCTCTTCTACTACTTTTAGGATCAGATTGCTCTAGTTTCTCTAAAGCTTTAAGCTGGATTGTTAAGTTGTTTATTTCTGATGTTTCCATTTTTTTGATGTAGCCATTAAGAGCTATGAACTTACCTCTTAGAACCGCTTTCATTGTGTCCCAGAGATTTTGGTAAGCTGTGTTTTCATTATCATTCACTTTCAGGAAATCTTGAATTTCCTTTTTAATTTCTTCCTGAATCCAGTTCTCATTCAGCATCATATTGTTAAGTTTCCAGGAGTTAATGTATTTTCTCTTGATTGTTGTGTTTTGGATTTCTAGCTTTAGGCCGTGGTGGTCTGATAGGGCACAGGTTAGAATTTCAACTTTTTTGTATATGTGTAGATTCGTTTTGTGGCCCAGTATGTGATCTATTTTGGAGAAAGTTCCGTGTGCTGCTGAGAAAAATGTGTATTCTTTGGTGCGTGGGTGAAAAGTTCGATAGAGATCTGTAAGGTCCATTTCTTTCAGGGTTTGATTAAGTTCCAAAGTGTCTCTATTAACCTTTTGACCTGTTGATCTATCCCATGTTGAGAGGGCGGTGTTGAAGTCCCCAAGAATTATCGTTTGCAGGTTGATTTCTTGCTTTAGACGCTGTAGGGTTTTCATAATGAATGTGGAGGGGCCCGTATTGGGTGCATAAATGTTCAGTATTGTGAAGTCTTCCTAGTGAATTGTACCTGTGACTAAAATGTAGTATCCATCCGTGTCTCTTATAATTTTCTTTGGTTTGACGTCCACTTTGTTTGATATCATAATCGCTACCCCTGCCTGTTTTCTGCTTCCATTAGGTTGTAGAATTGTTGACCAGCCTTTTATTTTTAGAGCGTGCCTATCTTTTGTGGTGAGATGGGTTTCCTGCAGGCAACAGATTGATGGATTGTGATTTTTAATCCAAGTTTGTAATCTGTGTCTCTTGATTGGTGAGTTAATTCCATTAACATTTAGTGTTATAATGGAAAAACTATTTTTGATTCCAGACATTTATTATGTTTAGTAGTTTTTATAAGTATATTGCTTCACTTTTAATGGTGTTATACTTGCCTTCTGCTCTCCTGGATATGCCTGTTTTTTTCTTCACGCTTGAGTATCATTTCTAGCATATTTTGAAGGCCTGGTTTGGTGGACATGTATCCCTTCAAGTTGTCTTTGTGCTGGAAGATTTTTCTTTCTCCCTAGATCATGACTGATAGTTTTGCAGGGTAAATCCGCCTAGGTTGACATTTTTGCTCATTCAATACTTGAAGTATGTCTCTCCAAGCTCTTCTTGCTTTTAGTGTTTCCATTGAGAAGTCATTTGTTATTTTAATAGGTTTACCTTTAAAAGTCACTTGTTTTTTCTCCCTTGAAGCTCTCAGCACCAGTTCTTTATCTTGAATGTGGAGTGTTTTGACTATTATTTCCCGTGGTGACCTTCTGTTTTGGTCATATCTATTTGGGGTGTGGAATGCCTCTTGTATATGGATGGGCCTGTCTTTTTTTAGATGAGGAAAGTTTTCCTTGATGATCATTTGAAAAATTTCCTCAGGGGTGGTATTTTGAGATTCTTGCTCTGGTATTCCATGAATACGCGTGTTGGGCTTCTTCAGGGCGTCCCATATCTCCTGGGTATTTCTCTCAAGCATCTTTTTGGCTTTAACAATCTCTTCCATTGAGCTGGTTAATACTCCCACTTTATTTTCAAGATCTGAAATTCTGTTTTCTGCTTCATTAGTTCTGCTGATAAGACTCTCTGTGGAGTTCTGGGTTGAAGATAACTTGTCTTGTAGCTCAGTTTTAAACTCTGCTTGAGTCTGCTTTAACTGCTCTATGCCAGTTTTTGATTCTTGCACTGTTTTTCTCAACTCCTCCATGTGTCTGTTGTGTTCCGCCTCAAAGCGATTGATTCGATTATTTAATTCCTCCCTTATTTCCTCTTTCATAGTGTTGAAAATGGTAATGATCATATTTTGAAGGTTGTTATCCTGGGTCAGGCTTTCTTGGCCATTTTCCATGGGTTTGTTCTGGTTGGAGTCTAACATTGTGGGATTAATTCCTTCAGTGGGAGATTTGTTTACTTGAGTGTTGCTTCTCATGGATTTGCACTTAGACTTTGGCATTGTCGTTTTAACTCTTAAGGTCTTTTAATTTCTGTGCGTTTTTCACTAAACTGAATTATTTGGCCTGGGGCTCTGGGGGCGGGCAGGGACTGAGCTTACCTGGGTCGCGGCGTGGTGAGGTCAGTCTGGACCGGGCGCACTTGTCCCGGGCGGTGGAGTGGAGGGGAAGGGGGCCATCATTGTCAAATTTATTATAACCATTCCTGTCCAAGACCACTATACCTAACACTACCATCACTATTGCCAACAAAATGACCATGACAACTGAGATTATTTTATTAATATTACTATCAAACATTCTTATATTTTGTTCTTTATTATATAGTAGTATTTTATTAGTATATATCATGAATTATTTTCATTAATATATTTTATTCAATATTTTTATACATGAATATAATCATTTTGTTATTTTCATCCCTTATTAATCAATTCCAACTCCTTTCCATTTCCCAATATAAACCTTCTTATTAACCAGTCTTACTCCTATTTTCATGTCTTTTTGCATGTGTGGCCTATTAAGATTCATCTGGTTTGCTTGTATTGGCATTTACCTAAATACTTGCTGGAATGTGGATGACAGACATGTCAGTAAGTAGACCACTGAAGAATATAGATTACCTACCAAAGTCAGCATTAATCCACAATAGTTCCAGGGAGGTGTGGGATCCCTCTCCCATGGCAAAATATTGATAAGCCAAATAGTGTGCAGTTCTTGAAATAAACATAGTTGCAGTGTGTTCACAGTTGCAACAGTT
The DNA here is from genome assembly GCA_023101885.1 of Typhlomys cinereus. Classification (NCBI taxonomy): domain Eukaryota; kingdom Metazoa; phylum Chordata; class Mammalia; order Rodentia; family Platacanthomyidae; genus Typhlomys; species Typhlomys cinereus. The sequence continues at coordinate 1,969,142 of JALPQD010000180.1, forward strand.
CTGTCTCTTGAAGAAGATACTGTCTGACCACACTGCTCTGCACCCTTTAACTTTTACATTTTTTTTAATTTATTATTTATTCAATTGTGTGTGTATATGCATGTGTATGTATGTGTGTGTGTGTGTACAACCATGGCGAATTCGGGAACCACCATGGACCGCCTCCACCTCCTCCTTGTTTACTCTGCCCCAGGATTCACAGGCTCCGCCCTACCAGGACCAGAAATGCAGGCCGCCCCCGCTTCCGCCCAGTGTAGATATGTGGGGTCTAGGATCCGAACTCAGGACCTTCCACCTGCAAGGCAGAGGCTTAACCCCTGAGCCACCTCTTCAGCCCCTAACTTTTACATTCTTATTCCCTCCCTTCTGTGGTGTTCCTTGAGTCTTGAGATGTGGACATGATTACTTTTAAGGTATTTTCCTCCTCCTAATGCCCTCTTTCCATTTTCCTAACCTTTTTTCCCCCATTTTCCTAACTCCCTCCTGCACAAGAATAGGCCTGTTAACATCAAGATATAGATGGGGGTGGACTTGGGGCTTTTTGTTATTGATAGATACAGAGAGAGTGGGAGACATTGCCTCTAGTCGTGTGCTTACCGATGATTCCACAAAGCTCCAATGGATAGATCCATTCACAGGGATTTTTCCTGGCAGTAAATTAGAATCACACAGGTCACACAGATGGCTTTTGTTAGCCTAAATGTGTCTTTAAACAAAACCAAAAGTCTCTAGTCTCTGGAAGAAACTGATAGGGAGGGAGGAGTGATATATGAAAGAGTAGGAGAGATATAAGCGAGAGTGGAGTAGAAAGTAATCAATACATTCTTTTCATGTGTGAAATTGTCAAAGAATAAATTTATAAAATTTAAAGCATAAAAACTAAAAAAATGTATTTCTTATAAATGGCCTTGCTAGCAAGCTGACTAATGTTTATACCAGTTGTAGGCGAGTTTAAAACTAGACTCAGGCAAATGATGCAGTGAAAGATGTCAGTTTAAATAAAAGACAGATGAAGGGAAAACAGTCAGGCAGCCATCCGAATGTGTTTTCTCTGAGGAATACTTAATGCTGTGGGGAAATATTCTTGATGCAACTATAATGTTAATTGAAGTCATTTCAAACTTTAATTTGCATTATGTATATAAACAAACAATATCTGTATCTGGATGAGTAGTAATTTTATTTAATTCCCAAGTCTACAATTGCCATAAATTAATTGTTTGTGCAATAAACTAGGTTTTAGAATTGAAAAGCATTAAGCTGCACTTAGAGCTCTGGACTTGGAGGTTTATTTAAGTGATCATATGTAAGTGGTTTAACATTTATTGAGTTCAGAATGTCATAACTGAAAATTAAAAGGGCGAAGTAGATTGTTTCTAAAATTCCTTCTACAAGTATCACATGTTCAGGGAAAATTTCATTTTCCTTCCTCATCTCTCAGACCAGATATGTGACCAACACATGAATTCTTTTTTATTTCCTCCCTCATTTTATTTTTTCCCAATCATACAAGCTCAAGAGGTACCCCTGTCCTCTCCCTCCTTCTACCCCTTCCTAATCTCCCCTTACGCTCTCACCCTTTTTCCCCTTTCTTTCACCTCCCTTTTTCCCTCCCCTTCTCTCAGTGTCTCCCCATTCCTCTCTGCCATCCTCTGGAGCATCCTTTTGTGAACGCTGAACTTCCCTCTGAGTCCTCCACCCTAGTAAGGGGTAAGGAGTCAGTGGCACAGCCTGGAGTCCTTTCTTGGGCTCCCCATTACATGAATTCTTAATAAAATATCATGTAATATCAGGCATTTTCTTTTTCATTTTTCTACATTTTTAAGCGAAAATTCAGTAGATACTGCAAATTTTTACTCATACAATCTTTAGAAAATGAGAGTGTATTACTGGGACAAAATAATTAAGAAAGAATAAAAGTCTATCTGGGGAGAATCAACTTGCTATTTAGTAGGAAAAGAATCAGGCAATCTGAATATGTGCTCTGAGGTCTTTACACATTTCAAACAAGTTTAAATGTTAAAGTCAGAAATTTTAAATGGAAAAACAGTACATCAGAAGTTTTAAAAATTTGTATTAGTAATGCAGGGCAGCAAAGTGTTTCACAAGAAAGCTATTGGGCAATTTTAAACAAGTACATAATGCACATCTGAAAAATCAGGAAAAGAAAGGACAATTCTTGGGAAAAGGAAGGGAGTCCAGAGTGTAGTGATCTTGGTGTCTATTTACAGGCAGGAAATTTTCTACTTTAGTGAAACTATAATTCTCAGCATATAAACTATAGTATGCAATTTGACCTGATTGGATTTTACTACATATTACAAAATGAGGTAAACCTTATATAGGATCAAAAGTCGTTTTATTGTAGACATGACTAAAAGCTTGTCTCTTACACCCTCTTGGTATTTTGGGACCTTTTAACCTTCATTTGTTGGTTTTAAGTTTTCTACAAGAAACTTTAGGATAAAAATTTTTTTTCCAATTTTGTCTTGTATGAGTAACAGATTGAGTTGGTTATAACAGTAGAAATTAAAATTATTTTTAATATACTAGGAAGTGAGGTATTATTCATAAAGCTACATATACGTTTACTGATTATACTGGTGAATGTTTTAGCTTTTAATTTATCTTCAAGATAAAATTTACTTTTACCGTATTTTTACATCAGGCATGCTACATTCATAGGACATCAAAATAATTGGTTTTCATTTACCTGGTCAAATTACTGCTATAAATGTGTCACTTAACAATATGGAAATGGTCCTGTGTATTAATTATAACCAAAAGGAATGTTGAAAACTGCAATTGTTTTGTAGTAGTACTTCTATAAATTGACTTTTTATTTTTCATTTCATTAATAGCTAAAAAGAAAATATGTTGCCCCATTTTTTAGCCTTTTTCATCACTCATAAATTGTTTTCCTTGTGGTACTCAAAGCTTTTACTTTGATACAACTTAATTTGCCAGGCTTTGTTATTATCTCAGAAGATATTGGAGTCCTAGTCAGAAAGTTGCTGCCTACAGTTATATCTTGAGATAGGTGCCCTACGTTTTATTGCAGTAGTTTCAACTTAAAGATCTCAAAGTAATTAATGTATCTTGAGTGGAGCTGTGTACAAAGTGAGAAATAGGATCACCAACATTTTTTCTGGCACTATTGTCAAAAAGCAGATGTATATAGATACACACATTTATTTCTGAGCATTCTGGTCTTTATCACTGTATATATACATATATATATACACACACACACATATATAATATATATATGTCAGTTTTGTGTCAGCATTATGCTGTTTTTGCAGTTTAGCCATTCATTATTGTGATAAAAACATGTAATATGATTTACCTTCTTAACAGATTTTGAAAATATAATAGGCAGTCTGTTGTGAAGCAAACTCTAGAACTTACCTAAAAAACAAACTTTTACCTACCAATTAACAGCTTTCTGTGTTCATCTCTCCCCATCCTTGGCAACCACAATTGTACTCAGTTTCTAGGAGGCTGATGATTAATGCAACTGGAATTATGCTGTATTTGACCTTTTATGACTGACTGTCTCCCAGTTTATCTATGTCTTTGGGCATTGTAAAAAAGAATTCTGTTCTGAATTATTAGACCAAAATTGTAATAGCATTATTTTATTAGCACGCAGGAATTTCCCATTTATTAATTTACTGTTTCTTTTTCATCAAAGAACAGCTCTTTTAAATTTTTTTGCGTGTGTATGTTTCAAACGGCACTGTGTGTGCCTGTGGAGGCCCAAGGATAATTTCAGGAATCATCCTGGATTGCTAGACTCTTTGGTGTTTCATTCTGGGATTTCCCAGGATCTTCCTTCCAGAGACAGAAGTGCAGACCACTACTATTTTTGCCTGGTGTTTTTACATGAAATCTAGGATCTGAACTTTGCTCTTTTTGCTTGTAAGGCAAAGCCAATCCCTGAGCCATCTCTCCAACCCCTGTTATTTATTATTTATTTATTTATTCATTCATTCATTTATCTATTTATTTATTTACTTATTTATGTGTGCATGTTATGATATGTATATGTAGGTATGCCTATGTCAAACTGCACATGTGAAGGTCAGAGGACAACTTTGTGCAATTGATTCTGTCCTTCCATCTTTATGTGGGTTTCATGAGTGAATTCAGTTGGTAAGGCCTGTGTTGAATACACTTTTAAGCAATGAGTCTTCTTCATAGCCCATCCATCAAAGAATATTTTGGCTTAATTATTTTAAGTGCAGATTTGAAAGTCAAGCCTTCATAAGGCTATAAAGTACAGTGATAACAACCCAAATACCTACTGTGTTTTGTCCAAAATATTTAGTAAATCATATCTTTTTCATTTGTTTCTTTCAGACAAGGCTTAACTTTGTAGCCTAGACAGTCTTGGAGCTAAGTGCACAGTTCAGGCTGGCCTTAAATTCCCAATCCTCCAGTCTCATCTTCCCAAATGCTGAGATTGTATTATGCTTCCGTTTTTAAATTTTTATTTTCAATACTGGGAATTAAACATGTATATATGTTACACAAGTGTTCAGCCACTGAATTATTTTTGTACATGTAGGTCTTTCTGGGTATGTGCGTGTGTGTGACTTCTAAAATCATCCTGGATTGTTCTTCCTGCTTAATTTGCCCTGGGGTTTCCAAGGCTCTGCTATGCAGTGCTGAAAGTACTGGCTACTGCCAGTTCTCCATGTTTTTAAGTGGGATTTGGGATCTGAACTCAGGTCATTTTGCTTGCCAGGCAAACGCTTAACCCCTGAGCCATCTTTCTAGTCCTAAATTATGCTTCTTAAAAGAAAGTGAAAAGGAATTTCTGTGCTCGAATAACCTGAATGACATACTATCTTCTTTCTGTACTTTTATATTTCATTAGATTCTTCCCAGAGATATAATAACTGATAAATAACTGTTAATTCAGTTATTTGTCAGAATGTGCCTGAATTATAACTTTCACATTACTCACTACTTTTTCTGATAATGATAACCAAGGTAACTTTCTTTTCAGTTATTATAGATGAATTCCATAATTACAATACTTGTATCATTAATACCAGTCTTCTCAGTCTTGATGAATTAATTCTAGCAGCAGTATGCACTAAAATCTATCTCTGTTTAGAATATAGGTGTTATAATACTGATTTTACTGTAAAACATTTTTCAGACCTGGTGATACAGTGCTTCAAATATAGTCATAAAGTTTTAAAAGCACAACTTTTACAAATGTCAGTAGAGTGCAAAAACTCAATTTTTCAAATATGAAATTTTAAGAAATACAAAATTTTGAAATCATACATTTTGCTCCTCACTGAATATTATAGAGAACATTAGTGAAACTATAAAATCATATGTAAGTAGTTGACACTGCAATTCAATGATCATAAAAGCTAACAAGGTAAGGTAAATTTTTTGTATATACAAATGAAATGAGTTTGTGTCCTTGCCCCTCTCCTCTCTGCTTCTACTTCCTCATCTCCTCCTCTCCCTTCCCTTCACCAATCCAACCATGACCTTATTGCCCTCATATCCTTCTGCATGTATAGATCAAAGGGCTCTCTTGGGGTGCTTGTACTAGTAAGGGATTAGTTCCCTGTGGTAGTACAAGTGTCCTTTCAGTGACTAAACACACAGGTGTGGAAGTTTCCCTTCTCTTATCTGGCAGCTGCTTTGAAGACAGTCTCAGAATGTTTCATGGCTTAATGTGGAGGCAGATCTCTTTATAGTGAGCTCCTGGATGCAGCAGCCCTGTCATGACTGGAGTGTCATGGCAGGCAATTTACCTCTTCACCTAAGGTTCTTACAATCTTAACTCCTCCTCTTTTACTAGGTTTTATGAAACTTGGGGTGAGCATTCCAAGGTAACCAATATTCTGCACTTTGGTTAATTGTGGCTCTCTGCATATCCCATTGCAACAGGATGTATCTTGGTTGAGTGCAGATAGTTTTCCTTATCTAAGGATATAATTAAGTGTTTAAATGGTACTTTAATATCAAGTGTTCATAAATAACACTAAGACATCTCTTTCTGTCTAGCATCTATTTGCTTCCTTCCCACTGTATTTCTTAACTTCTCAAGGTATTTCTTATTTGCTGCCATTTTGATATTACATTTTGTAGTGGAAGTGACAAATTTCATGTTGCATAGTACTAATTCTTGGATGTATTTATTTAAACACTAGTGTGACAGGTAATATGATGTTCAGATATGATATACTCTATTCAGATATAATAGTAAATATACTATAGCTTCTTGGTGAAAAAGACATTAAGACTCTTGCAAATGCTGGGAATGGTCATATTTGTAAGATAAACCTTTCATTAGAACACAAGAGCAGTCATTTCAGTAACTCAAAATATTGGAACACTTTTTATAATAATATTAATAGATTTAGAGGTTTACAAGTGATACATCAACGGAAAAGCACCAGTCCATGTTTCATAAAGACATTTTAAAAAGACAGATGTACAAGTACTATAGACAGATGATTAAAATTACATTTAGTAACTTTGAGCCTAAAAGAATTGGTTTGAATATATTTGGAAAAATGGTGTGAAATGGGAACCTATAATGAATAAAAATAAATCTAATACAAGGCATTTTATTGGACTCAAAGCTATGTATTTTAGGAACATTCAGTCTTTCAACCTAACTAGCTAGAATTATGCTTTTTAATCCTATCCTATATAACCTTTTAAATTAAGCATGTTTTTTCAAGAGAGAGTAAACATTTAAGTTCAAACAGGGACCACAGTGTCTTGAGTTTTACTTTTTGAAAGGCAGACTCTTTTCTCTTCAATACTTGACATGCAAAAAGGAAAAGTTCATCTAATTTATTTTAGATATATACAGATAGAGAAATAAAGTAAAAAAATGTAGCCTCTATTTTTCATTTTATCTTACTAAGGACCGTGATAGCCACTTCAGTTGTCTAACATCTGAACAACCTACATAAGACAATAGGAAATGTATTTTTATTTGGAATCTAAGTAGAGAATTGTGTGGCTCAACATAATGCTGAAATAGAATTTTTGAGCCAATTCTAGGCCAGCAGTTCCTAAACAGACATCCAATAGCCCAATCACTGCTACCAACTCTCAACAGTTGGGAGCTGGTGTAATTAAAGAGCTTCTATTTAGATAAAGAGATTGTAACACAAGCTCAAAGGCAACCCACAGAATGGGAGAAAATCTTCATTAACCACATATCTGATAGAGCTCTATTATCCAGAGTGCAAAAGGAACTTAGAAAACTAAACACTAAGGAAACAAATGGCCCAATTAAAAAATGGGCCCTGACTTTGCATGCCCTGCGCAATGTCCAACACACTATTGACCCCACAAAGTCTAGCATTTGCTAAAGGCACTAAGATCCTTGGAGGCAAGGGACTGACAGCCACAGTGCTCCTGTGTTCTTATGCTTAAGGGGAACACAGGAAAGGGTTCTGGGAAATGCCACTGGATCATTGCACCTCATCGGAGAAGAGGACCAAGAGGAGAGTTTAGCATGCACATTAAAGGATGCTCTGGGGATGGGAGATGGAGGCATTGGGGGGATGGGGAGGGAGGGTGGAGGGGAGGGAGGCACAGGGCGGTGAGAGGTTGGGGAGAGAGAGGGGACCGGTGTACCTGTTAAGTTTGTATGAGTGGAAATAAAAAAAAATGGGCCCTGGAACTTAAAAGAAACTTTACCAAGGATGAAATTAAAATGTCTAACAAATATCTTAAAAAATGCTCCACTTCCTTAGCCATCAGGAAAATGCAAATCAAAACTAACCGGAGATATCATCTCACCCCGGTCAGGAGGGCAAAAATCTACAATACAAACAACAACAAATGCTGGAGAGGATGTGGAGAGAGGGGAACTCTCCTACATTGCTGGTGGGAATGCAGGCTCATACAACCACTCTGGCGAGCCGTCTGGAGATTCTTAAAGAAATTAAAGATTGAAATGCCATATGACCCTGCTATCCCACTTTTGGGAATAACCCCCCATACAGCAAAAATTCACCTCAAAGCACAAGCACGACCATGTTCATAGCAGCACTGTTTACAATAGCAAAGTCATGGAATCAACGCAAATGTCCAACAGTTGACGAGTGGATAAGGAAACCGTGGTACATCTATACAATGGAGTACTACTCGGCCATCAAAAATGATGAATTAATGGAATTTGCCAAGAAATGGATGGAATTAGAAACAATTATATTGAGTGAAGTATCCCAGACACAGAAAATTAAGCGCTGTATGTACTCCCTAATAGTTGGCTCCTGTGCGAAACCCACTTAGAGACACTCAAAGATAAATCTCTGTAATAACTACAGTAATTGCTAAGATTATGAACAGGAGGGATGGGGAAGGAGGGCCACACCAGTAACAAGGAGAGAGGGGACCATGTTACAGCAGAGAAAATGGGCCACCATCAAGGACTGCAAGTAAGTAATGAGACATCTGGTTAAGTTCATAGACTTTCCTTCCTGATCATTTACAACTGATGGGGTATGATCTTACCAGAAGGGGAGGGCGTATAGTCTGGCAGATAGAAAGTAACCATTTCGCAGATTGGTGATTGACCCCTCCCTCACCACAGTTTCATACTTTTATTACATTCTACCTTTGAATATACTCTTATAACAAGACTCTAACAGGTTTTTATCTCTGGCCAGGAGGTGACATCTGATACCCATCAGGGTGGAGTCAAGGGGATTGCAGGAGCAGCAAAATTGAAAAAAAAATCAACAAACCATAATCCAGAACATCAGAGACTCTATATCAATCACCTGGAACTAGGCCAGCCTAATCTCTCCCCATCCTGAAACTCAGGGAAATTTGCGGAAGAGGGGGTGGTTAAATTGTAAGAGCACAAGGATGGGAGGAGTAATGATATGCAAGATACTCCAAACAAGTTAGGGCTGAAACAATCATATTTGGACTTTACATGCCCTGCACAATGTCCAACACACTATTGACCTCACAAAGTCTAGCCTTTGCTAAATGCACTAGGATCCTGGGAGGCAAGGGATTGACAGCCACAGTAGTGTTCCTATGCTTAAAGGGAACACAGGAAAGGGTTCTGGGAGATGCCACTGGGTCCTTGCATCTCATCGGAGAGGAGGACTCAGAGGAGAGTTTGGCATGCACATTAAAGGATGCTCCGGGGATGGGAGGGGGAAACTCTGGGGGATGGGAAGGGAAGGGGGAGGGGGCACAGGGGAATAAGGGGTTGGAGGGAGGAGGGGACCGGTGTACCTGTTTAGTTTGTATGAATGAAAATATAAAAAAATAAAAAAATATATAAAATATAAAAAATATAAATATAAATAAAATATAAAAAAAGAATTTTTGAGCCAATTATTAGTATAATAAGGATGCACCAGCAAAGTGTATACTTGTTATATTTAATGAGAACATAGAGACAATCATGATAAGGAAAAAATTTGTCATGGGAAGAGCTACTTGCTTTTATTAGCTTTCTTCAAATACTGATATGATCAGTATTGCCTGCTTTAAAGTCTTCTGTACCAAGCAAACATCAAGGGGACCTTTTGACCATGTTCTAATGTACTTATTTCATAGACATAACATTATTAATGAGCAATACTAAGAGATTAAGCAATATTAAGCACTTGCTGTGTGTTTTTTGAGAATTTATGTTGGCATTTTATCTTACTTAAAATAATTATCTTCATAAATAATTGCCAATTCACATCTTGTTGATTTTAATCAATTTTTAAAAAAAATTTTTTACTATTTATTCAATTGTGCGTGTGTGTATGTATGTGCGCGCACATGTGTGTATGTGTGTGTGTAGAACCACAGACGAATCGGGAACCCCCATGGATGCCTCCACCTCCTTCTGCCTCGGGATTCACAGGCTCCGCCCTACCAGGCCCAGAAACGCAGGCCACCCCGGGTTCCGCCTGGCGTCTATACGTGGGATCTGGGATCCGAACTCAGGACCTTCCGCCTGCAAGGCAGAGGCTTAACCCCTGAGCCACCTCTCCAGCCCTGATTTTAATCACTTGTAATTGAAAAATAAAAATATAAAAAAGCAATTCAAGTTTGTTCACAGTATGGACAAAGCTAAAGGTAGCATGATTTGTAAGAAGTTGTACTGTACAGGAGATCTGCTAATTCATGTCAAAAAAAGACTAGAGAATAACGATATGCTTAAGGTCTTGTTTGGAAGAATGTCTTAGGAATTTTATGCTAAAAATGATTTTTTTATTTTTGATAAAGATTAATGGCCTAAAGATGGGCTGAAAACTGTAACAGTTACAAAATAGGAAACCTTTCTCTTTGATTTCCTTCTGCATAAATTTTCATCAAACTTTTAGTAGCTATTCCTGTTCAGACATGGCTATTGAATACCTATTTTCCTTTAACATGTATAGTTGCACTCCATTCCATATACTTCACTATTCTTGGTCCTGTGCATATGTAGTTAAACAATGTGTGGTGTGTGGGTGTGTATATGTGGGTGTGTGGGGGTTGGGTGGGTGTGTATTCTCCTTATCCACAACTCACCATGGACTGGGCCTTCTCCATCAACTAGAAAATCTCTTTGCAGTTTCACTCTGGGCTTAATTCAACTGCTAATTTTCTTATTTAATACATAAGCAATAAACTATAGGAATACATTTTATCTCATTGATTTTTACCGATTACTAGACTTTTATGCATTACTTGTCTGTATCTGTTAAAATAGAAGCTACAGAATCTTCATTGAATAATTTGAGAAAATAATAATGAAGGAACATTTGAGTAGTATTGCTATTATTTTTTTATTTAGAGAGAGAGAATATATTATGATCCTGGAATTAAATTTCTGTATTGTAGAACTTTGTTTTGTCATTATTATATACTTTTGCTTGCTCAAATAAATTATACTTGTGGAAAAGAAAAGGTAAAAAATGTGCTCACACTGTAGATACTTCCTCCAAATATCACGAAGTCCTGAAAAAAAACTTATGAAAATTCATGACATGTAGATTAATTTTATTGAGGACATAGGTTGCAAATGATTAAAAATGAAATAAATTATTTAAAAATGTTACTAAGTGTCTAAAACTTGGAAAGCTTGGATGCTGTTTCTGTTGCTCTCCATGGTTACTGATTAAATCATGGCAAAACTGCTTGAGGGAACTAAGGGCTTTATTCTCTTATGAGAGTCCAGTTACATTTCTTAGTACCACTTTGCAGGAGTGCTCACACCAACACCGAGTTGAGGTAACTTTTCATAACATATCCATGTAACTACTAAGTGGCACAATCCTTACCTGCAAGAACAGCATGCGTGGCCAAGTATACAGAAGGAGACCAACTATCTCAACAGGTTCCCATATTTTATTCACCTGTCTGGGGACTAATCCTACAACCCACCATCCCATCATGGACTGGACCTTCTCAACTAGACAATCTCCGTGCATTTTTGTTCTGGGCTTAATTCAACTACTAATTCTCTACAAATGTGCCTAGAGCTCAAACCCTCAACCATCAGGTTGATACCTCTAACTAACTATGACAGATTCCATTCAATTCTATTTTGGATTGTAGGGACTTGGGGGTAAATAGTAAAAAAAATACCACAGAATAGCAGAACACACACCACTTTTGATATAATGGTTTCATGTCTTAGAGTACAGTACACATTCACATACTTCTTTACTATCAAATAGCCCATACCAGAGAGAGAAGTTTCTTCCACTTGATAAGTCTATACTAGCACATCTTTTTCACTGGAAAACTATAGTTTACATCAAAGCTTATTCTTGGTGTTATAAAATTTAATTTTTGATAGGATGTGATATTGTATATTTACCATATAGTAACACACAGAGTAGTTTTATTTCCCTCAAAATCCCTCTTATCTTTCCTTGTCAGTAATACCTTCTTCCTTAAACCCTTGGAAAACACCAACGTTTTTAATTTCTCCATTGTTTTGGATTTTCAAGAATATTATGCAGTTGGAATCATATAGTACTGCAGTATTTTAGGAGCATTTTCTTTGCCTAATAGATAGCATACATGTATTGCTCTATGTATTTTCCTATATATGTTTGCAGTGCTTAATATTCTATTATCTGGATCTAGAAAAATTACTAATTTACTTACAAATAGCAATCTCAGTTACATTTTATGTATTACAAATAAATGCCATAGATATGTCTGAAAATGTTTTTGTGTGGTTAGATTATAACTTGTTCAGGTCAATCAAGGAATATCATTTCTGGGTCTTGTGATGAAAATATTGTTTTCATATTCATAACGAACTCCAAAATTCTTTTCATGTCACCATAGACATTTGCATTCCTGCCACTACCCCTTATGCTATCACAATTTGATGATGCTATTATGGATGCTGACAATTCTAATAAATGGATAAACTTATCTCAGAGTTCTTTGAGATTTTAATTCTACTGATCACAGATGAAATTGGATACATTTACACATTTCCTTTTTGTCTTTTAACATGCTTAGATGTGTCTTTCAAGTTGTTTGACAGTGGCGTGTAGAATGTAGAATTATTTTGCTTAATTGAATGAAGTCCAACTTTCTAATTCATGTTTCGTTAATGTGCATTTCATGCCGATTCCATAATGTCATATAGTTTTCCTCCCATTTTATAGAAAAGAACAGGTTGCATGAGTTACAGCTTGGTATTTCCTTTACGAATAATAAGTTACCTTCTCAAAAAATTCTAGTGGGCTAGGTCTAGCTAAATAGTGTCTCTTAAGTTAAGTCCTTGTTAAGCAGAACAAAATACTCCTAGTGCGTTATCTTTTTTAATTAGTTGAGAGACTGGGAAAGGGAGAGAGCCACACATATATATGCCATGGCACATGAATAGAGGTCAGCGATCAAGTTTTTTTTAATATTTATTTATTTATTTAAGAGACAGAGAGAAAGAGAGGTGTATGATGTAGTGAACAGTTCTCTGCTTCTACCATGTAGGCTTCTAGGAACCGTGTTCAAGTAGTCAGGTTTGTGAACAGGCACCTTATCTACTGAGCTATCTCCCAGCCCTCGCTAGTGCTTTTCCCATTTGTTTTCTGCTTCCAAAAGCACTAGGGAATTTTTCTCTAATATTTGCTTAGATAGCCAATTCAAATTTTAAAGGTAAAAGACATAAAGATATGATATCCTTTGCATGATTTGGTAAATTTATACTATTTAGCTTTTATCACTTCTCTATACTCAGCCTACAGCAGTTTATCAGTTACAATACAATTATTCCCACTCTAGCACTGGTTCTTGTACAGATTTTTGCTTGTGTGTTTGCTCCACTAAATTATGATTTTATTCACTTTCTTTTTTGATTTCTTCAGTTTTTGGAGAGGCAGTATGTTCTAAGGTCAACTTCCTTGACAGATCTAAAAAGCTATTGTTTCTTTAAAATTTGTTCATATTTTACTTAAAACAAGGTAGCATCTTTAAACTTTTTACAATTCAAAAACAGAAGCCAATAGTCATGTTTGTTTTCTTTTTAATATATACATGCTGCTTTAAAATTGTGTATATTTTGTGTTGTCCTAATTCTGGTTCTTAATACTTTATGTATGGTTGTCTGCACATTGTCTGCTACCAACATAATGGAATCAGTTATATAATGCAGCCCATATGGATATGTGGAGCAAAATGCTTTATTTCAAATAGCTACATGCCAAATTAAAAAGACTGAGGCTCACTCACGTAGGAAGACTTACATCTTCATTTTTGAAAGTATAGCAAAACTTGAAGCGCTCTAAGCAAGACTTTTGGTAGATGTGGTTATTCCAAAGTTGAGATTTTGACATTTCATTTTTGGTAATTATGTATAATTCTAGATGCCATGGGGTATATTAGGACACAAAAATACTGCAACATTTTGTCATTGCATATGATCTAAGCAGAAAAAAAATGTGGAGAAAAAAACTAGCATACAATGATTAGATGATACATTATGGTTGGTGTTCTTTGCGGTAATGTTGCTCAATATTGGAAAAAGGCTTCTACATAGTTCTGCCTGCCTTTCTGTCATGTGTATATGAATTAGAAGACGCCCCTCTGAGCAGTAAATTAGAAATATGGCTCTTCTTCTGAGTACAATTAGTGCTATTGAGCATATTTCTTGGAGAACTAACTTTTTCTTGGTCCAAGAAAAAGAGCACATTTCCTTATAAGGAATGCAGCTCCTTGTCAGGGCTCATTTCTTACAGGTTGAGAGTACAGCTGGATTTTAGGCCCATTTTCACCCCTCACCTGAGATGCTTGGTTGTGAGCACAAATTGAGAATTTGCACATCTGGTAAGCTTTGAGAGTACTAAAACCTGCAAAAATGATCTAGCAAATTTATTTATTTATTGTTGTTAATTTTCACTAAATGATCAATCTAAAAAAGTAAAAAGAATTCATATAAATAACATGCAAAAATATCACTAATTGGCTAATGATAGGAACTGTTGGATAAATTATGATTAGAATGTTAACTTTCCCTGTATGCTAGAGTCCAATTAATCAAATGTGTGTATAAATTATAAACAAATTAAGGACTTTTGCTATGCTAGATTCATAATGCTTGGAAAAAATAAAATTTTCCCATTTTATTTTCATATTAGAAATATAGTGTATAAAATACATGTATAATTTTAAATATTTCAGTAAATTTTAGTTGTGCAAAAGTGTATCAGCTTGTCTCTTTTATGGAAATGCATAAACCACTGACCATAAACTAACTGTAAAATATTATTTGAGACATTGAAGCTGGGATAATGGACTTTCTTTCTGGAAGCCGTACTTTGTGTGATGACCAAACTGCATTGAGACTCTACTAGAATGTATTGAGAGCATCCTGATAGGCATCTCAATTCTTCCTATTGCACTTCAAGCAAATAATACTGGGTAATTTTCTTGAAGAAGTCCTAGATCCCATAGTGACAGCTGAATTGGAAAGAAAATTGTTGGTTCTGAGTGATTCATAGCAGAGATAATATATGTAGTGGTAATTTCATATTGCCAGCTTGAGACAAAGGAAAAGCACCTGGCTTAGGAAGCAAATTTCTGTTTCAATTATTTAAATGATGCTCTGACAGAACCATTGCAATTTTCCTTCATAAGATGGACAATTACTACTTACATATTAAGTAGTTAGTATCTAGTTTTCATAATAGTTTTTCATAATAGTTTTTCATAATAGTTTGATACTATTTTCCCTTGGAGGACAGGACAGGTGCATATGAAAGGGATTCATCTCCCAACCTTAACTATGAACCATAAATTTTCCCTGAGGTTACATTAAATGTGTCTCAAATAATATACAAGATACAAGAGATCTTTAGTTTACAAATATTTAGTTTTATCTGTGACATGATATCTGCCAACATCTTGATTATACTGTTAAATTACCCCTAATCACACCTTCTTGAATAGTTCTGTCTCGAGAAGTGTCTTTTTTGATTTCTTACATGCTTCTCCAGTTTCTAAAGACAGTACTGAGCACAGTTGTAAGTTCATTTAGACAGATTGATTTGTTATTACAGCAGTACACATGGAAAACAGCTGTGAAATACTGTTCTTATTTAGATAATTTTAAAATTTCAGTTGATTTTAATTTAGCTAATATTTTAACTTACATTTTATGGCAGTTTTATACTTAGAAACAATTTAAGTCACTTTGTCCACATACTACCCATTCCTACCTCCCTTCCTTCTCCACTTGAAAACCTTTTCTTCTACACAATTACTCTTCCTTTTGTCTCATTGAATTAGCTAGTTCTTTTAGAGAAAGGGCCCCCGCCTTGGGATGGCCTGGAAATTACCATATGGTTGAGTTTGATCCTGACCCGGTGATTCTACTGCTTCAAACAATAGATACTTGAAACTACAGTTGCATGCCACAATAACTAATCCATTTAAGGATGCATATCTAAATTAAGGTTAGCAAACAAACACCCATAGAATGTTTAAACTATAAAAGGTAATGATACATACAATACCAGCAATTTCGCTAATTATAGATATTACTAATAATGCCACATACACCTTTATCTGAGATCCAGTGTTTTGTAGTCATCCCTTTTCTGTCAGCTTTAATCTAGTATAAAAAGAAGGCTGAGAAATGCATTGAGTTTAAAGATAGATATTTAAAAGGCAATTTAGTTCTCATGTTTTGTTAGCAAAGAAGTATTTGTAAGTTCTCCCCTGGGGCCTATGAGCTCTCTGTCCACAGATCCTTAGTGTAGTTTATAGAAGCATGTATGAGTTTGCTTTGTGTAGCCTTGAGTCCAATTTGGAAATCAGTTGATTATCCTGTTACCATTTATGCTACTATTGAACAAATAAGCTCACCTTGTCAGGCTGGCTTTTGTTATAGCTCGTGAAATTCATAGCTAGGTAAGACCATTAATTTTGCTCTCCCAGCAATAGGCATAGTACATTTTTATATTGTGAAGTTAGTAAACAGAGGGCTGAGTTTTCTGGTCAGTTGAAGCTTTATTTCTTCAGCTCTTGTGTCTGAAGTGTTTAATGTCTTCACCAATAGGTTTTGGTGGACGACCAAGAAACAGGAAATATATTGGGTTCCAAAAATGGCTACCTGTGGATGTTCAGTTCAGGAGCTGAATATTGAAAAGCCCAAAATATGGGAACTCATGAAATTTCAGTTCCAGTTCTATATAAAAAATTGTTAAACAAGCAAAGAGACAGACTACCAAATAGGATAAAATCTTTGACATTTATAGATCTGATAAAATATTAGTGTCCTCCCTGTCCTAAGGCTTAGGGAAGAGAGGGTGATAAGATTGTAAAAACTTAAAGATGGAAAGGTTTACCATTGGGCAACACATTCCATTTAAGGCAGGACTGTTGAATCCAGAAATTCACTGCAGTGAGACTTGTCCTTCCAAAACTTGAATAATGACTGATATATGAACATGCATGCTCCCATAGACTATGGAGGAACTCAAGAGAGATAAGAATACACAGTGGAAACCTTAGGGACTAGAGCTGGATGGGTGAGGAGGAATGTCTAAGAATTATCTAAAGAAATATCTGCTCTGTTACTGGAGGGTGTCACCTACATTTTGGGCTGGTCATTGTTGATCTTAATTCCTGTGCAAATGAGGCTTATTCAGAAAGTCCTTTCCTGTGACTGCTTCTTGAAGTACACTCCTTACTCTTTCCTGTAGAAATTTCATAGTTTCATATTATCATTGAGGTCTTTGATCCACTTGGACTTGATTTTTGGTGCTAAAGTGAGAAATAAGAATCTAATTTCATTCTTTTCCATGTTTATATCCAATTTTACCAGCACCACATGTCGATACTGTCTTTATTGCAGTATTTTTTGGGCACCTTAATCAATAGTTATCTAAAGTACATGAACTTATATCTGGCTTTTCCATTTTATTACACTTAACTGTGTCAGTTTTGTGCCAGTACAATACTGTGTTTATTAATATGGTTTTGTAACAAAATTTAAAAGCTTGTGTGGTGTTATATCCAACACTGTTAATATTGCTCAGGATTGTTTTTGCTATCTAGGGTCTTTTATAATTCCATAAAAATTTTTGGATTATTTTTCAATTTCTGTAATGAATGGAATTGGAATTTTAATGACAAGTTGGGGATTGCATTAAATCTGTAAGTTGCTTTTGGTAGGATAAACATTTTCATAATGATAATCCTACTGATTACTGAGCAAGGTAGGTTATGCCATCTTCTGCTTTTCTTCAATTTCTGTCTTCAGTGCTTTAATTTTTTCTTTGTATAGTTCTTTTACTTCCTTGGTTAGGTTTATTCTAAGCTGTTTTAGTATAAATTTTTCATCTATGGTAAATGGGATTGCTTCTTTTATTTCTTTCTCGGTTTGTTCATCAACATTTAAGAGGGCCACTGATTTTTTATTTTTAACTTGCTACTTTGGCGAAAGTGTTTGTCAGCTCTAGGAGTTTCCTAGTACAGCTTTTAGAATTTTTCATGTATAGAATTATATTGTCCTTCTCTATTTTTATGTCTTTAGCCATCCTTTGTCTTATAGCTGTAACTGAGATTTCAAGAATTATATTTAAGCAAAAATAGAGTAGATTAGACTACCTTCTTTTATTCCTGATACTAGTGGAAATGCCTTAAGTTTTCCTACTTTCAGGAAGGTGTTTATTATTGGCTTATTGTATAGTCTTTGTGTTGTCATATGTTAAAATCCTTATTCTCTCCAAGTTTTTTATTATGAAGGGATGTTAGATATTGTCAAAGGCTTTATGTGTATTTGTTGAGCTGATGATGCATTTTCTGTCCTTAAGTCTGCTTATTTGATAAACTACATTTATTTTTTATATATTTTTTAACCATTCATGAAGATGTAAAATGAAATCAGACGATGAAAGAATTTGGAGTGCGCTTTTTTTAAATTCAGTTTGCAAGTGTTTTACTGTGTTCATCAGGGAGAATAGCCTATAGTTTTCTTTTTATTGTGTCTTTATTTGGCTTTGGTATCAGAGCAACACTAGTTTCAGAAAGTGTTTCTTCTTTTTCTATTTTATGAAGTAACTTGATAAGTATTGATGTTAGATCTTCTTTGAAGATTGAACCCATCTGGACCTGGATTTTTTTTCTGGAGGATTTTAGAGTGTTATTTCGATCTCATTCAATGTTATAGGCCTGTTTAAATTATTTGTTTCATCTTGGCTTAACTTTGGTTGGAAATATGCACTTAAAATTAATCCATTCCTTTTAGTTAGTTCATATGATATAAAAGATTATAGTATGTCATCATAATTTTCTGAATTTCCTTTGTATCACTTGAAATATTTCCCTTTTTCATTTCTAATTTTATTAGTGTACATATTTTCTCTCTTTTTTATTGTTTGGCTAAGAGTTGGTTAATCTTTTTTATGTATTTTCAAAGAACTAACTCCTGTTTCATTGAATTTTATTTTTTGTTTTTCTATTGTCTTAATTTCCACCTGGATCTAGATTATTTCTTGTTCTCTACTATTAAGGGTATTAGTTTGTTGTTGCTTCTTATTAGCTTGAGATGCACTATCATGTTATTTTTTTCTATCTCTCCATTCTTTAACGAAGGCAGAGCTATAAAGTTTACTCTTAGGAATGCCCTCATTGTATTTCATATATATTTACTTGTTGTACTTTCATTATTGCTGAATTCTAGGAGCTTTTGCTTCTTTCATGATTTTTTTTCTTAGTGACATGATCATCAATAGTGTTCCAGTTAATTTTCAAGAGTTTGAATTTTTTTCAGTTTCTTTTTAATATCTAGCTTTATTCCATTGTGGGCTTATAGAATGCATGATGTTATTTCAATTCTCTAGTATTTGCTGAGTCTTTTTGTGTCCATATGAATAGTCTATTTTAGAGAATGTTTCCTAGATGCTTTTAATTTATGGCTCAGCTACTTATTATAATATGTGTCCTTATGTAATGAAACTAATGTAATTCAGAGTTAGAATTTACCTCTGAAATTGTTAAAAGAAGTCCTATACTACAGAGTTATGAAATTCAGGCCCTATATGAAAAGTACATAGAACCATTATTATCATGTTTTTATTAATACAGTACAACTTGGTATTTCTCAAGTGAAAAAACCTCCAGTCATTTTCATTCATAAAGAAAACACATACTTGATATTTATGGTTAATTTTGAAACCTTACACATATACAATAGGCTTCCGACCACATAAATTGCTTTTTCACTTAGTAAAATAAAGCTAAAATTATACAAATATATACATACAATGACACATAACACAATACTTAAAATTAATACTCATCTTGTAACTTTTGATAGCAAGCTCTTCGGGCAACATGCCGTGGAAATAAAATGGAACTGTTAGTTGGCGTGGGTGTGTATGCTATGAAAATCATATAAAATATCAGATTGATAGTCTTGTATTTATTTTCTTTCTTAGTAGTAACTTAAAACATTGCCAATATGACTGTGAGAAAGCATTTCAAAATACAGATGGTGTTACAATCTGGAGCTCCGTATGCCAGATAATGAGAAATGCACTTTCTGTCTTCAATCTATGTTGTTACTTTGAAGTGGAATGCTACTATGATAGATTATGCAGTTATAAATTTCTCTTCATGCTGTATGTCTCCTTAAATATTTTTGATGGATTTTGTCCAGAGTTGTATATAGTTTCTTCAGGTTTCAGGCTTCCTTAAGAAATGGATTTTTGTGCTTATGGCTAGAAATAAGTTTATCAGACCAACTTTTTAGTTACATAATTAGAATTATGCTCAAAGATTTATTTATATGAATGAAGACCAAAAGGTATATATTTATTTTTCTCAATATCCAGTGATATAAATGTACAGGATATAGTTTGATGGATATATTGCTCCTGTTCTAGGTCCAAATCCTTTTTGCACATTATCCTTTCTTGTAAAGTTTAAATGAAATAGTTTATGAAACAAAAGACGAAACACCATACTATGTGGTAATAATTTACATTTTATTCCATGTATATTTCAAATATTCACTTATCTATAGAGACTATTTTGTTACATTTACATTCATACATACATTCATTAGTATATTCTTATAGTCTTGTAAAAGCCTATAAGAAGGAATTGGAATGCAATACCTTCTGCAGTTTCACATTTACAATTCTTCCTTTATATGAACATAATGAACAACTAAAAATAATCCATATAAATACATTATTAACACTGTAGATCATGAGGAAATGGTTGTCATTAAAATGATTAACATTTTTAGTTTTTTTCATATTTAATCACTAATAAAAATATTTAGGAATTATAATCCATCACAAATATTGTAATAAATAAGATTTAAAACTTTGACATGGAATTAGAGCTTCTTGATATTTCTAATTTATTTTAGACACTCATAAATATGTAGTCTTCCTAATCTAATGCCTATTTCCTTACACACTAACAAAAGCAAAATATAAATATACAAATAAATTGAAAGCAGTGACTCTGTAAGTAGGTAACTTTCACATATCTGAATTATACTTCTGGTTATTTTCTAGTATGTGACAAGAGAGTCTTAATCTACCAAGATGTTTAAATGTGCAAAAATTGAAACATGAATAAATGCACGGATACATGCTATATTTTCCTAGGTGTCTTCAGTATTTGGATATAAAATGTAATGAAAAACATTATTATTTATAGCTAATCAAGAGGACAATTGACCTGAATATGTAACAATAGAACTATGAAATTTTTAAATATACTAGATGTAACCTTATGCTTTTAAAATATATTTTATGAGAATGTAATAAAGTAACCGAATAGAGGGAATTAAATATTCTCATCCCAAAATTAAGAATGTGAACATAATTTTAATTACCATGTCAGCACAGTATAATAAATATTGCAAAGCATATGTTTTAAAAAGCAGCTAAAATATTTCTCATACAATCTTATTAATATGATTCAATTACTTAGCAAATCATTTATAAATGTTAGTAATGGAAACAGAAGATGGCCTTAATTATCAAGATGTGAATAATTAGAGTCTGTATCTTTTCTTTTCAAAGATTTAAAAAATGAAGATTTTAGTTTTTCAGTTAATTTTCTTGGCATAAAAGTCTGTGAGTTTATCATAAACAACATATATTACAGTATAAACACATCATACAACTCTGGAAATTAATGCATATGAAATTAACCATATAAATTCTTAGTTTGCAAATTTCAAAGATTAACACTCATTCAGAAAAGACTTTTTACAAGATTATAAATATGATTGATTTTAATGTGATTATACCTGCATACCTAACAATCCTTTGTTAACTATATTATTATATTTTGTTTCCTATAAGTTCATAAAAAGTTTATTAAAGGTGATGAATTTAAGAGAGAGTCATGGAATATATACAAGAGAATATTATTCTTATATAATATGACAAAAAGCTACAAATAATCCAACATTAGAAGAATTGTGTAGTTATTTTTCAAGAACTACTTTCTTTGACATCTCTATTTGTTTTCTTTCTCAGAGTTGGATTATAATTTTCTCGTATATGGAGAAATTTTTGAGAGTGCTAAAATTAATGGAGAGAAGTTACTAAATATCACCAGGAACCGACTTAATGAACTTGGCATACTCCGTGCTGACCATCAAGATATACTGTTAAAAGCTATTGCTCGTATTCACAAACAGGTAAAATGAAGAATTCTTCCCTTTTGAAAATCTGAAATTTTTTATTTTACTTCTTTTTTATTTAACAGTTTCATGCATGTATACAATGAATTTACATAATTTTTCAACTCCATATTATCCAATCCTGTCCTGTACTGCCAGTCTTTGTAGTTAACAAAAACCGAGTCATATTTATAAAGCATGCTCTTGCTTTTTATGTGGTTTTAAAAAATGACGGTTTTCTGTCTTTGAGATTTTAAGGTAGTTATGGTTGCTATGGATTCTGATTATTGGGTTTAAGATTTTTCATGAGCCACTCTCCTTCTTGTATTTGAATCCTGGGTCTGTTTGATGTGATTGCTACTTCATGCTTTACCTTGGAGATGATGTGCCCCATCAATTTTGAAAAATGCAAGGATTTTCTGCTCAAAGTAATTTTTTTCAAAAAGTGAAATTCAGAGTTAAAGAACCTAGGGACTTAGCTTACCAGTTCTTATGTAATAAAGAGAAGAAACTTCTATTCCTACTGAGGCTGAAAAAGAAACAAAGAAGGATGCTCTGCCAACTATATTAAAGTATACAAGATCCTGAAGAATGATAAATTATATAATTTCCCAATGTTTCAGGAGTACATGTTTAATTTAATAGTTTTTGTCTCACTAAGTGACTCTGGTTAGGCAACCGAGGGGTTAGGCCATATGTTATTGAATTTAAAATATTACTGTAATGAAATGCTACCATTGGTCAGAAATGTTAACATTTAACTTACAAAGAAAGAAAGGTTATGAATTAAGTCACCAAGAGGCTTTATCAGCACAGGAGTGAGAAATTATACTTACTTTAGAAATTTTAAGATACAAGTAGGTGTGGTGCTGCAGATGCATAAATTGTGGCAATTAGCAGGCTTAGGTAGGAAGATCAAGAGTTTATGAATTGCCTTGGATACAAAGTTTGAGTCCAACCTGATTTACAATACACCCTCTCATGAGCAAAGAGTAAAATACAAAACAATGGAATATATATATATATATATGTATATGTGTTTATATATGTATGTATATGTATGTCTATATATACTCATATGTACAATATATTTATGTATACATAGTATGTTTATATGTATATATGATATATAAACCATATATATATATAAAAAATTAATGCAACATTCTAGATCCATTGTGGAATATTTTGGAAGATTAAACAATTAAGGTACACATCTTCTTAGATGTGATAGAGGCCTGAGTTTTTATAGAGCTGGTTGGGAGCATTGTCTTGTGGTAAGACTATTTTGAACCAAATTCTGGAAATGAGCCAGGTATCACATTTTGACTTGACATTTGAGGCTCTCAGGATCCCACAGTGGTAACTCCATTACGATTCAATGATCAAGAGAATATGAGCTTGTAATAGAGAAAGTTATCATGGTACAGGCTATAATAATTATTTCTTAGGGATTCATTTTATTTGGGGATTATTTATTATTTGACAATTTCATAGAGGCACAAGTGAATTTAAGTCATTTTCACTTCATCTTACGCAATCACATTCCCCCTTCTATCCCATTGAAAACCTTCCTAGACACTCTCTTACCTACTCTAATGTCTTTTTGTGTGTTGACCCACCGAGAGTCATAAGGCATCCCTTATGCAATTTAGTAGGAGTTATTCATGTATGACCAAGAAAGGGTGAAAATTGAAAAAAATGAAAAAATCTTTATCATCAATGT
Organism: Typhlomys cinereus; assembly: GCA_023101885.1. NCBI lineage: Eukaryota > Metazoa > Chordata > Mammalia > Rodentia > Platacanthomyidae > Typhlomys > Typhlomys cinereus. The sequence continues at coordinate 1,992,991 of JALPQD010000180.1, forward strand.
TATAAAACTTATATCCCTTTGGCATACAGAAAAATTAGATAAATATATACACATGTTGATTATCTCATGAAAGATTAAATGAAGAAAGCATTGGATAGAAAACAAGATAAAAATAATCATTTTATCAAACTTTATGGTTATATAGAGCTCAGATATGCTTTATGTATTGCTGCAAGATGTCTATAGTTGTGGATGATAGTAGTAAAAACCTTAGAAGAGTAGATAAACTTCCTAATGACAAGAATATATTAATGGAGATCAAAAAGCTTCACATAGAGATTTGAAATAATGTCATCAACAGCACTTCTTGTCTTTCTGTAGCAGGGGATGGGTTATAAATTTGTATCCCATGCTAGAGTGGTTGATCTTAATAGAGGCTGCATGAGTTTACAATCCTACCAGCAATGCATGAGAGTTCCCTTCTCCCTGCAGCCATACCAGCATTTGCTATTGTTTGTGTTTTTGATCATAGTCATTCTGACTTGAGAGAATTAATATCTCAGGGTGGTTTTAATTTACATTTTCCTAATAACTAGATAGGTAGGATATTTTAAAAGTGTTTGTTACACATTTTAATTTCGCCTATGAGAAGTAATTGTTTTTCAGTTCAATAGCCCATCTTTAAATGGGGTTGTTTTCTTCCTTGGTATTTAATTTTGAACTTCTTTATGTACTTTGCCTTTTTACTTGATTAACAGTCTCTTTTGCTGGGCAAAAGCTTTTTTAATTTCATGTAGTACCACTTGTTTAACTATAGACACATTCTGTGCTTTTTGGGATCCTGTTGATGAAATGCTGGTCAAGGCCACTCAATTTAAAGGCATTCCCTATTTTTTCCCTGAGTTTTATATTCTCTAATTTAACATTGTGGTATTTGACCCATTGGTTTTCATGAGGGGAGATTAATAAGTGTCCAGTTTGATTCTTCTGCATGTAGATATCCAATTTTGTCACCACCATCTGTAGGAGATGCTGTCCTTTTTCCAATGGCACATATGCTTTCTTGGCACATTTGTCAAAAATCAATTGATTATAGGTAAATGTGCTTATGTTCAAGTCTCATTCTAATCCATTGGTCTATATCTCTTTTTTTTTGTAGCCAGTAATATACTGTTTTTATTACTATCATTTTATAGTAAAATTTAAGGCCTGGTATGGTGATACCTCCCACTGAGTTTTTATTTTTAGGGTTGTTTTTGTTATTCTGGGCCTTTTATGTTTCTGAATGAAATGTGAGATTGTTTTACCAGTTTCTATGAAGAATTGGATTGGAATTTTGACTGGCCTTGCATTGAATCTGCATATTGCTTTTGGTAGAATGGTGATTTTTATCAGTTAATTCTGCAGATACAGGAGCATGGGAGGCCTTTCCATCTTGAAGTTTTATTAGGGTTTTAAGGATTTTTTGTATGGATCTTTCACATCTTTGATTAGGTTTATTCCAAGGTATTTCATTTTTTTAGGGGCAATGATAAATGGTATTGTTTCTCTCATATCTTTCTCACTTTCTTTAACTTTGATATATAGATAAACCACTGATATTTGAACATTAATTTTGTATCTTGCCACTGTACTGAGCTTATTTATTAGTTCCAGGAGTTTCCTGGTCCTTGAGGTATAGTATCATGTCATCTATGAACAGGGATAGCTTGATCTCTTCTTTTCTATTGTTTTGTGGCTCTAGTAAAACTTCAAGTACAATGTTGAATGAAAGTGATAAGAGTGGCCATCCTTATCTAGTTCCTGATCTTAGTGGCAATACTTACAGTTTTTCACCATTTAGGGTGATTTTTGTCATAGGCTTGTTGTTTATAGCCTTTATTTGTTTTTTCACTCTGAAATTTCTTTTTTTTCTTCTTCTTTTTTTCATTTTATTTTTTTCACCCACACTTTATTTTTTTCCTAATCATACAAGCTCAATAGGTACTCCCTTCCTCTCTCTCCCTCCTTCCCTCCCCAGTCATATTTATTTAAATGTTCATTCCAACCTTATTTTCTCCAGGGTCTTTACCATTCAGGGATGTTGGATTTTGTCAAAAACTATTCCAGCATCAATTGAGGGAATCGTGATTGTTTTCCTTACATTTGTTTATATAATGAATTATATTTATAGATTTATATATGTTGAAGCAACCTTGTGTTTCTGGAATAAACCCAACCTGATCACCTTGGTTTGAAATGTGTCCCCCATAGTCTCATATAGTTGGGAAAGTCATGGCACCTTTGAGAGATGGAGCCATGCTGGAGGAAGACAGTCACAGAGAGTAGGCCTTGAGGTGTATTTGTCCCACCATACCTTCAGGAGAGGTCTGCTCTTACAGAAGGCAGTGTTACAGTTTTCAGCATTCAGATGGGTGTGAGATAGCTGGTCTCTAGCTTCTGCCAGTCCACCATGCTTTTTCTGCCACAATAGGACAATTTCTACTCTCTGGAACCATAAGCTGAATAAATCTCCCTTTGTCCCTTAAGTTATTTGACTTCGGGTATTATGTCACAGAAACACAAAGAGTAATCAGAACAGAAATTGGTACTGAGAGTGTGGTATTACTATGAGATTGAGTATAAGGTACCACAATGTGAAGTGCTTTAAAGTTGAGAGAAATTGGTAGCCTGTGCTGACACTTTAATGTTAGACTGAGTATGATGTGCATAATGAGATGGCAATGAGCCTGTGGGGTCCTTTGGTAGAGTGCCATGGTTTGAAATGTGTCCCCTATCGTCTTTTATGTTTGGGAAGGCCATGGCACCTTTTAGAGGTAGATCCTTGCTGGAGGAAGGCAGTCACAGGAGTGGGCCTTGAAGTGGATTAGTCCCACCCTATCTCTAGGAGAGGTCTGCTCTTACAGCAGGTAGTCTTACAGCTCTCAACCTCCTGGATGGATATGACATCGACTCCAGCTTTTTCCAGGCTGCTATTCCCTTTCTGACATGAAAGGACTGTTTCTCCCCTATGGAACTATAAACTGAATAAATCTCCCTGTCTCCCTTAAGTTGCTTGACTTTGGGTATTGTCTTGCAGAAACACAAAAAGTAACTAGAATAATAGTGGATTATCTTTTTGAATCTAGTTTGATAAAATTTTATTGAGTATATTTGTGTCTGTGTTCATCAATGAAATTGGCCTACAGTTTTGTTTTTTTTCTGATGTTTTTATTTGTTTTTGGGGTCAGTGTAATGTTGGCTTCATAGAAAAAGTTTGGAAGTGTTCCTTCATTTTCTATTTTGTAGAATAGTTTAAGGAGTATTGGTATTAATTGTTCTTTAAATGTCTTCTAAAATTCTGCACTGAATCCATCTGGTCCTGGGCTTTTTTTTTTTTTTTTTTTTTTTGGTAGGGAGGTTCATTATTACTATTTCAAATTTGTCCCTTGTTAATTTAAATAATTAAATTTCTCATTAACTTTGGTATGTTGTATGTGTTTAGAAATTAGCCCATTTCTTTGTGATTGTCAAATTTGTTGGTGTATAAATTTTTAAAGTACGACCTTATAATTCTCTGAATTTTCTTGACCTCTGATGTGATAGTTGCATTTTTATCTCTGAGTTTATTAATTTTATTTTTTCTCTTTTAGTTTTGCTTAATTTGGCTAAGGGTTTGTCAATTTTTTAAGCTTTTCATAGAACCAGCTTTCTTTTGATCTTTTTTGTCTCAATTATTTCTCATCTCAACCTCCTAATTTCTGCATATCTTCTTTTGGAGTTGGTTAATTCTTTTTCCTCTAAAACTTTAAGCTATGTAGTTAAGCTACTCCTGCTTGTTACCTACTTGAGTTTTCTTACAGTATTTTCAACCATCCTTTGACCCTGAAATTGAGCCTATCTTTCACACTGTTATATATTTCTTAGAGTTAGCATACTGGTGGGCATGCTTATAATCCATGCTGTTGGTCTGTATCTCTTGATTGGGGCGTAATCATAGTTAGGCACAGGTGTCAATGTGATAAGTGAGAGTTTGAGCTCTGTGCACATGTGTAGAGAATTAGTTTTTTAGTTGAGCCCAGAGCAAACCTGCAGGAGATCGTCTAGCTGATGGGGAAAGCACATCCCATGATGGGTAGGACCAGGCCCTGGAATAAAATACAGAGAGCTGATTGAGAAAGTTGGCATCCTTGTATATACTTGGCCAGAGAGGCTGGTCTGGCAACTGAGGATCATTCCTCTCTCAGCCATTATGTAGAGATGGTGTGGCCAGTTCCCTCAGCCCTGGTGCTAGTGTGAGCTCTCCTGATAAGATGGACAAACAACTGTAACCAGGACTCATAAGAGAAAAATAAACCCCTGTTTTCTTAAGCCATTTGATGATGATTTTATCTGCAACCATGCAGGCTAACTACTACAGAATTTGGTACCTGGGAAGTGGGGTGCTGCTGATAAATCTGGCTATGTGGATGTTGTGGATTTTGAAAATTTTTGTTGGAGAAATTTGGAAATGTTTGAAGATTTTTCAGATGCAAAATGTTTGGGCCCAGTTTGTGATGAAGGGAGCAAGGACTTTGATGAAGTTGAATGTAAAGATATGTTGGTAGCCATGAGACTTTGAATGTGGAAATGGAAAGCAACAGAACAGTTGCCACTGTTGGAGAAATGAACATCAGTGATAGAAAACATAGTGATTTGCACTGGCACATTGGAAAACATAAATATCACCACACGATGATTTCATCCTTTGAAAACCCAGATTCTTTAAGAGATAGAAAGTCCAAGCTTAAGCTGGGCTTAGTCCTACCCACCATTTGGAAGTTTTGGCTACCTAGAAAGAGGCTTTTCCAGAGTCAGCACAGGAAAGTTGGTACAGTTGTGGTTCAAGTGGACCAACCTACGTTTCAACCTTGCTGCAGAATATAGCAGCATCCCCCACGTGGTACTGGTTTTGGTGTATGATTGAAGGGTTCATGGAGAGCAGCAAAAACTTGGCACCAAGTGGTAAGTAAAGAGTTCCTGCAAGAAAAGGTGAAGCTTATAGCTGCAGAGGCAAACCCAAAGTGTTGTTGGAGATCCCAGAACCATGGGATGTATCGTGAAGATAGCTGTGATTGTAGATTCCTCCTGGTTCAGAGGAACTCTGCTTCTACAACTATGAGCTGCAAACAGGGACTGGGAATGTCTACAATCTTTGAGCCACCATGACTATGTGATGAGGAACAGAAGATTAACCCTGAAGTACAGGATGCAGTAATTGATTTGCTGGACTTTGGTCTTAACTTGATGTTTTCTCATTGTCACAGTGATTCTATTTGGGATATTTAAAGAAAGACTTTCAACTCCAACATTTCAATAACTGAACTTTTAATAGTTGACAGGTTAAATTGGATTATTGAAACTTTTAATTTTGGATCTTTAGAATTATAAATAACTTTTAACACCTATGGGGACAAGGATTTTACAGTTTAAAAGTGCTATGTTTTTGTGTCAAATCAACAGGCAGTGTAGTGTCATAGTTACGCACAGGTGTCAACTTGATAATTGAGGGGCTGAGGTCTGGGCACATTTGTAGAGAATTAGTTGCTGAGTCAAGCCCAGAACAAACCTGCAGGAAATTATCTGGCTGATGGAGAAGGCTTAGCCCCTGGTGGATGAGACTAAGCCCTGGAATAAAATACAGAGAACTGTCTGAGAAAGTTGGCATCCTTGTGTACACTTGGCCAGACATGCTAGTGTGGCAAGTAAGGATCATCCCTCTCTTAGTCATTATGTACAGATGGTGTGGCCAGTTCCCTCGGCCCTGGTACTGGTGTGAGTGCTCCTGCTAACATGGAGAAAGAACTTTAACCAGGAATTGTAAAAAACAAATAAATAAATAAACCCTTTGTTCCCTTAAGCCATTTGATGGTGATTTTATCAAGAACCATGCAGGCTAACTGCTATAGGAGTTAATCCCATTGAAGCTTAAAGTTATGATTAATAAGGTTTTGTTGATTCCTGCCTTTTAAAAATTTTTTTCTTTTTTTTGTGCTATCAGCTCTGCCCGGTAGTTGTATAGGTTTTATTTTTCCCTTCTATCATCTTTTTTGATCACTTTCTTCTGTTTTGAGAATTTTTCTCTAGTATTTTCTGCAGACTTGCTTTGGGAGATAAGAAGTTTATTTTTCTCAGAAACAGTTTTCTTTCACCTTCAAGTGTGACTGATAGTTGTTCTGGATATAATAGTCTGGGTTGACATTTGTAATCTTTCATGACTTGAAGAATGTCTTTCCAAGCTTTTCCGACTTTTACTACTGTCATTGAAAAGTCAGTTGTTATTCTAACAGGCTTGCTATTACATGTGACTTTTTTTCCCCAGTCTTAAAACTTTCAGAACATTCTCTTTGTCCTGTATCTGAAGTGTTGTTATTTGCCTTGTTGTGCTCTATTTTGGTCATATCTGGATAGTGTATGATATGCATCTCGTAATTAGATGGGATACTCTTAGATGTGGGAAGTTCTCATTTATGATTGAAAGATCTGAGCTGGAGTGTTTTCTTGCTCTGTGATTCCATGAATACATAGGTTTGGCTTCATGATGGTGTTACACAGTTCTTGAGTATTCCTTTTATTTTCTTTTTAGCACTTTGAGCTTCCAGATTATTGCTTTTTTGACTGGTATCCATGAGCCTATTATTATTGTAATGCACTGTAGGGGGGTTGGTATTTTTTTGTAGGAGATATGTTTTCCTGGAACTTACTATATTTTGCAGTTTTATGATGTGACTTGGGCTTTTTCTGTTAAATCTGTGATTGCTTTCTTTAGTAGATGTCTTTGACTCTCCTGAGTCATATGAAGCTGTCTGACTTTGACTGCTGTTTATCATCAGGTGTTAAATATGAATCCACATTTTAAAAATTAGCTAAACAATGAGTAGAAATGAATTGAGTTTTCATTTGTACCTACAGTTTTAAGTCTTTGGTTAAGAAAATAGTCCATGTGTTGTTAAATCTTAATAGGAGTTTTAGGCACTTACATAAGTTTCTTCATTTTCTGAAAAGTAAGAAATCATTTACTGACATTTATTCATATATAATTACTTTCTCTAGATTACCTCAAACCATCAAGAAAAAGTCAATGTGCTTGCCATCAAAGCATAGAAGTTCAAAAATCTATTTTAACTGACTTTGCCATTTCTTATTACTAGATTTTTCTTTTTGTGCTGATTAATAGGAATAATCCTTGACAAAAATAGTAACAAAGGAAATGGAAGATTCCTGGTACTATAGATGTGTATAGATGGGTACATGTGGATTTCACAATATAGTATAATTTAATGAAGATACGCATTCATGGGCTTTCATTTAGATTTTATATCAGTCAATTAATAAATATTCCATGTTATATAATTACATTTTACTTTTTTGATGCTGATTACTGATGAGCACAATATGGTAGTGTTATTGTGAGTAGGATTTTTGTTCTGTCACGATGAAGTCATATCTTTATCAGAGGACTAGAGAAGTTTGTTTTTCTGAAAATAAGTTCTAGAATAAGATGTTTCTTATCAGTATAGCACATCACTATAATTACTACCAGTGCCACTTCGAGTATTTGTAATCTGTGCAAAAAAAGCTTGTGGATTTACAATCTATTTTAATAAAAGTGTTATTTGGTATATAATCAGTAAAAATAATTTTAAAAAATCAATAATAAAATGATGAGAATCATTCAAAACCCCATATATAATGCTAACAGTTATATTTTCTTGTATATAAAACTAATATATTTCTGTGTTCTTTCCTGAAGTAATCCATAAGCATGATTAATGCTTAAATTTGAGGTGGCCTCTATCATATCTCTCATAATATTTTAAGAAATCTAAATTGTGAATTTTGGGGGATTTGCGTTGTAGAAATTGTCAAAAGGTGTGTGTTATGTATTGATGGATTAAGTATTATTATTTAGAACATTAAAAATTTCTGAAAATTACTGAATAAAATACATTATTATTCTTTCCTATGGCACTACTGGTCAGTTCTATATAGGTATCTCGTAAAACTTGGAAGATTTAGGCTGCAGAGATGTCTTACGTGTTAAGACTCTGCCTTGCAAACAGAAGTTCTGAGTTTGGTTCCCAGGTCTCATGTAAAAACTCAAGACAAAAGCAGCAGGCTACAGCCTGCACCTTTGGCATTGGTGGGCAGAGACTGGGAAATCCTAGAACAAAACAAAAAAGAGGTAGAAGCAATCCAGGATGATTTCCAAAATTACCCTTGGTCTTCTACAGGGACACACAGTGCCCTGTGATACACACACACACACACACACACACACACACACACACACACACACACTTACATAAATAAAGTTTAAAAAAACCTGTAAGATTTTAGTAAATCATTAGACATTTTAAAAGTTCATTGGTCTTCTACAGGGACACACAGTGTCCTGTGATACACACACACACACACACACACACACACACACACACACACACACTATAAATAAAGTTTAAAAAAACCTGTAAGATTTTAGTAAATCATTAGACATTTTAAAGGTTCATTTTGTTGTATTACTTCTCTTGAAATACTAAGTAAAAGATTGGAATTAACTAACCTTATTTTCCATGGCAGACTTATGTAAAGTAAATTAAGACATATCTAGTGAAATCAGGCAATCAAACAGTATTCGAGATAGTGAAGCAATTCTCCTTAATATTGTGAAATTCAGAAATTACTATACAGCTTTTTTTTAAAGCACGGCCTGTTCTGTGTGTCCCATGTTGCTGTAACAAATGGTTGCAAATTTTAAGTATGTTAGAAGAATGGAATGTGATTTAAATGATGACAAAGCAGATGGTTTATTGCTCGGCACTTGGAAGGAAAGATCAGTAACTGTCTTAGTTTCAAGATCTAACTTCATTCAAATAAATTTAATTGCACTGAGATTCTTTGAGTTATCTCAGAACACAATTAAAAGTATTTTCCACCTCAGACTCATAAGCCTTTCTAATATTTACATTGTTCTTATTGAAATATTTTTTGCTAGTGTTTCTTTATCATTATAATGGATTATATTTCAGTAGCCTCAAACAAACTTATTAGAAAAAATAAACATTTTATTTTTTATATGCTGAGCAACATATAGGAATGTGTTAATGAGTTGAAAACAGTTAGAAACTGACAATATAACGAATAAAATAAACCTATAGAACCTTAAATGAAGTGGGAAAGAAAAATATTTAGATATGAAAATGAATGTTTTATAACATAATAATATGAAAATTGTTAGAATTGTTACAAACATAACATGCTTTTTAAGCAATCTTTTTCTTTTCATTCTGTGTCTCTAGTTTAAAATTTATATAAAATCATCACTTTAATATATCTAAGTGCTCTCAGTCAAATAACTTATCTGTTAATTATTTTCCTTTTTAAGTTAATTTAACAGTTATACAAATTGGTTCCAATATGACATGTTAATATATGAATATTGCATACTTTAATCATATCCATATCTTATATAATTTTTAGTATTCATTATTGCTATTTTATGTTTGATTGTTCTTTATCTTTCTGTGTTTGTGTTTTTCAACATTGGAGGAGAAATATACCCTGATATAATTATACAACTTTGCAATCCAACTTATCCTTTTCTGATCTTTCTTCTACATCTCATTTGTCTAGTTCTATTAATAGAAAATAAGGTTAAATAAAAAGAAAAAATGTGTAAAATGAAAACTAATATTTTATCAACTGCTTGAGTAAATATTTGGTTCCAAGTAGCAGATTATATGAAAAATAAACACTAAGGAAATTTATGCTGTTATCTTACTGTGTAATATACCATTTGCACAACCTTCAGAGTAGAAAAATTTTTCAAGTTCATTCATAGCTATTCAAATTCCAGAATGGGTGGCTGGTTAATTTTATAGACTCTGAGGTAAGTTACAGTTGTGTTGGGGGACTTGAACTATTTGGACAGCTGCTGGAAATGTCACTCTATTAATAGCAAGACATGTGTCTGACTATGCCTACCATTCCCTGCCTTCACTACTACTTGCTAACTATAAGATGACATGGTAACTCTCCCAAAGCTTCTGTCACTTTTAAATAGTTAGTTCTTTGCATTTGGAATAGAAACACTATTCATATGGTTTTCTTTTCTGAGAGATGAGATTACTAAGGGAATGGTTCAAGTCTACAGACTCAGGTGAATTTTATCTTTGGGTATTGGGGTGGAAACTGAAAACATATACAAATTATTTCAGGACTAGAATCAGTAGTCTTGATTAGGATATACTTGAAAAGCTGTGAATAATATTTTTTCATTAAGAATTGTTTTGCAAGTTTTTTTTGAATATAGATACTTTACAATGTATAGACATATTGATTGGACATGAATTTAACCTCATGGATTCATTAGTGACTAAATGTGTTAGTATTAATTTATATAACTAAATTTAATTTCCATAGAAATAGAACTCAAATGTCCTAGTTATGTATTTAATCTTCTTGTTAAACATATTCATTTGAAATTCATTGCTCATATTCTTTGGTTTTGGTTGTTTTCATAAGTCATCTTGTTTTTTTTCTCCACTTTTAGAGCAAAGTTGAAGAACAAGTTATGCAGCGAGAAGATAAGGTAAGAAAACAATGGTGACAACAATGAAAATTTTACTGAAGTAATTTAAAGAAAATAATTCTTAACATTAAGTACTGAACTGTGATCATGTGGTTATTCTCTGGTTTGTAAATTCTTGGTTCAAAATAGAGTTAATAAGATGTTTCAGGGTCATTATTATTTACAGCTGCTTACATTGTGGAAAAAGTATATCAAATCTTTTCAGTATGTGAGCTGTCCAGATGGAAATATCTCTATGAATTTGGCTCATATTGCATGGAGACTAAAAAATGCTTTTTCTTTAAAAGTTCTAGCACGTGATCTGTTTTGGCCAAGGGATTTTGCATGTTGTGTCAGTTTGATACATCGTTCTCTCTTCTCTTCTGTATTGTTAAAGCTGTGTGTATTCTTATACATTTATGATGTATATTTTATATTATATAAGATTGTTATCAGTTATTCCTGCACAAAACGATATTTTGTCTTTGGGTACAATGTATGAAAGTTTCTAAATAATAGATATTTTAATATATTTTTCATTTTGTAAGCAGTGTATCTGTTTACTAAAGATATCCTTTGTAAGTAAAACTACAGGAGGATCGATTTTTCTGCTACTATAATTAGTAGAAAGAATCATTAAACATAATTAGTTACTCAAGGCATATATGAAAAGGAGTGTAAGGGATAATTTATATATTGCCTTATAGCCAATCAGTGTAGATTTTATGTGTGTGTTTTCACACTTTAAGGATTTAAAAGATAGCAATAACATCTGTAGGGAAATAGATATTTAAATGCACAATTAGAAAATCTAATATTTATTATTGGTAGTGAATAGGATCAGTATACTTTATGTAGTCTAATTTATGAATAGTGGCATTGTTTTACAACTTTTAAAATTTAAAATACGTGTTTTTCTTAAAGTCTCATCTTAAAAATTCTCATTTTTTCTAGTTTGTCACTTTAAACCTATTTCTGTGGTTTACTTTTTAGTTCCTATAGCAATTTTAATGGGAAAACAAAAAGAAATTATCTAATCTAGGGATATCAAGTGAAATTTTACTAAGAGACTATTTTGAACATTTTTTGAATTATGTTAATTTGTCAACAGATGTTTCTGGTTATCCATATTGTTTAATTTTAATGTAAGGGTGACATTGGATTTAGTAAATTAGTAGATTAAAGAAATCCTGACTCTAAGTAATTCAGCATGCAATTTCAGAGTGCAAGTTCTGGAGTCAAGCTTCTTAAAAGTTTACATTTCAGATGACAGTTTAGTAAGTGTAACTTTGTCCACAAATGTGACTCGGAGCTTATGTAGGTTTAACTGCAAGTGCTAAAAGAAAACTTGTAAGCAGTACCTGAGGCAATAATATTGGGCTTTTTATATATGGATTTGAAAAACTGTTAACTTTGGCTCCTTGCCTCTACTCACTTTTCTTCCTTTGCTAACTCTTCTATTTTCTTTCTTTCTTCCCCTTTGTTTTTTCTCTTACTGCCATTATTGTTGTTAGACTTATTGTAATAGTCTCTGGCTTATTACTGCAGATTGTACTGCATAATTTACTGTAATTTTTGGTGAGGATCTTTATCTTCTTTATCATCCTTTTTTAAAAAATCTAACAGATAAAACTCAGACTGTTAAATCTATCACTAAAACATCCTTAAGGGTTTTAATATCTGTCCTTAATCCTAGCTCTCCTTTTCATTTTTTCTTTTCTACTTCATTTTTTTTTCTACTTCATTTCTGGAAATCACATCCATATAAAGGAAAGTGTTAAGCCATCTTGAGATCTTATTATAATAATAAAATTAAAATATTAGCAGATTTCATGTTTATACATTTATCACTTTAAAAATTATAAATAGCACTGGAGAGATGGCTCAGGAATTAAGCCTTTGCTTCACAAGCAAAAGGACCTGAGTTCAGTCCCCCAGAGGAAATGTCCAATGCCTATACTTTGTGCTTTGGAAGATGGAGCCTGGGAAACCCCATGGTGAAGTAATAGGAGGATGTTTCTGAAGTCACCCTTGGGTCTCCACCCCTCTTCTACACCCACATGCATCTACACATACCCACAGGCAAAAAAAGTAAATAAAATACATTTACATATTTATGTATACTTAATCACATATATATGCACATAATTTATTTTTATTCTTGACACTTGCATATATGAATACAAGGAATATATTTCATATTCACCACTTAGTATCCACTCTCATCCCCTCTCTTTTTACCACTACGTATTTTTTCCTTTTCATCCAAATATTCTCCTACTTTCATGTGTTATTGCATTTGTCTCACTATGTTTTATCTGGTATGTACTGACAAGTGTCTGAGTAATTTCTGGGGCATGGATGACTTACCAGTGGGGAAATCATTGAGGAAAGTAGCTTACTTTCTCCTGTGTAGCATTACAGTTTAGTAATCTCTTAGGGAGCTATAGTGTCTCTGGAGATATTTCCCATTCCATAGAAAAATGTTGATAGGTGAAATATTGTGCACATAATGTTGAAGTAGACATTTCTACAGTGAGTTCTTGGTTGTAGCAACCCTGTCCTGTCCAGAGAATACTATCTGGCAGCATTTCTCCTCACTCTGTTTCTTACAATCTTACCACCCCCCCTCTTCTACGAAGTTCTTTGAGTCCTAGAATGAGAGGTCATTTAGGGCCAAGCAGTCCATAGTCACTTATTCTCTGTACTTTGACTAGTTGTGATTTTTCTGTATTAAAAGCCTTCCATTGAAAAATGTAACTTCCTGGTGGAGGGCTGGAAATTGTTCTAAGTATCTGGACATGATGATAAGTGCTTAGATAACAGTTTACCAGCAAATGGTAATAGTTGATTCTTGCTGGTTCGTTCCCACCTTGAGTCAATGATCTCTCCTTTCACAAATTTTTGCCCTATTCTACAGTACCAGATAGGTGCTATTCCTTGTCACAAGCAGACCTGAAATCCAATTAGAAAGTAGTAGGCTGATGCCCTACCATTTATGCCATTATACGAATGATCACTTGTTACCTGAGTGGTTGTTAGTGTAGTTTGAGGCATTAACAGATGGTTGAGAATGTTGATTGCCTTTCTCCACCAGCAACCAGCATCATACTTTCTTTTACTATGGAAGTTGATCAGCAAGGCTAAGGTTGCAGATCAATTCCAACTTTTATCCATGTCCTGTGATCCATTTGTTTGTTGTTTCAGGTTCTGGAGTTCATATAAGAGCAATTTCAAAAATCTATGTTGTTTTTAGCTTTGCCATCTCTCTGACTGATAGTTCATTAGGAGAGTCTCATATCTGTTCTTTGAATTTTGTTTACCCGCCTATAGTTCTGGTAGGAGCATCTCAAGGAGGTTTCTGTTATCCTTCTCCTCTCTGTGTTCTTTTGGGTTGTGTATATTTGTTAATAGTTTTTCAAATACTTGTAATATGAATTGTTTCTGTCTAACAGCATCATATATCTTTAATGCTATTTCTTTCTTTCTATCCCCTCCTGAACCCTATCCCTTCATTACCATCTGCCTTTAAGCCTTTCTCCCATTGTTCCCCTTTCCATCTTCTTGCAGCCCAATTCATTTGTCTCCTCTCCTTTAAGGACATTCCCCTCCCATCATCTCCAACTCCCAGCTTATGTTCCCTTTCTAGACTTTTTTTTTTAAATCTCCCTTCCATTCCTAGCAATTTCCTTTCATTCCTGCTAGTCCTTTTTCTAGATTCATGGCTTTTATTTGTTTTCTAATTCATTTGGCTTAATTGGGCCCATCTGTGTGACCACTGAATCGGATCTATTCATTAGAGCTTGGTGGGTCACTAGTGAGCATACAGACAAAGGCAATACCTCCCCCTCTCTCTGTATTTATCAGTAGCAACTAGTTCAATAGTCAAGTATAGGGCCACTTCAACTTCTCCTCCACACATACCTGACTATTAAAGGGCCTTCTTGTTCAAATCCACTGCAACATTAGCAGCTACTGTGAAACCATGATTACAATATTTGTGTCATCCTCAGATTTAGGCATTTCATAGCCCTTTTCCTTTTTTTATTATATTTTTTCCCAATCATACAAGCTTAATAGGTACCCTGGTCCCCTCTCTCCTTTCACCCCTCCCCAGTCCCCCTTGCACCCTCCCTCCCTTTTCCCCTTCCTTTTACCCCCTCCCTCCCTTTCTCCCAGTGCCTTACCCTGCTCCCCTTCCCATTCCCTGGAGCATCCTTTAGTGTGAATGTCAAACTTCCTTCTGAGTCCTCCACTCTAGTGAGGTGTAAGGACTCAGTCACAGCCCTTTTTCTTAACTTTGATTCCTACATTCTATCCATCCCTTCTTTCAGTGTTCCGTGAACCTTAGAAATGACGATATATATATATATATATATATATATATATATATATATATATATATATATAATCTTGTTTAGAGTTCATCACATATTCTCAGCATCTTGACCCAGTCAGGAGTTTCTTAAATTGCCAATCACTGAAAAAAAAGATTCTGTGATTATAGCTGAGGGTATTCTGTGGGTATTTCCAGGAACATTTAGAAGATAATATGATGCTGTGTCAATTTAGGTAAAATGGTATGCCGTTCTCCCCTAGTGACTGGGTCCTCTACTACTGTGGGTTTTTGATCAGGTTTACTGTGCCATGTATAGATTTCCTCTTGTGGATAAGTCTTAAATTTTGACCTGAGTGGTTCGTTACCTCACGGCCCCATAACAGCATTATACTAACTCACAAATGGTCATATGTTGCCTGGCAGGTTGGTATCATAATTTGGATGTGCATTGCTGCATAAGACTTTTGATGTCTTTTCTTTTGGAGTACCATACTCTGTATGGTACTTTCTTGCCTTATGAGTACTATCCATCAGAGAGGAAATTTCCAGCTCAGTTCCATTTTGATTTCTATACATTTTGGAACCAATGTGTGTGGTGTCTACATTAACATGGTCTCATCATCTAATTCTAGTGGACAACCAAGAAGAATGGCAAGAACCTATATTGTTTTGGTAATCTCTTGGGTCTCTCTGACCAGCACTTCACTTTCATAAAGGGGATAGTGAAACCCTGGCATTTATAATAGCCCATATTATATGGAATTTTTGATAGCCCATAGCTTTTAATCATAACAGTCCCTTTTCAAAGAGATTCTTTTTTTATTTTTCCACTCATTCAAAGTTGACAAGTAGCCCATTCCCCTTCCTCCGTCCTCCCCTCCCTAGACCCCCCCTCGAGCCAAGGGCAGTGCAGGAGCAGCAAAACTGAAAAAAATCAACAAATCAAAAAGATTCTTAATAGAGACATTAGTAAGTTTTAGTATAGAGAGTAATAATTAAGATAAGACTTTTCAACCTGCAGATTGTATGGAGATATTATCCTAAATAATAATACAAAGATTGGCAAGCATGTATGTTTAGGGAAATAATGACCCATCATACCCTACTCTATAGGTTTGTAAGGGAGAATTAACTGAAAATTAATTATGGATATCTGTAATGCTTTGGAGCTTCAAGAATAGAAGCTGTACAGAATTCAGTATAATTGTCCAACTCTTCGCATGATTCCAAAGAAACCATTGTTGGCCTTATATACAAGGTCATTTCTTAGACTCCTTTTTTCTCATGTTTTTGTTATTGCAGCATCTTGTAGCAAAGAAATTAAAGCACCGTTACTATGATTTTTGTGAAAAGTAAAAGGGTGAAGCCATTTGTACGTGTCGAGATCATTGTACTCGTTCTTTTTTACATGCATGTTAATAAAAATGAAGGAAAGACTAAGGAAGTGACTCAGTGGGTAAACTGCTAAATCAGCATGAGGACTTGTGTTCAGCTTTCCAGCATCCACATGCATTTTTTTAAAAAAAAGCTGGTCATGTTAATGCACATCTGTAGTTCCAATGCTAGGGGACAGGAACAGGCAGTTCTGATGGTTTACTGGCCAGCCAGTCTATACAAAATGGTGAGCATCAGAGTTAGTGAGAAACTTTGCTTGAAATAGGATCAAGACATCCTGACATTAACCTGCGCATCCATGTGTACCTGCACAGTCAAGTATATTCATATGTGCATGTGCATATATGCTTACACTATACTGTAGTATATACACACACACACACTGTTTTATGTTTTACTTAGGGGTATGTGTGTGTGTAAAAGGGGATACTTGAATGTGCATGCCTATAGATCTCCAAGAGTGACATCAGGAATCATTGTGGATTGCGTTATCTCCTTACTGTTTTTCTTTGGAGTTTCCTAGGCCCTGCCATCCAAGGGTGGAAGTGCAGGCTACCATTTCTGCCTGGCATGTTTATGTGGGATCTGGGCATCCAAACTTAGGTCCTTTGGCTTGCAAGGTCAAGACTTTAATTCATAAGCCATCTCCACACTCCTAGCACACACTCCTTTTTTTCAAATGAGTAGAAGTATAAAGCAGTATTAATATGGAAATGCTGATTGGTTGATAAAGATTCATAATACAGTTTTAATATGCATCTCCCTGAAAGTTAAAGTTTTTGGATATTTATTAGTCATTTATATTTTGCACAGTTCATTAGCCTATTTCTTATTATTTTGGGGGGGATCTTTCATGCTGCTTATTTAGTCCAGCTCTTAATTTTCTGTGTGATGTACATATTCTTTTTGTTTTGTAGACTTCTTCACTCTGGTTAATGCATACATTGCTTTATAGGAGCCTTTTAATTTCATATATCTTTTTATCAAATCTTTGGATTTTTTCATGTCCTATTGGAGTCCCCTTCTAAGTAACTATTTCTTAACCCTAACTTTATTATTTTGTGACCATGGGCAAGTTACTAAACTTTTGTGATTTTCACTTTCCTCATCTGCTAAATTGAGATGATACCTCCCAATTATTATGAAACTCACAAAGAGCTTAAATGAATATTCAGTCTGTAGCGGATATAATTCAACAGTTATACCTGAAATTGTAAAGCTTTATTTGATTGATTATATTTCATTTTAAGTAAATATCAATTATTGTTAAATCAGGGATAACTTTATTTTGAATTCATATCTAGAGCCAAATAATTGTATTTCACAAAGAAAAAATGACTAAGTTCATTTTTCTATCATTAATGTATCAAATTAAAATTATTGGCATATATAATCTAAGAACATATTTGCATTGGCAACTTTTTTATTAATTAAATTTGTTCTCTGATTATTTTAACTTGTTACACTCTTTTATCACTCTCTAACCTCTTACCTTTATCAAAACACCTTTCTCCCTACATAACCCTTTATCTTGTTTCTGTCTTTTAATTTTGATCTTAACCAGGGCTACTGTGTTACCACAGGGATGAATCTATCCAATGGAGTCTGATAGGCTCACCAGTGGGTAGACATCTGAATATAATGACAATCCTTCCTCCAGAATCCTGAATCAGTAGTAGTGGGAGTTCAGCAGGGAGGATAAGACTCCAGGAAACCCACACAAATCCAGGACTATCTGTCGACAGGTCCAGTATAGCAAAACACAGCTGCTGTAAGTCCATGATTGCAAGGGGTGTCCCCTAGCCAGGATATAACACTAATCAGCCCTTCTCTCTGTCTTCTGGCTTTTGCATTCTTTTTACCCCTTCTTCCATGATATTCTTTGAGCTTTAGAGAGAGTGATATAAAAGTCCTATTTAGAGCTGACAACTCAACTGCCAATTATTCTCAGCACTTCAAGCAGGCACGGTTCTCTGCATTTACCGCTGTTCGTTTACAGGGTAAGTTCTCTGAATAAGGTTGAAAATATTATTTGTCTATGGGTATAAACATATTTACAAAGCTGGTTGACAAACATGTCTATTTAGTTTAGAATTGGTAGTATGCTGCTCCTGAAGGCATGTGACCTCTCCAGCTATGGCTTTTTATCTTTTTCCATTTTCATGTGTGTATGTATGTTTGCATGCATGTGTTTTTATGTATTCATATATGTGTGGTTGCACAAGTGTATGGAAATGTGCATGCACTTGTGTCTTTTTGTGTGTGTGTGTGTAAGCCTGAGCTTGACACAGGGAATCATTGTCAATCACTTTCCCAACTTATTCTTTCTGAGACAAGGATTTTTTTTAATATTTTTTATTATTTCCGCTCATACAAACTTGGTAGGTACACCGATTCCTCCCTCCCTCCTCCTCCTCCTGGCCCCCCTGCTCCCCCTCCCCTCACTCCTCCCTCCCCATTCCCCAGTGCCTCCCCCCCAATCCCCGGAGAATCCTTTAATATGCATGCCAGGCTCTCCTCTGGGCCCTCCTCTCCGATGATGTACAAGGACCCAGTGTCATTTCCCTGAACCCTTTCCTGTGTTCCCCTTAAGCATAGGAACACTACTGTGGTTGTCAATCCCTTGCCTCCAACCATCTTGGTGCCTTTAACAAATGCTAGACTTTGTGGGGTCAATAGTGTGTTGGACATTGCGCAGGGCATGCAAAGTCCAATTATGATTGCTTCGGCCCTAACTTGTGTGGAGTATCTTGCATATCATTACTCCTCCCATCCTTGTGCTCTTACAATCTTATGTATTTCTGGGTCTGGGTTAGCTCATTGAATATGATTGATTTTTTTTTCCAGTTTTTCATTCATTTACCTGAAAGTTTCATCATTTCATTTTTTGCAGCTGAATAAAATTTGATTCTGTATATATTTCATATATTCATTATCCATTCATCCACTGATGCACATATAGGCAAATATCATTTCATAGAAATGAGCATGGATGAGCAAGTATCTCTGGAGTGGGATATAGAATCTTTCAGTTTTATATCCAGGAATTGCATAGTTGTGTCATTTCTGTTTCAAGATTTTTGAGAAACTACCTCACTGTGTTCAATAGTGGGTGTAACAGTTTGCCCTTCCTCCAATAGTGAAAAAGGATTACTATTTTCCCACATCCCCCCCAACATTTTCTGTCTTTAGATTTCATGATGGTAGTTATTCTGACTGGGATGGGATAGTATTTCTCTAGTTTATGATGATGTTGAATATTTTTTAAAGTGTTTCTGTTTCTTTTGATAACTCTTCATTCACAAGTATAGTCTGTTTGGTCTATTTCATTGATGTTTTGTGTTTTTGTGCATTTCTTTGTGTATACTTGATATTAATACTCTTTTGAATGTTAAAATTTTTCTCCTTTTCTGTGAGCTCCATTTTCATGCTGCTCGTCATTTCTTTTTCTGTCCAGAGTCTTTTGAGTCCCATGACATTCTGTCAGTCAACTGTAGGCCTGATTACCTATTTAGATAGTCATTAACTATGTTTATATCACATAGGATACTTCCTATCATTATTTTTAGCAATTTTCAAATTTTGTGATTTATATTGATCTTTTTATATTTGAAGTTGATTTTTGTGTGCAGGGTGAGAGGTGATATCTATTTGCATCCTGCATTTGTTGAAGATGCTGTCTTTTTGCAAGTGTTTATTTTGGCATTTATAAATAATTTGAAGGCTATAATTAAATAGACTTTTATCTTAGTTTCCATTTTTCTAATCTATTGATCTATGTGACTGTTTTTGTTACAATAACACATAGCTTCTATTATTTTAACTCTGTAGTATAACTTGAGGTCAGGTATGATTATGCTTCCAGCATTATTTTTTTGCATGGGATTGTTTTGGTCATTTGGTTTTTTTTTGTGATTCCATGTAAATTTAAAGATTGTTTTTTCTATTTCTGTGAAGAGTTGCATGTGGATTTTTATTGACCTTGCAAGTTTGGTAGATTGATCATTTTCACAGAATTCTTGGTTGTGGGTATGGGAGAGTTTTCCATCTTTTCTTTTTTTTTCGATTTCATTACTCAGAATTTTAAAGTTTTCATTATAGAGGGTCTTTACCTACTCAGATAGGTGTATTCTTAGGTATTCTTTTGAAATTATTGTAAATGTGTTTGTTTCCTTCCTTGCGTTTGTCATTGATATATAGAAGAGCTACTGATTTTATATGGTATAGGTGTGTAAATTTATTTTTTTCTTGCATCATTGTATTAGTTAGGGTTATCTAGAGCCACAGCATCAACAGAATGAATATATAAATAGGGAATTTATTGAATTGTTTCACCAGATATGGTGGAAGTAATCCAACCATGACTATCAGTAGCTGCTCAGTCCAGTATTAGTCCAGTGGGTGATGGATGAAGGTTGGAGGATTCCTGGAGAGTCTTTAGTCAGGTTGAAGACTTGGAGGGTTGGAGAGCTGGAAGGTAAAAGAAGTGAAGAAGGTGAACAGCATGAAGGAAGAGAATTTTCTAGCATAGGGTCAGAGCCTCTCTCTTCTGTTTTATGGTTCCTTTTATCTGGACTGCTACAGGTAGGTTCCAATCACATCTAGGGCTGGTCTTTGTTCTGTAAATGTACTGATACAGATAATCTCTTTAGGTGGTCTGACAGCTGATCTTAGTTAATGCTGGGTGTAGTCAAGTTGTCAAACAGGATTAACTATCAAGATCATTATCTGGGTTTGATATTAGAGTAACACTACTTTTGTAAAAGGAATTTGAAAGTATTTCTTTTATTTCTATTTTAGGTAAGCATTTGAGAAGCATTTAGTATAGGTCTTCAAAGTCGTAGAATTCTGCTGTGAAACCATCTGAACCTAGGCTTTTATTAATGTTTTTATTACTGCATTGATCTATTTGCTTGTTACAAGTTTCTTTAAATTATTGATCTTGTCTTGGTTTAACATTTTTGGTCAATGCACATAGAAATTCATCTAATCCTTTTAGGTTTTCCATCTTCGTGGAATATAGTTTTTTAAAACCTGTATTTATGATCTGATTTTCTTTGACATCAGTTTATTTCTATCATTAATTTTAATATTTTTGATTGATCTGAGATAATGCAAATTGGAGCCAAAATAATTCTAGTTCTTTATTCTGTGTATTCAAAATAGTCTTTAGAATTTACTGTTGATCATTTTTTTCTTTAATTAAATAATAGAAAAGCCATTTGCAGTGACTAAATTATTCCTTCAAAAGAATTTCAGCATCTGAGAAATTATTAAGGTACAAGGCTATCATAGAAAGGCTAACTTCTCTTTCGTTTTTCTACCTCTTTACAATTTCTTTGTATTTTCAATGTTTTTCTGTATCTTTTATTCTCTGATGTTATAATCTTAAACATTACCCCCTAAAAGAAAACATTGTTTTGTGTAATTAGAGAGTTCTTTTTCCTATAGCATATTCATATTTCTTGAATTTCACTTTAAGACTCTGCTTATGCTAAATAGACATCCTCATACACTTATCTTTTCTTTTGTCCTATATCTTTTATGTGATTATCTTGCTATCTTTTTCCATTTGCTGGGTGTTTTTACTCTACAGCACATGTTTGATCTCCTCCCATTTGGTACTCAGTACCACCTGCTCACAGTTTATGCCCCACATCTGTTCCATGTTTAACTCTCCAAAAACTTCTGTATCCTTTTGATTAATCTTGACTGACTTTAATATACCAATACATCGAATTTACATATTTTGGAAGAGGATAGTAGAATGTTATTTCCTGAACATTTCATTGTTTTTCGTTTCAGGATTTACCATAAAATCACTTTTGGCATGTCTATTTCTGCCTACTGGATTGGGTAGATACATTTTATTCTACTGAGGCAAGGGCCTTATTAAAATAAGTTCCACTTAGCAATAACTATTATACCTGCTGAGTGCTGCCCTTCAGTTTGAATGTCTTCAAAAATAAAACAAAATATTAGAACGAAAACTGGAACTGAGTTCTGTAACTAAAAGGAGTCTTCTCAGATAACAAAAAAGAAATCTAAGTATTTACTGGGCTCACCCTTTGATATATTCATTAGAGATTTCAGTGAGTAATAATGTGTAGACTCATTAACTGTTAATATAGTGCCAAACTGTATAGCGTTGGGGTATAGTTCACTAGTAATTATTCAGAACATAGAAATAAGTTTCAAAGACTCCCATTGAATATATATTCACCATTTTTATGAAATGTCAGTGTGACTTATGCAGAGGATAATGGGGACACTTATAAAAGTCACTGCAGTTTAAAGTAAATGTTAAGCAATTCTCTTTTTTTTACTTTTGTCTACTTTAGTTTGTCATAACAAAAGAAAAATATGAAATATACTGAGTAACAAAGGAGATGTATATATATTTATATTGCTTTTTGGATATTAGATGTTTCTATTTGTCATAATTTATTTAATGAATTTATCATGTGAAGTTGGATAGTTTATTTTCTATTTTGCAGGCCTAGAAACTTTAAATAAATAGCAGAAAAAGCTATTTGAAGTGACTAAATTATTCCTTCAAAAGAAATTCAACATCTGAGAAATCGTTTCTACACTTTAAGATGTAAGGCTATTATTTAAATATTAATTACTTGAAAGGATTAAACAATTTGGTCAAGGTTACATATGTGGGGTATAAATTTCTCTTTCATTTGTCTATTTTTTTTCCAATTCCTTTGTATTTTCAATGTGCAGCTTCCAGATCTTTTATTCATAAATATTATAATATTGTGCAGGTGAACATAGCTGTGAGTTCATTAGTGTAATAGCCTTCTCATGTTCAAAAGACACAGTTTGGTATGATTCTTTCCTGCAATCTGACTCCTATATTCTCTTTGCCCCCTCTCTGTGATGTTTCCTGAGCTTTGGGTAGCATGGTGCTCTGTGATTTACATATCCTGTTTAAAGTTGAACACTCTTCAGTCACTAATTTGCTTCATTTTGACCAGCAGAATGATTCTCTGTATTAACCACCATCCGTGGAGAAAAGAAACTTCTTGAATGAAGGCTGATATTTGTCTATGGATTTAAGATAAATTTAGAAGGTAGTTGATTCCTTGTTTGTTTCGCATAACAAGAGCGGTAGGTTTCTCCCTAGGACCTGCCTACTCCCCATTCACAGATTTATAGCTAGATTTACCATTCCAAGTATGAGTTCCTTTCCATTGAATGGACTATAAATTAATTCTGAAAGCAGTCATCCACATAATGTTCATACCACTATCATAATCAATAGTCACATCTTGCCAGGTTGGTACTTACTGCGTTCTTAAGAGTCCTATCTGTATAATTGTTGATGAATTTTCTCCTCCAGCACCTGCTTACTATCTTTTGATATTAAAGCTAGTCAGCAGGGAGGAAACTTCCAAGTGAAGTCCATCTTAACTTCTTTATGTTCTGTAACCAAAGTTTGTAGTGTCTGTCTTACCATCAAATTCTGATGGGGAAATCAAAAGCAATGACAATAGCTTACATTTTCTTGGGGGTGTCTTTGACCTTTCTGACTAACAGTTTATATGGCATACTGGTATTTTGTTTAAGTACCTATGACTTCCATAAGGAGCATCAAGGTATTTTCTGCTTTCCCTATTCTCCCTCACCATCTGTGTACTCTTGTGTAGGGTACCTCCATTCAAACTTTTTAAAATGTTTTTGTAAATGAGATAATAAAGCAGTAGGTTTCAATGAATACTTAGCATTAATATTCCCTTCTCAAACTCTACCTTATTCCTTCAGCATCCCCCCTTAAATTCTTCCCACTGGTATTCTTTCCATCTTCATGCCACTTACTTTCTTTTACTTCACCTCCCTTAAGATCCTTTACCTCTTTTCCTTACTGACCCCTTTCTAGTTTCCTGGTTTTTGTAAGTATTCCATGTTAAGCATATAAATCTGAACTCTTAAATCTATAATTCTCATATAACAGACCATTTAATATTTCACTTAGTATATTTTTTCAATTGCATCCACTTATTTACAAATTTCAAGATAATCTTTTTCTTAATAGGTGAATAAAAATATGTACACATTTTCATTTTCCATCCATCAGTTAGTGGATGACATAAGCAGATTCTATTCCATTCCTATTATGAGTCACAATGAACATGAACATGCAAGCTTCTTTGTAATAGTATATGGGGACTTTTGATATTATGCCCAAGAGTGACTCAATTGGGTCACATGATATTTCTATTTCTATCTTTTTGAGGAAACTTCACACTGCTTTTCCACAGTGTCTATACTAGTTTACACTCCTAGTAACAGTGACGAGGGTTCCTGTATTCTTGTCAGTATTTGCTGTCATTTGATTTTTGGTTGGGGATGAGATCGAATTACAAGTATTGTGAATTTACACTTTCCTGATGTTGAGGTATGTGGATATCCTGGATTTTAGATGTGTATGTCAGAGGTGGCTATGTTATTGATTTGAAGATGTGAGAGAAATCAATGATTTTTGTCTGAAATATGTTTCACAACAAATTTAAAGTTGTGGTAGACAAAAATATCATAAATATCAATTATGACTTTCAAGTTCACTATGGATTAGATTTTGCTGAACAACAAAGACAGATTCCCCCTTCCTCTTCCCACATGCGTTTATTAGATGTGGCTCTGTTCCAGGTGGTAGGCCTAGTGGCTTCCTTAATCAACAGACTTCACAAAAAATGAAAATAAACAATGCATAGAAACCATTATTTGGAAGCATAATACCATTTGAGTGTATTCAATGCTCTCACACAGTTAGGAAAATACACTGTTGTTTATTTTTTTCTGTATATACCAATGTCTTAATTTTTGTTAAGAAATTTTGAAATACAAACAAAATGAGTTTCCCTTCCCTTCCTCCCCCTTCTCTCCTACCCTTCCCTCTCATCATTCATCCATCCCTATCCCTCCCACTCTCACGACTCTCTGCTTGTGTGGACCACAGGGCTCCCTTCAGATTGTCTGCACGAGGAGGGAGGCCAAGTCTCTGTGGCAGTGTAAGTGGTCCTTCAATGAGTAAATCCACAGGTGTATGCTTCCCTTCACCTGTCTATAACCTGCCCCTATGATTTCCACTGTGTTTAGTTCTTTCTCCCGAGATCCTCTCTGGATCATGGGGAAATACTAATATGTCAGCCATTGTGTAGATGTGGTGTGGGCAGATCTCATTGCAGAGAGCTTCTGGATGCAGTAGCTCTGTGGTTACTGGAGAGTCTCACCAGTAGTCTACTGCCCCACCTTTAGGATCTTAACAATGTTATTCCCCCCTTTTCTGCAAGGTTCCCTGAGCCTTAGGATGAAAAGAGTTATGGATAGCCTGACTCAGGGCTGAACATTTTAGGATTGCCAATATTCTGCACTCTGGCGAGTTGTTGGTTTTCTAGTTTGCTAATTTTAAATTGCATTAGGCTACAACTTGGTTGAATGTTGAACTTTCCTTATCTAGGGATATAATTAGTGGTATTTAGATGATAGTTCATTATTAAGTATTTATGGTTAACATTAAGACATATGATCCTGTCTTGTGTCTATTTTCTTTCTTTCTGCAGGGTTATTTGGACAGGTTTACAGTACTGGTCATTAAGGGAGGGTGGAAGCTAGTTGGCAGATAATTGATTTCCTGAAGGGTAATCCCACTCCTTACTGTGCCGTATTCCTGTGCTTTCTTCCCCTTTAAAATTTTTCTTTTATCAATGTCTCATTCATGTTTGTCCATGTTCTTTTGTCTCCACTTACCATCAAATTTCATTAATTCATTTTTCTTAACAGCTGAATAGTATTCCATTGTGTATATGTATCACATTTTCATTAACAATTCTTCTACTGTTGGACATCTAGGCTGATTCTTTTTCTTTGATGTTATATAGAGAGCTTCTAAGAACATGGATGTACACATGACTCTGTAGCAGGATGTAATGTTTTGGGGAATATTTTCAGAAGTGGTATAACTGGGTTGTATAGTTGTACTACTTTTATCTTTTGCTGTGAGAGAACACCCAAAGTCAAGCAATTTAAGAGAGAAAGAGAGATTTATTCAGCTTACCATTCCAGAGGGGAGATACAGTCTTTCATGGCAGATGCAGCATGGCTGGCTGGCAGATGATGGAGATAGATGTGTCACTGCAGACATCTTGGAGTCAGAGAACTGCCAGACTGCTTGCTGCAAAAACAGACTCCTCCAGGAGGTAGGGTAGGACTAATCGACCTCAAGGCCCACTCACTCTGACCACCTTCTTCCAGAAAAGCTCCAAAGGTGTCATGACCTTCCCAAATATATGAGACTGTGGGGGACACATTTCAAACCATAACAATGGTATTTCAATTTTAACATTTTTAGGACTCTCCATACTGATCTCCAAAGGGGTTTTGTAAGTTTGCATTCCCACCAGCAATTTATGAGAGTTAACTTCTCCCCACATCTTTACCAACCTGTGTTGTTTGTATATCTTAGTCCCCACTTGGATGAGATGATTTCTCAGGGTGATTTTAATTTGCATTTCCCTAATGACTAGCGAGATGGAACATT
This sequence comes from Typhlomys cinereus, assembly GCA_023101885.1. Classification (NCBI taxonomy): domain Eukaryota; kingdom Metazoa; phylum Chordata; class Mammalia; order Rodentia; family Platacanthomyidae; genus Typhlomys; species Typhlomys cinereus. The sequence continues at coordinate 2,019,802 of JALPQD010000180.1, forward strand.
TTTAAAGATATTTGTTAGACATTTGAATTTTGTCTTGTGGGGAGTTCCTTTTTAGCGCAAAGGCCCATTTTTTAATTGGGTCATATATTTCTTTGCATTTTTTTTTAGTTCTTTGTGTACTCTAAATATTAGTTTTCTATCAGATATGTGGTTACCAAAGATTCCCCCCCCCATTTTGTGGTTTGCCTTTTTGCTCCATTAATAATATCTTTTGCCAAATGGACCTTTTTTAATTCCATGAAATCCCACTTGTTGAGTGTTGGTCTTATTTCCATAGAAATGCTGGTCTATGCAAAACAGTACAAATGTTTTCCTTATTTTTTCTTCTAGGAATTTTATAGTCTCTAACAATGAGGTCTTTGATCCATTTGGAGTTAATTTTCATGCAGAGTGACAAATAAAGGTCCAGATTCACTCTTTTGTATGTAGATGCAAGCTTGTCAGCATCATTTGGTGAAGATTTTTTTTCCAATTTTTGCAGTTATGTCAAAAAACAGTTGCTTGTAGATGTATGAACTTATATTTGAGTCTTCAATTCTAATTCATTGATCTATATCTCTATTTTGAAACAGATACCATGGTGTTTTATTACTATGGATTTGTAGTAGTTTCAAGCATAGTAATGCCTTCCACAGAAGTTTTATTGCTCAGAATTTTTTTGCTATTTGGGGCCTTTAGTGCCTTCACATGAATTTTAAAAGATTGTTTCACCAGTTTCTCTGAAGAACTGGATTAGTTTTTTTTATTGGTATTGCATTGAATCTGTATATGGCTTTTGGTAGGATGTTCATTTTAACAATGTTAATACTACAAATCCAGGAGCATGAAAAGTCTTTCTACTTTCTGGTGTCTTCTGTAACTCGTTCTTTGAGTTTTAAAATTTTCATTGTATAAGTCTCTCACATACTTGGTTATATGTATTCCAAGGTATTGCATTTTGGGAGGAGGTTTGGTGAGTTGTATTGTTTTTCTGGGGTCTGTCTCACTTCGTTCATCTTTGTGGTTTACTATGGTAATTGACTCAAAGCCAGTGGAGGTAGGCTTCTGGTGCATAGGTAGCATATTGGGGGTCTTAAGTTGTAACTGCCGCTTGGGAATAAGTGTAAAACAAATAAAAAGAGGGATGTCTATCTCTTGTTTGCATGATATGGCTGCTTGATGTTGTATGGTATGATTCTTGTCCTCTGTTGGTAAAATTAATCTGCTGTCTTTGGTTGTCCTTGTGGTATCTAATCTATTCCTGAGCATATTATAATTAGCAGGGGGGGTGGGGCTTGGTCATGGGAAGGTCATGGCTATGGGTACATAGATGGGGTGTAGCTGCTGCTGCTGAGGATCCAGTAGTCTGGGGGTACAAATAGATTGGAGACTTACATTAACCCAAATAACAATATTAGTTGCTGGAATTTATTCTCAATGAAAAGATAAAGCAAAAGGAGTTTAGATTAAGTAGCTGGATACCAGCATATAAATTACACAATGTGATGCAACTAACTTATTTTCCTGAAAATAATATAGCAGGATTACTTGTCTTTTTGTAATTCATGGACTTATTTGAAATCTTTTTTATATCCTGAGCATTATGTTCAGTTTTTGAATTATGATCTCGTTTTACTTTCATGTTCACATTGCTGATTTATTTCAGCTTACAGTCTTGATTAAAAATTCATCAACATGACAAGAGAGTTAATACTCACACCAGAAGTGGAGGGAACTGACCACACAATATTCACAGGAATTGCTGAGAGAGGGACATACTTTCTCAAATGCCAATCTACTAGTCTGCCAATATCCAGCCAGCTTGGTGTCTCTCTAACTGCTAGAAATGGTCACAACCCCAGCCAAATCTCTCCGCATCCTACAGCTCAGGGAACCACATAGAAGAGGGGGTGGCAAGAGTGTAATAACCTAAAGATGGAAAGGACCAATGATATGCAAGATACTTCACACAAGTTAGGGTTGCAGAAGCCAGAATTGGACTTTGCCTGACCTGCACGATGGCTGACATGTCAAGGACCCCACAAAGTGTAGCATGGTTCATAGGGGAGAAAGCTCCAGGCAGTAGCATCCTTAGAGGTAAGGGATTAATAGTCATAATAGAGTTCCCATACTAATGGGGAGCCCAAGAAGGGCCTCTGGGCTATGCCACTGAGTCCTGAACACTCACTAGGGTGGAGGACTCAGAGGGAGGTTTGGCATTCACACAAAAGGATGCTCCAGGGGATGGAAGAAGGAAGGGGGGGAAACACTGAAAGAAAGGAAGGGAGGCAGGGGGTGAAAGGAAGGAGGAAGGGGAGAGAGTGCAAGGGGGAAAACTGGGGAGGGGAGGAGGGAGGGAAAGGACGAGGTACCTATTGAGTTTGTATGATTAGGAAAAAAATAAAATGTGGGAGAAAAAAGAAGAAATGGTCAAAACCACCATGGGCTGGCAATTCGCACATCAATTAAGTTTCCACAGATCTGGAGAGATGGCTCAAGGGTTAAGGCTCTCCCTCATAAGCAGAAGATCCTGAGTTTAGATTCCAGGTCTCATGTAAAAACACCAGGCAGAAATGGTGGCAGCCTAAACTTCCAGTCCTGGTGGGTGGAACCTGGGAAATGCCAGAACAAAGCAAGAAGGAGGTAGAAGCAATCCAGGATGATTCCCAAAGTCACCCTTGGTCTTCCACATGGACACATGTGCCTACTCTCTCTCTCTCTCTCTCTCTCTCTCTCTCTCTCTCTCTCTCTCTCTCTCTCTCTCTCTTTCTCTCTCTCTCACACATACACACACACACACACACTAAATGAATGAATAAAGTTTTTTTTTTAAAAAAGCTTCCACGAACCTATTAACGTAACTCTTCACAGATGTGCCTAATGGCACATTATTAAGTTAACATTTGCAGCTATCTGCAACGGACTGAAAAATTGCACATATACACCTGGGTATGTATAGAAGGGAACCAGACTCCAAACAATCCACACTGACAAAAAACTTCAGAATTTTTTTAATATGAGTCTTCCATACATATCAGTTGAGAAATATTTACCTCTAACACTACAAAAAATAAATGTGAGATGAACTAACATGGAGTAAACACTATTGTACAGAAGATGAAGCATATTCATCTTTTTTTCTTGATCCTTGGCATAACCCCTCAGTAGGAATCAGGTCATTAGAAATGTTTTAGTTGCATTTTTGGTACAGATGATATACATAGATAAACCTTTTAATTTGTCTAATACAAATATGGGAAAATAATAAAATCCAATAATTTCCCCATATTTAATAGGTAATAAAATTTTTAGTTGAAACTGTGGAAATGATTTCTGTCATGGAGTTGGTGTATTAATATACAATTATATAGTAGCTGTCTTACAATGTTTACTAGCTTCAGCTTGCTATTAAAATAGAGATGAGTAAATAGAAAAGAATATTTAGATATTAGAGACTGCATGCATAAAAATGATGGAATTAAGAAGACACATTAAATACAAAGGGCACATTGGCATGTCAAAATGAGTACTAATGACATGACATTGTTTACTATCTACTGAGGAATGAGGCAAATTCTAAAATGATTGAAAACATAATATTAAAAGTGTGGTTTTTTCAAAGATTTTTCAAAGACTTAATGAAATTTGCTGGGAAATGGATGGGATTAGAAGAAATTATATTGATTGAAATATCCCAGAAACAGAAAGTTAGATGCCATATGTACTCCCTAATAAGTGGATCTTACTTCCAAACCCACTTAATGACATATTCAGAGGAGATGACCTTTGATACCAATCGGGATGCAGCTAAAGGTAGCACAGGAACAGCAAAACTTAAAACAAATTAACCATAGTTCAGAACACCAAAGACCCTACATTATTTACCTGGAATCAGACCAGCCAAATCTCTCCCCATCCTAAAGCTCAGGGAACCTTGCAGAAAAGGGAGGGGCAAGAATGTAAGATTCTACAGATGGGGAGAACCAATGATATGCAAGATATTCCATACAAGTCAGGGGTTCACATACTCCAGAACTTCAGAAACTCCATATCAACCACCTAGAACAAGGCCAGCCTAATCTCTCCCCATCCTGAAGCTCAGGGAAATTTGCAGAAGAGGAGGCGGTAAGATTGTAAGAGCACAAGGATGGGAGGAGTAATGATATGCAAGATACTCCACACAAGTTAGGGCCGAAGCAATCATAATTGGACTTTGCATGCCCTGCGCAATGTCCAACACACTATTGACCCCACAAAGTCTAGCATTTGCTAAAGGCACCAAGATGGTTGAAGGCAAGGGTTTGACAGCCACAGTAGTGTTCCTATGCTTAAGGGGAACACAGGAAAGGGTTCAGGAAAATGCCACTGGGACCTTGTATGTCATCAGAGAGGAGGGCCTAGAGGAGAGTCTGGCATGCACATTAAAGAATTCTCCGGGGATTGGGGGGGAGGCACTGGGAGATGGAGAGGGAGGGGTGAGGGGAGGGAAAGCAGGGGGGTCGGGGGGGGGAGGAAGAGGGAGGAAGGGAGGGAACCGGTGTACCTATTAAGTTTGTATGAGCGGAAGTAATAATAAAAAATGTTAAAAAAAGAAGTCAGGGGTTCAGCAGCCAGGATATAGCCACAATGTGATTGAACTTTGCCTGATCTGTACAATGGCTGGCATGTCAACGACCCTCCAAAGTCTAGCATAGATCACAGGGGAGAAGGCCTCAGGAAGTAGGATCCTTAGAGGCAAGGGGTAAAAGTCATAACACAGTTCCCATGCTAGTGGGGAATCCAAGAAGGGGCCCCAAGTTATGCCACTGAGTCCTGAAACATCACTAGGGTAGAGGACTCACAGGGAGGATCAGTGCCCACATAAATGGATGCTTGGGGTATGGGAGGAAGGAAGTGGTAGGCACAGGGAAGAGGGGGAGGGAGGGAGTGAGAGGAAGGGGGAAGGGGGAAGAGTGCAATGGGGAACAATGCGGGAGGGGAGGGGAGAGGGAAAGGAGGAGGTACTTATTGAGCTTGTATGATTAGGCAAAATTAAAATATGTAATAATAAATAGTATTTTTTCATGAAAGCAGTGTTAATCAGAGAGAATAGTAATGTGTAATTGAACATTTTTTAAATTAATGAACATTTGAAAGTTATCTTCATGAGTCTTGCAAGTAATCTATACTTGGCAAAGGAAAAATATGTAAAAGTGTGAGCAATAAAGATAAAAGAATTAAAGAACAGTTGTATTACTAAAGAACTGACAGAAATTTTAGATTGTATGAAAAAACTGAATGATACTGTAAAGCAGACATGGAAATAAATGTATATTAACATATATCTTAATTGGAAATGATAGGAAACTTCATTATTACACCTTTAAGCAGTAAAAGTAGATACCTTCCTGTTTTAGTGCTTTATGTTTCTTATTCGAAGATCCTTTTAAACATGAAATAATACACCCCCAAAATACCATACCTCATGAATCTGCATATATGGTAGCAGCTCATTTGTAGGAGCTGGTTTTTAAACGGTTGATTTAGGATATTTAAAGTGAATACCTAAAAGTGAACATTTAAGATATAGCACAATAATTTATATTTTTGTCAGAAGTAATAATTGAAGAAATGTTTACTTGGTTTTGTAGCTTCATAGTGATTGTGCAAATATGAATTTTCATGGAACTTAATATTAGACTCAGTTACCAAACATTTACTAGCCTATTTTTTAAATAGTAAAAATATTCCACATTTTCAAGGACAAAAAGGGAAACTTTTATTAAACAGGTCTCCTGACTACTTAGTAAATTGTTTATTATTTCTCACTCATTATTTATGAAAACTAAGAGGAGGCCATATGGAGATATTCTAATTCGTGGTTATTTTGGCTAGTTTGACAAGGCCCTATAATGAATGAAAGTGTATGTACACATATTAATGCAAAGAGAAAATATTTACATGGGAGTGCAGAATATTTATGTTGTACATATAAGTACTAGAACATAATCAAGAATTTTTTACTTCCTGTAAGTTTAAATGACCATTTTTCCTGAAGAGCTATATATAATCTTTAGGGCTTTAAGATAAATGAAAATTGTGTCTCCTTTGCTGATTTTTCAATATGTACTCAATAAGTGTAAAAAAGTATAGATTTTTCAATCAAAAGTTTATACTCTATTAAAACAGTTATGTAATTGTGATGAGTCATTACCACAATCATTATGTCTTCATTGTGTCTAAATATTTTTATCATATTCTTAAATTACATTAGTATTTGCATGACTGAACCTTATTTCTTTCATGCATTTTTTGTGATGTCTTGAGTGATAGAAATATCTAAATAATGAAAAATACTTCCAGTAATTTTACATCCCTTTCATTATTTTGCATAAATAATGTTGATATTGGACCTTTTCCATATTTACAATGTGCTAGAAAAACTGCCTCATTTCTTCCATCCAAACTCCACTTTAATTTCAGAGTATCAAAAAGATGCCTACCAGATTTGGAAAAGAAAATGAACAGCTTGAGCATGCTTTTGACCGTGTTCTTGTCACTATTTCGGACAGAAGAACTGCACGTAGTCTCCATGGCACTAATGAACAACTACCTAGCATTTTTGCAGCTACCAATGAACTGATTAAAATGGCCAACACGATATTAAACCTTTTGGAAAGGTAATTCCTAATATCTGCTATTGAGAGTACTAAGATAATTGTAATTTTCCCCTTGTTTTTCTCAGAAATCTTATTTGTGGAATATATTTTCTTTCCACGCTGGTTTCAAGATGTTTAGAGATATATTATTGATGCCATGAATATCTTGCTAAGGTGTACACTATAGTTGCATAGTTCACTTAAATGAACAAATATTTTGTCATCTGATTTACACAGAAAAAACTCACTTGACAGAAATAGTATTTTTAACAAGTTTGTTTTATTGATTAAATTCAACTCATGATTAAAATACATTATTTTTCTATAGTCCTTCAAGAATGCAAAGAAGTTACATCAGACTCCTAAATTGTCATGCATCTCCCCTCTGCAGGACCAAGATAATTTAACTTTGTGTATTTACTGACAATGAAATTTTAATTAAAATATATAATTTTGTTTCTAAAAAAATTCTGTGTTGGCTATTCAAATGAAGTACTAATGATTTCTAATCTCATTTTGGGAATAGCAGCTAATAGCATCAATATTTTGTAATTCCCTAAGAATTTGGAAGAAAATGAAATTTTGTTTTTCTTGCCAATTCTTAAATTTTAATTTTAAATTGTCATACTAGATAGAGATTCAGCACTGTGGTGTTTGAGAACTGTTTTGCAGATGACATCTAGAAAATTGTTATCTATTTTTGAAATACATTTATTAGCAAGTTGAATGTAATGTTGCATATGTTAAAGAAACACATTACAATGAGTATAGTCGATTCAAAATACATATGATATACAGATGAAGAAGATGATCATTTTTGAAAATTTGTGTATGTTTAGTCCTTTCATTCAAATAAGGCTAAAATCAATGTCAGATAAAAAATAAAAAGGTCCAGAATTTTCATTCAGCTGTTGTGTCTTAAGTAAATACATTCATTTTTCATTTCTGTCCTCAAATGAATTTCACATTTAGCCTGTCTTTATTTGCAAGTGTTAATACACTTGCACATAATGCAGCTAATATTTTGATGTCTAGAATGTAGCTGTTTGTATTTTTCTGTAAAGCTCTTTGTATTTTGGATTATGATTTTCAATTTCCTGAGGTATACAGACACCGCATTCAAAGAACTCAAATTGATGGAATCTCTTTGTCACCCTTCCCTGGCAGGCCTCCATTTGATTGCATGTCAGAATTTTCCAGTTTGAAAAGTCATCTCATTAAACATATCACATTACTGAAATATTTCTCTGAACAGGTAAGACATGGTTATGCTGTGCTGTTCTTCATACATTGTTATATGCATTTACTCATCAACTCTAGGAAGCTTATCTTCACTAACACCTCTTCAACTTATTGGACTTGTTTCCTGTGCCCCAAGTGCCAATGGTGAAATGAAGTTCCCTATTTTGTTAGAAATAGATGAAATCATTTGCATCAAATTAATTTTTACCTTAAATCTCTCTCTCATTTTGCCAGAGTTTATCACCATTGCTATATTCCTCTAAAATAACTACCAAGCTGATCGGAAAACTTCAGTTGGCCACTATTATCTAGCTATCATTGCCCAGGCTTAATAAACTAGTATTTAACATCCTTCTTATCCAACAATAGTCTATTATATACCCCTTTTGTTGCCATTAAAATGTTTTATTCATTCACCTGCAAATGTTCCATGCCTGTTTCAATACATTTTGATCTTTTTAAAATTTTTTTATCTTTTAAAAACTTTTATTTATTTATTTATGCATGTGTGTGTGTGTGTGTGTGTGTGTGTGTGTGTGTGTGTGTGTGTGTGTGTGTGTCAGAGGGCACTCACTATGTTTCCTTGTGGAGGACCAAGGGTGATTTTGGGAATCATTCTGGATTGTTTCTACTTCCTTTTTGCTTGGTTCTGGGATTTCCCAGACTCTGCCCACCAGGGCCAGAAATTCAGGGTGTGCTGTTTTTAGCCTTGCATTTTTTCGTGGGACCCAGGATCCAAATTCAGTACCTTCTGTTTGTGAGGCAGTCTTAACCCCTGAGCCATCTCTCCAGCTCCATAATGATCTTTTGACATATTATTTTCTTCAACTAGAATTTGCTTTCAAGGCTTCTCAAAGTTTATGAAAATATGGTCTGTTTTTTATGGAGTAATTAGTAAATCCATTCATTCCTTTTTCCAAACTTCCATTCATCATTAATTTCTCCTTCATTCCATCAATCTCCTTCATTCCATCATTAACAAGGTAACTTTTCTTTGTGTACTTATTTTGTACAATTAGGCATATGATGGCTTGTAAATCTTTTTACTTTTATAATCATTCGAAATTCTCTCTTGCACAGAAACAAGTTCTAGGTTTCATAGAAGAGATTCAAATGAATATGACATAAGTTTTCCCTTAGAGTTTAGCAGAATCATTGGAATTCAAACAAGTAATATTTAAAATTGAATGCATATATAATATCTTAACTCCTACATTTTAAGTTTTTTTGGTATAGGTTTTATCGTAAATAATTTTACATTAATATTTTTGGTATAATATTCAGACACAGTAAATGATCTAATGAATATTTGGTGATCTGGACATATAAATGCTTTCTTTTGGTTTTAGCTATTTGGGAGACTGAGGCAATAGGATCACTTGAGTCCAGGAGTTCAAAACCAGTCTGAATAGCATACTGAGATTTATCTCATTTATAATTATATAGATATATTATGTCTGCATGCATGCTTACATGCACACATTGTTGGTGTTGGTAGTGGTGGTGATTAAATATACCAGAGAGCCTTGAAAGAGTTTCATTATCACTGATATTGTGTCTTTATGAATTTTTCTCAGACATTATCTCAAAGGTTGGTTACATGTGAAAATTTTGAAAATAATAAGTCACATTTTCAAAGCACTTACTATTTGGAATGAACTGTTCTCAGTTCTGAGTAGAATAACTCTTTTTCAATTAATATTTAGTTGTCTTAATTACAAATATAATGGGTGGTAGTCCCTGGCCACCTCTCTCCCCTTCACCAATCCATCCCTCTCAGTTGGAATCAAGTCAGCAAAACCTCTCCCCATTCCTTAGGCTCAGGAAATCTTGTGGAAGAGGGATGGCAAGATTTTAAGAGCCTACAGGTGGAGAGGTCTACAGCTGGCTAAGTCATTCCACTGAAGATAGGGCTGCTACATCCAGAAATGTATGCAATGAAGAGATAAATCTAAGGTCCACATGCTTGTTTTAAACCTGTTTTAGAATGATTCTTCTTCTTTGGGTAATGGCAAATATGAAAGACCATTAAATTTTTCTGTAACTACTTCCTCTCTTAATATGCAGAGAGGGTTTTTGGTTCTGGAAATCTTAGCATGCCACCTAGCATTTTTTGTCTTATTGTGGAAAAATAATTTAAAAAATTATGTCTCATGAAAATTCTCAAAATTTCCCAGCTATTTCCACCATAGTTGCTCCATCTTAACTAGAAAAATTGCTCCATTGGAAAAACTACAAAACATATAGAAAAAGAGAAATCAAACTTTTAAGTTTTATGGAATCAAAAAATATATTAAAACATGGTAGACTTGTATCCTCAAAGATCTTTGTAACCCCTATTTGGCACTGATTTTACCATGCATGGCATTCATCCATTTCAAATAAGAGGTTATAGAACTGAAAGGGAGTAGATTGATGCAAATCTGGATTCTGACCAGAGTTTTCATTAATTTTATATAATTAATTGAACAAAGCATATTTTGGGTGTAATTATTGACTACACGATAAGTTTAAGAGTAAATTTAAAAATTATAACTGTCCCCAATAGCAAAGCTCAGGTTTTTTCTCACTTTTACATGTATGTGAGTGTGATGTGCATACTTGTGTAGGCATGTACCAGAGTGAATTTCAGGAATCATTCTTGATCTGTCTTCTGATTTGTATATGCCTACACAAGTATGCACATAATCAGGGTCTCTGAATCAAAACTAAAGATTGATGATGTGGCTAGTCCCAATAGCCAACTTGATCAGACGATCCTCTTTCTCCACATTTCAATGCTGGGATAACAGGCAGGTCCCACATAAAAATACCAAGTGGAAATGACTGCTGTCTATACTACTGCACCTAGTGAGCAGAACCTGGGAAATCCCAGAGCAAAGCAGAAAGGAGGTAGAAGCAATCCAAGATGATTTCCAAAGACACTCTTGGTCCTCCACAGGGCCACAGTGTCCTCTGATAAACACACACATACACAGAGCAAAATAAATAAACACAATTTTAAAAAATCTAAACTTATAGAAGAATTTTTGTTATCTGATAGCACAGTAAGGTGATTGCAAATAACAATAATATTCTCCATATATCAAAAATGCAGATGAAGTGTTTTAGAATGGTCATCTAAAGAAGATTCCACGTCTGGAGTCCCTGAGTTCTGTTCTTTCTCTCCTCTATTAAACTCTGCCTTAATCCTCAAAAAAAAAGTGTAAAATGGGGCTGGAGAGATGGCTTTACGGTTAAGACTCCGACTCTCAAGTAGAATGTTCTGAATTTGAATTTCAGGTCCTACATAAAAATAATAGGCAGAAATGATGGAGGCTTGTACTTCCTACCCTGGTGTCCAGAGCTTGGGAAATCTTAGAATGAAGGAAAATAGAGGTAGAAACAATCCAGGATGATTCCTGAAATCACCTTGGGTCTTCCACAGGTTTATGCAGTACCCTCTGATACACCACAGACACACACACACACACACATATAAATTTAAAAAAAGAAAAAAAGTGTTAAATAGTTGAAAAGACAGACATGTTCAACCTTGTTTTAAATTTAAACCTTATGAAATGTATATATATCAAAAAATCACATGGCATTGAATTAATATACATGATTTTAGTATTGATTGAAATTAATTTAAAAATAAATTTAAACAAAAAAGCAAATTTAGAATTTAGTCAACTAAAAAGCAAATTGTTGAGGAAATAAAAATATCTTGTCTGTTTATTTGAAAGGAATAGTAATTAGAATAAACACTGACTAAACATTTGAAATTTTTTCTTTTTAATCTTTGAGAGTTTCACATATGTATAAAATAAACCTAAGCATTTTTTAACCTCTTAATATCCTCTCTCAAACCTCCTTATTCCCAACCATCCCCCTTCTAAGAACTCTCATGCTTTTATGTGTGAGTGACCTACTGGGTTTAATAAAGTTTGCATGCACTAGCATGTGCATGGGCACATATTGAAACATGGGTAACTTATCAGTGGTACATCACTAAAGAAAATGGCACTGCTTAACCCATCTCGCATTAACTAACAATAATTCTTCAGGGAGAAAGAAGATCTTTTGAACCTTTCTTCCTTCCAAAATGAAATGTTAAGGCCACCACTCTTGTGCAAACCTTGTACAGGTCATGAGAGATGCATTGAGTTCATAGATAAAACAGCTTTGTTATTTCCAGGAAATAATATACCATTTTAACATACAAGCATATGATTAGAAATGGAAGGGACACTGATAGAGGTTCTATTTAAATAAAGTTGATACACTCATTTCTTCTACTAATGTAGGTGAAGTGGAAAATATCTTAGAATAACAAAGTTAATGAAAATTAACACAAGAAGAAACAAACTTTGAATTGTCAAATATTCTAATAAAATCTTACTAAAAGGTTGCTACCATACCAACAATATTGGTATCACTTAGAATTTGGTTAGAAAGAATCTCAGTATACTGGTTATTCTTTTCTGTTGCTGTGAGAGAACACCCAAAGTCAAGCAACTTAATGGGAGAAAGGGAGATTTATTTAGCTTACATTTTCAGGGGGCAGATCAGTCTTTCAAGGTAGAAATGGCATGGCTGGCTGACAGAATCTGGAGGTAGGCTAAGTCATGTTTGTCCTGGAAGTTGAGAGCTGCTAGACTGCCAAGTGCAAGAGTAGGATATCCAGGAAATAGAGCGCGACTAATACATCTCAAGGCCCATCCCCTGTGACTGCCTTCTTCCAACAAGGCTTTCCCTCCTAAAGGTGTCATGACCTTCCAAAACACGTGGACCTTTGGGGGACACATTTCAAACTATGAAACTCAGTCACTACATATTTCTACTAAATTTCTATCTGAGCTTAAACATATTCTTCAGGTAATTCAAATACATTTGAATATTTGGTAAATGATATATTAAATATGTTTAACCACTTAAATATTCACAAAATGACCATTTTGTGAGATCTTTATCTGTGGATTATTTAAGATACTTACAAGACAAATTAACTTTCTATAAATCTTCCAAGAAAAAAATGGAAAAATGCATACTATTTTGAGGTCCTTATAACCACGCAACTTTGATCCCAGTTTTCATAAGGATAACACAAGAATGGAAATTTTACAGCAGAAATAGTCATTAAATGTTGTAAATCTAATCCAATGATTAAAAAGTATATCATAGACATGTTAATTTTATTTCAAGAATTAAAGTTTTATTTAAAATATAAAAACATAGGGTTTTCAGAGAGCTGGTAAGGTAGTGCAGCAGTTCCCTGTGTTACCACACTACAACTCAATCCCCACCAAAGGAAAAAGGGAGGGAGGGTAAAACATTACATGGTCATTCACACACAGAGAGTTTCAGTAAAACTTATCATCCACAGTAAAAACTTGGCAAAACTAATAGATGGAAATTTCTTTTGGATAACTTACACTGAGATTAGTAGATTCAGTTTATGATAGATTGGCTATATTACTTCTTGTCCTGCAGCAAGACCACACCTTAGATGGAAGGACACACAGAAGGGAACAATGTCTTTCTATTTCCAGTGCATGTCCCTATTGATATAACATTCTAATAGTCTCTCACTTCCCAAAAGTTTCACTACTAAACAATAGTATCAAGCCAAAGACTGGGTTCATAATAAATGAGCTTTGGGGAACATTTGAGATCCATATTACATAATAAATTAAACTAGATTGCTATACACAAAATTATAATAATAAAAATTTTGTTCTATATTAAAATTTATATCATTAGAAAATGGGATAGAAATACAACAAATAGCTTGGAAGAGGCCACTTGCCCCCCCCCCAAAAAAAAAGCAAAAAGAGAGAAAGAGAAATTATCTAGGAAGCTTAGATCCAGCCTTTTACTTCATATATGGTAGAACATGTGTTTGGTATGTACAAATGCCTGAGTTCAAAGCTAGCTTCATATTTAAAAAAATGAATGTGAAAGATTACAAATCAACATTGGTTAGACTATGTAAACTCATCCCTTGCTATTGCTTCATAAACAATAAGCATAATGACTAATTGAATAGAATTTTTTGCATTGTCTGTTGTCATAAAATGGACATGACAAAATTTATAGGAGCATGTGAATGGTTTACATGAAAATACTGCAAATATTATATAACAACCTTAATCATTCTGATTTTTGTCATACATCAGTGGTCAGTGTCCTTAAACCAATCCCCCATGAATGAGACTGGGAAATATTTCCCAGAATTCAGAGAACAGGACTAAATTACATGATATAGCTCCTGAAAATATACAATTTTCAAAAGCACATAACATCAAATGTTGAGGAAAAGATTTGAAATACGTTTAAGATAGTTATGTGCATATCTGTAAAATATTGGCGTTTTTTCTTTTTTATTAAGGTTTTTAAAAGATTTTTTTTACAAACAAAATCAGTTATTGCCATGCATCCTCTCCTCCCTGCCTCTTCCACCCTTCCCCTCCCTTCTCCAATCCAACTTTGTATGTCCCATGCTCATTGCTCTCTGCTTCTGTGGACCACAGAGTTCCCTTCAGGTTGTTTCTACTAGTAGGAGACCAAACCTCTGTGGCAGTGTAAATGGTTCTTCAGTGGGTAAACCCAGAAGTAGGGAAGCTCCCATTCACCTGTCTTATACCTATCATTATGCTTCCCACTGCACATAGATATTTTTCTTGAAATATTCTCTTGACCATGCTTAGTGATTAGGACATCTTTTAAATATTTCTACTTCTCCAATTAATATATAGATCTAAAATAATTCAAATCAAAACATCATCATGAATTTTCCTCTAGAAATTGACAATTTGATTATAAAATTTGTATGGAAATTAAAGGAAAAATAGTTCATTTATCTGAAAGATAACATTGTGTGGGGGAATCTATAGTCCTGGATATCAATTATTTTTAATTTTGTATACTAGAAATTTGGCATATGTACATGCCTATAATCTAGGTATTTGGGAAGCATTGATAGAGGGATTAGGAATTCAAGGTCAGCCTAAGACATGTGGTAAGATCCTGTCTCCAATAAAAATCATTGAGACAGTGTTGAATGCATAAATGCTAATAAAAGGTAGATTAATGAAACTGAAAAGATGGCAAAGAAACACTTTGCATAAATATGTATATTGGATTTGTAATTAAGCAAACCTGAAGAGCATTAAACAAGAATAGTTATTTGATATCACATTCCACCATCAGAATTCTATAATATCCATTTTAAAATCTAAATATTGAAAGTAAAATATAGTGTTGGCTGAATTTTCTTAATACAACAAAACAAAAGTTCTGATTAAAATAAAATATCATTTTAGACTTCTATCAATTAAAAATGAAGGTTGTTCTGAGAAGATATTGAGAGAGAGAAATCAGTTGCTAAAAATTATATCTGTGGTAGATATAGCCAAGAAAATATTTATGACTACCATTTATAGAGATTGTTGTAAGGCAATATGAAATAAACAACTAAATGTGAAAATAAGAAAAAAACTGAAAAAACACAATTATAATAGAATACTATAAACTATGAAAATGAACAAGTTAAAAATCTTAGTATTTGTTCACTGAAGCAGATACAAAATTTAAAACTGCAAATCTAATCTCTGCTATTAAAACTAAAAGTAGTGCTTAAAATTGAAGAAGGGAGTCAGTGACTAGGAAAAAAACAAGAGAATTTCTATAATGCAAAGCATTTTATTTTGCATAATCTTAATAGTATTTTCATTTGTATGATTTGCAATCATTCATTTTCAGTTCAATTTAATTTTTTGTATATTATTTATTCATAAAAATACATTATTTCTTGGTTGTTCTATGATAACCAAATGTACTTAGTACTCTGGTCTCTGTTTTTTTTTTAACATTTCTTATTATTATTTCCGCTCATACAAACTTAATAGGTACACCGGTTCCCTCCCTCCCTCCCTCCTCCTCCCAACCCCCCTGTTCCCCCTCCCCTCACTCCTCCCTCCCCATCCCCCAGTGCCTCCCCCCCCATTCCCCGGAGAATCCTTTAATGTGCATGCCAGACTCTCCTCTGGGCCCTCCTCTCCTAGATTTGGTCTCTGTTTTTATCTGGAGGTAATAATCTGAAAATTAGCTTTTATTTAAAGATGGTTGTGGGATATTGATTTTGTACAGAAATTTTATTTATATTTCTTTAGTGCTGGGTAGCTCAAATCCACAAACTAGGCAAGTATACTACCAGTGAAATATGTTCCAATCCTTTATTTCTATATACTTACAAAAGCATTTGACTGTTTTCTTAAGCTGTTTCATCACTGCTATTCTCTTTTTATCAGAAGGATAAGAGGTAGTTTATTCTGAAGTCAAATATGACTGACCATGGCCCAAGAACACAGATTCGTACAACATAGGAATTTTTCAATTAGGAGATGTACTAGAATCCATGTCTTTTTCACAGATATGAATCTAATTTTTTTCAAGGGCTGGTCATATCCACAAAAACAAAATTCATAATGATTTTTTCTTTAAATCTTCTGAATCCACTTTTATACTTTCCTTTGAAATATTGATGAATGTCATTAAGCAATCATTTGAATTTGTGGTAGATTTCCAGGCAATTTCCAGAATTCCAGGCATGTACACATGCCAAATTTCTAGTATAAAAAATTAAAAATAATTGATATCCAGGACTGTAGATTCCCACACACAATGTTATCTTTCAGATACATTTTGTTTTTTCATTATTTGGGGAATTTTTAGGATCTATTATTTTATATGTCAAATGTATGGTACGAATATTTTTCCTTATGCTTGTGCCTTTTAATTTTTTAGTATCTCCTCTCACCTTCATAGAAAGAAAGGTAGGGTGACAGGACAGATTAATTTCATTTAGCAACTTTTGTTATTTTACTCTGAGGTTTATATACTTAATATATCATGTTATATTCTACTGTTAATGTCTGCATTTAATTCAAGTTAATATGCATTGTTTATGGTTGCCACCCCTGAAGGCTACCCCTTTCACCTACAAACCTCTTTCCCGGTATTTTTGATTTTTGTTTTGAGTCCCATTGTCAAGGCCATCTCTGTGCTTGAGTTTGGAACTATCTATTGGAGCCTGGTAGGATCATCAGTGATTACACACGTGGATGCTACGACTTGTCATCTCATAGTTTCTGTAGTTGCCAATTATTTTGATTGTTACTGGAGTGAGATATCTCATTTTGATTTTAATTTGCATTTCTTTGGCAATTAACAATGTTGATTTATTTCCATACTTGTCCATATGTTTGTCATCTTTTGGGAGGTATCTATTTGTGACTATTAACCCACCTTTTAATATATTTATTTATTTTTTCCCAATCAATCATACAACCTTAATAGGTACTCCGGTCCCCTCCCTCCCTCCACCCCTCCCCAGTCCCCCTTGCACCCTACCCCCTTTTCCCCTGCCTTTCACCCCCCTACTTCCTTTCTCCCACTACCCCCTTCCCCCCCCATTCCCTGGAGCATCCTTTTGCGTGAATGTCAAACTTCCCTCTGAGTCCTCCACTCTAGTGAGGTGTAAGGACTCAGTGGCATTGCCCATAGTCCTTTCTTGGGCTCCATTTTAGTACGTGAACACTATTATGACTGTTAGTCCCTTGACTCTAAGGGTCCTAGTGCGTGATCCATGTTAGACTTTGGGGGGGTCATTGACATGTCAGTCATTGTGCAAGTCATGCAAAGTCTGATTATGGCTACTGTGGCCCTAACTTGTGTGGAGTATCTTGTGTGTCTTTGCTCCTCCCCATCTTTAGGCTCTTACAATCTTACAGCCTCCTCTTCTGCAAATTTCCCTGAGCTTTAAGATGGTGAGAGATTTGACTGGTCTGGTTCCAGTTAACCCATTTTTAAACAGGTATTTTGTGAGGTTTTTTTCTGTTGAGATTTTGGGGTACCTTATATCTTCTTGATAGCACTCCCTAGTTGGCTGTATAGTTTGCAAATATTTTCTCCAATTCTGTACAAAATCAATAGTATTCAGAATAAGATACAAAATAACTACGTGATACATATTTTACTTTGAAGAATTATGAGGTAGAATAAGGAGTAAGGGAGGGAGTGGAATGAATTTCAGTCTGAGTCTTCTTAATAGAATATAGCATAGTACTAAACATGTAATAAATTTATTTATCAGAATCCTTTGAAAGAAAATATAGTGTCTCTCTAGGAGAGATGCTATACCATATTATAGATCTGACCATTGAGTAGGAAGGAAGAATGGAAGGGAGAAATATTAAAGTGCAGTCCTTAAGTTTTGGAAGAGCTGGTAGGAAATTAACTAGAAATTTATCTGTCTTAATGGTCTGTATTTTGTAGGAATGGACTTGGATTACTCTCTTTTACTTTCAGTCATTGCTAGGGAAGCTTTTAAGAAGTATGGCCTCAATTTTCATAAGATAATGGCTTCTACAATTTAGCTGTATATCACTTGTATACTATCCAGAGTTAAATCTGCTTTAGATGGTTTTTTCAGAGCTGCAGAATGACTACAGGCAAAGATAGTATTTTTCTCAAAGACTGGTAATTTCACTTAGTGTCCATCTATAATAATTGGTTTCAAATGACAACCTGACACCTAGAAGGTAGACCTTTGTCCACTCTTTGAGGAATTATATAGGTAAGATGGTTTTCTGGGCATTCCTATAGGAGATTATCTTGATTTCATAATTGATGTGGAAAACCAAATACATAGTGATGGGGA
This sequence comes from Typhlomys cinereus, assembly GCA_023101885.1. Classification (NCBI taxonomy): domain Eukaryota; kingdom Metazoa; phylum Chordata; class Mammalia; order Rodentia; family Platacanthomyidae; genus Typhlomys; species Typhlomys cinereus. The sequence continues at coordinate 2,038,366 of JALPQD010000180.1, forward strand.
CCATTTCCTGGGCAGATAAAGATAGAGACATAGCATGGGCAGCAGGCAAGCAAGGTTTCAAACATACATAGGTCCATGGCCTCTGTTCTTACTGCAGATGTGATCAGTTGGATCCTCATGCTGGTATGACTCTTCTATGATTGATAGTAGGCTGAAATTGTGAACCAAACTTTTCCCCTAAGTTGTTCGGGTTGGTATTATTTTCTTTGTAGTAACAAGTTGTGAAACTTAAAATACCATCCATGTGAGTCACTCATTTTAAAATTTTCTCAATTTTTCAAAAAATCTGGTCTTTGTCTATTATGCTGAATTTACTTTCACTCATGTTTATGTAATAGCATCCAAAAGTATATTTAGGGAGAAATTTAACAATAACCAAACTACTTCAAATATCATTCTAAAGTGTCTTTATGATGCTCTGTGGCACATACAATATGATACAGTGTCAAATAGAAAGAGTGTATTGAGATTTCCTGTTAATACAGATAGGAGGCAGCTGGGCTAGCTTCAAGATTGAAAAACAACACAGTTCATTGGAGAAGCAGGTGTGTAAACATCCCATCCCTCAAGAGTCTTGCTAGTCAAGGTCTAAGGTCTAAGGTCTGTTAACTAATGGACAAGATGCCATTAAGTTTTAGGTATACAGCAGGAAGTAATATGTTCTCTTATAGGAGATGATGCTAAACTTTATGTTGAAATGAAATATAATATCATACAAGTTTATTAGGATTAGAACGAAAATAGTCTTAAGATATAACTGTCTCTGTTTTGTTCTTCGGTGAATGTGTCTTGTGTTTAATTTGTATTTAATCTAGGTAAAGGTGTCTCCTGTCTCCTTATAATCTTCCAATTCTGAATTTACCTTGACTTGTTTGTTTGTGTAATGCCAAGGGGACATTTTCATTGTCAGGGCTAATATCTCAGCATAAAGTACACCTTGAGGAAAGACTATGTTGAAGCGGTTACCAAATGTCTGGGTAGATGTTTTGGAGCCATGACACAGCCTTTGTTATTCTTCTCTGTCAGTTAATAATTTTTTATCAATAAAAGATACATCCAAAAGCATCAGACAAATTTTACTCAATAAATACTAAACCAATAGGATTATAGAATTTATGTTTGGAAATTGATAAGTGTTTCTTATTTTTTAAAGAAAATTTTGACATCTTCCAACATCTGTAAAGCTTGTATTAATATCCAAGTTTTGTTCTGTAAAACTTCCTATGAGACTTGCTAGTAACTTAACCATTCCTATCCAACTTACTATGTATGATACATATTAATGTATGAGAAAGTTTTAAATTAATAAATGATTCAATAATACTGGGAAATACAGGGACTAGAAATTTGATCCAGTTGATAAAATGCTTTCCATGGAAGCATGAAGACTTAAGTTAGATAACCAGCATCCATATATAGATCCAGGTATAGAGGTACTTGTCTGTAACTCCAGAGTTTTTTGAAGCGGAGATAGGAGAAACACTGGAGTCCCGTGGCTATCTAGTCTAGCTCAATCAGTGAGGTATATATTAGATAAGAGACTCTATCTTATGAAATAAGGTGGAAAGAGATGGAAGAAGACACCCACCATTGACAGCTGACCTCCCATCTCATGCACATACTTATGCCCAAATACTCACACCCACTTACTTATGCACAACACAAACACGTATACACAGAAGTACTAATAAGATTAGGAAGGTAATGATGAAGAAGATTGGTTTAACTATTAATATAATTAAATAAAATTAGTGAGAAATTTCATCTGTTTGGGAGAATATATGTTTTAGTTAGTTTTTATAATTATGATTATAATTACAATGTAAATTATTTTGATTTTTTTTTCTGTTAGGCTTCCCTCCTACCTATTGTAAACTTTATATGTATGTTTCTTACTAAATATGGGATGTTTGTTCATGTATATGGCTGGGTATGTTCTTCATATAGGAAATACTTCAGTGAGGGTACAATTGATGCCCAAAGGACCACTTCCTCTAGCCATTGTCTATCAGCCATTGCCCACTCTGTGAGGGGTAGGGTCATCTGAATGCCTCATTCATTCATTGTTCCATATTATTGGATCCACTCTTGCGTAGATCATACCCAGTGGGTTTGGTTGTAGGGCATTTTTTGACGGTATTGAGTTTATAGTGGAAAATATATTTCAGTGGGGAGAAAGCAAAGGTATAGAACACTTTCCTGATTTTGCTTACAGAATAAATTCAGGTACATCTCTTAATTCTTATGTCTTTCCATTTTCTTAATTGTAAAATAAATTTTACTACTAATAAGATAGAATGAGGGAAGAAAATAGATTATAAGTATATAATGTTAGTTAGAAATGACCTAAGTAATTAGGTAATTGCTTCTTATATGAAGAAATGGTGTTCTGTGAAAGGTAATGTGGTCATGATATGAAAACTAACTTGTAAGTTCAAAGCAAGTAGAAGAAACTCGGTGTTTTGCAATTTACATAATGTTCTGTGCTTCTACCAAGTATGTCATTTGGTGAAGATTTCTTCCATTTGAAATACTCACTATTTCAAGATTATAGAGTTCACATACCCATCAACATTGCATATTCCCCTGGCAGTAGAGCTTCCCAAGGATACATGCTCTTATTGTAAAAACATCCAAACTCAGTTTTTTCCCATAACTTTTCCTTGAACTTATCTTCTCTTCACTTCAATTAAAAAGTTAGTCATGGATCTGTATTTAAATTCCAAAATGATAGGAGATAACCTGAAGCAGTTCTAGAAAAGAAGAAAGAATGTAATCCAAAAGACTGATTCCGAAGAAGATCTGAGGCAGTTGTGCTTTTGAAATTTCATTAACTACTGTATGCTATAGTATACATATACAGTATAGAGTATAGTATGTTATACTGCATTGATATAGTAAATCCACACTTCTGTTTTACTTAATGAAGGTAGTTCTGATAATTCTCATCCTTAATCTTTTTCTCTAAAAATTTTTTCTATCATTTTATCTTTTTGCAGTTTAGGATATAAAAAGGATTTGTTAACTGAGAAAGAGAATAGCACTGAACTCTGGGTATAAACAAATACTTAGGAGGCAGTTTCACACCAGGTCTGTTTAGCAGAACTATCTAAGTTCCTCCTAAGCAATTGACTGGGTTTTTAGTAACAGGTATGAATTTCTTCCTGTGGAGCAGACTTCATATTATTCATATATAGCTATGCCAATATATTTTCAATACAAATTTGTATTTAGAGATTTCTTTTCAGAATGTGAATCAGTCATTTAAAAAGTAGAGACTTTTTTAGTTCTGATTAGCCTTTTATCATGTGTTTTTTTATACCTGAAATTCTCATTGGGAATAGCCCATTGGAGAATCCGAAAACTGAAAGGGACTCTGTTTGATGGGAAAAAAATGAGAATGACATCTCACAACATTATCTCCACCAGATGGCTTATAAAAAAATCTACCTGGGACATATTTATGTAGAGTATTGAAGAGTGCAGTAAAATAAGTTCATTTTTCAATTTTCAATTGGATTTTAATATTTTGAGATTTATTGGTATAGCATTTAAGAATATGAACAAATTCCACAGCAAATCCCCAGAAATCAGCATGGTAAAAAGAGCTGCCTTATTAATCAAAAAGTCATCTGTAATAAGTTTCCATTTTCTTTTTAAACTGTCTAATGTAACCACTGAAGTGCATATCAATAAATGTCAAATCTTAGGTTTGAATTAAACATTTTCCTCAGAAATGTTATAAAATTAGATTAAATATAGCTGAGACTGACAGAGAAAAGATTATATATAGATAGTACTAAGACCAATTGTTTTCAGTGTCAGTAGTATTATTACAAGTACTATGTGTGACTACACTTAAAGACCTAATGAAGACATGTAAATTTGGGGGAGCAACCTTGTTAGATCCCTTTATTTAATAATTCGACTGCTTAATTAATAGTGAGTACCTGCTATTAGTCCTTTTGGAAGATAAAAATGTAAATAAAATTTTGACTTATTATTCAAAAGCATTACAGTAAAGGTTTAATTATATATATTTCACCCAGTGTCACATAAGTACCACACATTAATCAGTTGTGCAACTGGAGTGAATTTTAAGTAAGGTGAATTTATAAATATTATTATAATGCTTGTTTTATTTACTAATGTACTTTATATCAACAGCTTCATGTAAAATGTAAATTCAAAAGACTTTGAAAGCGTGTTTTCACTCTAAAACAAATCATCTTACATCTATAAAATTAGTAATAGTGTTTGGAACTGAGAAAAATTTCATTGAACCTGCTTTTAGGATTTTTGTATGTATGACAATCATTCACATGAGTCTTATGATCACTGCATGTTAATGTTTTTAAAATTAAATACCTTTAGACTGTAAAACTTGAAATGACTCTTAATATCATGTATATTTAATCATATTTTGCTTCATTTATGTTCTTCTATATTTTTTCTTCTAGTTATTAAATAAGTAGGCCAATCCTGCACAAAAGGAAGTAACACTGAAATCTAACTGGCTTAAAGCAAGGACAGCAGTTTTTTTCTGTAAATATTCAGGGACTAAATTCTAGAATCTATCATCAAAAAGGCAAAGTTTAAGACATCAGAAAAATGATTATATAAGAAGAGGAAAAACAAGTTTTCATGTTTATTTATTGACAAATAAAATATTCATTCTAATTTTTCATTGTAGCTTTTTAATGAAGATAATGTAATTAATTTTTAATGTAATAGCTTTTCATTTAATTGGAGCTCAAAGTTAGTATTAATTATCATCAAAATTGATTACAAATATTTTTGTATTCTGATATACTATGACATTTCACGAGTTAGCTGTAAAAATATTATCATATAAGTATTAATATTGGTATTAATCCAAAAGTCAAAGATTTTAAACACATTAATAACTAGAAAAGTATTTCTAGAATTTGGATTTCTCTTAATAGTTGCTTTAACATAAAATTGCATTGTAAATTAACATCCATATACTTGTACTTGTTAAAAAGATTTTGGAAAACTTAAGTTTTTTGAAATTTTTTCATAAAAATCTGGAAAGGCTGCTGGTATTATCATTTGGGCACAGAAAATATATCTGAAATTTGCACAGGGATATAAATCTCACAACTTGCTCCAAATTTTGGCAACACTAGACACATATAAATCATCTTTATGTTACTTGTGAATCAAACAGTATTAGTCATTGAGATGACTTTACCACTGTTTCGCCCAAATGTGTTGATTATAGTTTTAAGTTAAATTAATTGACAAGTATTTCAAAACATACAGTAAAAATAACCTTCAGTCATTCAATATTTGAGAACAGTTTTGTAGCTATTTATTTTCATTCAGAGATATGTCAACTTTGATACATAGTGTAAAAAAACTGCACAATGAAATTTTATCAGTTTTGATTTACCAAAATAATAATGCATCAGGAAAAATTCAGACACTGAACTAGATTTTCTAATAAAAAATCACAAATATAATGTTAATTCCATGAGTAAATTATACTCATTGTATAATGTGCTGTATTTATAACACATGATATCCAAATAGTTCAGTAGTTCCTACAGAGTACTGGAGTACAAATAAAGTCATAAAATTATAGGTTCTCAATACATAGTTTACAACCAATCTATTTTCTGCCTACACATATTTTTGCCAGCACCATTTTTTTCCTGATTGTTTTTTATTTCAGCTCATACAAACTTATTAGGTACACCAGTTCCCTCCCTCCCTCCTCCTCCCCCCGTACCCCCTGCTCCCCCTCCCCACCCCTCTCCCTCCCCATCCCCCAGTGCCTCCCGCCCCAATTCCCAGAGAGTCCTTTCTTGTGCATGTCTGATTTTCCTCTGGGCCCTTCTCTCCGATGACGTGCAAGGACCCAGTGGCCTATCCCTGAACCCTTTCCCGTGTTCCCCTTAGTTATCGGAACACTGCTGTGGCTGCCAATCCTTTACCTCCAAGGCTCTTGGTGCCTTTAGCAAATGCTAGACTTTGTGAGATCAACAGTGTGTTGGACAATGCGCAGGGCATGCAAAGTCCAATTATGATTGCTTCAGCCCTAACTAGTATAGAGTATCTTATATATTATTGCTCCTCCCATCCTTTTGCTCTTACACTCTTACCACCCCCTCTTCCGCAAATTTCCCTGAGCTTCAAGATGGGGAGAGATTAAGCTGGCCTAGTTCTAGGTGGTTGATATAGAGTCTCTGAAGTTCTGGATTGTGGTTTGTTGATCTACTTTTGCAGTTTTGCTGCTCCTGCAATGCCCTTCACTCCATCCTGGTAGGCATTGTATGTTACCCCCTGGCCAGAGACAAAAAGCTGTTAGAGTCTTGTGATAAAAGCACATTCAAAGGTAGATGTAATAAAAGTGGGAAACCATACTAAGGGAGGGGTCTATCACCCATTTGCAAAATGGTTACTTTTTATCTGCCAGACTATATGCCCTCCTCTTCTGGTGAGATCACACCCCCTCAGTAGTAAATGATCAGGAACAAAAGTCTGTGAACTTAATCAGATGTCTAATTACTTATTTGGGTCCTTGGTAGAGGCCTATTTTCCCTGCTGTAACATGATCCCTTCTCTCCTTATTTCTGGTGTGGCCCTCCTACCCCATCCCTCCTGTTCATAATCCTTGCAATTACTGTTTCTAGGTGGGCTGGGTGGGTTTGGTACTAGGAGCCACCTATTAGGGAGTACATACGGCACTTAATTTTCTGCGTCTGGGATACTTTGCTTAATATAATTGTTTCTAATGACATCCATTTCCCAGGAAATTCCAGTAATTCATCATTTTTGATGGCTGAGTAGTACTCCATTGTATAGATGTACCACAGTTTCCCTATCCACTCGTCAATTGTTGGACATTTGGGCTGATTCCATGACTTTGCTATTGTAAACAGTGCTGCTATGAACATGGCCGTGCTTGTGCTATCGAGGTGAACCTCTGCTATATGGGGGGTTATTCCCAAAAGTGGAATAGCAGGGTCATATGGCATTTCAATCTTTAATTTCTTTAAGAATCTCCGGACGGCTTGCCAGAGTGGCTGTATGAGCCTGCATTCCCACCAGCAATGTAGGAGAGTTCCCCTCTCTCCACATCCTCTCCAACATTTTTTTTATTATTATTATTTATTCAACTGTGCGCATGTGCATGTGTATGTGCCCGCGCGTGTGTGTGTCTATGCCCGTGCATGTGTAGAACCACGGACGAATTCTCGAACCACCATGGACGCCTCCACCTCCTTCTGCCCCGGGATTCACAGGCTCCGCCCTACCAGGACTGAAGCGCAGGCCGCCCCCGCTTCTGCCTGGCGTCTATATGTGGGATCTGGGATCCAAACTCAGGAGCTTCCGCCTGCAAGGCGAGGCTTAACCCCTGAGCCACCTCTCCAGCCCCCTCTCCAACATTTGTTGTTGTTTGTATTGTGGATTTTTGCCATCCTGACAGGGGTGAGATGATATCTCAGGGAATTTTTGATTTGCATTTCCCTGATGGCTAAGGAAGTGGAGCATTTTTTCAGATATTTGTTAGACATTTTAATTTTATCCCTGGTAAAGTTTCTTTGAAGTTCCAGGGCCCATTTTTTAATTGGGCCATTGGTTTCCTTGGTGTTTAGTCTTCTAAGTTCTTTGTGCACTCTGGACAGCAGAGTTCTATCAGATGTGTGGTTAATGAAGATTTTCTCCCATTCTGTGGGTTGCCTTTGAGCTCGTGTTACAATCTCTTTATCTGAACAGAAGCTCTTTAATTTCACAAGATCCCAACTGTTGAGAGTTGGTAGCAGTGACTGTGCCATTGGATGTCTGTTTAGGAAATGTTGGCCTAGCCCAATCAGCTCGAGGGAGTTCCCTATCCTTTCAACTATGGCTTTTATAGTCTCTGGCCTGATATCAAGGTCCTTGATCCATTTGGAATTAAGTCTTGTACATGGTGACAAATACGGGTCCAGCTTTAATCTTCTGCATGTGGAGATCCAGTTTTGCCAGCACCATTTGTTGAAGATGCTGTTCTTTTTCCATCGGATTCTTTGGGCCCCTTTGTCAAAGACCAAATGGCTGTAACTTTGTGGGCTTATATCTGGGTCTTCAATCCTTATCCATTGATCTGTGTGTCTATTTTGGAGCCAGTACCAGACTGTCTTTATAACTATGGATTTGTAGTATAGACTTAGGTTTGGTATGGCAATATCTCCAGCTGTGTTTTTGTTACTCAGGATTGTTTTTGCTATCCTGGGTCTTTTGTGCCTCCATATGAACTTTGAGATTGTTTGGTCAACTTCTTTGAAGAATTGCTTTGGGATTTTGATTGGTATAGCATTGAATCTGTATATTGCCTTTGGTAGGATGGTCATTTTTACGATGTTGATTCTGCCAATCCAGGAACAAGGGAGGTCTTTCCACCTTCTGGCGTCTTCTGTTATTTCTTTCTTTAGGGTTTTAAAGTTTTCATTGTAAAGGTCTTTTACCTCCTTAGTTAGGTTTATACCAAGGTATTCCATTTTTTTAGGGACTATAGTAAATGGTATTGTTTCTCTCAAGGCTTTTTCACTTCTTTCATTCTGGGCATATAGAAAGGCCTCTGATTTTTGCACATTTATTTTGTATCCTGCCACCCTGCTGAACTTCTCAATTAGTTCCAGGAGCTTCCTGGTGGAGTTTTTGGGATCACTCAGGTATAAGATCATGTCATCTGCAAATAGGGATAGCTTGACTTCTTCCTTGCCAATTTGAATCCCTCTTTTGTCCCTTTCTTGCCTTATGTCTTCAGCTAAGACTTCAAGTACAATATTGAATAGAAGTGGTGAGAGTGGACAGCTTTGTCTAGTTCCTGATCGAAGTGGGAATGATTCCAATTGTTCCCCATTGAGCATAATCCTTGCTGTGGGCTTGTTGTATATAACTTTTATTACATTGATTAAGGTTCCTTCCATTCCCACTGTCTCTAGCGTTTTGATCATAAAAGGCTGTTGGATCTTGTCAAAAGCTTTTTCTGCATCTATGGAGAGTATCATGTGGTCTTGGACTTTGGACTTGTTTACATGATGAATTACATTTATTGATTTACGTATGTTGAACCAACCTTGTGTGCCGGGGATGAAGCCTACTTGGTCCCCATGAATGATCTTTTTAATATGTTTTTGAATCTGATTTGCTAAGACTTTGTTGAGAATCTTTGCGTCTGTGTTCATCAGGGAGATCGGCCTATAGTTTTCTTTTTTAAGTGAATCTTTATTAGGTTTTGGGATTAAAACGATATTAGCTTCATAGAAGGAATTTGTTAGTGTTCCTTCCTTTGCTGTTTGATGGAACAGTTTAAGGAGTATTGGTGTTATTAACTCCTTAAATGTCTGGTAGAACTCTGTGCTGAATCCATCTGGTCCAGGACATTTTTTGGTGGGAAGATTCAAGATTACTTCCTTAATTTCCTTATATGTTATAGGACTATTTAAATAATTCACAACTTCCTGATTCAATTTAGGTAAGTTGTGTTTACTTAGAAATTCATCCATCTCTTGTGTGTTGTCAAAGTTCACAGAGTATAAGTTTTTGAAATATGATGGATTTCTTGGGTATCAGTAGTGATAACTCCATGTTCATTTCTAATTTTGTTAATTTGGGTTTTCTCTCTCTTGCTTTTGGTTAGTTTAGCTAGGGGTGTATCAATCTTGTTGATTTTTTCAAAGAACCAGCTTTTTGATTGGTTGATTTTTTTCTATCATTTTCTTAATCTCGATTTCACATATTTCTCCCCTTATTTTGCTAATCTCCTCTCTTCTACTGCTTTTGGGATCAGATTACTCTAGTTTCTCTAAAGCTTTAAGCTGCATTGTTAAGTTATTTATTTCTGATGTTTCCATTTTTTTGACGTAGGCATTAAGAGCTATGAACTTACCTCTTAGAACAGCTTTCATTGTGTCCCAGAGATTTTGGTAAGTTGTATTTTCGTTATCATTCACTTTCAGGAAATCTTGAATTTCCTTTTTAATTTCTTCCTGAATCCAGTTCTCATTCAGCATCATAGTGTTAAGTTTCCAGGAGTTAGTGTATTTTCTCTTGTTTGATGTGTTGTGGATGTCCAGCTTTAGGCTGTGGTGGTCTGATAGGGCACAGGTTAGAATTTCAACTTTCTTGTATATGTTCAGTATTGTGAAGTCTTCCTGGTGAATTGTACCTGTGACTAAAATGTAATATCCATCCATGTCTCTTATAATTTTCTTTGGTTTGAAATCCACTTTGTCTGATAGCATAATGGCTACCCCTGCCTGTTTTTTGCTTCCATTTGCTTGTAGAATTGTTGACTAGCCTTTTATTTTTAGAGCATGCCTATCTTTTGTGGTGAGATGGGTTTCCTGCAGGCAGCAGATTGATGGATTGTGATTTTTAATCCAAGTTTATAATCTGTGTCTCTTGATCGGTGAATTAAATCCATTAACATTTAATGTTATAATGGAGAAACTATTAATTCCAGACATTTATTATGTTTAGTAGCTTTTATAAGTATATTGCTTCGCTTTTAATGGTGTTATATTTGCCTTCTGTTCTCCTGGATATGCCTGTTTTTTCCTTCACGCTTGAGTATCATTTCTAGCATTTTTTGAAGGCCTGGTTTGGTGGACATGTATCCCTTAAAGTTGTCTTTGTGCTGGAAAATTTTTCTTTCTCCCTCGATCATGACAGATAGTTTTGCAGGGTAAATCAGCCTGGGTTGACATTTTTGCTCATTCAATACTTGAAGTATGTCTCTCCAAGCTCTTCTTGCTTTTACTGTTTCGACTGAGAAGTCATTTGTTATTTTAATAGGTTTACCTTTATTTTTTATTTTTTTTTTATTTCCTTTTTTTTTTTTTTTATTAAAAATTTAATTATACATTTTAAAATTTATTACCAGTTCCCTCCCTCCCCCCTCCCCTTCCCCCAGTGTCTCCCCCCCAATTCCCAGAGAGTCCTTTATTGTGTGCGCCTGACTCTCCACTGGGTCCTCCTCTCCGATGACATATAAGGACCCAGTGGCATTTCCATAAGCCCTTTCTCTTGTTCCCCTTAAGCATAAGATTACTACTATGGCTGTCAATCCCTTGCCTCCAGGGGTCTCGGTGCCCTTAACAGATGCTAGACTTTATGAGGGCAACAGTGCGCTGGACATTGCGCAGGGCATGCAAAGTTCCATTATGATTGCTTTGGCCCCAACTATTGTTGAGAATCTTGCAAATCGTTGCTCCTCCCATCCTTTTGCTCTTACAATCTTTCCGCCCCCTCTTCCGCAAATGTCCCTGAGCTCCAGGATGGGGAGAGATTAGGCTGGCCTAGTTCTATGTGATTGATATAGAGTCTCTGAAGTTCTGGATTGTGGTTTGTTGATTTTCTTTTGCAGTTTTGCTGCTCCTGCAATTCCCTTCACTCCATTCTGCTGGGCACTGTATGTCACCTCCTGGCCAGAGACAAAAAGCTGTTAAACTGGAGTCTTGTTGTAATAGCACATTCAAGGGTAGATGTAATAAGAGTAGGAAACCTCACTGAGGGAGGGGTCCATCACCCATTTGCAAAATGATTACTTTTTATCTGCTAGACTATATGCCCTCCCCTTCTGGTGAGATCAGGAAAGAATGTCTGTGAACTTAACCAGGTTTCTCATTACTTACTTGCAGACCTTGATGGAGGCCTATTTTCTCTGCTGTAACATGGTCTCCTCTCTCCTTGTTTCTGGTGTGGCCCTCCTAACCCATCTCTCTTGTTCATAATCCTTGCAATTACTGTGTTACATAGGTTTACTTTTGAGTGTCCCAATGTGGGCTGGGCGAGTTTGGTACTAGGAGCCACCTATTAGGGAGTACATACGGCGCTTAATTTTCTGGGTTTGGGATACTTCACTTAATATAATTCTTTCTAATGACATCCATTTCCCAGCAAATTCCAGTAATTCATCATTTTTGATGGCTGAGTAGTACTCCATTGTATAGATGTACCACAGTTTCCTTATCCACTCGTCAACTGTTGGACATTTAGGTTGATTCCATGACTTTGCTATTGTAAACAGTGCTGCTATGAACATGGTCGAGCTTGTGCTATCGAGGCGAACCTCTGCTGCTTGGGGGGTTATTCCCAAAAGTGGGATAGCAGGGTCATATGGCATTTCAATCTTTAATTTCTTTAAGAATCTCCAGACGGCTCGCCAGAGTGGCTGTATGAGCCTGCATTCCCACCAACAATGTAGGAGAGTTCCCCTCTCCCCACATCCTCTCCAGCATTTGTCGTTGTTTGTACTGTGGATTTTTGCCATCCTGACCGGGGTGAGATGATATCTCAGGGAAGTTTTGATTTGCATTTCCCTGATGGCGAAGGAAGTGGAGCATTTTTTAAGATAATTGTTAGACATTTTAATTTCATCCCTGGTAAAGTTTCTTTGAAGTTCCAGGGCCCATTTTTTAATTGGGCCAGTGTTTTCCTTGGAGTTTAATTTTCTAAGTTCTTTGTGCACTCTGGACAGTAGAGCTCTGTCAGATATGTGGTTAGTGAAGATTTTCTCCCATTCTGTGGGTTGCCTTTGAGCTCGTGTGACAATCTCTTTATCTGAACAGAAGCTCTTTAATTTCACAAGATCCCAACTGTTGAGAGTTGGTAGCAGTGACTGTGCCATTGGATGTCTGTTTAGGAAGTGTTGGCCTAGCCCAATCAGCTCGAGGGAGTTCCCTATCCTTTCAACTATGGCTTTTAAAGTCTCTGGCCTGATATCAAGGTCCTTGATCCATTTGGAATTAAGTCTTGTACATGGTGACAAGTACGGGTCCAGCTTTAATCTTCTGCATGTGGAGATCCAGTTTTGCCAGCACCATTTGTTGAAGATGCTGTTCTTTTTCCATTGGATTCTTTGGGCCCCTTTGTCAAAGACCAAATGGCTGTAACTTTGTGGGCTTATATCTGGGTCTTCAATCCTTATCCATTGATCTGTGTGTCTATTTTGGAGCCAGTACCAGGCTGTCTTTATAACTATGGATTTGTAGTATAGACTTAGGTTTGGTATGGTAATACCTCCAGCTGTGTTTTTGTTACTCAGGATTGTTTTTGCTATCCTGGGTCTTTTGTGCCTCCATATGAACTTTGAGATTGTTTGGTCAACTTCTTTGAAGAATTGCTTTGGGATTTTGATTGGTATAGCATTGAATCTGTATATTGCCTTTGGTAGGATGGTCATTTTTACAATGTTGATTCTGCCAATCCAGGAACAAGGGAGGTCTTTCCACCTTCTGGTGTCTTCTGCAATTTCTTTCTTTAGGGTTTTAAAGTTTTCATTGTAAAGGTCTTTTACCTCCTTAGTTAGATTTATACCAAGGTATTTCATTTTTTTAGGGGTTATAGTAAATGGCATGGTTTCTCTCAAGGCTTTTTCACTTCTTTCATTCTGGGCATATAGGAAGGCCTCTGATTTTTGCACATTTATTTTGTATCCTGCCACCCTGCTGAACTTCTCAATTAGTTCCAGGAGCTTCCTGGTGGAGTTTTTGGGATCACTCAGGTATAAGATCATGTCATCTGCAAATAGAGATAGCTTGACTTCTTCCTTGCCAATTTGAATCCCTCTTATGTCCCTTTCTTGTCTTATGGCTTCGGCTAAGACTTCAAGTACAATATTGAATAGAAGTGGTGAGAGTGGACAGCCTTGTCTTGTTCCTGATCGAAGTGGGAATGCTTCCAATTGTTCCCCATTGAGCATAATCCTTGCTGTGGGCTTGTTGTATACAGCTTTTATTATATTGATAAAGGTTCCTTCCATTCCTACTGTCTCTAGCGTTTTGATCATAAAAGGCTGTTGGATCTTGTCAAAAGCTTTTTCTGCATCTATCGAGAGTATCATGTGGTCTTGGACTTTGGACTGGTTTACATGATGAATTACATTTATTGATTTGCGTATGTTGAACCAACCTTGTGTGCCGGGGATGAAGCCTACTTGGTCCCCATGAATGATCTTTTTAATATGTTTTTGAATCCGATTTGCTAAGACTTTGTTGAGAATCTTTGCATCTGTGTTCATCAGGGAGATCGGCCTATAGTTTTCTTTTTTAAGTGAATCTTTATTAGGTTTTGGGATTAAAACGATATTAGCTTCATAGAAGGAATTTGGTAGTGTTCCTTCTTTTGCTATTTGATGGAACAGTTTAAGGAGTATTGGTGTTATTAACTCCTTAAATGTCTTGTAGAACTCTGTGCTGAATCCATCTGGTCCAGGACATTTTTTGGTGGGAAGATTCGAGATTACTTCCTCAATTTCCTTATATGTTATAGGACTATTTAAGTAATTCACAACTTCCTGATTCAATTTAGGTAAGTTGTATTTACTTAGAAATTCATCCATCTCTTTTGTGTTGTCAAACTTCACAGAGTATAAGTTTTTGAAATATGATGTTATAATTCTCTGGATTTCTTGGGTATCCGTAGTGATAACTCCATGTTCATTTCTAATTTTGTTAATTTGGGTTTTCTCTCTCTTGCTTTTGGTTAGTTTAGCTAGGGGTGTATCAATCTTGTTGATTTTTTCAAAGAACCAGCTTTTTGATTGGTTGATTTTTTCTATCGTTTTCTTAGTCTCGATTTCAGATATTTCTCCCCTTATTTTGCTAATCTCTTCTCTTCTGCTGCTTTTGGGATCAGATTGCTCTAGTTTCTCTAAAGCTTTAAGCTGCATTGTTAAGTTGTTTATTTCTGATGTTTCCATTTTTTTGACGTGGGCATTAAGAGCTATGAACTTACCTCTTAGAACAGCTTTCATTGTGTCCCAGAGATTTTGGTAAGTTGTATTTTCGTTATCATTCACTTTCAGGAAATCTTGAATTTCCTTTTTAATTTCTTCCTGAATCCAGTTCTCATTCAGCATCATAGTGTTAAGTTTCCAGGAGTTAGTGTATTTTCTCTTGTTTGATGTGTTGTGGATGTCCAGCTTTAGGCCGTGGTGGTCTGATAGGGCACAGGTTAGAATTTCAACTTTCTTGTACATGTGTAGATTCATTTTGTGGCCCAATATGTGATCTATTTTGGAGAAAGTTCCGTGTGCTGCTGAGAAAAATGTGTATTCTTTGGTGCGTGGGTGAAAAGTTCGATAGAGATCTGTGAGGTCCATTTCTTTCAGGGTTTGATTAAGTTCCAAAGTGTCTCTGTTAAGCTTTTGACCTGTTGATCTATCCCATGTAGAGAGGGCGGTGTTGAAGTCCCCAAGAATTATCGTTTGGGGGTTGATTTCTTGCTTTAGACGCTGTAGGGTTTTCTTAATGAATGTGGAGGGGCCCGTATTGGGTGCATATATGTTCAGTATTGTGAAATCTTCCTGGTGAATTGTACCTCTGACTAAAATGTAGTATCCATCCGTGTCTCTTATAATTTTTTTTGGTTTGAAATCCACTTTGTCTGATAGCATAATGGCTACCCCTGCCTGTTTTCTGCTTCCATTTGCTTGTAGAATTGTTGACCAGCCTTTTATTTTTAGAGCGTGCCTATCTTTTGTGGTGAGATGGGTTTCCTGCAGGCAACAGATTGATGGATTGTGATTTTTAATCCAAGTTTGTAATCTGTGTCTCTTGATCGGTGAATTAAGTCCATTAACATTTAGTGTTATAATGGAGAAACTATTGTTAATTCCAGACATTTATTATGTTTAGTAGCTTTTATAAGTATATTGCTTCGCTTTTAATGGTGTTATATTTGCCTTCTGTTCTCCTGGATATGCCTGTTTTTTTCTTCACGCTTGAGTATCATTTCTAGCAGTTTTTGAAGGCCTGGTTTGGTGGCCATGTATCCCTTAAAGTTGTCTTTGTGCTGGAAAATTTTTCTTTCTCCCTCGATCATGACTGATAGTTTTGCAGGGTAAATCAGCCTGGGTTGACATTTTTGCTCATTCAATACTTGAAGTATGTCTCTCCAAGCTCTTCTTGCTTTTACTGTTTCGACTGAGAAGTCATTTGTTATTTTAATAGGTTTGCCTTTAAAAGTGACTTGTTTTTTCTCCCTTGAAGCTCTCAGCACCAGTTCTTTATCTTGAATGTGGAGTGTTTTAACTATTATTTGCCGCGGTGTGCTTCTAGTTTGGTCGTATCTGTTTGGGGTGCGGAATGCCTCTTGTATATGAATGGGCCTCTCTTTTTTTAGATGAGGAAAGTTTTCCTTGATGATCGTTTGAAAAATTTCCTCAGGGGTAGTATTTTGAGATTCTTGCTCCGGTATTCCATGAATACGCATGTTAGGCTTCTTCAGGGTGTCCCATATCTCTTGGATATTTCTCTCAAGTATCTTCTTGGCTTTAACAACCTCTTCCATTGAGCTGGATAGTACTCCCACTTTATCTTCAAGGTCTGAAATTCTGTTTTCTGCTTCATTAGTTCTGTTGATAAGACTCTCTGTGGCGTTCTGGGTTGAAGATAACTTGTCTTTTAGCTCAGTTTTAAACTCTGCTTGAGTTTGTTTTAACTGTTCTATGCCACTTTTTGTTTCTTGCACTGTTTTTCTCAACTCCTCCAGATGTCTGTTGTGTTCCTCTTCAAAGCGATTGATTCGATTATGTAATTCCTCCCGGATTTCCTCTTTCATAGTATTGAACATGGTAATGATCATATTTTGAAAGTCGTTATCCTGGGTCAGGCTTTCTTGGCCTTTTTCCGCGGGTTTGTTCTTGTTGGAGTCTAACATTATGGGATTAATTTCTTTAGTGGGAGATTTGTTTACTTGAGTGTTGCTTCTCATGGATTTGCACTTTGACTTTGGCATTGTCATTTTAACTCTTAAGATCTCTCAATTTCACTAAACTGAATTATTTGGCCTGGGGTACTGGTGGGCGGGGCCTGAACGGGGACTTACCTAGGGAGCGGGGTGAGGCCCGGGTGGACCGCGTGCGTGTCCCGACTGGGGAGCGGGGTGGGGCGAAAAGGGAGGATGGGCGCGTCGGCGTGGAGCTATTTAACCCGAGGGCAGCTGGGGCGGGGCCCGGGCGCAGGGGGAGGTCCTCCTCGTTCCCTCGGCCCCCGCGCGGCTCCGGCTGGATGGCGGGAGTCGGAGCCGGGTCCCCGTGGGCTGACCTGGGGTCCTAGAGCGCGCGTTGAGGCCCGGCTGGACCTCGCCTACGCGTCCCGACCGGCGGAGCGGGGGTGGGGCGAAAGAGGGAGGATGGGCGCGTAGGCGTGGAGGTATTTAACCCGAGGGCAGCTGGGGCGGGGCCCGGGCGCAGGGGGAGGTCCTTCTCGTTCCCTCGGCCCCCGCGCGGCTCCGGCTGGATGGCGGGAGTCGGAGCCGGGTCCCCGTGGGCTGACCTGGGGTCCTAGAGCGCGCGTTGAGGCCCGGCTGGACCTCGCCTACGCGTCCCGACCGGCGGAGCGGGGGTGGGGCGAAAGAGGGAGGATGGGCGCGTCGGCGTGGAGCTATTTAACCCGAGGGCAGCTGGGGCGGGGCCCGGGCGCAGGGGGAGGTCCTCCTCGTTCCCTCGGCCCCCGCGCGGCTCCGGCTGGATGGCGGGAGTCGGAGCCGGGTCCCCGTGGGCTGACCTGGGGTCCTAGAGCGCGCGTTGAGGCCCGGCTGGATCTCGCCTACGCGTCCCGACCGGGGGAGCGGGGGTGGGGCGAAAGAGGGCAATAGGTTTACCTTTAAAAGTGACTTGTTTTTTCCCCTTTGAAGCTCTCAGCACCAGTTCTTTATCTTGAATGTGGAGTGTTTTAACTATTATTTGCCGCGGTGTGCTTCTAGTTTGGTCGTATCTGTTTGGGGTGCGGAATGCCTCTTGTATATGGATGGGCCTCTCTTTTTTTAGATGAGAAAAGTTTTTCTTGATGATTGTTTGAAAAATTTCCTCAGGGGTGGTATTTTGAGATTCTTGCTCTAGTATTCCATGAATACGCATGTTTGGCTTCTTCAGGGTGTCCCATATCTCTTGGATATTTCTCTCAAGTATCTTTTTGGCTTTAACAACCTCTTTCATTGAGCTGGTTAGTACTCCCACTTTATCTTCAAGGTCTGAAATTCTGTTTTCTGTTTCATTAGTTCTGTTGATAAGACTCTCTGTGGCGTTCTGGGTTGAAGATAACTTTTCTTTTAGCTCAGTTTTAAACTCTGCTTGAGTCTGCTTTAACTGCTCTATGCCACTTTTTGTTTCTTGCACTGTTTTTCTCAACTCCTCCATGTGTCTGTTGTGTTCCTCTTCAAAGCGATTGATTCGATTATGTAATTCCTCCCGGATTTCCTCTTTTCATAATATTGAACATGGTAATGATCATATTTTGAAAGACCTTGTCCTGGGTGAGGCTTTCTTGGCCTTTTTCCGCGGTTTTGTTCTTCTTGGAGTCTCACATTATGGGATTAATTTCTTCAGTGGGAAATTTGTTTACTTGAGTGTTGCTTCTCATGGATTTGCACTTTGACTTTGGCATTGTCATTTTAACTCTTAAGATCTCTCAATTTAACTAAACTGAATTATTTGGCCTGGGGTCCTGGTGGGCAGGGCCCGAACGGGGACATACCTAGGGCGCGGGGTGAGGCCCAGCTGGACTGGGCGCGCGTGTCCCCACCGGTGGAGCGGGGTGGGGTGAAAAGGGAGGATGGGCGCGTCGGCATGGAGCTATTGAACCCGAGGGCAGCTGGGGCGGGGCCTGGGCGCAGGGGGAGGCCCTCCTCGTCCCTCGGCCCCCGCGCGCGGCTCCGGCTGGATGGTGGGAGTCGGAGCCGTGTCCCTGTGGGCTGACCCGGGGTCCTAGGGCGCGGGGTGAGGCCCGGCTGGACCGCGCACGCACGTCCCAACCGGTGGAGCGGGGTGTGGTGAAAAGGGCAGCACCATTTTTTTTTATAGCTGAGCTAATTCCACTTCAGGCTTTGTTGAATTAGCATTTTCTCAATTTGAGAAACTTTCCTATTGTTCCATACAGTACATTCATAGATATCAATTCCTTATTCATTTTAAATTTAGTTTTGCTCATAAATAAAAGTCCAGCAACCATGTGGTTTTGTAACATCTATTAACTTATAGGAAAGCAGGTAAAAGTACTTCAAATGATTACCCTTATTTCTTACTTAACTGTTGGCAATGCTCCCAGCGTACTCAACTTCTTCATTATCTATTTTTCTAAATTTTTATAGCCTATAGCATTTGTTTCTCTAAACACAGTTATGTCACTGCTCCAACATAATAAATAGCTCTCCATTAGTAAATATATATTGTTGATTTGACAACAAATGAGTAACTTGGAAACTTACTTTACTTGGAAACTCAGTTTTATTTTTTCCTTTTTGTTTTTGTTTTTTTGCAAATAAATTCTCCTGTCATTTATTATTATTATAAAAACTATATTTTGATTGGATTTTCTGTGAATTTGAAATATTTTCATAACCAATAAACCTGGCAATGTACCATATATTTGGGGGCACAATTTTATATAGTATCATTGTTTAAAAATGCTTAGATATGAAATTTTTGGAAGAAAATGATTCATTCTTCCCTTCATCTTAAAAGTGTGACTTCCTTTACTTTTTATATGAAGGCATGTACTAGTAGAAAATGAATTATGATATCTTGGCACAGTAATTTTATACCTGCAAGTCTGATAATTTGTAACTGCATTACTGTGATTTTCAGTATTCCAATAACACATATTGCAAACATTGAGCTTTGCAATTCTTGTATGAAAAATACATAAAATATATTTTTCCTTTCTTTAGAAAGCATGCCTGAACATTGAAAATTCAATTCCAAATAATTTTACTGGCCACTAAAATATATGTTTTACTATTCTCAACACGTTTTTATAGATAAAAAATGTCATTTGGACTAGGGAAATGGCTCAGTGCTTAATTAAAGCTTTTGACTCCCAAACAAAAAGACCTGAGTTCTGATCCTCAGATCCCACATCAAAGAAAAGCCTGTCATATATGGCAGTGGCTTGTAATTCCAGCACTTAAAGGGACATCCCAGAGCAAAGCAATAAGGTGGAAGAGCAATCCAAGATGTTTCCCAGTGTCACCTTTGTGCCTCAACAGAGATACACACTCAAGCACCCTCTCCTTCGCAGACACACACACACACACACACACACACTTATACTTAGCAGACAAAACAATTATTCTTAGCTCATGGACTGTACACAAACAGGTGTGAGAGCCATATTTGACTGAAAGGATTTACTTTCTTGACTCTAGGCGTAAAGCGACAAAGTTTTATTTCTTGCTTTTGTTACACATGTAAGATAAACAGGTTGGCATCAGATTCTGCTGATTACAAAAACTCAGATTCTGTTCTGGTATTAGTTCTGTCTCAAAACAGATCTACACAGTTATAATGGTAGGAAAAGAACATGTGTATAATCACACTTAATCTTCAAATCAAAACCGATCATTATTGCTTCTGTTCATATTTTATTGGTAATCGTATGTCATATAGGATAAAATATTTCATGTCCCTAATTTTTTGTATTTTTTAGTTTGTTTTCAGGGGTAACCTTTTGAAGTCACTTTTTAAACTAATCTCTGGTTCTTACCCTCTTGTCTTACTCTACTTTGTTTTGTTCATTAGTAAATATTATTTTAATGGTCCTAAAATTTGGTGACAGATTTTTGTCATTTCTATTAAAATATTAACTTAAAAAACTAATTATGTAAAACACACATATAATCCATTAAACGTTCTCCTTCCTTTATAAAATTTTCATAATGCATTATTACCAACTGGCTTTTAGTATTGAGTTAAGTGATCAAACATAGAAAACATTTCTGAGACCATTCTTTGACCATTGAACAAAATAGAGTGAGGTGGCAAGTGTAAGAGATGATATTCCTTTTGTCTTTTGGTTTTTATGAGTAGAATTGTGAACTGTCTAGCTCCAGGAGCCTTCAGGTTCACTGCTTTGATGACCACCACAATAACTACCTGTCTCTTATCATAAATAACAAAAGGATGTATAATTTAACCATCATATCATACCAACTTAATTTTCTTGAAGCATAGCTTTAATTGCATTAATGATTGATATCCTAGTCGTCTCAGATTAAAAATTCTTATGTCATTGAAGATCCTACAGAAATTTGGTATATAGGTACGTTAATATATATGGATACATTTTATTCAAAATACTGAACATTTTTTGAGTCTACTCCCTTTCTCATATATCCTTTACCATCTATGAAGTAAGTAGTCACCCTTACCACATGTGAAAATTCTACTCTGTAATTAATTTCATACAAAGATAAGCAGCGTTACACATAATTTGGTCTTCCATGCTTCCATGCAGTTGAACACTTAACAAGAAATTAGTGACTATTCTCAAACAAGCTGTTTTCAAATAAGTACCCTTTAGAGCTACTTCACCTCCTGCTTTCAGCAATTATCAGAAGCTATACAGTAGAAATTTCTGAAGCAGGCACATTGCTCTTTTAAAAAGTAGCCACAACTTCATGTTATTAAAACGCCCCTGATATTAAATGAAGACCTTAAAGATTCCTAAAAACCTGCTAAACATTATATACTTTTATCAATGCTCAGATGGCAACATAAAAGTATATGCCTTAAAAAAGGGTTTGGGGCCTTCTTAGAAAAAGAAGTATGAATTTAGGAATGCTGAGGAACTTTGTATATTTAATCCTCTAAAGTCATATCCAAAAATATCCCTATGGAGTTTCTAATGTATCTGCCTCAATTAACATATTGAGAAGTAGAAGCATAGAAAAGAGAAGCTATTTTTTGAAGATTTCTTTTCCATAACAGTTGTTTTGAAAGTATAATCTACCTTCATCTTAATGTGCTTATTCATAACATAACAGCATTAAAAAGATAATAGCAAATTTTAGTTTCATCTTGCTGGTAATACACTCATAAACACATTGACATTTTTTGTTTAATTGCAGATGCATTACTTGCAAGGTCAACACCTAATATTGTATCTTACATCCTTGTTTTTCTCAATTATACTTCAGTGATATTCATAATGTGAAGATACATGTAAATCAGGAAAATTCCTGAAGGCTCTTTAACTTTATTCTGTAAACTTGATACTCTAGCAGTAATAATTATAACCCAGTTCTCTAAACAACTGGTAATCATATGAACACCATCTTGCACTTAGTACACGCCAAGAGTTTGGGAATATTATTGTAGTTAATTGTCCCCAAAGATAAGTGTACTATTCTTATTTTACAAATGAAAAAATTAATGCAGTAGTAATAAAGGCTAGGAATAGTTGAGGTCGCATGTCATAGAAAATTTAGGAATATTACCCATAAAACTATTTTAAGCCTAATCATTGTATAAAGAAAATTGGTCATTACATTGTATTCTGCATGTCTAATAGTTAATGATGAAGATGTATTGTGGGCTTCTGTGACCTGAACACTTACCTCTGGATACTGATAGGTACCGCAGTGGGATCAGTAGGAATTGAATCAGGCTGGGTTAAGAGGGGATGTGGAAAGGCCAAAAACCAAATCAAGTTTACTATGGAATCTAATCCTGTATACCATGATACAGGGGAGTGACATCTAACACTGTGCAGAGGGGGTGATGTTAATTGTGACAGACAGACCACACGTGCAAGGTCAACAGTAGGTGGGGCTATCACCAACAATATGGCCCTGCCAATCCTTAGACATGTTAATATTCCCTAATGGTCCAATTACTTGTGAAGAAAGAACAGGCTACAAAGATCAGCAACATGGTGATATAATTACAAAGATAAAGCTCTATTCCCATCTTTTAGACGGGCTAATTAATGTCTATATGTCTTCCAAAGAACAGGAAGAAACATGTAAAGAATACTTCCCCCCTCAGCCCTGCTTTGAGACAGTATGAGATCCTTCCCTGGCCCTTCAGGGAAAGTCAATAGGAGTTAGTCACTTATTGCTTGCAATAGGAGGTACACTGCTACTATGACTATGAGGAATGCCCTTGGCATCCATCTTCTAGAAATCAAGGTCTTGAACTTGAGTGTTCCCTACAATGTAGTAGATAGTAGGGCCATAATTTTGATACTAGGTTGTTCTATTTTAGGACAGGCCTTCTCAAATTCAGTGCTCTTGACATTTGGGGTCTGATAGTGCTTTGCCATGAAGGGACCGTTTATTCATTGTGGGATGACCAAAATATTTCACAATATTGCCAAATTGCTTCTGATTAGAAACTACCACACTAAAGAGTCTGAATTCATATTACCAATAGATAGTATTTTGAAATCCTCTACCTTGATGACTACTTACATAAAAATCCTATTGAATTTTGATAAGTATGTATTCACTATATCATAATGTGTAGTAAATGTTATTTCTCTTGTTTTTATTTTTTCTTTTAGAGTTTCATACATGAATGTAATGAAATTACATTGTTTTCACCCATTAACCAATCCCATCTCCCCTTATTTTCCCATTAGAAACCTTCTTTATGCCTTATTGCATGTATGGTCCTCTGAGTTTCATGTGGATTGCTTTTTTAAAATTATTTTTTAAAATTTTCTCCTAGTTTTGCAAGCATATTAATTACTTATCCCTGCCTCCTTCCTTCCCCTTCCTTCTTATCCCTCCCCCAATGTGGATTGCTTTTGATAGCTAGTGTCTGAGCACTTTCTAGAACATGAATCACATATCAGTGATTCATTCAGGAAAGCACCTTATTTAAGGATTAGTCACATTAGTATATTTCACACAAAAAATCATTATGACGGCTTTTGTCTTTTGCCTTATTTTGCTCTCCAAAAGTAAACTTTTTTAAATGTTAAGGAAAGCTAAATATAAATGCTTTATCTTTCCTAAGCCTAAGTTGACTTTTGTAAAAAGAAAATAAAAATAGTACTCTAGTATTTACACACTATTACCTTATTCTCTAGATCTTTTTCTTCCTCTTCTTTCATTTCTCCAAACATTTACCAATATTTGCATAGTAATTCTGAAAGCATTTGCTGATATGTACCTAATGTTTAGATCAGATCATCACAGATATAATTTCTGAGTAGCTCTAAAAATGAGAAATAACTGATAAGTAATTTGAAGATCACATAGCTTCACTTATATTCAGGTGGGCTTTCAATAATATGGTATCTTTAGAGAGCACCAATTTAGGATTCAAAATAAAGGGGAATAAAAATTGAGAAGAGGAATAGATTTCACATATTGCTTTATCATATTTATGGTTTCTTTGCATATTAGAAAATAAGTCACTGGGGCTAGTTCCTTTCAAGATCTTAGCACTGTTAAAACACACACACACACACCACCACCACTACCACCACCACACACTAGAAATGTTTACACTCTGACAACTATCCTACTCTATTTTGACATTCCTTTTCCTATAACATTGTTTATTCTTTTCTACTTGTAATGATGATGAATAGCAAGAGATGATCTTAGTCATCCCTCAATATAGGAAAACTTATTTTTAGAAATTAAACTTTCCATTCTATATCACATTATCATGCAAACAGGATGACTGTGACATGTGTTAGATGTAAGTTTCAACATACTTGGTAATACATAAAACCTTGATTTCTATTTTTCTTTTTGCAGTTCTTTTTTTAAAATTTTTTCCACTCAAACTTGATAGGTACCCCATTCCCTTCCCTCCCTCCACCCCTCCTTGGATCCCCTTGCTCTTTTCCCCCTTTTTCCCTTCTTTTCCCCTCCTCCCTCCCTTTCTCCCATTGTACCCCCCACTCCATCCCTGGAGCATCCTTCAGTGTGCATGTCAAACTTCCCTCTGTGTCCTCCTCTCTGATGAGGCATAAGGACTCAGTAGCATTACCTAGAACTCTTTTTGGTGTTCCCCTTTAGTATAGGAACACTATTGTGGCTGTTAATCCCTTGCCCCTAAGGATCCTAGTGCTTGTAGTCCATGCTAGACTTTGGGGGGGTCAATGATATATTGGTCATTGTACAGGTCATGTAAAGTCCTATTATGATTACTTTGGCCTATTATGATTACTAACTTGTGTGGAGTATCTTACATATCGTTGCTCCTCCCTATCTTTAGGCTCTTACAATCTTACCTCCCCCTCTTCCGCAAATTTCCCTGAGCTTTAGGATGGGAAGAGAGTAGGCTGGCCTGGTTCCAGGTGGTTGATATAGAATCTCTGATGTTCGGAATTATGGTTTGTTGATTTTTTTTCAGTTTTGCTGCTTCTGCACCGGCCTTAGCTCCATCCTGATGGGTATGGGATGTCACCCCCTGGCCAGAGATAAAAGGCTGTTAATATAGAGTCTTATTATAAGAGTAGATTCAAAGGTAGGTTGAATAAGAGTAGGAGACTGTGGTGAAGGGGGTGGGTTCAGTCTCCCATTTGCAGGATGGTTACCTTCTATTTGCCAGACTCTATGCCCTCCCTTTCTGGTAAGATTATACCCCATCAGTTGCAAGTGATCAGGAAGGAAATTCTGTGAACTTAACCAGATGTCTCATTACTTACTTTCAGTCCTTGATGGTGGCCTATTTTTTCTGTTTTTTAATATTAAGATGTTTTGTTTTAAAAGTAGGAAACCTCAGTGAGGGAGGGGTCCATCACCCATTTGCAAAATGATTACTTTTTATCTGCTATTATAACAAGACTCCAGTTTAACAGCTTTTTGTCTCTGGCCAGGGGGTGACATACAGTGCCCAGCAGGATGGGGTGAAGTGCATTGCAGGAGCAGCAAAACTGCAAAAGAAAATCAACAAACCACAATCCAGAACTTCAGAGACTCTATATCAATCACATAGAACTAGGCCAGCCTAATCTCTCCCCATCCTGGAGCTCAGGGACATTTGCGGAAGAGGGGGCGGTAAGATTGTAAGAGCAAAAGGATGGGAGGAACAACGATTTGCAAGATTCTCAACAATAGTTGGGGCCAAAGCAATCATAATGGGACTTTGCATGCCCTGCGCAATGTCCAGCGCACTGTTGCCCTCATAAAGTCTAGCATCTGTTAAGGGCACCGAGATCCCTGGAGGCAAGGGATTGACAGCCATAGTAGTGCTCCTATGCTTAAGGGGAACAAGAGAAAGGGCTTATGGAAATGCCACTGGGTCCTTATATGTCATCGGAGAGGATGACCCAGTGGAGAGTCAGGCATACACAATAAAGGACTCTCTGGGAATTGGGGGGGAGGCACTGGGGGATGGGGAGGGAGAGGAGGGACTTCGGGGGGAGGAGGAGGGAGGGAAGGAACTGGTAAAAAAATTTTAAAATGTATAATTACATTTTTAATAAAAAAATTCAACAACAAAAAAAGATGTTTTGTTTTATTAGAAATTGCTAATCTGTGTTCCTAGTTGACTATATATTTTGTTTTTAATCCTGCAACCAATCAATGAGTGTTCTGTTGCCTGAAGTCCCTATCATTATTTTGAAATTTAATTATTTGAAAAGGTATTCATGTTAGCTCAATGCTGTTTTAACTCATTAGTCCCTCAGTGACAAAATATTAAGGACAATGTCATTAATTTATTTACTATCCATTTATGTGTTGATGAATGTTATCAGATAGTTCGTTACCTTTTAATTGGGTTGTTTTCTTATTGCTGAATTTTAAGGATTCTGTGTCAAGTATTTATTGGATTTTTTTCATTATGTGGCTTGTCTTTTCATTATCTCAACACCATCTTTCTCAAAACAGACATTTAAGTTTAATGAAATCCAGACTTCTTGTTTTGTTTATTATTACCCATCTATTGTTTTATCTGTCAGTTCTGAGCCAAACCCAAATTAAGCAAAATTTTTCCCTGTTATTTTAAAGTATTGTCTTAATTGGTGTTTATATTTAGTTTTCTGATGTATTTTCAAATTAATATCTGAGAAAAATCTAATTTCAGCAGCTAGGCTGTATGTGTGGTATTTAATTGTTTCAGTGTCCTTTGTTGAAAAAGACTTTTTGTCCTAGATCGTTTGTCAATGAGAATTTTTTTTTTTCTTTTTCAAGGATCTGTTTTGGCCCCTCTATTCTGTTCCATTGATTTAACTTCAATTGTTTTTCCTATATAACTACCTCACTTTGATTTTGCATTATTTTAATTGGGTAAATATTTATATATGGAATATTTGTATACTGAATATATCACATAGAGTTGCATTATTATCCCAAGCTAATTGGAGTAATCCAAAATATTACATAGTTCTATTTTTGTAATGGGAACTTTAAAATTAACTCACAATTTGAAAGTATTTATTATTATTAATTAAGCTCTTCATGCTATGCACTTGATCTTGAAACATACTCTTTTGCTCTAACCTAGTTATTTTATACTTTGGGCATCACACTATATTTTCCATCCAGTCTCTTTTACCTAACATCAAATACTCTACTTCAATTAAGTTTAATTTTTCAGATAATCAAGATTATGAAGCAACTATCTTTCTGTGTCTGATTTCTTAACTTTTCATGATACCCTTCAGATTTATGCATGCTGTTAATATTCCTTTTCAGACAACTTCTTTTCAAAGGTTGAGCAATATTCTTTTGTGTATATAGACTATATTTTCTTAATCCATTCATTTATTGTATATTTATTATATATTTGTATATTACATCTATATGTGTATGTATATATGTGGTAAGTATTCATGTGTATATGCATGTTCCCATGCGTGTGGGTGCATATAAGCTAGCTAGCTTTTGTTAGGGTTTCTCTGTCTTTGCCTCCCATATGTTGGACAGCTATAGAATGAAGTAAATCTCAGCTTTTATCAATTAAAATCCTCTACAGGCTTCCTCATACCATCTGTTTCTTTTCAACTTTAATGTAGATACAACAATTTTTGAGATTTTTGTAGCTTATAGATTTCTGTCTATTTACTTTCAATCATAGTATCTTTGACAGCAAAGGATGTTTCTAGAAGAGAGAAAAAGCTTGGAGATTGTTTATTTCATTGCTTGTGTGTGTATGTTAATCATACAATTAACATCATTTACTCTGAATTATTATTGAGACAACTCAGTAATTCTGTAGCAATTTGTCATGGTTTGAAATGTGAATTGACAACCCCAGGCTCATATGTTTGAATCATTTGCTGTTTGAAAAGGTTATGGTAACTTTAACTTGCAGGAGGAAGGAAGTCACAGGGGGTGGGTCTTGAGGCTTATTAGCCCCACCTTACTTCAGGAGAGTTTTGCTTTTGCAGTGATACTTTTGCAATTTGCAGCCTTCTTGATAGACATGACTTAGACTGCCTCCAGCTTCTGCCAGCCAGGTATGGCTTTTCTGCCCTAGGAGAGTATATATCTCATCTGGAACCCTAAACTGAATAAATCTCCCTTTTCTCCCTTAAATTGTTTAAATTTAAGTGGTGTCTCTTAGCAACCAAGAAAAGTAACTGGTACATGATTATTTCATTGATTGATTGGTTTAAATACAGTTTATGCTTTTCCTTTTCAGCAAATATATATTAGGGATTTGTTTAGTACTGAGTTGGACATATTAGATTCATCCTGACTTCCCAATTGTTCATCTATTTGTTCTCATAAAATTTATTTTTTCTTAAATGCCTATGATAAAGTCATTTATTTCTTTCTCTTCTCTGTTTTGAATAATTTTTAACTTGTTTTAAGATATTGGCTTGAAACTTATGAATTGCTTTGGTTTGTATTGGTCTTGTACTTGGAAGGCTTTTATTTCTGAAGCAGTTTTGAAACAGAGCTTTCCTAAGTGCAGGAAATTTGGTTTATTTACTATTAATACTTGAAATATATAACTGTCTAGTTTCTTGGGGTTTATGATTTCTGTTGAAAAAATATGATATCCTGGTTAGACTGCTTTTGTATGTAAAAATGTGTACACATTTTTCTCTTTAATATTTTAGTAGTATTTTTTTAACTGTAATGTTTTGGAGGCATTCTTTTCTAAGTGCTTATTTGGCTTGAATGTACATTTCTTCGCCAAACTATGTAAATTTGCTGCTGCTATTTCATTGGATAAGTTTATTATGGTTCGAGTTTTTATCCATCAATTTCTACTATATGTCATTATTAGTTTAGTCACTTGATAATAAGCTCACAAGTTATAAAAGATGTGTTCATTCTTTTTTCTTATTTCTTTGTTTGGTATATGTGGAGTTGCACATCGATAGCTGTACATGTGTGCATGAGTGTGTATCCAAGAAGGCACATGATCATATGTTCCTGCAGAGGCTTAAGGGTAACATCAGGAATCATCCTGAATTGTTCTTATACCTTATCTTCTATCCTTATTGCTTTGTGCTGGGGTTTTCCAAGCTCCATCTTTCAGGCCTGGACTTAATGACTGCCAATGTATCCACCCAGCATTTTTTGAACGTGGAATCTGAGGATCAGATGTAGGTTGTTTGGTTTGGAAGTCAAAGACTTTAGCAATGGAGCAATCTCCCTAGTTCCTTATTTATTTTTAAATTATTTTTATTGTTTGGTGCTTTCATGCATAAATACAATGAATTTGTATGTTTGCATTCCTTACTACCCAAGTCCATCCTTCCTCCTATTCTGCTTCATACTTGCTCCTTCCTAGCTAGCCTCCTACTTTCATGTCTTTTTGTAAATATGCCACACTGACTTTCATCTGGGATGTCTTCATTGGCAGGTGGTAGAGTCCTTGTTGGGGCATGGATGACTTATCAGTGGGTAAATTTGACTAAAGAGAGCTCTTTCCTGTCTGTCTTTAATTTTAAATGGTTTCTGAGGAAGATCTTGTCTCCCTTGAGATCTTCTCTCTTCTATGTGGCAAATCTTGGGAAAATGGATATCACTACAGGAAGTTCATTGTGAGCAAAAGGTCTTTTATGATCAAAGAATACTATCTGGCAACACCCTGCCCTGCTCTAAAACTTATGGTCTTATCACTTTTTATTCCTCTACATTCTTTGAGCCTTGGGATGGAAGAATAATTTTGTTGTCCCACTTAGAACTGAGCATTTAATTTCCATTAAATTTTACTATACTTCTTTAATCTTATCTCCCATCCTTGATATTTTCTCCTTTTTAACAAGTCCTTTATTTCATTCACTCTATTTCTCTTTGACCCATTGGGGATTTTAATTTCTGAAATTTACATTTGTTTCAGATTCTAACATTCTTTGCTGAATTTTTCGGCTATGCTTCTGGTTTTTAATAAATCAGAGTATTAATATATGTCACACTTATTCTACATCATTGCCTATAAATTCATGACCACAATGGTATAAGGGAGTATAAGGGGTTTTATTCTCAATTCTGATTTTAGAGCTACATCTCTTAGTCCAGCTTGGTAAGAGAGCTCATACCAATATCTGGGGCCCAAGGGAACTGACCACACCACATCCATTGCTGAAAGGGACAATCCTCACTTGCCAGACTAGTATATCTGGCCAAATACATTGAAGAATGCCAACCGCCTGAATAGCCTCCCTCCATATCTTAGCCACCTGCACAATGAAGAGCCCTGCTAACCATGGGAGGGAACTTCCTCATCACTCAGTCTCTTGAAGATTTGCTTGGGACTTTTCTCAACCATCATTCTGTCACAACCATCCCTAGGGCTCAAGCATTCAGTTGTGAAGTTGACATCTGTATATATAATGAGCTCAAGTAAAAAAAATTAGTAACAATTACTAGATCAAAGCAGCAAATAGACATCAAAACAATATCCAGTTGGGTTCTTACAACCAGTAGAGATAACTGTAGGATTCCAATTGAAACAACAATCAAAAGATAACACCATCAATTTGGATTTTCCAAATACTTCCAGAAATCTACTAGAGAAGCTGCCTTAAGGCTCTGAGCTGGAATTTCTGATCTTAAGTCTTAGCAGAATACACTGTCTCCCTCTTAATGATGGAATAAAAGGACAAATAACATATAGATAGATAGCATTATCACAAGTGATTGCAATCATCCAGAACTGACAGGGAAAGATCTGCTAAAACACTCGTTGAGTTTCTAATTGAGAGGTATGGACAGATCAGAGCATTCTTTCTACTGATGAGCTTCTGGCTTCTCTGGAAATACTGTAAGCATTGCTTAAGCATTGGCTTATTCTTTGGCACTTTCACACTAGAATGCAGCGAATTTGCCACTTTAACCCATTAATACCTGATCCTATCTCCCCCTTCATTTTCCCCACTGTTTATGTTCTCTTATCTAGCCAGTCTCCCTCTTACCTTCATGTGTGGTCCATTGAGTTTCACTGAAATTCCAGTACTAGCAAGGGCCTATGTACTTGCTAGGGCAGGGATGACTTAAACATGGGTTAATCATGGAAGAAAGTAGGTCCCCTTCTCTTTTTTAGCATTAATTTCAGTAGTTTCTTTGGAAAGTCTAGTACCTCTTGAGATCATCCCCAATGTGTTGTAAGATGCTGATAAGCTAAATATTGTGGATGCACTGTGGACATGAACATAACTGCAGTGAATTCTTGGGTGTATCAGCTCTGTCATGATCAGAGGCTATTGTCTGGCAGATTCCCTCCCATCTCTCAGTAATTGCTAATGATTGTACTCTACAGGACAATTTTTTTAACATTTTTTATTATTATTTCCGCTCACACAAACTTAATAGGTAGACCACTTCCCTCCCCCCTCCTCCCCCCCGAACCCCTGCTCCCCCTCCCTCCCTCCCCATCTCCCAGTGCCTCCCCCCAATTCCCAGAGAGTCCTTTATTGTGTAGGCCTAACTCTCCTCTTGGTCCTCCTTTCCAATGACGTAAAAGAACCCAGTGGCATTTCCCTGAACCCTTTCTCGTGTTCCCCTTAAGCATAGGAACACTACTGTGGCCATCAATCCCTTGCCTCCAAGGATCTTGGTGCCTTTAGCCGATGTTAGACTTTGTGAGGTCAATAGTGTGACGGACATGGCGCAGGGCATGCAAAGTCCTATTATGATTGCTTCAGCTCTATCTAGTGTGGAGACTCTTCAAATCATTGCTCCCCCCATCCTTTTGCTCTTACAGTCTTACCGCCCCCTCTTCCACAAATGTCCCTGAGCTTCAGGATGGGGGGAGATTAGGCTGGCCTAGTTCTAGGTGGATGATATAGAGTCTCTGAAGTTCTGGATTGTGGTTTGTTGATTTTCTTTTGCAGTTTTGTTGCTCCTGTAATGCCCTTCACTCCATCCTGATGGGCACTGTATGTCACCCCCAGGTCAGAGACAAAAAAACTGTTAAACTGGAGTCTTGTTATAATAGCACATTTAAGGGTAGATGTAGTAAAAGCAGGAAACCTTGGTGAGGAGGGATCAGTCACCCATTTGCAAAATGATCTCTTTTCATCTGCCAGACTATATGTCCTCCCCTTCTGGTGAGATCATACCCCCTCAGTTGTACATGATCAGGAACGAACGTCTGTGAACTTAACCAGGTGTCACATTACTTACTTGCATTCCTTGGAGGTCGATTTTCTCTGCTGTAACATGGTCCCTTCTCTCCTTGTGTCTGGTGTGGCCCTGCAACCCCATCCCTCCTGTTCACAGTCCTTGCAATTACCGTATTACATAGGTTTACATTTGAGTGTCTCAATGTGGGCTGGGTGAGTTTGGTACTAGGAGCCGCCTATTAGGGAGTACATACGGTGCTTAACTTTCTGGGATTGGGATACTTCACTTAATATAATTGTTTCTAATGACATCCATTTCCCAGCAAATTCCAGTAATTCATCATTTTTGATGGCTGAGTAGTACTCCATTGTGTAGATGTACCACTGTTTTCTTATCCATTCGTCAACTGTTGGACATTTAGGTTGATTCCATGACTTTGCTATTGTAAACAGTGCTGCTATGAACATAGTCGTGCTTGTGCTATCGAGGCGAACCTCTGCTACATGGGGGTTTATTCCCAAAAGTGAAATAGCAGGGTCATATGGCATTTCAATCTTTAATTTCTTTAAGAATCTCCAGACGGCTTGCCAGAGTGGCTGTATGAGCCTGCATTCCCACCAGCAATGTAGCAGAGTTCCACTGTCTCCACATCCTCTCCAGCATTTGTTATTGTTTGTATTGTGGATTTTTGCCATCCTGACAGGGGTGAGATGATATCTCAGGGAGGTTTTGATTTGCATTTCCCTGATGGCTAAAGAAGTGGGGCATTTTTTAAGATATTTGTTAGACATTTTAATTTCATCTCTGGTAAAGTTTCTTTTAAGTTCCAGGGCCCATTTTTTAAGTGGGCCATTGGTTTCCTTGGTGTTTAATTTTCTAAGTTCTTTGTGCACTCTGGACAGCAGAGTTCTATCAGATATGTGGTTAGTGAAGATTTTCTCCCGTTCTGTGGGTTGCCTTTGAGCTCGTGTGACAATCTCTTTATCTGAACAGAAGCTCTTTAATTTCACAAGATCCCAACTGTTGAGAGTTGGTAGCAGTGACTGTGCCATTGGATGTCTGTTTAGGAAATGTTGGCCTAGCCCAATCAGCTCAAAGGAGTTCCCTATCCTTTCAACTATGGCTTTTATAGTCTCTGGCCTGATATCAAGGTCCTTGATCCATTTGGAATTAAGTCTTGTACATGGTGACAAGTACGGGTCCAGCTTTAATCTTCTGCATGTGGAGATCCAGTTTTGCCAGCACCATTTGTTGAAGATGCTGTTCTTTTTCCATTGGATTCTTTGGGCCCCTTTGTCGAAGATCAAATGGCTGTATTTTTGTGGGCTTATATCTGGGTCTTCAACCCTTATCCATTGATCTGTGTGTCTATTTTGGAGCCAGTACCAGGCTGTTTTTATAACTATGGATTTGTACTATAGACTAAGGTTCGGTATGGTAATACCTCCAGCAGTGTTTTTGTTACTCAGAATTGTCTTTGCTATCCTGGGTCTTTTGTGCCTCCATATGAATTTTGAGATTGTTTGGTCAACTTCTTTAAAGAATTGCTTTGGGATTTTAATTGGTATAGCATTGAATTTGTATATTGCCTTTGGTAGGATGGTCATTTTTACGATATTGATTCTGCCAATCCAGGAACATGGGAGGTCTTTCCACCTTCTGATGTCTTCAGCAATTTCTTTCTTTAGGGTTTTAAAGTTTTCATTGTAAAGGTCTTTTACCTCTACAGGACAATTTTGTAGTAATTGAAGAAGGAGGAAGAAACTAGTACTCCTTGAAAATTTATCAATTTTATTACTACTGTATGTCTTTAAGGAAATGTGAATATGTAAATTCATTTTCTCAGATCATGAAGATTATATATTTCTTGAATTTTTGTCATTTTATACAGTGCAAGATGTTCAAGGAAGATATACAGGAAATAATATTATTCCTTGCCTTCATGAATCACAATAGTCTATGGCAAATATATTTACAAATACTTATAATAGAATTTTCCAGCAACACAGCAATTATCACAGCATAGAGTCATATAAGTCATATATTCAGTGCTCAAGGGATGAAACCCAAGCTGAATAGAAAGTTCAGAAACAGACACATTCAGTTTAAAAATGGTCAAAAGATTTGGTAATCCAATAGAAATTTAATAATAGGAAGAGATGTTGTGATGAGAAAAATGTATACAATGTCATTCTAGTTAGGAGAAAATGTAATTCAAGACATTATATAAATGAATTTATGTAATAATATTCAGTGATCTAAGTGATATATTTTAAATTTATTAAAAAGTTTATAATACTTTTCAGAAATTTCTAGATGTATTTAAAAGAAAAGATGCATTCCTACATTAATCTGATCCACTTTATAATTTTTTCCATCATTTAACTAATGGTTGTCTTAATGATGTATGCAATGATAATGTGATGAGAGCAGGCTAATATTTAGTTTTAATAAAAATCTTTAATGCACATTACATATTTTAAATTCATCAGAAAAGTAAAGTCAAGTTATCCAATGCATGTTTAATAATCCTCTAGAAAAATGTATTCTTTAAAGTAGAGTGTGCTTGATGGATACAACTGTCAACATGGCAATTTGGGAACATTTGTGAAGAATTGGTAGATGAAGCAATCCCTAAGCAAGCTGCAGGAGAGTAATTGATGTAGGAAGACCTAACCCACAGTGCACAGGACCATTCCCTGTTCCAATGAGTAAGATGAAGGGGGCTGATTCAGTACTTTGGCAGTTTTCAGCATAAAGTAGCAGATTTGCAGTCTAGCAAGTGAGGTTGGCCTTCTCAGCAAACCCTGTGGAAATCCAGTGGCCTGCTCCTTCTATGCCTGAATTTGGTATGAATTCCTCTGTCAAACTTGTGGTTGTAAAGCAGAATTGTAAAAAGAATAAACCAGCTTGTTCCCCTAAAAACAAGGTATAGCCATAGAACGAACATGAAGAAATGATCCAAAAATAGAGATGCGAATTAGAATTAAAAACAAATAGCCTTAGACTTAACAGAATTTGGTATAGACATTGCTGGATGGTAAATGAGTTTCATTCAGTGTAATATATTTGGAAAGTTGAAACTGCATAATGCAGTTTTCAACTAGGGTCCCTTGTAAAGATCCAAATACATGTTATGGTCAAAGAATATCATTTCCATCACTGGGCAAAGCTAATATCTTACTGGCTTTAGTGTAAAACTCAATCAACTTAAGAGATGAGAAATCTATTGTTCCACACTACAATATGTGTCTTTGAGATTCTAATTAGCGTATATGCAGTATGAGATTCATGAGCCTATAATTAAAAATTGATTCTGGATCTGTAAAAGCATTAGGATTTTGTCAGAGACAAATGCAAAATTACTCTCACAGGATTGTTGAAAAGTAGAATACATAAGTTTTCTAATGAACATGGCAACTGTTGAAGGTTTCATTAGTGAAACAATACATACCATATACAGGAATAAAATATCATAAAAGGGTTAAGAATCATCAGAATCAATACCAAATAGAATATACACTCTAAAAACTTAAGAATTTATGGTATAAGAAAGAATTAAAAATAAATGTTTTCATTATTTATAATTGTGTGTTGAAGGTGATGTGTGCTTGTAGAGGTATATGCAAAAGCTATGGGGAACATGTGGGGATCAGAGGACAACTTTATGGATTCAGTTCTTTCCTTCCACCAGTCCGTAGGTTCGAAAGATTGAACTCAAGTTCAGTTTTTACCTGCCAAGCCACCAGGACAGCATCCTAAATAAAAGATTTTTAATACGAAAAATTAATGCAAAGGTAGCATGCAAAATGAGTAGCTAAGTTTAAAACAGAAATAAATGGAATTTTTGTAATTTCAGATCAGTCAACAAAAATAAGCCACATGGACATTTTTAACATAAATGCTAGAATTAGAGACTTGGAATCAGAAATGAAATGATGAGAATGCAGCATATGAAATAGAGATGGAAATTATTGAAGATAAAAGATATGAAGCTAGAATGGGGGAAATGAATATACATTTCTTAAGAAATTCTGAGGAAAATGGAGACTAGAGTATTAGTGTCATAAATGTGAAGCTTCTCAGAATTGTAATTACAAAATAGTGGGAGAACACCAAGTCCTGCACATATTAAGTAAAAGCAAATCCATCCCTGTTAAGTATCCTAGTAAAGTATAGGAATGTCAATGACAAAGCTAAAACTTCTCAAGGTATTTTTCCTTTCCAAAATGTGTCTATATGTGGTATACATGCATGTGTATATGCATGATTGCATGTATGTGAATTTATGGAGGATATTACCTGCATAGGTTTATGCATGCATTTGGAAACCTGAGATCGATGTCAGAAATTATCCTCAATATCTTGTTAATTTGATGCAGGGTCTCTATTCAAGCCCAAAGCTCACTGATATGCCTAATTTCACAAACTAGCTTTCTTTGGGGAACCAATCTCCACCTTCAAAGACTAGGATTCCATTCATGAAACCTTATCTACCCAGCATTTGTATGATTTCTGGAGAATCACACTGTGGTCCTCTTGCTTGTGTGGAAAGTATTTTAACCACTGAGCCATCTTCTCAGTCACAAATTGCTAAAACTTTTAAAGATTTGAGAGAAAGAAGACAGCATGTTTCAAATGAGAACTAAATTAAGTTTTATTCAATAGTTAACAGAATTTAACACAGCATAAATACAATTTTCAAAGTGTCAAGATAAAATATGAAGTTGGAAAAAGATATTTAAATATCTTTTAAAGAGTAAAGGAAAAAATTAGAAAGTTTTTGAAAAGAATTTCAGGGCTTACAAGTCCCAAGAAATTATTGGTACAACTATTGGAAGGAGGGAATCAGTTTCTGAAAGTTATCCTTGGACCTCCACATTTGTAGGTTCTCTCTCTCGCACTCTCTCTTGCTCTTGCTCAGTATTTCTATGTCTGTGTGTGTCTCTCTCCTTTTCATAAGTAAGTAAAATGTATTTTTAAATGTTTATGACAACAGTACATTAAGAGAATGTATAATACCTTGTATTTTGGGGGCAGAGGAACAAAATGAGGAATGTAATTCAGTAGAATGCAAGGAAGTAGTGTAACACATCAAAGAAATTTTTTCCTTAAGACCTAGTAATAAAATGGCAGGAAAGGGGGCTGGAGAGGTGGCTCAGGGGTTAAGCCTCTGCCTTGCAGGCAGAAGGTCCTGAGTTCGGATCCTAGACCCCACGTATAGACGCTGGGCAGAAGCAGGGGTGGCCTGCGTTTCTGGTTCTGGTAGGGCGGAGCCTGTGAATCCCGGGGCAGAGTAAACAAGGAGGAGGTGGAGGCAGTCCATGGTGATTCCCGAATTCGTCCGTGTTTTTACACACACACATATATACACACACATATATGCACACACATGCACACACGCATACATGTACAATTGAATAATAAATAATAAAAAAAATTTAAAAATGGCAGGAAAAAGTCAAACTGTTGGAATCTATATAAATATGAATGTATAAAAACCATCTGATAAAAGAGAGAAGCTCAGACTATGTTTCCTCAGATTCTGAAGAATAATTTATTCTTTAATTTCGAAAGGAAAATTTTACTTGAAACATGATTAATATTTATTTTGTTTCTTTAAAAATATATTTGACATACACATTAAAGGATGCTCCAGGGATGGGGGCGCGGGGAGGCACTGGGAGATAGAGAGGGAGGGGGGAAAGAAAGGGAAAAAAAGGGTAGGGAGCAGTGGAGGGAGGGAAAGGACCAGTGTACCTATTAAGTTTGTATGAGCGGAAATGAATTTTAAAAATTTTAAAAATAGATTTTATGTCACAATAGACACTAATTTTGTTCTTTTTTTTTTACAGTCTGATCTTAACTACGAAATGGAATCAGATATAATAGACGTGGTAAGTGACCTACTAAGGAATTTTTTCGAAAACAAAATTTTATGTACACATTTTACTCATTGTACTAGAGAACTAAATAACAATATCTCTATCACTATTCCATGTAACTACACATATTAAGATATGATCAATATTAAAAGCATGTTTAATTCATTCTTTGTGACATACAAATGAAATTATATGAAACAAAAGTTAAATGTTTTTTTCAGAATATCCTATAATCTAAAAGAAAAATAATATACTCATAAAAGTAAAGTAGTGCAATGGGCAATTGTGAACAATGCATT
Source organism: Typhlomys cinereus (assembly GCA_023101885.1). NCBI lineage: Eukaryota > Metazoa > Chordata > Mammalia > Rodentia > Platacanthomyidae > Typhlomys > Typhlomys cinereus. Next base: position 2,076,779 of record JALPQD010000180.1, read on the forward strand.
CTCATGATATTCAGAAGCTAAAGATTCCTTTATTTACATTTCTGATTTTAAACATTATTTCGCTAATAAATAACTTCCTTGTGCAAACTGTCTTTTGGTAGAAACTAACTAGTTGTTATTACTGGGTTTTAGAAAGAAATCACGTCCACTATACAATTTATGAGTTAAAAATAGCAACTATTGGGGCTGGAGAGGTGGCTCAGGGGTTAAGCCTCTGCCTTGCAGGCGGAAGGTCCTGAGTTCGGATCCTGGACCCCACATATAGACACCAGGCAGAAGCAGGGGCGGCTCTGCGTTTCTGGACCTAGTAGGGCGGAGCCTGTGAATCCCGGGGCAGAGTAAACAAGGAGGAGGTGGAGGCGTCCATGGTGGTTTCCGAATTCGTCCGTGGTTCTCCACATACATACATATGCACACGCGCACACATGCATACACACGCAATTGAATAAATAATTAAAAAATTAAAAAATATATAAAAATTGCAAATATTGTCACAGAGGCATTCATATTCATTCTTCAGGAACTTTTTTCTCTTTTAGTTCCACTATGAACCCCTTAGACTACACATATTGCTTTTTATATGTATACCTGTTTATCATTAAGAAAAATAAATATATGACAGTATTCTAGGTTTACAGATTGCTTAAGATAGTTTTTGATTTAGCTGAAACCCATTAGAAACTAATATTCTTCTAGATACTACTCATTTGGAAAAAATTAAGAGGCTTAAATATTAATGGTTTTAAGTGACTTAAATACAATGTTGTCACTTAACACATTGCTTAGCAAAATTGTTAAGCCAAAGTAGAAAATCTAATAACCAATTTCCTTTTTAACGTAATAGTGGTAAAAGAAATGAGTGACTGTTTTTATCTTATGAATGACATCCTTTTCAGGTTGTTGATGTTTAAAAGTAATTAATTTTAGTAATTATTCTTTATGTAGATTAAAAATGACTCTGTGAAATAAAAAATACTTAAGTATTATCTTTTCTTGGCAAAAGCAAAAAAGTTTAGGGTCCCTTTCTTAAACATATATTTTATAAAATGCTAGTTGAAATAAATGAAGCATAAAATCATTGATATCACAGAGCAGGAGACTGGAGAATGAAATGAGGGAAAGTGATATTTACTAGTTTTCCTAGGGGCAACCGTGCTCCTAAAATATTTTCTTTAAACCCTCTAAACTGAGTTTAACTTTAGTAAGAATGCAAGATCTGAAAGAAAGGTAGCCAAAATAAATATATAATAATAATAATTATATATAGTACATATATCTTCCATAAATTACAATTCTTTCTCATAAACTCAAAAGAGATCTTGTGTTTGAGAAAAGTCATGAAAATTAATTAGCTCATTTATATTCTTCATATTTATATAAATCAGAAAACTGTAGCAAGTGTTTATGAATGGGTGAAAATTGTTTTAAATTGTGTGTGTGTATGTGTGTGTGTGTATATGTGTATCTGAGGGCACTGTGTGTCCCTGTGGAGGACCAAGGGTGACTTTGGGAATAATCCTGGATTGCTTCTACCTCCTTCTTGCTTTATTCTGGTATTTCCCAGGCTCCACCCACTAGGACTGGAAGTCTAGGATTCCACCATTTCTCTTTCTTTTCCCCCTCTATTATTTCCCTATCTCTCAAATGTAAATAAATATAAAATGTGTTTCTCCCCAGAAAATAATTTTTAAAAACTTAGTCTATAAAGAGAATAGCATACTTTTGGATATGCTCATCACAATTGATAATTATACCTGTATCTTCTTAACCAACAGATAATTCTTCAAAAATACTCCATTATGGAATTGGTGGTTATAGAGGAGAAACATCTTTTTTTTTTTTTTACAGAACAATCTAGTATAACTAGGGATGTTTCTGTTTATTAGAATGCTTGCCCAGCCTATTCATAACCATAATTTGATTTATAATACTATATCATCCACTAATTTGTTTTAATTTTCTTAGTGCCTATCATGTTATTATTTCCTAGAAAACATATAAATTGATTTTTATGGGACTCAGATATCAGCTCTAGGATCCAATTTATGTAACACTTCGGGTAAAATTAACGAAATTATGTTATCAAAAAATTTTGACTTGTAGGTCATGCTAATTTTTAGTCCAATCATATACTCCAGTGTTTGAAATTTCATATATATGTAACAGGTACCAATTATATATAATGTTTGATTCGTAAGATTTTATTTAATTAGATTTTATTTCCATGCTCACTGTATAGTACAATATTTATATGATGAAGGGAAGTAAATTATATAAACATTACAAAAGTATAACTTAGTATTGCAGTATAGCTGTACCATAATACATAAGGGATAGTCAAACAAGTACAGCAATACTGCAGCAGTCATATAGATGTTATACTAAATTTAGTGCTTAACATGCTTGCCTATGGGTGATGATTTTTCCAACAGGCTATTTGTCTTTCTGATATTTCCATGCCATGGTTATTCCAAAACAAATCAACATTTAGAATCTGGCTCACCTACATGTAGCCTTCATCGTAACTGAAAGGATCTAAGAAGTACAGGACAATTTTTTTTAATTTTTTTTTATTATTATTTTATTCAACTGTGCGCATGTGCGTGTGTATGTGCGCGCGTGTGTGTGTCTGTGTGTGTGTGTGTGTGTGTGTGTGTGTGTGTGTGTGTGTGTGTCTGTGTAGAACCACGGACGAATTCGCGAACCACCATGGACGCCTCCACCTCCTTCTGCCCGGGGATTCACAGGCTCCGCCCTACCAGGACCAGAAGCGCAGGCCGCCCCTGCTTCCGCCTGGCGTCTATACGTGGGATCTGGGAACCGAACTCAGGACCTTCCGCCTGCAAGGCGGAGGCTTCACCCCTGAGCCACCTCTCCAGCCCAGTACAGGACAATTTTGTATTTTCACATTACTTGTTTGACTTGGCTCTGGAAAATTTTATTATTTGTTGGTCAAATAATTTTATTAGTAATACCACTTGTGAATCTTGCGGTTTCTTCCCTGGATAGGGAAGATGTTCTTTATGAAAATTATAGAAATTACATATCAGCACTGAATGAAAAACTGATGTGACTTTCAAGTATCTTTTTCTTTGCTTCTTTCCTAGTGCAAGAGTGTGACCAAAATGTGTCATTACATCATTTCTCTGCCACCTGATCTTCCACGAGCAAACACACAAATTCCAAGATCCAGTGCCCGTGAAGAAAGACCACATAGAGAATCAGTGGTATGTCATTTTAATAAAATATTTATAAAAGATTTATAAATGTCTCTCTTATATAACAGATAATTTGAGAGTTTTGTGATAATATTTCTCGATATGTGCAGTATGCAAAATGATTTAATTCTATGTCTTTATGCAGTGTAGCCATTATATTAATTTTAAATGAATGCTTTGCATGCCATTGATTAAATGCCATGCATTATTCCATTATAACAGGTATAAATTGTCCTTCCTAAGTATACTGTATCTTTGTCCATATGAGTAACTTTTTAATATAATCCTAAAATTCTGTTTATGGTGACTATACAGTTGTTTAAAATTAGTGGCATTCAAAATTATGGAAGAATGATACCTAATTGAAATCTATATTCCTATACATATTGAGTTTTATCTTATTATTTCTGCTAGCATCTATAGGGGAAAAGTTTTTTGTTAATTGGTGAATAATTTTGTTATACATGTTTCTGCTGTTTTCATTTCCTTTTTTTATAGAATTAATCTCTTTAATTTCAAAATACTAAATGTTCATCATAAAAATGCCCCAAGTATAGAAACATTTAAGTTGTATAATATTATTTTTCTTTCTAGTCTGTCTTCTTTTTATATATTTCTAATATAATCATGACACACATCTATTTATACACATATAGTTTGATCATGATATAATTTGCTTCATAGTTTGTTGTTGGTATTCAAATTAATTTACATTTTACTTTGTTCCTAGTATAAATACTGCTCTGATGCACATAATCCTGCAAATTCATATGTAAATCTTCTTTTTAGAGTTAGGTGCCTAGCATGTAATTGTGGGCTCAAGGTTATGAATATCTTTTATTTTTTCAATAAGTTTTTTAAAAATTGATTTCCTGAAGGACCATATCAATATATACTTATATTAATCGCATGTGAGTATAATCAGTTCATGATTCTTTTATTACTTAAACAAATAGAATTGAGAAAAGTCCTGATCATAGTCCTTGTCATAATTATATGTTCAATAATATTTTCATTTCCTCTATTCTGAATACTTCCTCATAATCTTCATCAACCTACTAAATTATATAAGATAATTTATAGATATTGTAATATTTATATATACCATATTTATTTATTGCATTTATTTTCAAATTAAATTGATAAGAAATATTTAACATCAGAAATACAAAGATAAATTTTTGGATAATCAACTACATTTTTTAACTGTATTATTTTAGTCTAATCAAAGTATGATTGCATCTCTCTTTGTATTATATCTATATTGAATGTTTTTTAAAAATAATGTAGTTATAACTTTAATTTTCATAAACAAAGGGCAAAATAACCTTCAGCTTTCTTCTGAAAGAATAAATTATTTGATGTAAAATTTTTCAGGTATAATTTTAAAGAACTTCTAAATATTATATTATTATCAGAAATATTTTCATTTATAATATTTATCATATATGTTTACATACCAAAATTAATTTTACATTTGGAAAGACTCATTTTCATATAATGATTTTATAAAAGAGATAAGATAGAGATGCTGGCACAGAATCTTTTCATTTGAAATAATGACCTGAAGAAAATGGACAGTTTAAATAGAATTAGTTTTCTTATTTCACTCTTCAGTCTGTCAGCTGCATGCAAAATGAACAAGACATATGATGATATACATTTAAAATACTGATAGTTTCATTGTCAGTCATGTAAATATCTTATCCAAAATATATAAATACAAATGTTAGAAAGTGCAGAAACAAAGAATTTGGAATAATAGTTACATTTAATGTAAGTATTCTTCAAATTCATAATTTACTACTAGTTATCCACATGAACTTGAGCAAGCAGTATTTCCTTTCTAATTTTTTATTTTTTTCATATCAAATTGAAGCAGTTGGGTTAATACTAGCAGATATCATTCATACTTTTATGATTCTAACATAGTTTAAGGGGCTCAAAATCTTATTTTTTTACATAGTGGCCTCAAAATTATTAGTTAACTCATACGTTCTTCCTAGTAGTAGAATAATTTCTAACATGGACATGGATTTGTAGTGATTTTCATTCAAAAGTTTGTTTTGTAACTATGCTTGGTTATGGAGGGATTGAGGAAGGGTGATAGAAGCTTGGAGGATGTCAAATCAAGTTCTGCCAACTGGTGATAAAACGTATGTAGCAAGGGAGAATCCAGGTTTAATATAGCTTGAATATTGCACATTTTGGCTTTCCTTCTTGAAAAAGTTGCATATAATAGAATATTTAGAAGGAGAAAGAAATCAATTATGGAATATAAGTTATATAATTAAAACTATAGTTAAATATTACAAATGCTGAATGCTCTCAGGGCGTCAGCAGGGTTTTATTCAAGAGAAGATCTCTAAAACAACTTTTTCATTGCCTTCATAGTAAATCCATCTGTGAAATTAGGCATGTTTTTTTCTAAGCCTACTTTTCTCTGGCTATACTCCTTTTCTTTAACAGCTATTCCAATTCCAGGGATAAAAATATCCTGTAAGAAGAAAGCAACATTGGAAATCAACATAAATATGGCTTTTATTTTAGTGAGGTATATACTAAGCTAGTATGCTTCCTTCTGTGTAAGTTACCTGGAATCCTGGTTTGTCTCATTAAGCACTGATCATAAAATTATAGTTACTTTGTGCTGACTTAGAAAGTTAGGGAATTCTTTCACATATTTTTGATTTGCTTTGTTTTGTTTTGAGACAGGATCTCATATAGCCCAGCCTGCCCTTGAACTTGCTATATAATTGAGACTAGCCCCGAATTTCTTATTCTCCTGCTTCTACCTCCAAAGTTCTTGGATTTCAGGTGTCTGCCAGCATGCTTGACCTGAATTCTTTAATTTACGTCACTATAAAGAAAGCTACCCACAAGTGTGGCCATATTCCTGTCCTGTTTAAAATATATATTTTCTATTTGAGAACATTATTTCACATTCAGGTAAATCTATGGGCGCTTTGTAATCATTTCTTCCAAAATTTCATCACACTCATCTTTCATCTAAGATGCCTTGCTTCATTCATATGATTATTATTTGCTTCATGATCACTATTATCACTAACTTCATCAAGGATTGTGAATACTCATTTGTTTTCATTGAGATAATCAAAAATTTCTTACACATTCTGAGATTTGTGTCTGATTTTTCAGTTACAATTTCCTCAGGCCTTTAGTGGCCATTTAAAATATAGTGACTGTAATATCATAGTCAGTGAACTATTCCAGATGCAAAATCTATGATATTCCAAAAAAATGTGGTATTGCTGCCAATACTGATTATTAGTATCATCAATATAAAAAACTAAAGGCATAAAATGTAATAGTTCCTTTTAAATATATTATAATATTCTAATCATAGATATGGTTATGAATCAATATGTTCTATCGAAGAAACTGGCTAACAATAAAAGATAGTTTCCCAAAAATGACTTGATTGCAGTAAATTCAGTCTTAGTGCACAAAACTGAAAAAAATTAAATCTAAACTATGCTTAACTAAATAGACTGCTTTGTGAGACATTCTGTTTAAAAATAAGTCCAACAGGATTATTTCCTAGTGGCAAGAAAGATTTCAAAATATTTACAAAATGTATGTTCATATGTTGAAGTACTGCATGGTTGCATAGTATATTTGATGTAAAATGCACCAACTAAATAAGGAATGTTCTTCATTTCCAAAATGTGCCAGTGCATTTTGGAAATCTGTGATTTAATACCACGAAGAGACTGTCTTCTCAGGTTTCAGATTCTATTTATTCCTGTGTTACAATTGCAAATAGTGAATCAAGTTGAAAAATTATTGAGATTAAATGAACCATCTCATCTCAGAAGAAGCTTAGAACTAATGAACTGACATCTTGTTTCCCTTGGGCTGTTGGTGAGACCCAGGACATATACTAGAAACCCATGATTACACACTAAGCTTTCTGTTTTCTGGATGGAAGTAATACTTCACAAATAGCCCTGATGTATTCATTTATAGCAGTAGATTTTCTGGGCAATATAGCTGTTCTACATTATCCTCATTAGGAAGATTCTATGTGCTGGATCAGTTTATTTTTTTAAGTATAGATTTGGACCTCAAGGTGACTTTTTAAATCTTTTTTGCTTCCCTTCTTTTTTACCACTCCATCGCACTTCTTTAAGTCTATGTTCTTGCTCATTTGCTTTAAGTATGTTATAATCAGTTACTGGCCTACCCACAATCTTGGTACCATGGACGTATCTTCTAATAGTTTAAGAATTATCAGTGAATAGCAATTCTATGAACAAAATTTTAAAGCATGTTCACAATCCTAAAACATAAAATCATGAGAGACATAATTCCATACATTTTTTTACTGAAAAAAGATAATTCATTTCATGTCTTCCTCAAATTTTATAGTCTGCATGGTGCAACAAGTCAATATTTATATTATCTCATAGTTTACTTTCTCAGTCATCATATCTTTTGAAATGCATACTCTCATTCCATTTTCTCATAATGATTTTGTGATAGGAATGATTATCCTACTTGCTTAAATTTAAAAAAAGGAGGAACGGATATGCAATATATCCTTTCTGAACCCTTATGTGTTCTTGATACACATTGCTGTCAGTTGGATAATCAATATTTCCTGTTCATCCATTTAATCATCTGTGGTCAGTGGTCTTGTCTCAGAATATAATTCAAAACTTAACTAGTCTCCCACACAAGCCCTTATCCAATACAGAATTTTTTGAATAGCAGCATGGGATATTACTTCCCTCTTCAGCCAAAGTATTTGGCCAAACACTTATGAAGTTTTTGGTGTACCTCCAATAATTGTGAACTTGGTGGTCATCGTCAAACTTCCGACTGAAAACAACCAGAAAAACTTGACAATTAAAAACTTCAAAGGCATTGGAGAACAACCCATGAAACAAATGTGGGACCAATACCTTGGAAAGAAAGGAAACCTATACTGTAAAGCGATGCAAGCTTGAAGAAAATGACATCACAAATTATGGAATGCTGTTTATTAAAGCAAAATGAAACTGAAAATACTGCAGACATAGAATTCTATGCCCTTGAAAAATATCCTTCAGAGTGAAAAGGAATAAAACTTTTTGGACAAAAGAACTAAGAATTTGTTACAAGCACACCAGCTTAAAGGTTGTTCTTCGATAGAAGAAAAATGATCCCAGATGGAATCTCGGGGATGCAGAAAGGAATGAAGAGCAACAAAAATGGTAAATATGTATGTAAATCTAAATTATTTTTCATTGTGTAAAATGATAAGAATAATAATGAGAATGATGTTATAGTTCTTGAGATTAAGGTAAAACTTAATCTCATTTAAACAGCAAGTAAAGAGAAAGTTGAGTAAATGAAGTTAATACATTCTATAGTCTTTGAATTATACAAGAAGTTGAAAAGCTTTGAATGCAGATATGGGATGTTTGTGGTAATCACTGAAAGAAAAATAAAGTTATATAAATCATGAATGAGATGTGGACAAAATAATCCAAGATAAGGGAACAAAGTAAAAAGACTAAAAGGTAAGACAACTGAAAATCAATTGTGAGTTTGATAGATACAAACTCAAGTTACTTACTTGTGAACATAAATATAAACAGAATAAATGGTCTAATACAAGGAGAAAGTTGTACTGGGTAGGAAAAGCACTGTTATAAGACACAACTAAAATTTAAAAATGATGAATATCTATCCCATATCAATAATTACTAAAAAAAATGCCAATTTATCCCAATGTATAGTGTTTAAGATAAAAAGTTATAAGATGTATATTACACTAGTTATTAGTTCTATTAGAAAAATAAAACTCTTTTAAATTTTCATGCATTTAATATAACCACAGATTAAAGCAATAGGTGTAACACTTTTTAGTTTCAGAATTACAATATGCAGACATTACTTTATTTCTCCAGGAATAGATGTTACTTTTTTCTTTATGAAGCATAGTTCTCTTAAAGTCTCAAATCCATCTGACTCTTGTTTCTTCTCGCTTTTCTTATTTCTTGAATTTTCTTCTCACTTATATACTACTGCCATTCAATACATAGACATAATTATTTTTCTCACGTTTTACCAAATAAAATAGTTCTTCACTCTGCTCTTTCAACTGTATCATTGTTCCTCTTCTCCATTTCTTAGCTAAGATTTCTAGAATGATGGTCTGTTAAGAATCCATTACTTCATATCCATTGTTCAACCTGTAGAAAATAAGTTCATTATATTTATCTTCAATGCAGTTCATCACTGCTTCTTTGAAACTCCAAAACCTTGTTTTGAGACACCATACAATGTGGGGTTTTTTTTATTAGAATATCTGGCCTTATTTTCTCAATGCTGTTCATTGGGTCCAATTTACTTAGTCAAAAATAATGGCTTTCTTTTTTTTCTTTGTCTTGAGGTATCTCAATTTCCCTCAGTTCCCACTACATCTTGTATTTCAGGGCTAAACTTTAGACTGTGTACAGTGAAATCAATGAGACACTTGTTAAAATTCATATTATTTTTTCCCATATATAAATCAGAATATACAGGGGTGGACACATGTTTGCAGGGATTCTGATTCATATGTATTGTGCATAATAGTGAACTAGAGGAAAATATATTGTCTCCTGACTAGTATTAACTATTTTAAAGTAATTTAATTTATGTATCACAGCTAAACTTTTGAAAAAACTCAGTATACATATATAAATGCAGTTTTCATCATCCACTACCTACCACACCACCATGCCATCCTACTCCACATGTCCTTCCCTCCAACCAGTTTCACTCTCTATATCGCCCTTTATGTGTGATATACTGAGTCCCATCTAGGACCCCAGCACTTGCAAGTACCTGTGCATCTAGAAGGACACAAATGGTCCACTGGTATATATGCTGTAGGATAGAGAGATTCTCCCTCTCTCTTGTCCACCAACAGTCTCATACATTCTGTCAGGATATTGTTGCATCTCAGGGATCTTCCTACCTCCATGGTAAAAAGTTAACAGGCCAACTAATATGGAGGTCTAGTGGAAGCAGATATCGTTACCTTGAGTTCTTGGGAACTGTAAGCCCTAATATGAGGCAACTGTCTGGCATTTAAAGTAAACTAATTTTTCATTTTAAATATAAAAATATATCTGTATTTTTTAACATCAACTGTATCTTCCTAGTATCCTATTATCTAACTTTGTTGCCCAATACCCCAGCTAAGATTTTCTTGAAAATATTTTCTTTAGGATTTATGAAAATTCAAAATTCTTCATTCATTTTGATGATTTTTAGCTGTTAGACAAGCAGAATTATTTTATATAATGGAAGATACTAAATGTCTGGGACAGACAAGTAAAAATAATTATCACAAGCAATAAATCACAAAATTTATTCTTCACATGTTTATGTTCAAATCATTTCATGTTTCATTTTTGCTATATGTGTACACTTGAAATTTTCAGAAAAAAAATTCTTTGGTAATATAAAGCTTTCAACTTAAGTTCCTGCCAATATTTCCCTAAAAACTATCAATGATTCAAAAGATAATGATAATTTAGATTTTTTCAGATTGCAAACATGGAAATAGAGTTTTTATTTGTAGTTTTTCAACAAAATATTATATCAGAATCATACACTTGTCAAAGATAACAGAGACAGTTTTATTCAGTAATGACTGGATGGGTGAAGAAACACTGTGAAATGCTAAGTTTCATTCCACAAAACAAAAGGCAGGAAACTTTATTTAAATGCTGAAGATGAACTTAAGAAAAGGCACAAAATACACTCAAGAAAGGGTTTCAATAGATATAACTAGAATATCTGATTTTCTTTTTCCATGAAGTTTATTGAATTTGTTCTTTGACAGTTTAATACACTTTCATAATAAGTTATGATTACTCTCACTGCACATCCTATCTTACTTCCTTCCTAGCCCTGTCAGTTCTTCATCTTCCCTGTAAGTTCCTTTTTCACATTCATATCATTTTGCACTGGTTTGAAACTCTGTGTAAACCAGGGTCATCTATGTGATTGAGGATTTGCAACTATCCTTTGGGTCCTAGTGAGCTCCTCAGTGAGAAAACAGTTGAGGACAATACTGCCCTCCCTCATAATCCATTGATTATTGCAAGAAAAGACAGAACTCACCTCTCTTTACAAAAAGAGATACTGGTACAAGTTGCACCAAGGTGATCTGGTGGTATAAATTGCAATAATTCTTGCATGTACTAGCAAAAGAGAGCTATTTCATTGAATGACATTTTAAAAGACCTGAATCCAAAGGTTCTTAGAATAATACTATGGGTCATAGATGCCAGTAGATGATAGCTCAGCAGGGAAAGAAAGAATTTAGTGACAAATTTTTAAAAATCTGTTATTAAATCAAATTCAGATACCTATTGACTTACACTATGTTTTCACTGGAATATTCTAAATTTTCCTGGTAATTTGAGCTTTTCTCACAGATGTCTTAAGGATGGCTGGGCTCATCCTAGGAATATGATCTTAAGCTTACAATATATAAAAGTGTCTTAAAATACTCAGTGCAAGAATTTGGGTAGAGTAATCTGCTAAGATTTTTTTTAATTTCCACTCATACAAACTTAACAGGTACACCGGTCCCCTCCCTCCCTCCAACCTCCCACCGCCCTATGCCCCCCTCCTCCCCCTTCCCTCCCCATACCCTAGTGCCTCCCCCTCCCATCCCCGGAGCATCCTATAATGTGCATGCCAGACTCTCCTCTGGGTCCTCCTCTCCAATGAGGTGCAAGGACCCAGTGGCATTTCCCAGAACCCTTTCCTGTGTTCCCCTTAAGCATAGGAACACTACTGTGGCTGTCAACCCCTTGCCTCCAAAGATCTCTGAAGTTATGGATTATGGTTTGTTGATTTTTTTCCAGTTTTGCTGCTCCTGCAATGCCCTTCACTCCATCCTGATGGGTATTGGATGTCACCCCCTGGCCAGAGATAAAAAGCTGTTAAACTAGTGTCTTGTTACAAGAGCATATTCAAAGGTAGATGTAATAAAAGTAGGAAACCGCAGTGAGTGGAGGGGTCAATCACCTTTTTGCAAAATGGTTACTTTTTATCTGCCAGACTATATGCCCTCCCCTTCTGGTGAGATCATACCCCATCAGTTGTAAATGATCAGGAAGGAAAGTCTGTGAACTTAACCAGATGTCTCATTACTCACTTGCAGTCCTTGATGGTGGCCTATTTTCTCTGCTGTAACATGGTCTCTTCTCTTCTTGTTTCTGGTATGTCCCTTGTACCCTATCCCTCCTGTTCATAATCCTTGCAATTACTGTAGTTATTACAGAGATTTATCCTTGAGTGTCTCTAGGTGAGTTTGGTACTAGGAGTACATATAGCGCTTAATTTTCTGGGTCTGGGATACTTCACTTAATATAATTGTTTCTAATAACATCCATTTCCCAGTAAATTCCATTAATTCATCATTTTTGATGGCTGAATAGTACTCCGTTGTATATATGTACCACATTTCCCTTATCCACTCATCAACTGTTGTACATTTGGGTTGATTCCATGACTTTCCTATTGTAAACAGTATCTGCTAAGATTTTTAAAGTTCTCAATTGCTACTATCAATTTATCATTCAAGCTCCTACAATTTAGTGATATAATGACAGTTTTTCTAAAAATTACTATTAAATAACACTCATTTATAAAACATGTAGGCAATTTACTAAAACTGAGTAAATTTCCTTAGAATTTTTTGCATAATCCTTTAAAAATATCTGGATTAGTTTTTTTTAATAATGTGCTTCCATTATCAGTAGAATTTATACATTTCTCATTAGACAAATGTGGAGAGTGGCAATAAAGACATATGTCATAAGATAACTATCTTGGGACCTCTAATCAAAGTTAATTGATGGTATGACTATTACTGAAGTCTGGTAGCTCACTAAAATTATTTAATGGAATATCTTCTAGAATTGAAAAGTTTGGTTGTCTCTGAGCTAAAGGAAAAAAGTTATGTAAAATTTCAGCAAGAAAACATACTCTTATCTTTGACCTGAGAATAAAATATAATTCAGCACTTTTTAAATTGTCTTCAATTAAGAATCGTCTTAATTGTACCAAACAGGGTATGTTTTCAAATTTTACTTTCTGATCTTGGTCCCCAGAAAAAGCATAAAAAAGTGATGCATGGTGAAACACACATACAGTCTTAGCTCAGGGGAGATAGAGATAGGTAGATTGCTCTAGGTTACTGGCCAGCTAACTAACATTTTTGGTGAGCTCCAGGCCAAAGGGAGACCCTATCTCCAAAATTAAGGTCAGCAGCTCGTAAAAACAATATCAAACTTGTCCTCTGACCTTCACATGTACACATATGCACCCATATGAAAACATACAAACATATACCCAAACACACACTCATACACACAGAGATAATATGTCTTTTGTGTTTCATATTTGATTGGAATATCTTGAAAACCCTGTAAAGACACATAAAAGAAATCAAACTCTACCTTTTTAGACCACAAACTTAATAGTAAACATTCATTAAATTAGTGTATGTTTTCTGTTTTTTGTTATTATTAACAAGAGTGTGACATTAGTCTTCTAATATAGCTATTTAGTGTACATTACACACAGATATAATTTTAAATTTTGTATATAAATTTAATATTCAACATGAATTAATATTTAAATATTTCATTTCAATAAAATTTTGAAGACTGAGTCCTATAAAATATGTTTGACATGAAACCTGTTGGCAACTCCATATAGCACTTTTAGTGAATGTCTAATGTTGTATTTAATGATGGGAAGTTTTTTGTATGGATATTCTATCTGACATTTTATATTTAAATAGCCTTATTAATAACTTAATTAAACTTCTCAGCTTGAAGGGCCATTTGAAGAAGTTTCAGCCTTTTACTTCATTCAATAAAAGCCAATATTATATTCTTTAAATAATTGGTAGTTTGACATGCACATAGTGTTTTCTTGTTTATTCAAAGATTTTGTTTTATCACCTCATTTAAATACATGGTAAATTTAAGGAGATTAAAATTGAATGCATTGCAATTACTAAGCTCATAGGATAAGTGCAGTAAATCTAGTGAATAGAAGAAACTTTTTAAACACTGTAAAAAATTATTTCACCATTATATAGAGAACTCTATAATTCCTAAAGGAAATTGCCAAAGGAACTCTTTCCTGGATAAATGACAATATTTGGTCTTTATTAATAACATCAATTTTTAATGTAACAACATTCTGAAGGGAATTTTTTTATCTCTTTTAAATTTTTTTCTACTTTTACAACCATATTGAGTATACATCCCAGCTTTGCTCCTTCCCCCTCCCACTGAAGGAAATTTTTATCATGAATACTAATAAGGAACGTCTATGTATTTAAAATTATTTAGATATGAGGACAAAATCAAATGAAGATTTTATGTATAAATGATTTATATTTATGAAAGTAAATTCTCTTGCCCAGCATGGTGTAATAAACACTTGTAATTCCAGCACTTGGGTGAGACAGAAGCATCAAAATTTCTAAGCCTGTTTGGACTATATAGCCCAGTTTCGAAAAAAAAATGAAAAGAAAGAAAGAATATAAATGACCTTAATTGCTGGTATATATTTTTCCTGAGTTTGTAGTGATCTTCATTCTGATGAGATACTACATTCCATTGTCTGCCACTCATCTTGTCTCAAGTAACCAGGCACAATTAATACCTTATTGTACCACCAAAGCAAAATTTTATGTAAGCTTCAGTAATGTATCAGCTATCTAATTTATATTAAGAACACATATTATTTATCTTTTCCATTTTTAAAAAGTCAAAATCTCAAATGTGATTACCGACCCTTCCAATTACCTAACTCATGGAATGATAAAAGTCTTTCTTGCCTTCCTTTTTGAAAGCTACCACTCAAGAAAGAGAAAACAAGGAGGGGGCAGATGTGGAAAGTAAAAGTCTATTTCTGTATGGAATTTGAATTTTTTTGATGTAAAGTATACTATTATTTTTTGTTTAGCTAGTGATGTACTCTGCCAATTGTTATTTCTGTGGCCTGTTACGGATATAGAGAAATTATAATAACTATGCATTAATTTTTTTGTAAATAACTGAACACATACAATATGTTACAAACAGTTCTTTGTGATATCCTCTCTCCCCTCTATAAAGAATCTTATAGATTTTATATACGAATTAGTGTTTATTTATAGTGTTTCTTCACCATGTACATTTCTCACATCCTTCTTCTTATTCCATTTGCCGATAATTTCTGTGAAATTTCATTATCTCCTTATCCTCCTTCTCCCCCTAAGCATCTGTGTACAAGCATGTGAGTCACCTTATTCAAAATGTTATTTTTCAATATTTATTATAAACATGATTTCTCATGCTTAAAGGTACTCACGAATGACATAATTTGATTATAAGCATTTTTATTTTAAAAGCTAGCAGCATTTATAATAGCATATTATATATTTCTAAAAGCATGAAATATATTATCAGCACATAAGGTAGATAGATGTACTCCACAGAATAAATTATGAAAATAATTAAAATAGATATTGGTTTATTGTCAATTCTGCAATGTTATCCATAGCTGTGAACCTATGGGACTAAAAAAGCTTCATTTTGCATTTTATATTCACTTATTAAGTTATATTAAATGCAACAAGAAATTTAAATATAATCATTTCTTTTATAAAAGTTAAATATTCCTTATAATGTTCCTGGTGACATTCTAAGCATAGATATAGTATGTAATATCTTGATATATACTAAGTTGTATATAATATACAATTTAATTATGTAAATATTATATATAGTCATCTATTACATGGGGCTATAGTTATTCTAATGTACTGTTGAGAAAACTAATGTTTAAATAATGTCTCAAAGAGCAATTTGATATTGTTCAAAATAAATATGACTAATGTAAATCTTTGAACTAGAAAACAACAAAAAAATAAGAACAGAATTCAAAAGTCATAACTTCAGTGCAATAAGATTTTCCAAATTGTATCTTACTAACAAAATTATTTGGTATGATATTAAAAAAGAACAATTTGACATTAAATTTTAAAGGGCCTTTTATAAACAATGCTATTAAAAGTAATCTGACCCCACTCCCCCCAAAAAAACAAGACCATTCCTAGCTCCAGAGCAAGGAGGTTTAAAAAAAGGAATGAAATCTGCTGCCACAGAGCATATCATTCGATACTGTAAAATTTGCAGGTGAGAGTTGAGTGAAGAACTAAGGGAAACTTTTTTTTTTTGCTCCTTATTACCATGTATTGCCATCCTTTGTATGTGACCTAACATTCCAGTGAATATCACATTCTTTTTTTTTCCTAATCATACAAGCTCAGTAGGTACCCCTGTCTTCTCTCTCCCCCTGAAACATTATCTTTATATTGTTCCATCTCTTGTAAAGGAGCATTAAGGAAAATAAATGTAAAATCTTAGTGGATTTTATTAGTGTTCAAAATTCAGCAATTTACTCCTTGCTTATTTGTAATACTGTGAAATGCAATTGTTAAATCTGTTTATTTCAGTTTATTTATTGTTTATTTCTGTTTATTTCAGCAGTACTGTTTATAAAATGAGATGCTAGGAACCATGTAATATGGCTCCAAAAAGGTAGTGTTTCTTTAAGTACTGATTGAAAAGTAAGATAAGGGGAAGATAATTCTCATCTAAGCAAATCAAAGTATGAGCATTATGCAATATTATGAAATATTACACTATATTCAACATAATAAAATCCTATTTTACAGTTGCATTAAAAAATTCCACACTACAGTGGAAACCTTTGAGTCTAAAGCTGAATGTGTGAAGGGAAATACACATATCAGTGGGGTGGCCTGAAGAGAGGTAACTTGATATACCATGGAGGCCTGAGCCCCCACAGGAGTAGACACTACATATTTTCATATACAGATCTTAAATTTAAATTTTATAAGTGTGGTAGGATAAGAGTATAGTTCATGAAATTAAAAAGTGCATCTTAAGAGAAGAGAAAGGGGTCTTAAAGAAAGGTTCAGCAATAACGAAGGTTTAGAATGCATGTAACATGGAAGTAAAAAGGAGACTGCTGGGGGAAGAAAGTTACAGAAAAGTGCAGGAGGTGAGGAGAAAGGAGTGAAAAAGAGACTCATCATAAATGCAGTGCTATGAAAATAGCATATTGGAAACCCATTCCTTTGTAATTTAAAACAGCCATCAATATTTGTTTCACATACAAATATTATTTCTGAAAAAATTGATGCATTCTGATTTGAAAGTAAAACTTGATATGTGTCTGATTTATATATTCCTATATTTATATATGTATAGATAATCATGTTATATGTATGGAGCCACTCAGGACCTTCACCACAATGACACCAGAAACTGTCAAATTGAGAGGCTTATTGAAGCTGATCAGCAACCATGCACCAGAGCTGGGATTCCAGTGTGTGGCACTGAGAATTCGAGAAGTCGGTTCATGGGGTTTTTAAAGGCAAAGGCCACATCTTAAGCAAGAAACAGAAAGCAAGCAATTTTATAGAAGCCAGACTTTAGCTGTTTGCATTAAACAGGACTTTCCTAAAGTTGGGAGTTTGATTACACTGTGATTGATTAAACCATTAAACTGTGATCACCGGAGTGTTTCAGGGAGATCTAACCCTAATTGTTTTTCCCAGAATTGCGATAAGGTGGGTGCAGGTACATGAAATGATCAACTGGCATTCCTGTCTAAGGCTGAAAGCTATTTTTTAACTTGGCTACAACAGTCATATACCTTTTAATTTAAATTGTCTAAAAATCAACTTAAATTTACTTTTATGATCCAGTCAATCTAATTATTTTCTCTGATGCAATTTTCTTTGCATGACATTAGAGGATTGTTCATGATATTTACTCAAAGCCAGTACTTCCACTATTACAGTCTTTATTCTTCATGTATTTGGTTTTCCATATTCACAAACTATTTTGAGTTCAGAAGTTAATGCTACTTTTTTACGATAGCTCAGTAAAAACAAACAACAAATATTTTTCCCATTTCATAGATTAACAATTGAGGTTCAGATCTTCTAAGGTAATTCTGACAATAAAAGTGGAATTTACAGATATCTATCCTGAATCTTCTGATAAAATGAACTACTGATCATATTATACAATGCAAGAATAATTTCTTAAGTTTTATAACATTGGTACTTATGACTAATATTTTGTTTGGCTGTAAGGAATCCTGCTTGTAATTGCGTATTGCTTAATAGAAGGAAGGAAAGGAAGGAGAAAGGAGAAAGGGAGGGAAGGAGCCAAAAATACACTTACTGTTAGACAGTAGATCTGATTTCAGAGGGCACCCAATTCTAGGTTCTTGTATCACGGATATAGAATTGTACCAGGGAAACATGATTAGAAATAAAAATAGTTTCTTAAGAAATGAGAAGTATTCCTGAGAATAGGAGTAGATTTGTCAGCTGAGGGAAAAGTCCCTAAAGCACATTGGACCAGAGATAAATAGCTCTTTATAAGATAATCATAATGTCTATATAGCACCTATCACACCCAACTTTTATGGTGGACTTTTCCTATGAAGACTTTGTTCATTATAAGAAGCCTGGGTAAGGAACAGTTTCATCTTTGTCTACCAGCTAGTTTGTTTCACTTTAATCTTGACGTCTTAGTTTCCAGCACCTACTTTTCTATCACAACTCCCTTCTGAGAGTTGTAGTCCCAATATTTTTTGGAAAGCAGAAGTCTATCAGTCTTATATGTAGGTCCATATTGATGAAAGACATAAATCCTTGCCTGCCAAGAATACCAAGACTCTCTTTATTTTATTTATTGGTTACAGAAGAGGTTTTGACTTTGGTAGTAGTGTTAGCTGGTATCTCTATATGATAGAGAGTTTTGTTTCAAGTTGCCACATATCCTAGAATACACAAATTTTACAAAATTAAAATGCAAGGTTTAAGTAAGAGTAGCATAATTATATTACTCAGTGAACCCAGAAGTGGGATGAACTAGGAAAGTCATAGTCATGCTTGTACAAGGAGATTCATACTTTATAGCTTGTTCTTAAGAGTATGAACTCTTAGATTGTCAAAACAAAAATATACTCATAGTTGTATATTACAGCTTTAGGGAGGAATCTAATGATGGAATGAACCATAGGGGAAGAGTGTGAGGATGTAATCACTGAGCATTAACAGTATCAAAAATAAAATAATGAAGGTCAAAAAATGAAATAAGGTTGTAACTTATGATAAAGTAAAATAAATGTATCTAAATAGATTTATATGAATAGGTATTATCTTTGTATTTTAGCTGGGGCGGCTGTTATTTTCCTAATTGACATGTTAGTAGCCCATGCATGGGATAAAATAGGAAGAACTGAATGAAGCTTGAATCTTTTATCCCTTTTAACATCTAGATTTTGTGTGTGTGTGTTATTTTTACCAGTCATTTTATTCTTTGACTGTGCTTTCCTGGTGGGTGTTCAAGACCATACAAGTGGCCAAAATTAACATTTTCTTGTCAAGGCCAGTTGGGGGTGCAGTGCTTAGGGGTTTTTTTAAGGGTTCCATGAAAACTCCATGGCTACTTTAGCTTTTATCAATGGTTACGTCTAGGGAAATGAGTCAGGGTCTTATTGACCATACTGTTTCCTTTGGAGAACTTGAGGACATTTTCCTCTGCTTTGACTGTCCTTTTTGCAAATGTATGCTGGTGAAAAGTCTAACCTCTGGGTTGCTGCAGCCTCTCTGATCTAGAAGATGGGAGACTTGACAGATCTGCAGAACTCTTTAAGATGTTTCATATCATCTACTAGATCCTAATTGATCCAGATTGTCTTCTTAACATTTTGTATACATGCATTTGTTTTTCCCTCTAAGTTGTTGAACAACACACACACATGCGCGGGCGCACACACACACACACACACCCCTTGAGTATTATTAAAAGTAGTCAAAATATATACATTAGGCAAATCTTCCTGATGACACAAGTTAGGGAGGAATTTTTATATTTGGGTTCTCTTCTGTCCTAGAATGGATATTTGATTAGTAAAACATTATTAGGTTGCCATTTTTAGCACTTGTCCGAAGTTAAATGAGAAAGTGCCATGAAAACTGTTATGCCAATGTTATCAAGTATAAGTTGCTCTTTTTTTAAGTAGAGGATTTTCTTTTTCATGAATAAGATCATTACTTTATAATCTCAGCATTTTTACATGGCAGCATAAACAATATTACCATATATGAAAGCCAGTTTATTTTCTAGTTGTCCTCAGAGCAAAATGCATTCATTTGTGATGCCACTGTCTTCCTTTTTTTCCTGTTACACAGAGCCACAGGGCCAGCCTAACTCAGAACAGGGGTTTGAGGACACTTTGAGACAAATATGCTTGGATCTGAAGATAGGAGGCAGCAATCCCATCCTCAGAAACAGTTTCTCAATGATTTTAAACAGCACATCAACAATGGGCTATCATATGTTTGTGAGTGAAAACAAACTAGGTGAAAAACTTACCAAATGAGCATCCTTCCTCTTACACAAAGATCAAGTTACAGGATAACATTATGATTGACAACTTCCTCTGGAGGCTAAATTATCACTGTTTTTAGTTTTTCCTGAAGTGATCAATCTCCTTTTTTTTTTTTTTTTTTTTTTTTTTTTTTTTTACTTGTAGGCCTAGATGGCAGTGGGACAGAAAAAGACTGGGCCTAAGGAGTTTTGTTTCCTCCTTATACACTCTAGAGATGTGCATGCCTTTGAGGGTTTGTTTCCCACACCAGGAAAGAAAAATAACAGATAAGAGACCTCTCTCTGTAAATCCTTAATTCCCTGAAAAATTACTATACCTAAACAAATGCTAGTTTGACTCAGGAAGGAACATTTTCACTTGTTTTTTATTACAAGAACACAACAGGAGGAGCTAATTTAAGATAAACTTTTCTTTAGACAAGGTAGTGTTGTGAGATCACTCTCCTGGGGTCTGTATGTATCCAGGTTCTTGAGTTTAGAGCCAAAGATTAAAATCAGAACATAGTAAAGAGGATTAAGGTATAGTTTATTAGAGAAAAGAGAGAAGAGAACTCATGGATTCCAGATGTAGAGCACTCACTGTGAGAGGCTAGTGTGCCCTTGTGGATGCCAGGCATGGTGTGTCCTGAGTGACAGGTTCCAAAAGATGGAGCCAAGGTCAGGTATTTTTATATACTTGTGCAAACCCTGGATAAATGCCTTTTCCTCATTGGTTCATACTGAAGCCCAACCCAGTTGCTCTTGCCCCACCTCACAGTGGGGCTCCTTCATTTGTAGAATTTGGTTAATCTGCCTTGGAGAACTAATCTCCATATCCTTTCATAAGCAAAGTTGAGGGAAGTTAAGCAATGGGTGTGTACCTTCAGGGTTATCCCAACCTTGGGGGATGGTTTACAGCATTTTCAAAGACCTTCAGAGGCTGTCCCAGCATGGCAGCTCTAGACTTGCCTAAGTGGTAAGGCACCTGTAGTGACTTGTAGGAAACCCCATAAAATAATTAGTTGCCTATTTTGACTACAATGTGTTAGAGTAGCTACATGGGAGTCTCTGAAGTTTCCTTTATATCCCAGGACCTGTTAAGGAAACTAAAGCAACCAAAATTGCACGATGTGAAATAAAACTTTAAACTTAAAAAATCTCATTTTTTGAGTTCACTGCAGTGGAATCCAAGACTAAATATTTGTTCCCATCAAAAATTGCACTATTAAGAAAACAAGGGGCTGGAGAGGTGGCTCAGGGGTTAAGCCTCTGCCTTGCAGGTGGAAGGTCCTGAGTTCAAATGCTAGATCCCAGAAATGCAGGGGTGGCCTGCATTTCTGGTCCTGGTAGGGTGGAGCCTGTGAATCTCTGGGGAAAGTAAACAAGGAGGAGGTGAAGGCAGTCCATGGTGGTTCCCAAATTCGCCCATGGTTCTACATACACACACACATATATACACACACGCACACACATGCACACACGCAAAATTGAATAAATAATAAAAAAACACAACAAAACAGACAATAAACTAGTAGACATTAGAGGGTATCAACATTTAAAGACTTAGGCAGTAATGACTGCAAGGAATTGAAACAATATTTAATTTAGCAAAGGTTTTTTTTTTTTTTTCTTTTACTTCTGAAAACAAATAAGGAGAGGAGGATTGGAGGTCATCAGCCAAGATGGAAAGTCAGTTGGGCCCATCCATTTCTTTGGGATATGAATTCCCATGAGATTCTTGTATGTCCCAGATTACATATGAATAGTTACTGTTATCCCTCTTTTTAAATAAAAAGGGTCTGCACAGGTTAGGCCTGAAACAGTAAAGTGATAATACTTTCTCCACCAATTCAAAAAATAAATAGCAGTTAAGTATTCATAGGGATACTCTAGCAGCAAAAAGCAAAATAGCTATTTAGGGAATATACAAGTCTCCACTGTTGCAGGGAAAATGTCTCGACTGTCCCAATGTTGTAGGGTTCTTGTGTTCTGGAGTCGAAGATTGAAACCAGAACATGGTGTAGAAGATTAAGATAGACTTTATTAGAGGAGAGAAAGGTTGGAACTCATGAACTCCAGATGTGGAGTGCCATGAGGGTCTAGGACGCCCTGGAGAACTCATGATGCCTAGGCATGGAATCCATGAGGAGCAAGAAACAAGAAAAGGACTCATGGCACTGGAGTGCCATGAGGGGCTAGGGAGCAAAGATGGCTGCCAAGGCCAGGTATATTTATATACCTAGATAAGCCCAGGAAACTGGCTTTTTCCTATTGGTTAATTCCCATTGGGTCCCAACCCAGCTGCTCTTGGGCCCATATGGGCTAGAGGTCAAGTTGTTTGATAAAGAAAGCTCATTTCCATAATCACTTCAAAGGGAAGTTGGCCATTTTATCTCTGGGAGGATTAGAGTCAGTTCCTCAGCAGGAGTATGCTTCTGGGTGATTCCAGCAGTGGGGGATGTCCATCAGAAATTCCAAAGACCTTCAAAGACCTTGAGAGACCCATCCCAGCATGGCTACTCTAATCCTGCCTTGCTATTATTATACTTAAGGCTAGACTTGCATTTTGTCCCAGTATTTTTCACAGCAGGGAGCTTTGTACCTGCAGAGAGGCCTATCTTTGATAAAGGCTAGCTTTTTTCATTCTCCAAATGGGATTTGAAGTATTCCTAGCTTATTCGGAAATTTTCCTTTTGCAAGGAGGCAGAGTATGGGTGGAGAGAGCGCAGGACATAAGATTGAATCAGAAAAAGAATCTTAAAAGCTAGCAGCTTAGATCCTCAGACTCTATTTGAGTTGGAATATCTGGTGAGTCAGTCAATACCAGTGTAGTAGTACAAGTTCATTCTGTCTGTGAAATAAGGATTTGTTAAACAGGAAAATAGTTGAAAATATTTACATTTATTTTACAATAGAAAACACTGGGATCAGAAACTTTGTAATAAATGAAACTGGGAATTGTGCTATCTACAGGGGTGTTTAAAGTTTAGCAAGTGACCATGCAACTAAGAGATTAGAATTTAGAGTCCTCAGGTAACCAGAAAAAAATCTCGAATACTAAGGAGAACATACTTAGAATTTGTTAAGTTTGAGCAAAAAAAAAAAAAAAAAAAAAAAAAAAAAAAAAAAAAAAAAGAAAGAAAATTTTACTCTTTGAGAAGGTCAAAGATCATGTCTTAAAAACACATCTTGTTTTGTCGTGCTTCTGCATGTGATTCCTGAGAGAAGAAAAGAGAAGCGAGCCAAAGCTGAGAAATGGCTTTTACGGATAAAGAACACCCCCTCCCATTTCTTTGGCTTGCTTCCTGTTGGATCATATATCTTGGAGAATGGGGAGTCCTGGTCAAGTGATTGAAGATCTGAGTTAATTTCAGGTTGGAGAGTGAGATGTCAGAGTTACCAGAGAAAGAGAAGGTGGAGTCTAGGCCAATCTATAACAAAAAGGCTTGGTTTCCTGTCTTCTGTATCTGGCTCCTCCATAGAGCTGTCAGGTGGACAGCTTGCCTGCTTTGTAATGAAATGGCCCTTGAACTTTCTTTTGAATCTGTATTTTTTTCTTTTTTTGCTAAAAAAATTAAAAACCCACACAGGAGAATTCTAATTTTCCGGTAACAGTAAAACCAAATATCTCAAAGCATGCCAGATATCCCTTGAACCAAATTCACTATAAAATAAGGTGGAAAGCATAGCTGTAGAATTAGAAAAGATTTAAAAGGAAAATTAAGAGAGAAAAAGAAGGAAGAGAAAAAGAAAAAGGAAGAGAGAGAGAATACAGAAAAGAGAGAGAAAGAGAGACAGCAGGTGTGCGAGCTTAGAGACCTTGTGGAGTTCAGAGAACAACCTTTAGGAGTCACTAGTTCTGACCATCTACAATGTGGGTATTAACTCAGGTTGACCTTGTTTGGGAATAGGCATCTTCTGACTCATACTGCCAACCCAGAATTTTCACTTAATAATAGATCTTTATAGAATCATAAAACTTTGTAAGGTTTCCAAGATACAAGTTTTAATGTTTCAGAAATTGTATTTATTTTTGAAAAACACGTTGTAGTTTAGAAAATAAACTTGTGCTGCAACTAGAATATTTTCATATACTACATGTGAAAGCAGAGTTTATTCATGAGGTAAAATAATTATTAACAAGTGCTTATGTTCATAACTGTTGTATTGTTTTCTCTATATACTGAAAAAAACAGGAAAAAGAAACTAATAAATGATAACACCTTTATTTTTTTTGATTTGGTCAAATGAAGAAAGGAAAGAGCCTAATTTCTTTTCCCTTGTGTCTGTGACAGTCATGCAATTTATAGAAAGGTCAGAAGATATGTAGATATAAGTGAAAGAAGTTTAACCAATTCAACAGATCCTTTCCTGAGAGTGATCACCTGGGCCTGTGGCTTTTCCCACTGTCTGTCTTCTCCTCAGGTTGCCCACATTTTCAGCATGAAATAGCATGTTTCTAGAATTTAGACAGGTCCTCTGTCCCTCTTAGCCCATTCTTTCATTGTGGAATATCTACTACACATTTACTAATCTGATCAGTAACTAATCAGAATATTGACTTTTTAAATAAAAAAATGAATTCAGAATTAATTGTCTACTGTTCATATCAAAGAACTAATTGAAAAAAGTCTAAAATCTGGCAAATAGATCATATTATCACTTTTTGTTCATGATCTTTTAAAATGAAAATTGTAATTTATCTGTTCAAAAATTTATAAAATATAGACAAATAAAATGGAAGAAGGTGGGTACAGAAAAGGGAATCAGTATGAGAGAACATTCTGATCATATTTGATGAAATGTATTTTCTGTGTATCACACTAATTAAAGAAAATAATTTATGTTGAAAGAAATTTAGAAATATAGCTGGAAATGTATGTTATGAAAAAGATGAGGCATTTGATAGCATAAAATAAATCTGCATCTTTAGATGATTAGAAAATGTCATGTTTTCAAACTGGAAAATTATATGATAAAAATATAAGAAGGTATAACCAGACAGATTTGAAGAATAAAAAGATTGAGGGCAAGGAAATCAAATAATGCATTTTCTCTTGAGTCAAAGTATGAGACAAGGAAAGACAAGCTAATATTTAAGATATCTGTGGTATACAGACATTGTGCAGTCCTTGATTTTTTTTAGCTTACTAAAGGACTTTGTATGTCTGTGGCAATACCATTTCCCAAATGAGAAAGAAATTAAGAAGGGTTAATGCTCTGGCAAAATTCATCTTGGTTCCTGGTACTGGATTAAAGTCTGAAGTACTTAATGAGGAGAAGTAAAAGAGAACAAGGAATGAAAGACATGTAGGAATGAAGATCTTTATGCTCCAAAATATTGTATTTTGGCATATTGAGTATTTTAAGGTGAACTGCAGTAGTAGGAAGGTTACTTTTTGACTTCTCATCTTTCTGCCCTTCTGCATAATAATAAATCCATTCTTTCATCTACCTATCCTGTGGACATTTTGTAACCCCTTGTCCCAGAGTGCTATACCCTATACCCAGAAGTTAAGGAGAATATGAATAAATAGACCTCACCAAATTCTTCCAGGTTTATTAGATTATAACGTTTTGTTCTCCAATCATATGCTTGCATTGCTATCCATAAAAATACAGTTTTTAATGGGTCTGTGAATCTTCAGCTCTGAATGTCTCTCTGTCATTTAAAACAGAAAAAATATTTTCTCCTCTACCTTTACAAAAGCTAACTTAGTGAGACTTAATAAAACTTAAGGCTAAGTGTGGGGTTTTAGAAGGTGAGAAATAAAGGTTAAATCTTGCTTCTAGCATCAGAGCCATGAAGTCATAGTTGTATCTATCAGTCTCAAATAAAGTATAGAGAAATAATTTTATTACTTACATATTTGTATTGTTGTTGTGCCATTCTCAAAGATGCACAAGCATACTTATTGTAGATTAACTCTGTAGCTAACCAAAACATACTCCTTTTGTTGCCTGAATGAGCCTTACTAAATAATTTAATTTTGAGGATGACATCGTTTTGAAGGCTGCTGGGCAAAGAAATGGTCAAAAGACCTGAACCAGAGCTTCTTAGGGTACTGTGAATAAATTTAATGGGGGCATAATGACACTATCTCCTTTGCAGTGTTTGGCAGGACTTTGATGATTTTATTCAGTCTTCATGAAATTGTATTTGGCTGGAAACATAAAAACCTATTATGTCTAGAAATATACCTAATCACTCACTACCTTGTATGTGTTCATTATTTATAATTTTCACATAGAGAAAATAGTCCTCAATTCTATAACCATATATAGTTTTGACATAAATATAGTCACTGCCAAAGAATGGAAGGATCATTAATTCATCCAGGAAATTACCTTTGATGATCAGATGCTCAATTTGAAAGCCCAAATGTAGGTGTAAATGGCACATTGAAGTGCTAATGGTAGTAGTCCTTCAGCTAGACAGAATAAATTTTTGTTATTTGAGTCTAATATGCATTCTCATTGTATTTCACCTTTCCACTACAGATAAATGAAAGCATGACAATACAAAAAAATAAGAAATGTCTGTCTTTGGAACTATTTTATAGAAATTACTCTAAATCAAATCAAAATGCATATTAAGCTGTTATCAGACAAGCATTAAGTCTTCTAAGCTTTTTCATTAAAATTTAATAGTTAAATTTTAATTTCTTACCACCATCAGCATAATATATTTACTAAATATCTAATTTTGACTTTTGAAATTTAAACAGACTGTCATGTACTCTATCTTATTTTAATCAGAAAAAATTGTCAACAATAGTCAAAAGGAATTATTTTAGAGTTTAGATTATATTATGTATATACTTCATCACTATTATATCCTACACTCATTATTTTATATGTTTTCATCTTCATTTGTAGTGATAAAGAATAAGAGAAATGAACTGAAAACCTACATTGTTTGGTTCCTAGTAAAAGGCAGTAAAAGAAACTGTACAAAACTGAGCCAAAAATGACCTAGTAATTCCACATTTCTTGCTAGACACACTGTTTCAAATCATGAATAAATATCATGTATAATTAATCTCTCACATAGGACACTAATCACTTTGATGTACTTATGTGATCCATTAATTCAGAAGAGTTTAGAATAAATGTTGAATCTCAACTCTTACCTGCCTTAATTTTTCAGCAGCTACTTTGAGTATCTGAAAATTAGTTAACCTATTCTTTTCTCAAGGTTGGAATAATAGTTGCACATTTTTTGGTAAAGATTAATAGGTTGGAATAATAACTGCACATTTTTTGGTGAAGATTAAGACTTTTTTCCTCCAGATATTTTACAACCAGACACACCCAATAATTCTTTCTGGAATTGGTAGAATTTACATACAACTTTCTTCCCCCATTGAAATTTATTTGCATATCTATGTAGATAAATTTATATAAATGTAAAAATCTTAGGGAACATTACTACTGCAAGTATATTTCCCAAACAGTGTCATGTTTTATCTTCATTACAACAGGGTACAATAATCAAAGTCAAAATTATTATTTCATTTATAATGAAATACATTGGTGATCCTATATATATTTTTCCACAAGCACTATTATTTGATCTTCACGACTGAGTGAAATGTGAGAACACATAGAATTCACTGAACCTTGCAGACCATTAATTTCATAGGAATAGTGCAACAAATTCTTGTAAACAAAGGTTTAAACCAATAGGAACATATTGTACCATGGATCTCAAGGCTAGAAGTCTGAAGTTAAGGTGTCATAAGGGTCATTTTCTTTTGTAGACTCTAGGACAAATATTTCCTTGCCTATTTTCAGTGTCTGATGGTTATCAGCTGCCACTGGTGATCAGTGCTCATTGATACACATCAGTCTAGGCTCTCTCTGTTGTATTGACCTTATTCTCTCTGTGTTTGTTTGTCTTTCAAAACATTTATTTCATTATTAAGGCAGAAAAACCATTGGATTTAAGTTCCATTCTAATTCAGGATGACCTCCCCTCAAATTTTCTGTCTGCAGGCACTCCATTTCTAAATAAGGTCATATTTATGCAACAAATGATTTGGGGAATTAAAATATATTTTCAGTAGATACAGTTCAGGTCACAAGTGATTCAAGAAACTTGCCCAGTACACAAAGCTACCAAGTTAAGAGTCAAAAATTAAACCCAGAATTGTAAGGTACAGTCTCAAACACACTATGCCACTGACAAGGGATGGAAGAAGTTTATTGATCATTATATGGTGCCATGGGCTAATTCTCAAAGGGAGAAAGAGAAACAGGAATTCCTGAGGGAGATGTGAAATGATATTATTTGGACTTGTGGACCTGGTGAAGGACAGAAGTATCAGCCCCTGCCCCAACCCCTGTCCCCATGTTACTAGGGATCATTTAAGTTCAGGCTTTTGCTATCACCAGCTGGCCATTAGGGGGCAGTGACCAGCAAGCAGAACTTCTGCTCTGAATATAGGGAATATACCAAGAATAACCATATTTCTGAATACTAAATTCAACTCACTCCAACCAAAGATCCAACTGTTACCAACATCTTCCCTACATCCTACAACATGGCAAGACTAAAACCAATGTCAATTTTTTTCTTGATCTCTAAGCCACATTATTAGATTTCCATTAGAGTTTCCTTTACATTGCATCATGCTTTTATCATGAACATTTCTTGAAAATAAGTAAATCACTATGAAAAATTTTAAAGAATTTATTTTCACGATGAAAATGTGTGATAATAAATTTAGTACAAGGTTTCTCCTTTTTACTTTTGGCAGTTTAAGGGAAACCATGATTTTGTGGTTTTCCCAGTTTCCCACTAAAATACCCTTCTTTTCCACTTTAGATTTAAAGTATCATTAGAATGTATGAAGAATGGCAATAAAGATTTCTTTGCTATGGAGTTGCTTGTTTTAACCCTGTAACTTATGTGTCCAAGTATAATCTTATATGAAAACAATGCTTTCTCACAGAGTGAATACACTGACTTTCTCAGAGGTACAGGTGATACTTATTAATTACCATTGGGCATAACATAGTATACAGCAGTAATAACAAAAAAGTCTAAGATGCTGCTATTAGGAAACAAGAAAACAAAAACAAACAACAAGGAAGACAAGTCTCAGGGTAAGGAGATAACTCAGTGGTACAGTGTTTAAAGTACTTGTCCTACAAGCATAGGGATCAAAATTCAGATGCCCAGAACCATGAAAATGGTGAGTGACTGTGGTAGCTTGCCTGTACATCCAGTATCAGAAAGTAAACACAGGAAATCCCCATAATAAGCTGTCTATATTGCATGGCTATCAAGTGTAGCCTTATTAGCAGCTCTGAATTTGATTGAGAGCCCTTGCCTCAAAGTATAAGGAGAAAAACTATCAAGGAAGATTCTCAGTGTCAGCCTAGGACCTTTTACATGCTGGACTCATATTTGCATGCACATGTGCACCACACACATACATATACACATGTAGTACTCTACTCATATATACACATGAAATTTTTTTTAAAAAATAGTGAGTTTAAATCTCAGATTTTTCTTATTTCAGAAGTAAGAATAAATATGTCACAACTCTAGGATGTTCAAAAATTTTTCCTCACCTGTTTTAGAACCAAGGGGTAGGGTCAGTGAGTCAAAATTTTTTACATCTTTTTGTCTTGATAAGATAAGGACCGTTTTCTGGAAATAAGTCTGGGAGGGCTCATTGAAATTGCTCTTCTGCCTACCTGTTGCTTTCACCATTATTTCAAGTTGCTGCATTAGCTCAAACAAGAATAAAGATAATACAAATGAAAATGCCACTAATTGCATTTTAGTCATTTAGAATCTCACATTTTATTGAATGAATTCTTTCTAGTTGCTGCCAATCTTTGGTTAATTTCCAAATTCTCCGCTTTATCTGGTCATTTTGTCATGTTTTCCCATTGTTTTTACATAGAGGAGACCTTTGTAAACCCTTTCTCTGCCAAAATTACTCTTACTCTTACCCATACTCATTGATCTCAACACTCAAAGTTACAGTTCCTTTTTTAGATTTATTTATGTACTTATTGCATATGTGTCTGTGTGTCTCTGTGTGCGTGTGTTTGTGTATGCACTGCATGTCATCTGAAAACAGCAACAACTTTACTTCTTTTCTTATTGTGATATCTTTTTTATGCTTATTTTGCCTAACTATTCTATCCAGAATTTCTAGCAATGTGTTGACTTAAATAGGTGAAAATGTAGTTATAATATACATCTTTGCCTTGTTCCAGATTTAAGACAGAAAGTTTTTAGTTCTCCCAACTGCAGATAATAGCTGCTACTTTGTTGTCAATGCTCTTTATTATATTGAATGATTTTCTTTGAATGGCCAATTTTTTCAGAATTTTGTGTTCAATTTTATCAATATCTTTTTGTATCTATCGAGATACTATGGTTTTGTGATTTGTTCTGTTTATGTGGTATGCTTATTGATTCATGCAAATCAAGCCATTTTTTCATGTCTAGGATGAATTATACTTGATCATGGTGAATAAACTTTAACATAACTCTAGATTTGGTTTTCTAGTATTTCACTGAGGAATTTTACATTGGTTTTATCAAATATTTTTACTCATGGTTTTATTTTGTTGTTGTGTCCTTGTCTGGTTTGGTCTCAGAAAAAGGTTGACCTTAAAGAATTAGTTTGAAAAACCTCTACCTTCGCAAATTTAAGGAACAATTTAAGAAGAACTCTTATTAATTTTTTATATATTATGTTTTGTTAAATCATCAATCAAGTCATCCATTCGTGGGCTTTTCTTTGATGAAATATTTTAATCACTAATAAAATATTTTATTTCACTTGTCAGTTTTTCATTTCTTCATCTTCAATCATGATAGTGTGCATGTATCCAGGAATTTCTTTATTTTCCTAGGATTCAAACTGTGTTCACATGTAATTGTTCATTCACTTCTTGAAGTTATCAGTCAAATTTTCCAGAAATACAAACAAATTAAGATAATCTAATAGTTCTTTTTACATAGTATATTCCTTTAAATGTTCAAAAAATTGAATTAATATAATGCCGAGACATACAAAATAAGCTAATGTTTATAGAGCATTAAAATAGTGGCTGACATTTTTATAGTTTTTATGAAAATTATTAAATAAATATCCTTATTATTCCATTAAATTTAGACTTCACTATTCATTATACTGGTTTAATGATTAAGTGTTACTTCACTGGCAAATTCCTTGAGCTCAAATCTCAATCCTGTATTTTAAGAGTTCTGTGAATCTGACCAAATTGATTTACTTTTCCAGGCCTTGGTTTCTTTCTGTCTGTAATAACAGTACTTGCTTTATAAGGCTGTTATGAAGATTAAATGCTAAAAATTAACACATTTAAAACTCTTAGATTAACTTCTAACATATAGGAATATCACAGTAAATCTTACTTGTTTATGTACTCACTAATGTGCAGTTGTATAATTTATGATATTAAATTTTTCATGAAAATATTAAAAGGCTAAATTGGGTTGCTTAATCCTTGTGTGAACAGCCATGGTTTTCCTTTATATAACACATTGATCTCAATATTTAATCTTATTTTTTTACTTTTGTTTTTAGCCAATTTCCATTCAGCCTGATTCTGTTACTTCAATGGAGCATGGAGACGACTATGCACTTAAAATTCAACATGATTCAGTGGTGAGTGATTTGTGCTATTCCACTATAAGCTTTTAGAAGTATATAATGGATAGTGGGTAAACTTTATGAATTAAGAAATTTCCCACATGTTGCTAGATTAAATTTGTCTCCTCATAATTATTATTTGGATGTAAATACAATCATACTAACATAAACTATGGTTAGACTTACCATCCTTGACCTTTAGCAAAACAGTGCAGGATGAACTCGACCTTAAAAAAGTTATTGAATAACTTAATCAGTGACTATTTAGGCTCTTTATTTCCTTCCCAAGTAGAAAGTGGCCAATATTCAAAATTTATCCCATGATACTTTTTTCACTAAAAGTTTCTATCACACTTTCATTTTCTGTAAGTTTGTACTTTTTTCCCAAGGTCTGTGATTCCTACCTTTTTTAAGTAAAATTTTTTTCCCTTAACATAAAGTATACATCTGTGGAAACTTTATCAGACTTACAATCTCATCCCTAAAATTCCCTATCCTAGGGTCTACTAGCTATATGATAACCACTCCCAGATCCACTAATACTGTATATGGTCTTTTGTCCCTTTTCATACCTTTCTACTGTGTTTAGGATCCCTCTACTTCCTTCCATATCTAACTATTCCTTACTCATTCTTCAGCATTCACAAAGTTCAAGTACTTTGTGTGTGTGTGTGAATTCTTGTCTGAAAGTCTCAAGAAAAATTAGTGCATTCGTTGTAGTCAAATGATACTTACAAATAGTGAATTCAGCACACTGTATTCTACTTAGACTATACCTATATGGTATTGATTTATATAACTGTAGCATTTAATAATGATACTATGAACATAATAGGAAATTAATATTGCCAAATACCTTTACTTGTACACTAAAACATTGCAAACATATAGTAGTCATATATGCTAATGAGGTGGGTTACAAAATTAGAGCTCCAGGGATTTTATTTTTATATCATTCTTCATTGATTCTCTGAGTTCATGTGCACATCAGTCATGTCATGCTCAGAAGTCACTATTTCATAACATTCCTTTCCATTCTCCAGCTCTTAACATTATTTCATTCTCCTCCACTATAATGTTCCCTAAGCCTTGGAGGGGTCAATCTATGTGTTCCACTTAGATCTGAGCATTCAAAGGTCACTTTTCTCAACATATTGTTCAGTTATAAATCTCTGTATTAACCATAGCCCATTGCAAAATGAAGCTTCTCTTACCAAGGTTTGGAGAAGCACTGATCTATAGGAATAAACATAAATATTGAGTGTGGTTTAACCACATGACCACATGACCACATGGTTTAACCATGACCATTTAGCAAAGCAACAGTAGGAGACTTTTCCAAAGGGCCTGTGACTTCTCTCATCATGCGTTTTAATCAGATTTACAGTACCAGGTATGTTGCAGTTACCATGTACCAACAACAAAGGCCGAGGGAACTGGCCTCACCATCTCTACATAACAGCTGAGAGAGGTACGATCCTTATTTGCCAGACCAAACATGTCTGGCCAAGTGTACAAAAGGATGCCAACTTCCTCAACTGACTCTCAGTATTTTATTCATTTGTTCAGAGGCTAGTCCCACATCAGCTAGACAATCTCTTGCAAGTTTGTTCTGGGCTTAACTCAACCATTAATTTTCTACAAATGTGCCCAGAGCTCAAACCCTCAACTGTCAAGTTGACACCTGTGCCTAACTATGACAAGGTATAAGTTTCTTTTGTGGCCTGAACATGAAATCCAATCAGAAAGCAATCCGTTATCCCCATAATCATCATGCTATTATTGCCCCAGTGAACAAGTCTTGTCAGACAGCGAGTTCACAGCTGAGTAATAATGTTGATATCTTTTCTCCCCCAGCAGCTTGCATAGCACATTCCAGCACTCTAAAAGCTAGACTGCAGAGAGGAAGATTCCAGCTCAGTTCTACCTTGATAGTTCCATATCTTGCAACCAGTGTGTGGTGTGTTTAGAAAGTCTTGCCTTCTAGTTCTTGTAGGCAACCAAATGGAATGGCAAGAAACTTCAATGTTTGGGAAAGTACTTTATTGCCTCCTAAACCATCAGCTCATAAGGAAATTTTCTCAACTGGCACTGGAATTTTTGCTTCTTAACCCATGTCTTCTGCAGTTTGATAGATTCTGTTTAAAACCATTTCCATAAAATGCAAGTACAATTATCAAAATTCTGTCTTCTAACTCTTTCAAATGGTTTTAGAGAATTTTGAAAATCTACAGTCAATAAAGAGGTCAATCTGAAAATACTTGATAAAATTATTCTTACAAGGACTTCAGAGTAAAGCATATCAAATGAATTTTAAAAAGCTTAGTAATATTTCATTAATCATAAATGATATTCTATGTGAGTGTACAAATACATGGACTCTTATTTTAGCCACAGAAAGAAACAGATTTATCATGTTGCTTTGAAATACAATCGGTTCTCAATTAACCTGTTATTATTATATTATTACTACTTTTTTCTTGATGTACCAATTATATTAGTCTATTATTAGTATATAAAAGAGCTGAAGTGGAAAAGCAACATGATTTAATAATCTGGCCATTGTTCCTCCTGAGATATCCAATGAAACACAAAAATGAAATAAAATTATTTTTTTTTATTGATGAAAATCCATATATGAATGAAGGTTCAATAAAGAGCATGAAGTAGATAATTACTGGAAGTTAATGTTGACTATAGAAAAGGAATCTAATCTCTAGTAATGTACCCACTGATATATTGTCCATACTCTAGCAAGTCCTCAGACACATGCAAATATAAGCAACCCAAGGAAACTCAGTGAGTCACATACACAAAAAGATATAAAGTAGAAGAGAAACTGGTATAGTTGAGGATAAAGGTGTTTTCAATGGGAGAAAAAAAGGATGTAATAAGTAATATGGAGTAAATACAACCTGAATTCATTGTATTCATCTATAAAACTTTCTAAGAATAAGTAAATAAAATAATATAAAAATATGTGGTAGGTGAAAGAGACTAATCCCATTCTATTCAAGTTATCTCAGAAAAAAATTGTTGTTTGTTTTGATTGCTCATCTCACTATTTGTAGTGCAGCAATATTTTTCAACATACAAATCCATAAAATTTTTTGCTTGAGTCCATTGCTTATGAATTCAAATAAAATTATTTCATTTAATTCTGAATTTCTAGGGGCCCTTGAAAAATTTGAATACTTGATAGCATTGGACTATTATTTTTGCATGACTTCAAAAACTGGAAAACTGACTGTCCATTTAATAATATGGCATGAATCTTTAGTTCCTTATTGTTCCTGCTTTTTTCCTATTATGCCAAATTAATATTATTCATATACAGACCTACGACATTGAATTTGTAACCCATGACTATTTGAGGTAATGAAACTGACAGACAAATAGATGATAAGTTGTAACAAAATTACCATTTCAAAACAACATATAATTATGATTATTTGATGAATGAGTGAATTAATGTATTACTTCACAACATGTACTCATTTTACTAAATAAGCTAACATTACCTCTTATGATTGGAAAGATCATTAATGTAACTTAAGTCTTGAGTCCAATCAGAAAGCTGTTGGTTGTCTCCTTAGTATTCATGCCACTGTAACACTGGTAGTCATCTGTTACCATGGTGATCTATATTGCAACTTACAGATCTTATGCCATTGATGGGGCATGTGATTATTTCTCTCCCCCAGCAGCTTCTATAGTATTCCTTGGTACTGTATAAGCAATCCAACAAGGAAAAAATCCTCAGATCAGTTCTGACATACTTTGCCCATGTACTGCATCTTCTTACTGACAGTTTTTGGAGAGCAACCAAGAGCCATAGCAAAAGCCTTTAATTTTGGGGAGCCTTTAAGACATCTCTGACCAAAATTTTATGAAGAAGTGCCACATTTCTGTTACTTCTAGTATAATTGTGTCCCTAAGTTCTAAGTGGATTAGTGCAAGGCTTTTATTTTATTTTATTGTTCCCTATTTTCCTCATTCTATGCTCTTCTGCATAGGGACTGCTCATTCTTGTTCCTTTCTTTAAAAGTTATTTTTTGAATGTATTACTAGCATAGGATGTTCCTTTGGGGTTGTTTCCCCCCAATTTTGGATTTTTTAAAGTCCCTCTATCCCTCATATCTCCCATGTCCTTCTTGTCTCCCATCCCCTCATTTCATGCTGTGTTTTTCTCAATTGTTCCTTTCTTCACCCTTGTCTTGAGAGCCTAAATCTCCCCTTTAAGAATTTTAACCCTAATTATCCCTTCCCGCCTCCTGGTCTTAGGTATTTTTCGAGTTGTCTGGCTCTTACAGTACTTCCAATTCAAATATATTAACAAGGCTTTAAGTTCAGTCATCTGCTTATTAAAGAGTACATGAAGTGCTTAACTTTATGCATCTGGGATATCTCACTCAATATTAAAGTTTCCAGTTCTATCCATTTGCCAGAAAATTCTCTAATCTCATCCTCTCTCATGGCTGAGTAATATTGCATTGTGTATATGTGCTACATTTTCATTAGCCATTCCTCTGTCGATGGACATATTGGCTGATTCCATTTTTTCAGTATTGTGAATAGAGCTGCAATGAACATAGATGAACAAGTGTAATAAGATGTAGAGTCTTTTAGGAATATTCCAAGGAGTAGTATATCTGGGTCATATGGCAGTTTCTTTTTTTAGCTTTCTGAGGAACCTCCACACTGATCTTCATAGAGGATGTACCAGTTTACACTTCCAACAGCAGTGAATAAGTGTCCTTTTACTCAACAGCTTCGCCAGCAATCTCTGTTGTTTGTGTTCTTGATCTTAGCCATTCTGACTGGAGTAAGATGGTATCACAGAGTTGTTTTGATTTACATTTCTCTGATAATCAGTGAAGTTGAATACCTTTTGAGGTATTTGACATTTCAATTTCTTTTGGCATGAAATCTCTGTTTAGTTCCATGGCCCATTTTATAATTGGAATGTTTGTTGTCTTGGTGTTTACTTTTCTGAGCTCTTTGTATACTTTGGAGATCAATCCTTTGTCAGATTCATAGCGAGAAAAGATTTTTCTCCCATTCTATCGGTTGTCTTTTTGTACAATTGATTGTTTCTTTTGCAAAAGAGAAGTTTATTAATTTCATGAAGTCCAATTGATTGATTGTTGGTCTTAGTTTGAGCATTTGTTGTTCTTCTTAGCAAATCTTTACCTAGGCCTATCAATTCAAGTATACTTCCTACTCTTTCTTCTAATAATTTCAGAGTTTTAGGTCTAATATCAAGGTCTTTGATCCATTTGGAGTTCACTTTTTTGGTAAGGAGAGAGGCAGCAGTCAATTTTTATTCTTCTACATGTAGATGTCCAATTTTCACACTACCTCTTATTGAAGATACTATCTTTTCTGCAGTGTGCTTGTCTGGCACCTTTGTCAAAAATTAAGTGGCTATATGTGTAGGAGTTTATGTCTGGGTCCTCTGTTCTGATCCATTGGTTGATATATCTGTTTTGTGCCAGTACCAAGCTGTTTTTATTACTATAGCTTTGTAATATAGTTTGATACTTGGTATGGTGATAATTCCAGCTGTCTTTATTGCCAAAAATTATTTTGGCTAATCATATTTTTTGTTCTTCCATATGAATTTTGAGTCTATTAATATGATGAATCACATTTATTGATTTATGCATGTTAAACTATACTTGCATTCCTGGTATATGATCCTTTGGATGTTTTTGGGTTTGGTTTGCTAATATTTTATTGAGGATTTTTGCATCTGTATTCATTAGTGAGATTGGTCTCTAGTGAGATTCTCTTTCTTTGATGTGCCTTTGTTTGGCTTTGGAATCAGAGTTACATTGGCTTCATAGAAAGTGTTTGGGAGACTGCTTTAGAAGAGGCAGTGCTCAAGGAGGAAACTTGATGCATAGATGAAGACAGTTAAACATTAAAAATCGATACAGCACAGTACAATAGAAATTAAAAGCATGGTAGTTGCTCAACTATTAGAACATAATATTCAGAAGGACTGATTGAATTTTCTGTAAGTTGTGAACTATTGTTTGATTTAGTTTATAACCTTGTATAATGCATATATTTACTCCTATATTGATATTAGTAAGTGATTATGATGTGATTAGATCATGAGAGTAGAACCCATATAAGATTAGTATTCTTAAAAGGGATGAATAGACCAGAGATTACTCCTTCTACCATGTGTGGCACCAAGGGACACAGGTATGTGATGCCATCTAGTAATCAAACAGTGGATTTAACTTGACCTAAGTGAAAGAACATTTGCATGTGTGTAGTCCTGTGTACAAACTAATATTGAGAGAAAATGAGAAAGAGAGAGAGAGAGAGAGAGAGAGAGAGAGAGAGAGAGAGAAACTCCCACATAAGTACCATCTATGTCTTTTTTATGTTGTTCAGAACTGGAAGGAAGGTTATATAAGGTGATTTGGATACTTTTTTCCCCTTATGTCTTCTTCAATAATGACCTCTATTAATATTGTTATACTGAAAAGCAGAAATTATGTTTTCTCATTCAAGTTTTTATTTTTAGCAAATTGATTCAGAATAGGTCATCACTTTGATTTGTCCTAAGGTGATCATCATAGAATCTTGCTCAGTCACAAAATGCTCTGCCTTCATATATTCTTCATCATTCTTTTAGTTTGCATGAGTGGTCATTTATTC
The DNA here is from genome assembly GCA_023101885.1 of Typhlomys cinereus. NCBI lineage: Eukaryota > Metazoa > Chordata > Mammalia > Rodentia > Platacanthomyidae > Typhlomys > Typhlomys cinereus. Next base: position 2,115,824 of record JALPQD010000180.1, read on the forward strand.
GCTCCATACATGGAATTTCTTCTGTAGTGTTGGCTATTATTTGAAGTCATTTGCATTAGAATTTTATGTCAGGCTGTTTCAGAATATATCAGAGATAAACTACTTAAGAAATAAAAGATGTGTTTTCATCCATGGTTTCTAAGATTTTAGAGCATGTTAACTTGACTCTCTTATGTTATGGAAGAAGAGTAAAAGAAGAATAGAGATACATACCAAACGAGGGAGAGAAAGAAGGGAGAAATGAGGGACAGAGATAGACAAACATCAGGGGAAGTTGTGCCTTTCAATATTATAACCACAGATATTGCTTTCTTTCATTAGACTTCATCATTTGACTATACATATGCCATGAACTGTACCCTCATGAGTCAATTGCCTCTCATTATTATCACACCTGAAGACCAAGGCCGAGTGGCCATGGATTCAGGGTACATTTCACCTCAAAACTCTAATAAAATTCAAGTATAGATTATTATGATTTTTCTTGCTAGCAACTTACATTATATAAAAACATAATTTGAATTTAGGGATTATACACATGACTTCAGGGATCAAGAAGTCATTTTAAATGATTGAAGCAAATTAAATTAAAAAAATGGTTTATAAATGTATGGAGCAGGAAGCATTACCCTGAATTGATTCAAGTAATTAAATAAAATTTGTACAAGCCCAAAATAATAACTTTAAAGTCAAATCACACTTGCAATTTGCTGATGGAATAGATGATCAAACCTGGAAAAGAAGTGCAAATAAAATCAATAAAGTTTTATATAAATGTAAACATTGAAAACTGACAGTTTTTAATAGAGAAATTGAGCAAGTGTCAAACAGATTTTGATGGAAGGAAGGAAGAAGAGAAGAAGGAAGGAGGGAGGGAGGAGGGACCAAGGGATGGAGGGACAGAGGGTGGGTGGGTGCCTGCATCTCATGAATGTTGCTTAATATTTTTTTTTTACTTTAACATTTTTACTTTAACAAAAGCATTTTTACTTTAACAAAATTTTACTATAATAGTATTTTACTATAACAAAATTCAAGTATTTTTGGATACTTAGTGTTATCATTATTGGCAACTTGCAAATAAGAATGATGAGAATTTAGAGACAAGATTCTATCAGTTACCTATGTTGAACCTTAAAACTCTCCTACACTCACTATCCTGACAAGTGGTATTATTTATGGCCAAATATCCAATTAAAATTATAACTAAAGTATTATATTATTTATTGTATTGTATCTGAAACTTAGAGATGCTTAAGTCAGTGAGTCTTCAGGTTGAATCTTAGCTCTAGCATTTTTTAAAACTGCTTGGCTTTCAGCATTTTAACTTGAATGATAATACCAATACTTTATAGAGTAGTAAAATATCAGATGTCTGGTGAAATTTAGATTTTAATCCTTAGTTTTAACTTCAGAGTTCAAAAGATGTTCATTACATACCTTTGGTTTACTTTATTCTTTAAACACTTAGTTAATTCCATTCCAAAATTCTTATGCAGTTTTTGTTGTCTTTCCTTACATGGAAGTTAAATGCTGTTGTGCAAATAAACTGGTTCATAAAATTTGCAAATAGTACCATTTCAATTTATATAATCATCGAGTTTTTTTTGTCATGTGTAAAAAAAGGAATGGAAGTGCATTGTATGACTCCTACCAGTGGAAGCAAGTAAAAAAAAAATCTGTATTTCCTTGAGGAACAAAATGCTGTGAAAAGTGGGAAACTTCTAGACTTCCTAGACAGGGAGACAGTGGGAAACAAATCAAAACAAAATGACATGAATTTGAGATGAAGACTTGTAGGGAAGGGAGGACACGAGGATAAGTGATGAAGCGGAAAGTATCAGAATTAATTTTATATATTTATGAAATTATCAAAGAGCAACATATATCAATAAAGAGAAAAACAAAAAATGAAGTGAGATACATTTTTTAATTAAGATTAGGAAGCAGAAATCTCAAATGTCACAGGAAAATTCAATTTCCATTTGTTTAAAAAAAGTGTATGATCATCTTCTACTGATAATAAATTAGAAACCTCTACATCAATTTTGACATTTTTTACTGTTTGTTATTGGAAGTGCATTTTGTTTATGGCTTATTTATATCAGTGGATATTAAATTATTCTTACTGATATTTTATGTTTTGGGAGGAGAAGTACCTTATCTGCATTATACAAGTTAATTACTGAAAGTGTTGTCAGGAAGAAATATCAAATCAGATAAAAGACTTGAAAATCATGGTCTATAGTAACTAGAAGCTATATAAAATTGGGATAGTTTAATAAATTAGTATATACAGGGTATGTTTTAGATTGTAATAATTACTTTTGCTGAAAGATATTTTGGTATAATAACTCAAGATTAAGTGGATTACTAAGAATACTTTTAATTTTTGTTCTTGAAAAAATGTTTAACATTACAATTCTAAGTACTGTAATCTTCAATTTTCTAATCGCATTAATTTATCTGTCTTAGGATGGTTTCCCACATTTTAAATTTATGATTTCACAGAATTATATTAAATCCAAGAAGGATTTTATTTATAAAAATTTCCCCTGACCTTAAAATTACATAAACATAACTCTGAGCTATTACAGATTTTCGGTGATAAAAACTGTCAGTTTAATAGGGATGTTTCATTTAGAAATTACTTCCCTGCTCATCATCCAAATAATTGTTTTATAAGAATTTTGTCATGGTTAAAGACTTTGCCTTAAAAGCAAAAGGACCTGAGATCAGATTGCCAGGTCCCAAATAAAAAGGCCATCTCTCCTGTCAGCAATTCATGTTTTTTTTCACCATATCATGATTAACTTTGTCTTGTAAAAGTATTGTCTGAAAATAATTTATACTTTATTTTCATATAGGACACATATATAGAATATAGAATAATACTGTTTTCAATATGTTTTTGCCACTTAATATCTTAAGGTAGATATACTTAAAGAAAATATTACAATGTGAGAAATTGCAATTCTATACATATGAAATTTTTGTTGTTGCCAGAATAAATATTTTATATAAGAAAATAAAGGAAAAGTTCTTATTGATTACTTATTTAAAATAATGTCTGCATTTAATGGTGCTTTAGTTTTTAAATTGCAAATTTTGTTAAGATACTTTAAAAGTAAATACAGACATTTATATTGTTTATACATATTAATCTTAGATTGTGAGTATGAAAATATTACTAAATATTTTATAGGACAATTATGTTATATAATATGTTCATTTTCTAATTAGTATACTGGTAGTTTTAAATCCTTAATGACATCTTTAATATTAAATTAAATATAATGTATATCTTGCTTGCTATAATGCACATGTGAATTTGCATGCGAATGTGACTGCTAATGGGAATTAAATGTTGGCTTTTGAAGTTGGAATAAAATGCAGATATCATTCATTGAAGTCAGTATATCAGAGATTTGAGAGGTATGTAAAGTCATCTCTAGATTTAAAAACTTTTTTCATAGAATTCACATATTTTTCATTCTGTGTCTAGGTTTTTATAAGTCAGTAGTCTCCACAGACTGTTCACATAATTACAAATTATAGGTTGTTAAAATCTGCAAATGCAAAACAGCATTATTTTGTGGAATGCTATGTGATGTTTAATTTTTGTTTATGATTTTTGAATTTTGTTTATTATACAATGTTATTAATTCTACCACTACTTTAAGGTTGTCTTTGAAGTAATACATTTTTTAAAATAAGTAAATAATTAAATAAACATTGGCACAAATTTTAGTGTTTTGCATAGAATTTGTAAATATTTATGTCAATGTAAGAACTAAAAATGTGACAAGGACCAGTTTAACCCTGATTCTATGCAGTTACCTGCCATCTTTGCAACAAAAGACTCTTTTGCTTGTGTTTTTTGTGCTTAAAATTGAGGCAATATTTGGATATATTTCTAGAATACGGTATTATATTTTGATTAAAATGCACGTTGGTTAGCAATCAACACAGTGTAATTAATATATCAGCACCTTAACTCAAAGTTTCATTGTGTTGAGTGTATTCAAATTTTCATTTTATATATAGTTTGAGATATATAATTGTTATTTTATTCATATTCTGTTATAACTTACTGCAGTTTCATACAAAAAAATCTGAGACCAATTGACCCTTCAGAGGAACTCTATGAAGAGAATGGCAGACTTGTGACCATAGTTGACTATGATGAGGTCCTTTAGTAGGAGAGCAATTAGTGGTTAGCGTCATGACCATAGGCACCCATGCAGAATTGTGAAGGGGAGAGAGAGAGAGTCTTCCTTTCAATTCTGAAAGACAAAAGGAGTTTCTGGTCAGAGAGCAATATCAGGAAGGAACTGGTACATACTTCAAATTTGTCTCACAGCTCTAAGGGGCCACAACACAGTAGCTTTCTTACAAGTTTCCTTTCCAGGGAGAGAGAGAGAGGCTACAATGAAGTATGCCCTGATTTCTAGGAAAGAGAGATAGAGAGGCAGTTGGTCTCTGACTCATCATATTTACCTTGCTGTGTTAAACAGTACCAGAAATTAGTTCTCTTACTGAACAATAAGCATTATGCCCATTTGGTTGGTTTCTCACCCATTTCTATTCCTTTCTCTTCTTCCCTACTCTTCCCCTTTTTTAATGTGTGTGTGTGTGTGTGTGTGTGTGTGTGTGTGTCCTACAGCTCAAACTCAATTCCTTGCATGTGAGCACCTGCCAGACAAGTCCTCCTCTGCCTTTTGTATTTTCTTTCCCATGAAGCCATGAGTTAATTTATAAATATTTTCCTGTTAGACTATGAGGCTTATGTTCCCAGTTCTGTTTCTCTCAAAGAAATGTCTAGAGTGAGGTCGTGTATTATATGATGTTAGAAAATCAGGAAATAATCCCTGTAATGAATTTTTCTTCTCAATAATTACAATGATTTGATAAACTCATTAACTGAAGGATATACATAGTAATATATACTAAAATTACATCAGTAATTATACCAATAGTAAATATGACATAATTATGTATATCTCTCTAAACACAGAACTGTGACACAAATGAGCTTAAAACACATTGCAAATTGTAAATTAGCACTTTATAGAAAATGTGAGCATTTTTCTAGAAAAATGGAAGCACTAATTGGTGAGAGAGTTTACAGCTGTAAATTTCAGCTGTCAGGTTAAAGCAACAAGATCATCTGGTCAATTCCAGCCAAGTTCATTCAAGGTACTTTTAGTATGTGGAAATTTTCTTCTTTGTCATTTTTCTTTACCTTATATATAAATTTTGTCTTTCCTTAATATTTTAATCATTTACATTTTTGAGGTTTTAAGAATCAAATGCTTTTATCTAAGCATTGCCTTAATTGAACTTCACAGTCATCTTCTAAGAAAATAGATTACAAATTGCAAATTACAGTAAATTCAGGTACTTAAGATTTATTTGGCATATGGTGACACATAACAGTACAAGTTTATTATTTCTTATTCAGGTTTTATTAAGGAGGAGAAAAATCACTTTATGTAGATCAAATTAATTTTATCATTCTTTGACTTTCTCTTTTCTTCTAAAAGTCACACTTGTTATATATGTCCTGCTTTTGGATTGGACTCAAATATTGCAAACATTTCTGATGTCTCGCAAAAGTCACTATGATTTAAAGGAACAAGAGACTCATTCATACTTCCTCGAACTAAAAAGGAATGAGAGCACGAGTGGGAATTTATTGAACTTAATTTAAGGAACTAATATTATCTTAGACTCAAGAGCAAGAAGTAGAGTTAGTACTAAAGAGAAGCTCTTTATTAAGAATTGATGAAACATTAGAAATCCAAGTCCCCAAAATATTTCCATCTCTGTTTCTCTAGATCCATATGATCATTTGTTTATACTTCCTCTATATATGACTTTATTATTATTTATAAATTCACTGCACTTTTGTTTAACAATTTTTTTCTCCTCTGAGCATGTCAGAATTGGTATTTAGTGTCTGATATTTTGTTTTCTCATTTCAAAAACCTAGAAAAAAATTGTTTCCTTTTCTCTGAATTCTAGTACTAAAACTCAAAAAACAGAATCAAATTAATCCAATTTAAGTCAAATACCAGTTACCTTCAATGAATGGACTGAGTTACATAAGAGCAATCTGGTATTTGGCAGAAAACATCAGGAAAATAGAGGCTAAGAAAACATTTCATATTGTACGTCTAATGACTCCCTTATATTTAATTGTTAATTCTGGTTTACTCAGAAAGTTTTCACTGCATATGTCTATTAAGCACAAGTGTCACTAATGATATTAACAGCCCCTCTTCAGTCTAAGTGCCTTAGTAGTATGCTGTTTTATGTTTAAGAAGTTACAAACTTATGATTTATTTTGTTTTTCAGCCAAAAACTAAAGCTAGCACATCCCATGAACATGAATTTCTCACACAATATATATCTCTTACATCTGAAAGAGTATCTGAAAGCTGTTCGTCAGAAAGAGCCAAGACATCAAGGTAATCCTCATTTATAATCAAGTCTACTTAATATAAATTTCACTTAGTATAGAATACAGAACTACTTTACTTTTATCATATGCTTCATTTCCACATTATATTTTATTTCAAAATATTAATACATTGACTAGCCAGGGACAAGAAAATCATATATTACAAGGAAGTAGTCAACCCAGACAATTACTTTCAGGTTCACAGGGAAATCTTTAGTCTAAGAGAAGATGCAGGTCAGTATAAAGTAAATATATGCTTATATTCTTTTGATTTTTTTCCACATGAATTTAGTATTATCTATTACTTTCTTGAGTCTGACAGAAATGTGTAATCCATGATATTTTCTTAGAGAAGTATTACAACAGAGAAATGATGTGTTCAGTAACACTTGATGAATATTTAAAGAAATATTCATTGTCTTTTCTTTAAGTAATGAAGTTGAAGTTGCACTGGAACATGATAACGAAGATAAATATGAAACAAAACTTTCTGAAACCTTAAGTGGTTCTTTTTACTATGAAACTCTTCAAGACCTAACAATAATTGAAAGTGATACTCTTCTCCTGGACTCTGACTCCGAAAGGTGTATTATTGACACCGATTCTGATAGAGGAATTGCTTCAGATTATGATTTTGAACAGTTCTCCAAAGGCTCTGGTTCATTATTGTGGGGAATGGATTCAGACTCAGAAAAGTCACCCAGAGATTCTGACTCTCCAAAACAGCCGATCAATGAAGAAAGCTACCGGATGGATTCAGGCTCTGTTGAAGACCCAGTAGAGACAGAACACCTAGTGAGAGTTGAATCATGCCAGGCCGACTGTGACTCTCTGAGGCACTGGATAGCCTCAGTCTCAGATAAGTGCTTTGAAGACTCTGACTCCGAAAAATACCTTGACTCTGACAGTGAAAATAAGGGGGAAGAAAAACGCCAAATGGCTTCAGACTCTATAAAACGTATGCTGGACTCTGAAGAAACATTGATCGAGACAGAAAATTTCTGGATGATTCCCGATTCTGAGAGTTTTTCAATAGATTCAGACACAGAAAGAGTTATACTGGATTCAATATTAATGTCTCGGGCACAGAAGTTGAAGGAAGAAACACAAGAGAAGGGCGGACAAAAGAAATTCATGAATGATTCTGACTCTGAACTATATGATATCGACTCAGATTCAGAAAGGTATGAGCTAGCTTCAGCAGCCGTAAAATGTCTTATGGATTCAACAGAATTTCAACTGAGCACTAGCAGAGAAAGACTTCAGGAAGATTCTTGGTCAGAAAGAAGAACAGTGAATTCAGACTCTGAAAGCCCTGAGATGGTATCTGATTCTGTGAAACAAATGAAGAAAGCCGGATCATGTAAAAGTACCTGTGACTTGGAAAAACTCTGGATGAGTCATGAATCTGAATCTCTAAAAGACTGGACAGATGATGAAAGAAGACAATTCGACTCTGACAATGATAGTTATTGGGATGACTCTGAAAGTTATCAGTTTAGTTCTGCAGGACCTCAAGATAGCTCTGCAACATGTCAGGATAACATCGAAAACCTTCAGGCTACCACTGAACAGGATCAAGTAGCCTCTAATAGTGAAGAACAGGCACTCTCTGGAAATGAAAGACATCAAAACAAATCTGAAACTGACAGAAAACTAATGGAAATACAGAAGGAATTTGAACATGAGGCTTTTCAGATAGATGAAGAAGAAGAAAGACATATCACTGAATCAGTCAGTGAAAAGAGGTGCAGAACTTCATTGGATAGTGAAAGACATCACCTTGATGCACAAAAAGAAGCCGAACGACTTGGTGCTCGCAAAAAGGATAATCGTCCTCCAGGTAAGCTTAAATATATGGGGATTTTGGAAATAACCTGTTTTATAAATTTAGTCATAATATATAACATTTGCAAAATTAAGTAGCTTTGATAGATTTCACCATGAACCCATTGAATTAAAAATTAAGACTAGATACCTTAATTCCAGATTTCTACCTCACTTTAAAAAATTAGGTAAATCATCTCAGTTTTTCCCTTCTTTACATGTATATAACCAAAGCCATGCTTTCCTTGGGGGAAAGACATCATGTTGAGTTTTGCTTATATCATTGTGGACATTGCTAAATGGAAATAAAAATGTTTTCAAATTCTTCTAGCTTTTAGTTTTCATGAAAAGAGCTAAATATAGAAGTCTAACTACACAAAATCTCAAAGTACCATTCTCTTAAAAAGTTATTTCCCAAATTTCATAATTTTCACTGCCTAGTTGACATTTATCTTATTATAATACTGCTTATTTTATCATACCAAATAATTATGAATCTCTACTCTTTGAACCATTTTATAGTGTTCTTTGAACCTTTCATATACAAATACTGTGAATTTCTGTTTTCATTCTCTGCTCCCCACTTCTAGTCCCCTACCCATCTTGCCCCACATATTCTCCTTTCCAGCTAGTCTCCCATCTGCCCCCACCTCACCCTGCATGTTTGATCCATCAGCTCCCTTCCAGAGGCTGCACTGACAAGTGCCCAGGTATCCAACTGGGGCATGAATGACCCAGCAGTGGGAAAAACTTTAAGTAATATATAATAACTTCTATGTTTCAGTAAACTCTTGTGACTCCTTTCAATAAAAGTATTTAAAATAGCACGTTACTATATATCAATATTCCTATCTTAACATGCTATATTATATTATGATTATTGAATTTTACCATAAACGATACTGGTTTTTCCATGAGATGATACATTTTAAGTATGGAGGGCTATTGATTTTGTAATAATCACATTGACTATATGTTTTGGGGCACTTAAAAACATTCTTCATAGATTGGACTGGTTGTCAGAAAAAGGCATTCATACTTAGGCTATTAGTTCAGTAACTATGGGATTTTACTTGAATAGCAAAATAGTAAAAGCTCATCTCTTTAATTATTTTTATTTTTCTTTAACAATTTTTTCTAGCCTCCAGTTAGAAATGGTATTCTATTGTAAGGGATAAGTAATTTGAAAAATTAATTCTTGAATTTCTATTTTAAGCACATTTTTGTTGGGTTGTAATAAATATGTCTTTTTTATTAGAGAGAGAAAAAACATAAAATGGTGTTTTCATTGGATTTGAATTTACTAATGTGTTAATTCTTCTCTACTTACTATCACACTGTTCTAATGAGGTAATGTCAGCAATCCCTTAATAATTGCATTAGTCAGCACACAGGTTATAAGATCTATTTCTCATTTTAAGTCAGTTTCTAGTATTTTCAAACACTGATTAACATTTAGTGAAACAGAAAAACTATTGCTAATGTATAATGGGATTCAACTGCATTGCTAGTGATATTCTCTTTAAATTTTGTTTGAATGTCTATTGTGTACTTAGAATATATTATACAATTAATCATAATTATACAATTAATCATAAATGTATGCTAAGTACATATATATTAGTATACATCATATCATACTTGAAAATATTACCTTAAATAGAACCTTTAAAACTTTCAAACTCCTTTTTTTGAAAATAGCTGAAATTCATTAAATATTTTCTGGTTTCAACCATTTGCTAAACAAATCTCATGTATTACTATGCATATTCTCCATTTGCCAATGCTATCCCTTTTAGTAAATATTGTATAAGCTGTATACTACATTGTCATGAACCGTTGTGAACACTTCACTAATTAATTCATTAATACTGCCTTAGAGATACTTATTAGTACTTATTCAGTGGATTTACATGTATAAATGTAGCAAGTCCTCCCAATACTAGCAAGTATGTTCCTATTGTCATCTTTACATTACCTTTGAAGAAATTGAAGTGCAAATTAAGCTAACAAAGTAGCACAGAAAATAGTCAGATGTGAACTTGCACTCAGATGTTTATGCTATTAACCTTAAAGATGTACTGTTGTTTCCCACTTCCCAATTCCATCTCCCTTCCTATCCTACTTCATACATTGTCCTTTCAAGCCCGTCACCTGACATATTCATTGTATTTATATTTGAAATTGTCACAGAATAAAAAAACATTATTTTCACTCACTATAGAAATTTAAAAATAAAAATACAAATGTATTCCCACTTTCAATCAACTCTAATGTGTTTGTATTATACCCATTCTCAATAAGGACAATGAGGATAAAAAGTTGAAGTAACTTTCAACTTAGGTTCATCTTATTCCATTGTGTTGGCTCTCAAGTATAATTATAACTTTTGTTTTTAACCTCAAGTTCTTTTAAATTAAAGGCATCTCAGGAAGTTTAGTATAGTAGAATGTACTCTTAAATTCTAGTGCTAAGGAGCTGGAAACAGTCCAGCCTCCCCAATTAGTGAGGTCCAGGTCTCTAAGAAACAAAGTATATGGCTACTGAAGAATGAGAGCTGAGGTAGGTTTCTGACCTCCACAAACTCACATATTACATACAACTGTGCATTTGACACATACACACACATAAGTGATAATGCAGTATTCCTGTCCCTGCTGAAAAAAAAATGAGAATACTGAAGTTCAAGTAGACTATGTTCCTCAATGTCACATAGAGACAATGTTATTTCATATGAAACTAATCAATTAAATAAACTTTTTCTGAGTTTACCTACATTTTAAGATTTTCGTTTGAATGTAAATTATCAAATTTTTATTTATTAGTAGAAGCTACACATTGATATATTACCAAATGTAGAAATTTTCGAACACGAAATTAAAGCTTTGCTAGCTGCTGCTATTCATCTTTACTATTCTTTGCCACCAAAATCATTTGGTTTTGTGCCATTGATGTCATGCACAATATGACAATATATCATTTTGTTTGCTTTCTTACCTATCACTTAAGTATACATTAAAATATATCTACACTTAAGACAGGTGATATATTCCTCTGTGAACATAACTTTTTTTCAATATATTTCCTTTCTTGTTTCATACACAAACAACTAACTTGGCCTATGAAGCCATAAATAAAAGTGTCAACATTTATGGTCTAGAAATATATACATATAGTGGAGTTTGAGGAAAGTGTTCTTTTTAATTTTATTAATAACAAGCAATAATTGTACTGTGTATTACCAGTCATATTGCTATCACAATTTCTTATTGTCCTCCAATTTGTTTTACTAATAATAGCTTTTCATTATTTTAGTTAAGTTAGTAAAGATGCCATGCATTTATGAAGTCAAAATAACTATAAGAGAGAGAGATCTTTGTTTTGTTTTGTTTCAGGAAGAATCTTTCTGAATTGTCTATGTAATCCAGGCTGACCTCCAACTCTAGGTTCTTCAGCCCCAACCTTTTGAGTATGGAGTTTCTTGTTTGTTTAGCTGTTATATATTAAATATATAAATTGATCAATTTAATGTGTGTTTTAAATCCTGTAATTAAAATCAAAGGTTGTACGTGTAAGAAAAATGTTCTTATTTGTACATCTTCTTGGTAAAAAAAAGTCTGTTGACTGATTTACTTGATTTTAGTGTATCCTAGCTGCCACTTCTCCTTTTATTAATATGTAAATGGCACATCCTACAAAGACAGAAAAAGTGTTATTTATGCTGCTCATGACCATCCTCTCCCAAAATGAATGATACACAGTTTTTTCTACTTTTTTAAACTGAATTTTTTTTACAATTTTATACATTTATATAAAACATTCTGATTACCCTTTGTTTTTGTCTGCAAGTGTTCCTCTCACATACATTTTCTTTTGCTTTATTTGGTTTCCCATTCAGTTTTACCAGGGCATTTTGTGTAATCCTGGTCTTGAAACTAGCTCTGGGAACCCAACAGGCTCCCCACTGGGTGCTTAACTGAATATTTTTGTCTGGCAGCAGATCTATCAATTGCCAATTGTTCATCAGTACTTTGTAAAGCTGGTTATTGTGTAACATACACTTTTTAAAATCAATTGTTACTACTTCTGTCCCTTCTCAATGATAGGAGCTTAGAGGCTTAAGTATAAGAACTGTATCTCCAACACACATAATTAATTCATGTTTGTCTTTTGAAATGCTTGTTAGCCAGCTTTATACTCTAGAATTAAGAAAATAGTACAATACAGAGTTTTTTAAAAGTTAACTAAGTATCTGGTTAATTTGAATGTAAGGTAAATACAATATATCTTATACTTTTTGAAACTTAATTTTTAAATAGTCTTTGTAAAACTACATGTAACTCAGGAACAGAAACACCAACACGACAATGCATTTGAAAAATTTTACAGTGCAAGCAAATTTTTCACTGCAGAATTATGGAACATGCATTACTATTTTATTAAGAATTAGAAATAATTGTGTCAAAAATATTTCCAGGGTTTTGGAAGCCTATTTCCATGGTCCCTCAGCTTAGCCAAGGAAAGAAATCTGAAGAGACACACTCTGTACAGGAGGAAACAGAGCATGAAGGTGAGTATATTCAGTAAAAATCACTTAACAGTTAAGTCATAATTTTAAGTCATAATTTTGTCCATATTTGGAGAAACAAAATCCGAATGAATAAGGTAAGAGTATTCAGTAGAAATTACTTAACAGTATTAATTGTTAATATTTTACGAACAAAATCAGAATGAAAGTATTAGAAAAGTTCCAAAAGATTCTTTATTAGGATTCACCAAACTAAATATGTACTAGTACTCAACCAAGGCTGTGATTTTTTAAAAAGAAAAATATCAAAGGACCCATGAGACAAAAATCTAGCTACTTTATGAAAAAGTGTTAAGAACCCTATACTAATGCTGTCATAAACATTAACACAACCCACCTCTTGACAAGTTTTGACAACATGTGCTGTATACCAGGGAAACCAATTAGATTGCCAATGCTTGTAATGCCTTTTAAAACTGTTTTAGATATAGTTTATTCAGTAAGTTATAAAAACTGTTTGTTTTTAAAATATTCACAGACAAGTACAAATATTCATCATAGTTAAATTTTTAGCATTTTATCACTACAAATGGAAACCCTGTATCCTTATAGGCATTATCTACCTAACATCTCATCCCCCAGCTTTTCCCTAAGAAACCACTCGTTTTATTTTTATCTTCGTAAATTTCTCTTTGTTACATATTTTTGTGTTTTTTATGAATAGACTCATATATTGTGTTTGCTTAATTAACATAATGCTTTCAAGGTTGCTCTATATTATAGAGTATCAATACTTTAATGGCTGAATAATATTCCATTATGACTATACCACATTTAATGTGTACATATCTGTCAGTTGATGCACATTTGAGTTCATTTACTATAAATATTTTTACAAGTTTTTTTCAAGGCATATATTTCATTTTTTCTCTGATAAAAAGTGTAGTTGTATGAAAAGTTGTGCTGAAACTGTCATACTATTTCCAAAGTGACTTCACAGTTTTATATTTCTGGCCATATTATATCAGTACTCTAGTTTTCCTTATTGATGTCAAATGCTTATCTTTACTTTAATCATCATACTGAATATACTTAATAATTGTCATTTTTTAAATTTATGTCTTCCTTGGATAAATGCCAATGTGTTAGTTTGATCATGCTAATTGGATTATATTTTTATTATTGAATTATATCTTCATATATTAGGAATACTTGTATAAATTAATTATATGATTTAAAAATATTTTTTCTATCCTTCAGATTTTCATTTTACTTTTCTTGATGGCTTCAAAGTATAAAAGTTGCTATTTTGATAAAATATTATGTATTCTGATCTATAATTTATGCATGTTTTCTTTACTCTTGTTTTCAATGATAAATGTATGAATACTTTTCTGATTTCAAGTTTCTGAAGATTTATACCTCTTTTTTCTAAAATATCCATAGATTTATATCATAAAAATTTAAGCCTTTAACTTAGTTTGAGGTAATTTTTCAGTATTGTTTCATATAATAAAGCAATTCATTCCTTTCCATGTGACTACCTATATTTGTTGAGAATATTCTTTTTGATGGAATACTTTTGTACCCTTGTAAAACTTAGCTAACCAGTTGATTCATGCTTTTATGTTTAGATCTTATTTTTTTCTAGTGAACTGCATATTTATTATAACAGCACCACACTTCCTGGATTGTCATTATTCCCTTTTTAGCAATTCTTGATATATTGAAATATAAATACACATATTCTTCGTTGTTCTGTTTCAAAACAGTTTGGGCCATTTCAGACTTTAGATTACATATCAATTTAAAATTAGTCTTTTTGGTTTGCACTAGGAAATTCTGATATACTACTAGAAATGTCATGGAACAGTAGATCAATTTGTAGAATATTTCCATCTTAGTAATATTAAATTTTCAAATTAGTTAACTTGGGATGTTCCATAGTCTTTCCTACTAGATATCAAGTTAAGGTTTAACTACAAGATGGTAATAAGAGTGATTTTTGATGAGTTGTATTTTCTGATTCCAAGATAGCACTTGAGATGATGTTTCTTCAGGGAAGGAAGACAAAATGTCTTCAAGTTGAGGAAAATATAAGGATAAAACAGCATAGGTGGTTCCATAAAACATATTAATAAGATTACTATTTCTGGGGCTGGAGAGGTGGCTCAGGGGTTAAGCCTCTGCCTTGCAGGCAGAAGGCCCTGAGTTCGGGTCCTAGACCCCGCATATAGACGCCAGGTGGAAGCAGGGGCAGCCTGCGTTTCTGGTCCTGGTAGGGCAGAGCCTGTGAATCCCCGGGCAGAATAAACAAGGAGGAGGTGGAAGCGGTCCATGGTGGTTCCCGAATTCGCCTGTGGTTCTACATACACACACACACACACACACACACACACACACACACACACACACACACATACACACACCTGCACAATTGAATAAATAAAAAAATTTAAAAAAAAGATTACTATTTCTGACAGAGAATAGAATCCTCAACTTCTTCTATGAGTCTCCATATAAACACTGTTTAATCCAGGAATAAGCTTTAATATGAATATTGGAGAGAATACATCTTTCAAAAGATAGCAACATTCTTACCTTCTTTTGTATTGCAAATGAAGTCAGGTTTTTTTTTTAAGGATAAGAATTTTATGGTATTCTGTATTCAGGAAAGATCTCCGAGACAGGGCTCCATCATCACTCTAGAAGTGATATTTATGGATTAGGAGATAGTACTTACTGGAGGAAAACTAGCTTTGTTAGGTTGTTTTTCTTTACCTGGCATACAACACATCTGACTTTTGAGCTTAACCAAGGGCAGTTGAGGCAACAATATTCTCACCAACATAAAGTCCAATGTAGAGTCTATATTCTGTAATTGGGCAGTGCTAAGAAAAGCAGCATCTGCTTTTGGAGCACATTTGTGTGTGTGTGTGTGTGTGTGTGTGTGTGTGTGTGTGTGTGTGTGTGTGTAGCAGAGGGTATCAGTGGAGGACCAAGGGTGGCTTCGGGAAACATCCTGGATTGCTTCTACCTCCTTCTTGCTTTCTCTGAGATTTCCCAGGCTCTGCCCATCAGGGCCAGAAGTGCAGACTACCATCATTTTCACCTGACATTTTTATGTGGGATCTGGGATCTGAACTCAGGACCTTCTTTCTGCTTGTGAGACAGAGTCTTAACCCCTGAGCCATCTCTCCAGCCCCTGGAACACATTTTTTAAATCCATCTTTCGGAGACACTCTCTTGGAAAATGACTTCAACAATACAAAACAGAGGAAGGTTAGAAATGCTAATTTTTCTCTTCTCACAAGAAAGTCCTAAAATAGGGGGCTTTGGAAATGAGTAGTCTATATTTTTTTTCTTTATCTGTCTGCAATAGAGTTTCCACCTTCTTCAGTTGAAAAGAGAAAAACATGGGAGTTATTCACAAATTCCTTTTTTCTATGAACTAACAAAATGTTGAATGAATGTTTCTTCAATGGCTTATGCCTTAGCACCATTTTCAGAGATGTTAAATGATTGATTCTTATAAATAAATTAAAAATATTATGTATGGCAAAACATGCCTATAATATGAATACTTGGGAGGTCAGTGCAGTATAATTTTATGAATTAGAGAAGCTGTATAGAAAGTTGCAGGCCAGCCAGTAATAATGCATAGAAATGTCCTACTTTAAAAATCCAAATAATTAAGGAAATAAATAAATTATAAGTGGAAAATGAATTCATCAAACTTCTCTGACTACCATCCTAAGTTGAACTGCCCCACTGCCCAAGATTTTCACTGGAAATGGATCAAGTAGATCCTTTGTGTCTAACACATACCAAAATTGAAGACCTTCAGAATGAAGGTATATATATAGCATAAACCACATTGTAAAATTTAAGTATATTAAGCCACTAATTCATTTTAGGGAATGAATTCTTCCTAATCACAGTCTAGATATCAAGCAAAGGCCAAGAAAACCATGCTAATGCAGCAGTTTAGAGAATCATATGTTAAATCTTTTGTGCACTGTCTGCTCTATTAGCCCATTAACCACTATCAGCATAACTGATCTCAGCTTATGTCTTTTAATCTTCTATTAGCCAGTCAGAACAAAAATCCTTAGCAAGAAAGATCTATCTTCAAAAGATAGATCCTCTTTGAGTTTCTGAATTAAACGTGTCATAGTTTGAATATAAATTGTCCCTCCCCAGACCCATGTGTTTAAATCCTTAGCTGATGTTAAAGTTTGGGAAGGTTGTGGCACTCTGGAGAGATGGAACCTTACTGGAAGAAGGCACATAACATAGGGTGGGATTTGAGGATTGAGAGTCTGCCCCAGCTGTCTCTCATTTAGCTTTTGCTTTCTCTGCCTCTTGATGGCTTCAGTGATGTGTACTAGCCTCCTGTTTATGTTTTCAGCCATGCATTCTGCTGATTCCTTATAAAATTGACTATACATCTATCTAGAACAACAATACAAATACATCTCTCTATTTCCCTTAAATTGTGTGAGTATTGTCTCATAGCAAAAGAAGAATAACTAAAACAAAGCTATTTTTAAACAGATTTCTGCCTATTAAAGGGGAGAATTAAGATACCATGACAAGTAGAATGAGGAAAGAAATAATTAGGAAAAATGCATAGTGGGGAATGAGGGTATGGGAGATATGAGGGTCAGAGAGACTTATAAAAAACCCTAAAATTATGGGGTGTAACCCCAAAGGAACCTTCTATGCTAATAATATGTCAAAAATGTCTTTTAAAGAAAGGAACAAGAATGAGCAGTCCCTATGCAGAGGAGCATAAAGTGAGGAAAAAGGGGTAGAGGAATAAAAGCCTTTAGCTGATCCACTTAGAAGTATGACAAAAATATATTAAAACTAACAGGTATGTGACACTTCCTGATAAAATGTTGGTCATGGAGGTATAAAAGACCCCCAAACATGGACTTTTGTCATTGCTCTTGGTTGCACTCCAAATTGTCAGTAAGACCCTGTTACTGAAGATGCAACACATTCACAGGCCTCATCAGCTCATGAGATCTGCAAGTTGTAATAAAAATTACAGGTGACCACCAGCATAACAGTGGCATGAATATCAAGGCGCTAACAAACAGATTTCTGATTGGACTCAAGACTTGTTTGTCAGAATGGAACACATTCCTGTTACTGTTAACTAGAGCAAGAACCTTAAAAAAGGGAAGGAAATAGATAAATAGGGAAAAACAGCAAATGTACGTATAGATAGGAAGACAGTACACCAAACTGCTCTGTAAATAATTGCTATTATACTCATAAATTTGCAGAACACTTAACACTCAGACTAGAAATCTTCTACTACAATAGAGGTAGCAGATTTCAACACCGTGACAGGATGCAGCCTAGGGCAGTAGAAAAGCAGTGAAGTGGACAGTAATGACCAGCCATAGTGCAATGTACCAGCAACCTGAAAGAATCACCCAGAATCAGGCTAACATAGTCCATCCCCATCTTAAGGCTTTGGGAATCTTTCAGAAGAGACGGCAGTGAAACTGTAAGAACTCACAGATGGGAAGGTTCACTATTGGACAAGACATTCCAGTCAAGGCAGGACTGCTGCATCTAGAAAATCACTGCAGTGAAAATCATCCTTACTAAATCTGCAAAATGACTGACATGCCAACATGCCCCCATAGACTCTAGAGGAACTCAAGAGAGATAAGAACTTACAGTGGAAATCTTGGGGACTAAAGTTGGATGAGTGAAGGGAAATGTTCCTATCGGTGGGGAGGCC
This sequence comes from Typhlomys cinereus, assembly GCA_023101885.1. NCBI lineage: Eukaryota > Metazoa > Chordata > Mammalia > Rodentia > Platacanthomyidae > Typhlomys > Typhlomys cinereus. Next base: position 2,134,409 of record JALPQD010000180.1, read on the forward strand.
TGAAGAGAGACAACTTTGTGTGCTACAAGAGGCCTGAACCCCCACAAGAATAGACAAGCCAGAAAGAACCCTGGGGTCCATAGAAGCAGACACACAGGAGGGTAGGAGGAAATGGGATGGATTGATGAAGGAAAGGGAGATGGAAGGAAAGGGAATGGAAGGAAGCAGGGATGAGTACTCAATACACTTATAAACTAGAAAAATAAAGTAATTTTAAAAAATGGTCACCAGCAAGGTATGGTAGCACTCAACTCAACTCAACTCAGCACTCAGGAGAATGGAGTGTTTGAGACCATTTTGAGTCACATAGAAAGTTGGACAGACTGGATTGTGAACTAAAACTGTGCCAAAAAAAATTAACAATATTATTTGATTATTATTAAGTTACCTAACTACATATAAAACATATGTTTATAGCATGTTCTCAGTATTCCATATATGAAAATCAAATGCTATGAGTATATAAAATATATTAGAGTACCAAATTTTATAAATATTCATGCTTACTTGAAAAAATGGTATAGTTTCTCTTTGTATTTTCCTTTCAAATTATAATTGGCCTTTATTTTGTAAATTTGTTTGGTTACTACTTGCTCATAATTATTTATATTTATACTTATATGTGTCATAAATGCAATAGAGTATGCATACTACATGTGCATAGCTTAGCATGACAAAATGAACAACCATTTATATGTCATCAAATTTAGTGATTATATGTAATCCATATCATTATAATTGCCTATATATTATATGCTTCATAATGCCTAGTGAATAGGACAACTATTTCCCCCAAAAAATGTGTTTCTAGACATTAATTCAGTTATGACATAACTCTAGATAATAAGTGAGAACTGACCTGAAAGGTTTGCCAGATGAAGTGCTATGAATAATAACCAGGATGCATACAAGATACAATACCAAAAGACATATTTGGTACCTTTGGAAACTCACACTACTAAACTATATCTTACCTGAGATTAAAGTACAACGGCAAAAGATACATTTGGTACCATGGGAAACTCACACCAATAAAATATATATTAGTTAACATCATATAGACTAGAAAGATTGCCACTGTGCCTTCCTACCATGAGGCATACTGGCCTAGGTTTTTCAATCTAGTCCAATTAATTCACTTCTGTCTTTGCTTTCAGAAAAACTGCTTAAAGGCTGACAGTTCCAAGGAGTTTTGCTTGACCATGACATCACTTGACACCTGGAATTTGTTTTGTTTGGTTTTGTTATTTTTCTTTTTTTTTTTTTTTTGCTTATTTTTGGTGTGTGTGTGTGTGTGTGTGTGTGTGTGTGTGTGTGTCTGTGTGTGTGCCTTTGGGTGTGTGTGAGTGTGTGTTTATATGTGTGTGTAAAAAAGGACACACCTTACTATCTCATATTCCGTGATGTCAGGTGCAATTATAGGTTCAATTCAATAAATGACTCACAGCAAGTTGAAAAGTCAGTTAATGGTCTGTGCTGATTAGATGTATAGGTGTCAACCTGACAATTAAAGGCTGAGCTCTGGGGAAATACATGAAAATTCATTGTTGAGACAAGCCCAAGCAAGCCTAATTAATGTGGGAAGATGTAGTCCATGGTAAATGGAAACATTTCCTGGGCAGCTGGATAAAATAGAGGGAGCTGGTTCAGTGGTTTGAACACTTCAGCATACTTTGGTTGACTTGCAGTCTTGCAAATGAAGTTTTCCCCTCTCACAGCAATCCCTGTGGATATACTGTGATCATTTCCCTCAGCTCTTGGCATTGCTATGAACTCTTCTTCAAGGTCTATGAACCCTAATTGAAAATTTATAAGCAAGAATAAAACTCCCTGTTCCCCTAAGGGTTTTATGGTAAATTTATTGGCAAAATGCAAACAAACTGCAGCAAGTTATTTTATTCCAAAAAATGAGGGATCAGAGAAATTTCCAGAAATAATTGTAAAAAGATTATTATTCTATACTTAGAAACACATGCTCACAAATGTTAACATTTATTTTTATCTAATATGAAATTAATGTGCCCCATACAGAAATATGCATATTTCATTTTCAGTTTTGCTTTACTATGCATGATCTTTGTGTACAAAAATGGAAAAAAGAAACTTTATAGATAAATATTTGCATATAACCACAGATCAGGAATTCTCAAAGGACTTCAAAATGCTTAAATAATCTTTCACCATTCTTATATAATGAGCAATCTAGAAAGGATCACTTATTTTCTGGGTATAACTACACATAATGACCAAGTTCTTATCCTAAGATGCCAGGATAGTACATAAATAAAAGAAGATCATCCTCTTAATGTATTGTTACAAACCATAGCTAATCTCAAAACTAAATTCAATTGAACAAGAGTGAGGTATTCCCAGAGAGAATCCGGAATACAGTGTATCAGGAATGATCAAACGTCCTGTGGTATGCCCTCCCGAACTTTACACTTTTAACAGGTATCCTAAGTTAGGTATGCAATCAATCTATGTGTCAGAAATATTCATGATATTAGCATCTTGTTTTCACATAGACAAACTGAAGGACAAATCCTTTCCTGTGACCATGCATATGTGACACCGGCAGTCCAGCAATCATTGTGTTTTCTAAGATGGTGGTCATATACAGGAGTATTAAAATTCTGAAACAATCACAGATTCTGGGTTATTTTCATTGAGTAGAGTAATCTCACTAGATTTCTACTTGAGAAAGCTAGTGTTAGAGCTGGAATTGTAGATATATTGGAATTTGAACTTACATTCAGGACTAGCCAACAAAGTACTGAAAATTCATTATTCAAAAGACAAAAGGAAAAAACAAAACAGGGATGGGGGAGATGACTTAGAAGTTAAAATGCTTTCCACACAAGAAGAGGGGCTGGAGTTCAGATTCCCCAGATAAAATATCAGATGAGTATGATAGCCCATGTGTAATTCCAACCTGGGAAGGTAGAAATTGTAAAGAGTGAGCTGGTAAGTTTAATTAGCCCTAAAGGCAAATTCTGTGTTTAATTAGAGATACAATCTCAAAATAATAATGTAGAACATCAATCACAGTTGATTCCTGATATCAACTCCAAGCCTTAACACACATGTACACCACATACACACGAACCTGCACATATATGTGCTTACACACATGCAAAAAAATCCATGCACACATGTACCCTATCTACCATACATACATGTGAAAATGGAAAACAAAACTTTCTTTCTTTTAGTAAAGCAAAGATAAGACATTGCTGAGCTGGATAGCTTCCAATTCTGAATAACAAACAAGAATGTCCTGAGTCTTTTTCATGTCTGTACATTTAGGTTCAGATTGTTCTGGTCAAAAGTATATGCATAAGAACATATAGTAATCACACATTATGAATCATACATCTGACATAACAAGTGTTCATTTATAATTAAACACTTTTTAACTTTCAGTATATCTACATCTAAAACTTGTATCCATTTTTATATTTCTCTTTTTTCAAAGGCTCTGGTAAGCAAAGAAAAATTATTAGTTATGGAAATTTGTTATGTTTCCAGTTCACAGAAAAATTAAAAATTTTTCTAAATAACAAAAGTCAAGCAATTGCATCCTCATAAACTCTTTTTACATTTCTCTGATCTGGATGATTCCTCTAGCTAGCACTTATGAAATCATAAGTAATTAGTGTATTCATATCACTTTTACCTTTTAAATTAGTTATATATATTTTTAAAAATTCAATGTAATTTTTCTCTCATTGAAATTGCAGTAAATATGGAATTTGAATAGTGAACGTAAGAACATGAAGATTTTGACTAGAATGCAAGCATAAGGGAGATGTTATGATGGTATCAGTGAAGACATTACTAGAATATTAATTTATATGTGTTTTAATTTCATCTTTTTAATATTTTTATTATTATTTCCACTCATACAAACTTAATATCTCTTATTATTGCTCTGTTTAATATATCTATTTCATCTTGAGCCAATTTTGATAGATCATATGTATTAGGAATTTTTCCACTGCCTTTAGACTGTCCAATTTAGGATAATATAAATTTTTCAAGTATGTCCTTATGATTCTCTGGATTTTTCCACTATCTGTTGTGATTCCCTCTTCTCATTTCTGATTTTGTTGGTTTGAGTTTTCTCTCTTCTTTTGCTTAGTGAAGCTAAGGGTTTGTGAAGGGAAATGCCCCTATCAGTGGGGTGGCCTAAAGAAAGGCAAATTGGTATGTCACAAGAGGCCTGAACCCTACAGGAGTAGACTAGCTTCCGTAGAAGAAGACAGGCAGGAGGGATGAAGGGAGTGTGATGGATTGATGAAGAAAAGGGAGGGGGATGGGAGGAGGGGGGATGGAGGGAAGCAAGGATATGTACTCAATATGCTTGTAAAATTAGAAAAATTAAAAAACGTTAATTGATTTGTGTTATCTCAGTGAAATGTATTAGACAATCTATATCATAAAGAAAAGAGATTTATCTTAGTAAATAAATTTAGATTGTCTGAAGGGACAATCATGAAGGGACACATCTGATGATGGCATCCTAGCTGGCAGAGTCCCAAGTTGATGCAGAATGTGCATGACAACAGACATGAAATACAGGAGCAATTGCTTATCTTCTGATTTATTTCTTTTTTCTTATAAAGCCACTAGGATTCAAACTAGGGTGATTTTCCCCAATGAATTTATATAATCCTAATCATCTCCCACAATATTTTACAATTGATATTAAATTTCAACACATAAGACGTTGGAGGATATCATGAAATATATCTAAACCATGGCAACTGGAATATTTGTAACCAGACCCTTGATGGTACTGCCTACTACTCTCCAGTCAAAAATTAATGGAAAGAAATATATTTACTCAAGATTTGCCTTAAAGAAAATAGTGGAGACTTTTCTGTTTCAAATCTTGACTTGGAGATACAAAAGGGTTTTATGAGACACTAAAGGATTAGAGTCAGGAAATGGCTGTAAAGTCATCTGCTGGGTATGTTCTTTCCCTGTAGAACACTGACTCCTTTTCCTCTTCTGAGGTCAAAAATTGACCAAGACTTGGGACCTCCACCCAGGGCCCATTATCTGTTTTTTTTATTTTTGTACAAACACATGTGTTTTCTGTAGGTTAATTTATATGAACTGAGAAAAGAAGGCATTACAGAAATTTCACATTAATATTTAACATCTATGTGAAGGGAATAAAATTGTAGAGAAAGTGTTAAGGAAGGAAAACAAGAGTAATATTTTCTCCCTGTGTTCATTTTCTCATTTTCAATTTTTTATTCCATTTCCATGAGTTGTGGGTCAAAAGTCTGACTCCTTTAAGATGATCAAAGGAAAAGACCAGATATTTCAAAGGTGAAAGATCTTCACATGATAAGCTATAAAACTTCTTGCTGTCTTTTATAAAGTAAAGGATATAGATTTATGCCTTACTGTTAGTTTTAAAGCCTGCATGCGTAAATTTTAAAATACAGTATAATATTAAATTTCAAATAGGCATTTGTTATCATCAGGAGTGTTGACATTAAGTGTAAAATTTCTTTAAGAATCAGACAGGATGATATGTAAAAAATACAGACTACACCTCAATGAAATTTTGACCAACTTAATTTTGTTCTCATCAAGATTGTATCTCCTGATTCTAACACTGATGAGACATGAAATGTAGGACACATTAGAGAAGAATAATCTTTCAGTAAACAAAGCTTAGAATTTAAATCCTACAAATTTTGACTCTTTTAGTTAGAACATCAGTCAACTAGGCCTGTGTCATTAGAAAGTGAAAATATACAATAAAACAGACAAATAATTTCAGTTGGTTATCTTCCTCCAACAAAGCTAGTTTTATTCTAGATTGATTAATATAGGGCTTTATTCTTGTGAGTTTCAATTAAATAATATCTAGTGTATGGTACATCTTATAAGCTTGTGTATAATTTTCAGATAGCTATGGTCAAGCCAGGCCATTTAATTTTCTAGCAGCATTTTTCCTGAGATTGAAGTTGTTCATACATTGTATTGCAGTGACAAAACACCTAACAAAAGCAATTTAAGGAAGAGTTTATTTTGGTTCACAATTTGATAATATGTTTCCGTATAGTGTAATGGCAAAAACATGAAGTAGCTGACTGCATCACATCAAAAGTTAGCATGCAGAGAGCAATGAATACTAGTGTTCAGCTTGTTTTTTTTTTTTTATTCAGTCCAGAACCCCATCCTATAGATACATGTGTTGGCCCTTTTTCAGGAATGGATCTTCCATTCTTTAGTTAAACCTTGCTGGAGAAACCCTCATACATTCTTCCAGAGATATTTTTATGGTGATTCTAATATAATTAAGTTGACAGTAAATGTTGACCATTGTAATTTGCAAATCTCAAGAGAATGAACTGATGCAAAGTTTAATCTGACTCAGCAGTTGTGTATACTATTTAATCCTAATTTCGTTTCCTGATGTAAAAGGTGGAACATCTACTATAAAGACTAGAATAGTTTTTTTTTTTACACATTTTAAAGGGATGTAAGTGTAGTTTGGGTGTCACTCTAATTCAGAACGAAGAAAGTAAAACATGATGCTACAGGGCTGTTGTACCCAAGAACTCACTGCAGCAATGCCAAGATCTACAAGACCTGCATAATAGTTAAACTGTTGATGTTTCACCATGAAGAAAGGAAGATCTTAAGAAATACCACACTTACCTGAGAGACTCCTGAAGGTAGCTTTGTCAGATAGAAAAAGGGGAGCTTCTCCACTAAACAAATCACCCACTGATGTGTCACCCAAGCTCCAGTAGGTGTTCAGGTACTTACCAGTGCAAACATCCCAAATGAAAATCCAGTGATTCATATATTCATAAGGGTGTAAAACTAGAAAGAAGACTGATCAGAAAGGAGAATTATGAAGCGTGACTGAGGGGAGGTATAAATGGACAGTAAGGTGTGAAACTACATTAATTTATTGTATTTATTTGTGTGTCAATTTAAAAAAGAAAAAGCATGATCCTACATAAAATGTATCTTTGGACCAAGTTTTGCCATTATCTTTTTAAGAAGTATGGTTCATATTTTCCATTTTTCTGTGGATCATAGTCTCCACAAGGAATGCAATTTTTAAACTATTTACAAAGTTTTACTCACTTTTTCTCTTTGGAATTTTGCTTTTTTGAGACAGAGCCTCAGTATGTAGCCATGGTTGCTTTTGTAATAGTTACGTAGATCAAGGTGCTCTCAAATTTGCAAGAGTCCTACTCCCTCTGTCTCCCCAGTGCTATGATTGTGAGACTTTTTCACCGTTCCTGGCTTCACTTTTTTTTAATCAGTTCAAAAACAAAGCCCATCATCACTTTGAGGTGAACTCGATAGTCTAAACCTAGAAGCTATTTCTTTGAGTATCAATTCAAATTATAGTAGGGTATGCTTCTATTCATACTAAACAAGTGTCTCTAAAAAGTAATAAAGATTTTAGATTTATTTGTTTTAGGCATCCAAGTGAAGTGTTTTTGCCAGTCATCACAGTGACATATCCCCTTATATTGTGTTCAGTTTGGAAGTTATTTTTTAGCACACAAATAGCATGCTAAAATCATTTAAATAGTCTTTTAAACTTGATATTATTTCAAATAGAGCCACATAAGATCTGAGAAAGCATCCTGGCTATAACGTGTTCTTGCATATAAGTATTTTTAAATCAGTTATGCCATGGATTTCAAGGGCTTCTGTAAAAAGCTGAAGTCTATATTATTGAAGTTCCATTCTCACCAGAGCGTGTTGTTGACTTGTTCTTTGTAATGCGATTTGAATTCAAACAAATCCACTTGGAAAATCACCATTCTAATAAGCTACTTCTCTGTAGCAGTTTGTTTAGTAGTTCTACAAGCATTCTGAGTTTTTCTAGCCATTTGTGAGTCGATATTTCAATGCAATGGACAGCACACAGCAGCTACTTACACTTGTTAGGCAATTACCTCAACTACGACCTATGTGTGTGTTAAATTCCATAGGATTTTTTATGTCTTTATTTCCTAAAGTTTACAACTTTCTTTCCAAATACTACTATGTACATGCATTATCATAAAGGCATACTTGGAATCAGTACATGTATTGACTTCTTTTCCTTGTGGCAATTCTGTAGCCTTAATGAATTCAGTTAATTCAGCCAAAGTGCCAAAGAAGGACATGACTTCCAGCTTGTTATTCAGTATTACCACAGCATATCCAATTTGGCATCATGCTTCTTGCATGAAGCTGCTCTTGTTGAATTGTTTCCATTCAATGAGAAATTGCTTTACAAACTTGCTTGTGTAGCAAAGTAAAGGTTCTCCATTAATAAATTTCAAAGAGACAGGGAAGATCTCATGTCATAGTTGATAATTAGTCCAGAGTATGTGCATACAGTTGTGTCTGAGTCCAGGTGGTAGGAGAAAGAGAACAATATCAGCCTTTTAGTTAATGTGTGTTCATCATGTGGATATGCTGTCTGTATCCTCTGATAGATTAGGGAACTTGGAGGGGGAACTTGACAAGCTTTCTATGGAGAAGTGTTTGTCCATTTCTGAGAGTCCAGTTATATAGAGATCTTGGTGAAGTCCTTTGGGGAGGAGAAGGTTACAGACTAATGGGTAGTCTTAGTGTGGTGATTGTCATTTCCTTTGTAACAGCTGTGAAGGTAGAGAGACAAAGACTGCTACCTAACACAAAGCAAGCATGTTTCTAATGTTCTGTCTCCTAGCAAAAAATAGATATATCCTGTCTCATTCCTTTTGTTCTTGGATAATACACTTCAAGTGTACTATCTTCCCCTTAGGATTGATTCATCCCTATGATCCTTTACAACTTGTAAAGGTTTTTATGAATACTGGGAGAATTTTGTCCTACATAAATCATATTAACCATCCTCATATTCTTTGAGGCTTTGATATTTTTATTATTGGACTACTGGGTAACTTACCTCTTAAATGTAGAGAGGTATTCATTTACCTTGAACTAAATTTCTTACCTTGAAACACTTCCTTAGTAATGATGCAACGAGTTACTGCTTGAAACAGTCTCTCCAAGCCATTTCCTTATTGTTTGGATTCTAACTAGATCCTACCAATAGAGCTGCCTTTCTAGGATTGAGAGTCTGTCTCTCTCCTCTTTCCCTCCCTCCTCCCCTTCCTCTCTCTCTCTCTCCTTTTTCTGACTTGTGGGGGGAGGGGTGTACTTTTGATGGAGGAATTATGCTTTCTCAGTGGCCTTATTTATTATTAACATTCCTTTTCATTGGTATATTTAAATAACTTGAATAAAATTGATAAATATTGTAAATATAGAGCAAATCAATCTATTTTTGGGTACATCATTTGTATATGGTAAACAGTGCCTTTCCAGTTTAACTAATCTGAAACTGAAAGTGTTCTCTAAACCCAGTGACATCCTGCTGACTGGACTTTCTCATTCAACCCTTTATGTGGATACTGTCACAAATAGGTATTGTTCAGACACAAAATGCTGTCTGGTCAAACTGAGGGCCCTGTGTGTCTTAGACAAGGAAAAATAACTGTCTCCTTTTTATAAATTGAACGAAAACAACATGAGTGGTTCCCTCATTATGTTGGCTCTGCATCAACTGTGGACAGATTGAAACCATTTACAACACCAATCTTTTCATTTTCCTGTTTTTTTTTTTCTATCTAGGAGGGTAATAAATTAACTCCACTCAAATTCATCAATTTAACTTGTTCTTTCTTAAAATCTTTATGAAAAGTCATGACAGATTATACACAAGAAATTTCATCTAATTTACTTGACTATTTTTTAATATTTATTTATTTTTCCCAATCATACAAGCTTAATAGGTACCCCGGCCCCCTCTCTCCTTTCACCCCTCCACAGTCCCCATTGGGCACTCCCCGCTTTTCCCTTTCTTTTCATTCCCCTCCTTCCCTTTCTCCCAATTTCCGCCCTTCCCTCCCATTCCCTGGAGCATCCTTTTGTATGAATGAGAAACTTCCCTCTGAATCCTCCACTTTAGTGAGGTATAAGGACTCAGTGGCATTCCCCAGAGCCCTTTCTTGGGCTCCCCTTTAGTATGGGAACACTATTATGACTGTTAATCCTTTGCCTCTAAGGATCCTAGTGCCTGTGATCCATGCTAGACTTTGGGGGCTCATCGATATGTCAGTCATTGTGAAGGTCATGCAAAGTCCAATTATGGCTACTGGGGCCCTAACTTGTGTGGAGTATCTTATGTATCATTGCTCCTACCCATCTGTAGGCTCTTACAATTTTACCACCCCTCTTCTGCAAATTTCCATGAGCTTTAGGATGGAGAGAGATTTGGCTTGTCAGGTTCCAAGTGATTAATGTAGGGTCTCTGATGTTCTATGAAATCTTGCTATAAGATTCAAAGGTACATGGAATAAGAGTAGGAGACAGCAGTGGCGGGGGGTGGGGATCAGTTTCCCATTTGCGGGATGGTTACCATCTATCTGCCAGACTGGTGAGATCAAACCCCCTCAGTTGCAAGTGACCCGGAAGGAAAATGAGTGAGCTTAACCAGATGAATCACTACTTATATGCAACACATGATAATGACCTATTTTCTCTACTGTAGTATTCCATTATATAAATGTACCACATTTTTTTTATCCACTCGTCAACTGTCGGACATTTGTGTTGATTCCATGACTTTGCTATTGTAAATAGTGCTGCACTGAACATGGTCATGCTTGTGTCATTGAAGTGAATTTTTGCTTTATGGGGGATTATTCCCAGAAGTGGAATGACAGGGTCATATGGCATTTCAATCTTTAACTTTTTAAAAGATTAACAAACTGACTGCCAGAGTGGTTGTATAAGCCTGCATTCCCACCAGCAATGTAGGAGAGTTTTGAATTATTAAAATAGTCATATAACATATGAGGAAATTGATGAAGTAATCTTGAATCTTCCCACCAAAAAATGTCCTGGACCAGAGGGATTCAGCACAGAATTCTACCAGACATTTAAGGAATAACTAACACCAATATTCCTTAAACTGCTCCATCAAATTGTGAAGGAAGGAACACTGCCAAATTCTTTCTATGAGGCTAAAATCGTTTTAATCCCAAAACCTAATAAAGACAAACTTAAAAAATAAAACTATAGGCCAATCTCTTTGATGAACACAGATTGAAATATTCTCGACAAAGTCTTAGCAAATCTGGGAATTGAGGGGGAGGCACTGGGAGATGGGGAGGGAGGGAGGAGGAGCAGGGGGTTCAAGGGGAGGAGGAGGGGGGAGGGAACTGGTCTACCTATTAAGTTTGTATGAGCGGAAATAATAATAAAAAATGTTTAAAAATAATTCAAAACTTCCTGATTCAACTTAGGTAAGTTGTGCTTACTTAAGAATTCATCCATTTCTTTTGAGCTATCGAATTTCATGGAGTATAAGTTTTTGAAATATGACGTTGTAATTCTCTGGATTTCTTGGGTATCAGTAGTGATAACTCCATTTTCATTTCTAATTTTGTTAATTTGGGTTTTCTCTCTCTTGTTTTTGGTTATTCAGCTAGAGGTTTGTCAATCTTATTAAATTTTTCAAAGAACCAGTTTTTTACTGGTTGATTCTCTGTATTTTTTTATTCTTAATTTCAGACATTTCTCCCCTGATTTTGCTAATCTCCTCTCTTCTATTGCTTTTGGGATTGGATTGCTCTTGTTTCTCTAAAACTTTAAGCTGTGTTATTATTTATTTGTGATGTTTCTATTTTTTTTATGTAAGCATTACAGGCTATAAACTTAACTCTTAGGACAGCTTTCATTATATCTCAGAGATTTTGATATGTTGTATTTTCATTATCATTCTCTTCTAGGAAATCTTGAATTTTCTTTATGGTTTCTTCCTGAACCCAATTCTCATTCAGCATCATAGTGTTTAGTTTCCAGGAGTTAGTGTATTTTCTGCTGTTCATTGTATTGCAGATGTCAAGCTTTAGACCATGGTGTTCTGATAGCTTACAGGCTAGAATTTCAACTTTCCTGTATATGTGAAGATTCATTTTGTGGACCAATATCTGGTCTATTTTGGAGAAAGTTCCATGTGCTGCCGACAAAAATGTGTATTCTTTGGTGCGTGGATGGTAAGTTCGATAGAGATCTGTAAGGTCCATTTCTTTAAGGGTTTGATTAAGTTCCAAAGTGTCTCTGTTAAGCTTTTTACCTGTTGATCTATCCCACGTTGAGAGGGCAGTATTGAAATATCCAAGAATTATTGTTTTGGGTTTGATTTCTTGCTTTAGACGTTGTGGCATTTGCTTAGTGAATGTGGAAGAGCCCATATTACGTGCATATGTGTTCAGTTCCTGGTGAATTGTACCTTTTATTAAAATGTAGTATTCTTCTATGTTTTTTATGGTTTTTTTTTTTTTTGGTTTGATGTCCACTTTGTCCGATAGCATAATAGCTACCTCTGCCTGTTTCCTGTTTCCATTAGCTTGCAGAATTTTTGAGCAGACTTTCACTTTTAGAATGTGCCTATCTTTTGTGGTGAGATGTGTTTCCTGAAGGCAGCAGATGGATGGGTTGTGATTTCTAATCCAAGTTTGTAATCTGTGTCTTTCGATTGGTGACTTAGTTCCACTGACAATCAATGTTTTAATGGATAAGTTACTTTTAATTCCTGACACTTTTTTTGTTTAGTGGCTTTCATAAGTGTATTATTTGGCTTTCAGGTTTTGATGGTATTATGCTTCCCTTCTGTCTTCCTGGATACGCTTGTTCTTTTCTTCGAGCCTGAGTATCTTTTCTAGCATTTTTTAAAGGTCTGGTTTGATAGAAATGTAAGCATTCAAGTTGTCTTTGTGCTTCAAAACTTTTCTTTTACCCTTGATCATGACTGGTAGTTTTACCAGGTATATCAGCCTGGGCTGAAATTTTTGCTCATTCAATACTTGAAGTAAGCCTCTCCAAGCTCTTCTTTCTTTTACTGTTTCCATGAAATAACATTTGTTATTTTAATGGTTTTACCTTTAAAAGCGACTTGTTTTTTTTTTTTTTTTCTTTTTCCCTTGAAGGCTCTCAGCACCTTTTCTTTGTCCTGTATTGGAGGGTTTTGACTATGTTTTGCCATGGCAAGTTTCTATTTTGGTCACATCTGTTTGGGGTGTGGAATGCCTCTTGTATTTGGATGGGCCTCTCTTTCTTTAGATGAGGAAAGTTTTCCTTTATGATGATTTGAAAAATTTCCTCAGGTGTGGTATTTTGGGATTCTTGTTTTGGTATTCCATTAATGTGCATGTTAGGCTTCTTCAAGGTATCCCATAACTCTTGAATATTCCTCTCAAGTATCTTTATGGCTTTAACAACCTCTTTCATTGAGCTGGTTAGTTCTTCTGCTTTGTCTTCAAGATCTGACAGTCTGTTTTCTGCTTCATTAGTTCTGCTAGTAAGACTTTCTGTTGAGTTCTGGGTTGAAGATAACTTGTCTTTTAGTTCAATTTTAAACTCTGCTTGAGATCAGTTTAACTGCTCTATGCCTATTTTTGTTTCTTCAACTCTTTTTCTCATCTCCTCCAAGTGCTTGTTGTGATTCTTTTCAAAATGGTTCATGCAGTTATTTAACTCCTCCTGGATTTCCTCTTTCATAGTATTGATCATGGTGATGATCAGGCTTTGAAAATCATTATCTTGTTTATCGCTTTCTTGGCTATTTTCTGTGAGTTTGTTCTGGTTGGAATCTATCATTATGGGGTTAATTCTTTCAGTAGGAGATTTGTTGTCTTGGTTTTTGTTTCTGATGGATTTGCACTGTGGCCTGAGCATTGTTCTTTATCTCTTAAGACCTTCTTTCCATTTTTGTGTGTTTTTGACTGAACTGAATTATATGGTATTACTACTCTTAAGCAGTTATTACTAGTGTTTGTCTTGGAGTTGTGAATGCTTGTATGGTATTGGTGTTATTTCCTAGATGAGGCTGTTAGATTGTTAGTATATCAATAAGTCAGGTTTAGTAGAAGGGAGTGAAGATTAGTATGGTAGTGCACTTTTTCGGTTTACTACCTTGGTGATATGTGAGGGTGAATGATAGAGTACCTGAAGTTGTATACATTTTGGGGTGGCTACATGCGGGAGTCCGCAGGGATCGCAGCTCTGTCCTGTAGGCTGGTCCCGCAGATCTTCCACAAGGGGGATCAGGGAAAAGTGAGTGCCCTGTTTGCACACTCCCAGTCCTCTTTCCTGAGGACAATCAGATGCGACAGGGAGTCTAGTCAAGCAGGAACTCATTTATTGCAAGTCCATAGCCATCTTATAAAGGTAGAAACTGCAAGGGGAATTCCAGGGTGGGAAAATGGGCAACCAATCATTTTAAAGGTCAAGCCAGCATGCAGGCTGTATGTAGCGAGATTTCCTCAAAACATCCTGAGCAACACCCTCTTGACTTCCTCCATCAAAACATCTGTCTAACCTTGCAGACCACCGAGGTCACTTAGACTGAGGCCCCCACAGCTATATGGAAAAGTTAAACTACAGTGACTAATGTTTGAAAGGAACAAGACAGTGAAGTGTTTACTTATCTTTGTGCTGAATGTGAAATATCTCTCCCATGTGATGGGATGATTTTAGAAGACTTCAGATGTATGGTGTTTGTTCCCTAGAGCTTTGTTTGGGTTTTCTTTGGACTCTGTTGTATTCTGAGGACTAGACATAGTCTAGTCTGCCAACCCCGGGCCCGAGACAAAAAGGGCAGTGTGTCTAGTTTGTCGTACAGATCACCTGGGACCTGGGACATGGCTTAGGGGCCTTCCCCAGTGCCACAGCAGACTGACTGCTACTCTGGATGGCTGGTGGGATAGGCAGGTGATCTGGGGCCTAGAGTGTGGTCTAGGGGTTATCTAGGGAATCTGCCCTGGTTCATTTCTAGGGCAAAAAGGTGATTTACTTGACTTTTGATGGAACAATTACAAATGTAATATAGTATCATAATTTGATGAGATAATAATGAAATAATTCCAAATGTAAAATAACATGATATTTTAGAAACTCATCTTGTGGCCATCTTTCATCACAATCTAACACATACAAAGGCCATTCAGCATGGCAGTTATAATCAACTGCTTTTCATTGAGTTGTTATGAAATTCAGTGGCCTCATAGTGTTGAAATGCAGTGGCCTCATAGTGTTGAGGGGTGACGGCCAGGAATGAAACTCCAGAAACAAAATCAATAAGCCAATTTAATACTCTGATTTAGGAAGTTTTAGAGCAGCCATGTTAGGAAGTCTTTGAAGGTCCTGAAAGTCATCCCTAGGACAGCCTATCTATATTAGCTTCCCTATATAACCCTTTCAGTGTCAGTCCACTCAAAGGCAAAGATGGGCTGGCTGTTGGGGCCAGAGGGAAGGAAGAGAAATCGCCTTTGATGTCTATCATAGTATAGATTAGCCTGTCAGGTAGAAACAAACTCAAGAGAGTGTTCAGGTTAGGGATCATGGGGTGAATGGTCTCAACCAGCTTGTTTACTTCTCTGAGGTCCTGGAATGGTGGATAATCTTGTGTTCTTGGCTTCAGGAGTGCAAACAGGAAAGTGTTCCACAGAGAGTGGCAAGCAATCAATATTTCTGCTTCTTAGAATCTGTTAATGTGTTTGGAAAGTCCTAGTTTCACTTCTAGATCCATACTGTTTCACCCTTAATGGGGTGACTGTAATGGATAGTTCGACCATTATTGGAGGTTGAGGGCTGGCTAACCCCAGTGGGATATTTTCAGCCCAAAGGGAAACTTCCCTTGTAGTACTTTTAATAATTGTCCAGCTGGTTGAGGTTTCTCCTCATACCTACTTCAAGAGACCAAACAAAACCAAAATCATTGAGGGAGAGGAGTCTGGACTCAAGGTATGCTTACCCGAAGCTAATAGTTGCTCCTAGCTTTTAGAGGAGGTCTATCCTCAGGAGAGAATACAGACTGCTTGGTATCACAAGAAAAGAGTGGGTCACAGTACCTTGGCCTAAATTCACCATCTAAGAAATAGTCCATGGGTAAGAAGCAGATTTTCCAGTTACTCATTGTATAGCTGTCCCCTGGATGTTAGAGGTTGTAGGGGTGACTTCAAAACTAAATGTGTAGCCCCACTATCCACTAGGAACTAGATATGTTCCCCCCTCCCCACACCTTTTCATTGTTACCATGGGCTCTCAGTGTCTGATGGAGATGGAGGCCTGGCCCTGTCAGTCCTTCTCTAGCAAGAGAACGAGTTTTTTTTTTTCTTTTCCTGGTTTGGATATTCACTCTTCCAGTGTCCTTCTGTTGGCAATATAAAATTGATCTGTGTCATATCTAGCTTCCTTTTTTCCATCCTCTTATTTCTTCCTTTCTGTCTTTCCAGTCTCTGGGCTTCTATGTCACTAGATTCTCCTAAAGCTGCTATTATTACTTTCATTAACTTCTTATTCTATGTCTCTTCTATGGAGTCACGGTTATTATAAACTTTCTGGATAATTTATAGTAGCTGAGATCTATTCATTCCTTCAAATCCCTCTAACTTTTTTAATTTTCTCCTTGCATCTAGGACTGACTAAATGACAAAGGCAAGGTTTATGGCTCACTGATTTTTGAGTGTGTCAGTGTCTACAGGGATGAAAACCTAATATGACTCCCTAAGACATTTCAGGAACCCAGCAGGCAATTCTTGAGGTCCTTGAGTAACCTCACTTACCTTAGAGGAGTTCTTGGGCTTTCTGACAGCTTCTCTGATCCCTCCTAACAGAACATAGCAAGAATTGTCCAGATCCTCTTTGCCTTGGTCAGTGTTCGAAACCTAGTTCATTCTCTTAGATAGGAAAACTCACTTTATGTGGATATCACGATCTGAAAGAGTTGCTCCTGGCCTAAAAGTCAGTTTTCAGCTTTCTAGCATAATCCTGTCACTTTCTTCAACCATGAACAGGTGACCAGGAGCTGTTGGCAGCTATCCAAAGTGGTTTGATGAGTACAAAGGATAGTCTCAAGAAGCCAAATGAGCACTTGGGACTTCTCTGAGAAGGAGGGCAGGGTTCTGGGTCTTCCAGTTATACAAGTCACTGGTAAAGAAGGGAACATAAACCATGAAGTGGTGCTGACTTCACTGGAGATTGCTTGGTGCCCCCACTCCCAAAAAATACCCCAAATCATAAGAGTTCACTATAGGCTCTTCTTTCCCAAGAATGAGGCAGGAAGATTAAGTTTGAAGTAGAGTTGACTGAATTTTCCTGGTTTTTTGATCCTCTTTTCTGCTAAGGACATAGGGTGGGGGAAGGTCAGAGTCTTCAGGCATATCCTGAAGGAACAGGGGGAATTTTGCCCTTTCTTTAGTGGAGGATCTGATAAGGAAGATTCAAGCATCTAGAAAAAGAACATAGCCCTTCAGCCAAGGTAAGGGCTGGTGAAGGAGGGCAAACTATCTGTCAATCAAGGGGAAATGATCTGGGTGACCACATTCCAGATAGCTAGAGCCATTTTGATGCCCAAGGAGCCCCCACTTGGCCAGACTACATTGAAAGACAGCCAGTCACTCTCATAGAAGTCCAGGAGTTTTCTGGGTGAAAGGATAATACCATGATTGCTGACTGCAGAAAAGCCCTCTCTGAAATTCTTTAGCATTCATTTCAGAAGAAATTTTGGACAACTCAATCCATCTCCCATGTTTATAGGCAACAGAACACAATGACCATAAGGTAAACAGACCGACAGATGTACAGAAACAATAAAACACAAGGACTATATCCTGAACAGGCAGACAGACAGACAGACAGACAGAAGCAACACTCTGTGGCCACCACACTTTCTATACTTATTCACCAGATTGCAGAAACAGGGAGTCAGGATCATCCCCCAAAAACTCTTGGACACTAGGTTCACTGGCTGTGTCCAACCTCCACAGATGTCCCCAGGAATCACCCTTCCAGACCTACCTCCAGCGGTGACAGAAACTAGAACAGATGATTTTTATTTCACAATTTAGGGTGGTGTGGAGGTTGAGATCTGGAACACCATAGATTCTTAAAGGAGGCTTCAGTCTCAGAGTCCTGGAGTTTCCAGGTGGCACCTCTCCTACAAGTGAATCCTTCTTCTCACCTATCTTTGGCACTGGCTGAGGGTCCAGACTCCCACCAGCATCTGGGGTTGCTTCCTGGCAATCCCAAATGAGCCACCAAATATTATGGGGTGATAGCCAGGAATGAAACTCCAGACGCAAATACCAAAAATGCAAATACCAAAAAGTTGATTTAATAACGCTGCTCAGAGGACCTTTTGGCCTTATGAGCCACATCCAGTAATGAAAAAAAAGCTCCAAAAGACAGGTTACACAGGTTATTACACATATCTTGTTTAAACAAAAGGAAGAAGGGAAGCCCTTTCTGACAATGATCTACCTAAAGAGTATGACAGTCTTTTGGATAGCTATCTACTTTATTTGCTAAGGAAGGGAAGCAGGAACTGGGTACTGAGATAACTAGATGCCATAAGGACTGATGTTTGCCAAGTGCAGAAATCATTATGTTAGGTCTTGGACTTTCAAGCTCTGTGAACTTAGCTTCTTAGACTCAGTGGAAGGGAAAGAGACTAAGACAGGCTTTTAAGGCATAGGCTTTTATTCGTATTTCATCACATTTCAATAGTTGGAATCAAAACTATTGCCCATACCAGAAACAAAGATAGGTAGAGAAGGAGAAAGGCCAAAGAGAAAGGCCAAACCCATAAAATGAATACTCTTCAGACAAATAATATCTTGGGAACTTTGGCATTCTGAATTCCATTCCATAGCAACCAATGCCTGAACAATTATTCAAACTTTGAACAGCAAAGAAAATTTGTCTTATACCAACTGGTTCTGCAAAACAACCCAATAAAGGTCTGAAAGTCTACTACTGCCCAAAATGTAGTTAATGGAAGATAGGAATTATGTACCATAGTGTCATTAACCCAGGATGAAAACCATGAACTCCATCATGATCTATAAATTGAAAGCTTTATTGTCAATCAGTGCCACAATCAGGAAAGAAGGAAAATGTGATTGAAGATGCTTCTTAGTGCTTCACCACACCACCACCATCACTACTACCAGTGGAAACATAGAGGGCTTCTATCTTTCTTGGCCACGTTTCTTCCTCTTGACTAAGACAAAAGTGTTACCTGAATCAAATGTATTATTTGGTGTTCTATGAAGACCCAAGCGTCAAAAGTTAGTGTAAGAAAATAGATTTATTCAAGATTAGCATTTGAAAAATAAGGGAGAATTTTATGTCTTAACTCTCCATGTTTTGGAGAGGCAGGTAGGCAAAGGGCTTTCATGGTATATGCAGAAGTTACAAGGAGATAAAGGTCAGGAAATTCCCATTATGAGTGTTATCTTTGTCTAAAGAGCCCTACCTCATTTACACTCTTTTTGATAAATTGATCAGGACCTGATACCTAGATGTCCTAGAGTCAAGATCTACAAAACCTTTTCAAGCACATTACTTTTTGTAAGTCAGTTCCTATGAGCTGAGAAAGCGTTCCTTTAGAATTTTATTAAAAAGTCAAAGGATTCAAAGAGAAAGGCAAAAGTAATAGTTTCTGCTCACCCTGTTATAATGTGTTATTGTTTGTTATTGTTTCTTTGATTTATCTATGACTTTTCTGGGATTCTAAGAACTTAATTGTTTCTTCTTTCCACATGAAGTTGATAGAAGCACTGTTTAAGCATTTAGCAACATCAAAGCTCACATTTGAAAATTTCAAGATATCTTTTCTTCTCACCTAAAAGAACAAACAAAAAGTATCTGACCTAGATTGTACTCTTGCTTCTCATTTTAGCCTACATGGCTGAAAGACACCAGGCAATCCAACCAGATAACTGTACTGGAGAACTTAAAAATTAAATTAGTAACATTTTCAAATAGAAAAGAGAATATCTCAAGTATTTTATACTATGGATGATTGTGTGGTCACAGAAGAAACAGTTTTATTGTCATTTATTATTCATTCTCCTTACTAAAAGTAAATGTTCACCTTTCAGTAAGTCAAAATTATTTTAGTAAATTCCATTCCTGATATTTACTTTTTTTTGTATGTCCTCAGGACCACTCCAGATTTGAAGGTCCTTTAGGATGGCTCATGGAGTCTAATGTATATTTGTACTCATGGTTATATTTACTACAGTATAAAACACAAAATACAATCAGAAAAGGGCAAAGGTATTCAGATGGTAAAATAACTTGGCAGAAGATAAATACAAGGTTACATGTTGCCTACCACTGAAGTTATACAACAAGTGAAATAAGATAAAATTTGCAAAATGTCTATCACAGAACACATTATTTTATACATTTGGACCTAGGATTCTTACTGAGAGTTGATCATATAGGTCGTGTTTTTCTAGCATGCACCTAAATTCCAGAATCTTTGAAAATCAGCTGTGCAGAATAAATCATATTCTTTATATAAAATACATATATATGCATTGAGACACTCTGATAAGTTCTGAGACTATTAGGGATCCTTCTCAAATCCAAGTTCCTAGATACCATCCAAGAACCAACCACCTTTGTAAGCAGGTCTTTCAATGATAGCACCCTCAAGGCCTGTTATATTAACTATTACATAGGTACCTGTCTTTCTATAATTGCAATGTCATTTGATTTTAAATATAATAGTAAATGTAAGTAAGGAAAGAGATTACAGTGGTTTCTTCTTCCTTCTATCAATCCCATTTACTCTCTTCCTAGCATAGGCTCTTCTATGTTTCTACTATAAACTTTGCCATCATCTCTGAATTAGTACTGTAACCATCATTCTTTAATCTTTCTCTTTCTCACTCTGTCATAAACATACACACACATACACACACACACACAGACACACACAGACACACACACACACATACTATGTATCTAATGTTGCAAAATGGGGAGAAAATTTTCCTTCTCAAAATGTTTAGATCTGTGAAAATACAGCTTATTATAGACTAAAAAGAAAAATGAATATGAATTTGTTAACATGCACATGTGTACAGGGATCAAACAAAATTAGAAACTCAAAAAAGGGTTTTATGACAGGTTTGAATACTTCATAAGTCAAAAGGAGATGTGGGGATACAGGAATAGAAGAGCAGGGAATTCTAAGAGAAGTAAAATTTAATAAATAAATACATAAATTGAAAATAGCATAAGACAAAGCTCCTCTAGGCTTGTGTTATGGAAGGTGCTGATAAGTATTAGGAATGTGAGTGTCAGAACTGCACTATTAGCAAAATTTGTCTTATAATGTAGATAAACTTAGATGCTAGTCCTCAAAAGATTAGCTAAATTGGTAATAGTGGTTGAGTCCTCTATAACTTCTGTGAGACTATCTTCCCTGAGAGACTGTCTTCCCTGGTTAATGAGATTTTAAGGAGAAAGCTCAATCTAGTTCTTTTGAAAAACTTTCTTCAGATAGGTTAGAGTACTTCAATGGTGATCATCTCCCTACATTTATTAAAGGAGAAATAATTGGCATATTAAATAGATGCCTTGATTCTACGCCATATTCTAAGGTCTCCAAATTTCCTTAATTTTAAAATCCTCATCACACCTTAGCAGGATACATTGGTATATTGTCTCCTGGGCCATGACAATGAGAATTCAAAGGTGTTAATAAAGTGCTGGGATATAGAGTAAATTATCAAACAAATTTCAGCTATTATCATGACTTAAATATAACTTGTCCTGTACAGTTTCATGTGTATGAATACTTAGCTGATGTTAATGTTCAAGAGGTTGTGGAGCTTTGCTAGAGAAAAACATACCACAGGGGACAGGCCGTGAGACTGGGTAGCCCAGCTCTATTTCTGCCTAGTTTGATCTTGTTCTCCCTGCCTTCATGATGATGATTGTGACTTGAACCAAGCTTCACCTTCTACCTCTAAGCCACGGATTCAG
Organism: Typhlomys cinereus; assembly: GCA_023101885.1. Lineage (NCBI taxonomy): Eukaryota > Metazoa > Chordata > Mammalia > Rodentia > Platacanthomyidae > Typhlomys > Typhlomys cinereus. The sequence goes on from JALPQD010000180.1 coordinate 2,156,288, forward strand.
CAATGAGAGTCCTGCCTCAATGGACTATATCTCCCTTCTGAAACCATAAGCCAAGTAAATCTCTTTAACTACAACACATATTAAGCAAATAATTAGAATCTCTCTCCAAGTGAACTAAAATCACAAATTTGTTTCTCATATATTCCTTAACCACCTGTCATTCCAACACTCAAAGATATTGGACTAGAAAGAGTTTCTATGTTGACATTAATTTTGAGAGATAATAAGTAAAGATGAATGGAAATTGAACAGAAACTGTATTTCAATTTCCTATCACTAATTTCAGAGTAAAATACAATAGAAAATTAAAATTTTTTTCTGATAAAATGTTAATAGAATTGTAAGAATTTTATTTGTTTTAGTATCCATTATTTTTTGGTGTTATAGTTTGATAAATGTTTTATGTTTAATATTTATTTAAGATTATTAAAGTTAAACTCAACTAAGCTGGCCAAATAAACTATTGTATCCATATACTACAATACTATTTATTTTGAAGTTAAAATATATGAAGTATTATTAATGTGGAGAAATATTCACAATAAGTTGCTGAGTGTGAAGTATAATATAATTACAGATATATTTCTTGATTATATTATTGATTGATATAATTGATTAATGATACAATTGATTAATGATGCCTATCTATCTGTAAAAACAAGTGAGGGAAGGATGAAAAACTCAGAGGGAAGTTGGCACTTCTGAATAGAGTTCAGGAAAAATATCACTGAGAAGTTGTCATATGAGGAAATAAAGAAGCTATTCATATAGGTATCTGATGAAAAATATTACACGGAAAAAGAGAAAAAATTCAAAAACAATATGAGAAAAGGATAATGGAAGACAAATTTAGTTAATTAATAGTGGTTAAGATCATAGCATCATGTTTGATTCTGTGGACTGTGGCAATATTTTGGGGACTGTTGCACGAATGTGAACCATAATAAAAATTTAACAGAGATATGTTATAATTTCACTTAGGTTTTAATAGAATTGCTCTAGATTTTAAAGAATAGAGTAAATACCATGAGGTAGCCATTTTTATTAGTGTTACATAAATATATTGAATTTATGATATTTTTACCCCTTAATCCTCAGTCTCTTCTCCTCCCCTTTTCCCCTTACAACCTTTCATCCTTCCCTGTCAAACTCCCTCCTATTTCCAAGTCTTTTCACTTGTGTGGCCCACTGTGTCATCTAGTTTAACTTTGATGACATATGTCTGACATGATTCATACTCCAACAAGTTTTATAGATCACTGGGTTTACCATTGAGGAAAGCATATTGTTTTTCTTCCCTATCAGCATTAGTTCTCATCAATCTCTCCGGGAATGTGGAACATTTTGAAATCCTTCCTCTTTCAAAAGTGAGATATTGATAGGGAAGCTCCCATACAGTTCTTATGCAAATATATTTACCTGCCAAGAAATCTTGCATACCACAACCCTGTAATGCCCAGAAGATATTATTTGATTCATGTCTCTCCCACTTTATGCTCCTACAAACTTACCACTCCCTCTTCCAGGGTGTTTCCTGAGGCTTGGAGTAGAGGTAGTTTAGATAATTATACTATTTACAATACTGTTAATTCGGATAAGAAAATATGTGGATTTGGATATAAGATAAATAAAAGGATGCAGAATAGTATAAAAAGATTGTTTCAAGGCAACTACACAACGAGGCATTTGACTCTTATTTGATGAAAAATAAGCAGATGGGGTTAACTGGAGTTAACTGGAGTCCTAACTTGGACATGCTATTATTTAGATATCAGTTAAACATACAAAAAGGTATCAAATAGTGATATACAAAAGTGTGAAGTCAGAATGGAAATATGAGCCATGAAAATATATTTAAGAGTATATAGATAATTGATGATAGATGAGTAAATAGATAAGATAATATCTATATTATTGGTTGAATGACTGAATATCATGAGATCAAGAATTTTAGTGTAGAAAAGAAGTATTTTAAAATACAATTTATGGTTGATATTTATGTTTCTTGTTGCTGTGATGAAAAGTTTTATTTGTGCTCATTTTTAAAGGAATGGTGTGGAAGGCATGGCTGAAGAAGCACAATAGATGTAATTCTAAATAGAGTCAAATCGACCAACAAAATTGACCATTACATGAACAATATAAGTATAAAGAACTGAGAAAAACCTAGCAAATGGTATAGCTGCTGAATTAGAAAGGAAAAGTTCATGAGAGTTCATGTAGTTTCCTTAAAACCAAGAAAAGAAAACCCTTCAAAGAAAACAAAGCAATTTGGACTAGAGAGATGACTCAGGAGTTAAGTCTCACCTCTGCAAGTAGAAAGACCTTAGTTTGGATCCCAGATCACACATAAAACGCCATACAGAAATGGCAGTGGCCTGAACTTTGGGCCCTGGAAGATTGATCCTGGGAAATCCCAGAGCAAAGTCAAAAAGAAGCAGAGCAATCCAGTATGATTCCAATCAAAGAACAGTTGGGTACTCTCACAACATTCATGCCACTATTGAATCAATGGTCATTTCTTGCCAGAATAATTGTATTGTAGCTTGCAACTTTCATAGCTGGGTGTGACTTGTCTGCTTTTCCTCCCCAGCAACTTACATAGTGCTTTCTGTTGCTGTGAAAGTGACCAGGAAGGAGGAAGCTTCCAGATCAATTTCTTTTTTTATACATTTTTATTATTATTTCCGCTCATACAAACTTAATAGGTACACCAGTTCCTTCCTTCCCTCCTCCTCCCCCCAACCCCCTACTCCCCCTCCCCTCACCCCTACCTCCCAATCCCCCAGTGCCTCCCGCCCCCATTCCCAGAGAGTCCTTTCTTGTGCATGCCTGACTCTCCTCCGGGCCCTCCTCTCCGGTGACATACAAGGACCCAGTGGCATTTCCCTGAACCCTTTCCCGTGTTTCCCTTAAGCATAGGAACACTACTGTGGCTGTCAATCCCTTGCCTCCAAGGATCTTGGTGCCTTTAGCAGATGCTAGACTTTGTGAGGTCAATAGTGTGTTGGACATTGCGCCGAGCATGCAAAGTCCAATTATGATTGCTTCGGCCTTAACTTGTGTGGAATATCTTGCAAATCATTGCTCCTCCCATCCTTTTGCTCTTACAATCTTACCGCCCCCTCTTCTGCAAATGTCCCTGAGCTTCAGGATGGGGAGAGATTAGGCTGGCCTAGTTCTATGTGGTTGATCTAGAGTCTCTGAAGTTCTGGATTGTGGTTTGTTGATTTTCTTTTGCAGTTTTGCTGCTCCTGCAATGCCCTTCACTCCATCCTGCTGGGCACTGTATGTCACCCCCTGGCCAGAGACAAAAAGCTGTTAAACTGGAGTCTTATTATAAGAGCACATTCAAGGGTAGATGTAATAAAAGTAGGAAACCTCAGTGAGGGAGGGGTCAATCACCCATTTGCAAAATGGTTACTTTTTATCTGCCAGACTATATGCCCTTCCCTTCTGGTGAGATCATACCCTGTCAGTTGAAAATTTCATTTTCTTTTTTTTCCAGAGTTCTGTGATTAATGTGTATAGTGTCATCAGTAGGATTTTACTGTCAGTTTCTTGAAGACAACCAAGAACACTGGCAAAAACTTACATTATTTTCGTGGGTCTTTTAGATGTTTTTGATCAACAGCTCCTTAGGAGGTTCTGACCAGTTTCCATTGTACCTTATATTCATCCCTCTGTGTTCTCCTAAGTAGATTATGTCTATTGATAGTTGATAAACAAATATAATGTTTTCTTTATAAACTTTAAAGATAAACTTATAGTATGAAAGGTTTCTGACTGGTGGTATCCTACAACCTGAGTGCTACTTATTCCTGCCTATTCTTTTTTGCCCCTTATTCTCTTATATCCTCCACTTAAACATTTGTCCTCATTATTACCTCCATACAACTGTTTAAGCACTGTACCTGGTCAATACTCTTTCTAGGATCTTTTCCCATCCCTAAATATATTCTCTACCACCACTATCACCACTTCCCCTACTCAATAGTCATACTTTCTCTCTCTCTCTCTCTCTCTCTCTCTCTCTCTCTCTCTCTCTCTCTCTGTCTCTCAACTGATTAGATACCTCAGCAAGTTAGGTGCCTGCTTGCAAACCTGCCAACAAGTTAGATCCCTAGAAGTCCACATGATATAAGGAGAGAACAAAATTCTGAAAGGTTTCATTTTTATTTAAAGAAAGGGACTTATGTTACAGCCATATTAATGTGGTCATATTGACAAGAATGTTAATCAAATTCTACAGTCCTGTGATAGCAACCGTAACTGCTTATTGATTTTTTTTAAGTGTTGAAGGAAGACTCTCAGAAGACTAAGGTAAAATCTCTTAAAGAGAGTTATGTAAGTGCTATGAGGCATAACAGAAATATCACAAATTGTACAGTAAAGAAAACAGGGAGAAGAAAGTATATTTTATTTTCAAAAAGACTGCTACATTGCTGCCTCAGATCATTTTATTATGGCTGCATTTTGGGAAACATTGAATGAATAATGAAAGTATCAGCTACTGATGATGAAAATTATCAGTTTATTAAGAAAAATACAATATTTTATATAGAATATATAATGTTTTTAAAGAGTGTAAACAAGATAATTTTAAACAAAGTAAAAATGTGAGACAAATTTAGCTATGGCAAGGTAATTTTTTAACATTATTTAATATTATTTCTGCTCATACAAACTTAATAGGTACACAGGTTCCTTCCCTCCCTCCTCCTCCACCCGACCCCCCTGCTCCCCCTCCCCTCACCTCTCCCCCATATCCCCCAGTGCCTCCTTTAATGTGCATGCCAGACTCTCCTCTGGGCCCTCCTCTACGATGGCATACAAGGACCCAGTGGCATTTCCCTGAACCCTTTCCCATGTTCCCCTTAAGCATAGGAACATTACCATGGCTGTCAATTCCTTTCCTCCAAGGATCTTGGTGCCTTTAGCAAATGCTAGACTTTGTGGGGCCAATAGTGTGTGGGACATTGCGCAGGGCATGCAAAGTCCAATTATGATTGCTTCAGCCCTAACTTGACAAGGTAATTTTGGATGTGGCACATACCAACATCTATTGAACTTCAAAATTATGAAAAAAAGACACTACATTCAGAGTGTCCTGAAAATGATTGGTATTGTTTTAGGTTGTGCTGAACTTTCAAAATATTTAATTTTATATTTAACTTTTTCATAGTATTTGACAGTTGGCCTTAATATATATATATGTATATATATAATTTAATATGAAATAACAAGAAATATCTATCCCTTAAGTATCATTCAAAACTGTATTTGGAAAAAATATTTAAATGGGCTAAAATATCGAACTCCTACAAAGAATGTATTTAATACTTTGTAATTATATGAAAACATTTTTATCATTACTTAACATCATAAAGAGAAGATTCCAACATGAGAGATTCCAACCCTAGAATCACAGACAGCTGTTTGAAACTAGTATACACAAAGCAAAATAACAAAAATATGGAAAGAAGATTAGACAGGAAGGGGAAATAGCGTGGGAAGTAATGGGGGAGGACAAAAGGGAGAGTTAAAGGAATGGTTTATGTACATGTATAAAATTTTCAAAGTGGGGGTGGAGAGGTGGCTCAGGGGTTAAGCCTCTGCCTTGCAGGTGGAAGGTCCTGAGTTTGGATCCTAAAACCCCACGTATAGACGCCAGGCCGAAGCGGGGGGCAGCCTGTGTTTCTGGTCCTGGTAGGGCGGAGCCTGTGAATCCTGGGGCAGAGTAAATAAGGAGGAGGTGGAGGCGGTCCATGGAGGTTCCCGAATTCGTCCGTGGTTCTACACACACACACACACACACACACATACATTTGCACACATGCATACACACACAATTGAATAAATAATAATAAAAAATTAAAAAAAATTTCAAAGTGTAAAATTCATCAATACGGAAAAGTGAAGCAAATTATAATGAGGTCATAATACCTACATAAAGATGGACTTAAGAAAACAGCAGTTAAGAGATCCTAGCTCTATACTATATTGAATTAAGGAGGAATTAGCAACAAAATAGACATAGTATAAAAGAAGAAAAACTAATGAAGAGAAACAGGAAATAATGTTAGAGTATTTAATACATATAACAGTACACAATAATAAATGAAATTTATGTCTTAATATATCCTGATCATAAATATATAAGCAAGCAAAAATAACATAAAAGCTAAAGGAAAATGAGTAAATAAACAATAGAAATTTAAAACTGCTAGGAGACAACTTTGCATAGTGTTATACTCTTTGTAAATGCTATGATGTGTATCAGCTCATCAATAGGCATAATAATTAAAAGTAGTAGATGCAAATGTGTGCTATAAATGTGTGCATGTATATAGTTATATATGAATTTAACACTGTTATATACTATCTAGAATATATCATTATTTGAAAAATAAAAAGCATGGAAGAGAATACACAAAATTCTTTAGTTCATAAAGAATGCAAAATGGGATCTCTATTCATTTTTATGTAAATAAACACGAAGATAAACAGTTCATTTAAAACAGAGAAGAAAATTGAATTTTTATGATTTTTAATCCAGTTCTGATCAACATTTTTTAAAATGTGAGAAATTATTAAGAAATGAATTCTTTAAAAACACTAAAAGCATATAAAATGTATCCACATTTTTATATTAGATTCAGTAGAGTCAACAAATTAATATAAAATTGATAAATATTCTTTCAGATTCTGTTCTTAATATGGATTAAAAAAAGCTTTGTAGGGGGCTGGAGAGGTGGCTCAGGGGTTAAGCCTCTGCCTTGCAGGCCGAAGGTCCTGAGTTCGGGTTCTAGACCCCACATATAGATGCCGGGTGGAAGTGGGGGCAGCCTGCGTTTCTGGTCCTGGTAGGGCAGGGTAAACAAGGAGGAGGTAGAGGCGGTCCATGGTGGTTCCCGAATTCGTCCGTGCTTCTACACACACACACACACACACACACACACACACACACACACACTCACACAATTAAATAAATACTTTAAAAAAAAGCTTGTAGGACAGCACCAGCATTGACTTAATAATAAAGGTAGCATTACATATCAGTAAGTTTATGGTAGATTTTTTTAATTTAATGCATTTGTTTAATTTTTTATTGAGACTTCATAGAGACTTCATTAAACTTTATTTAATGATCAAAATCCACCCAGGATTCAGCCTGGGGACATCCCGCCCACACTCATTGCTCCCCACATGGTGGATATTTGCACAAAGACAACCTCAGACACTGAGGCAACCTCAAAGGTCCTGTGGTCATTCAGCTCAATGGGACAGCTTAGGGATCCAAGGCCTTTATTTTTTTTTAAGACAAGATCTCATACATACCACTCTCGACTCATACTCACTATGTATTCTAGGATGGTGCTGAACTCCTGAGCCTCCTGACTCATCTCACAGGTGCTGGCATTATAGGTGTATGCTGTAAATACCAATTTTTGACATACATTTTAATAAATATGTTTTTAACCACAGAAGGGATCTAGAATAGATAAATGCAGGTCTATATCTTATAGAAACTCTCTATATCTTTAAATACACTCTCATTCTTACAAACTTTGATGAATTGCTCCATAATGCTAGAATGGTACAATGCCACAAATGCAGATATACATTATTTTTTCTGTAATTTTTGTAAAATAAATGAATAAAATCTATTAAAAATTTACTGAAGGAAAACTAACTATAATACGCATGAATATGAAGAACTTTAAGAAATTGAGTCAACTATATCAACCACCTGGAATCAGGCCTGCCTAATCTCTCCCCATCCTGAAGTTCAGGGAAATTTGCGGAAGAGGGGGCAGTAAGATTGTAAGAGCACAGGATTAGAGGAGTCATGATATGCAAGATACTCCACACAAGTTAGGGCCAAAGCAAATATAACAGGACTCTGCATGATCTGCACAATGACCAACCATATCATTGACCCCTCAAATTCTAGCATGGACTAAAGGCATGAGGATCCTTAGAAGCAAGGGATTAACAGTCACAAAAGTGTTCCTATACTTATGGGGAACACAAGAAAGAGTTCTAGGAATTGCCACTGAGTCCTTACACCTCATCAGAGAGGAGGACCCAGAGGAAAGTTTGATATACTCATTAAAGGATGCTTCAGAGATGGGGGGAGGGGCACTGGGAGAAAGGGAGGGAGGGGGGAAAGGAAGGGACAAAGCAGGGAGGGAACAGGGAAGTCCAGGTAGGGGTGGAGGGAGGGAGGGGACAGGGGTTCCTATTATGTTTGTATGAGCAGAAAAATAAAAAAATAAAAATGAAATAAACTTGGATAATGGTGAGAGGAAAAAAAAGAAATTGAGTCAAAACAATAGAAAAATTAGCAAATATCTTGAAGTTCATTTGAAAATAAATTAACGTATATATTAATTGCAGTTTTATTTTGTGCATAAGAAATAAATGCATAAAATAAATAAATAATAAATAGATTTAAATAAAAATAAGAAATAAATATATCAAAATAAAATAAAAATTTACATACTATTTCTATTTGATTTCCAAAAATTCAAAAGTCTGAAAAAATATTGATCGTAAACTATACAGAAACAGAGATTCTAACAGGTTGTAATAAGGGCTGAAAAATTCTTTAATATTCTCCAATACAGGAAGATTTTCAATAAATATATCAAGATATTGGGCTTAGAATGACACCAAGCAGTCCAATTTCTCAAGATTTAACCAATAGACAAATAATCCCACATATTAGATGTATAGAATCACTTATTAGAGCATTGTTTGTAAGAGCAAAATATTGTACAGCCCATGTCCACATAGCTAATGACATTGCTAAGTATACTCAAAGGCTATTAAAGTATGATTAATCTATATTGAACACTAGCATGTAGCTCCAAAAAAGAACAAGGAAGCTTCATGTGCATTGATAGTCAATGATCTCCAGGATATATTGTTAATTGAAAAGTACAAAGTATAGGAGAGAATTTTATACAAAATTCTTTAAGTTCATAAAGAATGCAAAATGAGATTTCTATCTGTTCATTTTTATGTAAATAAACAGTAAGATAAACAATTCACTTAAAACAGAAGAAAACTGAATGAAGCATCTAATGAATGAGAATTTTTAGTGCAAAAGTTAATTTGATTTCAAATAATTTGATATCAAAATAAAATTAAACTTATATGAGAGAATGGCAGAAGAATTAGGGATAATTGATTATATAATACCTTTGGAAGAATATTGCTTTAATATAAACATCAACAGGCTAGAAAGATGGTGTAGAAGGTAAAGGAACTTGCCACCAAGCCTGTCAGCCTGAATTTGATTCTCAGAGTCCACTTGGTAGGAGAAAACTGAGGACCACAAGTTGTACTCCACCTCCACACATGTGCGGTCACATACATACACTAATACACACACACATATGTACATGCACACATGAGCATGCACACATGTGCATACATTCACATACACACAGGATAAATATAATGTAAAAAATTAAAATAATTAAGCATCAAATTAACTAAATTAAAATGGATATAAGTAAGTAGCTACACAGGAATAGGAATGCTAAGATATTACTAGTATAGGGCAAAGGGTACAAATAGAAAGCTGCTCAAATGTTTTTAATTTTATTTTATCAAAAAGATTTTAATTGGAAACATAGCAATTTCTAGCATTATCAGAAAACAGACGATGTAGACATAGGTCTTACAATGAGAACTTGTGTAGTAGTAGAAGCTTGTGAGGTTGTCTTCTGATTGTTTTTCAGTATGTTGTCTTTCAACAGTAAGCACTTTTTTCTTGGTGAAAAGAAAAGCAAAATACACATAATTAAGATGGATTTCATCTGCTAATTAGAGCACAAGATGAATTAATAGGCTAGGAAATATATGACTTTTGAGTATATTATGAAGTAATTAAAGTTTGTGACCACCAAAAATTAATATGAGATCAATTGCTGTGGCTATATGTTTTCTCCAGGCATACTCAATTACAAGAGTAGACATGGACAAGGGACAGGCAGATATGTGAATGGAAATAAAAATGGATTATTAATGAGGGAGTAAAATGACAAAAAACTGAAGAATCAAGGATATGTGAGTGAATGAGCACAATGATGAAACAGGTTATAAGCTGTATGAGGAAGGAAATGAGAACATTAGGAAACCACAAGCAATGAAACTTAGTAGCACTAAACACAAAACACTTTTCTCTTTACAATCCTTCATCTCCCCTTCCAGACTCCCTCTTATATTCAAATATTTTTCACTTGTGTGGGCCACTGGGTTTAATGTAGTTTTTTCTTTGATGACATATGCCTGGCATGATTCATGCTCCCGAAAGTATCATAGATCAGTGGGCATACCATCAAGGAAAACATCTTTCTTCCTTATCAGCATTAATCCTCACTAATTTCTCAGAGAGGCATGGAGTTTCTTGAGATCTTTCTGAATTCATGGTGAGAGGTTGACAAGACAGTACTTATGCAAACCTTGTGAAAATATGTACATCTGCCATGAAATCATGTATACCACAGCTCTATCATGTATGGGAGATAATGTCTGGCCCACCGTTGTCCCACTTCATGCTCTTACAATCTTACTGCCTCCTATTCCTCCATGTTTCTTGAGCCTTGGAGTGGGAATGGGTGTGGCTGGATGTCCTGTTTAGGGTCAAGCAGTCTACAGTCTGCATTTTTGGTGAGTTATGCTTTTCAGAAGTAAACAACTTCTGTTGCAGAAGGAGACTTCTAGGTTGAGTGCTAAGTTTTCCTCCAATCTATGGGTATAATAACAAGTGTTTGTTGTCCTTTCTATGGCTTTTCATATAAATGGAATCATACAATATATATGTGACTTTATTGACTATATTTTTTCATTTAACAAAATATTCCTCCTGTTCATCCACATTGTAGCATATTTTAGTACTTTATTACACTTTGTAGGTAAATAATATTCCATTATATATTAACATACTTGGAAGGACACATATACTCATTTTTACTTATCCATTTACCTTTTGATTTGCAAATTAGATGGTTTCAGTATTTGACAATTGTGAATAGCATTTCTATGAATTTTTGTATACAGACATCTATTTGAATACCAACTTATAGTCCTTTGGAATGCATAACTAGTGTTACATATTCTATATCAGTGAATATATTATACTTAAGTTCTTCAGAAACCTCTGAATTATTTCCATAGTGGCAGAGAACTATTTTACATTCCCAGCAGCACCGTATAAGGGTTCCAGTTTCTCCATATCATCAACAACACTATTTCATGTTTATTACTGTTCCCATCCTCAATGGTATGAAGTAGTAATGTCTCTTCATGAGATATAACTCAGCATTTGGTTAGTCAATGCTATAAAATGATAGCAGGAAACAAAGATATGAAAAGAAGCCATTAGATCCAATAGTAATCTCAGGCAAAGGAGAGGACAACAGTGAAAAATACAACCAAGAGGTCTTGGGATTATCAAAGAAGACATTAAGGATAAAGTTAAGTACACTAATCACATGCAGATCTTCACAATACTTTATGTGAATCAAGAACATTTATGAGCAGCAGTATGTATAAAAATTAGGTCCATTTTAAATTTTGTGCACAATTTCATTTTCATCTGAGTTTGTAAATTAGAAACACATCTTTAGACATACTTTGTCTATAATTTGAGTACATTCTTTATAGGGAAGTATGTAACTCAGCGTTTGGCTAGGGGAGATGATTCAGCATGTAAATTACTTGCTGAATATGCATAAGGACCAGAATTTGGACCTCCAGCACCAATGTGAAAGATATGTATTTTGATGAATGCCTATAGCCCCAGTGCTGGAGAGGATTAGAGACAGGCTGCTCTGAAGGACTCACTGGCTATCTAATCTAGTGGAAATACCAAGCTTTAGGATCAGTGAGAAATACTTTTTTTAAAAAAATAGAGGCAGAGAACCAGTGTTTACATCTAACTCCACATGTCCATGCACATATGAGTCTATGTGTTCATATACACATAAATTCCCTAAATATACGTAGAAATTACAATGATAATAAATTCAAAATTGAAATAATGAAACCCAGTATTATATCATTTTTTTCTTTATTTTAGTGTTTTCTCTATATCTCACTCGTGATAACAAAATTTTCACCTATTTGTCATTGTTACATGCTTGATATGCTTTCTCCAAACAGTGTTTTCTCCATGATTATTAATCCCACTATACATATTCTATACCAATTTGCTTCTTATCTGCTTTCTGGATCGACAGTTATAACTATTATATAATATTCTACTGTTGCCTTAAATATAAAACTGACAGGCAATCAAATCGGATTCTTTTTGTTTTTATCAGTCTCCATTTTTAATAATTTATAATAGAACATATAAATAAAATATATTGATACATACTGTCAATAAAAAAGCCATTGAAGATGATAATTGCCATCTTTAATTTTTTAAACATCTGGTTTGTAGTAGAAAACACATAACTGTAATCTTTTATTTATTGTAAAACATATAAATATAAGCTACAAAGATTTTTTTTATATTAGAGTGTGTGTGTGTGTGTATGTGTGTGTGTGTGTGTGTCAGAGGACACTGTGTATCCCTGTGGAGGACCGAGGGTGACATCAGGAATAATCCTGGATTACCCCAACTTCCTTTTTGCTTCACTCTGGGACTTTCCAGGTTCCACCTACCAAAGTTGGAGCTGTTTCTGTCTGGTGTTTTTGTGTGGGACCTGGGATCTGAACTGAGGACCTTCTACTTGTGAAGCAAAGTCTTAACCTCTGAGCATATGTGGAGTCTGCTACAAAGATCTTTTTTTCTCATCAATTATATGAATATCATTTCATGCTATCAGAAGCTACATAATGATTCCACATATTTAATAATAATTAGAGATATATTTATATTTAGAAATATATATATTTATTATATATTATTAGAAATATTTATATTTAGAAATATATTTCTATTTAGAAATATATTGAACTCTGAGATTATGGGCTGTACTTTTTAATATATTTTTTAATATGTTGAATATGTTGTAGAATGTTGATTCATATTCTAATATATGTCCTTAAAATAAAACATAGTAAATCAGACTTATGAATATTCATTGGAAAAATACTTAGCACATATTGTCACAATTTTAAAACTAAAAAGAATTAATGTTTTAGTTTTACACTTCTATAACATTTTCCTAAGGATACTTGTTGATGGCAAGGTAAATTTGATTAAGAAAACCTATGTTTTTATTTACACAAATTTATTGTCAATTTTTCCTAGATTAATTACAAAATATGAATTTTTGTTTGGGCACAAAAATCTACTTGATGTCTTAAAAGAATCCTAAAGGACATCTTTTGTTTTTAAAATTAAATCACATTTCTGTCCTCTACCTGAATGACAAAGTTACATGATAAAATTTAATGGATTGTTTTAGTTCAAACTTAATACTATGTTGTTAATAAATTTCTAGGTTTCCAGAATTATGTCCATTAAGTTCTTAATAATTACAAAAACTGATTATTGCATTTTGCAAATGGGTTATTGACCCCTCCCTCACTGAGGTTTCCTACTTTTATTACATCTACTCTTGGATGTACTATTATAACAAGACTCCAGTTTAACAGCTTTTTGTCTCTGGCCAGGGGGTGACATACAGTGCCCAGCAGGATGGAGTGAAGGGCATTGCAGGAGCAGCAAAACTGCAAAAGAAAATCAACAAACCACAATCCAGAACTTCAGAGACTCTAGATCAACCACATAGAACTAGGCCAGCCAAATCTCTCCCCATCCTGAAGCTCAGGGACATTTGTGGAAGAGGGGGCGGTAAGATTGTAAGAGCAAAAGGATGGGAGGAGCAACGACTTGCAAGATTCTCTACACTAGTTAGGGCCGAAGCAATCATAATAGGACTTTGCATACCCTGCGCAATGTCCAACACACTATTGACCTCACAAAGTCTAGCATCTGCTAAAGGCACCAAGATCCTTGGAGGCAAGGGATTGACAGCCACAGTAGTGTTCCTATGCTTAAGGGGAACACGGGAAAGGGTTCAGGGAAATGCCACTGGGTCCTTGTAGATCATCAGAGAGGAGGACCCAGAGGATAGTCAGAAATACACAATAAAGGACTCTCTGGGAATTGGGGGGGGGGGGCACTGGGGGATGGGGAGGTAGGGGTGAGGGGAGGGGGAGCAGGGGGTTCGGGGGGAGGAGGAGGGAGGGAGGGAACTGGTCTACCTAGTAAGTTTGTATGAGTGGAAATAAAAAAACTGATTATTGATATCAAACATTAATACCAGAAAATTTTGAATTTTTTTACATATCAAGCACAAGAAAAAATTACTTCTTTTTTTATTTTATTTTTTATTTCTTCCACTCATACAAAGTTGATAAGTACCCCATTCCCCTCCCTCCCTTCACCCCTCCCTGGATCCCATTGCTCCCTCCCCACATTTTCCCTTTCCTTTCCCCCTGCCTCCCTTTCTCCCAGTGGGTCCCTCCCCCATTCCTGGAGCATCCTATAGTGTGCATGTCAAACTTCCCTCTGGGTCCTCCTCTCTGATGAAGTGTAAGGAATCAGTGGCATTGCCTAGAGCTCTTAAGAAAAAATTATTTCTAAAAACAGAAATTTATGTATAAGGATTATATTTCAGAAACTGATAATGTATTCTAATATTTCCAGGAGCATAATGGAAAAGTAATGCTGATTTATAGTAGCAAAGGCTTGTTAAGCCATAACTTTATATATTAGTCACATCACTGCTTATATTCTTTTTTTTCTAGTTTTACAAACATAATAAGTGGTTGTCCTTGTCCTCCCCTATCCCTTTCCCCTTCTTTTCCCACCCTTTCCTCCCTTCACTAATCTATTGCTCCCCTCCCAGCACCCTGTCTGTCTACTTATGGGCCGCAAGGTTTCCTTAATGTTGTCTTTTCTAGTAGGGGCTCAGGTCTAGTAGGGGCTCTGTGACAGATTAAGCGGCCCTTCCTTGGGTTGTTCTCACTATTAGGGACACTCTTCTTAACCTGTAACTCTAGCTCCTAAGGTTCCACCTGCAAATAATTATATATCTCCCAAGTTCTTTGCTAATCTATGGGTCAACGTTGATATGTCAGTCATAGTGCAGGTCTGGCGAGGTTAAGTTTTATTGTAGTTCCTGGATGCAGCAACTCTATCATGAATATTTATGTTACTACCACCTCTTCTACAAGCTTCCCTGTGCCTTAGGATGGGGGAGAGACTTGGTTGACATGATTCTGGCTGAGCATTTCAACATCACCTGTGTTCTTCACTCTGGTTGATTGCTGTTGTCTGTTTTGCTGGTCCTCCGTTAATGCATGGATTAAGTAGTGAGTTCTTTAAAGTGTAAGCTCTTTGAATCTGAAAAATATAACCATCTGAGATAAATGATTGTGCTTCATCTTTAGGTCTTGGTAAGTTCAAGACAAGAATGATTTGAGCAAATAGTTTGGAGTTATTGACTCAATAAAAATCAAAACTCACAGTTAACACACCAAAGGATTTGATGCTTGCTGTAATCATTAGACTTCGTTGTATTTGTGGCTAGTCTTGCTCATATTTTGTTTTTCTCTATCAGTTTCCAGAACTCAACTACCAAGTTACCAGTGTGAAGAAAAGATGGTCAGATTCAAAGAGGTATCTTCAGCTCTCACTGGCAAGCAAGTTTCACAGAAAATGTTAAAAGAAAAGCACACTCGTATCCTTCCAAAAGACTCAGATACTCTCTTGGATACCAGGTGTCACAAAAAAGCCTCCCGGAAGCTATCTTTCTATACTCACCATGACACCCACAGTTGTCAGAGTTATGAGTCTCAGTTTAATCTTGTGAGTAGCACTGCTGACTCCTCAGAACCTGGCTGGCGTCTAGTTCCTGCAAATCCTAAATCTACCATGTGTCACAAAACTCGAAGAAATACGACTTTCCATATGGATGTTGAAAGATGCTCCAAATGTTTTACAGAAATCAATAACTCTGTTTTTCATAAATGTCCCTTGGATTCTGATGATTCAGACTCTGGCTCTTTACAAGATCAGATTCCCTTGGATTCTAAGTATTCTTTGAGTTCCAAAACTGTCAGGCACTCCAAGACTTCTCGAAATAGCCCTTTATCTAAATCTCTGGATCCTAAACATCCTGTGGGCATCCGTTGTGCTCTGCATCAAGAAGGTTCTAAATATTCCTTGGCCCCAACCTCTTATTTACATTGTGAAAGCTGTTTAGAACTCCAAAATCCTATGGGTTCTACTGTTACCCAAACCTTTCCTGTGGAGTCTGAAAGTGTGGGCCAGCATAGCCACATTGTGTCAACACAAGAAACATTGTCTGAAAGTAATAGCAATCTTAATCTTAATGCCAAACCCCAAGATGAAGATAACCTTGAAGAAAATAATAAACTTATTAGTGTTGGAATTGTCAAAGATGAGGCTGAAGCTAAAGAAGAACATCTTTCTAAAGATGAGACAGATCAGGAAGATGAGTCAAATTCTGAAGAGGAAGAAGATGCTGAAGATGAAGCAGACAGTGAAGATGAAGACAACTCCAAAGACAAGAAAGATCCAGAAGATAAATCTGACCCTGATGACGGTGACCCTACAAATGGCAACTCTGCAAATGACACTGATACCAACAGCGGGCCTGATCCCAGTGATCATTCTGGTCCTACAAATGATTCCAACAGTGATGGTGACCCTAAAAATGTAACTGATCCTAAAAGTGACTCTGATCCTACAGTTGATAATGCCACAGACAGTAATACTAACTTGAAATTCTATACTAAGGAGGACATAAGCACCAACAATTCAAACCATGCTTCTAACATAGTTAGTGGTGTCTATCAGGATAATACTGTTGACTCCAAGAGTAGCACTAATCCAAACCACCCTTTAGGGAGTCAGAGTGGAACTATCATGGACTATACCTCTGGTTCAAATGATCATGCTGGCCACAGAGATGTAACCAAGCCAAGAAATGACATTTACCGAAAGAATTTTAGATCAATTTCTAGTAGTCTTTGCTCCATCAACAGTGAGATTTATAGCAATGATGCAAGCCCTCAAAATAATCGCCATGGCCCTTTAAAAGATCCAGATTATGACCATAATACCAAGTCTAATATTGCTGCTAGTCACAATGTTGTTAAGTCTAAAAATATTGCTTACCCTATTTATGATTTAAGACTTAGTCCTGCCGCTTATTACAAACATACAACTGTCTCAAATTATGGCTCAGATCTTACCTATTTCCCAGGGTTTATAAACAAAGT
Organism: Typhlomys cinereus; assembly: GCA_023101885.1. Taxonomy (NCBI): domain Eukaryota; kingdom Metazoa; phylum Chordata; class Mammalia; order Rodentia; family Platacanthomyidae; genus Typhlomys; species Typhlomys cinereus. The sequence goes on from JALPQD010000180.1 coordinate 2,173,574, forward strand.
AGTCTTTAACACTGCAACCAAACTAAACTATTTTGACAAAAACAAATATGTTTCTGTAGTCAACTCAGCAGCTAGTACTATTAGTGCCACTGGTACCACCAACTCCACCAGTTGTATTGGCACTGTTAACTCTAAGTTTGCTATTGGGAAGAGCTATGCCTTAGACACTAAATACCTCCTGAGATATACTCTTTGTCCTGGCTTCAACATTATTAACTCAAATTTGTTTCCTGTAAATACCCATAATGCACATAATTCTACCAGTACCTACAACATTTGTAATCTCCTTGATCCTGAATTAGAAATCAGTTCCAATATCTCCATCCCTAAAAATTTTTATGGAGATATCTCAAGTTTTATCACTGGTACAAACTATACTTCTAATCCTGATTATTTGACCACCTCTAAATTTTATGTTCCACCTCAGCCCGGTAGAGGTTATATAATTTTTAATGATCAAGATATTGGTACTGGATTCAAAGACTCTATTGGTCTCATGGACTCTGCTAGCTCTAAGCATGTTGCTGGGTCCAAGGATGCCCTTGATACCGGGGAATCTGGTATTTTAAAGTATTTCTTTAAAGTCCAGAACTCCGCTGGTATCAAGGATCCTTCCAAATTAAATACTTTTTCCAATCCAAGTATTCCACACTCTAGTTTTGATGTTATAGTGGAAGCTGAACTACCAGATGTGATGAAGTTTGCTATATCATCAGGTGCCCTGAATCAATTTTTAAAGGTAAGTTCATATACACATAACTTTTAAATTTGTCTGCCATTTCCTGTAACTCACAGTATTATGTTATTGAACAAACTATGCAATTCCTTTTTTCCTTATCTTAATATGCAAATGGTGGTATCCAGTATTGCTTCTTTGATACCCTAAAGCCAGTAATGTAGTTCTCCATTTGAAAGATTCATCTGTTGTACACTTTGAATATCACAAAATAGATTCGGGTACATGTGACTGACAGGTCTCTTTCTCTATTCCCCTATCAATGGCTGAATAGCATATGAATATAAACTCACAGGTCATCTAAGAATTTTTTACATTCAACCATACATATCCTGGTGTTGATTATATTCCTCTTTGGGAAGGCTGAAAGAGAGGGAGAAAAAAGAGAAGGAAGAAGAGAAAAAGAATAAAGAGGAGAAAGAGAAAGAGAGAGAAAAAAGAGATTAATCCAAATTGTCCTTAAGTACCATAGATGAAACTATTTAAGCAAAAATATCTTTGAAAACTCTGATCTTATTGAGAAGGCTATTTGGAATAACCATGGCATTCTGAACTCTCTTTTAAACACATATAATTTGAGTTATTTTGGTGAAATATTGGAAAGCAAAAACCCTCAAAGTTTTTCTCTTTTAACCTAAAGCTCCTATTTATCTTATTACTCTTTACAATAAATGAAGGGATAGTATAACAAATATTTTCTCTCTCACTCTGAATCACATACACAAATTATTATTGCTCAATATTTGGAAAAATTATTTTTAATGACATCAGGTAATATTGCAACTTTGCCAATATTTGGTCACTGAGACATAATTAATTTGGTTTGCACTGAATTTTAGCCTTTTAATACTTATTAGATAACATAAATTTGATTATAGTGTTTGTATGCAAAAATGTTCAAGTTGAAATAATTTGTTTTCCACAAAAATAAATGAACATAATTGTACATTTAGAATGCAACCCAGATTCATATAACCAAAAAGTACAACCTTGTGGTCTCCTTTATGTTTAGAATATAATAGAGAAGAATTCTGTGGTTTCCCAAGAGAGTATACTTCCTAGGAAGAGTTATAATCACCAAGTACTGTTTTACAGAATTTCCTTATATAAACTTAAAAGTAATATGGAATGCTTACAAGTAATAAAAGTAACATTGTTCAGATAATATCCTTACTATAAGAAAAATAGAATTATTCTCCCGTTATTTCTCACAAATGAACCTTTCCAGTAATAGGAAGATATTTAAAATATGTTTGATTTTATCCATTGCTTTTATGACTGAATAAAAACATGACTATAATAAGTTTATGGTGTGACTAGTTTTAATGAACTTAGTTATCATTTTGTGATTCAGATCACATCATTTAAGAACTATGTTTCCTAACTGGATGACTTCAGATGAAATCTAACTTCTATTAGAAAGCATTTTCTGAAAGAATGGATAATTATCTTCCTTAGGACTTTGATGTTCCCATATTTCCTTGATTTATTACATCCATGTTCACATATATCTGCTTAAAATAACTATTATTGAGATAACAAGGATTATTTTCATTCAAACTATTAATAAAATGGGAGGTGCTCACTCTAAAATAAAACTTGTCTGCCAACCAAAAGTCAACTAAAACAACCCAGAATATAATTAAGCCATTTGTCCCATTTTTATAGTTATTCCATCGACATTTAATAACAGAGCCATATAGAAGACTCAAAAAGAGACTAACTGACAAACATAGTTGCTTCACTCTAAATAACTCATAGTTTATTGACATCCATAGAAATCAAGTAGTTGTTTGTAATAAAAAGGTATATGAAAACAAATTAAAGAACATTTCACTGAGCTACCAAAATAGCTAGAATTATTTCAGATGTTCAGATTATAACATGTCACCAATATACTCAGGTTTAGTGGGAACTATGTGTGTATGTTATCTTTCATGCTGCAATTTTAAGACCCAAATTCCTTAAAATATGTTTAAGATTGATTTTGAATGTAGTACAATTAAATATTATTCAAAGACTAGTGTCAATAAGTTATCTAACAGTTATTTTGTTTCCAGAATTAATGTAATTTCTATCTAATGACAGATTTTAAAGTTTCTGGAAGAATTGTATTAGAATTTTGAATTGCATTCAAGAGGTGTCCATCTTTTATTCATGACAGAATGTTTGAAGAACAAAATGATTCAGTGATAACATTAAATCATATAATAAGAATTTTACATATAATTACATAGGAAATTCCATCAATGGATTTCTGAACATACTATAACAGTTAATCTTTACTATTGCTGTGAGAGAGTATCCAAAGTCAAACAGCTTATGGGAGAAAGGGAGATTTATTCAACTTACAGTTCCAGAGGGGAAATAGATACAGTCTTTCATGGTGGAGATTGCATGGCTGGTGGCAGGCTAAGTTACAGCAGACCTCCACATAGTTTGAACATTCCTGGAACATCTTTCCTCCTATATTCTGTGGTCCCCTTTATATGGTCCATTACTGGAAGGTTCATAAGAGATCTATGGAGGTTCCTATGGGATCAAGGGGAGTATAATCCTTTCAGGTGGTCTCAGTTGATCCTTCCAGGTGTGGTCTCTTGTTAATACCAGGTATGCCAAGTTGACACCCAGGATTAACTATCACACGTACCATTCAAATATGATCTTTATACACCAAATACCTCTAAATAAGTACTTCAGAAAATAAGAAGCATTTATTCATATTTATCTTGAATATTTGAGAAAGCCAACAGATAAACTCTTGTTTGGAAGAATCCACAATATATGGGCTGAAACAGAAAAAAAATTGAACTTTATTTAAAGCGATATATAAAGTATAACATTTCCTTCTTGAATTTTATAGCCAAAATACACTTTAATTAATTTAGTTCTTATGTTTAGTATCCCTTAAAATAAGTCTTTATCAAAGCTCAATGTGCATGCAGCGAGATATGATACCCTCAATGTATAAACAATTTTTCCAATCTTAGCTTTTTGTGTGTAATATATTTTCTTTCAGTGGAAGACATGTTTTTTTGGAAATTTTCAACCTGAGATACCACCAAACCATCTCCTGCCCAAAGATACAAATGACTTGTTCAAGGTCTGTTAATTATTGAACTTCTTTGCTAAGGCTATCAATGTATGAGATATACTAATTAAATCTTTCTAAGTAGATGTACAAGAACCAAGAAAAATAAATAAGACTGATAATTGTGAGAGCTTTAAGCAAAATACCAAATGATTTTAATATTACTTAGCACTTCACAATACTCTTGAATACATATCACAAAGAAAATATAGAACATAACAAAATGTTAAATATCAGTGTGCAAATAAGAAAACAAGATTATTTCAGAGTAAATTATCAGGATCCCATTTAGCAATATAAAGTATTCATAATTTTGCACAATTACATTATCTTGCCTGTTTTCCAGAAGGGGAAGCTGAATCATAGTGTAGTGAAGTAGTGAATTTATTATTAAATAGTTACAATGTGATAAAAATAAGAGGCTGTAATTAAAATATAGAGTTAGTTTTATAGGATGGAATTGCATGCTATTTATTATAGATGTCAAATATAGTAAACAATGTTAACCTAATTTAGTATAATTATAGGTTAAAAAGTGAACATCACAGTCATCTCAACTACACTCCTTTGCCCCACTAACAGCTTTTGGCAAATGGCAGCTCTTTGATTTAAAAAGGAAATGAAGCATTTCTGCCATTACCTGTGTAATAAAAAATATGTTAGTGGGAAAAATATCAAAATGAGATTGTCTTAGTATTTTAAGGGGCAGCATTATACCTGCAATTGTAGGATGGTCATAAAAATTTCATGTGCATGGATTTGAACCTTGCAAGGTCATAATATCAAGTATTTTCTTAAATGAGCCATTTAAAGTAACTTAAAGATAATTATATTTTTTTTCAATTACCACTTCTAACCCCCTAGTTTCTGTTTATCCTGTTGTTGCAGCTCAGCCTCCACTCAGGTACCAGACAAAACCTTGGTCCTTGGTTAATGAAATTACCTTCAGATGGAAAAGACAAAGGCGCAGTCAAGAAAGTTCTGAGGATGTGAACAGCACAGATCTCTGAGCAATGTTTATTTTATGTTCATTTATGCACACCCTCCCCATTTTATTGCCTGCTGTGGCCACAGACTATTCATGTTATCATTTGACAACTGCCCCATTCATCTCATTTATATCTGCCAGAGTTTAAAATTAGGAAAAAGATACACTGTAATCTGTTCAGCCATCATACAAAAATAGTTTTGTATTGTTATTCAAAGTTCAGATGTATTTTTAAACTAGCTATTCTTTTACATAATCCTCTGTATTCTGAAGATGGCCTTATATTATATCAAATTTTATGATAGATTAATATTGAGATGTTCATTATCAGTTTTAACAAATACATAATAAACTTTGATAATATTGTTAATCCTATTATTGTTATTATTTTGTTAAGTTTGGAGCTCAAACTTAAAATTATCAAAGCTTACTATTATTGTGCAGTAATTGCTTATCTATTTATCACATTCAAATGAGGCTATCTATGGAGCCTCCATAAAGAAGCAACAAATAGTTTAAAATTATTAAAATTTTAAACTAAGAATTTAATGATTACATGTATAAATTTTATGATAGTAAGTATTACACAAATATTGTGCCTAAAATTCTGGATCTAATCTTTGTTGCACAGGTAGCTTCATTTCTTTTTTATTAATAAATTGTTCTTTGGCAATTTCATACATGTATCTAATACATCCTGATTTTCTTCCACCCTCTCTTACATCTATCCTATCTCTTCCAGCACCACTATTCTCTGAAAATCATTTTCCTATTTGATGACTTTTGATTTTTGTGTTTGTGTCCCATTGATTTTAATCAGTCATCTGTATAAGCATGGGTTTGGAACTATTACCAAAAACTATTTGAAGCCATCATGGGATAACAAACAGATATTGCACCTCCCTGCTTCCCAGAATCTGTTAGTTGCCAATAGCTCAGCCATAAATGGTAGGGCCTCATGAGACCCTCTTCCATCTATGACTTCTTGTTGGTTCAGTGAGTTCTGTTTAGGCCCATTGCTAGTAACTGCTGCTCCTACGAGTTCATGAGTGTCATGATTGTGTAATGCTTAGACGGTGGCATTTCATAGAATGTTTTCCTATCCAATATTTACATTCTTTCTGTCTGTTCTTCCGTGATGATCCCTGACCCTTAAGGGAGTAGCATGAATCCTTTGTTCAGCGCTGAGCCTCATCTGTTGCTCATTATTATGATCAACATTTGTGAAGTCATTTCTCTCTGCATTTACTTTTGTTTATTGCAGCAAAAGGTTTTTTTGGTTAAGGCTGAGAGTAGCCTGTGCGTACAAATATAGGTAATTTAGAAGGTAGTTTGATGCTATCTCAATTTAATGAAGAAGCTGTTGTAGATTACCCCTTGAATCTTAAGACTTCCTCACTCATGGTTTTTATCAGATTATAGAACCAGACATGAATTCCCTCTTGTGAAGAAGGTCTCAAATTCAAACATAGCCAGAATCTCCATAACAGTCATGTCATTTTTGCACCAACAGGCATGTCTTCCCTGGAAAGTTGGTATTATAGTTAATAAGGTTCACAACTGGGTACAACTGTTAATGCCTTTTCTCTACCAGCAGTCTTCAAAGCACCTTTGGCATGTGCAAGCTAACCAGAGCAGGAAAAAAAAAACCTTTAAGCTTATTTTCCCCTGATTTCAAAGTGTGTGGTATCTTCAGAAATAAAGCTGTTTATACTTTTATACCCTCAGTAATTCCCCTCAACACCCTTACCACTCTCTTTTGACTTATATACTACTCTTCTCACTTAAGATTCTATTTCAAGGATACAGAAATGTCTCAGGGTTAAGCCTCTGCCTCACAAGCAGAAGGTCCTGAGTTCAGATACTGTATTCCATGTAAAAATGCTGGGAGGAAATGGCAGTAGCCTGTACTTTTGATCCTATAAGGCAGAGCTTGGAACTCCAGAGCAAAGCAAAGAGGAGGTAGAACAATCCAGGATGATTCCTGAAGTCACCCTTGGGCCTCTACAGGTATATACAGTGCCCTCTGATACACATAGACACCCCTCCCAAACACACACAAAGATTCCATCTTATCTAATCAGAATGTTCATCATCAGGGATACAAATGACAACAAAAGCATTGCAACCACTTCAGAAAACAGGAGAGTTTTTAAAAAACTAGAAATAGAAATACCTTATGGACCAGTCATATTACTGCTGGGTACACACCCCCCAAAATTTGTATTCTTCTGTGAAAACACTGTATATCCATGTTTATTGCAGATCTATTTATTGCATTTAACATGGAATTAGTCTATATGTCTATCATGTGATGAATGAATAATGAAAATTATATATGTATAAATATATATATAATGGAATACTACTTAACTATAAAATTGAAATTATAAAATGTGCAGGTAAATAAAATTGTAAATTGAAAAATTACACTGAGTGAGATAACCCTGATCCTGAAAGATGAATGCTGAATGTTCTCTCTCATTTACAGATCTTAGTTACAACTCTTTAGTTTTACATGTTTGTCTGGGAGTACTTCCATGACCCAGGACAGTATGGTAATGACTTTTAAAAACAAATGACAAAAGACATGAAAATATGAATGGAAATAATGAAGCAAAAACATGTTTTGTTTGCGATTAGAAATCAAAACTAGGCTTTCAGGGATACTTGAATGAAAACCTCTTTTTCTTTTCTTTTTATTTGATTTCTATGTGTGTATATAACACATTATGATTACTCTCCTTTAAAGCCTTCTTCTCTTCAAATTTCTGTTCCAGATTAGTGTCTTTATAGTTTTTGGTATGTGTCTCACTGAAATTAACCATGGCCATTTGACTATGGGCTATCTTTTAGAGCCTACTCCCTGGAAATGCCTTTTTTTTGACTAAAGATTTCCAGGGACACATTGACAACTACAGGATGCACAGCAATCGCACCGTGCTAATCTGATGAACTTGTTTATAATGCCAACAAATAATACCTCCTTCATGCTCCATTATACATTACTTAAATTTAACCCTCTTCTCCAGTTAAGTGATTCTCCCCAATTTTGCTTTGTGGATATGAGCACCATTATCTCCTTCTTACCTTACTTCAACTTAATATCCATCTCCTCTCTAAACCTCACTTAAAGAATTTTAATTGCCTCAATCTTCACGTTTCTACTCTTAAAGTCATCCAAAGATCATATCATATTCACTGACCCATCAATAGTTTAGTGTTTGCAGTCCCTTGTGTTGAAGGAGTATGATGATAACTGACATTGGCAAGGCACACAGGAAACTTGTCTGACAGAGTAGAAAGGTTAAATTTCATAAAAAGAATATGGGCATTAAGTTATGGGTTATGATTTAAGTTTACCTCTGTAAACTTTAAGTGATTGTGCTTTAGAAAAACTATTGATACTATAAATGATGGATCTGAGAGGAAACCAGGAAGAGAGGCAAACTGGAAAGATAACCTTTCAGTATATACCTACATTATTCTAGACTGTAACTCAAAAGGTTCTGAAATAAGGCAGTAAAAAGTAAAATGGAAAAGGGGGAGATATTTCAGAGATATTAAAACAAGAATGACTTGGTATTGTAGAGGGAAAGAAGGAAACTAGTATACCTCTCAGTTTTCTTATGTGAGAGATGATGGTGACATTTAAACAAACTGTAAAAAGAAAGCAAAACTACTACATGTATGTGTGTGATGGAGGGAAATACCATTGTAAGTAAGATTGATATTTGCAAATAACATCTAAAAAGAGTGTCACAGATTCATCTAAAATAAAGCCAGAATTTTAATATACCCTCAGAGCAAAATCAAACCAACTCACAATGTTAATAAGTTCTTGTTTTTATAGTTTTGAAAAACTGCACAAAATACTATCACAACTTTTGAACATATTTAAGTCAACAGTAGCTATCATTTACACTGAAATAAGTAAACTTAGATTCAAAAAAGCAAAATATTTTTAAAGTTACATATATTGGCAAAACATATAACTAAAACACATATATAAGTGTTGGGCTCTAAAGCTATATTAATAGCTCTGTGAAAAATTCTCAAAATTATATTTCTGTGATTTCCACAATCCTGAATCTTATTCTTTTATATTAGGCCAATGAATAAAAATCTGAATAAGAAGTAAACAGCTACAGGTTTTCATAGAACATGTAATTAACCTCATTGATGTCTGAACCTTTTCTGCAAAGTGATAAATTATATAAAATAAATATCCCCTTAGTGAATCTATTTCAACAGCAAATTTCTAGAAAATGATGGTTCTCCAAAAGTTAGTAGAATAAAACACCCTGAATAAACACACACACACACACACACACACACACACACACACACACACACACACACACACACATGTACAGTTCAGTTTTAAGAGCTCTTCAACTTGGTTTCCCTGGATTTTCTTCTGTAAAATAGACTAGCAATATCCAGAAAGAAAAAAAAAAAGCAAGGTTTTTGGTTTTAATAGACATTATCATATGTTACACTTAATGATTGGTGACATTTTATTCAAACACTTGAACGTACTGGCTTGCCTTTCAGAACTACAAACAATTGCTATAGTTCTTTCACTCAAATTTGCAAAACTTGCATGTTCTATGTTAATTTTTTCTTTAGATACTCCAGTTCAATGATATCTATACTCATTAAATTTACTCAAACCTAAGTGGAAATTATTACGTTTTTATATATGCGTGGAAGAATGCAACTTAGAATTTATTCAAAGAGAGGGAAAATTAGCCTCTTTACTTTAGAAACCAAGGGCATGAAACAGGAGTCCAATTTCTGAAACTTAGTTGGGCAAATTTGTGTCTCTTAGCCTGAAATTAATTAGTATCACAATAGATGTAAAATTTCTAACTCATCAGGTTAACATAAATAATGAGAACAAATAGAGTGGCTACACCAGTATCTGGTAAATAGTAGAATTTCAGAGCATGTTTGTTCTACACAAATGCTAGACTCTATGGTATTAATACATTTAAAGATTTCAACAAGAAAGATTCTAATAGACTGGGTGAAGACAGGATATTTAGTGTGAGTTTTAAGGAAGTAAAATTATATGCAGAGAGAGATTATGAGCTTTGTCATCTGGCAACTTAGACATAAATGCAGAATCCAGGTTTGAATACACATCAAATGCAGAACTTCCAGCCAAGACACTTCATTTATCAAGATATATAGCCGATAGTCTTCCCCTACAATGAGGAACTTTCAATAAATAAATTCAAAAGCAATTCATAATGCCCATATTCTACAATATATATCAGACTTCTGAATTGGAAGTGATAGGCAGATTTTCCTTTCTATGGTTGGTTAGGTAATCTAGAAAAGGCACAAAGAAATGAGTACCAAGGCTGTGTAACAGTGAAGTGAAAAATCAAATTCAAACAAAGAAATTCATAAAACAGCAATATTGTCAGGATACAACTAAATTGTCTTCAACTACCAGGATGAAAAATTGAACTTGATTTAATATGTAACAAGAAATAAACTGAAGTGGAGAGAAATTATAGAGATATACAAATAATTAAGAGCTTATTGAAATTCAAAAACCAAATTTTCATTTGAAAAGAATGTAATAACCAAATCTGTGTTGATATTAACATCTTACTGTAATTGTTGAATGTAATAATTTCTAGTCACATGAAAACTTCAGTTCATTTTTGAGTATCTTGCTAAGGAATGCATGAAACTTTACATATGTCATATACATTCTTTTAATTGTTTGGTTGATTTTAAGTTATAAGTAATACTATTTCCATGACTTCCCTACCTGGCCAATAGTAGGCCATGAAAAGTGCTCATTTTTCAACAGCATTTTCAGCAGGAAAGTATATTGTGGATAAGTAGAAGGAAGTAGGTTTTAGCAATGATGTCTATTGCCATGTTAATACAAGTTAGTGTTTCCATGATACATGCTTATATACAAAAACAAAACTAAGTTGAACATCCATTTCCTCATATATTTAGCATTTCCTTGTGTCAAATTCCACTTTTTATAGGTTTTCTTTTAAAAGAAACACTGAATGTTTATTTTTGCTCATTTTTTATTCTATGAAGCTTTCATATACAAAACAAAGAATTCATATTTTCATTTCCTACTACCCATCTCTATGTCCCCTCCCATCCAACCGCATAGGTTTTCCTTTCCAACCAAACTTCCACTCCTGTATCTATGTCAATGTGTGATGCATTGGGCCCCATACATGACACTTGCACTGACAAGTGCCCAGGCATGAACTGGGGCATGGATAGTTTACTGGTGGGTAAATCATTGAATAAAGAAGCTCCCCATTTCCTGTCTGCCACAAGTTTGAAACTGTCTTTCAGGGTGGAACTATCTCCTGAGACATGTTGATAGGCCAGCTATTGCAGAGGATTAGTGGAAGCAGATATTGTTGTATGGAACTCTTGGTTATGGTAGTCCTGATACAGAGTGAGGCTACTGTTTGACAATTCCTCTCCCAACCTCAATATCTCACATGCTTACCATTCCTTCTTCCGCAAGGTTCCTTGGGCCATAGGATGAGGGTGATTTAGATGTCCTGTCCTGTCTAGGGCTGAGCTTTCCTCAGTCTCTTTTACTTTGAATTTTGGTCACTTGTGGCTCTTGGCATTATATCTTCCATTGTAAGAGGGTAATTCTTTGTTGACTGCTGAGTGCTTCTCTCATCTAAGGGTATAATGATGAATGATTAGATTTATCATCCACTAGCCTATCATCAAGTGTTAACAGTTAATACTAAAGAATTTTGTTTCTGCTTAGGCCTTATGGTCTTTTTTTCTACTAATATTTGACTCAGTTTATAGTACAGGCATGTGTTCTGCCACGAAATGAACCTTAATATGAATCAGAAAGCAATTGGTTACTCCCATGTCTTCCATACCACTGTTTGGATCAATGGAATCTTCTTGACAGAGTTGTTGCTATTGTAGCTTGCAGCATTTATAGCTGACTGCGGTCAGTGATATTCATTCCAGCTTGTGGAATATGCAATCTCTGTTGTAGTCTCCCTATTCTGTATTACCACACTTGAATTTCTTATTACTACTTGGGAATGGAAGATGCTTGATACAGAGAATCCCAACTGGTCAAAGTGCAGAGACTAAGTGACTGACCAGTCTTTCCTCATCTCTTCTATCTAATATCTCCTTCTGCTAATTACGATGCTACTCTGAACTACTTTTATCAAAGAATAATTTATTTCATCCCCAGAACACTCAAATTAACTCAAAATGATAGACATGGACTATGCAATGTAAAATTCTGTTTTATTGTGGATTGCTTTGTACATTTTTAATTTTTTATTCTTTGGGAGTTTCATACACGTATACAATGAATTTAGGTCACTTTCTCCCAATAATATCTGATCCCATTCCCCCATCATTCTCCCTCTGAAAACCTCCTTCTTTTTATTTATTTATTTATTTATTTATTTATTTATTTATTTATTTATTTATTTATTTATTTTCCCCAATCATAAAGGCTTAATAGGTACCCTGTTCCCATCCCTCCCTCCACTCTTCCCCAGTCCCCCTTGCACCCTCCCTCCCTTTTCCTCTTCCTTTCACCTCCCACCCTCCCCTTTCCCAGTGTCTCCCCCTTCTCCCCTCCTATTCCCTGGAGCATCCTTTTATGTGAATGCCAAACTTCCCTCTGAGTCCTCCATTCCAGTGAGATGTAAGGACTCAGTGGCATTGCCCACAACCCTTTCTTGGTGCAAAAGTGACATTCACTTTGGTATGAGAACACTCTTATGACTGTTAATCTCTTTTCTTTAAAGGATCCTAGTGCCTGTGATCCATGCTAGACTTTGGGAGATCATTGACATGTCAGTCATTGCACAGGTCAACCAAAGTCCTATTATGGGGCAGACAAGTCTTGGCACTTCTCATGAACTCAGTGAGTTCATGGATACAACAACCCTTTCTTGTGCAGAAGAAACTATATGGCAGCACCTATTTCCACTCTCTGGCTCTTACGTTCTTACTTCTACCCTCTTTCATGAGGTTCCCTGAGCCTTGGGGTGGGCAGTAACATAGATGCCATGTTTATGGCTGACCAGTCCACAGTCATTTGTTCTCTGCTCCTTGGTCAATTGTGAATCTCTATATTAAACACCTTCCATGGAACAAAAAAGCTTACAGGTAGCACTTCTCTAATATGTGGGTATAATGATATGTGTTTGGAAGGCAGATTAGCATAGTCCATATAACAAAACAGTAATAGTTTTTTTTTTCCTCCTATCCTATAGCCTGACACTCACAGGTTCTCAGCCTGGTTTATATTACCAGGCAAATGTTACTTCTTGAAAACTGGGCAATGAATCTAATCAGAAAGTGGTTGTTCCCCCATAACAGTGATGTCACTTTTGCACCAAAGGGCACATCTTGCCAGACTGGTTGTTATTATAGCTCGCAACATTCACAGCTTGGTAAAGCTGTTAATGGCATTTCTGCTACTGCTAGGTTGCATATTACTTTCTAGTACTATGAAAGCTGACCATCAAAGAGCAAACGTCATGGTCATTTCCAGCTTGTCTACTCTTAATTTTTCTTTTAAAAAAATAAATGGTTTATTTGAGAGAGAGAGAGAGAGAGAGAGAGAGAGAGAGAGAGAGAGAGGAGGCAGAAAGAGAGAAACAAACACATGCATGACATAGGAGTGGAAATTAATGGAAAATTTTGGGAAGTCAGTTCTCTTCTTTTACCATTTGGACAACTGAGAACTGAATTCAGGTCACCAGGTTTTGGAGCAGACACCTAACAACTGAGCTATCGTACTGACGACCCCTATACTCTTTTTTTTTTAATTATTATGTTTATTTTTTCACAATCATACAAGCTTAATAGGTCCCCTGGTCCCCTGCCTCCCTCCACGCCTCCCCAGACCTCCTTACACTGTACCCCCCCTTTTCCCTTCTTTCACCCTCCCTCCCTCCCTCCCTTTCTCCCAGTGTCTCCCACTTCCCCCCTCCCATTCTCTGGAGCATCCTTTGTTGTGAATGTCAAACTTCCCTCTGAGCCCTCTACTCTAGTGAGGTGTAAGGACTCAGTGGCATTGCCAGGAATCCTTTCTTGGGCTTCCCTTTAGTATGGGAACACTATTATGACTGTTAATCCTTTGCCTGTAAGGATCCTACTGCCTATGATCCATGCTAGACTTTGAGGGGTTATTGACATGTCAGTCATTGCACAGGTCATGCAAAGTCCTATTATGGTTACTGCAGCCCTAACTTGTGTGGAGTATCTTGCTTATCGTTGCTCCTCCCCATCTTTAGGCTCTTATGATCTTACCATCCCCTTTTCTACAAGTTTCCCTGAGCTTTAGGATGGGGAGAGATTTGGCTGATCTGGTTCCAGGTGATTAATGTAGGGTCCCTGATGTTCTGAATTATGGTTTGTTTTCAGTTTTGCTGTTCCTACACCACTCTTGGCTCCCTCCTGATTGGTATTGGAGATCACCTCCTAACCAGAGATAATAGGCTGTGCAAATTGAGTCTTACTATAAGAGTAAATTTAAAGGTAGATGGAATAGGAGTAAGAGACCACAGTGTGTGTGTGGGGGGGTGAGACTCCCATTTGCAGGATGGTTACCATCTATCTGCCAGACTCTATACCTTCCCTGACTGTGAGATCAAACCCCCTCAGTTGCAAGTGACCAGGAAGGAAAGTTAGTGAGCTTAACCAGGTGTCTCACTAGTTACTTGCAATACTTGATGGTGACCTATTTTCTCTACTGTAGCATGGTCCCCTCTCTCCTTATTTCTGGGGGCCCTCCTTCCCCTTCGATCCTATTTATAATCTTTGTAATTACTGTAGGTATTACAGAGATTTATCTATGAATATGTCACTAGATGGGTTTGGTACTAGGATCCACCTATTAGAGAGTACACACAGTGCTTAAATTTCTGTGTCTGGCATACTTCACTCAATGTAATTTTTTCTAATTCCATCCATTTCCCAGCAAATTTCATTAATTCATCTTTATTGTTGGCCGAGTATTATTCCATTTTATAAATGTACTACATTTTCCTTGTCCACTCGTCAACTGTTGGGCATTTGGGTCGATTCCATAACTCTGCTTTATAAATAGTGCTGCGATTGAATATGGTTGTGCTTGTATCATTGAGGTGAATTTTTACTTTATGGGGGATTATTCCCAGAAGTTGAATAGCACAGTCATATGGGATTTCAATCTTTAACTTTTTAAAAAATCGCCAGACTGATTACCAGAGTGGTTGTATAAGCTTGCATTCCCACCACCAATGTAGGAGAGTTCCCTTCTCTTCACATCCTCTCCAGCATTTGGTGGTGTTTGTAATTTGGATTTTTGCTATACTGATGGGGTGAGAAGATATCTTAGGGAAGTTTTGATTTGCATTTCCCTGATGGCTAAGGATGCAGAGCATTTTTAAAGATATTTGTTAGACATTTCAATTTCACCCCTGGAAAAGTTTCTTTTGAGTTCCCAGACCCATTTTTAAATTGGGCCATTTATCTCCTTGGTGTTTAGTTTTCTAAGTTCTTTGTGCACTCTTGATAATAGAGCTCTATCAGATAGGTGGTTAGTGAAGATTTTCTCCCATTCTGTGGGTTTCTGCTACAATCTCTTTATCTGAACAGAAGCTCTTTAATTTCATAAGATCCCATTTGTTGAGTGTTGGTTCTAGTAACTGTGCTGTTGGATTTCTGTTTAGGAACTGTTGGCCTAGTCCAATCAGCTTCAGAGAGTTCCTTACCCTTTCAACTAGGGTTTTTATACTCTCTGCCCTAATATTGAGGTCCTTGGAATCAAATTTTGTGCATGGTAACAAGTACGGGTCTAGTTTTAATCTTCTGCATGTGGACATCCAGCTTTGCCAGCACCATTTGTTGAAGATGCTGTTCTTTTTCCATTGAATGTTTTGGCCCCTTTGTCAAAAATCAAATGGCTGTAATTGTGTGAGTTTATATCTGGGTCTTCTACCGTTGTCCATTGATCTATGTGCCTATTTTGGAGCAGAATCACGCTGTTTTTATTACTATGGATTTTAGTATAGATTAAGGTTTGGTATGGTGATACCTCCAGCAGTGTTTTTGATACTCAGGATTGTTTTTGCTATTCTGGGTTTTTTGTGCTTCCACGTGAATTTTGAGATTATGTGGTCAATTTCTTTAAAGAATTACTTTGGGATTTTGATTGGTATAGCATTGAATCTGTATATTGCTTTTGGTAGAATGGTCATTTTTATGATGTTGATTCTGCCAATCCAGAAACATGGGAGGTCTTTCTACCTTCTGGTGTCTTCTGTTATTTCTTTCTTTAGAGTTTTAAAGTTTTCATTATAAAGGTATCTCACTTCTTTGGTTAGATTTATACCAAGGTATTTCATTTTTTAGGGGCTATAGTAAATGGGATTGTTTCTCTTTGGACATTTTCACTTTTTGTTCCTTGGTATATATGAATGCCGCTGGTTTTTGCACGTTTATTTTGTACACTGCCACCCTGTTGAAATCCTGTATTAGTTCCCAGAGTTTCCTGGTGGAGTTTTTAGGAATATTCAGGTATATGATCATATCATCTGCAAATTGAGATAACTTGACATCTTCCTTGCCAATTTGAATCCCTTTTATCTCCCTCTCTTTTCTTATGGCTCCAGCTAAGACTTCAAGTACAATATTGAATAGAAGTGGTGAGAGTGGACAGTCCTGATTGAAGCAGAAATGCTTCAAGTTTGTCCCCATTAAGTATAATACTTGATGTTGGCTTGTTGTACACAGCTTTTATTATGTTGAGAACGGTTCCTTCCATTCCAACTGTGTCTAGGGTTTTAATCATAAAAGGCTGATCGATCTTGTCAAAAACTTTTTTTCTGCATCTAGTATATCATTTGGTCTTGGACTTTGGATTGGTTTATATGGTGAATTACATTTATTGATTTGCATATGTTGAACCAACCTTGTGTGCCTGGGATAAAACTTACTTGATCCCCGTGAATGATCTTTTTGATATGTTTTTGAATCCGATTTCCTAAGATTTTGTTGAGAATCTTTGCATCTGTGTTCATCAAAGAAATTGGCCTATAGTTTTCTTTTTTAAGTGTATCTTTATTAGGTTTTGGGATTGGTATGATATTAACTTCATAGAAATTTTGGCAGTGTTCCTTCCTTCACAATTTGATGGAATAGTTTAAGGAATATTGGTGTTAATTGTTCCTTAAATGTCTGTTACAATTCTGTACTGAATCCATCTGGTCTGGGACATTTTTTGGTGGAAAAGTTTGAGATTACTTCATCGATTTCCTTATATGTTATAGGACTATTTTAATAATTCAAAACTTCCTGATTCAACTTAGGTAAGTTGTCCTTCCTTGGCAATTCATCCATTTCTTTTTTGTTATCAAATTTCATGGAGTATAAGTTATTGAAATATGACCTTATAATTCTCTGAATTTCTTGGGTATCAATAGTGATAACTCCATTTTCATTTCCAATTTTGTTAATTTGGGTTTTCTCTCTCTTGTTTTTGGTTAATTTAGCTAGAGGTGTATCAATCTTATAGATTTTTTTCAAAGAACCAGCTTTTTGACTGGTTGATTCTCTGTATCATTTTCCTAATCTCCATTTCGGATATTTCTCCCCTTATTTTGCTAATCTTCTCTCTTCTACTGCTTTTGAGATTGGATTGCTCTTGTGTCTCTAAAGCTTTAAGCTGCATTATTAAGTTATTTATTTGTTTCTGTTTTTTTTAAATTTTTTCCACACACTCATACAAACTTGATAAGTACCCCATTCCCCTCCCTCCCTCCCTCCAGCCCTCCCCTTGCTCCTAACCCCCTTTCCCCCTCCTTCCCCCCTCTCTTTCCCCCATTGTGCCCCCCCATCCCTGGAGCATCCTTTAGTGTGCATTGATGTAGGCATTTAGGGCTATAAACTTAGCTCCTAAGAAGGCTTTCATTGTGTCCCAGAGATTTTGATATGTTGTATTTTCATTATCATTTTCTTCTAGGAAATCTTGAATTTCCTTTGATTGCTTCCTGAACCCAGTTCTCATTTAGCATCATAGTGTTTAGTTTCCAGGAGTTAGTGCATTTTCTGCTGTTCGTTTTGTTGTGGATGTCAAGCTTTAGACCATGGTGTTCTGACAGGGTACAGGCTAGAATTTCAACCTTCCTGTATATGTAGAGATTCGTTTGGAGAGTTCTGTGTGCTGCTGAGAAAAATGTATATTCTTTGGTGCATGGATGGAATGTTCAATAGAGATCTGTAATGTCCATTTCAGTAAGTGTTTGATTAAGTTCCAAAGTGTCTCTGTTAAGTTTTTGACCTGTTGATCTATCCCATGTTGAGAGGGCGGTATTGAAATCCCCAAAAATTATCATTTTGGGGTCGAATTCTTTCTTTAGTTGTTGCAACATTTGCTTAATGAATGTGGAGGAGCCCATGTTAGTTGCATATATGTTCAGTATTGTGAAGTCTTCCTGGTGAATTGTACCTGTGACTAAAATGTACTATCCTCCTGTGTCTCCTATGATTTTTTGTGGTTTGAAGTCCACTTTGTCAGATCGCATAATGGCTACCCCTGCCTGTTTCCTGGTTCCATTAGCTTGCAGAATTTTGGACCAGCCTTTTACTTTTAGAACATGCCTATCTTTTGTGGTGAGATGTGTTTCCCGAAGGCAGCAGATGGATGGGTTGTGATTTCTAATCCAAATTTGTAATCTGTGTCTTTTAATTGGAGAGTTAATTCCATTGACATTTAGTGTTATAATGTAGAAATTAATTTTAATTCCTAACACTTTTTGTGCTTAGTGACCTTTCATAAGTGTATTATTTGTCTATTAGGTTTTGGTGGTATTATATTTCCCTTCTGTTCTCCTGGATATGCTTGTTCTTTTCTTCAAGCTTGAATATCTTTTCTAGCATTTCTAGAGGCCTAGTTTTGTAGACATGTAAGCCTTCAAGTTATCTTTGTGCTGGAAAATTTTTCTTTTACCCCGATCATGACTGATAGTTTTGCCGGGTATGTCACCCTGGGTTGTCATTTTTGTTCATTCAATACTTGAAGTACATCTCTCCAAGCTCTTGCTTTTACTGTTTCCATTGAGAAGTCATTTGTTATTTTAATAGGTTTACCTTTAAAAGTGACTTGTTTTTTTTTGCCCTTGAAGCTCTCAGCACATTTTCTTTGTCTTGTATGTGGAGGGTTTTCACTATTATTTACCATGGCAAGTTTCTATTTTGGTCATATCTGTTTGGGGTGCGAAATGCCTCTTGTATTTGGATGGGCCTCTTTCTTTAGATGAGGAAAGTTTTCCTTTATGATGATTTGAAAAATTTCCTCAGGTATGGTATTTTGGGATTCTGTTCTGGTATTCCATAAATGCACATGTTAGGCTTCTTCAAGGTGTCCCATAACTCATAAATATTCCTCTCAAGTATCTTTTTGGTTTTAACAACCTCTTCCATTGAGTTGGTTAGTTCTTCCACTTTGTCTTCAAGATCTGACATTCTATTTTCTGCTTCCTTAGTTCTGCTAATAAGATTCTCTGTTGAGTTCTGGGTTGAAGATAACTTGTCTTTTAGTTCAATTTTAAACTCTGCTTGAGATTATTTAACTGCTCTATGCCTATTTTTGTTTCTTCAACTGTTTTTCTCATCTCCAAGTGCCTATTGTGTTCCTGTTCATAGTGGTTGATGTGGTTATTTAATTCCTCCTGAATTTCCTCTTTCATAATACTGATCATGGTAAAGATCAGACTTTGAAAATCATTTTCTTGTTTATGGCTTCCTTGGCAATTTTCTGTGAGTTTGTTCTGGTTGGAATCTATCATTATGGGGTTAATTCTTTCAGTAGGAGATTTGTTGTCTTGATTTTTGTTTCTCATGGATTTGAGCTATGACCTGGGCATTGTTGTTTTATCTCTTAAGACTTTCTTTCAGTTTGTGTGGTTTTGACTGAACTGAATTATATGGTATTACTACTCTTGAGCAGTTATTGCTAGTGTGTGTCTTGGAGTTGGGTATGCTTGTCTGGTATTGGTGTTATTTCCTAGACGAGGCTATTAGACTGTTAGTACATCAATTAAGTCAGGTTTAGTACACAGGGAGTGAAGATTAATATGGTAGTGCACTTTTTCGGTTTACTACCTTGGTGATATGTAAAGATGATTGGTATAGTCTGTGACGTTGTATGAGTTTTGGGGTGACTACATGGAAAAGTTAAGCTACAGTGACTAATAATTGAGCTTTGCTTGAGTTTTCTTTGGACTCTGTTGAATGCTGAGGTACAGGGAGTCCGCCCTGGTCTGGGTCTTAGGCAAAAAAGTGCCGTGTGTGTGTGTGTGTGTGTGTGTGTGTGTGTGTGTAGTTTGTCTCACAGATAACCTGGGACTTGGGGCGTGGCCTAGGGGTCTTCCCCAGAGCCAGAACAGACTTTCTGCTACTCTGGCTGGCTGGTAGGATGGGCAGGTAACCTGGGGCCTAGGGCATGGTCTATGGATCTTATCTGAGGAGCAGCGGCCCTGGTCAGGGTCTGGGGCAAAAAGAGCCATGGGTCTAATTGTGGAGCAGATCACCTGAGATCTGGAGCATGGCCTAGGGTCCTTTCCCAATGCTGGAGCATATTGGCTGCAGGCTGGCTGAGGAGCAAAAAAGTCCCTATAGTTTTAACTGCTATGAAATCCACACTTCTAGATTCCAAGAGTGTGGGTTCATCTTTTTTTGTGTGATTCAGTGTGTTGAACATAATATCTATGTTTTCATAAATTAAAACAATTTCAAATTTGTTGAATAGTATTCTAAAACTATGTTTATTTCGTCTTCAGTTAATGGCCACTTGGTCAATCCATATTTTGACAACTAATAATAATGTCCTAGTAGTATAAAAAAAACTTCTAACAACTAAAATACTTCTGAGGTTTTTCATTAAAACATGGAAAGGTCAGTGTGCAGTGTGATGACATAAAGTTACCACTGGAGGTTAATGTAGTGATGATATTGTAACTATCATAGCTGAATACAATTCTCATGTTCTCTTCACAGCATTTTCTTCCTAAGGGCTAGAGAGTTGTTTCTCTGTTTGAAAATAATTACTGACACAACAGTAGAAATAAAAAGATGGTGTGTTTTTACAATGGAAAAATACCATCTCATTTAAAAAAATGGAAAATGCCATATCATGTCTAGATATAATATCAGCAGAAGATTAAATTTATAAAGATTTGCATATTAATGTAACGAATACAATACGGAACATAATATAATGTAAAATATAGTCATATACAAGTTATAAGTTAAAATCTTTAATGCCTGCAATCACATGTATGCATTCTTAGTCATGAAGTAGATTGTTTAAAATATGTTATATACATATATTGTTTTACTTTCATGATGATTCACAACATATGTACCTCCAAAAATTACATAGATTTTAACTTAAGACAAATGAATGAAAGTATAGGACCCATAAAAATATACTCATATTATTTATCTTGGCTTAAAAATACCACATGTATAGGGAATTTTAGAATAGCATTTGATTTTAAATGATAAAACTGAGAGAAGGAACTTTTGAAGACATAGAGTTTCATCTCTTTGCAGCAAACTCAATTACAAGGAGCACTTCTTTTTAATAAAAATTATGAAAATTATAGTACATGCCAATTCATTTTGTCAATGAGTGATGTAATTGAGCTCCAGTATGATTATTTTTCATTTCATCAGATTGAAATAATTTCTACTGTATGATAATTCAGAATGGACTAAACTAAATGTCATCTTGACTTTATTAAAATTGGGTTCATTCTTTTAGTAAATTTATAGAAGAGAACTAATTTTAAAGCAACTTTCTGAGTTTGGAACTGTCAATTAAAAAGAAATATACTTTAAAGCTACATTAAAAAATCTAACTGGGTTGGGAGTTTAGCTCAGTTGGTAGCATGTTTGTGGAGCATGTATAAAGATTTGGATTCTATCCCACCGTCTCATGAAACCTGTAAACTCTAACTTCAAGTAATGGCAAGAGTATCCAAAATTTCAAGATCATTTTTGGCTATAAAGTGACTCCAAGGCCGGCCTGCCTCAAGAAAAATTTAATTTATATTCCTTCTTATAAATTCAGTTAAGTAGTTCCCCAGTGTTTATATAGTATTGGTTTAGGCATAAGAAAGCAAGATAAAGGGAGGTATTGTGGAATCAGTACTGAGAATTTAGCTGGTTTTCATTTTGTATTGGCAATGTCAACAAATTAATTTTTACATCTTGTAGTGAGTACAACATAACAAAACTAATTATTAAGCAAATTAAATAATTTAGATTTCATCAATTAAAATAATCATTGTAATTATTCTAAAATGATCAGAATATGATAAAAACATCAGGGATAGCATTTATTTCCTCAGCATAGATATTAGCATGGGTTCCACTTTTGCATTGACAGGCATGGTCGACGCTTTTACACATTTTCTGGACTTTCCCAGTTCCACATTTTTTGGACATTCCCAGTTCTTGGTATTGAAGATGCTTTCATTCAACATAAATGTTAATGTAATTATCTCAAAGGGTTATAGACAAATGCCAACTTTTTGTATGACTCTTCCACTAGTCTGTAGAAGAATTTTCCTTATGACTAAATGATCAAATAGAACACATTAAAAAATGAACAACTGTAAATGTATAATGGGACAGAAAAAGGTCAGAATAGAGGAATTAAGAGGAAACTCTAAGTTCATGGAAGACTTGTTTGAGTATTATAATAATGTTGTCCTCTAATTTTTAATTTAATAATCCTAAATTCCTAGTTTCAATAGCTCAATTCAAGCCCAACAGGGATTAATAGATTCCCTTAGGAAATGTCTTCAGGCCTGGGAATTTCCATTAAAACAGATTTTTAGTCATTAGGTGATATTATTCAAACTCCTTAAATCATTCTCTTTATTCATGATTTAATAAGAATCATTGATTACATGTTTTTGATCTTATTTAATAGTACTCTGAAATGGATTTTATTTGCCCAAATTTAAAACAAGATATTGGGTGATTAAAATTCTAGTAGTGTTTCTCAACAGTAATATTAATTGAGATCCATTATTGAGTGCTTTCTGGCAAAGCATGTAAAATGGTACTCATTTATACATAATATTCACTTGTGTATTCTTGCTGCAACTCTGAGATTTCAACTGAATGATTAAAGTCCAGGTATATTTTAATCTTAATTTCTGTGTCTAGTAACTACACAAACTGTCAATAAATACTAATTATTTCTCACAACAATAAGAAAGTAGCTCAGTATTCATAGAGCTATAGAATATTTCTCCACAAGTTCCAGAATACATATTTCATATTTATTAAGTGTGGTTTATAGGAATAGAATTCCTAGAAATTCAATTAACTGTTGAATACATTTCTAATAAAACTAGTTCTAAAATAATCTCATACATATTTATTTACATTGAGAATTAGAATGGGATGTGTCCCCCAACATGGAATGACATAACCACACTAGGGTACGATGAATATAAACATTTGAAGCAGATTGATTTTTAATATTCATTTAATTACTTAACACCTTATCATTATAGGAAAGACAGCCATCTACTTTGTCTTTATTTTCCTTATTTATACCATGAAAATAATAGAAACATCAAATATTTGAGGATTAAGTGGGTTATCATGTATAAAGCACTTAGAATAGAACTCAATCAATGCAGGTTATATAATGTTCAGTTTTTATTCTGCTTTCCCCTATGTTTACCTTTAGAAAATTGAGAGGAAAATATATCTATGTTTCTGGCCATAAAAGGTCGGTTTTTAGGCAAATTGCTAATTCAAAGTTTATTTTTGAAGAATTTCTGCTTGTAACTATTTTTGAAGTAAATGACATCAGACATGCACAGTAGATAGTTATATAGCACAGCAAAATAAATGAAGCAACTCCTTTCTATCAATGAACAACACATAATGGATGACTCTGATCCCTGAGAATTCAGAAAGAGAGCACTTAATTACTAATTCTCACCCAAAGGCAATTTTGTGGACCATAGAAAGAGCTATAAGCCATATACTACACAAGGCTTACACTAAAGAGATGACACAGATCCCATGTTAAGACAGCTCAAGTGTCTGGAATCTGTGGAGAACTGTGTAGAACATTAAAAGACTTGTGAAGGAAATCCCACCTTCAGTTTGCAAGATGAGGGCAGGTTCCCTTAAGTTCGCAGTTGGTCCATGCAAAGTGAGACTACATGGGCTTGCCAGAACAGCAAAGACTTTATTATATTTTTTTTAGCTTTTAAAATTACTTATATTTTCTCCCACTATTCTGTGACAATTTGATTTATTTTTTAACAAATTTATTAAATTTACATTTTTATATACATGCTCCTTACCTTCCTTGTTCCACACTCCCTTCCTCCCTCCTTCACTGCACACCCATCCCATCGCATCACACTCTCCTCCCATCTCTACGAAAGTCTAGTCTACTCCCCCTTATTCTCCTGTCCATTGGTTATATGGATCCTGGGATTCCCTCTATATCATCTGTTCTCATGGGGGTTCAGGTCTTTGTGGCAGACAAAGAGGCCCTTCTTTGGGTGGCCTAGTGATATGAGTTCTCCCTACCGCTGTCTGACATCTTCCACCTAAGGATCCTACTGCATGAAACTATTTCTCCTGAGATCTGTGCCAGTCCATGGGAGCATGTGGACATGTTCACCACTGTACAGATCTGATGAGTTCAACTCCCATTGCCATGAGTTTCAGGCTGTGTCTGCCCTATCTTGAGTGGAGTAACCTGTCCAGCTACTGAACTCTCCATCTTTAGGTTCTTAATGTCCCCTCTTTGGCAAAGTTCCCTAAGCCTCCAAATAGGGAGAGATTTGGCTGGCCTGGTTCCAAGTAAACATTGTAGAGTTGCCAGTGTTCTGTATTCAGGTTGTTTGTTTTTCATTTTGCCCTTCTTGCACTGCATAAGGCTTCATCCTATCTGGGTGTTGAGCTCCTCTTCTATCCAACAATATAGAAACTGTTAAAGAGAGGCCATTATATAAAAGAGGGCTTGAAGGAGAGAGAGGTTCAAAAGCAGGGTATAGTAGTGGATAGAGTCAAACTCCAGGACATCATCCAGCTGTCTACTAATCACAAACCCTTCACCACCCACTACAGGGAACACAAGTCTACTGCTTGAAACCACTCCAAGTACCAGAGAACAGGAAGAAGACTGACTGTGGATTGGATCCTATATCTCACTAGTTACAGGTCTTTCGTAACAGTGGCCTTATTTCTCAGTTTAACTTTGTTCCATTGCCTCCATTCTCTGGGTCTTCTTTGCCCTACTTTCCTATTTTGAATCTGTTGTGGTTGCAAAGGGTAAAAATAGGATTTTACTTTGAGTATGTCATTATGATGGCTGGGATTAGGTTCTATTTTTAAGGGAGAATATGAGACATCTGGTTTTCTGTGCTTGATGTACTTCACTCAGTATGATTACTTCCAGTTCCATGCATTTAGCAGGAAATTTCATTAATTCATTTTTATGGCGGTGTATTGTATATACATTCTATTGTATATATGTGCTATTTTAATTATCCATTTGTCAACTATGGGACATCTAGGTTGTCCATGACTTTGCTATTGTGAATAGTACTGCAATGGATTATGTAAATGTGTCTGTAGTACAATGGAGAATTCTGGGGGAATATTCCCCCTAGTGGTATAACAGGGTCATATGGATTTCAATTTTTAACTTTTTTAAGAACCACCATACTGATTGCTATAGTGGTACAAGTATATGTATGAGGCTTCCCTTCTCCCCATATCCTCTCCACCATGTGTTGGTGCATGTCTTTTGGATTATGCCATTCTGATTCGTGCAAGATGATATCTCTGGATAGTTTTGATTTGCATTTCTCCGATGGCTAGGGAGATGGAACATTTTTAAGGTATCTGTTGGACATTTCAGTTTCTTCCTGGGAAAAATTTCTTTAAGTTTCATGGCACACTTTCTATTTGGGCTGTTTATCTCTTTGGTGTTTAATTTTTTGAGTTCTTCGTACACTCTAGATATTAGTCCTCTACCAAATGTGTGATTGGTGAATATTTTCTCCCATTCTGTGGGTTGTCTATTGCTCAGTTGACAATATCTTTAGCAGAACAAACACTCTTTAATTTCATGAGATCCCACTTATTGAGAGTTGATTCTCTTTCCTGAGCTTTTGGGGTCCTGTTCAGAAAGTATTGGCCTAGGAAAATCATTTCAAGTGAATACTTAGGAATTACCTCTTCCTTCTAGGAATTTTATAGTCTGTGCTCTAATGTTAAGGTCTTTGATCCATTTGGAGTTGATCTTTGTCCATGATGACAAGTAAGAGTTCAATTTCAATCTTCTGCAGGTGGATATCTAGTTTTGCTAGCACCATTTGTTCTTTTTCCATTGGGTTTTCTGAGCCCCTATGTTGAAAATCAGATGACTGTATGTAAAGGAGTTTATTTCTGGGTCTTCAGCCCTTATCCATTGATCTCTGGGTCTTTTTGGAGCCAGTACCAGGCTGTCTTTATTACCAAGGGTTTATAGTATAGATTAAGGTCTGGCATGGTGATTCCTCCAGCATAATTTTTATTACTCAGGATTACTTTACCAATTCTGGGCCTTTGGTGCCTCCACATGAATTTTGAGATTGCTTTGTAAATGTCTATGAAGAACTGTCTTGGAATGTTGATTGGTATAGCATTGAATCTGTATATTGCTTTTGGTAGGATGGCCATTTTATGATGTTAATTTTACTGATCAGGAAGTTTTTTCACCTTCTGGTATCTTCTGAAATTTATTTCTTTAGGATTTTGAAGTTTTTATTGCACAGGTCTCTCACTTCCTTGATTAGATTTATACCAACATATTTCATTTTTTTAGGGGCTATGGTAAATTGAATTGTTTCTCTTAAGACTTTCTCACTTTTTAAATCCATGGTGTATAAGAAAGTCACTGATTTTTTGTTGTATTTTTATTATTACATTTTTGACTAGTTATACAAGCTCAATATGTACCCCCTTTTTTTCTCTTCAGCCTTCCTTCCCATGTTGTCCCCCCCTTCCCACTCTCTCCCCCGACTCCCTCACACCTTTTTTCCTTTCTTCCTCCTCTCTTGGTGCTTGCTGCCTCCTGCTTATCCTGCAGAACATCAGTTTATGTGGGCACTGAATTTCCCTATGAATTGTCTACACTACTGAGGGTTCAGGACTTAGTGACGTAGTTTGGAGTCCTTTCTTGGGCTGCCTGCTAGTATGAGAACTCCATTATGTCTACTTAACCCCTTGCTTCTAAGGGTCCTACTGTGTGAAGCCTTCTCCTTTGTGATCAGTGCTATACTTGACTTTGTACCCTGCCATTCTGCTGAACTTGATGTATTAGTTCCAGGAGTTTCCTGGTCTCTCAGATTTTGGGGTCTCTCAGATAAAGGATCATGTCACCTACAAATAGGGATAACATGACTTCTTTTATTTTGTAGCCTTTTTACTTCCTTCTCTTGTCTAATATCTCTAGCTAAGACTTCCAGTAAAATATTGAATAAAAGTGATGAGAGTGTCATAGTTAAGCACAGGTTTCAACTTGACTGTTGAGGGTTTGAGCTCTGGGCACATTTGTAGAGAATTAGTGGTTGACTTAAGCCCAGAACAAACCTGCAAAAAATTGTCTAGCTGATGGGGAAGGTCCAACCCTTGGTAGGTGGGACTAGGTCCTGGAGTAATATACCAAAAGCTGATTGAGAAAGTTGGCATCCTTGTGTATACTTGGCCAGATGTGCTAGTCTGGCAAGTAAGGATCATCCCTCTCTCAGCCATTACTTTTCTGATGTGGCCAGTTCCCTGGGCCTGGCGTTCCCTGGATGCATGCTCTCCCGTCAAGTTGTAACCAGTAATCGTAAGAGAATAAATCCCTTATTCCTATAAGCCATTTGATGGTTATTTATCAGCAACCATGCAGACAATCTACAACAGGGAAATTTGTAATTACTTCTTTAATATCATCACATTACAGAACTGTTTAAATGATTCAATTTATCATGATTTAATTTTGTTAAGTTGTGCATATTAAGACATTCATCCATTTCTTTCTGATTGTCAAACTTGGCAGAGTATAAATTTTTGAATTGTGATCTTATGATTCTCTGAATTTCCTTGGTGTCAGTTGTAATGACTCCATTCTCATCAATAATTTTATTAATTTGAGTTTCTCACTTTTGGCTTTGGTTAATTTTGCTGAGAGTTTGTCAAGTTCTTGATTTTTTCAAAGAACCAGGTCTTTGATTGATTCTTTGTATCATTTTCCTTATCTCATTTTGGGTATATCTTTG
Source organism: Typhlomys cinereus (assembly GCA_023101885.1). NCBI lineage: Eukaryota > Metazoa > Chordata > Mammalia > Rodentia > Platacanthomyidae > Typhlomys > Typhlomys cinereus. The sequence goes on from JALPQD010000180.1 coordinate 2,201,737, forward strand.
CTGATTTTAATAATTTCTGCTTATCTAATCTGCGAAAGCCTGTTGGTGTCCCAGAGCCTAGAAGAGTGTCCAAAGAAAATCGCAGAACTCTGTGCCACGCACAAGCCCCGTCCCAAAAGGAACTCTGATCTGTTAAAGTCTGCTGAATACCTAGAGCCTAGGGGTGCAGCCAAGGAGCAGTCTGAACTTACTACTCATGTCCACAAGAGAGAAAATCCACCCCACCAAAGCTTGCTGGAGTCTAAGGGAGCGGCCAAGGATGAGCCCAGAGCCCTGTACCCCATGCATGCCCGAGCCCAAAAATTAGCACAAAGACTTTAAATTAGGTATTATAAGTAGACAAAGTTAAAGGAAAATGTGTGAACAAGTGATGGGTATCATCAGAGAAATGAAAACATAAATTAGTAGTAGAAAGCTAGAATTTTAAAAGTATGATAGGTTGAAAGATTCATTGGAAAAGTTTAAAAGTTGATTGGCAGGCTCTAGAGATGACTCAAGGGTTAAGCCTCTGCCTTACAAATAGAAGAACCTGAGTTCAGATCTCAGATCCCATGTAAAATTCCAAGCAGAAATGGTGTAGGTCTATACTTTAAACCCTGGAAGGTAGAACCTCAGAAAATCCAGAGCAATGTAAAAAGGAGGTAGAGCAATACAGGGTGATTCCTGAAATCACACTTGAGTCATACCACACAGACAGACAGACAGACAGACAGACAGACAGACAGACACACATACACACACACACACAGTTTGATAATCACAGAAGGTTCAGCAAACATTATGACAAAAATTTTTAAAATACCTATAAACAGACTTGCTCAGTTATTACAATAACTATGCCTATAACATCAGCATTCCAGAGGCAGGGACACCAGTTTGAGATCAGCCTGGATTAGAACTAGGCCAGCCTGATTTACAGAATGAGATGCTGCCCAAATAAAGCTCAGGCAAGAAAGAACTCATGTGCTCCCCCAATAACATTCTTAGGGAATATTGATGGTAATGTTTGCTTCAGTGGAGTTGTCACTTGTGTATTGCTTATCCTACAAGAAGTGCCCAGGCATATGCTAATATGGAAAACCCTTATTAAACTCAATAAACCACACACACAATTTTTCAGGCATAAGAGCAGGAGAGAAATTTGTTGAGTAAAATTTCTCAATAAGAGAAGGAGGGGGGATGATGTAGAGTCATATGAGGCGAAAAACATACATCTATGAAACTGTCTATGAATAAAATTAAAAAATAAAATAAAAAAGAATAAAAATAAAGTTAGAATATATCCAACTTAAAAGCAGAACAAAAGTAAATTAAATTTAAATTTAAAAATTTAAAACTAAAAAGAATTTTATGGGCCTGTAGTGCAAAAATAAATGCTATGAAGTGGATAATTAGAGTTTCCAGAGGTAAAGAATGGTATTAGATCAGAACAATATTCAAAATTACAAAGTTGAAATTTGATTGAAAGCATGAGCTTAAAAAAATCCAGCAAGTCTCATAACTGCAAGTAAGGTAAATGTAAAGAAAATAAATATGGCAGGCATGTCCTAGCCAAACTGAAAATCATAAATAAGAGAGGAAAAAAACAAAGACAAACCAAGGATTTCATTGTATAGGAGTTCATGCATATGTCTGATCTTTGGGTCACATATATTTAGGGTTGTGGACAACACATGATTTCTTCTTTGGACTTTCTTTGCCATTTCTTTCAAGCACATTTGAAAAAAACACCCTTTAATAAATGCATGACCACTACTACTAAGAAGATGCCAGGTAGAAAATTCCAGATGAGTAGCGGGCATAAATATCTAATAACTCGAGTCTTATTATAAGAGCACATTCAAGGGTAGATGTAATACTTATACCCAAAAGTGGGATCGCAGTTTAACAGCTTTTTGTCTCTGGCCAGGGGGTGACATACAGTGCCCATCACGATGAAGTGAAGGGCATTACAGGAGCAACAAAACTGCAAAAGAAAATCAATAAACCACTATCCAGAACTTCAGAGACTCTATATCAACCACCTAGAACTAGGCCAGACTAATCTCTCCCCATCCTGAAGCTCAGGGACATTTGCGGAAGACGGGGCGGTAAGAGTGTAAGAGCAAAAGGATGGGAGGAGCAATGATTTGCAAGATACTCCACACAAGTTAGGGCCGAAGCAATCATAATTGGACATTGCATGCCCGGCCCAATGTCCAACACACTATTGACCTCACAAAGTCTAGCATCTGCTAAAGGCACCAAGATCCTTGGAGGCAAGGGATTGACAGCCACAGTAGTGTTCCTACGCTTAAGGGGAACACGGGAAAGGGTTCAGGGAAAGGCCACACTGGGTCCTTGTACGTCATCGGAGAGGAGGGCCCAGAGGAGAGTCAGGCAAGCACAAGAAAGGACTCTGGGAATTGGGGCGGGAGGCACTGGGGGATGGGGAGGTAGGGGTGAGGGGAGGGGGAGCAGGGGATTCGGGGGGAGGAAGAGGGAGGGAGGGAGGGAACTGGTGTACCTATTAAGTTTGTATGAGCTGAAATAATAATAAAAATGTATTAAAAATAAAAAAATAAAAATCTAATAACTCTAAGCAATGTTTATCGTCTTGGACACTAGCATGGAGGTGGTATTGTAAGACTCCTAATATGATTCTAAATTAACTCCAAAAGTAATAGACACTTTATTCTTACAGAAATAAAAAAAATCACTTTTAAGATGTAGTGGATACCAAAAGTTTATAGAAGAACTCTAGTTCAATTTCTCTTTGCCACAGTTTTTGACTATTAACTTTTATCACAAATTAATAATTCTAACTAAAATCACAGAATTAATGCATTTCTACATAAAGAGATAATACACACATATGCATCCAACATTGCTACTTCTTGTGTACCCCTCATTTTTAAAAGGCTCTTTAAAATAGAGAAATCATTCTTAGCTCACAAAACATCTGAAAACGAATACATCGGCCACAGCTTGCCAACCCTTGAACTAGAGAGGAATTTCAGTAAGACTGATCATCAACTTCTAATGAGAAATAATGGATGTCAAAAGATAGATTGATGCCTTTCATGGACTGAAACAAACAAGAGTGTCTATGTAGAATTAAATAGTCAACAAAATATCCTTCAGAAATGAAAATAGAAAAAACTTTATATTTGGTACTACTATTATCTCCTTTCTGGCACCAGCTGATTAAACATGACATTCTTCTTCTATGTATTATAGACATCTCACTTACACACAAGTGTACTCATTATCAGGTTCCTATCATGACACACTTCATCAGGGTTTACTCCCTTTGGCACGATACCCTTGAGTCCCTTTAAATTTAAAATTACCTAACATCCATTCTTCTCAGAAATTTGCTTTTCTTTTTCCTGATTTTGTTTGAAAGTTTTATAGGAATTTTGATAGCTACTGTAAATTTAATACAAGCTAACATCTTAAGAAAAATTTTAAAATGTGTCATTTTTTTCTATATTATGACAATTGAAGGAATCCTCTTCTCCATACTAGAATTGTGATAACAATACAACAAAATTGTGTGTCTATAGTGGTGATTAAAGTATTTCAAAGCATGTAAAGAAATTTCTTATCTTCACAGTGAAACATGTCTTCTAATAATGACCATAAGACTAAATTACAGTGGTCAAATTTTCTAATCAGGTAGTTAAAAGCATAATGAAGCATACTCTACACATGACAAATTTGACTTTTGAAGCAAACTTACTGCATAAATGCATAATGATCAGATATTACCTAAAGATGTTTATCAAGTATGATGTTCTTGCAATCGCTATTTAAATTGTATTTGATAAGGTAGTTTATTTTGAAACTTCAAAGCACTGATTTTTATTTTACATGTAATATTTTTCTTTGTCAGCAGCACTGTAACTTTTACTTTTTAGCTATGGATTTTTTTCTGAAATCTATAAAAAAAAGAAAAAATTGCTCAAAAAATTACATCTCCTTAAATTAATTCCGGTGCTTTACATGACTTTCTGATTTTCTACAAGCAATAGATATCACCAATACTTACAAAAATCACTAAATTTATTGAATGTATGTATTTAAATGTACAAAACACTGCTTTCTAGTAACTATTAAATTGTTGTTTGATTTACATCTAGTCTCTAAATACTCCAACCAGGGCTTACATATATTTTATTTGACCCAGATAATTGAATACATGTTGTATGTGCAAAAATCCCCATTTTATGGGTTGAATATTAAAATGGGAAGATGTAATTTTATCATTTATCTTATTTTTAATCATTCTATTATTCTTCCCTCCTCTCCTCTCCTGTCTCTTTTCTACTCTTTAAAATTTTTCCTTTTGCATATTCTTTTCTTCTGAAAATTTGAAAGTAAATTTGAGACATCATCTCTATTTCAATATTTCTAAGACCTAGCTCATTCTTCTACATAGACACAGTAATATAATAACCCATGTATATTAACATTCATGCAATTTTAAAATGTACGATCTATAGTCAAATTCTCACTTTTTCTACCATAGCATTTTTGGATTAACAGAAAATCCAGCAACAGCTGTGAATGCAGGTTTCTTTAATATAGAGTCATCTTTTTGACTTTGTATTTCATGATATTGACTTTATGAAGGTCAATTGAAAAATATCCCATAGTCTGAGAATATACGTTATTTCCCCATGAATGGATTCATTTCAATATTTACAGCAAGAATGCTATGTAGATGGCATTGTTTATTCCCTATTGTATTACATAAGGAACCTCATAAGGTCAGTTTGTTCTTGTTCAAAAGATAGGCACCAAAGCCTTTGATTGTGGAGGTAAACTTTCTGTTTTGTAATTAAGAAGTTGCAGGTAGGATTATATTTTATTTTCCTCTAAATATCCTAGTCAAAGCAACATTTTACCCATTTGTTTTGCTATCTAGTGACAGATAACTCTGGCTAGGAATTATAAAATTTGTTCCCTTTAAAACTTTCATTTGCTAGTGCAAAACTTCCTGAAAGGGTTATAATTGGTTTACTTCTTTGTATGACACTCACTTTACAAAGGATGTTAGAATGCATTGTTATCATTTTGTTTTGATTGTTCCAAATTTGGCTACTGGATGCATTTTCATACAAGTTTCTTTATCATTTTGATGTATACAATACTCATTCATCACTTTCTTGATTATTTAGTACAAGAAGACATCCTTGGGTTATCTTTTATTCTGTTACAGATTTGGCATCAGCCCTCTCAAAACAATTTTGTCTCTTTTAAGAGATAGCAAAATTCAGTCAATAAGTAGCATCATTTCTATTGCAGTATTATTGTTCTAAAGTCTTTTAATTACATAAATATGTGCTTGCTTAAATCATAAATTTATCTTGACAATGCTTTTTTATATGTCAACTCCATCTTTGTTTCCACATAGCACCTATGTTACAAAACACCTAGTTTATAAAATAATCAACAAATGTACTCACACAATGTGTATAAAATTTTATAGTTAATAATAAACATTTATCTTCAAATCAATATGACTGAACATTGTAGCCCATTTGAAAAAACAGTATGTTTTCCAATCCTTTTTATATTCAGAATATATATAACAAACTAAGTGTCATAGTTAGATACAGCTGTCAACTTGATGGTTGAGTGTTGAAGTTCTGGGTACATTTGTAGATAATTAGTAGTTGAGTTAACCCCAAAGCGAACCTGCAGAGGATTGTCTAATTTATGGGAAAGGCCCAATCCAAAGTAGGTGAGACTAGGCCTTGGACAGGTGAATAAAATAAAGAGAGCTTATTGAAAAAGTGGGCATCCTTCTGTGTATTTGGCCAGACATGCTGGTTTGGCAAGTAAGAATCGTCCTCTCTCTCTTAGCCATTATGTGGAGATAGTGTGCCAGTTCCCTCAGCCCTTGGTGTTGGTGTGGGCTCTCCTGCCAAGCTGACAAGGAAATATAACCAGGAATCATAAGAGAAAATTAAACACTTTGTTTCCTGAAACTGTTTTGTTGTGAATTTATCAGCAACCATGCAGGCTAACTGCAACATTAAGAATGCATGAAGTATATCCATCAATATTACTTCAAACATTATTCTTGTATACGTCTGTCATTAACTTCATATACAAGTAGAACTTCTTGTTTCTGCTTGTATTTGGTTTCATTGCTTTGGTTTTTCAATATATTTAATTTTGAAATTTTAATTTGAAATTTTTAATTCTGAAAGTATGGCTTAAAGCTGTGGTTCAGTGGTAGGACACTTGCCTAGTATTATGTATAGTCACTGATCCAAGATGCTTGCTGGAGCATGTATCATGTCAGGTATATATCTTCAGAGACAGACTAGTGAGCTGCACAAATGAAAAGATTTGAAACTAGAAGGGAGTTTGGCAGGGAAAATGAAGTGTTGTAAGGGGAAAAGGAAGGGTGATGAAATTTGGGAGCAAGGGGTAAAAATATTATAAAGTTACTATATTCATGTATTTAGAACATTTAGAAACATTTAGAACATTTAGCAAATAGAAAAGAATAATAAAAAAAAGGTTACAGGCTCAACTCAGTGCGTAGCCTGCAAGTAAACTTGGCAACTGGAGTTTGGCCTTCAGAACACACATGGTGGAATGGTGGAAGGAAAGAAACAACTATTAAAAGTTCTCTAATCCCCACACATGAACAAATGTACCATGGCATGTGTTCTCTCTCTTTCTCTCTCTTTCTCTCTCTCTCTCTCTCCAACAAAATAAAGTATAAACTATGCACATCATTCAAAAATGAAAATTACATAGAGGAGATTTATTCAACGAGCATCAATTTTCTGTCTTTCACTTGCTCTGCTTTACCGCTTATCCACAGCCACAAGCACCTATCCTCAGGAAATAGCTGTTTTTGGTTTTCTTGGTTTATGTTTCAAAAATAAGAGCAATATGGACATATGATATGAAACTTAGTTGTCAATCAGATTGTTTTAAATGCTTGCAAAACAGTTTGTGGCATAACAAATTACATATTTTTGTATATAACTTACACAGTAGCAGGTACCAAATGGTTGACAGCTGTATGCAGTCTCAAAACTTATATGATTTCTTCACAGGAAGAACCAAGATGTGTATGAATGTCTTATTTTTTGTTACTTTCCAGTTTGATTGAAATATAAACAAGTCATGAAAATAACCTCTTAAAATAATTTAAAAATTTGAAAGCGACTTTTATTTCTACTCAGAAATCCTTATTAATCTTAAAATATCTGCTAATTTTCTGAATTGTAATACCGGAACAAAGGACTAATGTTTTGTTCTCTTTTTGTCTTCCACAGTTCCTTGACAACAGTGGCACTTTGAGAAGTGAAGGGGGATTTCTGGGAGCACCAGTGGAGGGACCTCAAAGGGTCTGCCTTGTGGCTCCTACACGAGCTCTTAATATGTCACCTGCACAAGCAATGGCAATGAATCCTGTACGTGGCCGCTCTGTGAGTCCTGTAAGAGGACAGGCTGAGAGAGATGGTAGGGAACGTGCTGTGAGTCTTACAAGAGGATATAGTGAAAGGCAATCAAGGCGCCACAGCCTGAGTCCTACACAGGGACTTGCTCTGGTGCCAGTAAGATCTCCCATGGGGTACGACGAAGAAGAATACCTTCTGGGAACTGCAGTGGGTCTTACTGTGAAACCAGCAGAAGTATATGCTGAGGAAGCATCTGGATCTGCAAAAGAATCTAACCAGTAAGTTGCTGCCATGCACCTTTTCACATAACATGTCCAGTACAGTTGATGTGGCTAAGCATGTGGCTGAATACATTACATAAGGATTATTTTAAACAAAGTGTTAAGGAAAGGGTTTTAAATCTTTTGTTTTTCAGAAAACCTCCTCAGTAAAACAGAACATTAAAAAAACTGGTTTGGTTTTATATTTCTTTGATTCATAGATAAGCTCTGAAGTTCAAAGAAACACTATAATAAATATTTCTATAAATTGGAAAAAAAACATTTAAAAAGTAACATATCTATGTTCCAGAAAATAGACATTTCTGTATTTCCTCCTCAAAATAACAGATAATCTAAGTGACAATGTTAGACTATCCTCTAGTCCATTTTTCACTGAGAAATATTATATTCTTTCAAATTTTTCATTTGTTTTCTTCGCATAATATCCTGAAATAAAATTTTACTAAGCCATATTACAAAAGTGTTTTTTACTACTTTTCAATCAATATTTCATTCATCGTTGCCTTGCCTCATAAAGAAAATATTCAGCAACAAAGACATAAGGGGCCATAACACTTTTATTCACCACCATCCCAATGCATTGTTCTAAACTATAATTTAGCCCTATAAACACAATTGGAAATGATTCTTTTACTCAGGGTCTTTGAATATTAGCCCTTGTGAGTATCTCATACTGTACTAAAGAGTTACTCTTTGATATACAAAAAAGTAATCATGAACCTTCCTGAAATATCAACACTGGAAGCTGAAGAATTGAAAATATATTAGAGCTAAACCACTCATTCAACTCATAACCACTGATAAACCACTCATAACAGGAAAATCCTCCAATTTCCAGAAATCACTTTTGTCCATGTTACCATGAGAATAAAATTTAAATATCTTCTGCAATGTGAATATTTAATCTTCTAATATAAAACTAATTGGAGGGCATGCCAAGACTAATTTTTTAATTTATTTGTTTCAGAAATATTGATTTACCCTTTTCTTCAAAACTTCATGGTCATTAACTACAACCTGAGAACCCTTAGTTCAATAGTGGGTGTTGTCAATGAACTTTCATTGTGATGTCCTTGGCAAATAATCCAGAAATCTCAGTGACTTGGCAGAAAAAAACTATTTGTCCTTCACATTCTCATTCTTATTCACAACTCACCTGAAGTGATTTTGTTTATGCTGCAAGATCCTTTCTATTTTAAAAAAACATTTTGAAATGCAAGTGGCTATCTTTTTTCTTCTTCTTCTTGAATTCCAGAAAATTCTTAGTAATCAGTATTGTCTAATTACAGGCTCGTGGCCATTTCTAATTTCTTTTATATTTTTTCATTATATTCAATTAATGTTTTGCTTAACAGATTTTACTTGGATTGCATATTCAAATTCCGATTCACTGTAATTCATCTTAATTACATGTTAAAATACACAGGTTCCTAATAATTTCACTATTTTTTATATCAATTTTAATAAATATTTTTATGATTTGGAAATCAACACTCTTTCCAATGCTATATGAACAACAAAATATATTGATTTCCTGTATATTCATGTGCATATATATACATCTACATATGAATATACCTACATGTATAAATATGTTCCAACTTGTCAAGACACTGAAATTTCTATGTATATTTATTTTCTGATTTTGTTAGGAATGAGTTATGAAAAAGATTGTCTGTTACTCTTCTTTTTCTCACTATGAGAAAATAATCAGACCCAAGTAACTTGGAGGAGAGAGTGTATTTACATAGCTGACAGTTTCAGAGGAGCTATTGTGACAAGAATATGGCAGAAATCACATAGCAGAAAGCATGCCTGAAGGCAGAAAATGGAGGTTCAAGTCACTGTAGCAATCAGGAAGCAGAGAGAGGAAATAGGGCCAGGCTATCAAACCACAAGTCCCATCCTCTACTACCTGCCTCCCTCTAGCAATGCTCTTCATCATAAAGGTGCCACTCACTTCTCAAATACTGACACTAGGTAGGAATTCAAATGCATGAGCCTGTGAAGAGCACCTTGCATGCAAATCATGACAAAGTTATTTCCAGAATGTTTCAAGGTTTAGTTTTTTAAATATCTACCTAACATTTTTCTATTATTATCTGAACTTTTTGTAGGAATAAATAGTTAAATGTTTACAACTTTGAAAGTATGGGAGTATTCACTTTCTTTTTGTTTTGTTTTGTTTTGTTTTGTTTTTCACTCATATAAACTTGATAGGTACCCCATTCCTCTCCCTCCCTCCACCCCTCCCTGGATCCCATTGCTCCCTCCCCCCTTTTCTCGTGCCTTTCCCCCCCCTCCCTTTCTCCCATTGTCCCCCCATCACTGGAGCATCCTATAGTGTGCATGTCAAACTTCCCTCTGTGGCCTCCTCTCTGATGAGTTATAAGGACTTAGTAGCATTACCTAGAGCTCTTTTTTGTGTTCCCCTTTAAGGGGGTATTCACTTTCAAGCTTGCTTTTTTAGTTTCTTTCTGGACTTTAATGTTTTTATTCACTTTTTATAAATATACAACATATTTTAATCAGACCCACATTCCATACCTACCCTAGCTCCTGTCACTTAAAATATTTCTCTCTCTCTCAAATTCATTTCCTCTTTTCCACTTTTTAAAAACTTTTTGAGCTTTATTTATTTACTTACTTATTTATTATGTGTGTATGTGTGTGTGCACGCGTGTGTGTGTGTCTGTGTGTGTGTGTGTGTGTGTGTGTGTGTGTGTATCAGAGGGCACCATGTCCTTGTAGAGGACTAAGGTTGACTTCCAGAACCATCCTGGATTGCTTCTACCTCCTTTTTGCTTTGCTCTGGGATTTCCCAGGTTCTGCCCATCAGGGAAAGAAGTGCAAGCTGCAGCAGTTTCCACCTGGTATTTTTTAACAGGACATAGTATTTGAACTCAGGACCTTCTGCCTTTGAGGCAGAGTTTCAATACCTGAGCCATCTCTCCAGCCCTCTTTTTCACTTTTTAACTTTATTTTTTAATACATTTTTATTATTTCTGCTCATACAAACTTAATAGGTAGATCAGTTCCCTCCCTCCCTCCTCCTCCCCCCGAACCCCCTGCTCCCCCTTCCCTCCCTCCCCATCCCCCAGTACCTCCCCCCCAAATTCCAGAGAGTCCTTTATTGTGTATGCCTAATTCTCCTCTGGGTCCTCCTCTCCGATGACGTACAAGGAACCAGTGGCATTTCCCTGAACCCTTTCCTGTGTTCCCCTTAAGCATAGGAACACTATAGTGACTGTCAATCCCTTGCCTCCAAGGATCTTGGTGGCTTTAGCTTATGCTAGACTTTGTGAGGTCAATAGTGTGTTGGACATTGGGCCGGGCATGCAAAGTCCTATTATGATTGCTTCGGCCCTAACTAGTGTGGAGAATCTTGCAAATCATTGCTCCTCCCATCCTTGTGCTCTTACAATCTTACCGCCCCTCTTCCGCAAATGTCCCTGAGCTTCAGGATGGGGAGACATTAGGCTGGCCCAGTTCTATGTGGTTGATATAGAGTCTCTGAAGTTCTGGATTGTGGTTTGTTGATTTTCTTTTGCAGTTTTGCTGCTCCTGCAATGCCCTTCACTCCATCGTGATGGGCACTGTATGTCACCCCCTGGTCAGAGACAAAAAGCTGTTAAACTGGAGTCTTGTTATAATAGCACATTCATCACTTTTTAACTTTAAGTAAAATTTTAAAACCTGCATTTTTCTTTCCCTTAGGTCAACTTCTGACAGAAATGAAAATGGAATCCCAATTTTAACGGTAAATTTTTCTACAAATATTTTCTGTACTGTCTGCAATTTATAGCTTTTAACTATCATTATAACAGTGAGATTATCCTTCCTTTTCAGTTCATATAAATCTATAAAAATATAAAATATAATCATGTATGTACACTAATAAAAGCTTGGAAATATACATGCTATCCAAAATATTGATGTTTTGGTCAAGAAAAGAAATAACATTATTTGTAGCTCATAATTCTACTTTTAAAATATTTTACATAATATTTTACTATGTACCTATACTACTTTTATAATTTAAGAAGAAATAAAGCTAGCCTGTGAGATGAATATACTGAAACAATTTGAATAATGAAACAATTCTAAGTGTATCTCTCATGGCTCTAATGACATAGTGAATCAATTATACTTTCTCTTACTTTTCTAAGAAGAAAATGTATGCTACAAGTAAATGTGAAGTTCATAAAGCATGAATGGTTGAGGAATGATGGCTGAACTGTCTCTTGTAGCGGTTATTAGCATACAGGATACTGAAAGATGCCTACTATTTGCATGAACTCAAGAATGACTGAAATGTGTTCAAAGAAACAAAAGAAATTATAATTTCATCACAATTTCAATTTTTCCTTTTTTCTGTGGAGGATCTAAAATTTTGGTTATGTTTTCATAGGACAAAAGTGCTTAACTTCCTTCCTTCCTTCCTTCCTTCCTTCCTTCCTTCCTTCCTTCCTTCCTTCCTTCCTTCCTTCCTTCCTTCCTTCCTTCCTTCCTTCCTTTCTCTATCTACCTACCTACCTGTTCAGTATTTTACTTTATTTTGTTCTATTTTTGCAATATTGGATATTAAAACCAAAGTGCTATGCATGCTAAGCAAGAATACTACCGCTGTATATCTGCCTTAGCCAGTACAGAATTTCAAATTTGCTTTACCTAAACTAATCATATCTGCCAATTCACTACTTGTTCTCACTGAGCTAATTATGATAAAGGAAGCCAGATTAAGTGAGTTACATCAAATTTCCTTTAAAAACACCTGTTGTAAATTCTTCATTTCTAAGATGTTGAAATAAAAATAGTCTCAGTGCCCACAAGAATATAGGTAGTTTTAACATGGATTTAAGTCATTGGATAGCACCAAATCAGATTTACTAATTAGAAAACTCACAACTAGTATTAAATGTTAGGAAATGCCAACTAAGAGTTAATTATATTAGAATTTAAGAATCAGTCTCAATATTTTCCAATGAAGTTTTTTTACAGTCCAAATTAATCTGAATTTTAGAAGAGGCCATGTATTTTCAGGGACAGATGTATAAAAGAAAAGGAGCAAAATTTTTACCTGCTAAAGAGAAAATATAGAACATTAGGCATTCTAAAATGTTACATCCAGGAAGTTATACTGTCCACCAAATGCATACATTCATACTTTCTATTTTACTAGTATTAGAAGAAAAAATAAATACTAATCTTCAATCCATTCTGTGTTTCCTACAGTAAGACTGAACTCAAATTTTTTTCCTTTTATGTATTTAGCCTAATATTAATTACCATTTAGTCTCTATTAATGATAACCATTTTGTTCAGAGTAGGGATTAAATGTTTAGAAGAACAAATGTAGTTCTTGTTTTTATAGTAAGCCTTGAAGGCACTGAAATGTATTTTGACTTTTAAAATTACACAACTATATGTATGTGATTACCAACTTCAGTGATTTATTTAAATAAACATTACTCAATTCTATTAAAATTCGTAACACAATATTTTGACCTAGATGTGTGTATGTGTGTCTCAGAGATGACATACAGGAAAAAATGTGATAGAGTAAGTAATAGACCTGTGAGTACAGGAAGACAACAATTAATCTAGGTGGAGGAAATGGATAGAGACATAGATGGAGACGCAGCATATACACTGTAGCATGTTGCAACATTGCACACTGCAGATACTACAGAATAGTCAAAAGCACTGGAGTCTAGAACATTAAAAAATGGTCTGATTTAGTTAAACTCTTTAATATTTATTTTAAAGGGTATGTGAAACAATTTAAGTATTAAAGTAATCTCATAATTATAACTGTGTATTACAAATATAAAGCCACTTCTCTCTTTAGCCAAAAAGTCAGGAAAATTGCATACAAAGACAGAAAGGTACTAGACTAATTGATACACTCCTGCCAACCACATATAAAACTGAGACACAGCTTCTGTTTGAAGAGCAAAAGCCATTATAATAGACTTTTGCTAAACAGTGCTGAAGCATTCTAAACCCCAATTTCCTTCATGTTAGTAAAGACTGAGGGAACCATGATGTTAATCCCTGCCAGATGCTAATGATCTGCTCCTGTATCAGTGGAGACTACATGTGGAGTGTAGAAAATCACCCTAGCCAGCAATGATGAGGAACTCTCCCTTCCTCCATTACTTAGGTAAGTTCAGAGTAGTTCTACTAAAATGTCAGAAATTTTGACCATTTCATGTAGCTAGGTTACTTCTGCCTATGGTTTCAATGAAAACAAGGGAGCAGTAAAAAACCATTACTGAGATCCCATGTGTCAATTGATGCACTTATTTCCTGAAAGTTTTTTCCTAGGCCTATAACTTGTAGTGTTTTTTTGCCTATTCCTCTAGCACCTTTACTATTCTAGGCTTTATGTTGAGGTATTGTATTAACTTGGGTGAAATGAGAGGCAAGGTTGTAGTTTTGAGAGAGAAAAAATTTTATTAGGTATCTTAGAATAGGATTTTATTTTACTAGCTTCTTTCAGGCAGTTTTACCTAGAAAGGCTGCTGGGAAAGTTTTTTGAAGGTCACGTTTACAGCTATACAGAAGGTGGCACCAACCCTACTGAGATAAGGTTCCAAAATCCCCCAACATTTTGCTTATGAAGGGATATAGCTATGAACTCCAAGTACAGGTGAAGTGCTCCTCAAATGCAAATGAACTAAATTCCTCAGCTTAACCCGGTGGTCTGGCCATGAAGTCTGATCAGGACTAGCTGGTACCCTATGCCAATCAGATGTAAGGAACCATAAGCCCCAATCACCTTTACAGAAACTAAAACAAACCAGTGAGGAAAACCTCTTTTTCCACTTTCACCCAAGTTTACAAATACCCTTTACCTTGCTGGCCATTTTTGGCTCTCATGGACTCTATGTCCCGTGAGTTCCATTCTTTCTCTCCTCTAATAAGTTATGCATTAAACCTTTACTCATGCTCTGGTTTCAATTTTCGACTCTCTAACATAAGAAACTGGACGTAAAAACCTTCAACATTTTCATTCTTCTATATGCAGACACCAAGTTTTCCCCCATACTATTTGTAAAAGACACTGTGTTTTCTCCCCAGCATATACTTTGGTGCAGGGCTCAGGGGCCACTGCAGGTAGTGCGGCTAGGGATGACCGGACCAGCTGAGCAACCTGTGGGGCTGAGCGGGTGATGAGTGTAGCGGCACAATGAACACAGTGGAACCGGGAGGTCTGTCAAAGCAGGAACTCAACTTTATTAAACAGAGAGGTCAATTATATAGATTGTGCAGTGGAGGGAAGGGTGAAGGGTGGTGTGATTATGGGGTAACCAATAGGAAGTGATTAAGTGACCAGAAGTTGATTTTATAAGTGTGACATCATCCCAGGGAAACGAAAATTTCCTGTGGAGATGAGATTCGAAATCTAAAGTCAGGTCCTGAAACTCTAGCCAAGCTCAGGAAGTTCCATCAGGCCTCAGGCCTGGCAAAGAGGCCCAACACCTCCCCCTTCTGGTTTTTTTTTTTTTTTTTTAAAGACGATCCAGGGACTACCTATGATCGAGCAGGCTGTATGGCCCTGAGTGACTGTGCCTGTCTGAGGTGTGAGAGCCCCCCTCCGGAGTCTTACCCATCATGGGAGTTTGCAACTTTGAGTGTTACAAGTACTGTCTTAGGTTGATCTCTGGCTGGGCCCTCACTTACCCATCTCTGGCCAACAGCCCTCACTTAAGCGCCTGGCTAGGCCAGACTTGGGGGTTTCATGGTCACAGGGAGTCATCAAATGGCTCTAAGCCCAAATGTTCGGAGCTGGACTCCTGAGTGGCGAGCATCTGATAGTTGATGTGGACCTGGTAAAGCTGGATAGTTTCAATCTGTCTTTTAATAAAGCGAGTAAGAGCATTAATTACAAAAGGCCCAGTGGCTGCAAGGAAAAGTATCATGGACACGGGACCCAGGAGGGGAGTAAGGTATGGGAGGAGGCCACCAAAGGAGGAACAAAAGGGGTGTCCCTGGAGCTCTTTCCTTCGCGGATCCAGGTCCTCCTGTAGTTTTTTTTTATCTTGTCACGTACGAATCCTGATCTGTTAGCGTAAAAACAGCATTTTTCCTGTAAAAAAAGACAAATTCCTCCCTCCTTAGCAGTCAATAAATCTAGGCCCCGTCGGTTTTGTAAGACCACATCAGCAGG
The DNA here is from genome assembly GCA_023101885.1 of Typhlomys cinereus. Lineage (NCBI taxonomy): Eukaryota > Metazoa > Chordata > Mammalia > Rodentia > Platacanthomyidae > Typhlomys > Typhlomys cinereus. The sequence goes on from JALPQD010000180.1 coordinate 2,217,609, forward strand.
GGAGTCCAATTGGCCCTGGAGCTCAATGACAGTCTCAGATGCCTGCTGGACATCAATAAGCCTCTGTGACAACTGTTGGTAAAGGCCTATCGAAGTGCCCAGGCCTGCAGTACCTGGGGCTACCCCTGCCGCAATTCCAATGCCCGCCAAAATGGGTATCATTTGTACAGTCCTCTTAGGTTGACTGGCGATGGAATCAAATGCGGAGACATGGACTGGTTCATCTCCCTTAATGTAATCCATGTCAGGGGTCAATATTGCTAATACACAAAACCCCGTCCAATTGGCTGGGAGCAATCGATGGACTTCACTAAAGCCACAGACAAAAACATGTCCAGGCGGGCTGCACACTGGGGAGGCCGGGTACTTGATAGTTGAATTGGTGGGACAAAGGGAGGAGTCAGCATAACCAAGATTAATGCCTGTAGCATCCTTAGGACAAGGAAGAGCCTCCAGGCAATAGGGGTGATTGGTTCCCACAGGCATAAGCTGTACTGAGAGGGGGCGGGAGAAGCTGCATCCCTCAGTAGTATAATTTAGGGTCCCATTATAGGGTGCCGGTAGAGCTAGAGGACGTGGGGGTCCCTGTGCAAGACAAATCCAGCAATTCTTAGCTATGGAAGGAGCAGAAGTATTCAAAAGATTAAAAGCAAGTTTTAAAAGAGCTTCCATGGGAGGGTCTAGGACCAAGTCCCCCTTCCATTCTGGGAAAGCAAGGTCATGATATCGAAGGCGTGGATGAAGGGTATGGGCTATCTCCTCAAGCTTATCTTCAACTATTACCTTTGTCAACTCGTCCTGAACTCCCCCTCCATCAGACACTCCCAATGGGGCCGTCAGCTCCCAGCACATGTCTTGTCCTCCCGGAACATCTGGGCATTGGGCTTGTTTGGTCATGTATGTACTGGTGGTGAGAAGCCCCTGAACCCCATTCCTCGTTGCAATCCAAAATGTCTTATCATCTAGTTGGCATTGAGAGGCTTGGTAATAGCAGACCCCATGAACAGCTTTGTAGGTGGTTTTACATGCCCCAGGAGGGCAGGGTCCAGGTTGCCCATCAACTGGTTTAATTATAGTAGGCTTTTTCCAATATATCCATTGTTGTTTTCCCAATCCAGTCTCCCATTTAGGAGTGAAACTCCCTACTATTTTTTGCCCACAGTCCACAGTGATAGAGAGAAGCCCGTCAGTAGGGAGGATATTGAAAGACCCCCCCTTTGCAGTTGCAGGGTTTACCCATCTGTTGTTCAATGATGATTCGGGCCTCATGTGGATCTCCGAATCATCCTCTCAACGACCAGAAGATCACCATCAGGTAGAGTAAGATCAATGGAATGTTCATGCTTCTCTGTGGAGAGAGAAGAAAGAAAATCCTCAGGAGGAGACGACTCCCTGGGAAGGTTTTTATCCTCTCCCTCTGTCAATGGAGGAAGGTATTTGATGTTCTGAGCAGGGACCCAGATAGGCCTTTTTTCACTTTGGGTGAACACACATCCGAATCCTCTCCCTGCAGTGATGAGGAGGTCTTGACCCCTCCATTCCCCGGTAAGGGGGTCCTTCCAGTGAACGTGGATGGATTCGTATGAGATCTTAGAAGTCCAGTGCCTCTGGAATGGTGCTTCTAAATCTGTTTTTGTCAAATTTAAAATATTAAGCATTAACAAAGCCTTCTTCAGCTGATCATGGGGGGGAAGAGACTCCCCCTTTTGTTTTTTGTAATTGGGCCTTAAGAGTTTGATTGTGACTTTCTATGATTGCCTGTCCCCAAGGGTTATGAGGGATGCCAGTGGAGTGGGTAATATTCCAGGTCTGGAGAAACTTGGAAAAGGCCTTACTAATAAAGCAAGGGCCACCATCTGTTTTAAGTTGATCAGGCAAACCAAGGACAGCAAAGCATTGTAACATATGACTGACAGCGTGTTTAGATTTTTCCCCTGCGTGTGCTGTAGCCCAGCAGGCATGAGAGAATGTATCAATAGTGAGAAAGATATATTTAAGTTTACCAAATGGAGGGTAATGAGTAAGGGGGAACAATGGTTGCCCCTTATTATGAGGGGGAAAAGCCACCAAGGAGGCTCCTAGGCGCCCCCCCCCCATAAATATAGTAAGAAAATTAGGATCAGGTTGAGGAAGAGCCTAGGAGGTCTCCAATCTAGTCTTAAAAATGAGCTCATCCATTTATGAGGGCCATAATGGCAATCAATCTTTCCTAAGTATCTTTCAAGGGCTAAATCAACCTTGTCATTATTTCTCTGAAGCCAGGTAAAGTCTGACAGCTTAAAAGGAACAAGAAGGTGAGGTTCCAGCCCATATAACCAGGTGCAAACATCTCTGCCTTTGATAATACAGTCAGCAACTTGATCGGTCATAGAATAAACTCTAGGGGCTCCCCCAACTGAGATGTGGATCCATTGAAGGGTGTAACCTCCTTGTGCCAACATGGCAGTAAGTAACATCTCCCCAGAAAAAAGGTAAAGGACGATGGGAAGGCCAGGATCATATCTCTTTAAGGCAGAATGACCTATTGCTTGTTGAATTTTGTGAAAAATTTGACGACGATAAGGAGTGAGGATCACCTGGGAGGAGAGATCCAAGCCCTTCAAAAGATCAAATAGGGGAAACAGTTCCTCAGTGGTAATAGGTATCCATGATCTCATCCAGTTAATTTCTCCCAGGATTTTTTGGAGTTGAGGCTTGCACCTGGTATAAGAATCTTTAATATGTAACTGAGGCTTAACAGGGGATACCATATCAAGGGACAGCACAGAGCCCAGGATCTTAAAAGGAGGGACAGTCTGAATCTTATCAGGAGCCACCCTAAACTTGTTGGCCTCCAAGATAGCAAGGCACTCATTAGTAATTTTTTGGAGACTGGCAGGGGAGAGAGCCCCAAAATTATATCATCCATATAAATGTAAAATAAAATGTTAGGGCGGTTAAGCAAGGATAAAAAAATTTGTGGCATAAAATACTGACAGATTGGGGGGCTATTAGCCATTCCCTGAGGCAGGACAGTCAATTCATATCTTAAATCTGGTCCCCCAAAGTTAACAGAAGGAACAGAGAATGCAAATTTTTCTGCATCTTCTGGATGCAAGGGAATGGAGAAAAAACAATCTTTAATGTCAATAATAGTCAAATAATAATCTTTGGAAATAGCTGGAATCCAGGGCAGACCCCTTTGAGGGGTCCCAAAATGAATCATCCTTTCATTTATTTTTCTTAAGTCATGTAAAAGTCTCCATGAGCCATTGGCCTTCTTAATAACAAGAACAGGGGAATTCCAGGGACTAGTAGATGGTCGTACATGTCTCTGGGACAATCCAGAAATGGGGGACTTAGTTGAGCCATCATCTAGCCTTTTCCAGGCATTAGTGCCTGCAGTCTTCACTTGGTCTCTATAGGTGTCAGGGATAGCTGCCTGTTGAGCCCCAGTAGAATATTGGGCTTCAAACCCAGCAAGCATACCATAGGTGATGGGGATTGCTGGGTTGGCCTCCTGATTCCTCTGTCCCTGAATTCTACATTCATCTTGAAAAAAGGCACTCCACTTGATAGAGAATGCCCCAGGGAGGACGGCTTTAGCTAAGTCCATCCAGTCTTGGGCTGTGCAGGGCTGATGAACAAGCCTTGGAAGGATAGTCTCTGCCCAAGGGGAGTTGGGCCCATCCTCGGCTACAGCCTTTTTTAACTCTTTGATCTCAGTAGCTGTCCAAGAGTACCATGCTGCAGGGCGATTCCCCCCCACCCCCCCACCCCCGTGCAATGTTAACCGAGAAAAGTTTGGTTGACCCTAAGGGGATAGAAAGGAGTTTGTGGGAGGTGATCAAGAGGTTGCAAGAGCAAAGGAATCTGGGGGAGAGTGATTGTTGGCAGTCAGATTAACCGGGCTCTCACTTGGGGGGGGTGGTTTCACTTCATCTCCTGGTCTGTTATCCCCCTCTGCCTGTTTCCCTTTTATCCTTAGGAGGCCATGGGGAAAAACAACTCTTGAGGATGCCTATGGTGGGTAGGACCCCCAAGGGGGGAATTTCCCCCTTCTGTTTTTGGGCCTTTAGAATCAATTTCTCTATCTGGTCCCAAGTGTCCCAATCAAATAAATTGCTCTCAGGGAGCCATGGGGCCACCTTGAGCAAGCAGGACCATGATTGCTGTGCTTGGTTATCTGTGAGGTTTAAACCTTGGCTTTTTAAAAGCACTTGTAGGGAGTCCAGGGCTGGATCAGCCCAGAATGAGGACTGCCCCATAATTTATGAGGGTACACTCACCCGAAGATCGACTTGTCTGTCAGCGAGTTGAGACCGCCTTACATGGGGCACCAGTCTGCAGGACTCAGGGGCCACTGCAGGTAGTGCAGCTAGGGACCTAGTGAAGCTAGGGACGACCAGACCAGCCGGGCGACCTGTGGGGCTGAGCGGGTGATGAGTGTAGCGGTGCAATGAACACAATGGAGCCAGGAAGTCTGTCAAAGCAGGAACTCAACTTTATTAAACAGAGGGGTCAATTATATAGATTGTGCAGTGGAGAGAAGGGTGAAGGGTGGTGTGATTATGGGGTAACCAATAGGAAGTGATTAAGTGACCAGAAGGTGATTTTATAAGTGTGACATCATCCCAGGGAAATGAAACTTTCCTATGGAGATGAGATTTGAAACCTAAAGTCAGATCCTGAAACTCTAGCCAAGCTCAGGAAGTTCCATCAGGCCTTAGGCCTGGTAAAGAGGCCCAACACCTTGGCATCTTTATCAAATATGAGTTACTTGTAGCTGTATGGTCTTATATCTGGGTTTTCTTTTCTATTCCATATATCTATAGGTTCTATAGGTCATTGTTCCATTAACATGCTGTTTTTATTACTATGGCTCTGCAGTTAAACTTGAAGTTTATGTATAGTTAATACCTCTAACATTTTTTCTCAAAGTAGCTTTCACTATATCACTAGATGGTTATATTAGTAAAGGTAAATAATATTAAATGAATAAGCTAATCTATGAATTAATGAAACTAGAAAAAAAGAGAATGAAATTAAAAATAATTAGAATGAAGAAATCTTATTGTTGAGAATACAAATCAACAGAAATGAAAGCAGAAAAACATGAAAAACAATGAACCAAAAGTTCATTTCCCAAGAAAATGTATAACAATACTAATCAAAGAAAATTAGGAATAAAATACCACTATCAGGAATGAAGCAGAGCACATTGTTACATATTTTGAGCACATCAAATGAGTAAGAGAATGCTATTAATAGTCTAACACGCAAAAATGTGAGAACTAAGATAATGTGGTCCAAATATTCAAAGACCACAAAATATCACAGATCACCCAAAATGAAATAGGTAATTTAAATACTCTTATAACTATTATAAAAGCTTAACTTATAATTTAAAACCTTATAAAAATATTATCCAATTGTTTCACTGAGAAATTCAGACCTGATATTTAAATAAAAATTATTCAGAACAATTTCGTTCAGAAAACAGAACAAGAAGCAGCAGTTGTCCATTAATAGTTTGAAGGCAAAATTGTCTGATACAAAATTAAGTCAGTTACTTATTAGTTATTCCCTGTGAATGTAAACAGTGGTAGATGCAAAACTATTTGACACAATATTAGCAAATGGGATATAGGAATAAACTAAAAATATACTACCTGAACTAAAGTTTACTCTGGGGATGCCATACTGATTCAGAATTTGAAAACCCAAGTATTGCCTAAAAAATCATATAAAATAATACAAAGTATACAAAAAGCTAAAGGTAAATGATACCAAATGAAGTATTGAATGTTTTACTACTAAGGTCAGGAAAAAGACAACAATGTTCTCTTTCAAACAGCTTAATCAAAACAGTGCCTTTGAAATGTCAATGAATTTTAAAAGTTTGAATAAAACTAAGAAAATGACTAAGAATACAGAAAGCAAGGTATTTCATACCATCTTTTAGAAATAAAAATGAAGATGTTATTCTTCATAAAAGTACATGAAAGAGAATTAAACAAATTACCACTAAAATTTAAAAATAAAATAGCTTTTATATTCTCTCAAAATATGAAATACATTTTGGTCAATCTAATATAATGTATACTGTACCTGATTGCAGTTATTCTGCATTATTGCTGAAAAATATCACAACAAAACAGCTTCAGGGAACAAGGAGTTTAACTTTCTCTTATGAAAGCCCGATTACAGTTGCTTATCCAGTTTGGCAGGAGAGCCTAAACCAACACCAAGGGCCGAGGAACTGGGCATACCATTTCCACATAATGGCTGAGAAAAGAATAATCCTTACTTGCCAGACCAGCATACTTAGCCAAATACACTTCTCAGTTCCCTCATTTTACTCACCTCTTCAGGGTCTGGTCCTACTGATCATGGACTGGTCCTTCTCTGTCAACTAGACAATCTGCTGCAGAATCACTCTGGGCTTAAAACTACTAATTATCTACAAATGTGCCCAGAGTTCAAACCTCCAGCCATCAAGTTTACACTCGTATCTAACTATGACAGTATCTGAATTATAAAAGTTACAAGAGAGTGAAAGAATTCAAAGAGCTAAATCCACACAGATGTATACTAGTATTTATTGATTAAAAGACTCAGCAAATAAAGACGTAAATACTCTCCAAACTAATATACAGATTTCACATAATACTTTCAAGTACACTAGTATTAATTTTGATGCATATAAAGAAGATTGCTCTAAGATTTATATAAAGCTATTACAGGAATTACAACAGCCACATCAATTTTGAAAAAGAATATGGTAGGAAACATTGGTCCTTTCTTATATAAGGGAAATCATAACTACTAAAATCAAGAGTTTATGTTGTTAATAGACCAATAGATACACTTAATAAATGGCAAGAAAGGAAGTCCAGAAACGGGTCCACACTAATGCAACTAAATGAAATTCAATGAAAGATATAGACTTTTAATAAATAGACCAGAGTAATTAATGATCTATAAGCAAAACTGTAAACCATGTCCTTAACATCACCCATTATATAAAAATTAACTCATAAGAGACCACGGCTTTAAACATACAACATAAAACTATAACACTTGTAGTAAATGATGTAAGACAAAATCTTGTTTCTGGAGCTAGAAAGACATATCTTAAGTTTGATATCCAAACACAAGAGGTACATTTTATAAACTGAAAAATTATAGGCTTCATTTGTCTTTGATGATATCTTGAAAAAAACTACAAGCTACAGATTTATCAGAGCACAAATATTTTTCAATATATAAAGTATCCACAAAATTTAACAAACAAACAATAATCTACCAATTAGAAAATGAGCAAAAGACAAAAATATAAATTCTAAGAGAGAAAGACAGTAAAAATATTAAGAAATTGCTATCAGTATGAAAATTCAAACAAAAAATGCTAAATTATTACCATACTCATAATAGTGACTGAAACAAAAATAGTGCCAAACCAAGATGTTAAGAGGCAATTTGAGTGTGAACAAAGATAACAATAGTAGAAAATGAGAGAAATGAATGGATTATACGTACATAAGTGTTGGGAGAAATTGCTGGATTTGTTGATGGGAAGTGAAAGAAAAAGTGACAAAAGATGAGTGAATGTGAGATTTTTGATTTTTTAAGAGTATGCGTGGAAAAAATTAAAGCAGTTACTGGGGTGAAGGATAGCACAAAATAAGGTGTTTTTCAAAAAATAAATAAATAAAAGATTTAAGTGTTTTTAAAATTAACTAGAAAGGTACATACAGAGTAGAGTGAAGGTATACTGAAGGGAGAGAAGAGAAAGGACAGAGAAAAAACAAAGGGACAAGTAAGAGGAGAAAGAAAGAGAGGAGAGAAAAAGGAGAGAGAGGAAGAAGAGGGAGAGAGAAGAGAGGAAGAAGAGGAAGAGGAGGAAGAAGAGGAGGAAAAAAAGGAAGAGAAGGAGGAGGAGGGAAGAGAAAAAGAGAGGACAAAGAAAAAATGAATAATTGATAAAATTTACTAAAACTTGAAAGTTATAGTCCTCATTTATTTGAATGTGTAGACTACATTTAGGTAAGACAATGACTCATCAAATAACAAACAAACAAATTGAAACGCATGTATTTTTGACTTTAGTACTATTAATAATATGGGTTTCCTGAGAAATATCTTGTACCAAAAATTGGATTTCATAATTTTTCTTTGATTTTTGTATTTTAGGAGTAGTTGCAACATTAATAGCAGGAAAGGAATTAGAAAATAGTATGAGCAATAATTAGATGTAGGTAAACTTTCTTAACATTCAGATATGTATACTAGTTTAGGAATGATTTAACTTAAAAAAGATTCTTTCATATCATTGAGAGAACAGATTCATTAGAATCAAACAGTTTCTTATATTTGTACATCTTTGCAATAATTTTTAACTCGGTGTGAACAAACTAAACAATTATGTTTGAGGAATGACTTGAGTGAAAAATAAAAGCAAATATGAAAACATTGTGCTGAACTAAGCCTGTTGTACAAGAGGAATAACCACATTTACTTGTATTTTCATCTGTCTAGACTTGTTCAAGTGGTTTCACTTGTTTTACTCACTTGCTCACAAAGGTTTCAAGGTTTCATTGCTTTTCTTTTTTCCTTTAATTTAATTGATCAAGTGCTATTTGTTTCAACCACTTGGTGATTTGGAAGATATACCCATGCTACCTGTATTTCCATTGATTACCTTGACATTTTAAACAAATATGGCTAATCTTTTTAATTACCATGTGTGTATGTCAACCTTCACAATTAAAGATGCTTTTATTTTCCTCATAAGGCAATTTCTAATATTTCAGTAGAACCATAGGAATTTTATTTCCAAATTATGCCTGTCATCTTTATAATTGTCCATTGCTTTATGAATAGTACTTAACAATTATATTTCAAGGAGATAATATAATGTATGGTTTATTTTTTCGTTAATTTTTTATTTACATAATATACTCTTTTTATTATATTTATTTATTTTTTCCCAGTCATACAAGCTTAATAGGTACTCTGGTCCCCTCCACCCCTGCCCAGTCCCCCTTGCACCCTTCCCCCCTTTTCCCCTTTTTTTTACCCCCCTTCCTCCTTTTCTCCCAGTGCTCCCCCTTCCCTCTTCCCATTCCCTGGAGCATCCTTTAGTGTGAATGTCAAACTTCCCTCTGAGCCCTCCACTCTAGTGAGGTGTAAGGACTCAGTGGCATTGCCCACAGCCCTTTCTTGGGCTCCCCTTTAGTATGGGAACACTATTATGACTGTTAATCCCTTGCCTCTAAGGATCCTAGTGCCTGTGATCCATGCTGGACTTTGGGGGGGGGTCATTGACATGTCAGTCATTGCAGGTCATGCAAAGTCGATTATGGCTACTGCGGCCCTAACTTGTGTGGAGTATCTTGTGTATAGTTGCTCCTCCCCATCTTTAGGCTCTTACAATCTTACCACCCCCTGTTCTGCAAATTTCCCTGAGCTTTAGGATGGGAAGAGATTTGGCTGGTCTGGTTCCAAGTGATTAATGTAGGGTCTCTGATGTTCTGAATTATGGTTTGTTGTTATTTTCAGTTTTGCTTACATAATATACTTTATCATGCCCAAATATTCTTTCCTGTTTCATTATTTTTTTTAGTGGAGGGTAAGTGATACATTCTTAAAAACTGTTTGTTTGTATGAGTATTAAATACTTTCTAATTTATATACTTGATTTTACTCATAAGAATTATAATAATCTCGACTCAAAAGTATTTTCTGAGGAACTATGAAGCCACCTAGCATCTAGTAATGAATAGAAAAGTCAAGTGGTAGTATTAATCTCTTTTTTTCCTATAATATGCAGTAATTTACCAGGAAAAGTTTTGATAGACCTAAAATTTCCTTTAGCCTTCTAAGTAGCCATCTCACAAACCTCATACTATATAACTTAAGCTCTAACCTCTACAAACTTAATATTTCCTTCCCTCTACTTGATGGTTCCCTGCTATTTATCATATTAGATAACCTGAAAAATATGTTTTAAAAAGGAGCCAGTAACAGTAGACCTCATATGTATTAATTATTCTTGTCTGTTGCTATGAGAAAACCCCCAAGTCAAACAACTTAAAGGAAAAGGGAAATTAATTCAGCTTAAGGTTCCAGAGGGGAGAAACAAATGTGGCATGGCTGGCCTCAGAAATTGAAGGAGGTCTAGGTCACTGCATACATCTTGGAGTGTGAGAACTGCAAACCTCCTGATGCAAAAACGGACATTTCCAGGAGGTAGAGTGGGACTAATCTACCTCAAGGCCCACCCCCTGTGAATGCCTTTCTCCAGCAAGGCTCCACCTGGTAAAGATGCCACAACCTTCCCAAACACATGAGACTGTAGAGGACACATTTCAAACCATAACATCATCTTTAAAAGAAATGAAGAGTTGGGCCTGATTTGGCAATTGTAAATTAGTTAAGCATCCAAAATATACAGGAGAAAACTTCCGACTTAGATTATAAAATGAAGCAGGCCAGGCCAAGCCATTTTAATCTGTTCACAGTTTTAAAGTGACCCTTTTATTTTCTCTAGTTTGAATTAGTCAAGATAAAAACTTGTATTTGAATGTTAATTGCTAGGATTAAGTCTTTTAAATTCCCACTTTGAGAGAATTTAACATAAGCAAAACTTAAAAAAGTTCTTTTAACTTTGCTTTGTCTGGTTCAGAGGGTATATATCTAAGTAGATCCCAAGACACTATGAAATATCAAATGAAAAAGCAGTACATGATTACAGGAGAATCTTTTAAACATTTTGTAGAACTTAGTAGTGTTTAAAAATTTCAAACATTCGGGGCTGGAGAGGTGGCTCAGGGGTTAAGCCTGCGTCTTGCAGGAGGTAGGTCCCGAGTTAGAATCCTAGACCCCTGTATAGACACCTGGCGGAAGTGGGGGCAGCCTGCATTTCTGGTCCTGGTAGGGCAGAGCCTGTGAATCCCAGGGCAAAGTAAACAAGGAGGAGGTGGAGGCGGTCTATGGTGGTTCCCGAATTCTCCCGTGGTTGTACACGCACGCATGCAGGCACGCACGCACAATTGAATAAATTTTTAAAAAATTTCAGACATTCAGAAATCATTTCACCTGAATAAAGTCTGAGGAATGAACATGTGTTGGTAGTTTGGGAACACATGGAAAATAGTAGACTGGTTCTTATCTTGACCAATTCAAACGAGAAAATAAAAGGGTCACTTTGGGGATGTGGTTGGATTCCAACAGGGAGGGGTGTTCATGAAGGGCAAAAAAAAAAAAAAAAGGCTTGGATATAAAGGAATTTGGAGCATAAAAATGTGTCATGATCACTAAGAATTTGAAAATGCAATGTGCTACCTTGTAGCCAGAAACTCTAGTGATCTAAGGAGCAATGAGGCCAAATCAAGTTACAATAAAAAAATGAACTATCAGAGATTTACGACCCCTTAGAAGACAAATGGCTTAAGAGATTTACTCATTTTAGAGAAGGTGGAGGAGAGATGAGCAGAAGGTCAAAGAAAGAGAAAATAAAAGAAAAACCTCACAAGAGCCCCTGGTTTTGTAAGCAGTAGACAGATGTCTTCAACACGTGAAAAGCCAAGGCCAAAAAGGCAAGGACTCAGACCCGATAAGGCATCCCTTCTTGGGATACAAGTCTATTCCATTAGGACTGAAGGAAACAACTAGTGTACTAGCATGACTTTTGAGGCAAAAAACCGAGATGATTGCTCCAAACAAGGCTGTTCGTGAGATGGAAGGGGGGAGCTCAGTGAACTTGAAATGAGCCAGGATCAAATAAGCCGAGAAGGGAATGGACTTTTTTGCTCAGCTCAGAAAATGTCGGTCTTTGACCTTGACCACACTAGCGCTATAGATCAGGCAAACATGAACATTTGTAAACATCAACTGACCATTGGGGCAGTGACCATCAAGCACAATCTCTGCCCTGAGGATAGAGGGATGGGAATCCTATCAGCAATCTACCAAGTTACTACATTTCAAAAGTTTTACCTAATAATAAGGATGTTAAATTGAAAACCAAGGGTAATGAATGTCTGTTAAGGACTAAAGATAGTCCATAGTAACTGAGCTCTGGATATACAGGACACTTGTTGCAGGGGTTTTCTCCAGGTTCTTGTCTTTAAGTGTCAAAGATGGAGAGAAGAATATGTGTAGTAGATTAAGGCAAATTTTATTAAAGGAGAGAATGCATGGACATAGAGTCATGAGGGGCAAGAGAGCCAAACATGGATGGCAGTGTCAGGGTTATTTATAGGATTAGGCTGGCCTAAGAAAAGCGCCTTTTCCTTATTGGTTAGCTCCAGTTTCTACAAACCTGAATGGAGCTATTGGCCCCCTATATCTCATTGGCCTGTTCACATTAGGTCCTAGCACAGTGGACCTTGTAGCTGACCTCATGATTAAGCTGTTTCTTTGGAGGAATTTAAATTATCTGAAATGGAGAGCTCATCTCATATCCTTTCATAAATGAAGGGTTAGGAGAAGTTTAAAACTTTATCTCTGTGAAGGATTAGAACCAGTTCCTCCAGATTAGTAGGGTGTGTTCCTTCAGAATAATCCTAGCAGTGGGAGATGACCTTCAAAGGCCTTCAAAAACCTTGCCAGCATGGCTCTATTCTGAAACTGCCCAACTTCTAGGACAGGGGTATTTCAAGGGCTATCACAAGGAATTACTATTTGAGAATCTGAAATAGTCCTGCTCTAGTTTCTGATTTCAGGGACTACTATTTCTGACATAGAAAGTTTTGTGGATCTGAGTATTATCTTTACTGGGAGGTTCTTATGGTTCAACTCTAGTTAGACAAAGTCTCCCCGACAGCCAGTGTCAATGGCACATGGCTGGGGGAATTCCCCCTGCCAGTGCTAAAGGGGCTGCTAAAGTGGCAAAGGGTGTATGGTCTACCAATGACTGAAGCTTCCTCAGATATGGATTCCCTCTTCTGTTTAGAAAAATGGATGGCCATCATCCCACACATGAATTTATGATCACTTTTTTGCTAGAGTGAGTGCCACTGGATAGTTCCTTCCTTTGACTAACAGGACATGAAGCCAAAATTGTTCCCCACCATTTGACACAAAGGTTGGCTATCCGTCTCAGGAGAGATGATTCAGGGTTCCTTCGGTGGGACCCCAGGCAGGGACAGCAGTAGTGGAACTCAGCTATGAATTATGACCAGATTCCATTCTGATGTCACCATTGATTGTGTTCATCTCCATGGAACCAACTCAAAGCCGACTCAAAGCCCATGGCTAAGAGCAGATATTAAGACTCTCACTATATGGCTACAGATTCAAGTGCTGTGGTGGTTGACGTCTCTTGCCTCAGACTGGCACTCACCCTCACATACACACAGCTTAAAACATTCCCTCCCCCATTCTGAAAATACCCTCTCAGTTGCCTCCTGAGAGAGACCAGCTCGAAGAGGTGAGCAAAGATAATTTCTTTACCTTAGTTGGTAGGATCTACCTTTGATTGGGTCCGAGGTGGCGGCAATCATGAGGACAACGACATGGCCCCTGAGCTAAAGAGAAGCAGTTTGTTGATCACAGGAGAATAACTAATCACTTAGGGACCCAGTCAGGCTCGGGAGCTGAAACCACGACTCCGAGGGTATGGAGAGTGGTCCTTTTAAAGGCAAAAACTGCAAGCAAGTGTGCAGTCTGGGGGCCGGGGAGGGGGAAGGGAGTGCTCCTGACATTTAATGCAATTGGTTGGTGCTGGGAGAAAAGGTAACTTTGGCACAAAACATAACTGTTTCAGGATGTTTGTTAGCTATCCTAACAGTGTAGTTAAGCTTCTGGTAGCTGATTGGAGGGTGCTAGTCTGTGGTTTTTCCCTGAAATAGGCCGGGGAATTTTCAGTTAGGACAGGGCAGGTCAGAGAGGCAGCAAATGGACAAAATGGAGTTGCTTCTGTCCCTTCACCTCTCATCACCTGATCTCCTGGCTGACTCGCTAAAATGTTTCAGGGGCTTTGTCCAGGTTCTTCAGCTCAAGAGTCAAAGATGGTGAACAGAACACCTGTAGAGGATTAAGGCAGATTTTTACTAGGGGAGAGAAAGAATGGAACTCACACACATGGAGTCTGTGAACAGAAGAGACTCAAAAGGAACTCACAGACTTCAGACATGGAGTCATTGAGGAGCAGGGGAACCTTCTGGTGTCTGGCAGGGTCAGAGGTTTTTATAGAGTTAGGCAAACCTGGAAAAAGTGGTCTTTCTTTCTTTCTCTTTCTTTCTTTCTTTCTTTTTTTCTTTCTTTCTTTCTTTCTTTCTTTCTTTCTTTCTTTCTTTCTTTCTTTCTTTCTTTCTTTCTTTCTTTCTTTCTTTCTTCTTTTTCTTTCGTTCTTTCTCTTTCTTTTTTCTTTCTTTTGTGAGCTCCAGTTTCTACAAACCCCATTGAAGTTTTTGATCCCCTGCATCTCATTGGTCTGTTCATATCAATCAGACTTGTGACTGACTTCATAGTTAAGCTGTATCTTTTGAAGGAAGTTGAAAATTTTATCTCTGTGGAGGATTAGAACTAGTTCCTCCAGATTAGTAGGGTGTGTTCCTTCAGGATAATTCCAGCAGTGGGGGATGACCTGCAAAGACTTCAAAGATTTTCCCAGCATGGTCCTGTTCTGAAACTACCTGATTCTAACTTTCCATAATTACAAGTTCTAATCAGTAAATTAATGTAGTAGGTTCCTAGGTCTGGCTTTTTATGGGAACTTCTGTCTATACTGTCATCCCTAATGCCTTATTTTTTGAATTTCTGTCTACAATGTGCCTTCAACTTTCCACATAGCTGGAGAAACAGCTATCATCTCTTACTCATCTGCTGTAGAAATTTCAATGATCATTTTTATATTTTTAGTGATTTGAACTGTATCACTGGAGTGGAAAAAAAAACTTTATTTGTTGGAAATTTCTCCTGAACATTTTTAAGTTCTGAATATTTCTAGTCCTAGTTTCAATACATATAATGATTTATGGGAGACAATAAAAGATTTCTACTTAGTCATTTTATGCTCTATTTGCACATTTGCAGCTTCCTTTCAATATCAGCTTATTGACATAATGAGTGCCAAAATGATGGAAGAATGGGAAGTTTAAAAACTGGCTTCCAGCTAAAATTTGCCTCATAGAAAAGAAGTTTAAGTGTTCTAGAAGTTTGTATTACAGTTGAACTAACCTGTACATATTTTATGGATTTTTACTCCATCTTTTCTACAATAATTGCAAAGACGTGATAGGAAAAGAAATTAACAGTCATTTGTCAGGTGTGTGGGCAGAAGGAATAAGAGATGCTGACCCATGTGTGGGTGCCACTTGGAGGTCCATAAATAATGAGATACTGTCATGAGAGTGAGATTTGAGAAATAGGAAATTACTTAGATGTGGGGGATTGGTGGCCAAGAGAGCCATAGTTTAAACTTAAGGTTGAAGAGAACTAGAACAGAAAAGATACCTTAAGGTCAGAGAGTGAAGAGAGAGACACCATTACAGCCTGATAGGAGAGCTTAGAGAGACTAAGAGACCAAAAGGAGAGGGAGAAAACAGAGGGAAAGACAGAGCAGAAGAGAGAAGGAGAAGAGCCAGACCCTGGGTGGAGTCATACTCCTTCATAGTTTCAGGCATTTCTAAGGAGTTGCCGAGGGATTACTAGGCAAGTGGGGGATTAAAATCTGGAGATGTGTTCTTTACATAATGACCACTAGCTATAGGAGACAATATGCATAATGGCAGCTGCAGCTAGCATCATTCACTTTTCATTTTGTGGTTTCATCAAACTGTAAATAAATCTATATTCTTTTTTCAAAATTTAGTTTCCTAATTTCTTACTTAAATATATGAGAAATACACAAGCTTGTGAATCTATTATTCTTTAAAAATTATTTAAAGCAAATGTAATTATGCTATATATTTGGCTGTCCATGAACCATTTTAAGGTACATCTATTCACCTTTTCATTGCAACTTCATCATTGCCTGGTCTAATGGAGAGAGCAAAATAAAAATTATAAGTATTTAACTTCATGAATTAATTTGTTAATTTGTATGTCCTTTTCCTTGTAGGCTTTTATAAATTTTTTCACGAAAGCAAAAACCCAAAACTGGCTCAATTGTAAGTTTCTATTTGTTGGCTATTTCCTTCTGTTCCTGCAAATGCTTTTCTCTCAATTGCTGCTTATATGGGTGGGTGGAAGAGTGGGGGGTATTATAGTTACTTTGTTGCTCTGAGACAATACTCACAATTTAAGCAAAAAAAGAAGAGAATTATTTGGATTACAGTTACAAAGAGGAGAAATATTATAGAGGGAATCATGTGGCCGAAGGTGTGGTTAGAGGCAGAAGCAGAAAGGAGGGCAGTAAGAACAAGAACAAAGTGAGAAGACACAAAGAAAGGCCACCAAAACCTGAAGGTCCATGCTATGTGACATGCCTTCCTTCATCAAGGCTCCACTTCCCAAAGGTGCCACAACCTTCCCGAACATAAATGTCAGCTAAAGATGCAAGCACAGGAGCGTGTGAGGACCAACTCACATTCAAATAATGACAGGGAGAAAACATAAAACCAACAGCAGAATCACCATCTCAGAGATGTTGTAGAATTTTAAAAGAGAAATCACCTGGGCAGATATTTATGTATGCATGCCACATGAAAGCATTGAAGTTCTGGATATGATGCAAACTTTTCTTGTTTATACATATTTTCCTTTTGTCAGTCATTCTTCAAACTGTCCCAGCTTTGTGAAGTGGTTTTACTGCAAACAAAATTAAACACTTCAAAATTATATGAGCAATTAATATCAGCTAGAACTAATCCAAATTTGCTACTTATATTTTTTACCTGGGCCTAACTCTATCTAATTATTAATAGTATAAGATAGATGGGATATTAACTTATTTCTGTCACTAATTCGATTATAAACTTGAATAAATTATGTGGTATGGTAAGTTGGGATTTAAAAATAATGATGTTTTAATGTCAGGTGTGATGGTAGACATATGTAATCACAAGACTTGGGATATACAGGTAAGAAGATTGCTACTACAAGTTGAAGGTCAGCCTGGTCTATATAGTGAGTTCCAAGTCAACTATGGGTATGTCGTGAGACTGTCTAAAAACCCAAATCAAACCAAACCAAACAAGCCCATTCAACAAAGGCTAATGTAATGTGAGTGGTAATTAAGTCTCTAACACTGCCAAAGAGAAGAAAACTGAAAATCAAACAAAGATACATGTTATAAATTGAGAAGTTTTTCATACTACTTTTCATTTTCCAGAAAACACATGATCATCTTGCATAAATAAAGAACCTATTCTCATTTCTCCATGTTAAGCAATGGCCTCTTTCTTTTCTGACAAATAAGTTTCTCAAATTTTGTGATGAGTTCTTTTCTACAAGTAGCCCTCTTAGTGAATACTACTAACATTTACACCAATTTTTTCTTTCATAATTTTATCAACCCACCCCTCAGTGAATAATTTCATTTCAAAGAGTAATATTTTAATAAGCCATTAGAACACCCATGATTAATAAATAGGTAGCCAATAAAGGTCTTAAGATAAAGTGATCCTTAGCAATTTAACCAGAGGACAAACAAAAGTAGGAAGCAATTACAAAGAAGATCTGTATTCTTGAATGAAGTCTACTATCAATAAGAAATAACACTGCAAATACCATTTAACTTTTCTTGGCCTTACTTCTCCATCACTAATGCAAAAAGATTAAGATTGATCATCTCTAAAATTCTGTCTAGCTTATATTCAAACTATATTCTAAAGCATTAGAGAATAATTTATTCACCAAACGCTGGCTTCCACAGTAAGCAGAGAAAGTGGCCATACTTGGATGCAGCAATACTACAAAATGAGAGCCCTCATACTCTCCATATATTTATATTTGTGTGAACTAACACAAAGAAAGTGAACCACTAAAACAAGCAATGTTATAGTCCTAGAATTTCACATAAAATTTATATAAAATTTTTAAATGAAAGTGACCTAACGTGAGAGTTTATTTAACTTAAACCTGCTGAAAAACTTGCTTATGTTAGTAGAACTCTTTGAGATTGCAAAATAAAACCATAGTAATTTGGTAAGTAGTATAATTCGCACAAGTTGGGCTGTAGAGTGCTAAGTACAGTTAGAAGTACAACTAAAACTTATAGGTGACATATAAGACATCTATAATTAATATACTATACATTATTTCTAAAAGTGTATTGTATATAGTTTGTCTATATCTTTTAAGACAAAGCAATACAAACAATTGGGAGAACTTCGATACATGAAAGTTCTCCAGGAATAAATTTATATTTTTATTACACTGAGATAACTTTCTTTAAAGGAATTACAAAGCAGGGCCAAATTCTTCTTTGGTCATGATATTAATCTTATTTATATTATTGCAAATGTGGTTATATTTGTATTCATTAATTTATTTTCATGTAAGCCATAATTTCTAAGTTTCAGATCAATGTTTATAGTTTGAGGCTGTTCATCTATAAAGAGAATCAGAAATTTTGAACCTGCTGAGACTAAAATCATCTATATCATCAATTATTTACAACAATACGATGTTAACAAGCAGGTGGAATTTTAATATAGTAACAAAAACTATAAAATACATAAGATGAAACCTAACAGAAGATAAAGACAAATATGGGGAAAATACGATTTTTTTCAGAGAAGTCTTGGACAGATGGTTATGTTTTATGGCCACGTTCAAATCTCAGAACACTAACTATAACAAGCATTACATATCTTGAATTAACATTGAAATTTTAATAGGATAGGTTTGAGAACAGGCCCTAGATCTAAAAGTTCGTGAAAGAGAAAAAGAGTCAGAAAAATTGGAAAAGAAAAATTGTAAGATTAATTAGGAATAAGTTTACTCTAATATATCCTAAAATACTCTGAATATATAATAATATAGTATTTAACTGGCAAAATAAAAATACATGACTTAAATCATTGTATACAAGTTATAAACTGTAAAAGAAATTTTAAAAGTAGACATTTTTATGAAAAATAGATTAAATGTACAAAATAAGTGAGTGTATAATAAAAACATTTCAAATTAGTAGAAAAAACAGATTATTCAATAGATAATTTAGACCAACTGACAAAATCCTTTGGAAACAAGCATAGCTATATTATTTTATATGATATACAATAAAAATTGCCACATTCAAAACATACACACACTTATGCATGTAGCACATACACACATACATGAAAGAAAAAAATCATGGTAATAATTCTAGATGTATTAATGATTTGAATGAGACAACAGAACTAAGCATGACAATTAAGCATGACAGAAATTATGTAGAATTCATATCTGTGACTAAACATTAGAAGTTGTATACATACAAATATCATGCACAATTGAATAAATAAATTAAAAAATTAAAAGGTAAAGTTTAACAAAGTTTAATAGGAAGAACAACAAATGGTTAAAAGACAGTTCACAAAATAAACCACAAATGACTATAAGTAAATAAAAGATGAAGTTGCTGCCATTTGTAATGAGAAGAAATACCTTGTACTATAATTATGGGCTCCTAGCTAATGTACACTTATGAAAATGTTATAATTTAAAGTCTATATTGTTGTGATATCTGAATTAACAGTTTATTCTTATGTTTGTTTTTGCAGTGTCTTGGTTTAGAAGGGTCTTGCCCTCATATTTCTCTGAGGAAGACCAGTATTTTTACTTTAGAAACCAATTTTGCACAATGAATTTCGGTAAGATGGGTCACGGTAAATGCGAGGGATGGCTTTGGCAGAAAAGAGAGTCTAGAGGAATCGCCTTTGTAAGATGGAAAAGATACTGGTTCATTTTGAAACATTCGACTCTCTACTGGTTCTCTAATCTGAATGTAAGTGCACCAGAAAGGAATGAAAAATCTATCAGTGCAAATAGTTCTTCATCTTTGTGTTAATATTGAGATCATAAATCTTTGGCAAATAAAGTGATATTCATGATTTCTAATGACAGGAAATAAGCCATTATTACTACTACTTGCTTAAGCAATGATTTCTTAGGTAAGGTGTGGTAATTAATAGACTAAAACCAAAATACCATGTTTTAATCTAAGCCTTTTCTGTTATTAGTTTCAAAATACTGGGCATGTTCCTTATCTGAGACCCATTTTCTTCATTTGCTCAAAGCGAGTAATATTTGCCAAATATTTTAATCCCTCCTTTAAAAAATATGTTCATCCTCTCCCATTCAGTCAGATCAATCTCACGAACTTCAAGCATGCTGTTTTATGTCCACTTAAAGTGAGGTGAAAGAAGTGTCGTTCACTCATAAAGAAAACATATTAATAATGTTTTGCTAGGACAGAATGTACAGCTCATGATCCTTGTTTTGGGATACACTGACTATAAGATGTCAAAAAATTCTCCCAGTGGACAGATAACTCTGGAGCTCAGAAGTTTCCAGCATCGAACTTAAGATTCTTATTATTTAATGCCAGAATACTTAATAAAATTATTTACATTTTCTGTTTTTATTTTCTCACTCCTAAATTCTTTCTAATCCTTCTTCTTCCTCAATTATTCTATTAGAATTATTATAAGGTAATCATGAACCTCCATGACGCTAAGTCCAAAAGACTTTTCCAGACCTCTTTACTTGACCTCTTATGTTTTTATTCCTAACATTCCTACTTAATTGCTTTTGCAGAATTATCCTATTCTCCATGACTATCAAAAATTTTATTCTTCAGGGATACATTCTAGATTTTATTATTATACAGTATTTTTAAGAAAATGGCTTTACCCATATTTATGGTTTCAACTATTATCTGTATTAGAGACCACACATATTTATAGGTACCCTCCAAATTTTTCTTCTTAGAGTTAAGACTACTAAATTCAATGATTCCATCTAGTGCTATGCTCCCTTGCACAACATGTACAAAGTGAAGTCCATTGTCCTGCTTTACTTAAAATAACCTCTTTCTTGCAATTTCTGCTAAGGAGTCATCCTCAAACCCTTCACTCTTTGAATTCCTATAGTTCTGTGTATCTAGTCACATCAAAATTGTCTTCTAAGTGTCCAGAAATTTCATCAATTTATCTCAGTTGTTACTGCCTAGTCCAATCTCCATTATCTTTTACCATGTCAATAATTTCAATAGTCTGCCATCTGCATCTTCATATTCATTTTGACCCTCTAATTTGTGTTACTATCCCGATTAGGGGATTTTTAAAATGCATGCATCACCATATTCTTACTATGTCACCTCACTCTATTTTCCTACTTGTCCCACTTATTAAAACTGATCAATAGCTTTCCATTAATCTCAGGTTAAATGTGCTTATCATGTTCCTACTCTTCATTCAGATCGCACTTCAATACATCACCTTACTAGGGAAGCATTTCTACATTATCCTTCACCAACTTAAGTCTTAATAGCTGTCTTAACATCACATATCTCTCTTTCAGAGCAATTGAGCCACTTGTACTTACCCCTATTACTCTTACATTAAAATGTATTACCTCTAGGTTCATAAGACTTCAGAAGTACTACCTCTGCCTGCCTAATGCCATTCTCACTAGTTCAGCAAGTCCCACATCTAGCAAAATGTATGTGCACAACAGATTCTAGTTAAATCAATTTAATGGCCATGATTATTAAGCAATAATTAAAATATGTTAAATCCTCAATATCATTTCCTGTCATGCTATTCTAGTCCCTCTTTGCCCAACAATGTGTAAAGTGTTCTATTCAAACATTCTATTTGAACGTTTTTAAGAGCAAATGTAAAATATCACACATGACAGACATGTTTTTTCCTAGTTGAAATTAAACAGAAAGGACAATAAATATTATTTCCCATGTTTTTTCTTTGTAAGAATGTTCTTGCAATCAATTCACTTGTTATTACAAAATGAATCAATGTTCCAACATCTTTTTAGTGGAACCATTTTTTTATTATTTCCAGGATAACCTTTGTCAGACTGTTAAATATATAAGGCTTTTATTTTTTTATTCAGAAATAACTGGGTTTATATTTTCTTATAATTTTAATACTTCTATGGCATCCTTGCCTTTAAGTATTACATGTTCAAATATTACGACTTATCAATCACCTGCTTCTTTTTATCCTGGAAGAAATTATGACTCAGAAATAACAAGTGACTGGTAAACATAGGCAGATTTATGATGACTAGACCTTACTATGAATTCAAATAAGGAAAAAGGTGTACAGTTACATGCCATCTAATTGCAATTTTGTATAAATTCAATTTGTTGCTTATTTGATTAAAAATGAACACAGGGAAAAGGAGCATATCCAAATACTGCTAAGTAATACCCATATACCAAACAATTCCATGCTTAGAAATTTCACTATTATGTAAGAGTTTAGAAATAAAAAAATAAAATATGCCCTCATTATACAGTAAGAGACAACAGAAGGTTTTTGTATTTCATTTTGCCTATAACTTCTATCTTTGCTGGCCTTCATTGATGCATCATTTGTCTATTTTGAATGCCCTAATGATACTGACTGTTGTTTGCATATATTATGTAACTGTGTATAATCATTAATGTTAGACACTGTTCTTAACATTCATCATTTAATAGATGCATGGTTTATTTGCTTTGTAGAAAAGTACAAATGCATGCTAAGCAATCTAGAAAAATATTTGCTACATCACTAATGACCTGGCACTCAATTCTCTATTTCGAGTTGTATCTAAGTTAAATCTTTCCTCTACATTTCTTTCCTAGGACACAAAGGCTGACGGCGTCATGTATTTACCAGAATTTCGAGTTGAACTAGCTCCACAATTCAGAAGAGAAAAGTAAGTAATAATAATTCTTTAAATTTGAGTCCAGATGAACACTCTAAAACAGGCACATAACACAAGCTTATTTTTAAAATTAAAAATTTTCTACTTGTCCATCATCTCCTAATTTTCAAATTAGTGTTCTAGCATTATGCCTTGCATTATTATAACTTATAAATAATAGATTCCTTGGGATTAACACAATTGTTACAATATTTCCAAGATGCAATACCACTCTAGTCAATTATTTATTTTTATATAAGTATAAATTACTTTAAAATATAAGTATATGTTATTCAATAATTATATCTTATTTTCATGAGGTCTTTTTCTCTACAAGTTACCATATTATAATACCTGTTATTTTACAACACTTCAAGTGGCACATTGTTCTTCATATAGCTTCATTCCTATAGTTATAAAATATGACGATTGAGAAAGTTATATAGTTTCTGCCCTTCAATATAATAAATTGTCTCTTAGAGTCCTTTTATATGTGTCTTGAGTAATCACAACTATAATGAGAAAAGGGGAAAACATCCTCTTGTGTAGCTTTTCAACTGTTAAGACTGTATAAGCTTTTTTTTGTTTAGTGTAGACTTGAGAAAATACATAGACTGTGCAGCATAACTTTTCTACATGCAGGATGAAATGTACCTGAATTATGCATCAGTGTCAGAGATAGAGGCAGAACAAAGAACACTATTTTCAAGATAAAATTGTTAAAATCTCAAATCATTTGGATCTCGGTGGTGATTCACTAAACTGTGAAGAGAATAAACATAAATATAAATATAATAGTTATATAAAATGAATTTCTAAGAATATACTCTTAAATTAGCATATATTGCTATCACATATTCTTTGAGTTCTAATCTTTTGGTTTCATTAATAGGAATGAAACCATCATATTAAAATCTTCATAGTATTTACCTCTTCCTTTCATTTTGGAAATGAGAAATCAATTATTATAGGTGTTGGTAAATCATTTGTAACATGACTTTTTTTTATAACAAGTACTTCTTATTTTGATAGTAGTATCATCTGCCATAGAAGCAGAATAAAAATCAGAGCCTACAACTTCAGAATTTGGTTAAAATACCACACATCAGGAGACTATGGAAATGTTTCTTATTTCCAAAATGAAGCTTTCTGCAAAAGGCCTGGCAGGAAGGCACCCAAAGTTAATACAAAAATAACATGGGAAAGCAGAATAAATAAACTAGTTAACTTTTTTGCTGGCTACAAGCAGCTTCTGGGTTAAAAGTTCCAGAATAGCAGGAAAGACATGGGATGCAAGAACATGACAATGACAATATTCAGCAGCCAGATATCAAAACGGGGGCTAGTGAGATGCCTCGACAGGTAAGACTCACAGATCTGATGATCTGAGTTCAATTCCTGGAGGTCTACATGGTGGAAAGAGAGAACCGATTTTTGCTTCTGAAAGTAGTTGTCCTTTGACCCCCACTCATACTCTATAACATATATATTCTCTCATGCAGGTGTTCTCTCTCTCTCTCTCTCTTCTCTCTCTCTCTCTCTCTCTCTCTCTCTCTCTCTCTCTCTCTCTTTCTCTCTTTCTCTCCAGTAAGTAAACAAATATTAAAAAATACCAAAATAAAATCAGGCTTTGTAAATCTTATAAAGGATATCTAACCCAACTTCACTCTATTTAAGTGTGTATAAGAAAAATAAACTACATATACTAGTAGTAGATCAGGTCTTCATCTCACTTTTTTCAAATATTCCCTATATCCTCTAGATGTATATTCTTCAAGAGATCTACACAAATATACACATGGAAGAAGTTTTTATACCATTCACATCCTCCAGTTTAGATATGTTTCTCTTTTTTTATATACCATCAATAAAGTGAAAATATATGGTTATAAACAAATTAATTACTAGACATATATTTATTCAAATACCCAAAATTATAAACCTTTGTCACTGAAAAGATCTGAGTTTCTGGCCACTTATTTAAGGGAACAGAAAATCAGATTTAACTTGAGCTGAAATCCTATCTATTTGAAAAATTATAAACTGGTAACTAACCAATTAAGGAATAAAATGCAAACCACTTTATTAAACTGGCACATAATGCAAATATTAAAATATTCATTTGGTCCAAGAAGTTGTTTGCTTGTAAAGTAAAAACTATATATTAGTATTTATCTCTAGAATATTATTTATAAATAGAGTAAAAATTGAGGGAGATAACTATTTTAAAATACCATGTTATACAGTAGTTTTCCATATCTTTGTATGTGAAGACAATGATATGCTACTGTAAATAGAACCACATTTACCTAAATAAAAATTTAAAAGCTATAGCATTGCCAAAAAAATTAGTGAATTCGTGTTTTTTCAATGTATTTTCTGTATTTTCAATGTATTTTCAATGTATTTTCTGCTGCTAAATTTAGTTAAGTCATATGAATTTCTTTTTAATATCAGATATAAAGTATTAGACTAATTCTATTAAAGTGGAATGTTCTGATAGATTATATAATAAAGCAATAATGCTGATAATATGGCTTGATATTATGCAGTTGTAAAAAATTTGGTTACAAGATAGCTCTGTAAAGGACGTGACATGCAAGCCAAAGGACCAGAGTTCAGATATGAGACCCCATATAAAGTGCTGTATGGGTGTGCTAGGGCACCTGTAATTCCAGCATAAGAAGGCAGAAACTGAGAATCCCCAGAGCAAGCTGGCTAGCCAGACTAACCATGTCTGTGAGCTTTGGATTTCATTAGAAATCCTATCTGAAAAGAAGGTGAAAGAGTGATCGAGGATGATACCCAATATTAAACTTAGACCTCTGCATGCATGTGCATATGCACCAATGCACATATTCCCGTATACAAACATGTATACAGACACACATGTGCATCCTACAAACATATACTTGACTTTGGAAAAGGAAAAGAAAGGTATTTTATATGGGTTCTAATATTTCTCACCTACAAATACTTAAAATATTGAAATTTTCTTGATTAAGGCAGATCACTTATGAATAATTCCCATTATAAAACAATCATACTGTAAATTATCTTCCTTTCAAGATAATTCCTCACCTTTTTTGAAAATAGTAAGCTTTCTGTAAATGAAATAGTTTAATATAATAGTTTTCCTATGTGAACATATGACTTAGGAATTAAAAGGAATCACACCCACCTTTGTGAATATATTTATTGTGGGGAGCATACCATATTTTAAGTTGGTTACTTGTATGCATATTAAGAAAGATATTTACTTCATTGCAGTAGTTTTATTCTCTAATCTTTAAATGAACCACATACTCAAAATAGATTACACTGAAATATCTAATTTGTAACATTGCCATTTGCTTGCCTTTTAGAAATACCACTCAGGCTACTCAAGCTACAAGAGTAATTTCAAATCCCCATTGATGGACCTAATAGTTGGATTTTTTTCAATTTAAAGAAGCATTCAGTTTTTAGATAAATACTCATATTTATACTTATGAGAAACAAACCATAGTGCTTTAAAATATTTAAAATCAAGGAAAAGAACATGAAAATATTGAAGGATGTGACCATGATAGATGGATATGGAAAGAACATTCACTAAATTTTGTTTCAAACATGGATGTGGAAAGAACATTCACTAAGTTTTATTTCAAAACAGAGTAAAAACAAAAAGCCTAAGTATCATACAGAGTATATATTTATATGAGTAACTGGATATTTTACTTTAATAATAGCAAGGTCATACAGGGTAATGCCAAGATCAGCAGATACTGTGTATCAAATGTTTGACTTAATGGCACAAAATATACAGGGAGAAAAATTACTTTCTAATAAAGACTGGCTACTTTAGACACAGCAAATTCCATATTTTTGTTATTATCTAGCAGTAGATAAACTATGGGTAGATATATTAATG
Source organism: Typhlomys cinereus (assembly GCA_023101885.1). Lineage (NCBI taxonomy): Eukaryota > Metazoa > Chordata > Mammalia > Rodentia > Platacanthomyidae > Typhlomys > Typhlomys cinereus. The sequence continues at coordinate 2,244,319 of JALPQD010000180.1, forward strand.
TGTTGGTTGATCCAATACTCTATAACCAAGAATTTTGAAAATGTTTTTGTTTGTGAGCTTACACGTAAGATACAGATGCATATAAACACAAGCTACATGACTATTTCCGTACTGATATAATTTGGCTCTATATGAATTTTGTATTATTTGTGATGATTCCTGGAATTGTCCTACAGAAGAACTGGTGTTCAAATGCATTAGAAAGAGATTATATCAGTGAGTCCTGCACATGAAAGCTAAAAGCAAGCCTGACTCATGCATTCTTAGCTAAACTGTTAAAAATAATTAATCATTTTCCTTCAATTTGACTTGGGCAAACCAAGAATAGGTAAAAATATTTTTGTCTTTATATGCCATTCTTTATCCTGAAATTTTTTAATAAAGGAATTCAATCTGAAGAGGCTTTTACTTTTTTTTTTTTTGCAAAGGCTGGTTTATTGAATCTTAAAAGAACATTTTTGCTTTCCTGAAAAGTTATAAACAGAATTGCATTAACAGAGTTCTGAAGTAAACTCTTTTAAACAAGCCTAAAGAGAAAGGCTACTTAAAAGTTTTTTCCTCACTCGATAAAAGAAGTGTACTAGAGATTCCCAAAGGTTCATGATATGAACACACACTAACTTAATATAATAGTCATCTAGATAGGTCTCATCAAAAAGTAACAACAGAAAAACTAGTTTGCTAAACTATGTTTCAGAATTTAAAAAGACAGCAGTAACTAGAAGCGATAAGCTATAAAAATCAATTAAGATCTTCATTTTAATAATGATTTTTTTCATTAGGACACATTTAAATCACAGTTTTAAAATCCTGGTAGTATTAAATTACTGCCTTTCTCTCCATAGAAATATATGACAAATATATAGATAAATATATAGATGATAGATAGAAATTATAGAATTATTCGATAGACACAGACACATCATTTGTATTTGACAAGTCATAAATCAAGAAAAAGAAGAGAGTCCTTTTTTACCTCTGTATGTACACATTAATGGAAAAATAAAGTAATAACATTTGGAAACACTATTAGAGAAAAATTCCATTTTTATAGAAACATAGACTCTGATTAATCACTCAATTACTATTAAATCATATTTTACCAGGTTTTGCTGTGACATTTCGCTTAAAATAATAAAAAATTTGTCACAGTGCCTGATTAAAAAGCAGTGTCCTAATTTAATCTGTTACTAACGTATTGCCTTTAGCAAAATATTTAATCTTTTAGGAAACTGGCTGACTTACATATAAATCAAGAATTTTACCAAATATTGTCTTTACTCTTAAGGGTGTTATATTATTGAAAGTTTACAGTTGTTTGAAAGAAAATCGAGTTCTCTGCTTTTTGTCTTTTTTTCACACAGCACTTTCCAAGCCACCCATGCAGGGATCAAGAGTTTCTATTTCTCTGCTGCATGCACTGATGAGATGAATTAGTAAGTGACTTATCTTCATTTATTGACTTAACATAATGAAGTTACATTATTTTTCAATTATGTCTTCTCAGTCTAAAGAAAGCAATACTATGTTTCTTTGAATAAATAAATCTATTTTCTTTTCATCTTAATGTTCTATTGTATTAGAAGGCTAGTGTGAGAAAAAGATGTAGTATGAAATAAAATGAAGTCTTCACAAATTATCAAATTTAAAGATTTATTCTAATATTTATTCTGTTATTCAAGAAGTAAAGAAACTACATAAAGTGTTGTCAAAATTGGTAACTGCATTAGATAACGAAGATATTTTAGAAAGAGGATTGCATTCAGAAAGTTAGATGAAAAGATTAACTAGGGCTACAATGATGGCAGTGAAAATGAAAACAAACAGTTGTATTCAAGATGTCTTCAGAAGGTAAAAGCAACTCATTTGTCTATAAGAACTGAAAGAATAGAAAGTGACTACTAAGTTTCTGGAATGTATACCAAGATGAATTCCATCGTAATTTTCAGTAAAATAGGGAACAATAGAAAACTTTACCATTTCTGTGACACCATTGTGAATTGTCCAGACAATGTATAGAGTTTGAGGTACATTTAAACATCCTATGATATCTCAAATTCACAGTTCCACTGAGAAGAGCTCAAAGTAAAAGAGATATAATTTGTGAATCGCCTGTTTGGTATGGTATTTTAAAACATAGGCATAGATAAGAACAATTAAGCCAGTTGTTCTTAAGGGCTGATTCATAGAATTCATTCTTCTAACACACCTGTGGGTGATGATGTGCAATGTTGGAGAGAAAGGTCATAAAATAAAAGTAAGAAGGGAAACCTGAAGAATTAAAATATGTTAAGGCTGAGTTTAGCCTGGAAAATGAAAAAGTTAAAAAATATAGTAAGAACTGCAGTGATATTTATCAATTATTTTATATACCTCTGATTTTCCATAGAATAGAATACACACACACACATACACACAGTATGACTATGCAGTGCTGTTTACGAAGGTAAGAAAAATGTTTCCATTTTCTGAATGAGAGCTTTCATAATTAATATTTATATAAAATATATTCAACACAAAGATGATAATAGATGTAAATGTCTATAGATATAAGTGTTCTTCCCCATATCTCCAAATTTATTGTCTAAAATGTGTCTTAATTTATGGACTAAATCAGAGCTGTTAAAATTCATCTTCTGTTTCTTATTGTGAAACTAGAAAATCAATATAAATTTATATTTTTATACAATATATTCATTCAGTATTCAATAACAACTATGTTTTTTACTGACATCTAAGATTACAGATCAAATTAGATACTCTATGTACTATTGTTCTGTATTGTTGGAAACCACTGGGTAATACTTGACACTAAATACCTTTATTGAAGTGGATGTTCTGCTGCATTTCACTGGCAGACCTTGCTTTGTATAAAAAAGAAATATCTATTGTTTGGTTTGTTTTACATAAATGTATTAGTATTTTGAAAGAATACACAATAAAATTGAGAAATAATTTCTTGCCTATCTTACTTATGCTATTGCCCATAAACTACAGTTCTGTATCACAAGTTAGTTGAGAACTTATCATCTTCCTGAGATCATATTTGATTTTTCTGCATATGAAGCACAGTGTTCATGAAAGTAGTTGGATGCAATTTTTCCATTGAAACAAAAATGCTCCATGTAAATAAAATATGTTCTGTAAGACAATTCCAACTTGGAAAAGCTTTTGCTATTTTAAACTACATTTTACAAATTTTAAATGAGTTGGCGAATGTCATTACTAAACCTTTCACTATAGCAGGTTCTTGTGTTCATGTTTAATTAAAATTAAATTAAATTACCCATAATTTCAAAGAGAATATTGCTTACATTTGTATTCAATATGCCAGGAGGAAGGGTTGTTCTTCCCTTAGTGAGTTTAATGTAATCCGCTCTCATTTTTAATTATGTTGAATTCAATACTGTTACATTGCCACTCTCTATAATTTATGCCTTAGAGACCCAAACACAACATTTATGCCATCTGGAGGAAAGAAAAACCTCCTTCTTGGAAGCACTTAACTAATAACTAGGTGTAAGAAGACAATTATCAAAAATAGTATGCGAGTTTTCCTAAAAAACTGTGATTAGCATAGCTACAGGCCCTGTGGAAAGGCGTTGAAAATTATACATATATAAAAGCAATAGAGGCATTTTGTTTCAGTAATATTTGGGAGAAATCAGAGTTTCTCTCCATGCCCTCTAACCCTTGAACCCTTTTTCCCCCTCCCTTTCTCCCATCCTCTCCTTTCACCAGTCCATCACTGTCCCTCCTGCCTTCATGTCTCTCTCCAAGTTCAAATAACAGGGTTTCCTTCAGGGTACCCATACTAGTAAGGGACCTGGTCACTGTGGTAGTACAAGTAGCCCTTCAGTGAGTAAAATCACAGGTGGAGATGTTCTCCTTTACTTGTCCAGCACCTACCTCTAGGTTTCCCAATGTATGTAGAATCCTTGCTGTTCTATGGGGGGATATTGATATATCAGCCACTGAAGATCTGGTGAGGGTAAATCTCAAGGCAGTGAGCTCCTGGATGTAGCAGCCCTGTCGTGAGTGGAGTGACCTGTGTGGCAGTATACCTCCCCATCTTTAGACTCTTAACAATCTTACCTGTTCCCTTTTCCTCAAGGTTCCCTGAACTCTGGGATGAAGAGAGATTTGGATAGCCTGATTAGGGCTGAGCATTCTAGAGTTGCCCATATTCTGCACACTTGTCAGTTGGATGTTCTGTCTTGCTAATTTTTCATTGCAATAGGCTGCATCTTGGTTGAGTACTGTGATCTTTTCTTATCAAGGATATAATGAGAAGTTTTTGTTTAGATGGTGGTTTACTATCAGGCATGTATAGTTAATACTAAGATATCTGCTCCTATCTAGGTTCTATTTTCTCCCCTTCCACAGTTATTTGGACAGGTTTAGAATACTGGGCATGTGTTCCTTAGTATTAAGAAGGCAGTAGAAGTCATTTAGCAGGAAATTGGTTACCCAAAATCTCCACACCTAACAATGTGCTCTCCCCATTCTTCCCTGCACTTTAAAATTATTTATCTGTAGATGCCTTATTCATCTATTTGCCCATGTTCTTTTGTCTCCAAAAGAATAAAGACAAATAAACTTATCTCTAAATGTTCAAGTGCAGCTTAACTGAATACATTGCAAAGACAGACACAGAAGATTCGTATGGCTTTGTTCTCTCCATCAAAACTATTTTCTTTTCTAGTCAAAGAAATTTCAAAGTATTTTATAATAAATACCTGTTGACTATGTTTCTGTGTTATATGTGACAAGATCCTAGACATTTTCTTAACCACTTTCAGGAACTTTTGTATCATTTAAAAAGTTATAAGGTAACATGGCTGTAGTCTTTCATTTTTCCCTGCAAAAAATGCATGACTTCTGATTTTATTGAACAAGTTAAAGAAATATAGAATTATTTCAGTTATGATAAGTTTATTCATGCAGTAATAAAATAGATATCAAGCACACATTTTGAAAACACTGAAGGAGCTGGAAATATGACTTGAGGGTTAAGAGTTTAGTTCATTTAAATATAAAGCAATTACTATTTTGATATTCATTTTGTTTTCCCTGTGTTAGAACTCCTTATTTCTGTCTTCCTGATATTCTTTGCATTTCAATGATTGTGTTGTAGTGATAAGCTTGCAAACAGAAGGACCTGACTTCAGATCCCAGATTCCACTTAAAAATACCAGGCAAAAAGGCAATGACTTATATTTCAGTTCCTGGAAGGCACAGGCAGGGAAACCCTATTCCAAAGCAAAAAGGAGGTAGAACAATTCTGCTTCCTAGGCATGTAGAGTGACCTTTGATACACACACACACACACACACACACACACACGTACATGAAAACATGTGATTGCAAAAAAAATCCTACCAAAACAATAAAAATAATTGAAAACTGAAGATAAAATGATTTATGATTTTCCTTTTTGTAAGTAAAAGAGATGACATAATTCAAAGACTTAGAAATCACTGTTTAGTAAACTATACTTTAAGAGATGATGACTGAAGTATCATACAAATCAATGCAATTTCTGTAATCTGAGCTTTGAGACAATATCTAATATGAATATGATTATGAACTAAATTACACTGTACTTTAGTAATTTTTGGAAAATTTGGAAAAAATACATCTTGGAAAAACTAATCACACCGACATATAGAATAACCCATATTAATATAATTTGTTCACAAACTCACTTCTAATTCTTATATATATTTTACATGACAAAAATATTTTATATAATCCTAATGCTTGAAAGACTGAGACAGGATCTTGAAGTCAGTTTGGACTACATAGGGAGATCCTGACTCAAAATAATTATTTTTGAAACAATAAATTTACATTATTAAAATATAATACATAAAGATATATCAGTTCCAGTAACAAAAAGGGAAAGCTGAAGCTGTATATGTTGGACCATTTTAGTGAGATAGGACTAAAGTAATCAATTTGAAATACAAAATTATAACTTTAATATATGTTATGCAACTTCATCAATAACCACAAAAATATATATAGAACATATATGAAAGTAAATAAGAAACGATCAAAGCTTATCACTACAACACAATCATTGAAATGCAAAGAAAATCAGGAAGACAGAAATAAGGAGTTCTAACACAGGGAAAACAAAACGAATATCAAAATAGTAATTGCTTTATATTTAAATGAACTAAACTCTATAATCAAAAGTAAAATTGTCAGAATTCATTTTTAAAAAACCAGATTTCAATATCTTGTCACATTTTCTCAAATCATTGTCCAATGTTTTCCAGGATAGAGCCATTGTTGGCAATTAAACAAGACAGTGTAGTTTAAAAGGCTGAGAGTTTTAAAGTATTTTTCCTTAATTAAAATAAAAGAAAGAAAATAAAAAGAAGTAATTATTTTAGAACCTTTAAGTCATTGGATATAAAAGAAAATAAAACAAATACTCCACACCATTAACAGAATTACATATATAAATCTGCTTTTTAAAGCATGCAGAATTAAAAGAAATATAGCCACTTTTTGAAATCAATTATGTTTTAAATGTGTCTATATACCATTTAAATGTCAATGTGTTCACTATTTTGTTTCAATAGTGAAGGGGCATAGAATGAGAGGTCCACAAATCTAAAGAAGTGTAAATTAATTTAGCATTTCAAAAAAGTATTTCAATAGGAGGTAACGGAATTATAAACTGAAAATTCCAAATATTGGATATTTTCTACTGAAGGACATAGAAATATGTCTTTATCATGTAGAATCTTATAAATGACTCTAACAAATTTAGCCTTATTAAAAAAAGCTAAATTAAACTATCTGGCTTTTCACTTTTCTTTTTTTTTAATTTATTTTTCTGCTCATACAAACATAATAGGTACCTCTGTCCCCTCCCTCCCTTCACCCCTCCCTAGACCTCCCTGCTCCCTCCCCCCTTTTTCCCTTCCTTTCTCCTCTCCTTCCCATTCTCCCAATGCTCCCTCCTCCATCTCTGAAGCATCCTTTAATGTGTATATCAAACTTTCCTCTGGGTCCTCCTCTTGATTTAACTTATAAATCTGTGATTCAGCAAAAATAAACTACAATATATGATGACACTGTGAGTTAAAAAATTAAGTCTCACCATGGTATCTAGGAAACTTGACAAATCAGACAAGAAAAAAAAAGCAATAGTTTTATGTAGAAAATTCCTTCAGAGTACACTTGCATAAAAGATTGATGAACTCTTGATTATAGGCTCTAGACTTCAGATTTTGAGAATTCTCTCTTCTCTTGCTCTCACATAAATCCAACCTTATTTGAATCTAGCCTAGAAACAATTGCTGTTATTTCTAATTTCTCCTATTCGTGATTTTCCAAAATAATTCTTCAATTTTCAATATTTTTACTTTAAAAATGTCCAAATATGTTGGAATTAAACAATATGCTCTTAAATAAACAGTGAATCTAAGAAGTCAAAAAGGATTTATAGATACTCTGAGAGGAATATAGATGCAAAAGAAAGAAGAAAGATCACAAATTAACAACTGAAACTCATCCTTCAAGTTACAGTAAAACAAATTAAATCTAAATCTGGAAGGAATAAATTGATTATTAATTCTTATTTATTTTGTGTGTGTGTGTGTGCGTGTGTGTGTGTCAGAGGCACTGTATGTCCCTGTGGAAGATAAAGAGTGACTTCAAGAATCATCTTGGATTGCTTTTACTCCTTGCTTCCCTCTGGGGTTTCCCAGGCTCCACAAACCAGGGTCAGAAGTACAAGCCACAATTTTCCCCTGGTGTTTTTATGTGGGCCTGGGATCCAAACTCAGGAACTTCTGCTTGAAAGACAAGAGTCTTAACCCCTGAACCATCTCTCCAGCCCCAAAAGTGATAATTATTAGAGCAGATATTTGTGAAATAGAGAGTAAAAAATCAAAATGAGAATTGATGATTTATTTAAGACCAAATTGACAACTACTTCACAAAATTAATAAGAAAAGGAATAAATAAACAAAATAAGAAGTGATAGGGGCATTGCTACTGCTACTGTAGTAATAAAAAGAAAGCCTATAGTACTGGCACATGTGAGACAGAGACAGGGGGAAGTTTATGAATTCAAGAGCAATGTGAGCTATGAGGTGATTTCCAGTCCAGCCCGAACCACATAGCAAAACTCTTGTTTACAAAGTTTAAAAGGACTGTAAGTGAATACCACAAATAATTATATGTGAATAACCTCAGTAACTTACAGAAAATGCATAATGTAATATTAAACAAAATTTTACTAAATTGATTTTAATGCCATAGTAATTTTATATCTTGATCAAATGGAATTTGTTATGGAATACAAGTATATCTCAATGTATTAAAATTAATCAACATATTTCACCATTTTTACAAAGGAAGAAGGAAAATACATGATCAACCTAATTGACATATGAAGTATTCACAAAGTTAACTACATGTTCAAAATAAAAATAATCAATTAGGCATAAAAGAAAAACTCTTCAATAAAAGAAAGAAAATATACAAAAAGCCTTACAGAAAAAGCATAAATTCCTAAAAAGATAACTTCCTTAGAGAAAATTGGGAAGATATGTAAAATATGAGCACACTAAATTATACTGAATAGTAAAAGACTGAAAGGTTTGCCTCTTAGATGAACACCAATTCAAGGATACCTGTTTTTATTACATGTTAAATATAGCATTTGATATCCTAGCATATGTAAGAAAGAGAAAAAAAGGACATCTATATTGCAAGGTCAAAGAAATGTTCATATTTGTTTCCAAGTGTCATGGTAGTGTAGAAACCCTAAAGATTACAAATAGAACCCAGAATACCCAAATATAGCCACATCAGAGTATACAAATATCAATGCAAAAATCACTTGTTTTTCTACACATTAACAATTGAAAAGAAAATTAAAAATATAATTTAATTATAGTAGCATATACAGAAGCAAAAATACTTAATAGCAAGCCTAAGGAAGGAGATGAAAACTGAAATGTTCCTTAAAGAGATGAAGGCAGAAACAATTAGAAAGAATCCTCATATTCATGGGTTAGAGGACAGTGTTTAGATGTCAAAACTATTGTAAGTGACCTACAGATTCGATGTAGTACTTATTAAAATCGCAATAGCATTTATTTTCAATGATAGAAAAGAAATTATGAAGTTCATGTGTAATCTTGGGATTCTGAGGCAAGGGAGAACTATCTCATGGTGTGCAATGTGGGAAAAGAGAGACCATGAGCAGTGGGCTTCAGTATGGCCACTCTTCTTCCTCATCTTTTTCTCTCAAGGTCCTATAGAGGTGACTGGCAGAGTCAAGGACCACAAATAGACAGCAAATGTTTTTTAAAAAGAACAAACTTGAAAGATTCATGATTTCTAATTTCAAAATATACATGCTTAGAGACTATGAGGAAACACTAGATGAAAAGAATATGTGTTATATATTAAGAAGTGAAAAATCGGCCCAAAGAAATTTAAAGTACACTTAAAGGGAAAAATGTCTTTTCATGAGTCAAAAGGTTCAGTAATATAAGGTAGTATTACTTCAGAAAATCGTGTATGTTTTTCACTGCAACTTCAGTCAAGTTTTTGCAACATTTTTAATAGAAATTGAAAGAGTAATTCTAAAATTCATTTGGAATTGCAAAGAACTTACAATAATAACATCTTAAAATTTGATGTCTACTTCATTTCAAAATGAATAAAAAATCATAGAAATAAATATAATATGCTATTGGCATAAAGATAAACACAGAACTGAAAACACGGTTGTTATTTGGCAGAGTGTTTTAGCATATTCAGGTCTCTGAGTTCAATCCCCAGTGCCACAAAAACCAGCCCACAATTCCAGTACTTAAAAGGCAGAAAGCACATAATGCCCTAGCGGGTGCCCATGCACCTGCCAATGCAAAAGTCCTAGATGGGACCCAAGGGATCACCTATGTAGGGAACCTGGGAGTTGGAGGGAGACTGGCTGGAAAGGAGAAAAAGTGGGGTCGGAGGAAGATAGTAGGGTATAAAAGCATATAAATTCATTATATTTGTATGTGAAGATTCAAAGAATAAAAGAAAAGGAACATTCTAAGAGGTAGAAAGAAAAAAAGGCAGAAGCAGGAAGATAAGATGCTTAAGGACAACCTCAGAACAGAGCAAGTTTAAGCTCAGCTTGAGATACAGCAAACCTTGCCTCCTCAATATACCCCAAATTAGAGATGAGCAAATAAATAAATAGGAAAAATAATAGAAAGTCCAGAAGGAAATGTAGGTGCATAACACACACACAATTTTTGACAAAAGTGCACTGGCAGTTTAATAGAGAAAGAATAATTATGGACAATACAATATTTCCTAAAAAGACACCAAAATCACAGTCACAGATTTTCTTGTATTTATATGTAGCATTTATAAATATTTTTCATAAATTAGTTATTTTAAAAAGTTCAAAAAGTTCCAAATAGGTAAAACGTTTCATCAGTTACTTTGTTACAAAAAATACACATGAAATAATTTCCAACAGTATTCAGTCACAGTATCACTATGTGTTGTTACTCTTGCATATTAAAATGGTTAAAATAAAATGTCATGGATAATAATGACTGTTGATAAATATAATGTGAGGAGAATTTTGAGTGAGGAGCTAACACTGTATGTTCTTACAAATTACTTTGGAAAGCAGACATTAAACATATAAACTCTACACATGGTCCAGCCATTTTAGAATGATGCATTTACTTGCCCCCCCAAAATGAAAGCTTATGACTACAGAACGTCTAGTACACAAAAGTCTGCGTCAACTGCTCCAAAGTGAAACTAGTCCACAGGATCATTAGTAGAGGAGATATGAGAAAAGAAAAAAGTATCTCTGGTACATACATAAAACAGAATACTACTAGGCACTTAAAAACATTCAGTGAAAGAAACCAAATGCAAAAGGCAATATATTATCTCGGTTTAGTTGTAAAAAGGATACTAAAATCAGTCTGATTTTTACAAAATAGTATTTAGTGATATTGGTAAATTTACAAAAATTTACAAAAGAATTACAAAATATTTACAAAAGAGCATGGACAAAAATTTGGGGGGAAATGGATGAGTTTTGCCATGATTGTTAAAGTAATTTTACAATTGTTTATTAAAATGAAAGTCTGTCAAATTGTGCACCCAAAATGTCCAATTGATTCTATGCCAATTAGACCTTCACAAACTTACTTTTTCTAAATGTATGACAAAATCATATTAAACTGTCCCTTAAATACATATTTTTTGAAAATGTCAAATTAACATTTCAAAGTTCTAAGCAGAATGCAATTCTTTTTTCCCCTCAGAACTTATATTACAGGTCCTACAATTGACACCAATATTAGTCATTCTGAAGTAACTCTATCTTGATGCACCTTTCACTTTGCCGAAACAGCACAAAAATCTACATCCTCATTGGACCTATCCAAAATGTCAAAACTTTAAGGACTATTTAAATCATGAAGAACCCAATCCTAACTAATCTTCCCATCCTTCTTAGAAAAGCATAGCAGTGTTTAAAATAATACTAAAAGCTGGCTGTATAATATCTTATTAGTGAATGATTCTTTAAATGTCTGTGTTAGCATTACCTATTAAAAAGGATTTTTTTCTTTTTTTCCTCCTACATTTTATTTCTTTTCCTAATCATACAAGTTCAGTAGGTACCCTTTCCTCTCCCTCCCTCCCTCCTCTCCCTAGTCATAGCCTCTTGCACTCTCTCCGCCCTTCCCCCTTCCTTTCACACTTCTCCTGGTGCCTCCCCCTTCCTATCTTCCATCCTCTGGAGCATCCTTTTGTGTAAATGCCAAACCTCTCTCTGAGTCCTATACTCTAGTGAGGGTTCAGGACTAAATGGCATAGTCCAGAGCCCCTTCTTGGGTTCCCCATTAGAAGGGGAACTATATTATAATTATTAATCCCTTGTCTCTAATGATCCTACTGCCTGAAGCCTTCTCCCCTGTGATCCATGCTACTAGACTTTGGGGGGGGGGGTCGTTGACATATCAGCCATTGTGCAGGTCAGGCTACTGCACCCCTAATCTATGTGGAATATCTTGCATATCGTTGGTCCTCCCTATTTTTAGGCTCTTGCAATCTTGCTGCCCCCTCTGGTTCTAGGTGAATAATGTAGATTTTTTTTGGTGTCTGAATTATGGTTTGTTGTTTTCAGTTTTGCTTTTACTGCACTGTCCTTGGCTACATCAAAGGTGACCTCCTAACCAAAGATAAAAGACTGTTTAAATGAAGATCTTAATATAAGAGGAAACTCAAAGGTAGATGGAGGAATAAGAGTAGGTACACATCAGTGAGGGTGGGGAGGATAGTGTCCCATTTGCAGCATGGTTACCATCTATCTCACAGTCCCTATACCCTCCCTGATTGGTGAGATAAACCTTATTCAGTTGCAACTGACCAGGAAGGGAAGTGATAATGAGCTGCACCAGATGTCTCCCTACTTACATGCAATACTTAACGGTGACTTAATTTTTCTACTGAAGTGTGATCCCCTATTTCCTTTTTTTTTTATTGAGGCCCTCCTTCCTCTTCCCTCCTGTTTATAATTTTTCACAATTAAAGTAGGTGTCAACAGAGATTTACCTTTAAATGTGTCATGAAGTAAGTTTGGAACTAGGATCCACCTATTAGGGAGTACATATAGTGTCTAACTTTCTGTGTCTGGGATACTCAACATAATTTTTTCTAATCCCCTCTATTTCCTGGCAAATTTCATTAATTCATCTTTTTCAATGGCTGACTAGTATTCCATTGTATTAATGTACTACATTTTCATTATCCATTCATCAATTGGTAGGCATTTGGGTTGATTCCATGACTTTTCTACTGTGAATAACTGCAATAAACATGATTGTGCTCATGTCACTATAATGAGTTTCTGCATTATGGGTTATTATTCCCAGAAGTGGTATACCAGAATCATAAGGCATTTCAATCCTTAACCTTTGTAGAAATCTCCATACTGATCACCAGAGTGGTTGTATAAGCCTGCATTCCCACAAGCAATGTATGAGAATTCTCTTCTCTCCACATCCTCTCCAGCATTCAGTGTTGTTTCTCTTGTGGATTTTTGTCATCCTGACCAGGGTGAGATGATATCTCAGGGAAGTATTGATTTGTATTTCCTTGATGACAAGGAATGTGGAGCATTTTTAAAGATATTTTTTAGACATTTTTATTTCATCCCTGGAAAATTTTCTTTTGAGTTCTGAGGTCCATTTTTTAACTGGGTCATTTATCTCTTTGGTGTTTAGTTATATATATATATATACACACACACATATATATATGTATGTATATATATATATACATATATATTCCCAATCATACAAGCTTAATAGGTACCCCAGTGCCCTCCCTCCCGCCACCCCTCCCCAATCCCCCTTTTCCCCTTCCTTTCACCCCCCTCCCTCCCTTTTTCCCAGTATCCCCCTTTCCCTCTCCCATTCCCTGGAGCATCCTTCAATATGAATGTCAAACTTCCCTCTGAGTCCTCCAATCTAGTGAGGTATAAGGACTCAATGGCATTGCCCAGAGCCCTTTCTTGGGCTTCCCTCTAGTATGGGAACACTATTATGACTGTTAATCCCTTGCCTCTAAAGATCCTAGTGCCTGTGATCCATGCAAGACTTTGGAGGGTCATTGATATGTCAGTCATTGTGCAGGTCATGCAAAGTCCAATTATGGCTACTGTGGCCTTAACTTGTGTGGAGTATCTTGCGTATAGTTGCTCCTCCCCATCTTTAGGCTCTTACAATCTTATCGCCCTGTTCCGTAAATTTCCCTGAGCTTTAGGATGGAGAGAGATTTGGCTGGTCTGGTTCCAGGTGCTTAATGTAGGGTCTCTGATGTTCTGAATTATGGTTTGTTGTTGTTTTCAGTTTTGCTGTTCCTGCACCGCCCTTGACTCCATCCTGATTGGTATCAAAGGTCACCTCCTAACCAAAGATAAAAGACTGTTTAAATGGAATCTTACTATAAGAGTAGATTCAAAGGTAGATGGAATAGGAGTAGAAGACCGTAGTGAAGGGTGGGAGTTAGTCTCCCAGTTTCAGGATGATTACCATCTATCTGCCAGACTCTATACCCTCCCTGACTGGTAAGAACAAACCCCTTCAGTCACAAGTGACCAGGAAGGAAAATGAGTGAGCTTAACCAGATGTCTCACTACTTCGTGCAACACTTGACGGTGACCTATTTTCTCTCCTGTAGCATGATCCCCTCTCTCCTTATTTCTGGGGGACCCTCTTTCCCCTTCCTTCCTATTTATAATCTTTGCAATTATTGTAGGTATTACTGAGATTTATCTTTGAATATGTCACCAAGTGGGTTTGGTACTAGGATCTAGCTATTAGGGAGTACATAAGGTGCTTAATTTTCTGTGTCTGGAATATTTCACTCAATATAATTTTTTCTAATTCCATCCATTTCCTGGAAAATTTCATGAATTCATCTTTCTTGACAGCTAAGTAGTATTCCATTATATAAATATACCACATTTTCCTTATCCACTCATCAACTGTTGGGAATTTGGGTTGATTCCATGACTCTGCTACTTCAAATAGTGCTGCTATGAACGTGGTTGTGCTTGTGCCATTGAGGTGAATTTTTGCTTTATGGGGGAATATTCCCAGAAGTGGAACAGCAGGGTCATATGGGATTTCAGCACCCTGGATAATAGAGCTCTGTCAGATATGTGGTTAGTGAAGAATTCTCCTATTCTGTGGGCTGCCTTCGTGCTCTCTTTATCTGAACAGAAAATCTTTCATTTCATAAGATCCCATTTGTTGAGTGTTGGTTCTAGTGACTTTTCTATTGGATTTCTGTTTAGTAAATATTGGCCTAGACCAATCATCTCGAAGGAGTTCCCTACCTTTTCAACTAGGGTTTTTATAGGCTCTGACCTAATATTACAGTCTTTGATCCATTTGGAATTAATTTTTATGCATGGTGACAAGTATGGGTCCAGTTTTATCCACTTGTGAAGTGGATATCCAGTTTTGCCAGCACGATTTGTTGAAGATGTTGTTCTTTTTCCATTGAATTTTTTGGGCCCTTTTGTCAAAGATCAAATGGCTGTAATTGTGTGGGCTTATATTTGGGTCTTCAACCCTTATCCATTGATCTATGTATCTATTTTGATGCCAGTACCAGGCTGTTTTTATTACTAGGGATTTGTAGTATAGATTAAGGTTTGGAATATTGATACCTCCAGCAGTGTTTTTATTACTCAGGATTTTTTTCCTATCCTGGGCCTTTTGTGCTTCCATATGAATTTTGAGATTGGTCAATTTCTTTAAAGAATTTCTTGAGAATTTTGATTGGTGTAACATTGAATCTGTATATTGCTTTTGGTAGGGTGGTCATTTTTATGATGTTGATTCTGCCAATTCAGGAGCATGGGAGGTCTTTCCACCTTCTGATGTCATCTGTAATTTCTTTCTTTGGGGTTTTAAAGTTTCCATTATAAAGGTCTCTCACTTCTTTTCTTAGATTTATACCAAGGTATTTCATTTTATAGGGGCTATAGTAAATAAGATTGTTTTACTTAGGACTTTTTCACATTTTTCATCCTTGGTATTTAGGAAGGCCACAGATTTTTGCACATTTATTTTGTAACCTGCCACTCTGCTGAACTTCTGTATTATTTCCAGGAGTTTCCTGGTGGAGTTTTTAGGATCACTCAGGTATATAATCATGTTATCCACAAACAGAGATATCGTGATTTCTTTCTTTCTGATTTGAATCCCTTTTATCTTCCTCTCCTTTCTTATGACTCTAGCTAAGCTTTCCAGTACAATATTGAATAGAAGTGGTGAAAGTGGACAGCCTTGTCTAGTTCCAGATTGAAGCATGAATGCTTCAAGTTTTTCCCCATTGGAATATAATCTTTGTTGTTGGCTTGTTGTATAGAGCTTATTGTATGTTGATATATGTTCCTCCCATTCCAACTGTCTCTAGGGTTTTGATCATAAAAGGATGTTGTATCTTGTCAAAAGCTTTTTCTACATCTATAAAAAGTATCATGTGGTCTTGGAGTTTGGATTGGTTGATATGATGGATTACATTTTTTGATTTACATATGCTAAACCAATCTCATGTATCTGGGATAAAGCCTACTTTATCACAATGAATCATCTTTTTGATATGTTTTTGAATCCAATTTGCTAAGATTTTGTTGAGAATCTTTGCATCTGTGTTCATCAAAGAGATTAGCCTATAGTTTTCTTTTTTAAGTTTATTTTTATTAGGTTTTGTGATTAGTGTGATACTAGCTTCACAGAAAGAATTTGAAAGTGTTCCTTTCTTTGCTATTTTATGAAACACTTTTAGGAGTACTGGTGTTAGTCGTTCTTTAAATGTTTGGTAGAATTCTGTGCTGAATCCCTCTGGTCCAGGACATTTTTTTATGTGGGAAGATTTGAGATTACTTCATTAATTTCATCATTTGCTATAAGACTATTTAAATAATTCAAAATTACTGATTCAATTTAGTTAAATTGTGCTTACTCAGGAATTCATCCATTTCTTTCGTGTTTTCAAATTTCATGAGGTATAAGTTTTTCAAATATGACCTTATAATAGAGTTGTGATAACTCCATTTTCATTTCTAATTTTGTTAATCTGGGTTTTCTCTCTCTTGAGTTTGGCTAATTTAGCTAAGGGTGAATCAATCTTACTGATTTTTTCGAAGAACCATGTTTTCATCTGGTGATTCTTTGTATCATTTTCCTCATCTCAATTTTGGGTATTTTTCCCCTGGTTTTCTAATCTCCTGTCTTCTACTGCTTTTGGGATTTGATTCTGTTGTGTCTGTAAAACTTTACGCTGCATTGTTAAGTTGTTTACTTGTGATGTTTCCATTTTTGATATAGGCATTAAGAGCTGTAAATTTACTTCTTAGGACAGCTTTCATTGTGTCCCAGAGTTTATGTTATATTTTCATTATGGTACACTTCTAGGAAATCTTGAATTTCCTTTTTGACTTCTTCCTGAACTCTTTTCTCATTCAGCATCATAGTGTTTAGTTTCTAAGAGTTAGTATATTTTCTGCTGTTTGTTGTGTTGTGGATGTCAAGCTTTAGACCATGGTGGTCTAATAGGGTACAGGCTACAATGGCAACTTTCCTGTATATGTGGAGATTTGTTTTGTGGCCCAATATGTGGTCTATTTTGGACAAAGTTCTGTGGGCTACTGAGAAGAATGTGTATTCCTTGGTACTTTGATGCAAGGATCAATAGAGATCTGTGAGGTCCATTTCAGTAAGGGTGTGATTTAGTTCCAATGTGTCTCTGTTGAGTTTTTGTGCTGTTGTTCCATCCCATGTCGACAGTGAAGTATTGAAATCCCCAAGTATTATAATTTTGGAATTGATTTCTTGTTTTAGATGTTGTAGCATTTGCATAATGAATGTAGAGGAGCCCATATTTAGTGAGTATATGTTCAGTATTGTGAAGTCTTCCTGGTGAATTGTTCCTGTGACTAAAATGTTGTAAACTTCTGTATCTCTTATGATTTTCCTTGAAGTCTACTTTGTCAGATCACAAAATTGCTACCCATGCTTGTTTCCTTCTTCCATTAGCTTGAAGAATTTTTGACCAGCCTTTTACTTTTAGAATGTGCCTCTTTTCTGGTGAGATATATTTCCTGAAAACATCAGATGGATGGCTTGTGATTTCTAATCCGTGTTTGTAATCTGTGTCTTTTGATTGGTGAGTAATTCCACTGACATTTAGTGTTATAATGGAGAAATTTTTTTGTGTTTAGTGGCTTTCGTAGGTGTATTATTCAGCCTGTAGGTTTCAGTGGTCTTATACTTTCCTTCTGTCCTCTTAAATATGCTTGTTCTTTTCTTCAAGCTTAAGTATCTTTTCTAGCATTTTTTAAGGCCTGGTTTGGTGGTCATGTAAGCCTTCAAGTTGCCTTTATGGTGGAAAATTTTTCTTTATCCCTCGATCGTGACTGATAGTTTGGCTGGGTACATCAGCATGGGATGACATTTGTGCTCTTCAATGCTTGAGGTACATCTCTCTGAGCTTTTCTGGCTTTTACTGTTTCCATTGAAAAATCATTTGTTATTTTAATTGGCTTACTTTTAAAAATGACTTTTTTTTTTCTCTTGAAGTTCTCAGCACATTCTCTTTGTCTTGTATGTGTAGTGTTTTGACTATTATTTTCCATGGCAAGTTTCTCTTTTGGTTGTATCTGGGGTGTGGAATGCCCCTTGTATTTGGATGGGTGTTTCTTGTTGTAGGAGATTTGTTGTCTTGATTTTTATTTCTTATGGATTTGTGCTGTGACCTGGGCATTTCTGTTTTATCTCTTATGTCCTTCTTTTTGTTTTTGTGTGTTTTGGCTGAACTGAATTAGACAATATTATTACACTTGAGCAATTATTGCTAGTATTTGTTTGGAATTGGGTAGGCCTATCTGGTGTTGGTGATATATCCTAGATAAGGCTACTGGACTGTTAGTACATCAACTGAGGTGGGTTTAGTAGACAGGGAATGAAAATTATATGATAGTGCACCTTTTAGGTTTACTTCCATGTGAGGGTGAATGGTATAGTCCCTGAAGTGTATGGGTTTTTGGGTGTCTACATGGAAATGTTAAAATACAGTGACTAATAATTGAGAAGAACAGGATGGTAAAAAGGTTTACTTATCTTAGAGCTGGTTGTGAAGATTCTCTCCCATATGATGGGATGATTTTAGAAGATCTTATATGAATGGCATTGGTCCCCTACCCCATTGGTTGGGTTTTCTCTGGACTCTGATGTATTCTGAGGAGCAGGGAGTCTGTCTGGGAAGTGAGGAGCAGGTTGCCTGTCCTGGTTCAGGTCCAGGTCTGGGTCCAGGGAAGAAAGGCAGAGTGGGTACTGGGGTGCACAGATGACCTGGGTCCTGGGTTGTGGTCTAGGAGCCTTATCTGTATAGCAGGGGAGTCTGCCCTGGTCCAGGTCCAGGGCAGGAAAAAAAAAGATTTTTTCTTATGCAAAGATCATATGAACTTCCTTTGTATGTCCCATGATACCTAGAATCATGCTGAACATTGATAATATTAACTGAATACCTCGATGCAAATTCAGTTCACTAACATTTTTAAAAAGTTCATTAACAGAACATGTGGATGAAGATTTAAGAGTCCTTCAAAGACGACTTGTATTTAAAAACAGAGATTATGATCTGTGCATCCTTTTACTTCAAATCAGTGATTCTCATAGTATGTTCCTTAGGCCAGCAACAATAGTACACCTAGAATTTTTTAGAAATACCGATTCTAACTGGTTAGAAAATTCAGTGGGTAGAGCACCTGTTTGATAAATACAAATTCTAGGACAGGTGTTTTGATTTTTCTGTATCAGAAATCCTATAGGGGAGTCCGAAAATTAATTTAATATGCCATCTAAGCTTCCAATGCAAGACTGAGCTGTACAAGCAGTTTAGAAACATCTAGTCACTGACATTGATTTTTCAGACTTTTCTGATATCATACCCTTTGCAGTAACTGGCATAATTTTGCCAAGCCCTAAAAATAAGAAGTAAGTAAATTAACCAAAGAAAACTGGAGAACTAACAGATGATCTGTGATAATTCTTATATTATTATGGAACACTTTGGGCTATGCAGAGTGGTCAAGATAAAGAACTGATAGATATTAAACTGTTCCTTCCTACATATTTTTAAGTAGAGTACAAAATTATGAATTACCTTTGGTTTATATGATCTATGAAGCTGATAATATGAAAACCCACTTCAACTTGACAGCCTTTGCCTTGGGTGATGAAATAAGGAAATATTTCCCTTTGTGGGATTAAATATGTATTTCAATCAGATATTGCATTAAAACAATGCTTGTATCATTTTTGTTTCTCAAACTTTGACAGCTCATTATCCTAATGAAAGTGTAAAAGTGACTGCATCTGGAGAAAGTAATGTGCTCTTACAACTACACTCCAAAAGAAGCATTACATTATGTCAGATTAATATTAAAGTGGCCTTGAACTGTCACTGAAAACTTGTCAAATGAAGAATGATACAATGAGTCCCTACTACATTATTTTTTATTTTATTGTATTATAATATTCTGTACCTCTATAATTTTTCTGAAGTAAATCTGAAGTGGGGTAGAAAATAAAATTATAATCTTCATAGTTAGTATATAAATTATATCATTCAATATGCAATAAGAAGATAAAAAAGATCAAGGCAATCCTCTAATCTTTTCAGACAGATTAAAAGGACAAACATTGAAAGAGGCACTGGCAATACAGTATAATACATGCTACATTAGAGAAACATAATAATTTTAATTTTCCCTGCAGAGTACTAAAATAGGACAGTGCTGAAATTTAGAATTTCTCCTAACAGTGATAAAAGTACTGAAATCCTTTAAGCATACAGTATGGTATGATTCTATATAGGCTTTAGGAATATCATTTTATATGTTATTGTTGAAGATGAATTTGACAGTGTCAAGACTGACAGTATAGATATTCATTAGAAAATGTTATTAGCATAGAGTGGTGATGTATGTACGTAATCCTAACATTCAAGGGATAGAATTATATATACACATATACTTGTATCTGGACATGGCACTATGCTAATAGGGTGTAGCAGTTACTCTTAACTACTGCTGTGAGAGAACACTCAAAGTCAATCAACTTAAGGGAGAAAGGGAGATTTATTCAGCTTACGGTTCCAGAGGGAAGGTACAGTCTCTCAAAGCAGAGGTGGCATGGCATGGCTGGAGGAGGCTAAGTCACCGCAGACATCTTGAAAGCTGAGAGCTGCAGACTGCTTGCAGCAAAGGCAGACTTCTCCTGGAGGTAGGGTGGGACTAATCCATCTCAAGGCCCATCCCTTGTGATTACCTTCCTCCAGCAAGGCTCCACCTTACCTTGCTAAACACATGAGACTGTGAGGGACACATTTCAAACCATGACATAGGGTAGCTGAGAAGGAAGAATTGTGAATTTGAGACCAATCTAGGCTGCATGTGTAACCTAAAAGACTCTCTCAAGGATATGGGAACATCGTGACAAATGATTGTATATTAACCAATGATAGCCACATTGCAGATGAAGTACTGCTAGATGTAAAAAGTTATATTCTACAGGTTGTGAACACAGAAAGTATGGGGAGAGTCCACCTTTTATTCACAGAGAGAGAACAAAGATTACATGGCTCTCATTTGCTTCCCAATAGAAAGAATGGTATTGATGTCTTCCCATCTTGGATAATAATTTCCAATCCTATCCTTATGGAAAAAGAGAGCCTCAAATGGCAACCTCAAACATTTACATTACAATATATGCTCCTTACATAAGGAAGTAGCCATGAATTTTTTAAAATTCTTACAAATTTTTTTAAAATTTCATACTCTCCAGAATTATATGTATAGCTCCTTCATCCAGAAATAAACAATGTTCACAAGCCACATTAGAAGGAATTTGGGAAAGTTCCTTTCAATAAGTTATGTGTTTTATTGTAATACTAGAAGACATATGCAGACATCTATATAATTTCCCTTATAAAGTATTTTTAAAGTACTCCCTTCCAAAGGTAGTTAAGTAAGTATATTAGATAGTTTTGCAACAGGAAAGTTCTATAACAGAAAAATATCCAATCTAATTGAAATGCATATATTGCCAAAATTTAAGAATTCCTCATTAAAATATTACATAATTCTCCAAAATGAATCAGTGACCTAAGCGGCAAACATATTTTGTGGTAATTATTTGGCTTTATTTTTCTACATATATAATCAATAGCTTCATTAGATATCCTCAAGAATTAAAAATTATGTTCTGCAGTTGTTATTGGAATCATCATTCCCCTCAAAATGAGATTTTTACAGAGAAAAATTAAAATAACTATATGTCCCACATAAACTACTGTTTTGTTTTATTTTGTTTTGTTTTCCCCACTCACACAAACTTAATAAGTACCCTGGTCCCCACCCTCCCTCTACTCTTCCCTGGTCCCCCTTGCTCCCTCCCTCCTTCCCCTTCTTTTCATCCTCCCCTCCCTCCCTATTCCCCCTCCTCTTCCCCCCTAATCCCTGGAGAATCCTTTAGTGTGAATGTCAAACTTCCCTCTGAGTCCTCCACTCTAATGAAGTGTAAGGACTCCGTAGCATTGCCTAGAGCCCTTTCTTGTGTTCCCCTTTAGTATGAGAACACTATTGTGACTTTTAATCCCTTGCCTCTAAGGATCCTAGTACCTGTGATCCATGCTAGACTTTGGGGGTTTGTTGACATGTCAATCATTGTGCAGGTCACACAAAGTCCTATTTGGGGTTACTGCGGCCCTAACTTGTGTGGAGAATCTTGTGAATAGCTGCTCCTCCCCATCTTTAGGCTCTTACAATCTTAAAGCCCCCTTTTCTGCAAATTTCCCTGAGCTTTAGGATGGGGATAGATTTGGCTGGTCTGGTTCCAGGTGATTAATGTAGGGTCTCTGATGTTCTGAATTATGGTTTGTTGTTGTTTTCAGTTTTGCTGTTTCTGCACTGCCCTTGGCTATATGCTGATTGGTATTGAATGTCACCCTCTAGCCAGAAATAAAAGACTGTTAAAATGGAGACTTACTATAAGAGTAGATTCAAAGGTAGATGAAATAAGAATAGGAGACCACAGTGAGGGGGTTCAGTCTCCTATTTGCAGGAGGGTTACCATCTGTCTGCCAGACTCTATGACCTCCCTGACTGGTGAGATCAAACCCCCTCAGTCACAAGTGACCAGGAAAGCGAGTGAGCTTAACCAGATGTCTCACTATTTACTTGCAATACTTGATGGTGATGTATTTTCTCTGCTATAACACGATCCCCTCTCTCCTAATTTCTGGGGAGGCCCTCCTTCCCCTTTCTTCCTGTTTATAATCTTTGCAATTACTATAGGTATTACAGAGATTTATCTTCCAATATGTCCCTAAATGGGTTTGATACTAGGATCCACCTATTAGGGAGTACATATGGTGCTTAATTTTCTGTGTCTGGAGTACTTCATTCAATATAATTTTTTCTAATTCCATCCGATTCCCAGCAAATTTCATTAATTCATCCTTTTTAATGTCTGAGTAGTATTCCATTATATAAATGTACCACATTTTCTTTATCCACTCGTCAACTGTCAGACATTTGGATTGATTCCATGACTTTGCTATTGTAAATAGTGCTGCTATGAACATAGTTGAGCTTGTGCTATTGAGGTGAATTTTTGCTTTATGGGAGATTATTCCCAGAAGTGGAATAGCAGGGTCATATGCCATTTCAATCTTCAACTTTTTTTAAAATCGCCAAACTAATCACCAGAGTGGTTGTATAAGCCTGCATTCCCACCAGGAATGGAGAAGAGAGTTCACTTCTCTCCATATCTCCAGTGCTTGGTGTTGTTTGTATCGTGGATTTTTGCCATCCTGACTGGGGTGAGATGATATCTCAGAGAGGTTTTGATTTGCATTTCCCTGATGGCTAAGGATGTGGAACATTTTTTTAAGATATATGTTAAACATTTCAATTTTGTCCCTGGTAAAGTTACTCTTTTGAATTCCCAGACCCATTTTTTAATTGGGCCATTTATCTCCTAGGTGTTTAGTTTTCTAAGTTCTTTGTGCACTCTGGATAATAGAGTTCTATCAGATATGTGGCTCGTGAAGATTTTCTCCCATTCTGTGGGTTGCCTTTGTGCTCAAGTTACAATCTCTTTATCTGAACAGAAGCTCTTTAGTTTCATAAGATCCCATTTGTTGAGTGTTGGTTGTAGTGACTGTGCTATTGGATGTCCGTTTAGGAACTGTTGGTCTAGTCTAATCAACTTGAAGGAGTTCCCTACACTATCAACTAGAGTTTTTATACTCTCTGGCCTAATATTGATGTCCTTGATCCATTTGGAATTAATTTTTATACATAGTGACAAGTATGGGTCTAGTTTTAATCTTCTGCACATGGACATCTAGTTTTGCCAGCACCATTTGTTGAAGATGTTGTTCTCTTTCCATTGAATTTTTTGGGCCCCTTTTCAAAGATCAAATGGCTATAATTGTGTGGGCTTATATCTGCATTTTCAACCCTTATCCATTTATCTATGTGTCTATTTTGGAGCCTGTTCCAGGCTGTTTTTATTTCTATGGATTTGTAGTATAGATTAAGGTTTGGTATGGTGATACTTCCAGCAGTGTTTTTATTACTTAGGATTGTTTTTCCTATCCTATCTTTTGTGCTTCCATGTGAATTTTGAGATTATTTGGTCAATTTCTTTAAAGAATTGCCCTGGGATTTTGATTGGTATAGCATTGAATCTGTATATCACTTTTGGTAGAATGGCCATTTTTATGATATTGATTCTGCCAATCCAGGAGCATGGGAAGTCTTTCCACCTTCTGGTGTCTTCTGTAATTTCTTTCTTTAGGGTTTTAACGTTTTCATTATAAAGGTCTCTTACTTCCTGGGTTAGGTTTATACCAAGGCATTTCATTTTTTTAGGGGCTATAGTACATGGAATTGTTTCTCTTGGGTCTTTTTCACTTTTTTCATCCTGAGCGTGTAGGAAGGCCACTGATTTTTGCACGTTTATTTTGTATCCTGCCACCCTGCTGAACTCCTGTATTATTTCCAGGAGCTTCTGGGTGGAGTTTTTGTGATCACTCAGGTATAGGATCATGTCATCTGCAAATAGAGATAACTTGACTTCTTCCTTGCTGATTTGAATCCCTTTTATCTTCCTTTCTTGTCTTATGGCTCTAGCTAAGACTTCAAGTACAATATTGAATAGAAGTGGTGAGAGTGGACAGCCTTGTGTAGTTCCTGATTGAAGCGGGAATGCTTCAAGTTTTTCCCCATTGAATATAATCCTTGCTGCTTGTTTGTTGTATATAGCTTTTATTATGTTGATAAAGGTTTTCTATTCCAACTGTCTCTAGGGTTTTGATCATAAATGTCAGTTGGATCTTGTCAAAAGCTTTTTCTGCATCTGTGGAGAGTACCATGTGATGTTGGACTTTGGACTAGTTTATATGGTGAATTACATTTATTGATTTGCATATGTTGAACCAACCTTGTGTGCCTGGGATAAAGCCTACTTGATCAGTGAATGATCTTTTTGATATGTTTTTGAATCCAATTTCCTGAGATTTTGTTAAGAATCTTTGCATCTCTGTTCATCAGAGAGATTGGCCTATAGTTTTCTTTGTTAAGTGTATCTTTATTAGGTTTTGGGATTATGATGATATTAGCTTCATAGAAATAATTTGGTAGTGTTCCTTCCTTCGCAATTTGAGGAGTTTAAGGAGTTTGGTGTTAGTTGTTCCTTAAATGCAGATACACTATTGTTTTTAACTGTTTTCTTTCCATCTTATTCTCTCACCATCCTTTCTGAAGTCCTTAATAAACTGAAGTGTTTTCCATTACAAATTTCATTCTGAAAGCTTAAACTTTCATAAAAAAGAAGTGTGCCAAATTTTACTTTAAAAAGGTTTATCTCACTATGAAAGTTTTGAAAGTTATTAGTATTAGAGAATGCCATTTTTAGAAATAAAATCACAAATGTTAAATTTAGAAACAGAAATATTATGGAAAAGCCATCATGATGGCCAGTCAAAAACTAATCTCCCTTATTTTCCTAATTGGGTTGAGGAAGTGCACCATGCCCTATTTACCATCCCATTGTGCAAGCACTGGGTGAGGCCCCTAGGCATGCCCACTTCTGCCCTCATTCCCTGCTCCAATCATGCTCGCTTCTTCCCTCTGTCCCTACTCGAATCATGCTCCTTCTATTGTGCTGACTCTCTGACTGCCTCAGTTGGCCCACATTGCCCTAATGCCTGTGATACATTCACTGGGCAGGGTTTCATACTGTCAGTGAATTCTTTGTGACATCACAGAGCAGAGTCCCAACAGCTGCCCAGGCACTGAATTCAACAGTTCTAGGTCAGAGCCAGTGGCAGGCTGCCCGGAGCAGGAGCTTTACCTCTCCCTCTCCGGGCAGCTCTCTCTGTTCAGCAGCAGTGCAGCCTCCTGACATCACAACCTACCAAAAACAACGGTCTCAGCTCAGGACAGCACATCAATCGGCATCTCAATTCCTAGGAGTCCTGCTTCTCCTCAGGTGCAGTTAAGGGGCTGATACCGCCTAACCCCACGCCTTCCCTCTGCCCTCACCCATCTTCCCTGAATAACCCCCTTCAGAATATGACCCAATCCTCAGTCGGACCATTTGTCAGCTTTCCTTTTCATCACTCCTTGTACCCTAGGATCACCGAAACCATTCACCCATTCCAGGCACAATGTGGAGGGCTGATCGTCACCTCTTGGGAACCATGGCTCTAAAGCGCATCCAGAAGGAGCTCGTTGATATGTCTCGCGACCCTCCAGCCCAATGCTCTGCGGGGCCTGTGGGGGAGAATATGTTTCATTGGCAAGCGACCATATTGGGGCCTGATGATAGTCCCTACCAGGGAGGGGTCTTTTTCCTAACTATCCACTTTCCATTGGAATACCCCTTCAAACCACCCAGGATCACGTTTTCTACACGCATTTACCATCCAAACATCAGTAAAAAGGGAATCATCTGTCTAGACATCTTGAATGCTGAATGGTCACCAGCACTGACACTTTCCAAAGTCCTCCTGTCTATATGCTCACTGTTGTGCGATCCAAATCCAGACCATCCTTTGGTTCCCGAGATTGCGAAGGTATACCGTAAAGACAGGGAAAAATATAATAGACTGGCTCGAGAGTGGACTGAGAAATTTGCTATGTAATTTCGACACATAATTCTCTGACCATGCTATTAAAAAACAAGCTGATACTGTAATCAATTGTTGTCTTTTGCTTCTTTTCTATAAAGTAATTTCTCCCTAATTCCTGTGGGCACACATTTCACAAATATTTCAAACCAAGGTTACTATGATGAGGGCAAGAAGACTGGGATATAGGGGGGAGAAGGAAGGGTAGAGTGTGGGAGAGGAGAAAAAATGAAGTGTGGTGAAAAAGGAAGAGGTTCGGAAAAGGAGTGAATGATGGGAAAGGAGGAGTGTGTGAACGGTTGGTGTAACACAGGAATAGGAGAAAGGAAATGTGGTGTGGGGAAAAAGTACAATAAAAGTTTGTTTGGATTTGACTAAGAGATTTTTTTTTTTATTCATTCAGGACTGAACAAAACAAAACCAGGAGGGCCAGGCCTTTAAAAATTCACTTCCACAACCAGTTTTAGGAAATACTACAAGACAGAGTCTCACTCTTTAGCTCATACTAACATGGACTTCATAAAATAGTTCATTTGACCTCCACTTATCTTCCTGCCTCAGCCTCCCCACTGCTGGGAGTACAGGCATGCATCACAATGCCCAGATCCACTGGATAGATTTTTAATGTATGGTCTTAACCTATTTCCTGTGTTTTGAGGTCTACATATAACTGATTAAATTTGAATTTGTTTCTACAAGTAAAATGTATTTGTTGTAGATTTCTAAAATGTGTATCCTTCGAATTTCCACAACTTTGTTCTCTAGCTCTCTTCTTCCTTTTGGCTTGTATATGATCTCTTAGGAATTACCTATACTAGCTCTAATTTGTCATCTTAAAAGTCATTTATAGTTTGAATTATAGTTTGCACCCAACTTGTAAAGCTACAAATTAGACTGTCAGTTTTAGTTGAACTGGAAAAATGATAGAGGTACCTTTATTGGAAACAAAGGCCTTTATTAGACAGCTTGCAAGTCAATGATGTCAGTTCTTGTTTCACTTCCTAGTCCCACGGGGAAGATGTGTAGCCTATCAGTTTGGTGTTGCACATATTAGTACTGATTCATGATTGAGCAACCACAGTTTTTAAAGAGATGTTTATTAAGTTAGCCTGAACTTTGCCCCAGTGATAGTCATTCTTATTAAATGGGTCAGGAAATAAATCTGCCTTTTGCACTAGAGGGACCTCTAAATTCCAAAGTTGTTTGGTATACAAACTTACCTCAATAACTGTTTTTTTCTCCCATATTTTATTTTTTTCCCAATCATACAAGCCCCATAGGTATGCCCCATCCTCTTCCTCCCTCCTCCCCTCTCCAGTCCCCCTTGCACTTTCCCTTCCTTTTCCCCTTCCTTTCACCTCCCTCCCTCCTTCCCCCTCTCTCAGTGCCTCATCCTTCCTTCCTCCCATCCCCTGGAGCATCCTTTTTTATTTTTATTATTTGTTTGTGCATGCGTGTGTGTGTGTGTGTGTGTGTGTGTGTGTGTGTGTGTGTGTGTGTGTGTAGAATAGCCTTTTGTATGAATGCCAAACCCCTCTGAGTCCTCCACCCTAGTGAAGGGTAAGGACTCAGTGGCATAGCTCTGAGCCCTTTCTTGGGCTTCCCATTAGTATGGGAATTCTATTATGACTGATAAGCCTTTGCCTCTAAAGATCCTACTGCCTGGAGCCTTCTCTCTTGTGATCCAAGCTAGACTTTGGGGGGTTACTGACATGTCAGTTACTGCAGGTCAGGCAAAGTCCAATATGGCTGCTGCAGCCCTAATTTGCGTGGAGTATCTTGCATATTGTTCATCCTACCCATATTTAGGCTCTTACAATATTGCTGCTCCCTCTTCCGCAAGGTTCCCTGAGCTTCAGGATGGGTAGAGATTTGGCTGGTCTGATTCCAAGTGATTAATGTAGGGTCTTTGGTGTTCTGAATTATGGTTTGTTGTTTTCAGTTTTGCTTTTCCTGCACTGCCCTTGACTCCATCCTGATTAGTATCAAAGGTCACCTCCTAACCAAAGATAAAAGACTTTAAATGAAGATCTTAATATAAGAAGAAATTCAAAGGTAGATGGAAGAATAGGAGTAGGACACAGCATTTTGGGGGTGTCAGTGCCCCATTTGTAGGGACAGTCACCAGCTATCTGCCAGTCTCTATACCCTCCCTGATGGATGAGATCAAACCTCTTTAGTCACAAGTGAGGAGGAAGGGAAGTGAGACTGAGCTTCACCAGATGTCTCGCTACTTACATGCTGTACTTGAAGGTGACCTATTTTCTCTTCTGAAGCATGATCTCTTCTCTCCTTTTTGGGGGGGATCCCTCCTTCCCCTTCCCTCCTGTTTATAATCTTTGAGATTACAGTAGGTATTACAGAGATTTACCTTTGAATATGTCATCAAGTGGGTTTGGTACTAGTATCCACCTATTAGAGAATACATATGGTGTCTAACTTTCTGTGTCTTGGATACTTCACTCAATATTTTTTCTAATTCCATCCATTTTCTGGCTAATTTCATTAATTCGTCTTTTTTCTGATGGCTGAGTAGTATTCCATTGTATAAATGTACCACATTTTCCTTATCCACTCGTCAACTGTTGGACATTTGGGTTGATTCCATGACTTTTCTACTGTGAATACTGCTGCAATGAACATGTGCTTGTGTCACTATAGTGAATTTCTGCATTATGGGGTATTATTCCTGGAAGTGGTATAACAGGGTCATATGGTGTATCAATCTTTAACTTTTTAAGAAATCATCAAACTGATCACCAGAGTGGTTGTATAAGCCTGCATTCCCACCAGGAATGTATGAGAATTCCCTTCCCTCCCTATCCTCTCCAGCATTTGCTCCACATCCTTAGCCATCAGGGAAATGCAAATCAAAATGTCCCTGACATATCATCTCACCCTGGTCAAGATGGCAAAAATCGACAATACAAACTACAACCAACATCAATAACTGTTTTCTATTCTTAGGCATTTTCATATGTGAATGAATACATTGACTTTATGTCATTTTCACCCTTATTAACTAATCTCACCCACCTTGCTTTTCTGATACATACATTCTCCTTTCCAAAAAGTTTCCCTCATGCTTCCATGTTTTGCTTTTGTCATTTTGTATGTGTGGTCCACCACGTTACATCTGGGATGCCTTACTAGCAAGTGCCAGAATACTTGCTGGGACATGAATAACACTAAGGGAAGAAGCTCCTCTTTCCCTCTCTGGTATTTAGTCTTTCGGGGAAGTTGTAGTGTCCTATTAAGATATTTCCCTTCCCATGGTGAAATGTCAATAGGCCAAATCTTGTGAAGGTCTTATAGAAGACATTACGATAGTGTGTTCTTGGGTGCAGAAGCCCTGTCATGTCCAGAGGATACTGTCTGGCAGGACTCCTCCCCACCCTCGATACCACTTATCACCCACTCTTTTCATATTTTGCAGTCATGAATCACAATATAATGATTTTACTAAAAATTTGAAGTGGCACTAAAAAAGAAGAAAATATAAAAATATAAAGTATATTTAAAATCATGCAATAAAAAGTCTTTGTGTAAAAATGGGATAAAATCAGACTATTCTTGTCCTTTCTCAATTTTGAGTGTTTTATAGTTGTTTTGGAAGGTTTAGGAGGTGAAGCCTTGCATGAGCAACTGAGTTACTAGAGTCATGCCCTGAGGTTTGACAGCCTAGGCTGACTTCCTATTCACTCTCTGCTTTCTGACTGAGAAATCATTGTGGACATCTGCCTAAGCCTTCTGCCACCATGCCTTGTGTGACATGGTGGATACTATCTTTCTTTAAACAAATCTTTCCTCTTCAATTTGCTACTTTTTTCAGGTATATTTGTTAACAGTAATGAGAAAATATCTAGTACAGGAAATTGGTATTGAGGAGTGAGCCACTGCTATAGTAAACCTGACCATGTGGTTCAAAAGCCTTTGCAGTTGGTTTCCAGGAAGAGTGTTTGAGAGTTTGGATTTGCATGCTGGAAAAAACGTAGAATGTTGTAAGCATAAGCCGAGATGCATAAACCATACCAGCAGGAAGTCAGAATACCAGAATGTTGGAAGGCAGCAGAGGAAGCCTAATTCTTGAGGTTTCAGCAGGGAATAAAGACTCTATCTTTACAAGTTGAGCAAGAGTCTATTCAGGTAATATTTTTACTTAAGAATCTGGTTTAGGGGCTGGAGAGGTGGTTCAGGGGTTAAGCCTCTGCCTTGCAGGAGGAAGGTCCTGAGTTCGGATCCTAGACCCCACCTATAGACCCCGGGCAGAAGCGGGGACGGCCTGCATTTCTGGTCCTGGTAGGGCAGAGCCTGTGAATCTCCGGGTAGAGTAAACAAGGAGGAGGTAGAGGTGGTCCATGGTGGTTCCCAAATTTGCCCGTGATTCTACACACACACACACACACACACACACACACACACACACACACACACAATTGAATAAATAAATTTAAAAATTATAAAAGAATCTGGTTTAATTTTGCCCATGTACAGAGATCTTGAGTGAGTTTGAATACAAAGTAATGAAATAATGTGGTTGCTAGAGGAAATCTCAAGACATAATAGTGTTCAGGTTGTGTCTAGATTCAGCACACTGTTCTTTAAAGTATACATTTAAAGTGAGCAACAAGTACAGCAGAAAGGTATAAAAATGTGGTTTGGCAAGGAAAGTAATATGAGTAAGTTTAGAGAGAGTTGTAGCCTAGAAAACTGAAAGTGGTAGAGAAATCTAGTTCTTTGCACTAGGGCAATAGGGAATGTTCCCTGAGGACAAGACATTACTTACACAAGGCTCTAATCATGAAAATACAAGTTTATTTGAAAAGAGTGTTCTTGAACTGAGTGCCAGTGAATGGGTTCCTTGCTCAGAAATGACTACTCAGTAAAGTTATTTCTTAGATAGAGCACACAAGGCATACAGAAACCAGGGGGAACAGACTATACATGGAACAAGCACCAGCGCTTGGCAGTATCATCTCTTATTATTTTTTTTTGCAGGCGTGAAGTAA
The DNA here is from genome assembly GCA_023101885.1 of Typhlomys cinereus. Lineage (NCBI taxonomy): Eukaryota > Metazoa > Chordata > Mammalia > Rodentia > Platacanthomyidae > Typhlomys > Typhlomys cinereus. The sequence continues at coordinate 2,276,109 of JALPQD010000180.1, forward strand.
AGAATGATAGGGTCATCTAGGCTAGCAATAAGGTTTTCTCAAAAGCTGTTAAGGCCATACAATGTTAAGGATCAGATTCCTTTCCAGAGTCATTGGGTGAAGACGTGGTTAACTTCAAATTGCATAGAGATCCCAAGATGTTGGAGATGGTTTCAGAATGAAACCGATTCTAGATAGAAGCTGTGTGTGCTGGGGTGCAGAGATGGAAGATCAGGGCTAATTCAACTCTTTGGATACTACATGATTCCATTAGAAGTACCAGTTGCTGGGGGTTGGAGAGGTGGCTCAGGGGTTAAGCCTCTGCTATGCAGGCAGAAGCTCCTGAGGGAGTTGGGATACTAGACCCCATGTATAGACGGATAGACATCTGGCAGAAGCGGGGGCGGCCTGCGTTTCTGGTCTTGGTAAGGCGGTCTATGGTGGTTCACGAATTCGTCCGTGGTTACACACACACACACACACACACACAAAATTGAATAAGTAAATTAAAAAACGTTAAAAAAAAAGAAGTACCAGTTGCTGGACATAGAGGTAAAGGATTTGTGATTTTCCTTACTGGGTTTCAGTCTTGTTTTCATTCTAGCTTTCCTTGTTATACACTTATTCCTCCCTTTTGGAATGGGAAGATTTAATATGTACCTTTGTATGTTGATGTATGTAACTATTTTTAATTATTTTAATTATTTTTGGTGCACGTGTGTGTGTGTGTGTGTGTGTGTGTGTGTGTGTGTGTGTGTGTGTCTGTGTATTGGAGGGCACTGTGTATGTCTGTGGAGGCCCAAAGATGACTTAGGAAATCATCTTGGATTACTTTACCTCCTTTTTGCTTTGTTCTAGGGTTTCCTAAGCTCTGCCCTCCAGGGTTGAATGTGCAGGCCCCCCTCATTTTTGGCATTTATGTTTTCTTCTTACTTTTTAAATGCCACTTCAAATTTTAGTAAAATAACTATTTTGTGATTCAGGACTGCAAGATGTGAATAAAATTTCATCCACAATATCGAAGATCATTGATTCAATAGCCATATAAAATGTGCTTCATATTTTCAAAGAGTTAAAATATTGTCATTTCAGAAATTCTGGCCTGGAATTTTCAAAATTATATAGCTTGTTGCTAAGATTGTCTATGCAAGTTCTCGATGATAACCTGAACTTTTAGAATAAAATAATCTCATAATATTATGATCATCAATATTATTAGTTCAATTCACAATCACTAGTCATGCTTTCTTTATTATTTTTCTTCAGATAACATGTATTCAACAACAGACAACATAATGGATACTTGGGGCTAAACAGTAGAATCCAAGTAGAACATTTTGAGATAGTGAAAATGACCATACAAGTATGGTAATTCTGTTTCTAAGAGAAACAAGCATTGCTCATTATAATTCAATGGATAAGATCCATCTTGTTCTGCTAGTACTCACCTAACAGTTTCTGAACTTCAAAGAAATCAATTATGAAAAGTTAAAATTGGTGTTTATATTAATGGATGGTACAGTGGTCTTACTGGTATTTTCAGAAGTAGAATAACCGAAATGATCTGGTGACAAGATTCTGTCCTAGGCATCAAAAGTCATGACTTTTTCCTTGAGAAATATTGCTAACAGATACTCAGACCCCAATATCATCCAGTGAAAAATGGAATACTTTCAGATTACTATTTGGCTTGATCTCTAATATCATGATTTATGTATATTAGGAATAAGAAATGTTGAACTTTGTGTTGAATTTGGAAACTGCATATGATCATCTCTAATTCAGCTTGAAAACTGGGCCAAATAAAATTTGTTAGTAATTTGCTTTTATGTTGGTGATACCGAAAACTTAGAAGACATGCAACCATCAATCATGTAACTTTCTTAGATCTAAGAATAGTAGAAGAGTTTCTTGTATGGTTTTTGTATTTGCCTCAAATCATGGTCTTCATTTATTTGAATGAATAAATGTATGAATATATTATCAAATTTTTTCCCCAAAAGAACTGTTATCTATGTAAATCGCTGATATTTAATGTGACATTTTATCCTTTTTGCTTTTTAATGTATTTCCAAAGGTAACTAAAGTTCCTGCTGTCCTTGTAAAGAATGTGGGCCAAGGAGCTAGCTACTTGGATCATAAGCATTGTTACTACTTACTAGCTGTTTAAACTCAGGACTGTTAATATACCTTTCCAAACTTTGACTTCATACTAATTATATGAGAATAATAACTGTTCTTCCCTCTTGTGACTCATGTATTAAATAAGAAAGTGTCCTGCGTATCATAGGAACTCAAAAATTATTGGCTGTTATTAACTGTTACCTTTATTCTCCTTTGTGTATTTTCAGTTGGGTTGCTCAAATGTTACAGCTGGCATGTGGATCATCCTATGGAGATGCAGATGCTAATGCAGGTAAGTATTTTAAAGTCTCAAATATTTGTGTTTTTTTAAAAAAATGCAGAAATATTATTCAAAATTGAGCTTGTCATTAGCACATTTTCCCATGTATATCATCTAATGATTACAACAAGCTTTATTATAAAGTATTTAATAAAATATGAAAATTATTTTCAAATATTTAATCAAGAATCAGTGAACAGTATGAAAAGAATTTAAATTATAAAGCTGAGATATAGAAATGTATTAAATATGTAATCAAGAGTTAAGTTGGTAGTTAAGTGTTAGAGCATTTGCCTAGAAGTGATTATGAGACTAAGGGAACTAAAGTTGCATAAAATATTGCCATACATTCATTGTTTTCAATAATTTAAAAAAATCTTTCATGTAAGCTGATCTGCAAAGTGAAGGAAAAACAACAAAGGAAAAAAGCTTATGAGGAAACTTTTTGTATAAGTTTTTATAACTTCTATGTTCATTAATAAACAATTATAAGTGAATTACTAAATTCTAATATTTAATGATAAGTCACACAACAGGGTTTGAACAGAGTCAACTAGTATACATAAATAGATAAGGAAACAAAATCACTTAATAAGAAACTGCTCAAGATAGCTAATTCTTTAGTGGGATATTCAATCACACAATGATATACATGTACCCAATAAAGAAGAGTTGGAAATCACAGACTCTGTAGGCTGTATTTATCAGTATTTCCATAGTTGAGCTTAATTTCAATTATCTTAAAAGCAATAAGCTTCACTAAGCCATATAAGTATATAGGTGTTTAGCAAAGTCCTGAATACAGTGCTATCAATGTATCAAGACTATTTGAAAACAGTGTTCCCTTAATTACTAAGTAAACTTTGTGTTAGAGAGGAAGAAGGGCTTGAAAATGTTTGTATTTTCCATCTTCCCTCTATTCAAACTCTAGCATATATTAAATACTGTTGCACAAACCATAATCCAGAACTTCAGAGACTCTATATCAACCACCTAGAACTAGGCCAGCCAAATCTCTCCCCATCCTGAAGTTTGTGTTTTTTTAAAAAGTTCAGGGAAATTTGCGGAAGAGGGGGAGGTAAGATTGTAAGAGCACAAGGATGGGAGGAGAAATAATATGCAAGATACTCCACACAAGTAAGGGCCGAAGCAATCACAATTGAACTTTGCATGCCCTGCGCAATGTCCAACACACTATTGACCCCACAAAGTCTAGCATTTGCTAAAGGCACCAAGATCCTTGGAGGCAAGGGATTGACAGCCACAGTAGTGTTCTTATGCTTAAGGGGGACACAGGATAGGATTCAGGGATATGCCACTGGGTCCTTGTATGTCATCGGAGAAGAGGGCCCAGAGAAGAGACTGGCAGGCACATTAAAAGATTCTCCGGGGACTGGGGAGGAAGCACTGGGGGATTGGGAGGGAGGGGTGAGGGCAGGGGGAGCAGGGGCGTCGGGGGGTCGGGGGGGGGAGGAGGAGGGAGGGAGGGAACCGGTGTACCTACTAAGTTTGTATGAGCGGAAATAATAACAAAAATGTTTTAAAAAAATAAAAAAAATACTGTTGCAAAGTTTCAAAATTTCCTAAACAACAAGTTCAGTGTAGAGAGGCTCTTCAAACTCAGAACCCTGTTTTCTTACAGAATACAGACGTGAACGTGCTATGCTTTATGAAAGATGTTCTGTGGCCCTGAGGAAAAACTTCCCTGCGATTTGGTGTAACAACTGCCAGGAAGCAACTACTGTAAGTAATATCACTCTTTCAGCATTGGTCAGCAGCAGTGAAATGTTGAAAACTCACAATAAAAAGTATTAATCTCACAATTCCATTTCTGTATAAAAATAGTATGAGGTTCAGATTCTTCCAAAATTAACATAGAAGGATTCACAGAGTTGGTGTGATCAGGACTATTGCAGCAATTGGACATTTAACTCATGCAGATTTTTCTTTCTTTGACTGCTGTAAGATGGTATCAAGCTAAATTGGACTGAAGAAACACACTCTCAAGAAATAAAATATGTAAAATGGTATATTTTAACATCCCCTTAAAATAAATCCAAGTGAAGGCAACCCACCATGAAAATGAAAACAAAAACTGTGGGAAAAGGGGAAAGTTACAAACTGGAGGATATATACACTCCAGCAGATGGATAAAATGTAACAAAGAAATTAGAATAAAATGTGTTGCATTCTTCCACTATGTATTCCCTTTGTATGACATTTTTCCTGGGAAAACACTGATGCGGGGTTTCTCTGGGGTCTGTAGGTATCCAGGTTCTTGTGTTTGGGAGTCAGAGGTTGAAACCAGAATATTCATAGAGGATTAAGGCAGAATTTATTAGAGGAGAGCAAAAAAAAAACCCAAAAAAAAAAAAAAAACAGATCTCATGGGTGTGAATCCACGAGGGGCAAGAGAGCCACAAAGAACCCCAAGCATGGAATCCACCAGGGCAAAGGAAAGACAGAAATTTCATAAACAGAAGATTGAGGCAAGGTGGTGACTTTATCTCTGTGAAGGATTAGAATCAATTCCTCTAGATTAAGAGGGTGTGTTCCTTTAGGGCACAGTGTGTTCTTTCAGGTAATTCTAGCCCTGGATGATGACCTTCGAAGATCTTCGGAGACAGTCTCAGCAGGGCTGCTCTAAAACTGCCTAAACAGCACACAAAGATCTATACACCCCAAATAGGAAACCAATGACAGACCAAAATAAAAATTACACCAAAATCCAGTGGCAAACCAGTGAGTTTATTGGGGGTCATTTACAAGAACATAGGTGAGGAGTTTCTTAGTTCATGAGTGGTCCACACAGCAGCAATAAAACCACAAAATTGAAAAGCATCAAAGATGAGGGCCCTTAAGGAAGATACATCACGAAATCCCTTTTTCAAATAACCTTCCATTTCTTATAACCTGTTATAACCTCTAGAACCTCCCCAAATCACTTGCAGCTGAGGGAGAGGGTAATAGCTTTAATGGATTTCCCTCTCTTCTTCAATCTACAAGGGTGTTTCAATGTCTTCATTACCATTACTATAGACCTGGCTATCAATGTACTGTTCTTCTCTAGTTGCTAAGGTTAGGAGGCTAAATCCAAGATAAGGACCTTGTTATACCTAGAAAAAAAATCATACACACAAATTTACAGCTTCTCCCTATCAAAAAGGAAAAAAAGAAGACATGGCTGAAATGCTAGAAAATGAGTTCGACTTTTTAAAAAAGTCAGCAAGCAGGCTGAAGAGATAAGGAATTTATTAAAGACTTAGATAAGAAAGTTATAAAACAGATCTACACAAGTTTCTAAAGTGGATAAAAGAATCAGTAGCTTAAAGGAAAGATTAAACAACTTAGGGAGAAAATTCAGAGAAAACTGAAATGTTGAAATAGGGAACAAACAGAAATTCTTGAATTGAAAGAATAAGTAAATCATCAACAAACAAGATTAAGAAGTACTATTGAGGACAAAATCAAGACAATAATATCGACTTTTTTATAAGAACAAAAGGTGGAAATAGTTAAAATCTCCATTAACTAGTTAATGGATAAATAAAATGTAAGATATCCATATATCATATTATTTAACTATAAAAATAAATGAAGTGACCAAATAATATATACTAGGCCACTGCATACTACTGTTTATATAAAAATCAGAAAACACAGATTTCATAGAGACAAATAGCACATAAATGGTTGCCAGGGAAGTCAAATAATGATATGTCTCAAAAATGCCTAATTTATTAAAGCTTCATCTCTGTTTCATCTGCTTCAGTGGTTTTTATCATGATTTAAAACTAGTTTCTGTAACATCTGTGGAAATGTATAAGAAAATGATGATGAGATAGTATAAATTAAAATATAACAAAGCTCACTCCTACTAAAACTCTACTGTATTTATTGATGAAATGACCCCAAATTGCTGCAAGTACAGAGTTAAGCAGTAATTATCACATGCAAATATGAATGTTTAAGTTATATTACTTCTATATCATTATAAATTGAAAAGTCAACAAACACATTAGTAAATGACAGCCATTGGAAATAAAGCTTACTGTATTTACATATACCAGGAGAAGGGATATAACATGCCACAGGATAGGGTAACTTGAGAAGCAGGAAAATCAGTTATAATAAGGCAAGACAAACAAGCTTACTTTGAATAATTTCAGTGGGTTGTAGGAGGGAACTGCTGTCCCTAGTTTTCTGGTGTTGGGCCACCAAGTGATTTGACTTGGGAAATAATGGTTAGAGAAAGTGGTGTTTAGGGATATGCACTCTTGATTATTTGGTTTGCATTTGAAAGGTATGCTCACTGGCAACTTGTTCAATATGTCTGAGAACTGGCCTTAGATGGTGGTCTCTCCAAGAGAAGCACAGCCCTATATGGTAAAGCCTTAGAATATGGAAAATAAAATATGTGACTAGTGTAATTACAAATCAATTAAAAGATTTTAAAACTTTTAACAAATTCCTACAGGTTATAAAGTCATGAGAATTGTAATTATTTTCCAAATTATTGACCACAGAGTCATGCGTGGTTTCGAAGGAGGGTAAAGAGTCTTTGCTGAGATTATAGGAAATAGTTGTGAAACACTGGACTGACAAACTGTAATGTTCAAAGAAAAAGGTAACATTTGGGGAGATTGTTCATTTTCTTCAATTAATTTGGAGAAACCAAAGAAATGTCTATGGTATCTACTTTAGTATCATACTAGACTTAACAGATCTAAGATATAATGTGTCAGAATAAAGAAATGTTTTTAAAGTGTTGACATAATCAAATGAACTATATCTTCAAACTTGATTTTCCTGCAGATTGTTTCCGCGGATCCAAATTGTCAATACAGTCGTTCTCAAAATATTTCTGATGAATTTGTCTACTTCCGCCCTATTGATGCAGAAAATCGAGAAAGATCCAAAAAACAAAAACGAAAGAAAAGATCTATGGCTTCCTATCAACCCACCCAAGAAGAGATTCATCACGGGGACCTGAAGAATAACAATGAGGTGGCAGCAGCTACCCACCCCCCACTAACAAAAGAGATAGAAAGCGTTGCCCTTGTCAAACCAAAAACGTCAGGTCTTCTCCGCCTAGAGAAAATACCAAGTACCTCTCCAGAGGTCTCAGAATCGCAACACTTAGAAGTTACAGGAATTGTCAGTCCAGAAGAAAGAGGCAAAGGCACCGCAATACTTGTTGAGGGTGTGCCTGGAAATGAGGAGGAGCCGGATGATGCAGAAATTCCAACTTTGAAATTCACTGGGCTTGTACACCTGGAGACTTTAATAAATAAATGTTCACCATCCCCAGAATACAGCCGCCCAGGAACTCCAAGAAACCTGTGGCTAGACTCTCCGGAAAATTCAGATACCCCAGGAAGTGATGATATGGAAGTAGAAAGAAGCATGTACCCTTCAAAAGAAAGATCCGTATTTCGGCGTTCCTGGGCAGAGCTCTTAGAAGCACCACTGAACAGTGAAGGGCTCCATATTCTCCAAACCACTCCCACCGAAGAAGACGACACAGATGATACTATCACCTTCCAGCCAATATCAGAAAATGAGAATGAAGAAACCACCCCACCTGGGGATCGCTATTTCAAGCCTTTGCCAGGCCCATTACCATTGCTGCCTGAGAGTCCCGAGCTCGAGCCTCAGTGCAGTTACAGCATGCCACAATGTAGTGATAACAGAAGCCAAAAGCTAAATAAGCAAGAATTCACATTAAATTCAGAGGACAAATGCTTCTTCCCAAGTGATCATAAATTACTAACGGGAGGTAAGATTTTTTTTTAACTATCACTTCTGTAAGTTACATATATTTTTTCATGTAAGTAGACTTTCCTAAGTAAATTTAGTTCTTCATAATCCACAAAACATTACCTATATTCCTAAGAGAATTAATGCCTCTTCTACAAATTTAAGCTTATTTCTGGCAGTTACAACTTGACATTAAGGTCTATCATGTACCATTTAATAGTAAACATGATTTCAAAAAAATTCCTAAAATATACAGCTATACCTTAGACATTTGGAATAAAATTTACCTTTTAAAAATAACTTCTGCTTGGTGGATAATCTTAAGAAAATGACTATCCTCACAGTTTTAATGCATGCAATAGACAAAACTTACCCTTAACATTCCATCAGTAAATTAAGTAAGTAAATTAAGTAAGAGGGGTTTAGATCCAAAACTGAATAGAATAATGGGTATTATTATTTCATTATTTAAAAACCAGAAAAATAATTTCTCCATCTTCTCCTGTAGATGAACCCCTAGAAACTAGAAGTTGTAGGTAATAATAAATCAATATTGTAGACTACCTGTTTAAAGGCAACATTAAAGGAAAAACATGCATATTTTAAATATTAGACCGAAATTTGTTGTTAACCCTAAAGTACCATTTTTGGTACTTTATGCATCGAGGTATGCATATATACAATAATTCTACTGTGGATACTGAATAGTATTGAAAATTTTCCATTCCAAATACATTAGAAAGCTAACTATACAGAGTATGTCAAATAAAGATATTTATTTAAAATAGCTTCATTGAACTACCAAATAGTTTCTGAAAAGAAGATGGAATCTAAAACAAACTTCTTTTGGAGATAATGACTCAACCCATTCTTTAATGTTTCTTTTTCTACAGTAATTTAGATCCCTCCAAAATTGTTTATCAGTGGCTGAAGTTTAGCTATAAACTAAAATCAGTTCATACAAAATCACTCTTTGGGATGTTCATGAAGTTGATTCTAATTCTACAGGGCTGTAGAAATTATTCAGCTAGTAAAATGTTCACAGTTTAAGCACAAAACTGAGTTCTGTCTCTAGAATCCATTTGAAAAATAAAGAAATAAAAAGTCAGATATGGTGGTACTTGTTTGAAGTCCCAGTGATAGCTCACTGACCAGTTGGCCTAGTCTACTTGACAAGTTCCTGTCCACTGAGAATCTTGTCCGAAAGATTATATATACACTTCAGGAATAATATTCTAGGTTGTCCTCTGGTTTCCATGTACATGTCCATCTATACACATATATGCACATGCATACAGTTTCTATAAACTCCTGAGTATTTTCACTTTCATGGTTTCCTGTCTCTGATATTTTGTTCCCAATAAATTCTTGATTGCATTAATTTACCATAGTGCCAAAGAAATAAAATTCATACTAAACATCATCATTCCTAAGAGTCATCTAGTCACCTATCAGTGCAAGTTTTCAATGGTCAGTTGTCAGATTTTTTTTATTTTTCTACTTTTTGATTTTGTGTTTTAGAAGACACCAATGAAGCAGATAACATAGAAGAAGACTACCAAGGAGCAATTTTACCATATTCTGGAGAAGATCTTCCTGTCACTCAAAGCTCTGAGAATTCTGCAATGCAAGAAAAGCTTGAAATTCCTGAAGATGATACTGGACATTTCAGGGGAAATGTTAGAATTCCCAAGAATAACATTCCCATGGTTAATGTGGGAGTTCCCATGGATAATCCCGAGATTCTAACAGGCGATAGTGGAATCCGCATGGATAATTTTGAAATTTCAAAAGGCAGTGGTGAAATTCCTGAGGGCAGTGGTTTTGGAGTTTCAATGGGTAATATTGAAACTCAGGAGCGTGGTGTTAGATCATGCACGCACGTTATTTCTTCTCCACTGATTGAGCTCTCAAAGATAGGTGAGCACCAATTATAAAAAAAACACCTTAACTTACAAAATTGTGCTCATAGTTACAGAAACATGCTGAGACACAATATCAAAACAGAAGAGTACAAAATATGACAAATCAAAATTCTAAATGAGACCTTTATTTCAGAATGCATACATTAAAATATAAATACATTTTTAGAATGGAATGAACTAGCAAGCAAATTAATGGTTGACTTTAATTAACAACCATAAATTATCTACAATATAATTTGGTTGGAAGCATGTGTTATAGATGAATAACATGCATACTTCTGTAATGAACATAATGCCAACTAACTTTCAATTAATATTATTATGCAACTCCTGGTAATTTCAGATCTTGGATATTTTAATGGACAAAGGAAAATCATGTCATAGTTATTAACATAAAATTGGATGAGTCAATCTTAATATCCAAGAAATTTATTGTTAGAAACCTAAGGAACTAGGAGATTTGAACATAATACTCCTCTGAAATATTGAGAAAAGACCTCCAGAGGAAAAATGTTATTAACAGAAGACTTAAATAAACAGTTCATTCAATTACAAAAATTGTAAATATTTCTGGGAAGCCTTAAAAATACAAGGAGACAAATAACTGTAGAACTGTAAATAGTATATGTGATTGTGATGTAAGTCATATAAGACAAAATAACAGCACCACAGGATGCCTAAAACAGTGCATGCTAATAAGATATTTTTGGTTTGAAAATTAACTTTTTACTCTTCCCAAACACTAATTAATTTTCATATGAAGATTTAGGGAAGGAGAGAGGGATTATTGAAATATTTTAAGAAATTAATGGATAGGGTGCTCCTCCCAGATAGAGGAGGAGGATGATTTAATAGCCCATATTATCAGCCCTGTATTTAAATTACACAATCATCATTTATCTATAAAAGTTTTGCAAGAAAATTTATTTCACAGACCTCTAAATAAGTGTATGAGAAGGTAGGTAATGAGATTAATTCGTAAAGTACTTGGAAAAGTAATCTCATTACTTTATATTCATACACAATGTAAATTTTGTGCTGAGTTTTAGGGCACATGGGCCACTACTGAATTTGTACATTTAAAATTTTAACCTTCCTGAATAATGGTAGCTGTTATTTTATAAAACCAAGGGCACATTAAATGATAGGTTACCAACTGACCTCTTATTATGTGCCTTAACACATAGTGCGAGGAGTGGTAATCTCTTGTCTGAGGGCACGCTCTTATCCTTTTACAGCATCCAGTTGGCCTTTAGGGAAGGAGGTAGAGACTGGATAGTCTCCCTCCTTTTATTCCCTGTGGTTCAGCATGTGCTTTATGAACCAGGGTTTAGGCCTCAGAAAAAAAGGAAACGTAGTGAGATTTCTTTCTCCTACTACTTATCAAGAATTTAGGATACCATTTCAGACCTGAATAAACTGAATTTTGCATATGGTGGCTAACACACAGATGTAATGGAAGGATGCAGGCTACCACACTTAAGTTACTGCCAAAGCCTGAGGAAAAAAAGCACCTGAACTGATAGATCACTTTGTTTAAGAGCAAGTCTAATGTATAAAATCTCTTGTCACTTTGACTTTATTAAGCATAACTATTGCATTTTAACATTCAACTTTGTGAGTGCAACAAATTGTAAAAAAAAAAATTGTAAAGATGAAAACTGAGAAGTAACTTACCAAGTGTGGTTTACCACAAAGAAAGTGAACAGAAAGACAGTAAATAAAATTTGGTTCAATTATATATAACAACACATAATTGAAGACCATCACAATAGCACCAATTTCATTATCAACAAAACCTGTTGTATGAGTGTTATTACTCATGCTTTATGATCTATGTAATTTTGGATATTGCGTTTAGTGGCTTAACAAATAAATACAAAAATTACATGTGAAATGGCCAGCTGCTTCTTTGTAATATTTTAAGAAATTAAATGAAATTGTCAAGTAAAAAAATCAAATATGAAGATGGTCTAAGAAGATGATTCTCAATCCTACAATGAAAGTTCTTTATAGCCTTGGTTTTGTTTTACTAAATATTTTAGTGCAGAACTGAAAAAGTTTCAAAAAGTTTCAGTAGTACATCATTATTTACTTTCAAAGACCAATCCAGCTTTTGTAGGGATCTTCATGTTATGCAAATTATCTAGTCATTCAGTAACATTATAATTCTACAAGAGAGTTCACACCACAATGAGAAAATTTCATAATATCCATATAACTGGCAGGAAAGTTTTGATAATCACACAAGGTTTTTCCACCTAAATATTATGTTTTAAATATGTTTCAAAAGTGAAAATTCAAAATATAGCAAAGTGCTTTTAATAGATCACAGGGAACAAAGCTGTGCCTTGTTCAGTAATTTCAAGAGCCAAAAGCCTCACTAATATGAATGGCAATTTTATGGAAAATGAGAGGAAAATGGGAAAAAATTAAACTATAGCTTTACAATGAAGTTATTTTGAAGAGAGCATTTTTATTTATTACCCTTTTGAAATTTGTCATTTTGTTATTTAGTAAGTGAGCAAATAACCCTAAAGTTTATACTGTCTGCAGATGCATTAAACCCTATACATGTTCCCCAATCCAGCCATTATTCCAAAACATCCTTTACCTTAATTTTCCCCCATCCACTTCTCCAGACCTCATCCTTACTTTCTCTATAGCTCTTTCCCCACCTCTATCTGATCCTGGGAAGATATTCTCTGTTCACCATCTTCCTCTCCACATCCAATTTCACAGGAACACTATCTCAATTATTCATTCAACCCTATTTCTCATCGTGTTTTCCTTCAGCCTATTTCTGAGATTCATGCCAGCTTTCACATGACCACCTCTCTCCCAAGTTTAACACCACTTTCATCCTTTAAACTTCACACTAATAACTAGGCATCACTTCTTTCATCTACACCATCAGTGACCACTATGGAATAAAGACTAAGGTGAAGGCCATGAATGTTGTCAATTTCAGTCTTTTATGAGTTATAAAAATAAAAACCAAAAGTTTTGTATTTTTTCCATACTATGTAAACGTATCCTAAGTTATAGTACACATAGTAAAAAATAACCTAGTGAAAATTATGATGTCAAAATATAGGGTCCTGAATACCCTGTACTCTCCAAAGGAATCCTTGATATTAAAAATACACTGGTTTATGCCAGCCTTTCAAAGATTATAAAAACATACACACCTTTTCCATTTGAGTTTTAAAGTTTAAGTTTTGAGTGACTTTTAAAAGATTGAGATTTTTATTTTGGGGATACTATAAAATCATTCTCCACTAAATAAGTACTTGCTTCAGGCTCTTTAAGAAAACAGACATATAATACCAATTTCTTCATCTAAATTGTAAAATATGCCAATAAAAAGATACACTTTGTGAATTTACCCAGAGCATATTTTTGCTATTAAAAGTAATATTTTAAGAGTTTATTTTTAAAAATGATTCACCTGGAGTAGTAGATTTGATTATCTTATACAACTAATATTCACATTCAAACCAACTTCTTTATTCTTATACACATATTATAATAAAATAAAAGATCATCTTCGAAATAAAATTCACCTTAAATGCAGTGACATTTAAAGTTAATTCTAAATTGTGTTGTCAACACTTAATATTACCAATTTGTCCTGAAAATTAAAAAAATATTGAAGATCACAAGAATACAAATTAATTTTTAAATTTCTACTTCCGTAACTGTTTTTAGTGATTCAAATTACACATACATTTTGAGGTTAAAGTTGTAGAATAATAGTATCCAAAATTTTTTTCTTAAACCTTAACATTTCAGCACTACATAATGCCAATACAAGTGTAATACTTCTTGGGATTCAAAGACTACCAACTAGAAAGAAGTAGTAACATGAACATACTCACTATTGTAAAAATCCAGTAAAAACACCTGTACACATTATACCTTCTCAGTCTTTAAACTCATCAAACCCACAACCTAGTGTTTCAGTTTGTTATGAGTATGGTTAGTACGTTGCAAGTAAGTGACTCCATTTTCTCATTTTCTACATTTATCACCAGTGACTAGAGAACAAAGCTGTCTAAAATCAGCAATTTGATGCTATATGTAAGTCATTAGTATTAAGAGTGTAAATTTACACGTTCTGAAAATGAAGGACACAATTAAATTTTAGTTTTCAAAGAAAATCAGGACAGTAAATACACTGGTTTGGTGAAATGTCCATTTAACACTGATGCTTTATTTGATTTTGGAAAAAAATGTATTGCCATTATTTGCTGGCCATTGTCGACATTTGTCTCATTTACTAAATATTTACTGTGATATGTTTGAACAATATATCACTCAAGGTGATATCTTAATATATATGTGATATGTGTAACTTGGTGTGTAGTGTATCTTTAAATAAACTGTGGTGTAGACTGATTAGTCTTCCCATCAGCCAGACAATTTCCTTCAAGTTTGCTCTGGGTTTAACTCAACCATCAACTCTCTACAACTGTGCCCAGAGCCTCTCAACAGTCAAGTTGACACCTGTGCCTAACTATGACACCTACCAACAGCATCTAAGAGTTTGTTTTCTTTGTGTCCTCACCAGCATTTTCTATCTCTTCTCTCTCTCTCTCTCTCTCTTTCTGGTTGTAGCCATTCTAAATTGGCTGAACTTATATCTCAATGCTATGATTTGGATTTTCCTGATGGTTAATGATGTTGAACATGTGTTTCATATACTTGCTGATTATTCAAACATTTTCTTTTCAGAAATATCTATTCAGATTGTTTTTCCATTCTTTATTCACATTAAAACATCTTTTCAGTTGCTTGAGTTTTTATTATGGATAGTAGTCCATTTTTTTTTTAAATTTATATTATTTTTCCCCATTTATACAAGCTCAATAGGTACCCCAGTCCCCTCCCTCCCTCCACCCTTCCCCAGTTCCCCTTGCACCCTTCCCCCCTTTCCCCTTCCTTTCACTCCCCTCCTTCTCCTTCTCCCAGTGCCTCCCCCTTTCCCTCCCTCCTATTCCCTGGAGCATCCTTTTTGTGAATGTCAAACTTCCCTCTGAGTCCTCCACTCTAGAGAGGTTTAAGGACTCAGTGGCATTGCCCAGAGCCCTTTCTTGGGCTCCCCGTTGATATGGAAACACTATTATGACTGTTAATCTCTTGCCTCTAAGGATCTTAGTGCCTGTGATCCATGCTAGACTTTGGGGGGTTGTTGACATGTCATTCATTGCGCAGGTTATGCAAAGTCTGATTATGGTACTGCAGTCCTAACTCACGTGGAGGATCTTGCATATTGTTGGTCCTCCCTATCTTTAGGCTCTTACAATCTTGCTGCCCTCCTCTTCCACATGTTTCCTTGAGTTTTAGGATGGGAAGAGATTTGGCTGGTCTGGTTCCAGGTGAATAATGTAGGGTCTTTGGTGTTCTGAATTATGGTTTTGTTGATTTCAGTTTTGCTTTTCCTGCACCTCCCTTGGCTCTATCCTGATTGGTACTGGAAGTCATTGCCTAACCAAAGATAAAAGGCCATTTAAATGAAGATCTTACTATAAGAGGAGATTGAAAGGTAGATGGAATAGGAAGAGGAGACTGCAGTGGAGGGGGGTGGATCAGTCTCCCATTTGCAGGATGGTTACCAACTATCTGCCAGTCCATATAGCCTCCTTGATTGGTGAGTTCAAACCTCCTCAGCTGCAAGTGCCCAGGAAGGAAAGTGAGAGTGAGCTTCACCAGATGTCTCGCAAATTACTTGCAATACTTGATGGTGACCTCTTTCTCTACTGAAGCATGCTCCCCTCTCCTTACTTCTGGGGGGGGGCTCCTCCTTCCTTCCCTCCTTTTTTAAATCTTTGCTATTACTATAGGTATTACAGATTTATCTTTGAGTGTGTCATTAAGTGGGTGGTACTAGGATCCATCTATTAGGGAGTACACGTGACACTTAATTTTCTGTGTCTGGGATATTTCACTCAATCTAATTTTTTTTAATTCCATTCATTTCCAGGCAAATTTCACTAATTCATTTTTTGATGGCTGAGTTGTATTTATGAATAGTAGTTCCTTGTAAGGAAAATACTTTGCAAGTGTTTTCTGTGATTCTGTATGTTGAATTTTCACTCTGTTGTTTTCTTCTGCAGAAGCTTCTTAGATTGTGGTAGTTTTATTTGTCTATTTTTACTTTTGTTGCCTGTGCTTTTGGGGTTCTTTCCAAAAAGTCTTTGGCTCTACCAAAGTCTTGAAACAATTATAATAGGTTTCATTTGAATAATTTTATATTTTCAGGTACTTCATTAAGTTCAAGGTTCATATCAGCTTATTTTTTGCATATAGTTTGAGATAGTGATCTAATTTATTCTTTGTCATTCATGTATTCACTTTTTACCAATAGTATTTGTGAAGAGGACTGTTCTTTCTTCAGTATGTAGAGTTGGGGCCTTTGTAAAAAAAATTGGTTGGTTGAATGATCATGGGATGCTTAATGGGTTCTCCATTCTGCTACAACGGTCTACATTTTTTTTATTCCAATATTGTGTTATTGTAGCTTTGTAGTATGTTTGGAAATCAGGTATTATAGCTTTTAGCTTTTTTTTCTTACTCTATAAAGATCACCTTGACTGTACTAGATTTTTATGGCTCTATATGAACTTTATGTTTTTCCTATTTATATGCCATTGGTATTTTGATGGAGATTGCCTTCAGTCTACTGATAACTTTTGATATTAGAGTCATTATAGAATATTAATTTTTCTAATCTTTGAGAATAAAATAGCTTTCCTTTTCTTTGTGCCCCATATTTCTTTCAATAATGTTTTATAATTTTCATTATAGAAACTTTTTCATTTTCTGGTCAAATTTATCCTATTTACAAATACTGTCTTCCTTTCCTTTAACATTGTAAATGGGATAATTTCTTAAACATTTTACCATCAAGTTGGTTATTAGTGCATAAAACACTACTGTATTATATATTGATTTTGTATTCTGCAACTTTACTGAACTTATCAGTTCCAAGAGTTTTATAATGGGAGTCATTTGTTCTCTGTATTAAGTCATGGATAAAAGAAGTATGGATAACTTGATTTCCTCATTCCCAATTTGGACCTTTACTTCTTTCTCTGACTACTCTCTCATTAAGACTTCCAGTACTACATTAGTAACAGTGACAAAAATGAGCATCCCTGTCTTATTCCAGACCTCAAGCAATGAAAAGCTACATTTCCAGTGTGTTTTGTTTACCCATAGTCCACCTAACAGCTTTCTATAAGAAAGCCACTGCCTGACTCAACTGTGGTGCCACTGGAATTGGTTCTGATAGCATTTATTGGAAATATATGGGTAAATAAGTGGGTAGAATAGGTGGTCTGTACTGCTCGGTATATTTTTAATTCTGTGATTATTTTCTTCTCAACATTTATATTTAAAAACATCTTTGGTTTTGAGACTACAGGCACTTGCAGGAACTCTTCTCCTCAATGGTGGCATGATGCTGACTGAAATTCAATCTTTTTAATTAACAAATATGAATTAAAACCAGGACCTGCCTCTCAGGATCTTTGTAAACTAAATCTCCAGTGCATGGGATTTGGTAGATCCTTAAAAATGTTTATTCTTTGATTCCATTTCGAAGATACATAGGAAGTATTTTGGGACCAGCTGGACTCACAGAACCTTAAAATGCTTTAATGATATCTTGGTCCCTGGGTAGAAATTTGGAGTTTCAATTTCTTCTCACTTTGCTGCTTATTAGCTATATTCCTTTTGACAATTCATTTAATCTGCATATGTTTTAGCATGTGCAACTTTAAAAACACAAATTATAATCATCTCCTTTAAAGGATAATACTTGGAACTGTATGAGTTTATAATTATAGATCGCTTCATGTGGTATATGAGCATGATTTTATTTTTACTCATAGTGGAAGGTAAGTTATGGATCTCTTTTGTCTAGTTACAGAATGGTCATTTTGAGTATTAAGTTTTCATAGGATAAAGACAAAGAACAAAGAGGCCTGTCCTGCCATATATCTTTCATATTTCTGTCCTCTTCAGGAACCCCACTATATGCTAAGAAAATATTACTTCAGAAACATCTTCCTAAAGAGCCCTCTCTGCATTCCTAGATGCTCTCAGCACTTTGTGATTTTTGGTCCTTGTGACCCTGTTCATCTGGGCTTCCACAGATATATTGATCTTCAAATCCTTTTTATTTATTATCTTTAGATCAACAATTAAGCACAGATGACAAATTGATATCTACTCAGGAGGACTGCACTACATTGAGAAAGGAACACAAATAATCATCAGATGACTGATATCAAAACATGAAGAAGCCCAGAGTTTTGTAACAGTTCTATTTTCTCCCACATTTTATTTTTTATCCTCAATTATACAAGCTCAATAGGTACCCCTGTCCTCACCCTCCCTCCTCCCCTCTCCAGTCCCCCCTTTATCCATTCCTTTCACCCCCCTTCTTCTCTCCCCCTCTCCCAGTGCCTCCCCCTGCTTCCCTCCCACCCCTTGGAGCATCTTTTTTGTGTGAATGCCAAACCTCCCTCTAAGTACTCCACCCTAGTGAGGGTAAGGACTCAGTGGCATAGCCCGGGGAGCCTGTTAGTATGGAACTCTATTATGTCTGTTAGTCCCTTGCCTCTAAGGATCCTACTGCCTGAAGCCTTGTCCCCTGTGATCCATGCTAGACTTTGGGGGGGTTGTTGACACATCAGCCACTTGCACAGGTCATGCCAAAGTCTGATTATGGCTACTGCAGCCCTAACTTGTGTGGAGTATCTTGAATATCATTGGTCCTTCCATCTTCAGGCTCTTGCCACCCCCTCTCTTCTGCAATATTCCCTGAGCTTTAGGCTGGGGAGAGATTTGGCTGATCTGGTTCAAGGTGAATAATGTCTTTGGTGTTCTGAATTATGGTTTGTTGTTGATTTTAGTTTTTGTTTTCCTGTACTGCCCTTGGCTCCATCCTGATTGGTATTGAAGATCACCTCCTAATCAAAGATAAAAGACTTTAAATTAAGATATTAATATAAGAGGAAATTCAAAGGTAGATGGAATAAGAGTAGGACACCACAGTGAGGTAGGGGGGGGGAATTCAGTGTCCCATTTACAGGATGGTTACCATCTATCTGCCAG
Organism: Typhlomys cinereus; assembly: GCA_023101885.1. NCBI lineage: Eukaryota > Metazoa > Chordata > Mammalia > Rodentia > Platacanthomyidae > Typhlomys > Typhlomys cinereus. Next base: position 2,295,303 of record JALPQD010000180.1, read on the forward strand.
TCCCTATATCTCCCTGATTGATGAGATCAAACCTCCTCAGACACAAGTGACCAGGAAGGGAAGTGAGACTGAACTTTACCAGATGTCTTGCTACTTGCAATGCTAAAGCATGATCCCCTCTCTCCTTTTTTCTGGTGAGACCTTCGTCCCCTTCCCTCCTGTTTATAATCTTTGCAATTACAATATGTATTACAGAGATTTAACCTTTGAATATGTCCCTAAGTGGGTTTGGTACTAGATCCACCTATTAGGGAGTACTATGGCATTTAATTTTCTGTGTTTGGGATACTTCTCACTCAATCTAATTTTTTCCTAATCCATCCATTTCCCAGCAAATTTCATTAATTCATCTTTTTTGATGGCTGAGTAGTATTCCATTGTATAAATGTACCACATTTTCCTTATCCACTCGTCAACTGTTGGACATTTGGGTTGATTCCATGACTTTGCAATTGTAAGTACTGCTGCAATGAATATGGTTGTAATTGTGTCACTGCAGTGAATTTTTGCATTATGCGGGATTATTCCCAGAAGGGTTTATAACAGTGTCATATGGCATTTCAATATGTAACATTTTTAAAAATCGCCAAATTGATCTCCAGAGTGGTTGTATAAGCATGCATTCCCACCAGCAATGTAGGAGAGTTCCCTTCTCTCCACATCCTCTCCAGCATATGGTGGTGTTTGTATTGTGGATTTTTGCCATCCTGACTGGGTTAAGATGACATCTCAAGGAGGTTTTGATTTGTATTTCCTTGATAGCTATGAATGTGGAGCATTTTAAAAGATATTTGGTAGACATTTCATTTCATCCCTGAAAAAGTTTCCTTTGAGTTCCCAGTCCCATTTTTTAATTGTGCCATTTATCTCCATGGTGTTTAGTTTTTTAAGTTCTTCGTGCAGGCTGGATAATAGAGCTCTATCAGATATGTGGTTAGTGAAGATTTTCTCCCATTCTGTGGATTGCCTTTTTGCTTAGTTTACAATCTCTTTATCTGAACAGAAGCTTTTAATTTTGTAAAATCCCATCTGTTCAGCGTTGGTTCTAGTGACTGTGCTATTGGATTTCTGTTTAAACTGTTGGCCTTGCCTGATCAGCTCGAGGGAGTTCCCTACCTTTTCAACTAGGGTTTTTATAGTCTTGTGTCTAATATTAAGGTCCTTGATCTGTTTGGAATTAATTTTTGTGCATGGTGACAAGTATGGGTCCAGTTTTAATCTTCTGCATGTAAATATCCAGCACCTTTTGTTGAAGATGTTGTTCTTTTTCCATTGAATTTTTGGGCCCCCTTTTCAAAGATCAAATGGCTGTAATTGTGTGGGCCTATATCTGGGTGTTTAACTTTTATCCATTGTTCTACATGCCTATTTTGGAGCCAGTACCAGGCTGTTTGTATTACTGTGGATTTTTAGTATAGATTAAGGTTTAGTATGGTGATACCTCCAGCAGCGTTTTTGTTATTCAGAATTGTTTTTGCTATTCTGGGCCTTTTGTACTTCCATATAAATTTTGAGATTGTTTTATCAATTTCTTTAAAGAAATTGGCTGGCAATTTTGTTTGGTATAGTGTTAAATCTGTATATTGCTTTTGGTAGGGTGGTTATTTCTATTATGTTGATTCTGCCAATCCAGGCACACCTTTTGGTGCCTTCTGTAATTTCTTTCTTTAGGGTTTTACAGTCTTCAATGTAGAGGTTTCTCACTTCTTTGGTTAGATTTATACCAAGGTATTTCATTTTTTTTAGGGATTATAGTAAATAGTGTTGTTTCTCTTAGGACTTTTTCCACTTTTTTCATCCTTGGTTTATAGGAAGACCACTGATTTTTGCACATTTATTTTGTAACTTGCCATCCTGCTGAACTTCTGTATTAGTTCCAGGATTGTATACTCTTGTCTTATGGCTGTAGCTAAGACTTCAAGTACAATATTGAATAGAAGTGGTGAGAGTTGACAGCCTTGTCTAGTTCCCGATCAAAGCGGGAATGCCTCAAGTTTTTCCCCATTGAGTATAATCCTTGGTGTTGGCTTGTTGTATACAGCTTTTATTATGTTGATAAAGGTTCCTCCCATTCCAACTATCTCTAGGGATAGTTTTTATCGTAAAGGGATATTGGATCTTGTCAAAAGCTTTTCTGCATCTATTGAGAGTATCACTTGGTCTTGGACTTTGGATTGGTTTATATAGTGGATTACATTTATTGATTTTTGTATGTTGAACCAAACTTGTGTGCCTGGGATAAAGCCTACTTGATCACAGTGAATGATCTTTTTGATATGTTTTTGAATCTGATTTGTTAAGATTTTCTTGAGAATCTTTGCATCTATGTTCATCAAAGAGATTGTCCTATACTCCCTTTCCCCAGGATGCCACGCAGTCCAGCTAGGCCACACTGTGACCTAGGTAAGCTCCTCTTGCTCACCCCAAAACCCCAGGCAACCCACTAGTCTCAGCTCCTCCCACCAGCCAGCTGGAACAGGCGCTGCTCCAGGATGGGGGACGACCCCTGGGCAATGACCCAGCTCCCCAAGTCAATTGCGCCTGCCACCGCCACCTCCTCCCTTTCCCCACCTGCTTGGGACTCCGTGCAGTCCAGCCAGGGAACATTGCAACCTAGGTAAGCTTCCCCAGGCAGCCCACTAGTCCCAGCTCCTTCTAACAGCCAGTCAGCGGGAGCAGGAGCTGCTCTAGGCCAACTAATTCAGTTCAGTGAAAAACACACAGAAATTGAAAGAAGATCTTAAGAGATAAAATGACAATGCCCAAGTCAAAGTGCAAATCCATGAGAAACAAAACCCAAGAAAACAAATCTCCCACTGAAGGAATTAATCCCATAATGATAGACTCCAACCAGAACAAATCCATGGAAAATAGCCAAAAAAACTTGACCCAAGATAATGACTTTCAAAACATGATCATTACCATGATCAATACTATGAAAGAGGAAATCTGGGAGGAATTAAATAACCGCATCAACTACTTTGAAGAGGAACACAACAGACACTTGGAAGAGTCGAGAAAAACAGTGCAAGAAACAAAAATAGGCATAGATCAGTTAAAACAGACTCAAGCAGAGTTTAAAACTGAACTAAAAGACAAGTTATCTTCAACTTAGAACTCAACAGAGACTCTTATCAGCAGAACTAATGAAGCAGAAAATAGAATTTCAGACCTTGAAGACAAAGTGGGAGTATTAACCAGATCAATGGAAGAGGTTGTTAAAACCAAAAAGATACTTGAGAGAAATATTCAAGAGTTATGGGACACCCTGAGAAGCCTAACATGTGTATTCATGGAATACCAGAGCAAGAACTCAAAATACCACATCGGAGGAAATTTTTCAAATGATCATCAAGGAAAACTTTCCTCATTTAAAAAAAGAGAGGCCCATCCATATACAAGAAGCATTCTGCACCCCAAAGAGATATGAGCAAAATAGAAACTCAAATAAGAGTTAAAACACTCCACATTCAAGACAAAGAAATGGTGCTGAGAGCTTCAAGGGAAAAAAAAAAAACAAGTCATTTTTAAAGATAAACCTATTAAAATAACAAATGACTTCTCAATGGAAACAGTAAAAGCAAGAAGAGCTTGGAGAGACATACTTCAAGTATTGAATGAGGAAAAATGTCAACCCAGGCTGATATACCCCGCAAAACTATCAGTCATGATTGAAGGAGAAAGAAAAATTTTCCAGCACAAATATAACTTGAAGAGATACATGTCCACCAAACCAGGCCTTCAAAAAATGCTAGAAATGATAGTCAAGCTTAAAGAAAAAAACAAGCATATCCAGGAGGACAGAAGGGAAGTATAATACCACCAAAACCTAAAAGTGAAACAATATACTTACTAAAGCCACTAAACATAATAAATATCTGGAATTAAAAATAAATTCTCCATTATATCATTAAATGTTAATGGAATTAACTCACTGATCAAGAGACACAGATTACAAACTTGGATTAAAAAATCACAACCCATCAATCTGCTGCATGCAGGAAACCCATCTCACCACAAAAGATAGGCATATCCTAAAAATAAAAGGCTGGTCAAAAATTCTGCAAGCTAATGGAACCAGGAAACAGGCAGGGATAGTCATTATGCTATTGGACAAAGTGGACTACAAACCAAAAAAAAAAAAATCATAAGAGACACAGATGGATACTACATTTTAGTCACAGGTACAATTCACCAGGAAGACGTCACAATACTGAACATATATGCACCCAATACGGGCCCCCCCACATTCATTTAAACAAACCCTACAATGTCTAAAGTGAGAAATCAACCCCAAAATGATAATTCTTGGGGACTTCAACATTGCCCTCTCAACATGGGATACATCAACAGGTAAAAAACTTAACAGAGCCATTTTGGAACTTAATCAAACTCTTAAAGAAATGGACCTTACAGATCTCTATCAAACTTTTCATCCACGCAGCAAAGAATACACATTTTTCTCAGTAGCACACGGAACTTTCTCTAAATAGATCACGTATTGGGCCACAAAATGAATCTACACATATAAAAAAGTTGAAATTCTAACCTGTGCCCTCTCAGACCACCATGGCCTAAAGCTGGACATCCACAACACAACGAACTAGAGAAAATACACTAACTCCTGGAAACTTAACAATATGATGCTGAATGAGAACTGGATTCAGGAAGAAATTAAAAAGGAAATTCAAGATTTCCTGAAAGTGAACGATAATGAAAATACAACTTACCAAAATCTATGGGACACAATGAAAGCTGTCCTAAGAAGTAAGTTCATAGTTCTTAATGTCTATATCAAAAAAATGGAAACATCAGAAATAAATAACAATGCAGCTTAAAGCTTTAGAGACACAAGAGCAATCTGATCCTAAAAGCAATAGAAGAGAGGAGATTAGCAAAATAAGGGGAAAAATATCCAAAATCGAGATTAGGAAAAGCATACAGAAAATCAACCAGTCAAAAAGCTGGTTTTTTGAAAAAAAATCAATAAGATTGATGAACCCCTAGCTTAATTAACCAAAGATGAGAGAGAAAATCAAATTAACAAAATTAGAAAAGAAAATGGAGTTATCACTATTGATACCCAAGAAATCCAGAGAATTATAACATCATATTTCAAAACTTATACTCTGTGAAATTTTACAACACAAAAAAGATGGATGAATTTCTAAGTAAACACAACTTACCTAAATTGAATCGGGAAGTTGTGAATTATTTAAATAATCCTATACCATATGAGGAAATCGAGGAAGTAATCTCGAATTTTTCCACCAAAAAATGTCCTGTACCACATGGATTCAGCACAGAGTTCTACCAGACATTTAAGGAGCCAATAACACCAATACTCCTTAAACTGTTTTATCAAATAGCAAAGGAAGGAACACAACCAAATTCCTTCTCTGAAGCTAATATCGTCTTAATCCCAAAACCTAATAATGATACACTTAAAAAAGAAAACTATAGGCCAATCTCTCTGATGAACACAGATGCAAAAATTCTCAACAAAGTCTCAGCAAAATGTATTCAAAAACTTATCAAAAAGATCATTCATGGGGGTCTAGAGAGGTGACTCAGAGGTTAAGCCTCTGCCTTTCAGGCGGAAGGTCCTGAGTTCGGATCCTAGACCCCATGTATAGACGCCAGGCAGAAGTGGTGGCAGCCTGTGTTTTTTGTCCTGGTAGGGCAGAGCCTGTGAATCCTGGGGCAGAGTAAACAAGAAGGAGGTGGAGGCGGTCCATGGTGGTTCCCGAATTTGCCTGTGGTTCTACACACACACACACACACACACACACACACACACACACACATTCATACATTCATACACATACATGCACACATGCACAATTGAATAAATAATAAAAATTTTAAAAAAAGATCATTCATGGGGATCAAGTAGGTTTTATCCCAGGAACACAAGTTGGTTCAACTTATGCAAATTAATAAATGTAATTCACTATATAAACCAGTCCAAAATCCAAGACCACATGATATTCTGGATAGATGCAGAAAAAGCTTTTGACAAGATCCAACAGCCCTTTATGATCAAAACGCTAGAGACAGTTGGAGTGGAAGAAACCTTTATCAATATAATAAAAGCTGTATACAACAAACCCACAGCAAGGATTCTACTCAATGGGGAAAAACTTAAAGCATTCCTGCTTCAATCAGGAACTAGACAAGGTTTTCCACTCTCACTACTTCTATTCAATATTGTACTTGAAGTTTTAGCTAAAGCCATAAGACAAGAAAGGGACATAAAAGGGATTCAAATTGGCAAGGAAGAAATCATTATCTCTATTTGCTGATGACATGATACTATACCTGGGTGATCCCAAAAACTCCACCAGGAAGCTCCTGGAACTAATACAGAAGTTCATCAGGGTGGCAGGATACAAAATAAACATATAAAAATCAGTGGCCTTCCTATATGCCCAGAATGGCCTTCCTATATGCCCAGAATGAAAGAAGTGAAAAAGCCCTGAGAGAAACAATACCATTTACTGTAGCCCCTAAAAAAATGAAATACCTTGGTATAAACCTAACCAAGGAAGTAAGAAGTAAGAGACCTTCATAATAAAAACTTTAAAACCGTAAAGAAAGAAATTGCGGAAGATACCAGAAGGTGGAAAGACCTCCCATGTTTCTGGATTGGCAGAATCAATATCGTAAAAATGACCATCCTACCAAAGGCAATATACAGATTCAATGCTATACCAATTAAAATCCCAAAGCAATTCTTTAAAGAAGTTGACCAACCAATCTCAAAATTCATATGGAGGCACAAAAAACCGAGGATAGCAAAAATAATCCTGAATAACAAAAACACTCCTGGAGGTATCACCATACAAACCTTAGTCTATACTACAAATCCATAGTTGTAAAAACAGCTTGGTATTGGCTCCAAAATAGACACACAGATCAATGGATAAGGGTTGAAGACCCAGATATAGGCCCACACAATATTAGCCATTTGATATTTGATGAAGGGGCTCAAAATGCAGTGGAAAAAGAACGGCATCTTCAACAAATGGTGGTGGCAAAATTGGATCTCCACAGGCAGAAGATTAAAACTGGACCCGTACTTGTCACCATGTACAAGACTTAATTCCAAATGGATGAAGGACCTTGATGCAAGGCCAGAAACTATAAAAACCATAGTTGAAAGGGTAGGAAACTCCCTCGAGATGATTGAACTAGGCCAACAGTTCCTAAATGGACATTCAATTGCACAGTTACTACAATCAACACTCAAAAGATAGGATCTTGTGAAATTAAAGAGCTTCTGTTCAGATAAAGAGATTGTAACTTGAGCACAAAGGCAACCCACAGAATGGGAGAAAATCTTCACTAACCACATATCTGATAGTGCTCTACTGTCCAGAGTGCACTAAGAACTTAGAAAACTGAACACCAAGGAAACAAATGGGGCAATTAAAAATGGGCCTTGGATCTTAAAAGAAACTTTACCAGGGATGAAATTAAAAGCTCTAACAAATATCTTAAAAAATGCTCCGCATCCATAGCCATCAGGGAAATGCAAATCAAAACTTCCCTGAGATATCATCTCACCCCTGTCAGGATGGCAAAAATCCAGAATACACACAACACCAAATGCTGGAGAGGATGTGGAGAGAAGGCAACTCTCTTACATTGCTGGTGGGAATGTAGGCTCATACAACACTCTGGCGAGCCACCTGGCAATTCTTAAAGAAATTAAAGATTGAAATGCTATATGATCCTGCTATTCCACTTTTGGAAATAACCCCCCCCCATACAGCAAAAATTCACCTCGATAGCACAAGCACGACCATATTCATAGCAGCACTGTTTACAATAGCAAAGTCATGGAATCAACCCAAATGTCCAACAGTTGATGAGTGGATAAGGAAAATGTGGTACATTTATATAATGGAATCCTACTCAGCCATCAAAAATGATGAATTAATGAAATTTGCCAGAAAATGAATGGAATTAGAAGCAATTATATTGAGTGAAGTATCCCAGACACAGAATTATGTGCTGTATGTACTCCTTAATAGGTGGATCACAGTACCAAATCCACTTAGAGACACTCAAAGATAAATCTCTGTAATACCTACAGTAATTGCAAAGATTATGAACAGGAGGGATGGGGAAGGAAGGCCTCACTAGAAACAAGGAGAGAGGGGACCATGTTACAACAGAGAAAATAGGCCACCATCAAGGACTGCAAGGAAGTAATGAGACATCTGGTTAAGTTCACAGACTTTCCTTTCTGATCATTTGCAACTGATGGGGAATGATCTCACCAAAAGGGTGGGCATATAGGCTACCTGATAGAAAGTAACCATTTTGCAAATGAGCGACTGACCCCTCACTCACCACGGTCTCCTAATTTTATTCCGTGTACCTTGAATATACTGTTATAATGACACTCTAATTTAAAAGGTTTTTATCTCTGTCAGGGGGTGACATCCAATACCCATCAGGATGGAGTCACGGGCATTGCACGAGCAGGAAAAGTGAAAAAAAAAAAAAAACCCAACAAACCATAATTCAAAACATCAGAGACTCTATATCAACCACCTGGAACTGGGCCAGCCTAATCTTTTCCCATTTTGAAGCTCAGGGAAATTTGTGGAAGAGGGGCGATAAAATTGTAAGAGCACAAGGATGGGAGGAGTAATGATATGCAAGATACTCCACACAAGTTAGTAGGGCTGAAGCAATTATAATAGGACTTTGCACGACCTGAGCAATGTCCAACATATTATTGACCCCATAAAGTCTAGCATGGACTAAAGACACTAGGATCCTTGAGGCTAGAGATTGACAGCCACAGTAGTGTTCCTTTGCTTAAGGGGAACATAGGAAAGGGTTCTGGGAAATGCTTCTTGGTCCTTGCACCTCATTGGAAAGGAGATCCCAGAGGAGAGTTTGGCATGCACATTAAAGGATGCTCTGGGGATGGAGGGGAGGCACTCGGGGATGGGGAGGGGGGGAGTGAAGAGATGGAGCAGGGGGGTCAGGGGGGTGGAGGAAGGGAGGGGACCGGTGTACATGTTAAGATTGCATGATCAGAAATAAAAGAAAAAGAGTCCCTTTTTTTCACCCCACCCCGCTCCGCCGGCAGGGACGCGTATGCGAGATCCAGCCGGGCCTCACCGCGCGCTCTAGGACCCCAGGTTAGCCCACAGGGACCCGGCTCCGACTCCCGCCATCCAGCCGGAGCCGCGCGGGGGCCGAGGGACGAGGAGGACCTCCCCCTGCGCCCGGGCCCCGCCCCAGCTGCCCTCGGGTTAAATAGCTCCACGCCGTCGCGCCCATCGTCCCTTTTCACCCCGCCCCGCTCCGCCGGTCGGGACACGCGTGCGGTCCACCCTGGCCTCACCCCGCGCCCTAGGTAAGTCCCCGTTCGGGCCCCGCCCACCAGTACCCCAGGCCAAATAATTCAGTTTAGTGAAATTGAGAGATCTTAAGAGTTAAAATGACAATGCCAAAGTCAAAGTGCAAATCCATGAGAAGCAACACTCAAGTAAACAAATTTCCCACTGAAGGAATTAATCCCATAATGTTAGACTCCAACAAGAACAAACCCACGGAAAAAGGCCAAGAAAGCCTGACCCAGAATAATGACTTTCAAAATATGATCATTACCATGTTCAATACTATGAAAGAGGAAATCCGGGAGGAATTACATAATCGAATCAATCGCTTTGAAGAGGAACACAACACAGACATCTGGAGGAGTTGAGAAAAACAGTGCAAGAAACAAAAAGTGGCATAGAGCAGTTAAAACAAACTCAAGCAGAGTTTAAAACTGAGCTAAAAGACAAGTTATCTTCAACACAGAACGCCACAGAGAGTCTTATCAACAGAACTAATGAAGCAGAAAACAGAATTTCAGACCTTGAAGATAAAGTGGGAGTACTAACCAGCTCAATGGAAGAGGTTGTTAAAGCCAAAAAGATACTTGAGAGAAATATCCAAGAGATATGGGACACCCTGAAGAAGCCTAACATGCGTATTCATGGAATACCGGAGCAAGAATCTCAAAATACCACCCCTGAGGAAATTTTTCAAACGATCATCAAGGAAAACTTTCCTCATCTAAAAAAAGAGAGGCCCATTCATATACAAGAGGCATTCCGCACCCCAAACAGATACGACCAAAATAGAAGCACACCGCGGCAAATAATAGTTAAAACACTCCACATTCAAGATAAAGAACTGGTGCTGAGAGCTTCAAGGGAGAAAAAACAAGTCACTTTTAAAGGCAAACCTATTAAAATAACAAATGACTTCTCAGTCGAAACAGTAAAAGCAAGAAGAGCTTGGAGAGACATACTTCAAGTATTGAATGAGCAAAAATGTCAACCCAGGCTGATTTACCCTGCAAAACTATCAGTCATGATCGAGGGAGAAAGAAAAATTTTCCAGCACAAAGACAACTTGAAGGGATACATGGCCACCAAACCAGGCCTTCAAAAACTGCTAGAAATGATACTCAAGCGTGAAGAAAGAAACAGGCATATCCAGGAGAACAGAAGGCAAATATAACACCATTAAAACCGAAGCAATATACTTATAAAAGCTACTAAACATAATAAAGGTCTGGAATTAACAATAGTTTCTCCATTATAACACTAAATGTTAATGGACTTAATTCACCGATCAAGAGACACAGATTACAAACTTGGATTAAAAATCACAATCCATCAATCTGTTGCCTGCAGGAAACCCATCTCACCACAAAAGATAGGCACGCTCTAAAAATAAAAGGCTGGTCAACAATTCTACAAGCAAATGGAAGCAGAAAACAGGCAGGGGTAGCCATTATGCTATCAGACAAAGTGGATTTCAAACCAAAAAAAATTATAAGAGACACGGATGGATACCATATTTTAGTCACAGGTACAATTCACCAGGAAGATTTCACAATACTGAACATATATGCACCCAATACGGGCCCCTCCGCATTCATTAAGAAAACCCTACAGCGTCTAAAGCAAGAAATCAACCCCCAAACGATAATTCTTGGGGACTTCAACACCGCCCTCTCTACATGGGATAGATCAACAGGTCAAAAGCTTAACAGAGACACTTTGGAACTTAATCAAACCCTGAAAGAAATGGACCTCACAGATCTCTATCGAACTTTTCACCCACGCACCAAAGAATACACATTTTTCTCAGTAGCACACGGAACTTTCTCCAAAATAGATCACATATTGGGCCACTAAATGAATCTACACATATACAAGAAAGTTGAAATTCTAACCTGTGCCCTATCAGACCACCACGGCCTAAAGCTGGACATCCACAACACATCAAACAAGAGAAAATACACTAACTCCTGGAAACTTAACACTATGATGCTGAATGAGAACTGGATTCAGGAAGAAATTAAAAAGGAAATTCAAGATTTCCTGAAAGTGGATGATAACGAAAATACAACTTACCAAAATCTCTGGGACACAATGAAAGCTGTTCTAAGAGGTAAGTTCATAGCTCTTAATGCCCATGTCAAAAAATGGAAACATCAGAAATAAACACTTAACAATGCAGCTTAAAGCTTTAGAGAAACTAGAGCAATCTGATCCCAAAAGCAGTAGAAGAGAAGAGATTAGCAAAATAAGGGGAGAAATATCTGAAATCGAGACTAAGAAAACGATAGAAAAAATCAACCAATCAAAAAGCTGGTTCTTTGAAAAAATCAACAAGATTGATACACCCCTAGCTAAACTAACCAAAAGCAAGAGAGAGAAAACCCAAATTAACAAAATTAGAAATGAACATGGAGTTATCACTACTGATACCCAAGAAATCCAGAGAATTATAACATCATATTTCAAAAACTTATACTCTGTGAAGTTTGACAACACAAAAGAGATGGATGAATTTCTAAGTAAACACAACTTACCTAAATTGAATCAGGAAGTTGTGAATTATTTAAATAGTCCTATAACATATAAGGAAATTGAGGAAGTAATCTCGAATCTTCCCACCAAAAAATGTCCTGGACCAGATGGATTCAGCACAGAGTTCTACCAGACATTTAAGGAGTTAATAACACCAATACTCCTTAAACTGTTCCATCAAATAGCAAAGGAAGGAACACTACCAAATTCCTTCTATGAAGCTAATATCGTTTTAATCCCAAAACCTAATAAAGATTCACTTAAAAAAGAAAACTATAGGCCGATCTCCCTGATGAACACAGATGCAAAGATTCTCAACAAAGTCTTAGCAAATCGGATTCAAAAACATATCAAAAAGATCATTCACGGGGACCAAGTAGGCTTCATCCCTGGCACACAAGGTTGGTTCAACATACGCAAATCAATAAATGTAATTCATCATGTAAACCAGTCCAAAGTCCAAGACAACATGATACTCTCGATAGATGCAGAAAAAGCTTTTGACAAGATCCAACAGCCTTTTATGATCAAAACGCTAGAGACAGTAGGAATGGAAGGAACCTTTATCAATATAATAAAAGCTGTATACAACAAGCCCACAGCAAGGATTATGCTCAATGCGGAACAATTGGAAGCATTCCCACTTCGATCAGGAACTAGAGAAGGCTGTCCACTCTCACCACTTCTATTCAATATTGTACTTGAAGTCTTAGCTGAAGCCATAAGACAAGAAAGGGACATAAGAGGGATTCAAATCGGCAAGGAAGAAATCAAGCTATCCCTATTTGCAGATGACATGATCTTATACCTGAGTGATCCCAAAAACTCCACCAGGAAGCTCCTGGAACTAATTGAGAAGTTCAGCAGGGTGGCAGGATACAAAATAAATGTGCAAAAATCAGAGGCCTTCCTATATGCCCAGAATGAAAGAAGTGAAAAAGCCTTGAGAGAAACCATACCATTTACTATAACCCCTAAAAAAATGAAATACCTTGGTATAAACCTAACTAAGGAGGTAAAAGACCTTTACAATGAAAACTTTAAAACCCTAAAGAAAGAAATTGCAGAAGACACCAGAAGGTGGAAAGACCTCCCTTGTTCCTGGATTGGCAGAATCAACATTGTAAAAATGACCATCCTACCAAAGGCAATATACAGATTCAATGCTATACCAATCAAAATCCCAAAGCAATTCTTCAAAGAAGTTGACCAAATAATCTCAAAGTTCATATGGAGGCACATAAGACCCAGGATAGCAAAAACAATCCTGAGTAACAAAAACACAGCTGGAGGTATTACCATACCAAACTTAAGTCTATACTACAAATCCAGAGTTATAAAGACAGCCTGGTACTGGCTCCAAAATAGACACACAGATCAATGGATAAGGATTGAAGACCCAGATATAAGCCCACAAAGATACAGCCATTTGGTCTTTGACAAAGGGGCCCAAAGAATCCAATGGAAAAAGAACAGCATCTTCAACAAATGGTGCTGGCAAAACTGGATCTCCACATGCAGAAGATTAAAGCTGGACCCGTACTTGTCACCATGTACAAGACTTAATTCCAAATGGATCAAGGACCTTGATATCAGGCCAGAGACTTTAAAAACCATAGTTGAAAGGATAGGGAACTCCCTCGAGCTGATTGGGCTAGGCCAACACTTCCTAAACAGACATCCAATGGCACAATCACTGCTACCAACTCTCAACAGTTGGGATCTTGTGAAATTAAAGAGCTTCTGTTCAGATAAAGAGATTGTCACACGAGCTCAAAGGCAACCCACAGAATGGGAGAAAATCTTCACTAACCACATTTCTGACAGAGCTCTACTGTCCAGAGTGCACAAAGAACTTAGAAAATTAAACTCCAAGGAAAACACTGGCCCAATTAAAAAATGGGCCCTGGAACTTCAAAGAAACTTTACCAGAGATGAAATTAAAATGTCTAACAATTATCTTAAAAAAATGCTCCACTTCTTTCGCCATCAGGGAAATGCAAATCAAAACTTCCCTGAGATATCATCTCACCCCGGTCAGGATGGCAAAAATCCACAATACAAACAACGACAAATGCTGGAGAGGATGTGGAGAGAGGGGAACTCTCCTACATTGTTGGTGGGAATGCAGGCTCATACAGCCACTCTGGCAAGCCGTCTGGAGATTCTTAAAGAAATTAAAGATTGAAATGCCGTATGACCCTGCTATCCCACTTTTGGGAATAACCCCCATGCAGCAGAGGTTCGCCTCGATAGCACAAGCTCGACCATGTTCATAGCAGCACTGTTTACAATAGCAAAGTCATGGAATCAACCTAAATGTCCAACAGTTGACGAGTGGATAAGGAAAAGGTGGTACATCTATACAATGGAGTACTACTCAGCCATCAAAAATGATGAATTACTGGAATTTGCTGGGAAATGGATGTCATTAGAAAGAATTATATTAAGTGAAGTATCCCAAACCCAGAAAATTAAGCACCGTATGTACTCCCTAATAGGTGGCTCCTAGTACCAAACTCACCCAGCCCACATTGAGACACTCAAAAGTAAACCTATGTAACACAGTAATTGCAAGGATTATGAACAAGAGCGATGGGTTAGGAGGGCCACACCAGAAACAAGGAGAGAGGAGACCATGTTATAGCAGAGAAAATAGGTCTCCATCAAGGTCTGCAAGTAAGTAATGAGAAACCTGGTTAAGTTCACAGATGTTCTTTCCTGATCTCACCAGAAGGGGAGGGCATATAGTCTAGCAGATAAAAAGTAATCATTTTGCAAATGGGTGATGGACCCCTCCCTCAGTGAGGTTTCCTACTCTTATTACATCTACCCTTGAATGTGCTATTACAACAAGACTCCAGTTTAACAGCTTTTGTCTCTGGCCAGGGGGTGACATACAGTGCCCAGCAGAATGGAGTGAAGGGAATTGCAGGAGCAGCAAAACTGCAAAAGAAAATTAACAAGCCACAATCCAGAACTTCAGAGACTCTATATCAATCACATAGAACTAGGCCAGCCTAATCTCTCCCCATCCTGGAGCTCAGGGACATTTGCGGAAGAGGGGGCGGTAAGATTGTAAGAGCAAAAGGATGGGAGGAACAACGATTTGCAAGATTCTCAACAATAGTTGGGGCCAAAGCAATCATAATGGGACTTTGCATGCCCTGCGCAATGTCCAGTGCACTGTTGCCCTCATAAAGTCTAGCATCTGTTAAGGGCACCGAGACCCCTGGAGGCAAGGGATTGACAGCCATAGTAGTGATCTTATGCTTAAGGGGAACAAGAGAAAGGGCTTATGGAAATGCCACTGGGTCCTTATATGTCATCGGAGAGGAGGACCCAGTGGAGAGTTAGGCGTACACAATAAAGGACTCTCTGGGAATTGGGGGGGAGGCACTGGGGGAAGGGGAGGGGGAGGAGGGGGGAGGGAGGGAACTGGTAAAAAAATTTAAAATGTATAATTAAATTTTTAATAAAAAAAGAAATAAAAGAAAAAGAATGCAAATTAAAGCAGAAAAATTATGAAATGGTTTACCTGTCAGACTTCAAAAAAAAAAAAGAGATTGTCCTATAATTTTCTTTTTAAAGTGTATTTTTATTAGGTTTTGGGATTAGTATGATATTAGCTTCATAAAAAGAATTTGGAAGTGTTCCTTCTTTTGCAATTTGATGGAACAGTTTGAAGAGTATTGGTATTAGTTCTTCTTTAAATGTCTGATACTATCTGAGTCCATCTGGTCCAAGACATTTTTTATTTGGAAGATTTGTGATTACTTCATTGATTTCTCATATGTTATAGGACTAGTTAAATCATTCAAAACTTCCCCATTCAATTTAGGTAAGTTATACTTATTTAGGAATTAATCCATTTTTTGTGTTATCACATTTCATGAATTATAAGTTTTTGAACTATGTCCTTATAATTCTCTGAATTTCTTGGGTGTCAGTTGTGATAACTCCATTTTCATTTCTAATTTTGTTAATTTGGGTTTTCTGTCTGTTGATTTTGGTTAATTAAGCTAGGGTTGTATCAATCTTACTGATTTTTTCACAGAATCAGCTTTTCCTCTGGTTGATTCTTTGTATAATTTTCCTTATCTTGCTTTCAGATATTTCTTCCCTGATTTTGCTAACATCTCTTCTACTGCTTTTGGTATCGGATTGCTCTTGTGTCTCTAAAGCTTTAAGCTGAATTGTTATTTACTTGTGATGTTTCTATTTTTTTGATATAGGGATTAAGTGTTATAAACTTATCTCTTAGGATGGCTTTCATTGTGTCCCAGAGATTTTGATATGTTTTATTTTCATTATCATTTGCTTCTAGCAAATCTTGAATTTCCTTTTTGATTTCTTCCTGAATCTAATTCTCATTCAGCATCATAGTGTTTTGCTTCTAACAGTTATGTTATTTTCTGCTCTTTGTTGTGTTTAGTCCATGGTGGTATGATAGGGTACAGGCTATAATTTTAACTTTCCTATTTATGTGGAGATTCATTTTTTGGCCCAACACGTGGTCTATTTTGGAGAAAGTTCTGTGGGCTGTTGAAAAAAATGTGTATTCCTTGGTGCATGGATGGAAAGTTTGAAATGTTCGTATCCTGTGTCTTTTGATTGGTGAGTTAATTCCATTGACATTTCATGTTATAATGGAGAAATTACTTTTAATTTCTGACTTTTTTGTGTTTAGTGGCTTTCATAAGTGTATTATTTAGCTTGTTTTGGTGGTATTATACTTCCTTTCTGTCTTCCTGGATATGGTTGTCCATTTCTGTAAGGGTTTGATTCAATTCCAATGTGTGTCTGTTAAGTTTTTGGCCTTTTGAGAGTGCAATATTGAAATTCCTGAGCATTATCATTTTGGGATTGATTCCTTGTTTTATGTTGTAGGGTTTGCTTAATGAATGTGGAGGAGCCCATATTAGATGCATATATGTATGTTCAGTACTGTTAACTCTTCCTAGTAAATTTTGCCTGTGACTAAAACGTAATATTTTTTGTATCTCTTATGGTTTTCTTTGGTTCGAAGTCCACTTTATCAGATAGCATAATTGATACCTCTGCTTGTTTCATGGTTCCATTAGCTGAAAGAATTTTTGACCAGCCTTCTACTTTTAGAATGTACCTATCCTTTGTGGTGAGATGTGTTTCTTGAAGGCAGCAGATGTATAGGTTCTGATTTTTAATCTATGTTTGTATCCTGTGTCTTTTGATTGGTGAGTTAATTCCTTGACATTTCATGTTATAATGGAGAAATTACTCTTAATTCCTGACTTTTTTGTGTTTAGTGGCTATCATAAGTGTATTATTTAGCTTGTTTTGGTGGTATTATACTTCCCTTCTGTCTTCTTGGATATGCTTCTTCTTTTCTTCAAGCTTGAGTATCTTTTCTAGCATTTTTTGTAGGCCTGCTTTGGTGGCCATATAATCCTTCAAGTTTTTTTTATGGCTGAAAATTTTTCTTTCTCCCTCGATCATGATTGATAGTTTTGTTGGGTATATTGCCTAGGTTGACATTTGTGCTCATTCAATACTTGAAGTATGTCTTTTCAAGTTCTTACTGTTTTTATTGAAAAATTATTTGTTATTTTAGGGCTGGAGAGGTGGCTCAGGGGTTAAGTGTCTGCCTTGCAGGCAGAAGGTTCTGAGTTCGGATCCTAGACCCCATGTATAGATGCCGGCAGAAGCGAGGGCAGCCTGCGTTTCTGGTCCTGGTAGGGCAGAGCCAATTCGGCCGTGGTTCTACACATACACACACAAGCACAATTGAACAAATAAAAAAATTTTTGTTATTTTAACAGGTTTACCTTTAAAAGTGACTTTTTTTCCCTCTTGAATCAGCACCTTTTCTTGGTCTTAAATGTGGAGTGTTTTGACTATTATTTGCCGTGGCAAGTTTCTATTTTGGTCATATCTGTTTGGAGTGCGAAATGCCTCTTGTATTTGGATGGGCCTCTCTTTCTTTAGATGTGGAAAGTTTACCTTTATGATAATTTGAAAAATTTCCTCAGGTGTGGTATTTTGGGACTCTTTTCTTGGTATTCTATGAATGTGCATGTTAGGCTTTTTCAGGGTGTCCCATATCTATTGAATATTCCTCTCAAGTATCTTTTTGGCTTTAACAACTTCTTCCATTGAATTGGTTAGTTCTTCCACTTTGTTTTCAAGATCTGATATTCTATTTTCTGCTTCATTAGTTCTGCTGATGACTTTCTGTTTAGTTTGGGTTGAAGATAAGTTATCTTTTAGTTCAGTTTTAAACTGCTTGAGATTACTTTAAATGCTGTATGCCTATTTTTGTTTCTTCAATTGTTTTTCTCAACTCCTCCAAATGCCTGTTGTGTTCCTGCTCTGTTGCTGAATCCCCACCGGGCCTGCCGGGGGAAAGAGCAGAAATGGCAGGGGCCTCCAGGGCTTGAGGTGAGTGAGCAAGCCAGAGACAGGGTCACCACCCAGACCCTGGGAGTCAGGTGAGAAACAGCAGGCAGAGGACGAGGCTGCAGACTCAGCTTTATTCAGGAAGTGTTTAGGCTTATATAGTGTTGGGATCCAATCAGGTATGGCCACCTCTCTGCTCAGGGGGAAGGGGAGAGTAGACACCAATCATTTAGCTGTTTATTAGGTGTCCAGGTTAGATGGCCACTTCCCATTGGTTGTTCATCCCTCCTTCTCATTGGTTGGTCATCCCTCCTTCCCATTGGTTGTTCATCCTTCCATCCCATTGTTTGTCCATTCCTCTGCCTTTATGGTTCCTCTATTGGGACATGTCTGGGGCATGTCCGAACTTGTTCACGTTTGTCTGTAGCCTAGACCTCTTGGATTTGGGAGCCCGGGCTAAGGCCTCCCTGAATTAATAGTGCCACATTTTCACCCTTTTATTTATTTATAAATTCTTCAGTGCGGACCATGATAGCTGGGGTGACCCCAAGCCTCTTCAGCTGCAGGGAATAGAGGAGACAGTGCCTGTCTTAGGTTGGACACCACATTCATGTGAAGCCTTACCCATCATTGACTACCAGTCATGAGACCATTGCAGAGAAGGAATCATGGTCCCAAAGGGGAACTCAAGTATGGCAGAGAAAAGGAGGTTTTCATTAGGGCAGGAGCAGCAGAGGGGCTGTAGGTGGCACAGGCATAGAAATGATCCAGAAGAGCTGTTGAGACACAAATGAAAACTTAACAATTGTAAATTAGTAAGGCATAGTTCTAATGGAGGACAGCTAAGCTTCCCATGAGCCTTTGTTGATCTTAGGAATGTCCGAAGCCTGAATGGATGCCCGGAGGACCTGGAAAGCAAGTTTTGTTATTTTGGGAATATATGAAAAAAACCTGTAAGAAAACTTAGAAAAACAAGTGATCGATATAAAATATAAGTAGTTAAGGCCTTAGATGTTATCACAATTATTTGTTCTTATTTTTAAGTATGCATACATGTATTTAAATACGGCATGCCAAAATTTTAATATTAGCTTGCAATAGAAGTGAAATAATTGAAGTGGCCACAGACACAAGACAAACAACATGTAAACACAGAACATATAAACATACAAGCACATGAACAACATTTTACCAGCAACTGTACAATTTACCAGCAACTGTCTTAAAATTACCCTTGAAAGGTTTATCAAAGGCAGATTAACATTTAGGAAAACATTATTTAAAACAAGACCTCATATTAGTTAAGTCCAGCAGTGCAGGGGTTGGCTCCTAGCTGCTGGGAAGGAGAGAGTTGAGCGCGTTGCCTGCCTCTCTGCCTCCCAGGTCCTGGGAGACAATCAGGCATGGCAAAGCATGAACTCCCTTTATTGTACGCAGCACAGCAGTTTATAAAGGCAAAAACCACGAGGTATGAAACAGGCAGCCAATCATATTAAAGGTTAGTGCAGCACTCAGGCTTCATGGGCTAGGGTCAGCATTACAGAACTCTTATGAACCGATCAGGGTTCCCTGTGATGCAAACAAGGTTATTCCCCGCACACTAGCTCCCAGTGCCATCTTAGGCCCCATGTGTTCGGCTATGCCTTGTTCCTCCCAGTGCCATCTTGCCTGGGCTGGCCCACTATCTCCCCCTTTCTGTTTTTATGAGCCAATGTGTTCACCTAGATGTTAGGTTGAACCCAGTTCGACTTCACCTTGTATTATGTAAGGTGTCGATCAGGCCACCTTGGTTAGGTCATACCTTTGGCCCTGTCCACCTTGGTGTAGGTAGGAATGTTGGGGGCGAGTGGGCAGCCTGTCATAATGGCACCTTGATGGGGTTGCAATGCCAAGATGTACATCTATCATATAGAGAGGGTTTGTTGCCAGATGGCTTTGATGCACTCGGTTCACCATGATCAACCTTTCGTGGTGAATCTAGTGCCTGGTCTCTGTCTTTTTGCATCCCCCAATTTTTACAATAAAAGTTCAGGGCAGATATTTCACACACATGATCATCCTGGGTCATTAGGTGACCCAGTGAGGGGCAGGATACAGCCCTTTTTTCCTCTACATTCAGGCCAGCTGGCATGTCCTTCAGTCCAGTCTAGTACATCCCATGAGCCCCTGGCCAAATCACCTAAATCAAAAAGGTCAGGGAACCAGATAGTTGGTGGTTGGGTACTAATAGTCTGGTTGACGATGTTGCCCGTCTGAGAATTGATAATCATCCATGTGATCTGCTGAGGCTGATGGGTGCTGTGTGGCATTGTTTTTGTTGAGTCTAGGAGGATCAGCAGGGACAGTAGTGCTAGTAACCCTTTGGCCATTGTAGGTACTAAGATCCTTGGTGGGTTCTGAAACAGAAAGCACAGAAAAGACTTTCTCAATGGTGGCATAATCTTTATTCTTATGCTTGCTTTTTGTCATTTATTGCGGTTTTCTTTTTAATTTTGATCAGTTAACCACATGGGTAATCCACCATTTCTTTTTGAAGGCCCTTCTTTGGTCGTGTCATGAAGGTTCTCCTGGGGGCAAAATTTAAAGTACCTAGCTGGTACCCAAATTGAAGAGGACTCCCCAATAGGGAAAATACATCCAAACTCCTGTCCTGTCCTGTCCTGTAGTGACCAGTGAGAGGGTCCTTCCAACACACCCTGATAGAAGGTTTGGTGGATAGGTGACCCCAATGCCTTTGAAATCTTGACTCTGGTTGTACCTTTTTTTTTTTTTTTTTAAGGCCAGTGCCTTTCTTTTATTATTATTATTATTTATTCAACTGTGCACATGTGCGTGTGTATGTGCGCGCACGTGTGTGTGTGTGTCTGTGTGTGTGTGTCAGTGTATGTGTAGAACCACGGATGAATTCGCGAAGCACCATGGACGCCTCTACCTCCTTCTGCCCCGGGATTCACAGGCTCCGCCTTACCAGGACCAGAAGTGCAGGCCGCCCCCGCTTCCGCCCGGCATCTATACGTGGGATCTGGGATCCGAACTCAGGACCTTCCGCCTGCAAGGTGGAGGCTTAACCCCTGAGCCACCTCTCCAGCCCTTTTGAAAATTTAAAATATTGATTGTAAATAATACTAGCCCTAACTGCTGATGTGGGCTTATTCCCCCTTTTTGTTTTTGTAATTGTGCCTTGAAGTACTGGTGGTTTCTTTCAATAATAACTTGTCTTTGGGGATTATATGGGATTCCTGTGGTGTGAGTAATATGCCAAGTCTGAAAAAAGTTTTGTAAAGTCTGACTAATAAAACAAGGGCCATTATCTTCTTAATTTGTTTAGGTAACCCTAAGGTGGCAAAGTATTGTAAAAAATGTGATTGTGCATGTTTGGCCTTTTCCCCTGTATGTGCAGATGCCCAACATGCTTGAGAGAATGTATCTATGGAAATGAAGACATATTTAAGTTTACCAAATGGTGCATAATGAGTAACATCTGTTTGCCACAGCATATTAGGTTTTAACCCTCAGGGATTAACCCCTGGTCCCTGTAAGGGTGGGACTTGGAGAAAGAATTGACATGATTTGCAGGTTTGAATAATCTTTTTTAAGTCCTTTACAGGAACCTGAGGGAACCTATGGAGTAAGCTTCTCCAATTAAGGTGAGTTAGGCCATATAAATCAGAGGCTTCCTGAACATTAAGAGCCCACATCTCTTGTGAAGCTAATTCATCAGCTAAAGCATTGCCCTGGGTTAGAAACCTGGGCAGGCCAGAATGACTCCTTAAATGTTGTAAATATATAGGCTTTTCTTGTCCTTCCAATACAGATTTTAGTTCAACCATAAGGGGCGATATAGGATTGCTATCTAACCTTATATGACCATTTATCAGCCCCAGGAGTAAATTTACAATATATAGACTGTCAGAGAATAAGTTAATAGCCTCTCTATTTTCCTTTAATGCCATTATAACTGCCAATAACTCTTTATATTGAACTGATACTTGGGCAGGCTGGTATTTTTGTTTGTATGGCTGAATCAAATTTCCTGGGGCAAAGGTAGCATAAACAGATCCTGTTTTGCCCGCATCTGTGAATACATGTAGGGCATCTGGTATAAGCATTTTAACAAAGAGTTTGGGCTCAGCAAGTGGTAAGCATTGAAGGGGCATGACACATTAGATGGGCCATAATGACAGCTTATCTCCCCTAGGTATCTTTCTAATGCCAAAGCCAATCAGGGGTGATGTTTAGTCAGCCATTCTACATCAGCCAGCCTATAAGGAAAGACAATAGAGTCTGGATCTTTACTATAGTGTCTACATGTCTGTTCATGTCCCTTCTTTATCATATCTGCTAATTGATCTGTAAGGGTATAAACTCTAGGGCCATTTCCCAGGGATGTGTGGATCCACTGTAGAGTTTCTCCAACCTGTGATAGAGCTGCTATAAGGAACTCCTTCCTGAAATCAGTCACAGGGCAATGGGTTTCCCAGGATTATATCTAGCCAATTGAGCATCCCTAAGGGCATCCTGAAACTGTTCAATTATCTGACGGTGACTTTCCTATAAAGTAATTGTATCTCCAGGCTTTCTGCCGGGCAATATGTTAAAAAGAGGGGTGAGGGCCTTGGTGGAGATCCCCACCTATGGCCTAAGCCATTTTATTTCTCTTAATAATTGTTGTAAACTAGTGATAGTAATATTGTTAGGCACATTTATATATGGTCTGAGAGGTGATGCCCACGTAAGTGTCAAATGGGTTCCTAAAACCTTAAAAGGAGGCACTTGTTGGACCTTATCAGGGGCAATATGTAAGTTTCCCCTTTTTAAATATTTAACCACTTCTTGCATAAGGAATTGTAATTTAGTTGGATCTCTATGTCTGATGATAATATCATCCATATAAACATATATAAGAATATCTTTATTTCCTATCAATGTTTCAATCAGTTTATACACATAAGTTTGACAAAAGGCTGGACTATTTGCCATTCCTTATAGGAGCACCAACCATTCATATTTTTGATTGGACTATGAAAAGTTAATAGATGGAACAGAAAAAGCAAACTTTTTGTGGTCTGCAGGGTGCAGTGGAATAGAAAAAAACCAGTCTTTAAGATCAATGACCAGTAGGGTAAAGTCTGAGGCATTCCCCTAAGTTCCCAGTAGCTTCATTTGTCTGTTGATCAACCTTAAATCTTGTAACATACACCACTTCCCAGAGGAATTCCTGATAACAAACACTGGAGTGTTCCACGCACTCATAGATGGGCAGATGTGACCTTGCTTTAATTGCTGATCCACTATTTTCCTTAAGGCAATCAGTTTTTCTTGGGGCAGAGGCCACTGGTCCACCCAGACCAGTTTGCCAGGTTCCCGTTCGATCTGGGGGCTGCAAGGGGCAGTGGCCCTTAGAATTGGGGGTGAACCTGAGGAGCTTTTGGAGTTTCCCCCCAGTAGTTATGAAAGCTAGAAAACTTGCTTTTAGGTACTGTCTCTATTGGTTCAGGAAACTCAGAGGCTTCCTCATGATCTAAAAGGTCCTCCTAGAAAGCCTTGTTATCAGTGGTTAAAAATGCTTGTATCTGTCCCAAGATGTCTTGTCCTAGAAATTGGCAGTGAGCCCTGCAACTACAAGGGGTCACACTTCTTCTTTGGACCCAACAGCATCTTGTCACATCACCCATTAGGCTGTTTTCTCTGATTGGGTATTTCCTCTGACCCCCAGAACTTTCAGTCTGACCTTTAGGCTCCATGTAGGAAGAATTCTCTCTTTTCTTAGGACTGTACAATCAGCCCCAGTGTCTATAAGGCAATGGAAGCATTTGCCATTGATGAAAATATTCATTTTGGGACAGAGACCCTCCACCAGGGGAATAGTCCAATGAGCTTGGGGTTTTCTCTTTTTAGGTTTTCCTAATTCAAGGCTCCTATGGGTTCCCTTTTGTGGGTTCCCATTTATTCCTCCTTTGGTTGATGAGGCTGGAGGCTGCCCCTGAATCAGTTTAAAGGTTTGCCCTCTAGGTCAAATGTAGATCTACAGTCCTTCTTCCAATGGAAGCCTTTACGTCATCATGGACACAGAGTGGGGGGGCTGTTTCCCTCCACCTCCCTTTGATCTTCTTTATTTTTGTAAGGGCAGTCCCTTTTAAAGTGTCCCATTTGTCCACAACAAAAACAAGACCCTCCCCTGTGGCCCCATCTGGGATCTGTTGGTCAGGACTCGAGTCATAGCTTCAGTAATAGCATCTGTTTGCATTTGAAGGGCAGCTGTAAGTGTCTGGACTTGGTGCCGTTGGGTCCCAACATCCTGAGAAGCAATAGTCCAGGTACTCATAGATCTCTCTTTGAGCCCTGCACATGCTATTTTGTGGTCCCCTTTCATCCCTTCTCACACCAGTAATTTAGTAAATTGCTCTCTCAGGAGGTCTGGGGGAAGCTTGCACCAAAGGCTCTTTTCAACCTCGTCAATAAATTCAGGGAGAGCCTCACCAGGCTTTTCTACAATGCCTGCTATAGGTGCTTCAAAGGGACCTTCATCTAGTTTTTTCCATGCTGCCAACCCTATCAAGCAAACCTGATCCTGGTAAGGGGCTCCTATAGAAACCTGTTGGATCCCAGTGGAAAACTGGTCTGCTGTCCCTGATAACATCCTGAAGGTAATTGGAACCAGGGGTTGAGCATTTTGATTGCGCTCAGCCTGGACTCTGCATTCCTCCCTAAACAGCATTATCCATTTAATGAATGTGGGGTTGGGAAGCACCTTTGGCTGTATCTGTCCAATCTTAACAGTGCAGGGTTGGTGAGCTAAATCTTGAAGAAGGGTTTCAACCCAAGGGAAATTTGGACTATCCTCTAGAACTTCCCTTTTTAATTCCTTTAAATCTTTAACCTCCCAGGGATACCATACTGCGGGGCGATTACCCCCAGGATTGAAGTTGACAGGATAGGCCTGCACCTGATATGTCTCAGCACACGTGGGCTCCAGCTCCGGATTTCCTGCTCTAGCCTGATGGGGACCAATGTGCCCATGCGAGCAGTTGGGAGCAGTCGGGAGGGGCTCGTCTAAATTACCCCCATCCCCTTCTCCCTTGAACAAGGTTAGGTCCAGATATAGGGGGCCAAGTGTGGCTGCCTCAAGATCCCTATCTTCCCTAGTGTTTCAGGCGAGATAACAATTTCACTTTTGCTTTCAACCCGGTGTGTCTTGGGCTCTCTCCTCACCAAATTTGATCCAGTCTGCCTTACCCTCCTCTAGTTTGGGGGATTTAAGTCCCTCCTTTTCTTTTTCTCCCTGGTATTCTCTCTAATTTCCATCAACTATTATTTTTGGAGGGGGCTGGAGGGCATCTGAGTGAAAGGACACCTTGAGAGTGGAGTTTGTGGGGTAAAAACCTAAAGGTGGTTGCATGTTAAAATAGAGTTCTCTTTTTCTTGCTAAATTTTCTACTCTGGCCCATGTGGTCCAGGAAAAGAGATTGGAAGATGGGACCCAAGGGGCCAAATCAAGGACTGTTTGCCAGACTTTATCAGTGCTAGAGTCTGAAATCTCTAAACCACGGTTTTTCAACATGAGTCTCAGTGCTTCAAGCGTTGGGTCAGGTGTGCTCATTGTGTTACCCATACTGAGGGTCTCACTCACCTTGATAGACTGATTGGCTCCAACCATTCCTGGAAGAAGATGTCCTCACATGGGGCATCAGATGTGTGGGGGTCAGCTCCTGGCCACTGGGAAGGAGAGAGTTGAGCTTGCTGCCTGCTCCTCTGCCTCCCAGGTCCCGGGAGACAATCAGGCATGCCAGGAAGTTAAGTTAAGGCATGAACTCATTTTATTGTGCGCAGCACAGCAGTTTATAAAGGCAGCCAATCATATTAAAGGTCAGCACAGCACACAGGCTTCATGGGCTAGGGTTAGCATTATGGAACTCTTAAGAACCAATCAAGGTTCCCTGTGATGCAAACAGGGTTACGCCCTGCACATTAGCTCCCGTGCCATCTTAGGCCCCATGTGCTCAGCTATACCTTGTTCACTTCCTCCTAGCACCATCTTAGGCCCCATGTGCTCAGCTATGCCTTGTTCACTTCCTCCCAGAGCCATCTTAGGCCCCATGTGCTCAGCTACGCCTTGTTTCTCCCAGTGTCATCTTGCCTGGGTGGACCCAACACGGCAACTTAGCTTAATTATGAAAAACATCTAGCAAGGAAAAGCATCCTCATTCATAGCCCGGTTCCCACATTTTCTCTGGGGGATCCAAGGTGCTAAAACCTCAGCCTCATTCCAAAATTCCTCCAGGCTGGCAGTCTTAACCTTGAGGCCTCTAGTCTTTAGAAGAGATTTTAAGACATGTATTGGGAGACTAGTATCGTCTGAAGCAGAAAATACAACCAGGAAAGAGGGGGAGTCAAGAGCTACAGGAAGAAGAAAAGGTGGGAAAAGGGGGCAGGGGGCAGAATGCCCCCCCCATGGACCTGTGAGCCCTCTGCAAAGTCCTCGACAGGGAGGGGAAGGATCTGGAGGAAGAACAAAGGACGAATTTTGGGTTCTCTCGACAAGTTTCACTGTAGCAATTAATCACTTCCTCAGTGGAGGATCTTTCAAGGCTTGCTACGATGCCTAGGATGATGGGAACAAAGGGGGCCAGAAGGATAGGGCTTTCCTGGACTTCCTTCTTATGGGCCAGGAAAAGCACTCCCATCCAAATCTGTGGGTCCCAGACATTTTCTGGGGAAATCCAAGGAGCTAAGATTAAAGTTTCCTCCCAAAAATCTTTTAAGTCCTTTGGTTTTACTTTGATCCTACATAAGTCTAGTAGAACTTTAAGAGCAGATAGCTGGGGAGCCTTCTGATGGGGTGGTAAATTACCCATTATGGAGAGGAAAGGTTCCCTAATTGAGCAGAGATGACTAGGTGGTGAGCAAACAAGGCAAAAAGCACAGAAAATAAAAAGCAATGACTAGAACCAAGGTTAAAGTGAAAACAACTCCTAAAGGGTAACCAACGTCCAAGGAGAGACTTAGTGTAGGACATATGCAGAGGTGTTTTGGATCTAAGCATCCTGTGCTTAATGAGGGACTTCAGGAGTTCATTACTCCCCTGGGCCATATGCCCTCCAGTCAGGCCCATTCGATGTAATCAAACCTGGGCTCCAAGTTCTGAGGGGACCAATTTCTCATGTGAACTCGCCGGAAAAAGCCTTGGTTTAGAGGGGCTCTTTGATCGTGGGGAAATCAAATGAGGATTGCATTAAGAGGGGCTCCTTGATTATCAGCAAATCAAATGACCAATTGTATTCCTAAGGACAAACAGGGAAAGGGGAAGAGGAGGGGGCCATCTGCTCACCTTCAGGCGACATAAGCACAGGAACACAAAACCAAAGGGGCTGCTCACCGAACTTTACCAGAGTGGGTGTCTCATCTACACCAAAGTTGGCACCACCCCACGTTGGAGCGCCAGATGTTGCCGAATCCCCACTGGACCAGCCAGGGGGAAGAGGGGAAATGGCAGGGGCCTCGTGGGCTCGAGGTGAATGGGTGAGCCAGTGACAGGGTCACCACCCAGACCCTGGGAGTCAGGAGAGAGGCAGCAGGCAGAGGGCGAGTTGCCTGCAGACTCAGCTTTATTCAGGAAGTGTTTGGGCTTATATAGGGTTGCGGTCCAATCAGGTGTGGCCATCTCTCCACTCAGGGGGAGGGAGGGAGCAGCCACCAATCATTTAGCTGTTTACTGGGTGTCCAGGTTAGATGGCCACTTCCCATTGGTTGTTCATCCCTCCTTCCCATTGGTTGTCCATCCCTTTGCCTGTATGGGTCCTCTATTGGGCGTGGGGCATGCCCAAACTTGTTCAGACTTGTCTATAGCCAGACCTCCGGGATTTGGGAGCCTGGGCTAGGGCCTCCCTGAATCAATAGTGCCACACTATTCAAAGTGTTTGATGTGGTTATTTAACTCCTCCTGGATTTCCTCTTTCACTGTTTTGATCATAGTAAAGATAGGATTCAGAATCATTAACTTGGGTATGGCTTTCTTGGCTATTTTCTGTTGAGTTCTGGTTGGATTCTGTCATGGGTTATTTTGGTAGGAGATTTGTTGTCTTGGTTTTTGTTTCTCATGGATTTGTGCTGTGCCTTGGGCATTTTTGTTTTATCTCTTATGACCTTCTTTTTGTTTCTGTGTGTTTTTGACTGAACTTAATTAGACAGTATTAGTACACTTAAGCAGTTATTGCTAGTATTTGCCTTGGAGTTGGGTATGCTTGTCTGGTATTGATGTTATTTCCTAGATGAGGCTATTGGACCGTTAGTTCATCAATTAAGTCAGGTTTAATAGACAGGGAATGAAGATTAGTATGGTAGTGCACTTTTTAGGTTTACTTCCTTGGTGATATGTGAGGGTGAATGGTATAGTCCCTGAAGTTGTAAGGGTTTTTGGGTGGCCGTATGGAAATATTAGACTATAGTGACTAATAATTGAGAGGAAAAAGATGGTAAAAAGGGTTTACTTATCTTAGAGCTGGATGTGAAGATTCTTTCCTATGTGATGGGATGATTTTAGAGGACCTCATATGAATGGTGTTTATCCCCTAGAGCTTTGCTTGGATTTACATTGGACTCTGTTGAATTCTATGTCCAGATCCAGGGCAGAAAGGCAGAGTGGGTAATGGGGTGCAAATCACCTGGAACCTGGAGAGTGGCCTAGGGGCTTTCCCCAGATCCAAAAAGGCAGACTGGCTACTAGTGGGGTGCCCAGATGGCCTGGGGCGGGATCTAGGGGGCTTACCTGAGGAGCAGGGATTCTTCCCTGGTCTGGGTCTGGGCAGAAAGGCAGAAAGGCTAGTGGGGTGTGCAGATGACCTGGGACCCAGGGCGTGGGATGCACAGATGACCTAGGGCCTGGAGCGTGATCTAAAGGGCTTACCTGAGAAGCAGGGAATCCACCTGAGTCAGGGGCCTGGGCAGAAATGCAGAGAGGCTAGTAGGGAGCACAGATGACCTGGGGCCTGGGACGTGGTCTAGGGGCCTTAACTGAGGAGCAGGGAGACTGCTCAAGTCTGGGTCTGAGCCAGAAAGCTTGTATCAGTTCTTAAGTAACCAGTATAACCTGACTTCTCTCTCCATGGCAGACGGAAAACTAGTTGGCACTGCTAAGATCTCATATGACTAGAGTTATGCCTGGAAATCAGAAAGCCAATGAGTCTGCTGCGATTTCCTCTTCTGTGAAACCATAGAATTTTTAATATCCAGATCAATTTGATGTGAGATTTAATTTTCCTTAGTCTTTTGATATTTTGAACATGTGAAATGTTATACAATCTAATTAAACGCAACAAGAAAAATGTATGTCATTGATGAAGAAAGTCCAGTTTTAGGAACATATGAAAGGAAACAAATGGACAATGTAAAAAGGAATTTATATTCCCAAAATAGTTCATTGCGTGACTACTCACAGTTACAAAAGAAAGTAAAATAACCTTTTGTAATATTCAAAATGGGGAAATCAGATCTATATAGATAAACTAGAAAGTGAAAGCTAACTTACATTGCATGCCAAGACATGTGCAAAGTACTGTACTCTTTCTAGTTTTGCAGATAATCCTTATAATAGTGATATAAATGAGGCATTGTTAGTTTGTCAATAGTGTGTTTTATCAATTCACAGATGAATACGGTGAGGTCAGAAAGATGACTTGCTCAAAGCCAAGTAGCTTAAAAGTTAGGAAGCCATGCCTGGAATGCTCATCAGCCAGACACAAAGCTGTTAATGTCTTCGGAGGTATTCAGACAAGTATCCACCCACTCTCAGAAATAGTCAGAAATAGCTGGCTCCGGCGCAGAGGCACTGCTGATCATCATTTCAAAACCACCTAAATTTCTGACTGCCACAGAGTAACTGAGAATGGAAAAGAGATGCGTAGGAAACAACATGCTGGCATGGATATTCCTGACAGCCACTAAAAGCACTGATCCAGAAAAGACGAAATGTTGCTGGCAAGAGAAGCAGTAGTTAAAAATGGGATTCTGGGGGAGAAGAGGAGAGCTCACCTCACAGGAAGTGGATCTTGAGTGTCTTTGACAGGAGAGGCTGCTGCGCTCTGAAAGAAAAGATACATATTATGCATCTTGGAGATAAAGATAGCTTTGTTTTTTTAAAAACAATGATTCTATGGAAATCATTATTATGAAGAAACATTACTAAAAACTCTACCCTTTCATTGTTAATATTATTAAAAATAAAATGCAAAAATCTTAAAACATAAAACATTTTTATTAGCAATTTTTGTTCTTCTACAGTTTCGTACATGTATGTAATGTATTCTAATCATCCTACCCCCTTATTTCCTCCCCAGTTTTATCAAACCCCCTTCTTCCTTCGAATCTTCTCATATTCATGTCTTTTCTTTTATGTCTGAGTTTAACCAGTGTCATCTATGTGACATCTATGTTTGCCTATACAATAGTCATTTTCTACATGTTTTATAAAGTGATCCACAGACAGCTATAGAACATGACAAACTTATCCATATTTCATGAAATGGGAAATTTGCTTAGAAAGGTTAAATAAATTTCACAAAAATTAATTAAAATTTGAGCAGGGACTCACGTTCTCAGTCTGTCTGGTTCTGGAGTCCTCCTCCTCCTCCTCCTCTTCCTCCTCCTCCTCCTTCCTTTATCCTCCTCCTCTTCTTCCTCCTCCTCTTCCTCCTCCTCCTCCTTCTCTTCCTCCTCCTCCTCCCTTTCCTCCTCCTCCTCCCCTTCCTCCTCCCCTTCTTCCTCCTTCCCTTCCTCCTCCTCCTTCTCCTTCTCTTCCTCCTCCTCCTCCTCCTCCTCCTCCTACCTTTCCTCCTATTTCTCCTCCTCCTCTCCTTCCTCCTTCTCCTTCTCCTCCTCCTCCTTTTCCCTCCTCTTCCTCCTCCCCTTCCTCCTCCTCCTCCCCTTCCTCCTCCTCCTGCCCTTCCTTCTCCTCCTCCTCCCCTTTCTCCTTCTCCTCCTCCCCTTTCTCCTCCTCCTCCTCCCCTTTCTCCTCCTCTTCCCTTCCTCCTCCTCCCCTCCCTTCTTCTTCCCTCTTCTCCTCTCCTCCCCTTCTCTCCTCCTGCCCTCCTTCTCCTCCTCCTCCCCTTTCTCCTTCTCCTCCTCCCCTTTCTCCTCCTCCTCCTCCCCTTCCTCCTCTTCCTCCCCTTCCTTGTCCTTCTCCTCTTCCTCCTCCTCCTCCTCCCCTTCCTCCTCCTCCTCCTCCCCTTCCTCCTCCTCCCCTTCCTCCTTCTCCCCTTCCTCCTCCTCCCCTTCCTCCTCTTTCCCTTCCTCCTCCTCCTCCTCTTCTTCCTTCTCCTCCTCCCCTTCCTCCTTTTCCTCCTCTTCTTTCTCCTCCTCCTCCCCCTCCCCTTCCTCCTCCTCCTCTTCCTCCTCCTCCTCTTCCTTCTCCTCCTCTTCCTTCTCCTCCTCCTTCTGTTTCAGCTTCTTCTGTTTCTGCTTCGGCTCCTTCTTCCTATTCCTCTTCTTATTTCTTCATCTTCTTATTTCTTCTTCCTCTTCCTGACACAAGGTCTCATGTTTCTCAGACTGGATTACACTTTATAGCCTAAGATGACCTTGAACTCTTGATCCTCCTGCTCAGATTCCTGAATGTTGGGTTTATAGGAATGTACTACCCTGCCAGGTTCATTAGTGTTGGGGTTTAAATACAGGGTCTGCTAGTCTCATGGCAACTCTTGTTTCTGACACTCAATTCTATTGCAGTTACTTTTTTATTGCTGTGATAAAATATTCTGATCCAAGCAATGTAAGGGAGAAAAATATTGCTTGGTTCATGGCTCCAAAGATGATTAAGTTCCTTATGTTAGAGAATACATAACAGAAAGCATATCGGCAGAAGCAGGAGCAGGAAACAGAAAAAGAGGAACTGAGGCTGGGTTATCCAACCTGAAGGTCCACCCCCAGTTATGTATTGAGTAAGGCTCCACTTTTAAAGATTCCATAACCTCAAACAGTGGCACCAGCTGGGAACCAGGTTCAAACCTATGAGTCTGTGGCAATATTTCATATTCAAACCATGACTCAGAGTATGATGCTGTCATAGTTGGGCACAGGTGTCAACTTGACAGTTGAGGGTTTGAGCTCTGGGCACATCTGTAGAAAACTAGTGGTTGAGTTGGGCCCAGAGCAAACCTGAAGGAAATTGTTTAGCTGATGGAGAAGGCCCAGCCTATGTTGGGTGTGATTAGGCCCTGGACAAATCACAGAGAGCTCATTGAGAGAGTTGGCATTCTTGTGTCTTCATGGCCAGACATGCTGGTCTGGCAAGTAAGGATCATCCCTCTCTCAGCCATTACATAGAGATGGTGTGACCAGTTCCTTCAGCCTTGGTGTTGGTGTGAGTTCTGTCAAGCTGGACTGAGAACTATAACCAAATACTTGTAAGAGACAATAAACCCCTTGGTTCCCTTAAACTGTTTGATGGTCATTTATCAGCAACCATGCAGGCTGACTACAACAGATGCATTAGACAAATGTTCCACTAGCTACATCTTCAGCTTAATTCTGGTTGGAGGAGATGAGAGAGGATTCCTTTCTGTGCTCCAAGAAGATCTATGACTTTCACATTTCTCTGTTTTTCATTTGCAGACCCAATACCCAGCTCTAAATTCAAAGTCCTTATGATCATTATTCTCTGTGAAGCTCTTCGATATGTGGAAATTCTGTGTCCAACAGTGACTTCCTGTCTAGCCTGATCCCATTCTCCACTGGGCAACCTTCACAGCATTCTGGACTCACAGACTAAGGCTTCTCATGCTCCACCTTCTGTCAGGGCTGGTGTCTTCTGAAGCAAGATATAGGCTTCAAAACTCTGTCTGCTATACAACAACATTGTTGGAGGAACATTTTCAGAAAAAAACATGCATGAGAGGTGAGAAAAGAAGGCTTGGACCAAAGAAGATGCTAAGGCCAGAATCGTTCTCCACCTCCCAGGCAGGAGGAAAGTGGAGTGATATATCACAGTAATCATCACACGAACAAAGTGACTAATTCAAATAAGATGCTTGGTGGAGTTCCTAACATCATTAAATACCTAAAAACTTAGGATGATCATTTTTCTTTCTCTGGAAGATCTTTTCAATTACACCATATAGAACTTGCTGGGTAATTGGGTTAGGATGACCTGATTGTTGAATGGGATGGAATCTGGATCTAGGTAGAGGTCAAGGAGCACTGAGTTCTTTCATATAAGAATTGAGATGAAATAATCGCAACTCTCTCTGACCTGTGTTCTTTGCAGAGAAGTACACCACCGAGGACTTGACTTTATTCCCTCTCCATAGCCTAGGGTGTTCCTTTGTTTTTCTCCTTGGAATCTAATTCTACCAGGTTTTGAAATAGATTCTGCCAGAATGCAGGAGGAAACTGTGTCCTTAGAGCAATACAAATAAATAAAAAACTAGTGAAATGGTAGGAATGGATCCATGAAGTACACCTTTTTGTTTAGAATTAAATGGAAACTTGAGCCTTTTTCCCCGGCACTTGTGAACAATTGCTACTTGTATTGGAGCTAAGATTGGTCACAATAGTAATTCATGGTCCTTTTTTATTTTCATGGGTGAATAACATTAACATTTCAAATCAGAACAAACTCAATGCATATAGATGGCCTCTGTCACCCCCCAAGACAAAATATTCCCAATATATAACCATCAAACCCTGTTTAAGAAACAAGAGTCTCCAGTCACTCCAATAGGCAGGCAGGTGACAAAGTCTATTCACAGCCACATTCTAAAAGTTTATAAAATATAGTGATTTCTTTGTAAAGAAAAAGGACACAAGTTCTCAGTGCTCAGATACTAGTGTTTTTATTTTTATTTTTCTAAAGGGAACTCTTTAGTGCGTTAGCACATGTAACTCCTTTGCTGATTTTTCCAGTCTCTGCTCTGCAGAAGAATATGTGAATCAATTCAGTGACATTTTTGCATGGAGCTTGAAAAATTGGATATAGCAAAAACCAACCTTCCAAACCTCACAGGCTGTTCTTTCTTTCAAAATGAGACTAAAGTGAGCAGAAGCATTCGAAGTGAGATTGATTGAGTGTTCCTTTATGTCAGGAGCATGGGAAGATTTATTAAGATATGTCTGAGCTTTCCCATGAATGGGATATGATTTAATCTGTTTCATATTTTGATTTTCCAAAAGACTTTTTTTTTTGGCTTTTCATTTGAGTCAGTGAAATAACATATTTACTTATGGAATTTTTTTTAAAGGATGGAGGTCAATGTAATGTGGTTTCGAATCATCTAACATTACACAGATGGGATGTTTGTGAATGTAATGCATGCATGTATATTCATGTATACATGGATATACACACATGTGTATTCATGTATGTGTTAATATAGATGCATGTGTGTTTATGTATGTGTGGGTATACAGTCATTGTATCCATGTATGTATGGGCATACATGTGTGTTCATATATACATGGATGTGCATGCATGTGTGTGTATAGTATGTGTGTATATGTACAGGTCAGAGTTAACCTTGGAGGTCATTCTCCAGAAACCATCCAGTACACTTGAGCATGTAAGCCTATGGAGGCCCAAGTGTGAACTCAGGTTCTTTTGCTTCTGAGACAAAGACTTTAATTCCTGAGTCATCTCCCCAACTCCCCCCTGGTATTTTAAGGTAGGGTCTCTCACTGGGATCCAGGGTTTGTTAAATAAGCTAGCCCCAAGGATCCACATGTCTCTATACCCGCATTGCTAGAAGTGTTATACGGACATTAGGTTCAAATGCAAGTTCTCACACTTACACAGCGAACGCTTTCCTAACTGAGCCATCTCTCCAACTCCAGTAGTTGTTTGCATCTTAAAGTAAGTTTGCATCTTAAAGAAGTTATAAATTAATTAAGAAGCTGGGAATTGTACATGTTCTAACAGGACACATATTTTAAAAAAAATTTTGTGTATATGTCTGTGTGGGCCTAAGGGTGACTTCGGAAATCACCCTGGATTGTACTCTTTGCTTTGCTCTGAAGTTTTTTAGGTTCTGCCTTCCAGGGCTGGAAGTATACACCACCACCATTTTCACTTGGCATTTTTACATGGACTCTGGGATCCGAACTCAGGGCTAATGCTTCCAAGGGCCCCGAGCCATTTCTCCAGTCCCCCATATGTATTTTATATATGTAATAATATTGGACAATAATATGAAACAAATTATAATGCATGTCAGTAAAGGTCCTATTACTTGAATGAGTAACTTCTGTGAGTTGTAATGTTTTGAGAAGTCTGCTTGGAACAGGATAGCAGAATTCCAGTGGACAGAGAGAAGGCTGCCTGAGTTATCATGGAATCTTAGGTACAGCAGTGCTAGCTGAGTCTGTGAAGCTGCCTAGTTTGCAGATCTAAAAGGTATCTTCAGCAGTTAATGAACAGTGCTGGGGTTAGATATTACCAGATGTTTACAACGGAACAAGGCTCCTCTCAGGAAATTACAGTTGATGTGTATCATGAAGGAAGCACGCCTGGAGTTGGGAGCTTCTGGGCCCAACATAAGAGTCCTCTTGTGCCCCAACTCCAGAGTTCCTCTATCCCCTTCACTTTCCCTTAAGGTCAATGTCTGATCATTAAGTGTGTTGACTGGCCAGAGAGAATACAATGATACCGTTCTTCCTGCAGGATAGAGGGTTGTTTCTGCTGATTCTAAATAGCAATGAATTTGTTGAGCAATATATCTGTGCACAGAGCAAGCAAAAGCTGCTTTGACAGAGCTGTCAGGGTTGAACTAGGTTTCCTTACCAACAAATGTAATAAATAAATGAGGGCTCAGAACCAGGTCCCATGATCAGGAACCGAGTGAGGTTTTCCTTATGTACTTTTAATAAAAATGTGCACTTGCTCTTAGCTTCCTTCTGCAATGATTGACTGACTCACATTAAGATTGTGTCTGAATTCCTCCAGTTCACCATTCTCCAATTACAGACGGAAAGGTGCTTTTCTATTGCTATTTTATTACTGTGACTTTGCAATCCTTCATTTAGAAAATCCACAGTCTGTATAACTAACAAGCGTATCCAAAAGCTCCACAGATCCCCCGCCCCACTCACTGTAATATTCTTCCTTGCAAAGGCCTTGGCCTTGGCAATCACCTACCCAGAGACTAGAATAAATGAATAAATATGTGCTTTAAAAAGAAATCAATGTCCCGAAGAAAAACTATAAGCTAAACCACTCCTTGGAAACAGGGCCATCTATCACAGGTTTGTGAATTTTTCTTCTTGCCTGAATTTAATAAAATTGGCCTAAAGCAAATTTACCAAAAAGTTAGGCTCAAAATCAGGGCACAGGAGCTTCT
The DNA here is from genome assembly GCA_023101885.1 of Typhlomys cinereus. Taxonomy (NCBI): domain Eukaryota; kingdom Metazoa; phylum Chordata; class Mammalia; order Rodentia; family Platacanthomyidae; genus Typhlomys; species Typhlomys cinereus. The sequence continues at coordinate 2,331,901 of JALPQD010000180.1, forward strand.
CAGGGACTTGAGAGCTAGGGTCTGATACAGACTGAGCTTCCTGTGAATCTGAAGATGAACAGCTGCTCTCTCTTGCTTGATGACAGATGAAAACACCCTGTGTGCGGCCCCAGGTGGAAAGAGGTGCCAACTCTTTTTTCAAGATAGCCCTTGTAAGCAAAAGCAACTCTCCCTTATCTGGACTGGAAAGTCAATATTTACAAATACTATGTAAGTCCCAAAGACCTAACAGAGGATGGGAGAAACAACCACAAACAAGGTGTTAGAAAGAACCCTTTGACCATGGAAATTTAGGCAGTCCATCCGAGCATGGGTATCTTCCCTGATTACATACACACAAGCCCCATGGCTTATGGTAGTTCCAAATCTTGGGCAGTGTTTCTGGGAATTCTGAAGGAACATTGTTTTGTCATTTTCTTCTGCCTCCTAGGCTTCAGATTCCTTATTCAAAATTCCCAGTCTTATTCAAGAACATATCAAAAAGATTATTCATGGGGACCAAGTAGGCTTTATCCCAGGCACCAAGGTTGGTTCAATATACGCAAATCAATTAATGTAATTCACCATATAAACCAGTCCAAAATTCATGACCACGTGATACTCTCGATAGATGCAGAAAAAGCTTTTGACAAGATCCAACAGCCCTTCATGATCAAAACCCTAGAGAAGGTTGGCATGGAAGGAACCTTTATCAATATAATAAAAGCTGTATACAACAAGCCTACAGCAAGGATTATACTCAATGGGGAAAAACTTGAAGCATTCCCATTTCAATCAGGAACTAGACAAGGCTGTCCACTGTCACCATTTCTTTTCAATATTGTACTTGAAGTTTTAGCTGAAGCCATAAGACAAGAAAGGGACATAAGAGGGATTCAAATCAGCAAGGAAGAAGTCAAGTTATCTCTATTTGCAGATGACATGATCCTATACCTGAGTGATCCCAAAAACTCCACCAGGAAGCTCCTGGAACTAATACAGAAGTTCAGCAGGGTGGCAGGATACAAAATAAATGTACAAAAATCAGTGGCCTTCCTATTTGTACAGAATGAAAGAAGTGAAAAAGCCCTGAGAGAAACAATCCCATTTGCTATAGCCCCTAAAAAAATGAAATACCTTGGTATAAACCTAACCAACCAGGTAAAAGACCTTTACAATGAAAGCTTTAAAACCCTAAGGAAAGAAATTGTAGAAGATACCAGAAGGTGGAAAGACCTCCCATGTTCCTGGATTGGCAGAATCAACATCATAAAAATGACCATCCTACCAAAGGCAATATACAAATTCAATTCTATACCAATTAAAATCCCAAAGCAATTCTTTAAAGAAGTTGACCAAACAATCTCAAAATTCATATGGAGGCACAAAAGACCCAGGATTGCAAAGACAACCCTGAGTAACAAAAACACTGCTGGAGGTATCACCATCCCAAACCTTAATACTACAAATCCATAGTTATAAAAACAGCCGGATACTGGCTCCAAAATAGACACACAGATCAATGGATAAGGGTTAAAAACCCAGATATAAGCCGACACAATTACAGCCATTTGATCTTTGACAAAGGGGCCCAAAAAAATCCAACGGAAAATGAACAGCATCTTCAACAAATGGTGCTGGCAAAACTGGATCTCCACATGCAGAAGATTAAAACTGGACCTGTACTTGTCACCATGTACAAGACTTAATTCCAAATGGATCAAGGACCTCAACATAAGGCCAGAGACTTATAAAAACCTTAGTTGAAAGGGTAGGGAACTCCCTGGAGCTGATTGAACTAGGCCAACAGTTCCTAATTGGAAATACAATAGCACAATCACTACAACCAACACTCAACAGATGGGATCTTGTGAAATTAAAGAGCTTCTGTTCAGATAAAGAGATTGTAACTCTAGCACAAAGGCAACCCACAGAATGGGAGAAAATCTTCACTAACCACATATCTGATAGAGCTCTATTATTCTAAGTGCACTAAGAACTTAGAAAACTAAACACCAAGGAAACAAATGGCCAAGTTAAAAAATGGGCCTTGGAACTTAAAAGAGACTTTACCAGGGAAGAAATTGAAATGTCTAACAAACATCTTAAAAAATGCTCCACATCTTTGGCCATCAGGGAAATGCAAATCAAAACCTCCCTGAGATATCATCTCACCCCGGTCAGGATGGCAAAAATCCACAATAAAAACAACACCAAATTCTGGAGGGGATGTGGTGAGAAGCAAACTCTCCTACATTGTTGGTGGGAATGCAGGCTTATACAACCACTCTGGCAAGTCATGTGGCGATTCTTTAAAAAGTTAAAGATTGAAATGCCATATGACCCTGCTGTTCCACTTCTGGGAATAATCCCCCATATAGCAAAAATTCACCTTGATAGCACAAGCACAACCATGTTCATAGCAGCACTGTTTACAATAGCAAAGTCATGGAATCAACCCAAATGTCCAACAGTTGACAAGTGGATAAGGAAAATGTGGTACATTTATACAATGGAATCCTACTCAGCCATCAAAAATGATGAATTAATGAAATTTACCAGGAAATGGATGAATTAGAAACAATTATATTGAGTGAAGTATCCCAGACACAGAAAATTAAGTGCCATATGTACTCCTTAATAGTTGGATCCTAGAACCAAACCCACTTAGTGACACACTCAAAGACAAATCTTTGTAATACCTACAGTAATTGCAAAGATGATAAGCAGGGAAGGAAGGGGAAGGAGGGCCCTGCCAGAAACAAGGAAGGAGGGGATCATGCTACAGCAGAGAAAATAAGCCACCATCAAGGACTGCAAATAAATAATGAGACATCTGGTTAGGCTCACAGACTCTCCTTACTGGTCTCTTGTGTCTGATGGGGTATGATCTCACCAGAAAGGGAAGGCATAGAGTCTGGCAGATAGAAGGTAATCATCCTGCAAAAAGGAGACTTACCCCCCCCCCAGTGGTCTCCTACTCTCATTCCACCTTTGAATTTACTCATGATAAGACTCAGTTTTAACAGCATTTTATCTCTGGCCAGGGGGTGATATCCAATACCCATCAGGATGGAACCAAGGGTGGTGCAGGAGCAGCAAAACTGAAAAAAAAATCAACAAACCATAATTCGGAAAATCAGAGACTCTACATCAGGTGCCAGCTGGAACCAGGCCAACCTAATCTCTCCCCATCCTAAAGCTCAGGGAAATTTGCAGAAGAGGGGGCGGTAAGATTGTAAGAGCCTAAAGATGGGGAGAAGCAACAATATGGAAGATACTCTATACAAGTTAGGGCCAAAGTAATCATAATAAGACTTTGCATGACCTGTGCAATGACCAACATATCATTGAATCCCCAAAGTCTAGCATGGATCACAGACACTACGAGCCTTAGAGGCAATGGATTAACAGCCACAATAGTGTGCCTATGCTAAAGAGCAACACAAAAAAGAGCTCTAGGCAATGCTACCGAGTCCTTACACCTCATCAGAGAGGAGGACCCAGAGGGAATTTTGACGTGCACACTAAGGATGTTCCAGGAATGGGGGGGGGGGAGCACTGGGAGAAAGGGAGGGGGGAAGGAAAGGGAAAAGGGGGAGGGAGCAAGAGGATCCAGGGAGGGAGGGGAATGGGGTACTTATCAACTTTGTATGAGTGGAAGAAATAAATAAAAAATAATTTATGAACAAAAAAACCCCAAAATTCCCAGTCTTCTTCACACTGTCCAAGACTTAGTTTCCTTCTCCAAAATCTCTCTTTCATACTGTCACTTAGATAAAGCATATAGCACTTCGCAGACTGCAAATCCCATCAAGTGGCCTGCTTTCTTTCTCAATGCATTCAATTAACTTTTATTTATCTAGGGTGTGTATTAGTGTGTGGACGTATGCACATCATGACATGTGCAAGGATTCATCTATCTTATCTATCTGTCTTCTATCTATCTATATTTATCCATCTGTATATCTATTATCTATCTCTCTCTGTCATCTATCTATCTATCTATCTATCTATCATCTATCTATCTATCTATCTATCTATCTATCTATCTATCTATCAATCATCTATCTATCTATCTATCTATCTGTCTGTCTGTCTGTCTGTCTGTCTGTCTGTCTGTCTGTCTGCCTGCCTGCCATTTATCTTCTCCTGTAAATGGAATTTTTGTGCCTATTGTTAGATAATAGCATGCTCTTCTGGTTAAACACTAATACTGTTGCAGAGAAGGAGTTAAAAGCTGCATGACCCCCATGACAAATTTAAACTCGATCTGCCACCTTGCCTCCTACGCTGTTGAAGAAAGAACTCACAGAGGCACAGGAACTACTTACTTGTGCTTTCGCCTTGTCACACACCAGCAGAGATCTGAGCTGAGTTGCAGATGAATCACAGTTTCAGAGTCACATAAATCAATGACAGCACCAACCTTCCTTTCAAAGAGCCACCAGCTCCATTTGTGGTAAATGGCCACACGCTGCTCTAACTGGCTGCTTTTCTTCAAGCACTCAGATACAGCAGAGATGTGTGACTACAACAGGACATGCACAGAGAGCAACACAGAGATTTCCTGGGGCCAGACTCAAATGAGCACCAAGTTCCATTCTGCTACTGAAATCCATGGATCTGTGCCTTCAAATGTCTCACATGATATGGTACCAGGTTCTAGGCAGTAACTTAATTGACAGGTGACCTCAGATAAATGGCAAACTCTCCTTGCTTGTTTGTACAGTGAGGCCAGTGTTACTGCCATTCCTGACACACCTAAGCCATCTTACACTGTGCTTAGTGCATGGAAAGTGATAGTAAGTGGAAGGACAGTTCTCACTGGAAAGAGCCCATGTAAAGTAAAGCACCAGAAACGGACCATCCTTTTCTGAAGCTTTGCCCTTCTCTTACAGAGCTCACCCCTCCTTTCATAAGTAAGACAAGTTTTAGTGCTACACCCCAAAGCCTGCCATTCCATTCCACCAAAACTTTTTGCTTTTTTTCTTTGAAACAGATTAATACCCAAATGTGATACATTCAGATTTTCTATTCTTGGTTCAATATCTGAAGTTGGTGCTCTTTCCTTTTCCATCTGTTTAATAACAGCATTTTTTGTGTGTATAGGTATCTGTGTGTATGTGTGTGTGTTTGTGTGTGTGTGCGCACATGCGTGTGTGTGCATGCCTGTGAAAGCTCAAGGGTGACTTCGGGAATCATTCTGGATTGTTCTATCTCCTTTATGCTTTGCTCTGGGGTTTCCTAAGATTAACCTTTCAGTGTTAGAACTGCCATTTCTGCCCTGCATTTTAAAGTGGGATCCAGGATCTGAACTCAGGTTCTTCTGCTTGTAAGAAGGAGGCTTTAACCACTGAGACAGCTCTCCAACCAACCCCAGCATCTTTTTTAAAAATTTCTTTTTGAAGTTTTGTAATATATAACATTCATTAACCTAAGTTCTTTCCCTTACTTTTCTTATCCCCTTGCCCTCCCAAATGCCTTCTTCCAAGTTCTCTTCCTACCTTTCTGTCTTTGAGTGTGTGTGACCTGATGCATTTAATTAAGATTTCTTGCATGGGCATGTGTGGGAGGTAACTGAGTTGAGGACAATGTACTAGTGTCTAAGCCATTTGATAATATGACTCTCCTGCAGGTATCTTCTTTCTGAATACCAGGTAGTCCACAGTGATGCTGTATGAAGGGAGAATGTGCTAACCTACAAGCACAACACTCTGACGGAGAATCCTAGTATTACAAGTGTTAGTTCAGAAAACTCTCTGCCTACAGAAGACTGCCAGTCATCCTCAGAAATCACATGACAATTCCCCAATTCCAGTGATCAGACACCTCAACTGCACCCCTTACATGGCTTCTCATGCCCAGGAATTATCTCCAGATCCCCTTTATCCCATAAGCATTCTTGCCTGGTGAATTAAATGCTGTTATGGATTTATCTGTCGCTTAGTCCCACCAACATAACCCCATGGAAATCCGAGTTCTGTTAAAACAGGCTCCACATTTGGCTTCTCTTCTGCCACACCCAGAAGGAAATCAAAGCATTTTAACATATGCCTCCCCAGAGAAAAGGTCAACATGATCTTACCATCCCTCTTGCTACCTGCTGATGAAGAGTGTAACTGTCTGACTGTGAGGAAACCTGCCCTGTGATAATAAGCTTGACAAAATGGTTCATTGAGCTGAAAAAATTTCTTTGTGCTGAAGATTTTTTTGTTTGTTACTCAACATAAAATTTTCATGTATCCAGGAAGTACCACGATTCTAAATTATATAGCTATATAATATTGATATCAAATGTGTCCAACTCCTTGGAAAGATCTTTGCTGTCAGATACAGAACTTATTAGTCCTATGTTTCAGAGGTAGCAGTGGATTTTAGTTTACATATGTAATCCAAGGCTGGGTGGCTAGTGGCCTAAGATTTAAACCAAGATTTGTTTCAGGCAAATCTTGATCTTAATGGTGAATAAAAAAACTCCATTTATCTTGTGTTTTACACAGGGCTTTGGAATATAGGTAACTATTAGACAGTGAGAGTATAATTGCTGAGGTTAAGTATAAGTAGAGTGGGGTTACAGAGATGTTTTTAGAAATCAAGAACTATACCCCACTGTACATCTTGTCGACAAGGCCTACTTACTGATAGCATGACTTTCCAAAACTTAGCTCAGGAAATAGTTGCCAACCAGTGAGTAGACCAACCTACACCCTCTTTGGCTCTACTCTGCCCTACTTTAGAGTAGGGGTGATTCATGAGACTATAACAATTCGGTTACTTACATGATAATCCAATGAGTGGAACCCTTAAAATTTAACATGCACACATGTACAAGCACATATGATCCTGGGAAAATCAGAGAAAGATTGATTAGATAATTTCAGTAAGATCAGTGCCAGTATTCTGGGTGATATCCGAAAATACCTGACTTAATGTCACCCATGGAGAGATGAGACAAGGAATATAGGGGCTTCTCTGTACTACTTCCTTTAACTGTAGAATGTGACTATGTAATTATTTCAATACAACTTCAGTTAAAAAATTCAATTACAGGGCTGGGGAATAGTTCAACCCTTTAACTGTATGGTACTATGAATGCCATGTAGTCTAAAATGGGATGTTGTAAATTTTATATGTCTGTAGCTTTAGTAGCTTGCCTTCAATGTTAATTGCTGGAAAACACACATTTTTACTATTTGGCTTCATACATTTGTGAAAGAAAGGTTCCTAACCACTAAGTAGTCCTGTTGAAAGAAACCTCATGTGTGCAGTTCCACTTACTTAAGCTCTTCTGTCATCTACCCTCACATTCTTTGATTCTGGCCTTCCATGTGGGGATATATATATTGTGCACAGATAAATTTTAAGGTTTTTTTTGGTTGCTATAAAAGTGCTCCTCTAATGAAATAATGTATTTATTTATTACAAGAAACACAGCTGTAAAATGGATGGATGGGTAACTTGCAGATTTTTGTATTCATTACGCCACCTGTAATTGAAAAATAATTAGATTCTCCGTCTGCTACCTGTCATACACCCCTCTATTTTCTCCACTATTCAGGGTACTTAAGAACAATCAGTATGTTTTAATGTTAATTGTTTCCTAAAAATGCTTCATAGAGAAATTCATTGCCTTGCAATATGATTTTGTCAACATTTCGCATCTTGTTGATACTTTAAAAAATTTTAAATCTGATTATGGTGTACCCTCTTTTTACTAGCTTTTATTTTGTCATGCCATGCTATGGAAGTTTACTTATCTTTGAGTTTTATAGATAGTATAGAAAATTTGTCATACAATGTAGGTGGAGAAATAACTAAATCTTTCATTCCTATAATAGTTCCTGATAAGAAGACAAAAATTCCTCATGCAGGCACATCATTGTGCTATTATTATTCGGAGGTGAAGGCTGAAATAGATATAACCTATGGAACCAATTAAATGCAATTATACCAATTTCTAATCTCTGACTAGTTGTCATGATGCCACTTTGAGAAACACATGTCATTGCAAGAGAAAACTAAGTTTTTTTTCACCTGTCAAATTTAATTTTAACCCTTTCCATTCAGGAATCTTTGCTTTTCTTTTTTCCTTTAACCTGAGCAATATTCAGAGAGCATTGGAAAAGAGAATGATGGCTTTTAAAAACATCTTAATGGACCACACTTTTTTGTTAATTACATGAAAATATCTTCTTGTGCAAATATGTTACAGAACTAAGAGCTCATTACTTGCTTATCACACAGAGATAAACATTACTAATAGTTGTTTTTCTTTCCAGACTTAAAATATGCACTGTACCAGTCTAACTAATAACACTGCCCATGGTACTGTTTATTTAATTTTGCCAGCTATTATTTTGTCAGTAGGTGAAGTGTGGAAGAGCACCTCTTCCTGTCAATCAATTCAGATCTCTGTTGTCAGTTCTAAAGGCAGCATGGTCATTTGTTATCATTTGACAGGACCTACACTGTTAGCATCGTGGATGGACTGGTATTTCTGGCATTTTGATTCATGCTTGGTTGCTTCTGCTATCTGCCCTGAGGACATGAGGGTGGATAATGCATGAACAGGTCTTTGTCATTTCTCTTGTGCTTTCAGCAGGATGATTTTTCCACTTACAGAAATTGCTTTGGTTAATATAGGAAAAAAAAGGGGGGAGGAACCAATTTAGCTAAAGAATATTATTTTCAGTCTTGAGCTTGTCTTTCCTCCTCTCTGCTTCACGGAAGGACACCCAGACCTGGGTGGCAGGACTGGTTTTGAGACTTCTGTCTTATACCGGCCTTGTGACCATGACAACAATTGTCTCTCTTTCCCTTCAAGTCTTCCTCTGTTCCTAGCTGGGGAATCTATTATCTCCTCTCTTTGCTGGGGGAGGGGGGGTTGGAAGGGACAAGCAAGCAAAAGCAATTATGAGAAAAACTCCATTTTCATCTTAAATATTTAAAGGCAAATCACATTGAAAATTTAAATGTCACTATTGCTGTTTTCTTTGTTCTCACTTAAAATATCCTCATAATGAAAAGCATAGGTGAGCCTATGCAGTCTGACTACGTTTCTTCACATTGAATGGGGTGATCTTGAGGTCATACCCAGTACTTGCAGGACTCTTCCCTCTAGAGTGGAAGGGAGTGGTGAAGGGAAGAGAGGGAATGGGAGGGAGGAGGTAGGGAGGGAAGCTGGAATGAATACTCAATATGCTTGTAAAAGTAAAAAAATTAATGCAAAAAAAGGCCCTTCCACCCATGCTGATGGCTCCCCCCCATAATGTCATGACTTTTAACCCACCTTCTGGACCAGCACTTTCCTTCCTCACAAAAATTTGAATGGCTGAAATTCATGTTCACCAGAAAACATGAATGTAGGTCTGACCATCAACTTTGATAAGGAATCTTTTTTTTTTTTTCCCTCTCAAGCTGGAAATTTAACTCTGTTTTCAATGAGCCTCTTGCTGTACAACTCGATTCTGAGAGAATGCTCTCTGAGAACCTGGTAGCTTGGCCAACAATGAGATCTTGTTTTTCCGGGCTCTTCCCGGACGGTCATAGTGCTCTGCCATACACACTGGAGATTACACTTATCACGGTCCCTGGCGAAGTTCCTGATGCCCACAGCAAAGCCCCTCTTGGCCTTTCTTTGAACTTTCTGGACATCTGCGTCCTTTATCCTGAGGCTTCTTCTACCAGTAAGTGGGAAGAATAAAATGACTCCTGAGTCATGAACGTGACCCACAAAGGTCTCTTCTCTAAGATGGTCTACCTGGGATTGTTTAATCCTGAAACGCTGCTTTGTTGACTTGTTCTTGGTCTCTGTATCACTACCTCATCAACGCCTCACTGATTACTGGAACCATTTTTCAAATGAGCCCTGATGATTCAAGTCCCCTTGCCACTGTCTATTCTGGGAAGCCTCTGCCGAGATGGCTCAAGCACCGTATTAAGTCCCTATTGTTATCCAGGCAGTGGGTTACATGCATAAGAAAACTACACTATTCCTTAGTTCTCGTAAGGCTTAAAACATCAGTCTTGCCCTGAAATTCAAGCACATGCCTGAGTCTACATCTTCCGCAAGGTAAAAGCCAAACTGCTTATGCTGCAGCCTGCCGTGATGCCATGCCCTGGCAACCATTGCTGATGCCCCTTCTGGTCACTCCACCATTCATATTGTCCTCCAGTCACATCCTCAGTTGTCCCAGCTCTCACTATTAGGCTTTCGCCATGACATGGACTACATGGTTGTGGCATGGGTTTGGGGAACACAGCATCCAGAGGCAGGAGAAAAGAAAAACTCAAATTTAGACCTTCATTTTACTTATCTGAGGTCCGATCCATTAGTACCGCGGAGGTTTAAGAAAAGTTCATTCCCCTCTGCTCATCTCTGTCAGAGTGTGATAAAATCTCTCTGCGGAACTTTGTGATACAAAAGAATAAAGCAACAAATGGAACAACAAGGCTGAATTTTGTAATTCAAAAATGGTTGAACAAACACTGGAGCCAGAGTGTTTTTTGCCAATTCTGTGTAATATTATGAAATATACGGCAGCTCAAAGGAATTCACTCACGAGGAAGTAAGCTTTGTCATCCAAGTTTGTGTGTCTCCCAAGTCTTTTCTTGCATCCAGATTAGTTGCAGGACACACACACACACACACACACACACACACACACACACACACACACTTGTATAATTGGAGCAGTGCTTCTCACACTCCCCAGGGGCTTTGACTCTGAGAGCAACGTCATTGTCAATTTCTGAGACAAGACTGCTGATGTATTAAAGTAAAACCTAGGATGAAATTTTCACCAAAGGAGTGTAGTTGTGTTTTTTTCCCCCTATCTCTTGCATTTTCCTACCTCTGCTGTGTGGCTAGTGATATATTCTGAGCCACATGAACAGTCTGCTTGTATATTTTGTTGGAAGACCTACTATGTGCCCAGCCCTGCTGAGATGAGAAATGTAGTGGCCAGCTCTGATTTATTTCTTAGATGAGATTTAGATTTCTTCAGGGAACAACTGATGTTTTAAGTCTTATGAGAATTAAAGAACAGTGTACTTTTCTTATGCATGGAACCCTCTGCCTGGATAACAATAAGGATTTGACAATTAGGTACTGTTTTATTAGGTGGACCCATGCTTTTTGGCCAATTGCTTTTTTTTAATGGTACATTATGAGGTTTAACTTCTCTTTTATAATAATAAGCAATACTTTCTGTGACATACCTTTTTGCTTTTGAAGGGCCTTGAGTTAAACAAGCAGTTGACATGAGCATCTATTTTTTAATGAACACGTCTTCAAACTGAAATAATTTGCTTATATGGCAGAAAAGTCCTGGGAAGTACTGATCTGTAGTAACAATATATAAAGCTTCTTTAGAAGTGCATCTGTACCTATTTATGATGGATGTTTAAGCACCAACTTGGCTGTCACTGGAGAATTATACTAATGGAAAGAGATAAAGTATTTTACCTGCACTCACTCATCTATGACACCCCGCTCTTTACTACTTTTCTCTTTTCCTTAGCAAAGCAGCCCGTCATCTATAAAATGGGTACTAATGGACTCCTAAAGAAGAGTTAGGATCTCTCTACATCTAACACAGGTCTTTCTTGCAGTTGTGAAGTTTAGACTTTTCATTTTAGATATCTTCTTCTTTAGTTCCTACTGACCTAAGATATTGCATGTAGCTCTGAAGAAGTGAGGTTACTAATCAGATTACTGTAAAATTTCAACAGTGTTGAGAAATCTGAGACATTTTATAGATGAGCATTAGGAGTGGCTGAATCTACCTCTTTGACTAAGACTGTTGGTATCAGCTTGCTAAACAAATAAAGCAGAATAGATTCTCTATTCAATCATGTAGAAAGTCATAAAGGAATCCATTGATTCCCAGTTAGCCCTGCCTAATAATTATTATCTGTTTAAAAGTTCTATGTTTTCTTGGCTTTGAAGTTGAGATTAAGTTTTTTGGTTGGATTTCTCTGTTGTCTAAAGCCAATTTGAGTCAAGTGAGTATGTAATAGGCATATTAAACTCTATGGCTCAGGAAAACCTCTTAGAAGTGGTGGGAAGGGTGTGTTAGCTTATGTGATTTGGCCTCGGATCCGATGACATCTGATCACTTGTCAGAGTGATCTGTGTCTACAGTGCTAGGATGGCTGCCTGCTTCCTTCAGTGTTTCCTCAACGTGCTGACATTTGTTCGCCTCTGTAATGTATGACAAAAATGTAACTGCTTCTCCTATCCCAGCCTGCTCCCTGTTAAAAGAGTTCAGCCTTGAAAGAGGCATGACCTTGCTGTTGTTCTTGTATATATGAGTGCTGCTGCGGTAAACCATAGCTGATGCTACTTCATATTTCATCTTAGATGAGATTTTTCTCTCAAAATAAACACAGGCATCTTTTCCTCTTAAAATTGCAAGTGACCTGACACTAAAAACCAATTGTAATCAGTTATCTACATCTGATAATTAGTGTGGAAGTGGCACTGGCTGCTGAAATTTTACATGAGAGAGAGAGAGAAAGAAAAAGAGAAAAAGAGAGAGAGGAGAGCAAGACAAAGAGAAAGAGAGAGGAGAGAGAGAGATGAGGGGAAAGAGGGAAGGGAGAGCAAGAGAGACTTTGTGACACCGTTTATGTGTTACGTCGCAGCATCTAACAAAAGAAAAGTCCCACGCTCCTCCTGTCAGTGCGGGCTCCTGTCCTGGTCTGAGCTGGGCAGAGTCCACCAGCCGAGGGAGGAGGAACTGAGCACTTGTGACATTAATATAAAGTCACGGTGAGGGTGATTGGCACAAACAGAGTTACGCACCCTCATTTCATTCAATTGGTGAATATGATCATCACCTCATGACAGCGCATCAGTGAGCAAGACAGACAAGGTTCCAAAGAGAGAGGCAGACGGGAAACAGATAGATGCAAGGAAGACCAAACCTGAGAACTGCACACCCAGGGAGGCCGAATGCAGCACGACCTGCCCTCTGCGCCTGTCTAGACACAGAAGGAATATTAAGGAAAGAGCTGAGCACAGCATTTTGTGTTCTTCCTATTTCTGGACTTGCATGTGTGTTTCTGCTTTTTCCTTTCTCTTATTTACTAGAATAATGATTCCTGGGGAGGTACGTGGCTTTCAAGATAGTAAAATTAAAACAATAATTTTATGATCCATACAGTATTTCCAACATATTTGCCGTGGTGTATATTATGTGCATATAATTGTACATATTATAGGATAGACAAATATAGTACATTTTAAAAGCACTTTCATTGTATTTATTATTATTGGTGTGTGTGTATGTGCATATGTATATGGGTGTGCATGGGTCAGAACGTGTGTGGAAGTAATTTTTTTTCTTCCACATTTATGTGGGTTTGGTGATTATACTTAGGTTGTCAGGATGAAGCAAACACCTTTGCTCACTGAGCCATCTTGATGGCCCTGTCTTCTTCATATTAATAATATTAGTGAGTCTTTTAAAAACTTTATTTATTTTTTCATTTATTGGTGTGTGTGTGTGTGTGTGTGTGTGTGTGTGTGTGTGTGTGTATCGGAGGGTATTGTGTGTTCCTGTGAAGGACCAAGCATGATTTTAGGAATCATCCTGGATTGTTCCTACCTCCTTTTTGCTTCTCTCTAAGATTTTGCAAGCTCTGCTCACCAAGGCTGGAAGTGCAGGCTGCTTCCATTTCTGTCTGACATTTTAATGTGGGACCTGAGATCTGAACTCAGGACCTTCTGCTTGTGAGGCTGAATCTTAACCATCTCTCCAGCCTTGTTAGTGAATCTTTAGATTCAATGGACCCAATACTTATGGCATAGGTGTTATTAATAATCTCATTTTATAGGTAATGAAAGAGGCAGAGTCCTTTGTCAGATTAAATATAATCCAGGTGGTGGGCAGAAGAGGAAATACCAGAGACTGGCCTTTTGACCATTCAGCACTTATCATCAGTATCATTTCTTCATGATGGGACAAGAAAAAGAAAATAAAAAAAAGAGAGAGAGTGAGAGAGCACCTCCCAGCCCAGCCCAGCCCCTGACCCCAGAGCCACCCGGCCAGCACCCGCGCGGCCTCTGGCTTAGCCTGGGCCCAGGCCTTGGACCCGGGCCCCTTGCGTCCTCCCCCCCCCCAGGTCCCAGGTGAAGAATTCTGCCATCAACATCAGACCCTCTGCCTCTCTGGCCCACGGGGACCTATGCACGTGGTCCACGGAAGACACACTACTACTCAGAATTCAATAGAGTCCAAAGAAAACTCAAGCAAAACTCTAAGGAACAAAGGGAATACAGGCCATACATCTGGACTCCACTACAAAACTATCTGTCATGATTGAGGGAGAAAGAAAAGTTTTTCAGCACAAAGACAACTTGAAGGGATACATGTCTACCAAACCAGGCCTTCAAAAAATGCTAGAAATAATACTCAAGCTTGAAGAAAAGAACAAGCATATCCAGGAGGACAGAAGGGAAGTATAATACCACCAAAACATAAATAACAAACAACATGCTTACAAAATCCACTAAACATAAAAAATGTCCAGAATTAAAAAGAATTTCTCCATTATAACATTAAATATCAATGGTATTAACTCACCGATTAAGAGACACAGATTACAAACTTGGATTAAAAACCACAATCCAACAATCTGCTGCCTTCAGGAAACTCATCTCACCACAAAAGATAGGCACATCCTAAGAATGAAAGGCTGGTCCAAAATCTTGCAAGCTAATGGAACCAGGAAACAGGCAGAGGGACAAAGTGGACTTCAAACCAAAGAAAATCATAAGAGACACGGATGGATGCTACATTTTAGTCACAGGTACAATTCACCAGGAAGATTTCACAATACTGAACATATATGCACCCAATATGGGCCTCTCCACATTCATTAAGAAAACCCTACAGCGTCTAAAGCAAGAAATCAACCCCCAAATGATAATTCTTGGGGACTTCAACACCGCCCTCTCAACATGGGATAGATCAACAGGTCAAAAGCTTAACAGAGACACTTTGGACCTTAATCAAACCCTTAAAGAAATGGACCTTACAGATCTCTATTGAACTTTTCACCCACGCACCAAAGAATACACATTTTTCTCAGCAGCACGCGGAACTTTTTCCAAAATAGATCACATATTGGGCCACAAAACGAATCTACACATATACAAAAAAGTTGAAATTCTAACCTGTGCCATATCAGACCACCACGGCCTAAAGCTGGACAAACAACAGAAAATACACTAACTCCTGGAAACTTAACAATATGATGCTGAATGAGAACTGGATTCAGGAAGAAATTAAAAAGGAAATTCAAGATTTCCTGAAAGTGAATGATAATGAACATACAACTTACCAAAATCTCTGGGACACAATGAAGCTGTCCTAAGAGATAAGTTCATAGCTCTTAATGCCTACATCAAAAAAATGGAAACACCAGAAATAAACAACTTAACAATGCAGCTTAAAGCTTTAGAGAAACTAGAGCAATCTGATCCCAAAAGCAGTGGAAGAGAGGAGATTAGCAAAATAATCGAGATTAAGAAAACGATAGAAAAAATCAACCAGTTAAAAAGCTGGTTCCTTGAAAAAATCAGTAAGATTGATACCCTCCTAGCTAAATTAACCAAAAGCAAGAGAGAGAAAGCCTAAATTAACAAAATTAGAAATGAACATGGAGTTATCACCACTGATACCCAAGAAATCCAGAGAATTATAACATCATATTTCAAAAACTTATACTCTGTGAAGTTTGACAACACAAAAGAGATGTATGAATTTCTAAGTAAACACAACTTACCTAAATTGAATCAGGAAGTTGTGAATTATTTAAATAGTCCTATAACATATAAGGAAATTGAGGAAGTAATCTCAAGTCTTCCCTCCAAAAAATGTCCTGTACCAGATGGATTCAGCACAGAGTTCTACCAGACATTTAAGGAGTTAATAACACCAATACTCCTTAAAGTGTTCCATCAAATAGCAAAGGAAGGAACACTACCAAATTCCTTCTATGAAGCTAATATCATTTTAATCCCAAAACCTAATAAAGATTCACTTAGAAAAGAAAACTATAGGCCGATCTCCTCTGATGAACACAGATGCAAAGATTCTCAACAAAGTCTTAGCAAATCGGATTCAAAAACATATCAAAAAGATCATTCACAGGGACCAAGTAGGCTTCATCCCTGGCACACAAGGTTGGTTCAACATATGCAAATCAATAAATGTAATTCATCATGTAACCAGTCCAAAGTCCAAGACCACATGATACTCTTCATAGATGCAGAAAAAGCTTTTGACAATATCCAACAGCCTTTTATGATCAAAACACTAGAGACAGTAGGAATGGAAGGAACCTTTACCAATATAATAAAAGCTGTATAAACAAGCCCACAGCAAGGATTATGCTCAATAGGGAAAAATTGGAAGCATTCCCACTTTGATCAGGAACTAGACAAGGCTGTTCACTCTCACCACTTCTATTCAATATTGTACTTGAAGTCTTAGCTGAAGCCATAAGACAAGAAAGGGACATAAGAGAGATTCAAATCGGCAAGGAAGAAGTCAAGCTATCCCTATTTGCAGATGACATGATCTTTTACCTGAGTGATCCCAAAAACTCCACCAGGAAGCTCCTGGAACTAATTGAGAAGTTCAGCAGGGTGGCAGGATATAAAATAAATGTGCAAAAATCAGAGGCCTTCCTATATGCTCAGAATGAAAGAAGTGAAAAAGCTTGAGAGAAACAATCCCATTTACTATAGCCCCTAAAAAAATGAAATACCATGGTATAAACCTAACCAACCAGGTAAAAGACCTTTATAATGAAAACTTTAAAACCCTAAGGAAAGAAATTGCAGAAGACATCAGAAGGTGGAAAGACCTCCCATGTTCCTGGATTGGCAGAATCTACATCATAAAAATGACCATCCTACCAAAGGCAATATACAAATTCAATGCTATACCAATTAAAATCCCAAAGCAATTCTTTAAAGAAGTTGACCGATTAATCTCAAAATTCATATGGAGGCACAAAAGACCCAAGATAGCAAAGACAATCCTGAGTAACAAAAACACTGCTGGAGGTATTACCATACCAAACCTTAGTCTATACTAAAAATCCATAGTGGTAAAACCAGCCTGGTACTGGCTCCAAAATAGACACACAGATCAATGGATAAGGATTGAAGACCCAGATATAAGCCCACAAAATTACAGCCATTTGATCTTTAACAAAGGAGCCCAAAAAAATCCAATGGAAAAAGAACAGCATCTTCAACAAATGGTGCTGGCAAAACTGGATCTCCACATGCAGAAGATTAAAACTGGACCCGTATTTGTCACCATGTACAAGACTTAATTCCAAATGGATCAAGGACCTTGATATAAGGCCAGAGACTATGAAAACCATAGTTGAAAGGATAGGGAACTCCCTCGAGCTGATTGGGCTAGGCCAACAGTTCCTAAACAGACATCCAATGGCACAGTCACTGCTACCAACTCTCAACAGTTGGGATCTTGTGAAATTAAAGAGCTTCTGTTCAGATAAAGAGATTGTAACATGAGCTCAAAGGCAACCCACAGAATTGGAGAAAATCTTCACTAACCACATATCTGATAGAGCTCTACTGTCTAGAGTGCACAAAGAACTTAGAAAACGAAACACCAAGGAAATTAATGGCCCAATCACAAAATGGGCCTTGGAACTTAAATGAAACTTTACCACGGAAGAAATTAAAATGTCTAACAAATATCTGAAAAAATGCTCCACTTCCTTAGCCATCAGGGAAATGCAAATCAAAACTTCCCTGAAATATCATCTCACCCCGGTCAGGATGGCAAAAATCCACAATACAAACAACAACAAATGCTGGAAAGGATGTGGAGAGAGGGGAACTCTCCTACATTGCTGGTGGGAATGCAGGCTCATACAGCCACTCTGGCAAGCAGTCTGGAGATTCTTAAAGAAATTCAAGATTGAACTGCCATATGACCCTCCTATTCCACTTCTGGAAATAACCCCACATGCAGCAAAAATTCACCTTGATAGCACAAGCATGACCATGTTCATAGCAGCACAGTTTACAATAGCAAAGTCATGGAATCAACCCAAATGTCCAACAGTTGATGAGTGGATAATGAAACTGGTACACCTATATAATGGAGTACTACTCAGCCATCAAAAATAATGAATAACTGGAATTTGCAGGGAAATGGATGTCATTAGAAACAATTATATTAAGTGATGTATCCCAAACCCAGAAAATTAAGTGCCGTATGTACTCCCTAATAGGTGGCTCCTAGTACCAAACTCACCCAGCCCACCTTGATACACTCAAAGGTAAACCTATGTAATACAGTAATTGTAAGGATTATGAACAGGAGGGATGGGGTTGGAGGGCCACACCAGAAACAAGGAGAGAGGGGCCATGTTACAGCAGACAAAATAGGTCTCCATCAAGGAATGCAAGTAAGTAATGTGACACCTGGTTAAGTTCACAGACGTTCGTCCTGATCATTTACACCTGAGGGGGTATGATCTCACCAAAAGGGCATATAGTCTGGAAGATAAAAAGTAATCATTTTGCAAATGGGTGATTGACCCCTCCCTCACTGAGGTTTCCTACTTTTATTACATCTACCCTTGAATGTACTATTATAACAAGACTCCAGTTTAACAGCTTTTTGTCTCTGGCCAGGGGGTGACATACAGTGCCCAGCAGGATGGAGTGAAGGGCATTGCAGGAGCAGCAAAACTGCAAAAGAAAATCAACAAACCACAATCCAGAACTTCAGAGACTCTATATCAACCACCTAGAACTAGGCCAGCATAATCTCTCCCCATCCTGAAGCTCAGGGACATTTGCGGGAGAGGGGACAGTAAGATTGTAAGAGCAAAAGGATGGGAAGAGCAGTGATTTGCAAGATTCTCCACACTAGTTAGGGCTGAAGCAATCATAATAGGACTTTGCATGGCCTGCGCAATGTCCAACACACTATCGACCTCACAAAGTCTAGCATCTGCAAAAGGCACCAAGATCCTTGGAGGCAAGGGATTGACAGCCACAGTAGTGTTCCAATGCTTAAGGGGAACACGGGAAAGGATTCAGGGAAATGTCACTGGGTCCTTGTACGTCATCGGAGATGAGGACCCAGAGGAGAGTCAGGCATGCACAATATAGGACTCTCTGGGAATGGGGGGGAGGCACTAGGGGATAGGGAAGGAGGGATGAGGGAAGGGGGAGCAAGGGGCTCGGGGGGAGGAGAAGGGAGGGAGGGAACTGGTGTACCTATTAAGTTTGTATAAGCGGAAATAATAATAAAAATATTGAAAAAAGAAAGGGAAAGTGAGATTCATTACTTCTTATTTGGGAAAGACATAATTTCAGAAATCAAATATTTTCATGGAAAGCCCATTCATTCTTGGTATTCTCCTTGTACTCTGGGTTTGTTGCCACAGGCCTTCTCTGGCCCACTGACTTGCACCTAGGAATCCTGGGTCCAGATCTTATTTTAGGAACAGAGAAGTTTTACATCTTCATTTTTGGCTCACTATCTAGGTATTTTGGAGTTTGCACAGGAGTATGTCAGCCATTTTAAGGATGTTTGCCATAGATTTTGTGGATGGCCATCAAATGGATTTACAAAATAACCTTGATTTTTCATTCTTCCACCTATCATACTAAAGTCTGTATAGAGTTAGGAGCTGGGACATAGTCCTTAGATGAAGAAAAGTTCTTAAATACAGATTCCAAAGTGTTTAGGAACTGGTGTACCTCCTGAAATGAACTCCCAAATTTATTATACCTTCTTTACATCTTGGAGAAAAACCATGTCCAAGATGGTTTCAGGTTCATAAGGCCAAAGGACCTTGGAAATCAAAGATCCCAGCTCAGTCATGATATATGGTATTATGTCATATCAGGTGATTGGGCAAGCTTCTTGATGCTTTAGATCCTCACCTTCTCTGTCATGTTATAATAAATTAATTCATGTCTGATGTATCTTTAAAGTGGAGTTGGCTAAATGGGATTAAGTACATACATTTTCTCCTCTCTGAGAGGGCTTGTGTAACGTGCTCTGAAGTTTTTAGAACATTCTCGTGGACCAATTCCATTCCTGTGTGTTATTGTTTCTCTTCTGATGTACTCCTGTATGCTTTCTCCTTTGTAGATATTTAGCATTCTGTGTTCAGTGTTTCCTGTAAATTGCTCTTTCTGTTTGCTCCCAAAAGTCAATAAAATTTTAAATTAAGAATAAGTGGAAACAGTAAATATTTCACTTCCATCAATCAACAGTAGATGGAAGATGAAGTGAACAGGTGAACGTCCAAAGTGACACAAATCTCTTCTGAGTAGATTAAGAATCCGCAGCAGTTGTTGTTTAAAAGGAAGAGTGGCTCTTGGTGAGATGGACAGTGCTAGGTGGCTATGAGATTGTTTTGCAACAGTAAAAATATTCCTGCTAAGAAAAAGCAAAACCAAATGGTGTGATTTTTTTGCTCCTTAAGAGGAATATTTGCAAGTCCAGCACACATGGAGGATGTGGTTTTTTATTGCTTCTTCCAAGCCACGTGATTATCAGCAGACAGTGCAATTCCAGAAGCATGCAGACTCAGATGGCATCTAGGACCAATGCACAAAGATCATTCTCTATGTACAAAGAGTCATTCATTCCTATGATGAATTCGTACATTTGCCTCATGATCAGCTATCACAAAGAAAGAAAGATCTCTGCCAGGAAGTGAGCCTTTTCTCGTTGATCTGGACCTTCTGAAATAAGGGGAAGGCTTCATCAAGAAAGCATCAAGGTGAAGGGAGTAAAGCAGAAGGCAATGGGGTTTCCTTGAAACATTCCAGGGGCCTACAAGAAGTCACATGGCCTTCTACCCTCACTATGGTTCATGAAATCATGACTCATTCATCAAAGAATGTTTTGCAAATGGGAATACTTTCCTAAATAGTCTGTGAAAAGGTACCGTGACACAGGAGAAGTAGATTTGTTTGCATATGTTCTGAGTATGTACCCTAAAGTTTCATCTGTTAAAAACTTTAGTCCCCATTGTGGGATGTGAGAAGGGCAGAACTTATGTTGTTTGTGATGGTTATTAGAAAAGACTCTGGAAGAATCTAAGATTAAAGTTATCATGGTAGAATCTACATGGCTGAAAACTGGTAGCATTGTAAGAGACAGAATATATGTACATATGCACACTTTCAAACACACACAACTTACACACAGACACACACACACATTCCCTTTTTTCCCATTTAATGACTAATTCTTCTTGGGACTTTAACAGCAAAAAGAAATGTGTCTCCTTGACTTGGACCTCCAGAATTATGAGCTACATAAACCTCTTTTTATTTAAACTCACCCAGTATATGGGATTGTGTTCCTGACAAAAGAAAATAGGCTAACCTGATATTATAGTTATTGGTTGCTTTTTATCTTAAAGTCAGTTTCAAGTTCTGAAATTGAGATTGCACATCTGATTCTTAAGAGGTCAGAATTAGATTACATGCCTAATGCTGTATAGTTCAAACACTGCCTCATATCTGGATTTATTCCCATACTACCTATGTCCATAATATTGGAACACCTTTCACCATGACTAAATAGCTATACAATTATGCCCCTCGTCAAAAATTATTATGGTCACTTAAGTAGACCAAGTGACTAAAGAGAACAAGAGACATGAAGCCTCATCTCCAGGGACTTTAGAATTATGAGATCAAATGACTGCATGCTGTATCCTCTTTTATTAAGCTCATATGCTGGTAAATATCATTCATTGTTAAGCACAAAAATTTAATCCATCTCCCACAGGACTGCTTTATCTGATATTTCAAGAAAATGTCAATGTCACCTTTCAACTATTAACTATGTTTATCTGTCATTGTTTGAGTGTGAACTCCCCCATACCCCCCAGGCTCATGTGTTTGAGTCATATGTTTGAGTTAATATTTAGATGTTACTGTTTCAGCTTCTTTGGCATATCCTACTGGTGTATACCAACACTACTGGCATTGAGTCAATATTTGGAAAAGTGGTGGCACCTTTCCTGGAGGAAGACATCATGTGGGATGGGCCTTGAGGTTTGGTAGCTTTTCCCTGTGTTTTTTTCTCTCTTTCTTGCTCTCTCTGCTTTCTCATGGCTGTTGTGATCTGAACCAACCCCATTATCTCTGCTTTCAACCATGCCTTTTACTATGGGATTCAATTCACAATGGAGTATATTCTCTCAGGAGCCATCTGCTAAATAAGTAACCCTTTCTCCCTCAAGTTGATTGTGTCAAATTATTGTCTCACAGCAAAGGCAGAGTAACTGCAACAATATCTTCCTTTCACCTTCTGCCTTTGAATGTGAATAGGTAAATCTCATTAAATTAAGATAAGAAGCAAACTGTATCCTTTGAGGTCTGTACTGACAAGATATTATGTATTATGCAGTCAAACAAGCCTACATGCTGTTTTATTTTGCCTTATAAAAATAGAAGAAAATAAGTTCCTGAAGAAAGGGATTTACACTGATTTATATTTTGCTTAGTTTGATTAGAAAAGTTGGCTTCCTCTTCCATGCTTTTCCTGTACTTACAGATTCATTTATTATATGTTCTTTTTATGTGCTCATACTTCACAATAAGAAACATAAAGTCTAAGAAAGAAACCTAAACAAATTAAATAGAACTATTTCCCCAAACATACAAATGGACTTCAGTTTTGCCTTTAAGAAGTCTTAGGTTTCATTATTATTACAAATGTCAGGAATGTTTTGCCTGCTGGGAGCACAGATTTTCCTCCTATTTTTTAACCTTACTCAAACCTTTAGTTGAATATTTTATGAATTACAGGAACTTTTAGTTGTACTTTTTATTAATGTTTTTATTTGTCTGTGTGTGTGTGTGTGTGTGTGTGTGTGTGTGTGTGTGTGTGTGTGTATCAGACGGTCCCTGTGGAGGACTAAGGATGATTTTGGGAATCATCCTAAATTACTTCTATCTCCCTTTTTTTCCCCTTTGGTATTTTCCAGACTCTTCCCACCAGGTCCTGAAATGCAGGCCACCACCTTTTCCTCCTGGCCTCTTTATATGAGACCTGGGATCTGAACTCAGGAACTTCTGCTTTTGAGGCAGAATCTTAACTCCTGAGCCATCTCTCCAGTCCAGTTGTACTTTTTTAAAATGGTAAATTTGTGTGTTAATGATGGTATTCTGTCTAATGGTCTTTGTCCACATATAGTATTGTTGAGAATTTACAGAAAGAAATGTACTGAAAGGGACATTTGTGGAATAAATACATAGTTGTTTGATCTTTAGACTCAAAATTTTAGTAATAGAGGTTTGGCGAGTGAGTGAATTGAGTGTCTATATACTAATGTTAAGATTTTTATCATGTGTGGTTTTGTCATTCTCTCATGCTTCTCTTACCAATTATGGGAAGTCTATAGTTAGAGTAAACTGCTGAAATCTAGGTTGGATGATCAGAATTCTCCTCTTTGTTCCTTTACCTTGTCTACCAAAGTCCTGTGGGCATTTTCACTTTCCATTGCACACTTGGTATGTAAGTGATTCCCTTTATAGTTGCAAAATGTTGAGGGTGTTCATAGGAGAATTGAGCAAAAACATTTATAGTAGTTGCATTGGGGAGTATTGGAATTTATGCAAGCACAAAGCTGTTTCTTTCATGATTCATTTCAAAAAAGACATAGAAAAAGATTTTTAATGGATTATAACTGAAATGCACCCTGCTGGCTCATGTGCATTCAAGCATCTGAAAAAGATACTTCATCCTCTGCTGGTGGCAGTATTTTGGGGCATCGTGTGATCTGGCTAGTAGAAGTAGATTACTGGTGCCAGGATTGTGAAATTGTATTGCTCCTCTATTTTCAGATCTATTTCTACTTCTTGTTTGGATACAATGTGTGAAGCTGTTGCTACAATTACTGTTGCCATTAACTGAGTTTCTCTGCATGCCTTACACCCCTAATGGATTCAAATCCCCTTAAACTGTGAGTGCAAGTCAACTTTACATTTGTTGTTTCTGTTGGTAGTCATGGAGATGAGAAAAGTTAAGTAATACAGAAAAATAGTTTTAGAAATTTATTACTGTAATAAAACTGACTATATGGTTTATAGACCTTTGGAACTGGCTTGGGATGTGTGTGTGTGTGTGTGTGTGTGTGTGTGTGTGTGTAGGAATATTGAAGAATTTGGGTCTGTGAACTAAAGAAGCCATAAAATGCCTTAACAAGACCTTAATGTGTCATTTTAATGAGAGTGCAGAAGAAGCAGAATGCTGAAAAAAACGTGGAGATTAAAAACTTTACTCAGAAGCTTTCTGATTAAAACAGAACCTTCTTGGGACTTAGATAAAGACTGTTCATGTCTGGAAAATAATTTAGTTGTATTTTGCTCATGTCTAGAAACTTTGGATGAGGCTGGATTAAAAAGCAATGGATCAATTTGATTTGTGAAGAGAATTTCAAGGCAGTATATCATTCAAACTGTAACATGGTAATTACTGGTTGCTTTTAGTAAGGTTTTCAGTGAGAATTCAGAGCAATAAATGAAACATAAAGAAAGCAGATTTAAGTTGTAGACCCCAGGATGCTACAAATGCCAGGAATGTAGTCTGTCTTCAAGAAAACGTGCAAGTGCTGACTAGACCTGGTCCAAGAGAGCCTGTGTTTTTCAGATGGCAGAGTCAGAGATCAGGGCTACTCAAGACTAATAGAGCTCTCACTCTAGGCTACTACATCCTCTGGATCTGGGACGTAGAACTGCAGGAGTTAATGTTGCTCCGTTGGGTGTTTGTCTTCCTGTGGTGTTTGGCCCGGTTTTTTCTTTCTTTTGGAATGAGAATATTTAGTCTTTGCCATTGAATGCTGGAAGTACATAAAGTATATTACTTGCTTTGTGATTTTGCAGAGGTTCATAATTAAGAGATTTTCTTGAGTATCAATCTCAATAGAGATTTCAAACTTGTGGACTTTTGACTAGGATCTTATTACCTCTTCAAAAAATTTTGATATTTTTCCTCCCATAAATGGATTATCCAAACAGATTCAGTTCTGTTAAGGTTGAAGTAGTGAGCTTGCAAAGTTGGAAGTAGTGACAGCTACAACTTAGTCATAAAAATATTTGTATCTGTTTCCTCACCTCTATCAAATGAATAACAATGAATCCCAAAAACAAATATTCAATGTGAATAATTTATGTGTCAGATATGAGTCTGGATATTTTATATATGACATCTCACTTAATCTTCACTTAATCTCCAATAAAGTGAATCAGAGACTTTGCTTACTCAGTACTTTGTCTCATTCTTTTTTTTAAATTTTTATTATTATTTCCGCTCATACAAACTTAGTAGGTACACTGGTTCCCTCCCTCCCTCCTCCTCCACCCGACCCCCTGCTCCCGCTCCCCTCACCCCTCCCACCCCATTCCCCAGTGCCTCATCCCCCGAATCCCCAGAGAACCCTTTAATGAACATGCCAGACTCTCCTCTGAGCCCTCCTCTCCGATGACGTACAAGTGGCATTTCCCAGAACCCTTTCCTGTGTTCCCCTTGAGCATAGGAACACTACTGTGGCTGTCAATCCCTTGCCTCCAAGGATCTTGGTGCCTTTAGCAAATGCTAGACTTTGTGGGATCAATAGTGTGTTGGACATTGTGCAGGGCATGCAAAGTCCAATTATGATTGCTTCGGCCCTAACTTGTGTGGAGTATCTTGCATATCATTACTCCTTCCATTCTTGTGCTCTTACAATCTTACCGCCCCCTCTTCCGCAAATTTCCCTGAGCTGCAGGATGGGGAGAGATTAGGCTGGCCTAGTTCTAGGTGGTCTCTGAAGTTCTGGATTGTGGTTTGTTGATTTTCTTTTGCAGTTTTGCTGCTCCTGCAATGTCCTTCACTCCATCCTGCTGGGCACTGTATGTCACCCCCTGGCCAGAGAAATAAAGTTGTTAAACTGGAGTCTTGTCATAAGAGCACATTCAAAGGTAGATGCAATAAAAGTAGGAAACCACAGTGAGGGAGGGGTCAATCACCCATTTGCAAAATGTTACTTTTTATCTTCCAGATTATATGCCCTCCCCTTCTGGTAAGATCATAACCCCTCAATTGTAAATGATCAGGAATGAACGTCTGTGAACTTAACCAGGTGTCTCGTTACTTACTTGGAGTCCTTGATGGAGGCCTATTTTCTCTGCTGTAACATGGTCCCCTCTCTCCTTGATTCTGGTGTGGCCCTCCAACCCCATCCCTCCTGTTCATAATCCTTGCAATTACTGTATGTATTACATAGATTTATCTTTGAGTATCTCTAGGTGGGCTGGGTGGGTTTGGTACTAGAAGCCACCTATTAGGGAGTACATACGGCGCTTAATTTTTTGGGTTTGGGATACTTCACTTAATACAATTGTTTCTAATGACATCCATTTCCCAGAAATTCTAGTAATTCATCATTTTTGATGGCTGAGTAGTACTCCATTGTATAGATGTACCACAGTTTCCTTATCCACTCGTCAACTGTTGGACATTTGGGCTGATTCCATGACTTTGCTATTGTAAACTGTGCTGCTATGAACCTGGTCGTGCTTCCGCTATTGAGGTGAACCTCTGCTGCATGGGGGGTTATTCTCAGAAGTGGAATATCAGGGTCATATGGCATTTCAATCTTTAATCTCTTTAAGAATCTCCAGACGGCTCGCCAGAGTGGTTGTATGAGCCTGCATTCCCACCAGCAATGTAGCAGAGTTCCCCTCTCTCCACATCCTCTCCAACATTTGTTGTTGTTTGTATTGTGGATTTTTGCCATCCTGACCGGGGTGAGATGATATCTCAGGGAAATTTTGATTTGCATTTCCCTGATGGCTAAGGAAGTGGAGCATTTTTGAAGATATTTGTTAGACATTTTAATTTCATCCCTGATAAAATTTCTTCTAAGTTCCAGGGCCCATTTTTTAATTGGGCCATTGGTTTCCTTGGTGTTTAGTTTTCTAAGTTCTTTGTGCACTCTGGACAGTAGAGCTCTATCAGATATGTGGTTAGTGAAGATTTTCTCAAATTCTGTGGGTTGCCTTTGAGCTCGTGTTACAATCTCTTTATCTGAACAGAAGCTCTTTAATTTCACAAGATCCCAACTGTTGAGAGTTGGTAGCAGTGACTGTGCCATTGGATGTTTGTTTAGGAACTGTTGGCCTAGCCCAATCAGCTCGAGGGAGTTCCCTATCCTTTCAACTATGGTTTTTATAGTCTCTGGCTTGATATCAAGGTCCTTGATCCATTTGGAATTAAGTCTTGTATATGGTGACAAGTACGGGTCCAGCTTTAATCTTCTGCATGTGGAGATCCAGTTTTGCCAGCACCATTTGTTGAAGATGCTGTTCTTTTTCCATTGGATTCTTTGGGCCCCTTTGTCAAAGACCAAATGGCTGTAATTTTGTGGGCTTATATCTGGGTCTTCAATCCTTAACCATTGATCTGTGTGTCTATTTTGGAGCCAGTACCAGGCTGTCATTATAACTATGGATTTGTAGTATAGACTTAGGTTTGGTATGGTAATACCTCCAGCAGTGTTTTTGTTACTCAGGATTGTCTTTGCTATCCTGGGTCTTTTGTGCCTCCATATGAATTTTGAGATTAATTGGTTAACTTCTTTAAAGAATTGCTTTGGGATTTTAATTGGTATAGCATTGAATTTGTATATTGCCTTTGGTAGGATGGTCATTTTTATGATGTTGACACCTTCTGGTGTCTTCTGCAATTTCTTTCTTTAGGGTTTTAAAGTTTTCATTGTAAAGGTCTTTTACCTCCTTGGTTAGGTTTATACCAAGGTATTTCATTTTTTTAGGGGCTATAGTGAATGGGATTGTTTCTCTCAAGGCTTTTTCACTTCTTTCATTCTGGGCATATAGGAAGGCCTCTGATTTTTGCACGTTTAATTTATATCCTGCCACCCTGCTGAACTTCTCAATTAATTCCAGGAACTTCCTGGTGCAGTTTTTGGGATCCCTCAGGTATAAGATCATGTCATCTGCAAATAGGGATAGCTTGACTTCTTCCTTGCCGATTTGAATCCCTCTTATGTCCCTTTCTTGTCTTATGGCTTCAGCTAACACTTCAAGTACAATATTGAATAGAATTGGTGAGAGTGGACAGCCTTGTCTAGTTCCTGATTGAAGTGGGAATGCTTCCAATTGTTCCCCATTGAGCATAATCCTTGCTGTGGGCTTGTTGTATACAGCTTTTATTATATTGATAAAGGTTCCTTCCATTCCTACTGTCTCTAGCGTTTTGATCATAAAAGGCTGTTGGATCTTGTCAAAAGCTTTTTCTGCATCTATCGAGAGTATCATGTGGTCTTCGACTTTGGACTGGTTTACATGATGAATTACATTTATTGATTTGCGTATGTTGAACCAACCTTGTGTGCTGGGGATGAAGCCTACTTGGTCCCTGTGAATGATCTTTTTGATATGTTTTTGAATCCGTTTTGCTAAGACTTTGTTGAGATTTTTGCGTCTGTGTTCATCAGAGAGACCGACCTATGGTTTTCTTTTTTAAGTGAATCTTTATTAGGTTTTGGGATTAAAAGGATATTAGCTTCATAAAAGGAATTTGGTAGTGTTCCTTCCTTTGCTGTTTGGTGGAACAGTTTAAGGAGTATTGGTGTTATTAACTCCTTAAATGTCTGGTAGAACTCTGTGCTGAATCCATCTGGTCCAGGGCATTTTTTGGTGGGAAGATTCAAGATTACTTCCTCAATTTCCTTATATGTTATAGGACTATTTAAATAATTCACAACTTCCTGATTCAATTTAGGTAGGTTGTATTTACTTAGGAATTCATCCATCTCTTTTGTGTTGTCAAACTTCACAGAGTATAAGGTTTTGAAATATGATGTTATAATTCTCTGGATTTCTTGGGTATCAGTAGTGATAACTCCATGTTCATTTCTAATTTTGTTAATTTGGGTTTTCTCTCTCTTGCTTTGGGTTAATTTAGCTAGGGATGTGTCAATCTTATTGATTTTTTCAAAGAACCAGGTTTTTGACTGGTTGATTTTTTATATTATTTTCTTAATCTCGATTTCAGATATTTCTCCCCTTATTTTGCTAATCTCCTCTCTTCTACTACTTTTGGGATCAGATTGCTCTAGTTTCTCTAAAGCTTTAAGATGGATTGTTAAACTGTTTATTTCTGATGTTTCCATTTTTTGATGTAGGCATTAAGAGCTATGAACTTACCACTTAGACCAGCTTTCAATGTGTCCCAGAGATTCTGGTAAGTTGTATTTTCATTATCATCACTTTCAGGAAGTCTTGAATTTCCTTTTTAATTTCTTCCTGAATCCAGTTCTCATTTAGCATCATATTGTTAAGTTTCCAGGAGTTAGTGTATTTTCTCTTGTTTGATGTGTTGTGGATGTCCAGCTTTAGACTGTGGTGGTCTGACAAGGCACAGGTTAGAATTTCAACTTTTTTGTATATGTGTAGATTCGTTTTGTGGCCCAATATATGATCTATTTTGGAGAAAGTTCCATGTGCTCCTGAGAATAATGTGTATTCTTTGGTGCGTGGGTGAAACGTTCGTTAGAGATCTGTAAGGTGCATTTCTTTAAGGGTTTGATTAAGGTCCAAAGTGTCTCTGTTAAGCTTTTGACCTATTGATCTATCCCATGTTGAGAGGGTGGTGTTGAAGTCCCCAAGAATTATTGTTTGGGGGTTGATTTCTTGCTTTAGATGCTGTAGGGTTTTCTTAATGAATGTGGAGGGGCCCGTATTGGGTGCATATATGTTCAGTACTGTGAAGTCTTCCTGGTGAATTGTACCTGTGACTAAAATGTAGTATCTATCTGTGTCTCATGATTTTCTTTGGTTTGAAGTCCACTTTGTCCAACAGTATAATGGCTACCCCTGCCTGTTTCCTAGTTCCATTAACTTGCAGAATTTTGGACCAGCCTTTCATTCTTAGGATGTGCCTCTCTTTTGTGGTGAGATGAGTTTCCTGAAGGCAGCAGATTGATGGGTTGTGATTTTTAATCTAAGTTTGTAATCTGTGTCTCTTAATCGGTGAGTTAAGCCCATTTACATTAATGTTATAATGGAGAAATTCTTTTTAATTCTGGACATTTTTTATGTTTAGTTGATTTTGTAAGCTTATTGTTTTCCATTTATATTTTTGTGGTATTATACTTCCCTTCTGTCCTTCTGGATATGCTTGTTCTTTCCTTCAAGTTTGAGTATTATTTCTAGCATTTTTTGAAGGCCTGGTTTGGTAGACATGTATCCCTTCAAGTTGTCTTTGTGCTGGAAAATTTTTCTTTCTCCCTCGATCATGACATATAGTTTTGCTGGGTAAATCAGTGTGGGTTGGCATTTTTATTCATTTAATACTTGAAGTATGTCTCTCCAAGCTCTTTTTGCTTTTACTGTTTCTTTGAGTAGTTATTTGTTATTCTAATAGGTTTACCTTTAAAAGTGACTTGCTTTTTATCTCTTGAAGCTCTCAGCACCTTTTCTTTGTCTTGAATGTGGAGTGTTTTGACTATTATTTGCCTGTGGCGATTTTCTATTTTGGTCATATCTGTTTGGAGCACGAAATGCCTCTTGTATTTGGATGGGGCTCTCATTCTTCAGTTGAGGGAAGTTTTCATTTATGATGAATTGAAATATTTCCTCCTGTGTGGTATTCTGGGATTCTTGTTCTGGTCTTCCATGAATGCGCATGTTTGGCTTCTTCAGGGTGTCCCATATCTCTTGAATGTTCCTCTCCAGTATCCTTTTTGGCTTTAACAATCCTCTTCCATTGAGTTGGTTAATTCTCCCACTTTGTCTTCAAGATCTGAGATTCATTTTTTGCTTCATTTGTTCTGCTGATAAGACTCTCGGTTGAGTTTTGGGTTAAAGATAGCTTGTCTTTTAGTTCAATTTAAACTCTGCCTGAGACTGTTTTAACTGCTCTATGCCTATTTTTGTTTCTTGAACTGTTTTTCTCAACTCCTCCAAGTGCCTGTTGTGTTCCTGTTCAAAGTGGTTGATACGGTTGTTTAACTCTTCTCGGATTTCCTCTTTCATAGTTTTAATCATGGTAATGATCATACTCTGAAAGTTGTTATGTTGGATCTGGCTTTCATGGCTATTTTCTGTGAATTTTTTCTGGTCGGAATCCATCATTATGGGATTAATTCTTTCGGTGGGAGATTGATCTTCTTGGGTTTTTTTTTTTCTCGTGGATCTGCACTTTGACTTGGGCATTGTTGTTTTGTTTTTTAGGACCTTTCAGTTTCTGTGTGTTTTTCACTGAACTGATGTAGTTGGTATTGTTACACTTGCCAGTTATTACTAGTGCTTGCCTTGGATTGGGTATGTTTGTGTATTGTTATTGTTATATCCTAGATGAGGCTATTAGGCTGTTAGTACATCAGTTAATTCAGGTTAAGTAACCAGGGGGTGAATATTAGTATGGTAGTGCACTTTTACAATTTAGTATCTTGGTGATATGTGAGGGTGAGTGGTGTACTCCCTGGAGTTGTATGTTTTTGGGGTGGCTGTATGAGGAAGCTGATGTACAGCAATTGATACTAGAAAGGATCAGTAAGGTGAAAAAAAGGAAGGAAAAAAAAGTTTACTTATCTTTGGGCTGGATGTGAAGAATCTCGCCCACGTGATATAATGATTGTAGTGGACTTCAGATGCATGGCCTGTGTTCCCTTTGTTCCTTAGAACTTTGCTTGAGTTTCCTTTGGACTCTATTGAATTCTGAGTAGCAGTGTGTCTTTTATGGACCATGTGCGTAGGTCTCCGGTGGGCCAGAGAGGCAGAGGGTCTGATGTTGATGGCAGATTTCTTCACCTGGGACCTGGGACCTGGGACCTGGCGGGGCGGCGAAGGCGCGGGAGGACGCGAGGGGCTGGGGTTCGGGACGGAGCCCAGGCAAAGCTGGAGGCCGCCTGGGTGCTCGCTGGGAGACGGGGGGGGGGGGGCCTCCTGGTTGCTGGGCTGGGCTGGGCTGGGCGGAGTTTCTGTCTCTCATCTCATTCTTGAAGGATTGGAATAACGATTATTTCTACTCATCGTAGATGGGCTACAAGTTCAGTTTTTGATCTTCTAATCTAAGCCTAGAGAGAACTATTGTGATTTGTTTTCTCTTTGCTATTTTTTTCTGAGATGCCTACAGCCCATTAGAATGAAATATGGTTCTGACTTATTACATTTCTATCCAAACAGTCAAAGTATTAACTGTACAAAAAACTGAGGCAATGACTTGTAGATATTTCCTTGTCTGCAATATGGAGACAAAGTTAGAGTCAAGAGAGAAATTGGTTTAGTTCACTAAGAGTTCAAATGTAGAGGTTTGTTATGAGGACAATTTACTAGTAGCTCAGGGTACAAAGACTAGTAGCTCAGGTTACAAAAAGAACCAGTCCATGATGGCCACTGCAGTTGCCTCTGTTCACACAGATGACAGATCATCAAAGGCGCCACCTTCATGTACAAAGACCAGTGGCAAATGCATCACACATGAGTGGGACAGCCAGAGACCCATGGCTCTCTCAAATCAAAAACAAATTAGCTAACCAGCAAATACGTTTATCCACACTTTTATCTGATAAACACAACTTAATGCTAATGAAGTAATGTGCCTTAATTAAAACCACAAATGTCTATTATTAAATTAAAATGTGTGGGTGTTTCAAAAATTGTGTATTAACCTTATGCATTTCTATTATTTCACAACATGATTCCACTTAGATTATATTCTGTAATTAACCCAGACATCCGACGAATGAATTACCTTTCATAGCAGAAGTCAAAACATTAATTACTCTTTAAGTTACTCAATATTTCCTCTTTTTATTTTTTCATCTTATTGAATGTTCTAGTCTTACAGAAATGCTAGTCACTGTTTTTTTCCCCTTGTGGCTACAACGTTTCTGCAATCCTCAAGACAATCTGGAAAAGGATGATCTTTCTTTGAACCAGGTCATTGAAAGGGAACTCAGATTATATATCCCAAGAATACATAAAGAACAAGATGGATAGGACTGCATGTATTCTGTATCCTTTCCCTATTTCAGGGAATCTATTCAGCAGGCACAGCCGTTGCCTCTTTCCACATTTTCAGAAGTGAGATTTGTTGCCTTGTGATCTAAGATTGCCTGCGACTGTGTGACCAGTGTTCCCACCATCTTATGAGTACTTATTGCTATCTCTTTCTGGAGATGTGGACCTAAGATTGCCTGCGATGTGTGACCAGTGTTCCCACCATCTTATGAGTACTTATTGCCATCTCTTTCTGGAGATGTGTTTCTCTTCAGGGGCAAAGAAAAAGAAATCTCCAGACATGAGTGCTGGCAGTGCTCAGTGTACAGAGGGTCACAGAGATCATGACAAGCAGAAAGCATCATTCCAGAGATGATGAAGATTGGTCTCCTCCAGACTTCCCCCATGATGATGGTGGCCCATTTTCAGATAGAGCATCTTATTGGCTTTGACTTCCATCAGAGAGATACTGTCTAGGTGTGATGCCCATGGTAGCTGAGTTCTGATTAATGTGCAAACAGAAAGCAGGAGCCAATGTCACTCGGTAGCAAGCTTATGCTGTGATAAGTTCAGTCATAGTCCTTAATATTCATCCACCTTGCATTGAGTCCAGTGTCACAAAGGACCTCCATTGTTTTACTTATAATCTCACAGTATTTCTGAAAGACCAAGGTCTTAGGAATATATCTATAACCTTTCCCATGGGATTACACAAAAATATGAACAAATGTGTTTCTATTTCTTTGCTTTTCCATCTTAAAGGTGAAATTTATATTCACCATCACACGGAAGCACAACTCCCAGAACAAAAGAAATATTGCTATTTTCTTCTTTTCATTTTTATCCTATCCTCATGAAATACATAACACATAAGCTCTAGGTTAGAACACAACTGCCCCAACTTTATCACCTTCATGAAAACTCAGAATTTACATTTCTTAATATACTAAGATTATAACATTACTCCCCAGTAGGATCAATTTAGCATAGTGAGCCCTTGAGATGTTTGTTCTTACTCTAATTTTTAGAAGTGCCTGTAGCTCCTTTTCATAGCCATAATCTTACAATGTGCCTAACTGTTCAAATATTCATCTTCTAAGATAACATGTTGAAGGTATCATTGAAATTGGCTTGTGTTGCTCAGAGGAGCTGTTGATTGGTCCACATTGCAGTCTCAGCGATTACAGATCACAATGAGTTTTCTCAAGTTTTGCTTTCCATTATGCAGACCCATCCTGAGAATCCACCCTATGCTGAGAAGAACAGAGATGGCATTGGCAAAGGAAACTTTTTGTTTTAGCAAACTAATCAATCTTCAGCCATCTTCATCATCAGATAAGGTTGTTACACACGTACCATTCCCTTTCTCACATTCTTTACTAGGTAAGCCACACTCTTTTCTAGGTAAATACTTCATCTACTTTTAATCTCTATAATGTTGCCCTTTAAAGATTCCTCATAACTATGGTACTGTCATAGTTAGATACAGGTGTCAATTTGGTGGCTCATGGCTTCAGGTCTGCTCACATTTGTAAAGAATTGGTAGTCAAGTTAACAAGCCTGCAGGACATTGTCTGATTGATGAGAAGACTCAGCCCGTGGTGGATGTGGCTAATCCCAGGGCACATGGATAAGACAGAGGGAGCTGGGTAAGGAAATTGGCATCCTTTGATATACTTGGCTAGACATACTGGTATGGTAAATAAAGATCATCTCTCTCTCTCAGCAGTCTTGTGTATGTATGGATATGATATAGCCAGTTGCCTTGGCTCTTGTTGGTATATGCTATCCTGGCAAGATGACAAAGAATTGTAACTGAGCAATCCCAAATCAGAATAAAATCCCTTGTCCCCTTAAGCCATTTTGTTATTAATTTATCAGCAACATGCAGTGTAACTGCAACAGTGTCTGATGATATAAGATATGGTACATCTGGTATTTTCCTTGAGTACAATGCTTGAGGTTCATTCAAGTTATAGCACCATCTAAGAAAGTGACTGAGGTGGGATTAGAACCCTGACAATGTACCTGTGAGTCCTGACTCTTAGCCATCCTCCCCTAGAAAGACCCCCTTGCCTTTCATGAGTTAGAAAAAATGCCTGTGTTTGGCAAATCCCAGGAAAGTAACACCAAAAGATAAATTTAGGAGGCTAACTTATAAGTAGGATAAGAAACAATGAAGGTGTGAGTAACCTGGGGGGGGGTAGAAGAGAGAGCGCTCAGTGTGGGACAGTCATGTCCACCTGTCTGATTCAAAACAACGATTGACTAGATATGTTCTAAATCACTAAATCTTAAGTATTTTTTTAAACGTAGATGTTTTCACAGGGCTAAAATTATAAGGGATAAAATTCCTAGTAGAGTATCCACTGACAGTGCAGTCCTCACCCTTGCCATGAGACTGATTTCTGAATCCAAGTTTTGAGGAGAAGAGCTGGAAAATTGAGGTTCTTCTATCCCCCACTTCACATCTTTCCATGTTTCCAACTACAAATTTACAGATCAACCTTCTCTAGAAGTGAAATGCATTCCCCCTTCCTTTGACTGAAATCAGAATTATAGTTTTCTTCTGGACAGGTTTATACTGATTTATAAAGACGTGCATTATTCATATGGAAGATATTCCTCATCATCATTCCTGGGAGAAAATGTCTTGCTTTTCTCTGAGCCTCGGGGGAAAGGAGCTTCTTACTTTGGACAAGTTTTTGGCCATCTGTCATGTGTTACAATGACTCTGTTTTGTGCCTCTGGACACTACGCCTGGCCTCAGGGAGGTATCATGTATTTGTAGAAGCCTTGCGGCACCACTGTACCTGCCCAAGCATAACTTTCTCTGCTGCTGAATTCTGACTGTGTTACAACTTCTCCATGTCTCCGATGGAAGGTGTAAATATCAATTTGCAGCACCCCAGGGAGCCTTATTCAACATCTAAGTCTTGTATAATCAAAAAATGTATTCATGACTCAGTCACCAATTTATCTTCTGTTGCTCTGCTGATTTGAGATAAACAAGCGTCTTGTATCTGTCAGCACATTCTGCTTCAGTCACAAACCTTTCCCCTTCTGGCATCACCCACTCCATAAAAGTTCTCTCTGTAGGCTATTTTAGAGCTCAGGAGAGATGGCAGTTCTGTGGTGAGCCTCCCAGGATGCTTTGGTCAGTGACAAACCATAGCAACAGATAATGCTTGGGAAGTGATAGAAAAAAAAAATGTTAAGACAAAGCAGGGTGTTTGCTAAGACTGAAGGTCCATGCGTATATACTACTGAAAAGGGTACTTAACTGAGACAACATTGAACCTTGGTCTTCTTTTCTATCCCTGATTCTGTGATGAGATTGCATTATATCAAAGCAGGAGCCATAATTTGCAAACAGGTACCCCGTGGCCCCAGACTTGAGAGTCCAGTTCTAATTCAGCTGTGAGTTTGTTAAAACATAATTATGTTCTCTTTGATTGCAAGTAGAAATAAGAAATTAGAACTATCTTAAATGCAAAAGGAAACTTATTTAAAAAAATCTTTGATATCTTAATAAAGAGTTTGAGTTATATAAATGCATGCATTTGTGAAAACTCACTGAACATTACCCATAAAATTTGTTCATTTCATTCTGTGTAAGCTTTACCTTCATAAAGTAAACTATAGTTGAAATTTGTTTCACAATATATATGGCAAACTTTATAGAAGAAAGTCCACATTGAATTTTCAGCTTAAGTCAAAATGTGCAAAGACAAAGATGACTTTTGAGGTTATGAATGAGTACATAGATATGAGATAAAATAAAGAGCAAAATGTTAATGTAGATTCTGAACTCTACAATTCTTTCATTGTTTATACAGGTTTGAGTACTTTTATAAGAAAATGTTGGACCTCAAGAACTCAAGAACAAGGTCATAGCTGTACTCACCAAGCAGGAGAGCTTGGACATCAATAGTGTATACTCACTTCCTTGCATTTCTTTCTCTTTGTGCCATGTCTGTTTAACTGCAGAGTAGCTTTCTCTGTGTGACCAAAAGTATGACTGCCAAAATCTTACTAGGCTTATATCTTATGGTATTGGCATCAGGAGAGACTGGCATAATATTCTTCCTGCTTCCTAATTAAAAAATCCCATGGGAAAATTCTTTTTTGCTTCAAATTAGATCTAGTACCCACTAATAGACCAATCAAATATAGCCAGAAGGACGAGGCATCCTCAGTAATTTGTGTCTGCTAAGAAAATACAAATAACTTTGTAGAAACAGAGGCTTCTGTGTGTAGAAACAGAGGCTTCAAGGAGAAAAGGCATGTTTTCCTAAGAAGAAAGTAGCCTGAACCTGGAATCAACCCAAACAATAAATGCCTATTACAACTACATGAAAGAGAATGTCTCATGAGATTCATAGGATTGAGTTTAACTCTAAACAAAAAAAAGTTGCAGACTAACCAGCAAAATATGTTCCTTTAGTTCTTCCCTTCAAGATCTCGCAGTGCCCTGTGCCTCCATATGTTTAAACCATGCATGCTTCATGTATCATCTTTCTCAAGTGTTATGCTCTCTTTTAATTTGCTGCTTTTACCTGCTACATTTTGTGATCATGCACTGCCTCTCATTTGCTTGTAATTTGTGTACAGAGTTCATTTCCCCCACAGTTTATAAGCTCCACAAATATCTTTGTAATTATTATTGCTAAGATCAATAACTGACAATTCTTCTATTCTTTGTGACTTTCCAGTCCAGTTCCACATGTACTCTAAGTAATTATAAGTGTAGGAAGAAATTTTGGAAAGAGGAGGTTTCACGTTACTTATACCGAGTATACTGAATATTTAAGAAGCAGAACTCAAAACTGGCAGGGTGACTGATAGTGTCTTGACACATCAATGTGTTCCAAGCTTTGAGTGACATGCACGTGAAAGATCTCAAGATGAAAGATCAAGCACAAAATATTTACAAGGTATGTGACAGTGCTTTTTGCTGGAAAAAACAACACTGGAATGAGTAAGACATGATTATCCTACTCTGGGAAGTCTCAAACTGAAGAGTATAAAGTCTCTGCTTAATAGATTTCCAAATCTGAGGTTGTCAACTAATACTCTTTAACTTATGCTAATTGAATGATCATTTTAAATTTGTAGAAAGTAGGACTTAATCTGGTATGTGAATTATATGACTTGCATTATAAGTAAAAAGCAACACACTGGTTAACAAAATTCTATCAGTAAAATTTCAGCGAAGAGATTTCTTCACTGAAGAGGTCTTCAGGGGGTAGATCTTGAATGCTTTTGTCTTAGGACATAAGCGATAGGCCTAGAGTGGCCAAAGCACTTTGTTAGCCATCATAAAAGAAATGGTCTTCTTTTCTATATAGTGTTATTGTGGAACTGAGAACTGCGAATACCATACAAGTTTGTAAGGTTTCAACAGTACTTTACAGATCGATGTCTATTCTCATGGAACTCATGAGATGGTCAGGTTTTAAGCCTGGCCCTCGGTTGGGAGCCCCCAAAGGGTGAGTGGGAATAGAAATAAATACACTTGATTTCTGTTATGACAAGGAACTTCTCACCATTGATCTGATTGGACACGTTCTAAATCACTAACTCTTAAGTTTTTTTAAAATGAAATAGATACTATCATAGGGCAAAAAATACAAGGGATAAAATTCCTCTTAGAGTATTTGGTTTGACTCTCTAAGTTAATGTTTAAGAAGTACTTGAGGAAGGGAATCCAAGGTGCATCATGATGTTATTGTATGAGACATCTATAAGTTTACAATTTCTTCACATTTTAAGCATTTCATTTGGAAAGGTACATACACACAGATAAACTTAAATTACTTTCTCCTTCATTTGTCAGACAATAGCACATAATCAGAACTAAACTAATTGTTCAAACCTTTGTCCAGAGTCCATCTTTCTTCTCCTCCATCTGTGCTATCCTTTTAGAAGAATGTTGTTCAGAGGAAATTAGATTCACCATATGTTTAAAACAATATGTTTAATTTGTGGTTATGCAGGTCCACTGTACTACTGTAACAATATGAGTGGAAAGAAACTATTCTTTATATGTTTTTAGCCAATTAAGCTTGTTTTTGGTTAACACTTCCTTTTGTAAACTTATTTAAAGACATAATAAATATGACACCAGACTACATTTCATGGAAAAAGAAATTTGGATGGGAAATGGAAAAATAAAGCTGATGCATTAGCTAATATTATCATTACATATAAAACACAGCATTGTTAAAGGGTCACAGTATGAGGAGGTTGAAGGAACAGAGCAGGTGGTCTTAGCTGTCTTGTGTTCTAATGTCATTCTTTCTACAGACAGTCACAACTTCTCTAAATTTACTTTTCCTAACCTACAAAATAGAAATAAAAATCTTGGTGCTCTGAAGTCCAGTGACATCTATAAGTTTACAATTTCTTCACATTTTAAGCATTTCATTTGGAAAGGTACAAACACACAAATAAACTTAAATTACTTTCAGTGAGAGATGCACTGAATCCAATATGCTTCAGAAAGAATGAATTATCAGTAATAGTATGTGTATACATATTGAGATGGATAGCAAGAATGATTCTTGACTGCTTTTCCACCTTAATGTTTTGAAACTGAGTCTCTAAATTCAGTGCTCACAGATAGGGCTAATCTGACTAGCCAACTTTCTCTGGGGATTCCCAATTTCTTCTGAGACTAGAATTATAGGCACACTGCCACACCCATTTGGCAATTTTGCATAGAATTTGGGGATCTGAACTCTAGTATTTTTGCTTGTATGGCCAGTGTCTCAACTGCTGAGTATCCTCCGCAGCCCAAGAACTTTGTTTCTTTAAATCATCTTTGAGATTACTGCTATCAGTTACATGTGTAAAAACCTTCCTGATGATCTTTTCTGTATTGCTGAGAATATGAAACTCTAGTGGCTTGTAAGAAAGAATTTATCTTGGGCTTCTTCTAGTTAAAGATCCAGCAATAGAGAAAATATGGCTTCCCTTTTCAAACAGTCATTTACATTCAATTGGTGAGCGCAAAGAGATAAGATTTGATAGATTTTTCCACCTTCGTAGTAATTTTACCTGTAAAACATTTTCTCCTTGGGTTTATGATGTCACTCTGTATTGATACCATGCTTTAATCTATTTCCAGGTGAAATTCTCTCCCTCCAACAATGAAAGGGCTTGGAAACAAAAGCTCTTTGATGTATTTTTGAAATTCCAGAGCAGATGATGTAAATGTTACTGGATATTGCAACTATGAATGAAATATTTCTTTCTTGGACAAGCTCAATCAGGTGCATCTTCGTACAGGTGTTCTTAAGTCACTCTATGATTAGATTTGACCTTGCTTATTTAGTCTCTGACCTCTGCGGTGACAGAATTTCTCAGTTATTTCATGCTCAGCCCTGCTAATTGAGAAGGGCAACTTCCGACAGGGAAGTTAGTAAAGGCTTTGGAGACTTCATGGCTGGATTTTTGTAGCTCTATTAAATTAAATTCATTATACCGGGAGAAAATTCGCAAATGAAATATCAGCTGAAAGACAGGATCTATCCAGGTCATCTGGATAAGATTTTTAACCATTTTGCATCACCATAAAATAGTATTGTTATATTACTTTAGTTTTGATGAAACTGAGACAAGTGTGTGATATATCTGTTAAATTTCACAATAGACGTTTGAAGGACATATTAGCATTCTCATTTTCTTCTTTTACACACATACACACACTCTCTCACTCAAAAGCAGAGGATCAGAATTGTTAAAGTTATTTGATCAAAGCCATTTGGACAAGAATTAGGTTTAAGATCAAATTTGTCTTCCTCCAGGCACCCCTCTCCCCGACACTATATACATTTACTTATCCGTGTATTTTTCTTGTCTCTAGTACATACCATGAGTTTATGTTGATATCATTAATCCCAGTCCACCAACAAAAGAGACAATTCTGGTCTTACCTCCCTCTACGTTCATAGCTCTGACTTGCAAGCTTCTGTGAAAAAACAATAGCATGTTGCTATCTTCGTGCCAGGGTCTGTGCCCATTGTGGGCTTACCACATAGGAAGAGCTCATGAGAATTGGAAAAAAGGTATTCCTCCTTCCAAAAAGGAAGCGATATGCAACTGTATTCCAGTTTCTACTTACCCCTTGGCTGGGCCTTTCTGCTATACCACCAAAACGGAGCACATGGAGGTACTGAAGGGTCAATATTCAACAAATGGTAAAGTTCCTCATGCCCAAACTCATAATTTACAGGAAAAAATGCAAAGAAAAATACAAGAATTTGTGACTAATATAATTTTTCCTGGGAGACTTTTCAAAGCTAATAGAATAGTTTAATGAAAAGTGCCATTTAGGTTTTCAGCTTGGATGGAAAAATCAATGTAATTCAGAGAGTTTCCAATAACACCAATTATCTCTCATTGTGTATAATTGAAAATGGTTTGACTGACCTATTGTGATTATTTATTTTAACCTGGTGTCCGATTATGTCACATTAAGCTCTGAATCAAAAGCAGGATGATATAAAAAATAACTTTTCCCTATTTTCCTTAAGTTTGGCTACCAGCCAAGAAGAAACTGATCTTTTTATAATGCAGAGAACATAATTCAATGACATTGAAGGTAAGGGGTGCGCTTAACTAATGGCATGGACAATAAAGGTGGCTGACAGACTTAGGAACTTCAACTTGCTCAACTCTCCCCTGCTGAATTTTTCACTCAGTCATCTTTGGAGAAAAGCAAATCGACTCATGCTCAGGCCTTTCAGACAATCTTTCCCCAGGACCTGATGGATTTTAAATTTGTCAGAGAAAAACCAATTAGGTTTGACTTGATGCTCTATAAATGGTTGCAGCCCAAGGCCCCGAAAAAATGTCAGAGACCTCAACTATCGCTGTTTTATATGGAAGATAGTAAGATGACCAAGAGTAGTAGATCTTCCATAGGAAGAGATGAGTCGTCACCTCATTGAGGAGCAGATATTATGCCCACTCTATTAGTTAGGGTTCTCTGAAAAACAGAATATCTAGACTGTAATATATAAAAGTAAGTTTATTAAATTAACTCACAATAAAAAGTGTCATTCAAAGTAGTCACCCACAGCTGCTTCAAAAAAGACTGGAATGTCCAGAAAGCCAAAAGGTCCTGAGAAGGTCTCAAGCCTTACTGGAGGGTCAAAGATGCTGGACGCTGACATCAGCGATGAAACTGAACAACAGCAAGGCCTAGAGACCAGGCTCCAGGGGCGGTGGGAACAGCGGCAAGGTGGAAAGGATGGATCTCCGAGTCAGCCAAGGACGGAGACAGCAGTGGCAGTAACAAAGAAGGCAATGATGACCTACGAAGTCAATGCTTGAAGAGTGGACTCAAGGGCAAGTCAACACAGGATAAGGGAAAAGCAAGTCCCTCCTCCATTCGCTTCCTATTATCTGGCCCACCACTGGAAAGTACTACCCACTATGGGCTGAGTTTTCCACATCAAGTGTTGCAGTCTGCCTGCACGGTTGCTGATAAATGACCATCAAACAGCTTAAGGGAACAAGGGGTTTATGTCCTTACGACAGTCTGGTTATAGTTCTCAGTCTAGCTTGAAGGGAGAGCATGCACCAACACCAGGGCTAAGGGAACTGGCCACATATCACTGCATAACGGCTGAGAGATGGACAATCCTTACTTGCCAGACCAGCATGTCGGCCAAGTGAACAGAAGGATGCAGACTCTCTCAACCAGCTCTCTGTGATTTATCCAGGGCCTAATCCCACCCACCATGGGCTGCATCTTTCCCATCAGCTAGATAATCTCCTGCAGGTTTGCTCTGGACTTAACTCAACTATCAACTCTCTACAACTGTGCCCAGAGCTCAAACCTTCAACAGTCAAGTTGACACCTGTGCTTAACTATGGCATCAAGTAATCAAGAACTTGCAGACTTGTTCAGGGGCCTGTTACAACCATCAACTCTCCACAGCTGCGCCCCAAACAGTCTGCAACCATCAAGTTAACACTGAAATGTAACTATAACACTCACATTCTTGTGAAGAACAACTGATCACTGTGACAACTTTGCACACACACAGTGTTCTTTTCATTGTGAAAAAGATGTGTACTTAGAATTAGCAGCTGGATTCAAGTTTAAATGATCCTAATTTTGTTGGCAACAACTAAGACAAACAACTAAGTTGAATGTAGACTTTAGCCACATCAATGTCATAGAGCTTCTTTATAGCTTGCTTGATCTGCTGTTTGTTAGCCTTGACATACACAATGAACATAAATGTGTTGTCTTCTCTCTTCTTCATGGCTGACTCAGTGGTCAAGGAGAACTTGATGATGGCAAGGTGGTCCAGCTTGTTTCTCCTGGGGGTGCTTTTCTGAGGGTATGTGGGCTGCTGAAGCTGCAGCGTTTAGGTGGGTGATGTGTTCTTTATGTGCTGTGTCCTCCTTTCAGCACTGCTTTCAAAGCCTTAGCTTTGGCTTCAGCTTTGGGAGGGGCAGGAGCTTCCTTCTTCACTTTCGGTGCCATTTTGGCAAAAAGGCACAATGTTCTTAAAAAAAAAAAAAACAACTTTTCAGTGAGAACAGAAACAGATGAACTCAGAACGATGAGCTGTCTCATCTCCTAAGCCAGGTGACAGTGGTATCTAAGAGGTGCTTCGCGGGGAGGGGGGAGTGTTGAGTATCAAGCACATCTCTCCAGAGAAAAGCAGAAACAATATATCCCTGAGCTGTGGTTCCAACCTAAAACACACAAGATACTACAGATGCACAGACCGGTAGAATTGTCTTAAGCGATTAGATCTGTGATGGTGGCAT
Source organism: Typhlomys cinereus (assembly GCA_023101885.1). Classification (NCBI taxonomy): domain Eukaryota; kingdom Metazoa; phylum Chordata; class Mammalia; order Rodentia; family Platacanthomyidae; genus Typhlomys; species Typhlomys cinereus. The sequence goes on from JALPQD010000180.1 coordinate 2,375,732, forward strand.
GGGGCTTCTTAAATCTGCAGGGCAGAAACTCAGACAGGAGTCAGTGATGTAGTTTAAGGCAGAGTTCATCCCTTGGGAAACCTACCTCATCATTTCCTTTAAGGCTTCTGTGTATTAGAGGAAATCTACTTTATAGCGGACAATCTCCTGTACATAAAGTCAACTGACAGTGAATATTCACAATGCAACATCTACCAGGGTGTGATGAAATAACTGGGGACAAGAGTGCTATCAAGGTAACATGCATCTAATCACTGCAATGCCTAGTTTGGTATAGGGAGGATGATGCAAAGGTCAATGAACCAACTGAATCATCTATTGTTTAGTTTCTAGTCTTCTGTTTCCCCAAGCAGAATTTCATTTACAGATTCTCTGGTTAGGAGATGGAGGAATGAACTCCCCATGAGAGAAATGTGAAAGTACCTAACATAGGTGTGCATCCAGTAGGTGGTCAGGAAGTGGATCTGCCCTGCTTCCTCGTGAATCAGTAGGGTCCCCTAACCCTTCCCAGCATGAAGAAGTTAAGTTTACATCTGTCCAAAGGAGAGCTGCACATGGGGTTTGTATGTTGACTGCTTGGTCCCAGCAGAGTTCAGGAATCATTTATATCATCACCCTTGACCCCGAGGTAAAGTAACACTATAGGCAAGAGGGAAGCATCATTGTCCTGACCGCCTTTATCATGGTCAGGCTGCGAGCTGGAGTTTCAGCTACTCTCTCTCAGGGTCAGTCTGTGTGTAGGCAGAGTGGGTGTTCCTCTAGGAAGGCATCCTTGTCCACACTTATGCTGTCTACTAGGAGGGCAAGAGATATTCTTATCATGAAATGAACTAGAGCTGGACCCTATTTTCCTCTTTTACAGTCAGGACATATGAAGTAAGTCATTCATCACATCTCTGTTAGTAAAAGTTACCTACATACCATTGTGTAAGGTTGAGTTGTGGTTGAAATGGCATAACAGGAGAAGAAATGGACCTGACTGAAAACAGTTATCACTCGGGCTCAAAATGCTACCACCAAAGAAATATCCCTTTACTTCAAGTTCTTCACACCCAGCCATTTATTCCAACCCTATCTGCTAGAGATACTACATTCTGTGATGAGCACTGGGTGTGACTTGATATCCATCGGGGTCACTTTCTTGCATGAGCAGAGTAATCTGGGATGTTGGATGGGAGGCAAAGGCGAAGAGTGCAGAGGAAGTGTGAATAACTTTGGTGCATTTTGCAGAATCTTCCAGGTTTCAGAGGGGTTTTCTCTTAAGGAGAAAAATTGGAAGCTCCTTTCTGGATGCTATTCCATTATCCCCCTGTGCTTTGGTAGCTACCTCTAAGACCCACTGGATGGCTAGGGGAGATGGCATGGAAAGAACTAGATTGTGAAGTGAAAAAAAATCCAATTTCATTCTAAAAAAAGAGAGCCATAAAACCGAACCAGGCCATTATTTCAGAGGGGAAATGGATAAAAGTAACAAAGAAGGGAAGACAGAGGAGCATGAGGGCTGAGACAATTTCTCTAACTTTTAGCTCTTTGCACCCAGGTAATTTGAGACTCCCAAGGCTTCCTCAATGGAACACACAATAGAAAAAAACAAGCTGTATGTGATCATTTTCCAAAACCAGTGAAAAATTTCCTCAGCCTACATACACAAGAGATTTGAAGCAGATGAAGACTGCACAATAGTTGCAGGGACCTGGTATAGCCAGGCCTGGGTGTGACTGTCAGAGGTAGCCCTGTAGGCATTGAAGGACCTTTATGAAATGGAAATATTAGCTACTTTACTGGAATCTTGTAATGACTAATACTCCTATGCAGCTGAAATAGTTAGCTATGCCCTTCAAATTTATGTAATCAATTAGCTCTTTTTTGATCATCATCATCATCCATATAACTTAAAGAACAGAGAACAGAAGCATTACAAATAGAATTGTAGTGGAGAGTGGCGGGGAAAGGTAATTTACAGCAGAGTTTTCTTTGCTTTGTCCCAGATTGATCTGCAAGTTGGAGACTGATTAATTTAAGCTCAGGTACCTTGAGACTAAGCTTATTTTAAAGTCATTGCGTGACAGTGGAAGTGAAGCCTGAGAAATAATTCACAGATGGAAACAGGTGCTTTGTCCAGTGAAATGTGATGGAGGTGGGAACTTGAGTTTCAGGGCGCAATAGGGGAGGCGAGCATTGTAGGAATAAATGAAGCACCAAACCACACAAGGCAGGCAGCAGTAGGCTTTCAGGAACACTTATTTTGCTTCCCATACAAATGTTTAAGTGATGCAAATACATTCAAACGTAACAAATGGGAGAGCACAAGATGATCATTAGGATGATGACACGTGTGTAAGAAAGCATTAAGCAAGCTCTGCAAACAAAAGGCCATATGAATATGAAATAATTCCACCCCTCATTTCTGCTAATAATGTGTCAGCTGGACAAAACAGTCCTTTAAGGATTTTATATTCTCTGTTGGCATCGAGTCATTCATCCCCTTGATATAGCTCATGGTGAAGCTCTGAGTCCAAATTATGTTTCTGAGAAAATGTATTAGACTTAGGGTAAGAGAATATCCTTTTGTTTTTCTTTTTATTCTCCTGAAGATGTGGTGCTGACTTTCTCTCTTTTTTTTAAATTTTATTTTTTCCTCATTTTTATTCTTGTAAAATTATTTTTATTCTTCTGTTTTATACATGAATATGATGATTTCAATCATTTCCACCCTGTTTTGCCTTATCCCATGCCTGTTTCTTCTCTCACTGGAAACCTTCTTCTACATGCCATTCTTTCCAAATATGTGTGACCCACCGAATTTCTTCTTGAAGCCCTAACCACTTCTCCCTTTCTTCTTCCTTCCCCTCTTTTTTCTTTCTTTCTTCCCCTCTTTTTCTTCCTTCCTTCCTTCCTTCCTTCCTTCTTTCCTTCCTTCCTTCCTTCCTTCCTTCCTTCCTTCCTTCCTTCCTTCCTTCCTTCCTTCCTTCCTTCTTCCTTCTTCTCCCTTCCCTCCCTCTCCCCTCCTTCCTTCCTCCTTCCTTCCTCTTTCCCTTCCTCCTCCTTTTCCTTTCCTCCTTCCTGCCCTCTTCCTTTCCTTCTTCCTTCCTCCTTCCCTCCTCCCTCCTTCCTTCCTTCCTTCCTTCCTTCCTTCCTTCTCCTTCCTTCCTTCTTCTCTCTCTTCCTCCCCTCCCTCCCTCCTTTCGCCTTCCTTATTCCGCCTCCTTCCTCCTTCCTTCCTCCTTCCTTCCTTCCTGCTCCTCCCTCCCTCCCCCCCCCTCCTCCCTTCCTTCCTTCCTTCCTCTCCCTCCCCTCCCTCCCTCCCTCCTTCCTTCCTTCCTTCCTTCCTTCCTTCCTTCCTTCCTTCCTTCCTTCCTTCCTTCTTGTTTCTCTCTCTCCTCTCTTTCTCTCTCTTTATTCTTTTAGTGTTTCATTCATGAATGTAATGAATTTATGATACTTTCACACTTTAACACCCAATCCCCCTTCTTTTTCCCATCACAACTCTTCTTCCCTGCCAGTCTTCCTCCTATTTTCATGTCTTTTCCAATTGTGGTCCATTGAGTTTCACCAGGGTTGCCTTTTATGGTATGTGACTGAGCACTTGCTGTAGTATGAATCACACATAAATGGGTGTTCCATTGAAAAAAGTATCTTCTTGTTATGGTTTACAGTACCAGGAATGTGATCCCTGCTGAAAAGTGGCCTTAAATTTAATCAGAAAGCTGTTGGTTTTCCCTGCCCTTGACAGTTATGCCATTATTACACTGATGGTCACCTCTCATTAGGGGAATTGTTATTTCAACCTGAAGCTTTCACATATTTAATAATATTATAATTATATCCATAATACAATGCAAATCTCATCAGGGAGGCTGGAAAGCCTAGAGATTTTCACTGGATAGAAGATATGAATACTACTATATGGAGATTCTGCGGTTTGAAAACCCAGATTTCTTCAGGGGCAGAAAGTCAAGCTGAAGCCAGTTCTTGCCCTTTGGAAGTTTTGACTGCCTAGAGGGGTGCTTTTCCAGCATGCAAAAATTGTTATAGCTGTAGTTCGATTGGACCTGCAGGAGATTGTCTAGTTGATGGGGGAAGATCTAGCTTATGGTGGGTGGAACTAAGCCCTAGACAGGTGAATAAAATATATAGAGCTAATTGAGGAAGTTGGCATCCTTGTGTTTACTTGACCAGACATGCTGGTCTGTCAAGTAAGGATTGTCCCTCTCTCAACTGTTATGTGGATATTATGTGGCCAGTTCCTTTGGCTCTGGTATTGGTGTGAGCTCTCCTGCTAAGATGGACAAATAGCTATAACCAAGAATTGTAAGAGAAAATAAACCTCTTCTTCCCCTAAGCCATTTGATGATGATTTTTATCAGCAGTGATTCAGGTGAACTGCTACAGTTGTGAACCATGTAGGCTAACTGCAACAAGAGCCTTCAAAAAAGGATATGCCAATAGTGACTACTTTTAGGTCTATTAAGAGTATTAAATGCTACTAGTAGAAAAGAAAAGAAGGATGTAAGATGGACAAAGGGAGAGGATGATAGAGAGGATGCCTAGAGGCCTTAACAAATCCCTGCTTCTCAACCCAAATTTGCTCTTCTCATGAACCTGAAAGGAGAGCCAGATTTAGGGCCATTTGAACGCTGCTGCCATCTGCTCTCATATTTTGATGGGAGTAAAGGGAGAATGTCTAAGGACTACAAAGACACAGAGATGCTGAGCCTGCCTTGTGGTCATACTCCCAGCTGAAGACATCTTGGCTGAAATCTGTCCTTGTTCTGCAGTTACAGGCCTAATTAGATGTAGCCTAATTATGGAAGAGGATCCTTATATAGCTTCAGTGATTGTAAGACGCTCTCGCTACATATATAGTTCAAATGGGGCACATATTCATAAATACATGGGGGAGCTATCACCCATTAGTTTATTTTTAAGAAAATGAAAGAAGTTCCATGGAACTCGAGGAGCGGATTGCTCCTCTTTGTTGCAGCTGATCTCAAGATGCTGCTAGGAGATAGTCAGCAAGTTTCTCTCCAAGGCTGCATATTATTCTACGTCAGAGGTTCCGTAGCCAGGAGATGAAGGTGACTGGTATCAACTGTAACATAGTTAATTCTTTTTATGTGTCATGCATAGAGCCAATGCTTTAAAACATGTGTTTTCATGTTGTAAAGCAACTTCAATTTGAGGTTAGGAAATTGTGCTGAATATGTCAAGCAAGCTTTTCCAGGCCATGTCACTGATAAATGCCAAACTGAGATTTAAACCTATACTTAACCTATTCTTGGTCTTGCATTTTTAAGCCACTATGATCTACTTTCTTTGACAAGCAAAGACTGCACACATGCTCCATTCTGTGAAAGGGGTATGATTAGCTACAAAGGTTGAAAAAAAGAGGCAACTCTCAAACCATTGCTAATGATACTAATAGCAGTTGTCAGTATCCAATTAGGTAAGATTCGATGTAGGGTGGAGATATACTAGAACCTTGAAATCTTGGGCTTCTGAGATAGCTCAGTGGATAAAATACCTGATGGCAAACCTAGTAACCTGAGTTCAATCACTGGAAGCCCACATGGAGGGAAGGAAAATTGTTCTAAGATTCCTACCCATGCATCATGATGTGCACAGGTATTCTGCTTTCTCTCTCTCTCTCATACATAATTCTTTTTAAAGAAAATTGAAGATTCTTGTTGTGCCAATCGGTGCCCACTGGCAGATGCAGGGGTATTTGTACTCTCCCCTACAGAGACTGGATACAGGAAACAGAAAGACCATCGTGGTGATGGTATCTTATGCAGTAGTTTTTTCAGAGTGGAAATATCATCCCTCCAGGAGGAGAGAAGAGGCTGCTCAAGAGGCTCATGAAACTCATGAGAAACATATGAGATTTAGAAAGTCACAAAACTACAAGATTCAGGAGGCTCCTGAGTGAGGTTATTTAAATAGTAAGTACTCTGGGGTTGAAGACACTATGGTGGTATGACTGCCTGCACGTTGCACAGGGACATGCAATGATGAGTTTTCATGGCTCCTTACTTAGGCTGGGGCAGGATGTTTCAGTGCTGCAGCTGCAGTCGAGTCACCAGTTCTTCTGTATATAACCCCAGCAGACTCATTGGTTCACCTTGTAAGATTTGAAAGAACCATTTCTTTAGTCTGTTGCCCTCTCTATTTTTGGTGAATAGAAAAAGTCTACTGAGGAAAAGGCATGCACCACCTTCCCCATGCCCCCTGGGTCCCTTCTTCTCCCTCTACCCTCAACACATCCTCCCAAAGCCCAAAGCCTCAAATTCTGCTTTACCTTAAAGTGAAGAATAGAGATTGCATTTATCAAAGGGACTCAAGTGCCTATGTGCTATTAAGCTGCATGGGTTAAATGAGAACTCACCCTCATTTTCCTCCTTTAGAGGGTCTTTGTAAATCTGCAAATGAGAGTCTAGACTCACAAACAGTAAATTCCCTGTATCATATGTTCAGATCACTGTCATTCTACAGAATGCTTAATATGTTGTCTGTATGTGCTCTTACATATTTAAAATTCATCCCATTCTTGACGTTCCTCTCTTAATTTTACATGCATATTTAGTTTAGGTAACCATTTCTTATTAATTTTTATGACTTCTTTAGGGATTAAAAATAAGTGTAATGGGGTCTGGCTACTCAGGAATTCACCACTCTGGCACTGAAGAAATTTTAACAAAGGGGAGAGGCTTTATGTAGTCGATTGGCTACTGCACTCTGAAATTCCCAGGCTGCTCTACCTGAGCTTATCAAGGCAAAACACTATATCTTGGAATGTCAGGCATTTGGTGTCTGTGTGAAGCAGACAACATTCGCAGAACAGGAACTTTTCCTGGCACCACAAAACGAGCAGTGTTTTACAGAGGCAAAGATCAGCAATGACCAGTTTTCAGAACAGTGATCATCAGTTGGCAACAGATTATCAATTATCAGCAACAGCTATTCTGTAAGACCCGTCCTGCGCCTCCAGGAAATTCCAAGGAGTTACAGGCTTCCCTCAAGCTTATCAGTGGCCAGGAGACTCTGACATTCTTGGTCAGTAAACATTCTTACCAAGCCCTGCCATACCAGTTTCCTTGTTACAAGTTTAGTCTCATTATTTTATGATATGTTAGACTACAACATATTTGGTTCTTCTGCTTTTACAGAAGTAGTAATACAGGACCTTTCATGGCCCAGTTTTGCATGACCCAAAGACCTTGGATAACAGGTGAAGGTCGACCAAGGGCAATGGCTCCAAGTTCATTATCTTAGTATATTAAAGGAAATTAAGGGCATGGACTCACTAATGGGAGTAAACAAGGTTTCATTAAAAGATGCTAAAGCAAAGGGAGGAATTACGGAAAAGTGAGAAAAACTTCCCAGAGTGTGAAGGGGAAGGAAAAAGACTTTGAATTTCCTTGTTTATGTTTTATTATATTTATTTATTTTTCCCCAATCATATAAGCTTAATAGGTACCCTGTCCCCTCCCTCCCTTTACCCCTCCCTAGTCCCCCTTGCACCCTCCCCCCTTTTTCCCCTTCCTTTCACTCTCCACCCTCCCCTTCTCCCCCTTTCCCCCCTCCCATTCTCTTGAGCATCCTTTTGTGTGAATGCCAAACTTCCCTCTGAGTCCTCCACTCTACTGAGGTGTAAGGACTCAGTGGTATTGCCCAGAGCCCTTTCTTGGGTTCCCCCTTGATATGGGAACACTATTATGACTGTCAATCCTTCGCCTCTAAGGATCCTAGTGTCTGTGATCCATGCTAGACTTTTGGGGATAGTTGACATGTCAGTCTTTGCGCAGGTCATGCTAAGTCTGATTATGGCTACTGCCGCCTTAACTTGTATGGAGTATCTTGTGTATCGTTGTTCCTCCCCATCTTTAGGATCTTACAATCTTTTTTTTTTTCATGTTTTTATTATTTATTCAATTGTGCGTGTGTGTGTGTGTGTGTGTGTGTAGAATCACGGACAAATTCAGGAACCACCATGGACACCTCCACCTCCTCCTTGTTTACTCTGCCTGGGGATTCATAGGCTCCGCTCTACCAGAACCGGAAACGCAGGCCGCCCCCACTTCCGCCCTGCGGCTAAACCTGGGGTCTAGGATCCGAACTCAGGACCTTCCAGGCCAGGACCTTCCGCCTGGAAGGCAGAGGCTTAACCCCTGAGTCATCTCTCCAGCCCCTAGGCTCTTACAATCTTGCCAACCCCTCTTCTGCAATTTTCCCTGAGCTTTAGGATGGAGAGAGATTTGGCTGGTCTGGTTCTAGATGAATTATGTAGGGTCTCTGGTGTTCTGGATTGTGGTTTGTTGTTGTTTTCAGTTTTGCTGTTCCTGCGCCACCTCCATCTTGGTTGGTATTGGAGGTCACCTCCTAACCAAAGATAAAAGGCTGTTTAAATGAAATCTTACTATAAGAGTAGATTCAAAGGTAGATGGAATAGAAGTAGGAGACTGCAGTGAAGGGGGAGATCAGTCTCCCCTTTGCAGGATGGTCACCATCTATATCCTCCTTGACTGGTGAGATCAAACTCCTTAGTCGCAAGTGACCAGGAAGGAAAGTGAGAGTGAGCTTAACCAGATGTCTTGCTACTTACTGGCAATACTTAATGGTGACCTATTTTCCCTACTGAAGCATGACCCCTCTTTTCTTATTTCTGGGGAGGCACTCCTTCCCCTTCCTTCCTGTTTATAATCTTTGCAATTACTGTAGGTATTACAGAGATTTATCTTTGAATATGTCACTAAGTGGGTTTGGTACTAAGATCCACCTATTAGGGAGTACATATGATGCTTAATGTTCTGCGTTTGGGATACTTCACTCGATATAACTTTTTCTAATTCCATCCATTTCCTGGCAAATTTCATTAATTCATCATTTATGATGGCTGAGTAGTATTCCATTGTATAAATGTACCACATTTTCCTTATCCACTTGCCTACTGTTGGACATTTGGGTTGATTCCATGACTTTGCTATTGTAAATAGTGTTACTATGAACATGGTCATGCTTGGGTCATTGGGGTGAATTTTTGCTTTATGGTGGATTATTCCCAGAAGTGGAATAGAAGGATCATATGGCATTTCAATCTTTAACTTTTTAAAAAATCACCAGACTGATCACCAGGATGGTTATATGAGCCTGCATTCCCACCAGCAATGTAGGAGAGTTCCCTTCTCTCCACATCCTCTCCAGCATTTGGTGGTGTTTGTATTGGGGATTTTTGCCATCCTGACTGGGGTGAGATGATATCTCAGGGAAGTTTTGATTTGCATTTCCTGATGGCTAAAGATGTGGAGCATTTTTAAAGATATTTGTTAGACATTTCAATTTCATCCCTGGAAAAGTTTCTATTGAGTTCCCAGGCCAATTTTTTAATTGGACCATTTATCTCTTTGGTGTTTAGTTTTCTAAACCCTTTCAACTAGGGTTTTTATAGTCTCTGGCCTAATATTGAGGTCCTTGATCCATCTGGAATTATTTTTTGTGCATGGCGACAAGTATGGATCCAGTTTTAATCTTCTGCATGTGACATCCAGTTTTGCCAGCACCATTTGTTGAAGATGCTGTTCTTTTTCCGTTGAAGTTTTTGGGTCCCCTTTTTTATGGTTTTTATAGGCAGAAATGGACAAAGGCTGAGGGGATCTCTGTTGTGATTGGTTAATTCAATTGGTAATTGGTAATTGGGCTATTGTGGGTTGAGCCCATGAAGGACTCACAAATTCTACACAAGTCCCCTTAGTGCAATCAAGGAGGTGACTGTGTACTGTTCATGCACTGTCCACACAGTGTGTGTGTGTGTGTGTGTGTGTGTGTGTGTGTGTGTGTGTGTGTGTGTTTCCTCTATTCAACTACGACTCCCTTGTTCTTTGTTGTCTGTTGACCTTGCCTGTGCTGGTTGGTAGTTACTATCTGGTGTTCTACCTCCAACCTTCCAACTGTCCCAAGTGTTCTTAGGTATGCTAAATTTTCTTTGTTCTCACATTTACATGACCAGCTTACAGCTTTACTATAGTAGAACATTAACTTTACCACAGTCACCAAGATATAGCTGCAGTCTTTCTTGGTACCTCATATTTAGCTCTTTATTTGGGAGTGAGTGATCTCGGGTTGTCTCCTAGGAAGAAGGTTCTTGGTAGGAGCCATTTTTCTTACCATTAAGTCTTTTACAGTTAACTGTCTTAGAAGCGAGACTGTATGAAAGTACCTCCCATGAGCTCCTCAAGGATGTTAAGGGCCAGTCATTACTGGTCCTTTTCCTTACCTGTTATTATAGAAATCTTAGATCCAGCCACAAGTTTCTTTGTCTCTCCTTCTTACTGCCCCTTGCTTTCTTGTTTTAATCCATAATCTTTCCTCTTCTCTCTGTCTCTGTTCTCACTGCCACACACATGAGCAACTTGCATTTTTCATCACAGGGCCCTTTCTTGTTGCTGCCTATTGTGAACCAAGTAAGTCCTATCTCAGCAGCACACTCTTTTTTTATTTTTATTTATTTATTTATTTTATTTATTTTTTCCACTCATACAAACTTAATAAGTACTCCCCCATCCCTTCCCTCCCACCACCCCTTCCTGGATCCCCTTGCTCTCTCCCCCCTTTTCCCCATCCTTTCCCCCTCCCCTACCTTTCTCCCAGTGCCCCTTCCCTGGAGCTTCCTTTAGTGTGCACGCCAAACTTCCTTCTGGGTCCTCCTATCTGATGAGGTGTAAGGACTCAGTAGCATGGCCTAAAGCTCTTTCTTGTGTTCCACTTTAGTATAGGAACAGTAGCACACTCTTCCACACTGTTTTCTCTCCAATTAGAAGCATACTTCTTTTTTTTTAAGCACAAGGAAATATTTCTCGTGCACTTTTGTAAGTGCACAAGGTTTCATTGGATAGATAAACTATAATTGATTTCATCAGTTTCCTACAAAGACAGCTGGGTTGTCTTTCTTATGTTGTTTAAAAGAAAAAAAAATCTGTGATACCATGTAAGCAGGAACTAGACATGAAGTAATGGAGAGAAACTGCAGCTGCATCTCAGTAGTTGCATCACCTGATGGTCAGTAAGGCCTTTTCATGGTTGGCTATTTCTGCTGTATCAGACGTGTGTTGCAGGATATTTTTCCCCTGACCCTGTGCATGAAGCACAGATCTGAATCCCCAAAGACCTATGTCATATCACTTGCATCCCCACTCCTTTTGTGGACCTGTCTTTGGAAGGAGAACCCTAAAAAGGAGGTCTGAGCCACCGTGATTCCAGAAGGACAACGGATCACTCTTCATCTCATAAATATTCATAAAACATTTGAAATCCACAGTGCAGAATATACTGGGCTGTTTTGCACCTTGGGGTGGTCTGATCTAAGCTGTCTTTGGGAGTTTTGCTTTGCTAAATGAACATCTTATTAAACTGTAAATTTCTCTTGACTAAATCTTTTCCTTCAAGACACAAGACCTGATAGAACCTCTTCTTACCTGCATGTGCACATTTGATATATGTACTTCTGTAGGTCAGATTTTCAGTGGCTAGTTCTGAATCACGCATATATATTTGTCATTTAGAAAAATATTGCCATTTAGAATCAAATCTAGAAGCCTCATTTTTGAGAGGTAGTCAGATTACTTCATTCTTTAGGAAAGCGGTCTATTTGAAGATCCTTCCAAGGCTTCTGTGTAAAGCTGTGTCATTTCTTTAAGAATTTGGCCCATTGCACCCTATGCTCAGAGATCCTCTAGGATCCCCTGGGCTGCAGTGTGGAGATGAAAGCATCCACTCCCAGTCTCCGTGGGTTATCTCTACTCTCTTTTGTGTGGCTCTTGGCTTCCTGCCTTCTACAAATTCTTGACTTCTGTAGCTACAGGACTTTCCCTTCTCTCTCCATGCCCCTTTATATGTTTTCTCACTTTTCTGCTCAGTCTGTGTTTTAAATTTAGTTTAAGTGAGCATGCAAACAATGGGCTTCATGATGACATGTTAGTATGTGAGCATCATCATGCTTTGCTCATGTTGGGGCCCCCACCTGCCTGTACTCTATCGTATGACACCGGGGTTCTCATGTCTCTGTTTCCAGACTGCATGATCTTCTTGTGTATGAGTTCACTCTTCCAGGAAACTATTATCTTCCTTCATAACCAGTTACAGTCTTGTCCAGGCTTGATGCTCAGGGATGCAGTAGCACATATCTGTAACTCCAGCAAATTGGGAGGCAGAGGCAAGAAGATGTCAAATGCAAGGCCAACCTGGGTTGCATAATACTTCATATTAAAAAAGAGAAGGAAAAGGGAAAAAATTGTGCAGTAGATCTTAGTCTCTAGCTCTTTATTCTCAGCACGTTTCCCTTGAGCTTCAAGGACTGAGGGGCTTCTCCCTGCACAATGAGATCATGCCCGCAAAGACTTTCCCCTCTTGGTTGCAGAGAGTTTTCCATGTTTGCTGTTTTTAAGTCTAGAAGAGAGACAGGAACTATCCTAAATTCAGCTTCACACATCTTTGTCTGTACAAAAGGACCTAGAAGTCAAGTCTTGGAAACCTCACCTGTTGAATCTAAAATTCACTTTGTTACATGTGTATGCTAAATTCTAAGAGTCTTTGCCTTCCTGCCAAAAAGAGGTTGTCCAATCCCTTTGCTCTTAATGTCAGCGTCCTTAAAGTGTAATCCATGCATTAGGATCATTCAGGTGACTGATACAGATCAAATTTGGTAAACTCTAAGTATTAGAGATGATTGATGAGAAACTCAGACAAGGAAAGAAATAGACCCAGAATTGTCACTTACCTTTAGGTAGATTTTCTGGATTGATTATTCTTGTAGAAGCTACTTTAGCCATTTGTGCTGGTAAAAGCAAGCTCAGCAAAGCCCCCTGACATGAGTCATGCCAATCATGGTATCTGTGGATTTAATACAATGTGTCAGTTAAATACTGGTTGGAGTATCTGTCAGCATTCTTCTTGCTAAAAGCATCAGAAAATGAAATTCGATCTGGTTGAAAAAAAAAAAGAACTATTCAGTTCTGAGTCAAGATTTAAATATCACTGCTTCTCCAGACTTTGCTGCTGCTGCTGCTTTCTTGAATGCTGGCTTCAATGTCAGGCAGATTCTTTTCAGCATCAATCCCCTGGCTTAGTGTTTGAGCCTCCCACTTCAGATCCAACAGAGAAAACTTCTCTACATAGCAGCTGCCCGTAGGCCACCAGTAGTTCAGTGCTCTCTGGCTGGATGTAGTTTATTATCTCCATAAACAAATACATATCTATGCACTCACATTTCCAATACTTAAATACATACGTGCATGCATACAGATGTACCACATATACCTATACACACATGCATATACATATACGTACTCACATATGTAGATGCACCCCTGTACCTGTTAGCCTCATTGGTTGCTGTGAGATTCCACTCAAAGCCAAGCAACTTAAGGGAGAAAAGGGGAGGTTCATTCAGCTTAGAGTTCCATGGGGGAAGATTCAGTCCTTCATACACCCTGGCTTGCTGGTAGAAGTTGGAGAAATCCTAGGTTACTATAGACATCGTGGAAGCAGAAGGCTGCTGCTGCAAACTCAAAAGCAGACTCACTAAAGCAGGGTAGGGCTAACTAACCTCAAGGCCCATCCCCTGTGACTGCTTTCCTCCAGCAAGGCTCCATGTCCCATGACCTTCCCAAACAACTAAAGATTTAAACACCAAACACATGAGCCAATGGGGGACAATGCACATTTCAACCATGACAGCCCCCACTGCTATACCATGTACTCACCCACATACTCATGCATGTGGAAGAGAGAAGCAATTGATATAGAAAGTAAATCCTTATGACTGTTAACATGTTGAACACAAAATGGCTCAAGTTGCCTCCCTCCTCCCCACATCTACCTCTGATGTACACGCCTAGATAAAAGGACCTCACAGCCCCAGCTTGTCCCTCAGCCTGTCTGCAGGTATATGACAAGCCCATTCTTCCAAGGACTTTTCACCCACCTCGGGGCGAGCCCCCCTTCCCAGCTACATGCCTCTGCCCTATAGTCACATACTCCTGCCCCATATGAGTCTCCAAGAGTTAGATTTTGAGGCTGCTTCTGTTTGATCCAGCTTGCTTCCTAATAAAATCTGTGTACATTATATGCTGGCTTTTGGGTGTGTCTTTGTGTCCCCAGTCAGTCTGAGGTGTGGGGGCTTTCTGGGAGCCTCCTATAAAGACTATTAGAAGAAGAATATCATGCAGATATAACAGCAGGTTGCAGCATAATTTATACGTTGAAAAGCAAGTACGATTGATTAATAATCATTAAAGGGTTGTGGTGTTTTTATATTCAAAAGGTAACCAGAAATGATGAGTTACGAACTTGGGCCATGGTTTGATTATAAGTTGTCTCACATAAACTAATATGTTTGAATCCTTAGTTGATGTTTGTGAAGGTTGTGGCTATTTTAGTTAGAGCCTAGCTGGAGGAAAGCATGTGACAAGGGAGGCCTTTGAGGTTTGTAGCTTCACTCTGTTTCCACTAGTAATCTATTGTAGCAGTTTGCAGTTTGCTCTCTCAGCCTCTGTAATGGGAATGACTGAGCTCCTTCCAGCTTCTTCCAGCTAGTCATACCTTTACTACCATAATGGGCAGTATCTCCTCTCTGGAACCATAAACCAAATAATCTCCTTACCTCTTAAGTTGTGAGTGTCTCACAGCAGCAGAAAGAGTAACTGTGACAAATTGGAATCTGAATTAGCTTCTTTTCACATTGGTTTAAACTCCTTAGATCTTTGTTTCTTTGTTTTATGAATCTGGAAGACTGAAGTGGTGGTTGCTCTGAAAATCTTCAGTTTTCATTTGTAGTTACTTTCTACTAGACTCATTCAGTACTAATTTAAGCTTTGTATACATTAGATTAACATATGAAGTAAAGATAGTAAGTAGACAAAACAACAAATGGACTGATATTAATTCTTATCTCTGGGTTTATATTAATGGAGAGTCAAAATGCCTATTGAAGAAATTATCTGGAAACCTGAATTCTCACCCCAATTCCTCTGTTAATTGGCGTTTTAACCTCAGGTAATCATCAAAGCTCTTCATTTCTTCATTTTTTGATCCTCATCAAATATGTGAGTGGAACATGGCTCCCTTAAGCCATGTATAAGATTATTTTTCAGCAAAAGAAATAGTAACTGCAATATGAGATAAGGTGGATGATTCCTAAAATTCCTTCATCATATTTAAATTAACATCTCTTGTCTTTCGGTTGATATATGATGAATTGGATCTGACCTTTAAAGTAAAACAGATTCGTTTTAGATATTAAATTATAAATAAGATGATTAAATTAGTACCATAGACCTTAAGTATAAACTCTGATAAAGGGACAGACCCAGTTTTGCACCTCTTTCTTTTTACTCCTCAACCTTTTAATTATTTATTAAACACTCTGTATTCTTACACCTTGCTGATTAAAAGTCAGTCTCACTAACCTACATCCCTCTCTTGATTAGGGACCCCCCATTTTGGCTCTGTAGGTTCTAACTTTGATCACAATCAAAGTCCAGCTCATCAAAGACCTACCAATGTGTAATTCTATAAAGTGATTAATGGAAGTTCATTTCTCACCTTCCTGTATTATAAAAATGACGGAGACTAAGCTTTGCTGAAGTATGATTCTCTGGGAACAGAATTTTGGTATTAAAGGGACAACCAGGTTCACACTAGAGAAAGGCTTTTCTTATGTGTTAATCGAGTTGTGCTTAGTTTCCTACTAGATTTTCTTGTTATTACCACAAAATAAGGACATCTTTGCCAGATGACTTTGTGGTACTTTTGAAAATAACAAACCTTTAAATAACATACTCCATCTTAGCTCTTTCAGCTAATATGGCTTTCATATATTTATTTGTTCAATCCATTAAGAAAACCCACTTAATGACATACTCAAAGATAAATCTCTGTAATACCCACTAATCGCAAAGGATTATAAATAGGAGGAGGGAAAGAAAACTTCAGAAGAAAGGAGACAAAAGAACATTCTTCAATAGAAAAATTAGGCCATGGTCATGTACTGCATGTAAGTAGCGAGACATCTGACGCAGCTCATTCTCACTTCCTTTCCTGTTCACTTGGGACCGAACAGATTTGATCTGCCCAGTCAGGGAGGGTATAGGGATTGGTAGTTAGGTGGCAACCAACTGACCCCTCCCACTGCTATGTCCTACTCCTATTTGTCCATTTACCTTTGAGTCTCCTCTTATATTAAGATCTCCCTTTAACTAGCCTTTTATCTTTGGTTAGGAGATGACCTCAACAACCAATCAGGATGTAGCCAAGGACAGTAAAACTGAAAACAGCAACAAACCATAATTCAGAACACCAAAGACCCTATACTATAGTATTCACACAGAGCCAGACCAGCCAAATCTCTCCCCATCCTAAAACTCAGGGAACTTCGCAGAAGAGGGGCAGGCAAGATTGTAAGAGTCGAAAGATGGGGAGGCTCAATGATATGCAGGATATCCACAAAAGTCAGCGCTGCAGCAGCCAGGATCTTACCACAATGGGATTGGACCTTGACTGACCTGCACAATGGCTGAAATGTCAACAATACCCCCCCAAAACAAAAGGCTTCAGGCAGTAGGATCCTTTGAGGCAAGGGGTTAAATAGTCATAATAGAGTTCCCATACTAGTGGGCAGTCCAAGATAGGCCCCAAGCTATGCCACTGAATCATGAGCCCTCACTAGTGTAGACGACTCAGAGGGAAATTCAGCACCCACATAAACAGATGCTTTGGAAGATGGGAGGGAGAAAGCAGGAAGCACCAGGAGAGGAGGAGGGAAAGAGAGGGGGTAAGAGGGAAGCGGGGTGGTGGGACAGTGGGAAGGGGGAGAGAGTGCAATGGGGGACAACAGGGGAGAAGGGAGAAGGGAGGGAAAAGGGAGGTGCCTATTGAGCTTGATAACTATGCAAAAAAATGTAATAAAAAAGAAAACTATAAATGCCTCAAGCAGAAACATGGCAAGAGAAAGAAAAATATGACTGTGAATGTTTGTATTAAAGAAATATTATTCCTGGATCCTAAAGGTTTTTGACCTTGAGAAAGAGAAAGGTGATCTCTTTAGTACCATTCTCTCTGTCTTTCCTTTCTGTTTCAAGAATTTGTTTTGTTTTCCAAATCATTCCTCTCTCTTATAGTTGATTTGTAGTAGGTGTAGTATTTGTCTTCAAAAACAAAATCCACCTGGATGATGTTGAATTTGTGGTAGGTTACCTATAGTTGACAACAAGCAGGGAGTTTCTTTTTTTTTTTTTAAACTGGCATTGAAATTTATTAGTGGAAAATACTTACTGTCAGTGTGATAGGAAGTTAGTGTCCAGACGAACTCAAAGTCTTTTTTTTTTTTTTAGCATTTTTTTCCAGTTTTTTAAATTTCCGCTCATACAAACTTAATAAGTAGACCATTTCCCTCCCTCCCTCCTCCTCCCCCCGAAACCCCTGCTCTCCCTCCCCTCTCTCCCCATCCCCCAGTGCTTCCCCCTCAATTCCCAGAGAGTCCTTTATTGTGTATGCCTGACTCTCCACTGGGTCCTCCTCTCTGATGACATATAAGGACCCAGTGGCATTTCCCTGAACCCTTTCTCGTGTTCCCCTTAAGCATAGGAACACTACTGTGGCTGTCAATCCCTTGCCTCCAAGGATCTTGGTGCCTTTAGCTGATGCTAGACTTTGTGAGGGCAATAGTGCGTTGGACATTGCGCAGGGCATGCAAAGTCCTATTATGATTGCTTCGGCCCTAATTAGTGTGGAGAATCTTGCAAATCATTGCTCCTCCCATCCTTTTGCTCTTACAATCTTACCACCCCTTCTTCCGCAAATGTCCCTGAGCTTCAGGATGGGGAGAGATTAGGCTGGCCTAGTTCTATGTGGTTGATACAGAGTCTCTGAAGTTCTGGATTGTGGTTTGTTGATTTTCTTTTGCAGTTTTGCTGCTCCTGCAATGCCCTTCACTCCATCCTGCTGGGCACTGTATGTCACCCCCTGGCCAGAGACAAAAAGCTGTTAAACTGGAGTCTTGTTATAATAGCACATTCAAGGGTAGATGTAATAAGAGTAGGAAACCTCAGTGAGGGAGGGGTCCATCACCCATTTGCAAAATGATTACTTTTTATCTGCCAGACTATATGCCCTCCCCTTCTGGCGAGATCAGGAAAGAATGTCTGTGAACTTAACCAGGTGTCTCATTACTTACTTGCAGTCCTTGATGGAGGCCTATTTTCTCTGCTGTAACATGGTCCCCTCTCTCCTTGTTTCTGGTGTGGCCCTCCAACCCCATCCCTCCTGTTCATAATCCTTGCAATTACTGTATTACATAGGTTTACCTTTGAGTGTCTCAATGTGGGCTGGGTGAGTTTGGTACTAGGAGCCACTTATTAGGGAGTACATACAGCGACAAGCAGGGAGTTTCAAGGAATAGAGAAGAACATCAGAACACCCCTTTTCTAGCCCCCATAAATGAATCCTCCATTCCAAATATGTACAAGTTGCTGCTTTGGATCCAATTCTCTGCTAACTGAGCCTTTAATAATCTTGTACGGCATAAGAATGAAGAGATTTCTAGTTTTATAGAAACCACTCCATAGACGTGACATTTGGGTGGGTTAACTTCTCCAGGCTCTATAGTTTCTCATTTGTAGCACGTACCAATATTTGTCTCAATAGGGTAGTGTTAAGTATGAACTAATGTAAGACTTGTATAAGGCCAACCTAGCAGCGGGCGTGGAGAATATTAAGTGCTCTGCACTGGTGGTTATAGTGGATGTCTGTGCTCTTGTTTTCCTTATCTTGCCTCTTACCACTGTGTAAGCAAGAGAAATATCTGGGATTCTACAGAATTAAAGGCAGATGGTGGTATACTGCTGATAGGATCTACAGGCTTCCAGCCCTTTCCCTGTCAGCCTGGATGGCACCACCTCCAGCTAAAGGACTTTTAAGTAAGATAAAACTTACCCAGATGAACTTCTTTCTATCAAATTCTGATGGTCTTTCAAGTTTCAGGAAATAGCAGTCTTTAATTATCTCTTATATCGTGGCATCTATAAAGCTTGGGTCATGCAAGTTAGATGTACTGAAGACTGAAGGATAAGAGGAAAAGCAACAAAATGAAATAGACATAAAAATCACATTCAAATGGCTAATGGTGTTTTTAGAGGAGACCTGCATGTGAGCCTGAATGGGGATATCCATTTTCAGGGACACGTTCCATTCAGTCTGGGGAGGCAGTTTAGTCTGTTTCTGAGAACTGAGACAGTTTTTTTCTACTTGTTTGAACTCCCGTATTGACAAGCTTTGGGCCCTAGAATTTACATCAATGGCTGTAGGGTCTCAGATTTTCAACCTCTGGACTTGGATTGAATCATCCTTAGAATTTCAGGGTCTCCGCCAATGTTGTGCATATGCATAAAGATGTTGAAGCCTGTCCATAGATGAAATAATGCCATCTGAATATAGGGAGGTAAAATGTCTTGAGATCTCACTCCTTGGACGACCTATTAGAGTTTTTGATTGATTACATGAAAATAAGGTTGTCAATCATGGTATTTCAAATGACTGAGTTACAAGACTGGATTCATGTGATACCAAGCATAGTGATATGTATTTACATAATTTTTATTTTTGACCTGATTTTTATGATTAGAATTTGTCTGGTTATAACTTATATTTACTGCAGCTATTAGCAATATTCTTGTCTATATTTGGGAAAATATATTATTGCCTACTATAGTGTGTTAGGTCATCCATCAGTAGTCTATGAAGGGTTTTGCTGTACTTTTAAAGTTCAAAAATCTCTTCTGTAAAGATTTAAAGATTTTTTTCCAAGATTAAATTTTTGGTGTTTTAATCTTTTAAAAATATTTAATTTACTCATTTAAGAGACAGAGACATTTATTTAAGAGACAGAGAGAGAAAGACAGAGAGAGGCCTTTTTTCTCATGATTATAGCAAGTTTATTATTTTTTCATACTTTAATTCCCAATCCCATTCTCCTTCTTCTTCCCATTACAACTCTTCTGTAAGTCTTCCTCCTAATTTTCCTGTCCTTTTGCAAAGGTGGCCCACTGAATTTTATCTGTGTTGCTTTTGATGGGATGTGTCTTAGCACTTGCTGGAGCATGAATCATTTATCAGTGGTATACTGCTAAGGAAAATATCTTCTCTCCTTCCCATCAGTATTAAAACTCATCAATCCCTTAGGGATGTGTAGGGCCTCTTGAGTTCTTTGTCCTTTCGTGATGAAATGGTGATAGGACAAGTCCCGTGTGGGTCTCATGGAAATATACATGACTTCAGTGAACTCAGGGATGCAGCAGCCTTGCCTTTACTTTTTTTTCCCGCCTTCATTTGCATATCATGGCTTCTTGGCTGATGTTCCAGTAGGCAGAATGATGAAGTAGCCATGTATCTTCCTTCTGCACTGCTTGGACTGGACGATGAAGTCCTTGTTCTTGATGGATGATGCTGACTGGGGAAAGAAGACTCATTTGCTTTAGTGGTGTTACACCACTGATATATTACCTAGGCTCCAGCAATTCCGCAGGAACATGCCAATGCAGACAATCCTTATTAACTTTACACACACACACACACACACACACACACACACACACAAATACAAAATTAGAAGTGAGACTTCTGGGGAAAAGATTATCCATGGTAGAAGGAGGGGAGTGAGGTAGATAATATGGAGAGAAAATGATGAAAATTCATTGTATGAAACTGATAAAAGAAAACTCTGTCTAGATGTTACTTTTTTTTTTCTTAACTGAAGGGGGACCACTCTTACGTGTCCCCATATTTCCTAGAAGACCAGTTCAGCTAAGCAATAGAAAAGAATTGCATATGAATGTTTATATGCTAAATTAAAATATTGTCTTTGGCCGTAAGAAGCTAGAGTATTAGAAGCTATGAGTGCTTTCAGCTTTTTTTGAAGTAGGAGAGCCTCTATTTTATTTATTTATTTTTTGAAGGACATAGCACATTTCATGAGCACTGTTTTTTTTTGATTTTTTTATTATTATTATTATTTCTGCTCATACAAACTTAACAGGTACCCCGGTCCCCTCTCTCCACCTCCCCCCAACTCTCCTGCTCCCCCTTCCCCTCTCCCCTCTCTCCCCATCCCCAGTGCATCCTTTACTCTGCATGCCAAACTCTTCTCTGGGTCCTCCTCTCTGATGAGGTTCAAGGACCCAGGGGCATTTCCCAGAACCCTTTCCTGTGTTCCCCTTAAGCTTAGGAGCACTACTGTGACTGTTAGTCCCTAGCCTCCAAGGATCCTAGTGTCTTTAGTCCATCCTAGACTTTGTGGGGTCAATAATGTGTTGGACATAGCGCAGGTCATGCAAAGTACTATTATGATTGCTTCGGCCCTAACTTGTGTGGAGTATCTTGCATATCGTTACTCTTCCCATCCTTGTGCTCTTAAAATCTTACCATCCCCTCTTCTGCAAATTTCTCTGAGCTTCAGGATGGGGAGAGATTAGGCTGGCCCAGTTCCAGGTGGTTGATATAGAGGGAGACCCTTTATAAATCAGGATTTGCAGAGATAGGGAGAGAAGGCATGTGTGAACCTGTATTTTTACTGTTTATGATTTTCTAGCCCCGTTTTATACCCTGTCCTTGGACCATCATCTCCTGATTATGTTTTTTAGAAGCTCAATTAAAAAGTGAATTAGAATGTGAAAAAAGTATGGAAATAAATTATAAGATATCAAAGCATTAGGGGCTAGACTTCCTGCAGGATTTGGAAAAAGGTAATCTAGGCTTAATCTTTATTTTCCTCTTGCTTGAATTTGGAATCACCATGCAGATTAGTGAGGCACACTTCTGGGTGTATCTGTGAGTGAGTTTCCAGAAAGAGAAATAGTTCAAGGAATAACCCATGGTACATGTGGGAAGTACTCCCATGGACTGGAAGGGTGGAGTTGGGGGCTAGACAGATAAGAAGGAAAAGGAGAAAGTATTCCATTTTCTCAGCTCCCGGGTCAGCCATGATGTGAACATCACTGCTTTATTGCACTCTCCCTTCCATGATGGAAGGATTCTTTGAAACCCCGAGGCAAACGGATCCTTCCTACCTTAAGTTGTTTCTGTTGGGCATTTTGTCATAGTGGTTAGAAAGCTAAGTAATAAGGTAAAAATTCTGTTTTTCCCACCTCCACATGAAGAGCTTGTTAACTCTTACCTCTGTTCCCAAAGCAGGTTCAGATTGACAGTACAACTATTGAATGCCATATCAGGCATCCCTCCTCCCAACGTGCCTGATGGCAGGGCAGGGCAGTAGGTCCTTTGGGAGGGATTTTTTTTTTTTTGCCTTAGTTTTTGTTAGCAAAATCAAGTAGAAAAGACCAAAGCCACTGGTCACTGTTCCGCTTATTTTGTTTGCTTTTAGTGCCATGACACTAGTAACATCTGCATTATAGGGAGGGAGTTTATTCATCAGCCTAATTGCACACCCCTATTCAATATGAATATATACATACACATGGAAACAAAGCAGAACCCTTGTACAATCTTTACTTGTCCTCAGTAATTCTTAGTACAAAAGTACAAAATGTAACACACATCCCCATTTCCTCTTCATCACAATGTGAAGGCTTTCACACTCCCAGCATGCTCCTCTGTCCAGGCCCTCAGTGTTCAAGCTCTTGTTTTTCCTTTCCATTGTCTTTCCTTCCTCTCTTGCAGGACAACTACCCACCAATCACACGGTGCAATGCTAGAGGGCATTCATTCCTCTGATCTTTGTAAAGAATTTTTACACGGAAGTCCCTTTATCTGGAAGACTCTTTCCATTCCTAGTCTGAAGTTCTTGAAATTATTTTAAATGTCTACTTCCTTCTAAAACACATAGAAACTTTTTTTTGCCTTTTAACTCATGCATACTGGGCATGTTTCTAAAGCATATGACAGTTACCTAGTTTTTTATTATTCTTGTCCTTATGAAAGTGTTTTAAAGAAGTAGAAGATCAAGTTTCCAATGTCTTTACATGCCTTGTAGTGATAGTCAGATAGACACCACACACACACACACACACACACACACACACACACACACACAATTTTAAAAAAATCACAATGAAAAGTTACATTCCAGTATGGGTATAATTATACGTGAAATTCAACCAAAATTGCTGTGTAGCCACTGAAATCAAACGATGGATAAAGATCAAACTGATGTTCAGAATATTTTATGCAATATTCAGAAGTAAAGACTCAGAAAGGTCTTAAATTCAGTTCTCTTGAAATCATACTGAGTTAGATCTGTCCAACTCTAGTTTGCGATACAGGGTGCCTGATAAATCATAGAAGTTGTGCCATCATTTGGGAGAAAAGATTTTTTTTCCCAGGCCATTCATATTATTTTGTCAAAGAATAATCAAGTGAAAAAGTGTGTGTGTGTGTGTGTGTGTGTGTGTGTGTGTGTGTGTGTGTACATTGTGAATTTAAAAAGAAACTACTAGATTTATGTCATAAAAAAATAAAATCAGGTTCATTCCTCATGTCAGATTGTACTTAAAACAATAATAAGAATTAACATTTTTTTAAAGAATGTGCTATAATCACAAAATTGTTAGAAAAGGTCAGAGTGAAATTCAGTGAGGGCACAAAACAAAACAAAAGGACATGAATATGGGAGAAAAGTTTGTTATTAAAGAGGTTGGTGGTCAAGGGGGTATATGAAAGAATAGAGAGAATAAAATCAGAATGTATTATGTACATGCATGAAATTGTCAAAGAGCAAAATTCATCAATAAAGAAAAATGGAAAGAAAAGAAACAGTGAGACAATAATGTACACATATCTGCATACATATTACAAGTATGTAAAATCAAAAAACAAGTAGCCATTTATATCTGAAAAAGCTGACTTTCTTTATATAAAATCAGTCCTGTGAATCAATAAAATTGACCCAAAACAGTAAAAAATTGTGAAAAGGTCAGAAGATAATTTATAAAAAATGATAACTTTTTATGTATTTAAAAATGCCTAGTCTTACCATAGAAAAGAAAAATGCAATTTAAAACTATTCTGATGGCTGGAGAGATGACTCAAGGATCAAACAAAGCTTGTGCCTTGCAAGCAAGAGAACCTGAGTTCAGTTACCAGATCCCATGTAAAAATGATGGGCAGAAATGGCGGGGCCTTGTACTTCCGGCCTTATAAGTAAGAACCCGAGAAACCCCAAAGCAAAGCAATAGTGTGGTAGAGCAATATAGGATAATCCTGGATGTCATCTTAGGGCCTCCACAGGCGCACACACTCAAGTGTTCTCTCTTTCATTCTTTCCCTTTCTCTCTTTGTATCTCTCAATCTCTCTCTCCCTCTTTTCTGACATGCTAGTTGGCGCCTCTGCAGTGATTCACCTCCGCATCTTCGCTCAGTGTTTTCATTTTTGAAAATGCATTTGTTCCAATGTGAAGCTTAGGAGATGGTGTTCCCAGAAAGCATTTTAATGTATCAGCTGCTTACAGCCAAAGCCTTAAACACGCACACAACTGAAAATTGCCTCCTCCATCTTTCATCCTTATCTCTGGAGAAGAGAAGAAAAAGCACAAATATGAGCTTCAGCACCTAGCCCTGGGCCTGAGATTAGGATGTCGAACTTCAGGTTCCTCTTCTGTGTTTGAGCTCCAGATCATCAGTTGGCACTACCAACATCTGCTTGGTCCTGAGCAGGGTACAAAGGTACAGATCTTTGCCAGTGTGGTATATTTGGGCTTGGCTTTTCAATATCATGCATCTTGATTGGATCTGACCTCGTCAAGTGAAAGTACTACTAACCCAGCTTTGGCAGTTCGGGGAGGGCATGGGCCACTTGAAGGAGAAATATTTAATAAAGGCTTTGATTTAATCTAAAAAAATTTGCTTTATCAATCACCAGAATCCTGCTCTATCAGTCTCCATGGGATCTCACTGAACATGGGGCTCAGTTGCCTTTCATCCAGGTAGGCAAAGCCCCTGTGAAGCCCTTGTCTCTGGCCCCCACAATGCTGGGATTACAAGCATGCACAGACACACCCATCTTTCTATGTGACTGGTAGGGACCCTTGTAAAGCACAGTGCTCTTAATCCACTGGGCCATCTCCTTCGCTCTTCATCAAATTTCAAGTGCATGTACCCTGGGACTTAACGGTTTCACAACTAGCCCTTCAGCACACAGCCACTTCCCCACATTGTTTACATTCTTTATATTAACAATAATTCTTATAGGTATACATAGTTTCAAAAAGAAATAGAAAATTCCCTATGTCCTGATATAGCAAGTTTTGCAAAATATGGGAAATGATCTCTAGGATACATTGGTAACTAAATAAAGTAGGAATAAGCCAAGACTTATGTGTTTAAAAGAAGGAAATATATATGTAATATATAGAATATTTATCTATCTCTATATTATATATATTATTTATCTATATATGTATAAATTTTATTTTTTGCATGAAGTATTTCTGGGATAAAGCCCAAAAGAATGATAAGTTTGTCTCTGAAGAAAGTTGAATATGACTAAGTTACTGGACCAGAAGAACAATTTTTTGGTGTTCTAATTTATTATTACATGTATTTTTTTGGCATTTTTAAACACAAACACAATTAATTTAGGACATTTTTACCCCTTAGCTCCTGGTCCCATCCCCTCTCCATTTCTCATTGAAACCCTTTCCCCAATAGGCTTCTTCCTTTTTTCCTGTCTTTCTGTGTGTGTGTCCTACTGAGTTTCGTCTGAGCTGCCTGTTTCCACAGGCACCTGGCACTAGCTGGAGCATGATGGAATAGCAGTGGGTATCTGCCGATGAAAGTAGCTCCCTGTGTCAGTTGGATGCAGGTATCACCCTGACAATTTAAGGTTGAGGTTTTGGGTACATCTATGAATAATTATTCAGGCTTTTTTTTTTCTATTGAGTCAGGGGGTCGAAACAGTAGTTAGACGGAGGTTGTGGGGATTTGACAGTAAATTTGGTCCATAGGCTCATATCTTGAATGTTTGTTGTTCTGCTGGTTACATTATTTTAGGAGACTGTGAAACCTTTAGTAGGTGGTGTAGAGTTGGTGCTGGTAGGTCACTGGGGGTGAACCCCTGAAGGTGATCCCCCTTGTTCTCTGCTTCCTGGTCCACTGTGATGTGAACAACCTCAGCTATATGCTCTTATCTTATGAACCAGGCCACTCTGCCAAACTTTCCCCACTATGATGGACTTAAGTCCTCTGAAATCCTCAGCCATAGTAAGTCTTTCCTCTCTTAAGCTGTCCGTGTAAGATATATTGTCAGCAACACAAAGTAACCCACACCGAGGTTTTTTATCTGCGGTCTTAAACACGTTGAGAAGTCAGCATTGCTGGCCTTTGACTTGGTGTGGATTTGGAGAAATGCCCTTTAGTATGACTTTGCTTACTTCCTTTGTAATCCCACTTGCTATCGGAGGGGCCTTAGATACTCAAGGAGGCCTGGTATCTGAACTTGAACCAAGCCAACAAAAAGGAACAAAATTACTGCATCAACCACTAGGACTTCTTTATATCACCTTTGCATTCCCTGACTTTTGAAATTCTGGAATGCTTTTCTAAGGGTAACAACCTCAGACAAGCCACAATTTTATGGCTACCTTAAAACAAGACAAAACTCTTCCCTCAGATGTGCCTGAATGAGCTTTGATTATGCATGGGGAGCCTCCGAGCAGCTAATCAGGAAGTGTGTCAGTGTCTAGGCACATCTTAATTGATGTACTGTCCTGGCTTGTTTCGATTTTAAAAGGAGATTATTTTTGAGTTAAATGAGAGTATTGAGATTTTTAAATATGGAGTAAACAGAAGCAGAGCTATAGAAAAGAAAAAGATGAATGTTTTATGGGAAGACCTGAAAACCATAAATAAAGTATCATCAGTCTTAATTGTGTTAGCAAATTTACAAAATTTAGTTTTTTCTAAAACCTATCAGGGAACAAGCCCTGCCTCTTCCTTTGAAGGGAAATATTTTCCAACTCATTACCGTCTTTCAGAAAGGAAATCTTTTCTCACAACATAGCAACATCACGAGTTTATAAAATATTTGATATGGAGGTGATGCAGGATAGATGGATAATTGTGTGATTTCAGAATTCTCTCTTTCCTCTCTCATTTCTCTTTCACTGTGTGTGTATGGATAACTAATATTAGTATTCAAGTTATGTCAAGTACTAAGTCATAGGTACATATGAGTTTATATGCATGTGGAACACAGAAATAAGGTCAGGTATCTTCCTGAATGGCTCTCTATCTTTGTTTTTGAAAGAGTATCTCACTGAGCCTGAAGCTCCAGATGGGTTACACTGGGTAACCAGAGAGGTCTAGGAATCCTATTGTCTCTTCACTCCACCCCAAGTGCTATGATTACAGACACCCCCTGGCTTTAGATTCGTTCTGGTGATCCAAATTCAGGTCCTTATGCTTCTGTGGCAGGATCTTTTTCTCAATAAGCTTTTCCTTCAGCTTCAAAACCTGTTATACAACACTTTCACTGAATTCCTGAGAGCCATTTGAAAGGAATGATTTTTATTCTGAGCATAACATTTTTTTGGGTATTTGAGTTCTTTTTTGTCATATTATCACTACCATCATTGTAAGATATTTAGAGACCTGATAGTATAGACACAATTTGAGTTAAATATTAAATCTGTATCCCATGAAATTCTAGGCAGAAGTATGTTCATGATGTATCAACATTAAAAACAGATAGCAATGCACTTAATAAAATTATTGCTGCTAACACTTATTAGTATTCAATATATACCACATGCTATGCCTTTGGATATCAGAGAATATTTTCGTTAAGTTATTCTTAGTGCACTAAGAAATAAATTTATAGCTTAATAAATAATCTTTCTGTTCACTAGAATTGAGACTCTTAGATCCTCAGCCCTGCTTTCAAAAATATCTTCATCAAAAACACAGACAAATCCTTCCAGGAGGCTACCCCCAGGCAATCACCAGAAATAACTGATCCAAAGCTTTCATCTTAGGCCTGAAAGAGTAAAAAAGTACCAGGTTGCCCCAGAGGGGTTCCGGTTTCCATATGGCTGCCTGCCTGCCCTCGAGGATTATGCCTGACATAGCAGTACAGAGAATATCTGATTTTCTGAGTTCCTCATAAGTGGAGAATAGTGATAGATGACAAACACAGTGTTTGAGATTCTCATGGGAGTGATAGGTCAACATGGATCTTGTTGGGACATTCCTGGTTCTTTACCGATGGTGGTCTCTCTGTAACCGGTACTGCAATAGCAAAGGGACAGATCCACACAGCACTCTGCGGTGTTCACAGAATTCATTTGCACCCTCCCACTTTCCTCCTTAATGCCTCTTTTTATAGAAACACAAGGATTGATACTCTTAATGCTAGAAAAGGTGTACATATTTGTTTAAGCCCCTGGTGTTGGGTTGTACAGATGCCAGTTTCTCTGTTCTTCTGTTAAGACCCAAGAGGGGATTTAACATCTTTTATTAATTCAGTTGTTACCCAAGCTTTGGCTGGTGCTGGAGGCTCAGTAACTGATTTATGGTAGGAGGAGAGAAAGATTGATTCAACATGCAGAATTTGACCAGATTAAATACTTTGACCACGTGCACAGTATTCTTCCATGGAGATTGCTGCCTTCTAATTTTTTGGGATTAAAGATTTGATCGTTTAAGTCAAATTTGAGACAGGAGTATATGCATTCGAGAAGAAATATGTGTGTGTGTGTGTGTGTGTGTGTGTGTGTGTGTGTGTGTGTGTGTGTGCGTGTGTCTGTGAAGATCCAAGGGTGATATCCAAAATCATCCTGGATTGCTCTACTTCCTTATTCTTTGCTTTAGGATTTTTCAGGTTCTAATTTCCAGGGCCAGAATTGCAAGGCCATCCCATTTCCATCTGACTTTTTTACAGGGGACCTGGGTATCTGAACTCAGATACTTTTGCAAAGACTTTACCCTGTGAGCCATCTCCTCAGTTCTTTGGCAGGTATTTTACCTGGAAATGACACTAGGCTGAGAAGCAGAACACACTAATTCAAATGGGCAAAGTCCCATGGCTATCTATAATCAAAGCCTTTATTGCAAATGTCTGCAAGAGCCATTGAGAAAAACCATATTCACTTGGTAGGAGTGAGTGATGTCAAAGGCAGTGCAGAGGGGGACTCATCGAGGTCAATTCAAGACTAGCTCTTATATCAGTAGGTAACCTTGTTTCAGGTTTGTTGGGACACTTCTGAAGGCTATAGAGCAAAGAACTGCACATTTCTCTGTGACTAGGAGAATCACATCTGCAATAAGCTATGATGTCAGTCAGGACGTGTTGCATCTCTGTTACCTGTACTACAATGATAAATGAACGGATCCAGATTAAAAACATCTTTCCATGCAGGTATCCTGAACTTCTCACAAATTCCATCTACCCCTGCTTTCTAATTCTTTGAAAAAGTGTATTCATTGAGATATGTTGCATGCCACACAATTCATCCATTTAAAGTATATCATTCAATATTTCCAGTATACTCGCAGGTACATGGAGCCACCTGTGTCATCAGTTGTAGAGCACTTAGAAACCTTGGAATCTTTTTTCAATCCTCTCTCAACCCTTCCAAGTCATCCTCTATTCCAAACAACCACTAATTTGCTTTCTGTAGCTATATATTTTTTTTGCTTCTGGACTTTCATATGAATTGAATCATATAATACCTAGACTTTTTGGTGGTTGACTTCTTTTGTCTAGCATAATATAAGGCTTATACAAGTTGTCACATGTACTGTTACTGCTGAACATGCTTACATCACATAGATAGATTACATTTTATTCACTGATTTTTCTGCTTATGGGCATTTGGGTTGTTTTCCCCTTTTGACTGTCATAAGTATATGTTATTATAAATATTTGTGTATTAATTTCTGTGTGGAAATTATGTTCTTCTTTCTCTATGCTTGCAATCATTCTGCTATGGAATTATGCATAATAGAGGGTAGATGATATGGTGAAGAGCTATAATTATGTTTTCTGCAATGTAAACAAGTCATGCTTGATAAATTATTCAGTAAGAACTGGATAACCAATCGAGCACATGTGTAGCTAAAGTGAATTTGTTTCAGATAAATATATTTGCTTGATAAATGACTTCTGCCTGCATGATTTATCAAACCTGTTTGGAATAGCTTTGGAGCAGCAAGAAACAAGTCCTGCTTCTTATTTTTTTTGACTTTCTCTATGGGCAAAGAGAGTGATGGAGAGGAGTATGTTTTGCCTCCAACAGAGTTAAGAGGAAAAAAGTATTGTTTTGACTGCATATGGTTCAAAATGTGCATTGAAAAAACATAAAAGGTATTAAGAACAAAACAAAATTTATTTAAACTGGCAATTGGAGAAACTATCTCTGTTCAGTGAAAATGTAAAAGGAATTAGAATTAACCTGGATAATTAAACTATAAACAAAACAAAATGACTTCTTACATCACAGACTCATTCCCAAGGGATGAGATATGGCTTGGAGTTTAAGTACAGCTCCATGTTCAACCAAGTTAGATGGATTTGGAATAAAGGGAATATCATGCCTGAAAACTATATTGAATAATGTATCTGAAAACCACAAATTGATAATTAAATGGTAAATGTAAATCAGAGGGCTAGAAATAGTAAGTGAAGGCAGGAAAAGAATCAGGGATTACATCTGAGCTTCTAGATTCTGGCTCATCCCAAGATATGGAAGATCTATGTTAGGGACTAGTTATTGGTGTGCTTCAAAATTCTATCAGAAATTAAACCATATTAGAAAATCTTATCACTAATTTTATAGTGTTTTTGGATGGGCCTTTGGGAGGTAATTAGATAATTAAGCAGAGACCTCATGGGTGGGATTCGTACCATTATAAAAGAGCCCAAGAGGGTGAGTTGCCTTCCATCCTTCATCCTGGGAGGATAGAGCATGGAGGGATATACACACCAGGAGTGGACACTTTCCAGTTATGGAATCTTGGATTTCTTAGCTTCCAACTATGAGAAATATATTTCTGCTGTTTACGAATTACCCACCTAAAGGGAAGGAGACAGCCTGTCTGGGAGAAAATAGATGCAGTTTATTTCTCATTATTGGATTTGGGACATATTTGAAACATGAAAAAAGAAACATTTGTGGATATGCCAGTCTTTTGTTCAGATTTTTTTTCTCATGATTTGGAATGTAAATTTAGATGTTCTGGGGCTGGGGTGATGGCTCAGGGGTTAAAAGCTCTGCATCCAAGCAGAAGGACCTGAGTTCAGAGTCTGGATTCTGGAATGTCAGACTGAAATGGTAGTAGTTTGCAATTCTGGCCCTGGAAAGTAGAGCTAGGAAACCCCAGACTGAACCAGTAGGGAGCTAGAGCAATCCAGGATGGGTTTGCATAGGCACACTGGATTTCCATAGGCACACACACTGAAGTGCCCTGGTATAAACTCGAGCACGTGTGTACACATGCACACACAGACACACACACAGACACACGCAGACACACACAGACACACACACACACACACACACACACACACACACACACACACACGCACGCCTGCACACACACTCACAAAAGCAACCAAACAAACAATAATCTAGGTGTTCTATAATGAAGATCAAATTACCTATGGGACAGAGAAATGCAAATCAAAACCTCCCTGAGATATCATCTCATCCCAGTCAAGATGGCAAAAACCCACAATACAAACAGCATCAAATGCTGGAGAGGACGTGGAGAGAAGGGAACTCTCCTACATTGCTGATGGGAATGCAGGCTTATATAACCACTCTGGTGATCAGTCTGGCGATTCTTAAAGAAGCTACAGATTGAAATGCCATATGACCCTGCTATTCCACTTCTGGGAATAGTTCCCCATAAAGCAAAAATTCACCTCAATGACATAAGCACAGCCATGTTCATTGCAACACTATTTACAACAGCAAAGTCATGTAATCAACCCAAATGCCCAACAGTAGACGAGTGATAAGGAAAATGTGGTACATTTATACAAGGGAATACTATGCAGCCATCAAAAAAGATGAATTAATGAAATTTGCCAGGAAATGGATGGGATTAGAAACAATTATATTGAGTGAAGTATCCCAGACACAGAAAATTAAGCACCATATGTACTCCCTAATAGGTGGATCCTAGTAACAAACCCACTTAGTGACATATTCTAAGATAAATCTCTGTAATACCTACAGTAATTGCCAAGATTATAGACAGGAAGGAAGGGGAAGGAGAAGGAGGGCCCCTCCAGAAATAGGGAGATAGGGGATCATGCTTCGGCAGAGAAAATAGGTTACTGTTAAGTATTGCAAGTAAGTAGCAAGACATCTGGTTAAGCTCACAGACTTTCTTTCCTGGTCACTTGCAACTGAGGGGATTTGATCTCACCAGTTAGGGAGGGCATAGATTCTGGCAGATAGATGGTAACCATCCTGCAAATGGGAAACTGACCCCACCCCTGCTGTCTCCTACTCTTATTCCATCTACCTTTGAATCGACTCTTATAGTAAGACTCTATTTAAACAGCCTTTTATCTTTGGTTAGGAGGTGACCTCTAATACCAATCAGAATGGAGCCAAGGGCAGTGCAGGAACAGCAAAATTGAAAACAACCACAAACCATAATTCAGAACATCAGAGACCCTACATTAATCACCTGGAGCCAGATCAGCCAAATCTCTCCCTATCCTAAAGCTCAGGGAAATTTGTGGAAGAGGGGGGTGGTAAGATTGTAAGAGCTTAAAGATGGGGAGGAGCAATGATATGCAAGATACTCCATACAAGTTAGGGCCGCAGTAGTCATAATCATGACCAGCGCAATGGCTGACATGTCAATGACCCTCAAAGTCTAGTATGGATCACAGGCACTAGGATCTTTAGAGGCAAGGGATTAACAGTCACAATAGTGTTCCTATACTAAAGGGGAGCCCATGAAAGGGCTCTGGGCAATGCCACTGAGTCCTTCCATCTCACTAGAATGGAGGATTCAAAAGAAGTTTGACATTCACACTAAAGGATGCTCAAGGGAATGGGAGGGGGGCAGGAAGAGGCACTGAGAGAAAGGGAGGGAGTGGGGTGAAAGGAAGGGGAAAAGGGGGGAGGGTGCAAAGGGGACCATGGAGGGGTGGAGGTACCTATTAAGCTTATATGATTGGGAAATAAATAAATATAAAAATTACCTATGGGACATTGTAGACTGAACAGAGAGAGCCTAGGTTTGTTCTGTGGAATCTTCAAAATCTTTAAGGCTATGTAAGAAAGGGAAACTTTGAGAAGAAAATTTAACACCATAGAAGAAAAACCAAGAAGAAATGGGAGACCTGAAGTGAAAGGTGAGTATTGCAGGAGAACAGAGTTCTAAATACTGTGACATGCTGCTGAGAGCAGTTTTGGTGAAACTAAAATTTGGGAGAGATTTGCTAGTCAGAAATTTAGGGCAAATTGTACTCATGTTAGCTTCCTGACATCTGAAACACTCTGTTCATGATAATTGTTTTAAGGGCTGTATAAGGAATAAATTAGGGAGTGGCAAATGGAAGAAGAGTTATTTATAGAGAACATTCACAAGCTCTATCAACTGAAGTGTTGATATCTTTGGGGGTTATTTTCTGTCTCACGCATCTTCCCTGTTCTTTTAAGACTCTAACTAAAGGCCTAGACGCATCTTTTAGGATTAAGGTAAGGGTTCATCACCTTCACTTGAGATAATACTGAAGCTTAAACTTTAACCCACGCTAGGCAAGTGTTCTACCATTGAACTATACTGTCAACCCTATGCTGCTAATTATTCCTAGTGCTGTATATCTACACCTCTGAATACCCTAAAATGCCACTAAGAATATCTCTACTACTCACAATCATGATCTGCAAACTATTGAAAGGCAAAAGGTGCTGTATTTCAGGCTCCAAAATCTATTTTTAATCTTTCCATAATGTCTGCTTTAAATTGCACCCAGCGAGTACCCAATGAGAATGGTGTCAGTCAGTCTTCTAAGCAAAGTTTCCAGAGATGACAGGTGATGGATGGACTTATCCATTCAGTTATGATGATTGAATCAGTAGGCTCCAAAGTTAGACAAACTGAATTTTAACCTTAGTTTTGCCATTCACGAGCTCTGTATTTTAGGACAAATTGTACTTCTGTTAGTTTCCTGATGTCTAAGACACCGTTCATGATAATTGGTTCAGGGTTGT
This sequence comes from Typhlomys cinereus, assembly GCA_023101885.1. Taxonomy (NCBI): domain Eukaryota; kingdom Metazoa; phylum Chordata; class Mammalia; order Rodentia; family Platacanthomyidae; genus Typhlomys; species Typhlomys cinereus. The sequence goes on from JALPQD010000180.1 coordinate 2,409,964, forward strand.
ATGAGGAATAAGTTAGAATATAGAAGCAAATAGCATAAAGCCTGATATGGAACAATCATACGTTTCCATCCAGAGAATTTTTCTTACATTCACCTTTCCAGTTGAGTGCCTATGGATATCCATTGGATAGGACACCATGATTTTGAACCATTTTGTTGCAGTTCACCTTCATGGTTTCTGATAAATCACCATCAAACGGCTTAAGGGAAAAAGGGGTTTATTCTCTTGTGATAGTCAGATTATAGTTCATAGTCCAGCTTGATGGGAGAGCAGGCGTTCACCAATACCAGGGCTCAGGGAACTAGCCACACCATCTCTACATAATGGCTGAGAGGACGATCCTTACTTGTCAGACCAGCATATCTGGCCAAATGTATACAAAGATGCTGACTCTCTCAACCAGCTCTCTATATTTTACTAAAGGGCCTAATCCTACCCATGGTGGACTGGGCCTTCCACATCAGCTAGACAATCTCCTGCAGGTTTGCTCTGGGCTTAACTCAAAAACCAATTTCTATAAATGTGCCCGGAGCTCAAATCCTCAACTGTTGAGTTGATTATACCTAACTATGACACATCTATTCAGTAACTGCATACCCTGAGTTGAGAAGAACTTCCTTTTTCCCAGACTCATGGGAAGCCTCATGGAGGCAAAATAGAAGACCAGATAGACAGATTTAAGTGTAAGAGAGGAGAAAGACAACCTCCTAGCTTTGATGAAGGGCTGAGGTCTATCAATAATCGGAAGCGACTACACACAGATTTACTTCTTTCTATTTGCTAAAATGAATAAAAAGTCTTCTTATTCTGTAGTCCTTTTCCAGTCTCCAGTGAGGCTCATCACTCCAGTGAAAAGCAGCTCTTTCTCATCTGAATGCTCTTTGATTATCCCTTTGAGATAGGTGCATGCTTTCCTCCAGGGATAGAATTGATGCAAAGTCTTCTCAAAGATATTTTCTGATTCTTCCAGGCAGAATTCACATCTATTTCCTCTGTGCTTCCATGACACTGTGGGCAGCTTTTCGTTAGTGTACTAATTATTTACACTCTAATTATTTGTGACTGTGCTAGTTAGGTGTAGATGCCAACTTGACAATTGAAGGTTGAACTCAGGGAGATTGCTAGTTGGGGCAATCTCCAAGCAAGCCTGCAGAAGATTGTATAATTGACAAGGGAAGATTCAGATGATGCATGGTCCATTCCCTGGGCAGTGGACCAGACAGAGAGAGTTGGCTCAGTGCTTTGTCACACTTCAGCATACTTTTTCAAACTTTTTGCAGTCTGACAAGTGAGGATTGCCCCCTCTTTCAGCAATCTTGTGTATATGGTGTGGCTAGTTTTCCTTTTATGAACTAAATTAACAAGCTGGACTATGTACTGCTATGGAGAATCATAAGCAAGTATAAAACCCTCATGTTCTCTTAGGTTGTTTGATGATGAATTTATCAACAACGTGTAGGCTGCAACTGTAACAGACATGTTACATAAGATGTGTTTTCTTTTTCTGAGGGTTTATCTTTTATTTATTTATTTATTTATTTATTTATTCCACTCATACAAAGTTGATAACTACCCCATTTCCCTCCCTCCCTCCACCTTTCCCTGGATCCCCTTGCTCCTTCCCCTTTTTCTTTTTCCTTTCCCCCCTCCCTCCCTTTCTCCCAGTGCTCCCTTCCCCATCATTCCTGGAGCATTCTTTAGTGTGCATGTCAAACTTCCCTCTGGGTCATCTTCTCTGATGAGGTGTACTTAGCTAATGTGGTTCTTTTGCCCACATTTTGATAAACTTTAGCAAAGTTTATCACATATGAGGAAGAGTCATTACCCATACATAGTGTGAGATATAAAAACAAAACACAAAATTCACTTTATGCTTTTCAAAGGATAATACTGACCTACTGGGAGATAAATTAGTATATAATGACTAATTTGCTGCACCATTGGTTGGAAACTTGCTCATGAGTCTGCAAAGAGCAACTTTTGAAATTAGAATTTGGTCACTTTGACAACATAGTTTCATCAGACATTTTTTTTGTTTGTTTCAGTACAGTAAACAAATACTTCATCGACCTGAAAATTCTCCTCTTAGTTATATTATTTTCATTTCTGGGAATTTGTGCTACCCAATTTGTGTGCTTGTTCAAATACAGGAGGATTTAATGTAAATTCTTTATTTTTCACTAATATTGTAATCTGACTTTGGTTTTTATTATACATTAATACATTTATCTTTGAGAAAAAATTATTTTTTCTTTACAAATCCTGTAGAACAGGGAAGTTAAACTCCCAAGATTACGATGAGCAGTCTGACAGGGCATGCTCATCTGCATTAATCTCACCTAGGAACCAATTTTCATTACAGAAAATCTTTCTTGTGCTGAGAAAGTAGGGCAGGGAACATTTGTATTCTGAGATCAAAAGAAACCCCTATACTCTCCATGCTAGATGCTAATGACGAAGATGGAGATATCTTTGATCACATAGTTCTCTTGTTTTGTGAATTTCATGTCTTTATGAAACCTTGTGTTTCCACAGCTGGACAAAATCTAGGCCCAAAGTATTTTTTTCATTTAAGATGATTACTCTTGATGGCAATAAAGTATTTTCATACTTTAAATACTATAGTGTGAGAATTTTACTAGTACTGTAAAGGATTTTTCTTTTAAATAAACGAGACCCAAAGGCAGTTTTTTCTGTAGAATTTAATGCTCAAATTACTAATATCAGTGATAAAGTAATATTAAAAATTTCAAACTCACAGGAATTTGAAAAGATAATGCTATGCATTCTTGTGCACAAAACACATGATTTTATAACTTTTACTTTATCATAATATATGTCTGTCCATTTCATTCTCTTATCAATATACATGTGTGTATATACTCATTCTTCTCTTTTTCAGATATGACAATGGTCTGAATATTTCTGAGAATTCCCCCTTGTAATTATTTTATTGTTTTAACTCAAGAACATCTTTTATTTCTAAACAGAAACAGTAAGTTTGCCACACCCAGAAAAAATGACCATTAGCAATGTATAATTTGCATATATTTTCACTCTTATTGCTAAGAAGTTCTTTATTGTTGTACTTAATTTGAGACTACGAGTCCTTTAAAGATACATTGGCAGGGTCAACTGTTGAGTATACAGAAAAGCAGGACTTAGAAGGCAAAGCCTATCATAACACAGATTCTGACTGTTGAAGTTGCAGTAGGGATGTGGCCTCAGAAAAGTTAGCCTACCTCAAAAGTGGAATAAAATATGAACATGGGTCAAGCCCTGTCTTGCCTTATTCTTTCAGATGAAATTGCTTGCATTTAGTTATGACTGTCCTTAGGCGCACATGCATGATGTATAGAAGTCCATGTCCTCTTTGTTGCTCATGCTCTTGGAACCTGCTGATGCAGTGTTATTTACTTCGTCTATAAAATAAGCACCTTTGAGAAAACTGGAGCTGCTAATCTCCATCAGAGCTATGCAGATTACTTAGTCCCAGCTTTTCTTTGCCTTTGTCTTTTTCTTCATTCTTGTGTCCCAATCAGAGCAATGCTGCATGGGTCTCAACAATCGAGTCTTCTATAACTTAGAACTTTCCTTTCGTCTCTCTGTCTTCAATTAACTGACCAGAAGTCCTGCAGAACATTGAACCTCTGGCTTTTCTGACTGTTAGATTCTGATCCCATGTCTCTTGGAAGAATGCCACAAAGGTGGTGTCTCATAATGATCATAAATGAGGATGCAGAATATCAGCGTTTCTCATTACTGATAGTAGAAGCTGTACTATTTGGCTAAGGTGAGACTGGTTCACCTTAAAAATCAATGTTTCTTTTATGACTAATCAATAAGCTCTCCAGTGATAACTTTAAGATAATGTGAATATTTAGTTAGATGCCTTTTCAGCTGGTGGTTTTAATATTTGTGGGTAGTTCTATGCATTGCATATTTATATAGTATTCAATACTAAAACAGACTTGGAGGTTATTTAAATCTAACTTTATTGCCCAAATTCCTTAAAATTTGGCCAAGTGTGTATTTACTTGACATGAGACCATTCCTATTTGAATCTTTGCGTTTTGACCTAACCATAACCATATTGCTCATGCATAAATTCTCCTCCATGGTTTAGTCATAGACACAGTCATGTTTCCAAAGAGATTTTCTAAGGATAAACAACATCAAAAGGCTTTATTGAGATTAAAAACTCCTTTATTAAATAAATTTATCCGGGGCTGGAGAGGTGGCTCAGGGCTTAAGCCTCTGCCTTGCAGGCGGAAGGTCCTGAGTTCGGATCCCAGATCCCACGTATAGACGCCGGGCGGAAGCGGGGGCGGCCTGCGTTTCTGGTCCTGGTAGGGCGGAGCCTGTGAATCCCCGGGCAGAGTAAACAAGGAGGAGTTGGAGGCGATCCATGGTGGTTCCCGAATTCGCCCGTGGTTCTACACACACACACATACATACACACATGCGCACACACATACATGCACAATTGAATAAATAATAAAAAATTAAAAATTAAAAAATAAATTTATCCATTTAAAGAATTGTATTAAAATTTTTTAATGCATTTGCAGAGTTACACAGCAATCATGGCACTCCAAGAGCCATGCCCCCCGTGTTCTACTTTACAGTTCTATGACTTTGCCTTTTATGATGTTTTTAGGAATGGACTGGTAAGAAAGTGGTGCTTTATTCCTCGTATCTTTAGTAACACTGTGTTGTTTTAAAGCCTCATATTAGCTCTTGTAATGCTATGTGCAATGTATATTTCCATGTTTTTACTTTTATCTTGCTTATTTCTTGGCACACATAGCATTTTTTATGGTTTTCTTAGAGTTTCCTAGGTTTTTTTCCTTTTTTTAAATTACATTTGTTTTCTTAGTTATACAAGCTAAATAGATACCTCTCTTCTTCTCCCTTCCCTCTCTCTTTTCTCTTGTTGTCCCCCATTGCACTCTCTCTCCTCCTTCCCATTCTCTTCCCCTTCTCTCTTACTCCTTTTCCTTCCCTCCTCCTCTCTTGGTGCTTCTTGCTTTCTCCCTCACATCTTCCAGAGCATCCGTTTATGGGTGCTGAGCTGTCTACACTCGTGAAGGTTCATGACTCAGCAGCATAACTTGGGGCCCTTCTTGGACTCCCCACTAGTATGGGAACTCTATTATTGCTGTCTAACTCCTTGCCTCTAAGGATCCTACTGCTTAAAGCCTTCTCCCCTGTGATCCCTGATAGACTTGGGGGGGGGTTGTTGACATATCAACCATTATGCAGGTCAGTCAAGGTTCAATCATATTGTGGTAATATCCTGTTACTGCATCCTTGACTTTTGTGGAGCATATTGCATATTATTGGTCCTTCCCGTCTTTAGGCTATTACAATCTTGCCTCGCCCTCTTCTGCAAGGTTCCCTGAGCTTTAGGATGGGGAGAGATTTGGCTGGTCTGGCTCTGGGTGAATATTACAGGGTCTTTGGTGGTCTGAATTATGGCTTGTTGTTATTTTCAGTTTTGCTGTTCATGCACTGCCCTTGGCTGCATCCTTATTGGTTGTCGAGGTCATCCCCTAACCAAAGATAAAAATCTGGCAGGTCCCTCTAGCAACTTTTTTAAAAATATGATATAGATGCTTTCAAATCAAAGTTGACAATTTCTGCCTATTGATTTTTTTATTCCATTCACATTTAGCTCTATCATTGACATAATTAGACTCAAATCTGCCATTTTGCCTTTATCTATATTTGTCTCATTTAAAAAAATCCTTCTCTTCTTCTATTGCCTTCTGTTTTCCTAAGTGGGGGATTTTTAAAAAGTATGGAAAGATGGAGAGGGAGGGAAGAAAGGAGGGAGGGAGGGAGGGAGGGAAGGAGAGAGAGGGGGTCCGCCCATGCATTCCATGGCACACATATGGAAAGCGGAGAAAAACTTCCCTTTCAGTTTTCTTCTTCCACCCTGGGAACTTCCAGGTGTTGAACTCAGGGTGCCAAGTTTTCAAGCATGTTGAGCTATCTTGTCAGCTCCTAACTGGGGTTTTAAGAAGTGTTTTCTTAAAGTGGATATGTTAACTTAACATGCTTTTTTTAAAAAATTTTTTATTTATTCAATTGTGCGTGTGTGCGTATGTATGTGTGTGCGCGTGTGTGTGTAGAACCACGGACGAATTCGGGAACCACCATGGACGCCTCCACTTCCTCCGCCGGGACTCACAGGCTCCGCCCTACCAGGACCAGAAGCGCAGGCCGCCCCCGCTTCCGCCCGGCGTCTATACGTGGGATCTGGGATCCGAACTCAGGACCTTCCGCCTGCAAGGCAGAGGCTTAACCCCTGAGCCACCTCTCCAGCCCTTAACATGCTTTTAATTGTTTAATTTTAGGGTATTGTTTTAATAGTGGTTTCCAGTTTTCAAATCTTTTAAACTCAGTCAAACCTCCACCATGGAGATTTCATCCTATGCCAGACACTCAGACCCCTCGTCTCACCTTGAGGGTCGCTAGAAGTCCTTGAGCAGGGTCCAAGGAATACAGTTTGTCTGTGGATGCTCTTTACTGAGTTCTTTCTACCTATCCACACCTTCGAAATCATGCTGTTCAGAATCCAGTTCAACAACCACATCCCTTTTTCTATCTCCTGATCCCCTCCTCCTTGATACCACTCAAATGTTCTGGCAAATGTCTCTTCTATATAATTAGCTCTGCATCACTGTGTGTTTTTCCTGGTGACGAAGGAAGAAAAGACTATCCTCTGAAAAAGCAACAGGCCCCTTTGCTCCTTAAGTAACATGAAAGCATTCCCATTCTAAAATTCTTTCCCGTTTGTCATCAAATGTTTTTCAGGCTTTCACATGAATCCATATTTAGAAACAATACTTAGCTTCCATTCAAGCATTACCAGCTCTCGTTTCCTTCTCATTTCTGTTGCGGTTCACAATAAAAGGAACCCCTGCCTTCCACCAGAGGCAGCATACTCTAAGGAAATAGGTTATTTTCTCTCTTAAGGACCCAGTTCCATGCATGTTACATTTACATAACATGGTTTGTTTAAATGTACCAACTTATGGTATTTTAAGATTCCCACCTGTCTTAGAACTGGCCGAGTCCCTCTAGACTGGGTGAGGATGGCACAGGAAAATGACACTGTTTTGACAGCATAATATAATATCTTCAGAGAAGGCATAGAATTGATTATAAATATCTTAAAAAACTAGGAGGTAGAGTTAAAGCTGACAGTGGCAAGAGTTGAGAACAGTAAGCTCATCATCTGTATTTTTTATTGTTGATCCTTGTTAGTTGTTTATTGGAGTTGAATTATTTTCTTCTTTATGGTAATATGACAAAACAGTGAATGGTAATGTATCTGGATTATCCTGTTATATGATACAACACGACAGATGAATGACCTTGTCTAGCAGTTACAGTGACTTTTCTGGAGATAATGATGGAGATATTCCTGACCCACAAATGTTCTAATAGTGTTTACCTGCTGTGTGTAGAGACAGTAGCCTCTGTCAATTGACTTGAAATGTAACAATTCTTTCACTATAACTTCTATCAATGTGACTTTTGACAAACCACTTACCTTCATCAAACAATAGTTTCCACAGCTTTAAAATAACACAATTCAATTGTCAAAAGGCTTAATTAAACCTGATGAATATCAGATCTCAGTAAATGTTAGCTAAAATTACCACTTTTACAATATATATGATTCCTTGGAAATTGTCAGAACAAGGGACATAAGTCTGATTTCTAAGAAATTTAACCCTTTGTTAACAGAACAAGAGAAAACTATCTATACGAAAACCCAAAACTTTCTGCGGGTGGTTTGGGAGATGAGAGAAGACCTGTATCAGAAAAAGTCCTAATTAAGTGGACAATGAAAATCTCTGTACATCTTTAATGTAGCACTTCTGAAATTCTTAATCATCCTTATGAATTCATAAGAATAAGAAATTGTCCTATGATAAAATTGGGGTTGTATTCAAGACAAAAAAAAAAAAAACTCCATTTAAGTGCCTCTCTGACAGTAATAGCCATGGTTTTTGCTTAGTTCCTTTCAGCTTTGCTATTGGATTCATAGCATAAAATTTATAAACTATGTTTTAGAATAGTATCAATGGATGCTTTATGGTAAGAACTTTAAAGGAAGCTGCTATTATGGTTTCTCATTTCATATATTGAAAGGAAAAATTCATTGTCACTTATCAGAATTATTTAACTCTGTTGAGCATATAATTTACACATTCAATTATATTACAAAACATCAATAAAAGCTTTCCAGAAAGACTTTTTATTTTCCCTCAAAGAATCAAGAGACAGTAGTGTATTTGTAATTATGGAAATGTTCACCTTATAGCTTTCATGCTTAGAACTACATGACCTCATACCAAATGATAAGGAAAATGAGAGCATAATAATCTACCTCTTATAAGTTCCTTTTTAATAAGAAAGATAGGGGAACTTATCTAAAGTCTATGCTTTGAAATAACTACATTAGAAGCAGTCATGTAATTATTACTGAAGTCTGGATATAATTGAATCTGATTTGGCCAAAGTTCTTCTATCATAATAAGATCTTAGAAGTGTATGAAGAGGAGTTACAGGCTCCATTACAGAGGTCGTCTGATCTAATCCTGTTATTCAGAATAATGTATATAGGACACTGTCCAAACCAATCTGAAATGAGTTCTCAGAGAAATACACATAACTTTCCATTTTAATTTTCACTTCATAGTAGCAATAGAAACTGGTCCTTCAGACTATTCATCTCACGTAAAGATGCAAATGAAGCATTATTTGAGGGCTGCCATACTTGGAGAAGACCTGGCTCCTTGCATATAGATATCTGCAAACAAAAGGCAAAATCTGATTCCTATTTTACTTGGTATTTTAATTGCTTAAGTAATTTGAAATAGACGATACATTTAAACTTCAGCACCAGAACTATAAGAGTTTTCTGAAAACAAGCAGAATACTTTTTCTAACTTCAAGAGTATATTCATTATCACAAATAATTGGCTATTATTGTGACACTTTTGTGCATGCATATAATGTGTTTTGATGTTATTCATCCCTCTAGCAACCTCTCTTATTCGTCTCTTCCTGTTTCCACATCCCTTTTTACTTTTATGTCCTTACCCACTAAATTCCACATATGGCAGAAAACATCCAGTTTGCCTCTGTGAGTCTTGCTTGTTTCATTTAGCATACTGATCTCCAGTTCCATCCTTTTTCCTGAAAATAGCATGCTTGTTCTTCTGACTACAGGTGAATACAACTCCATTGTGTAAACACAGAACATTTTCTTTATCTCATTCCTCTGTCATCTAGCTAAATCCATCACTTGGCTATTTTGAACAGCGTTATCACACAATGGCAATGCAGACATCTCTGAGAAGCTGACTTTTATTTCTTTGTGTATGTACTCAGAAATAGTAGAACTAAATTACACTGTAGCTCTAATTTTAATTGTTCAAGGAGCCTCCATACTAATTTTTATAATGGTTAGGCTAATTAACGCTCTCACTAACAGTGTTGTAAGGAACCATCCCTGCTCCATCCTCAACAACTTTTGTTGTTTTTTGCTTTCTTGATGACAGCCATGTGACTACAGATGTTGAATATCTTTATTTATTTATCGGATGTTTGTATCAAGGGACAATATTTTCATGCTTTGGGATGAAAAAATTTTTCAAAGTAAAAAATTTATAGCCATGGAAAGAGCAAGCTATACAGTGGTGCAAACCACATGATCATTCATGTAGAACTTGTATCTGATGAAAACTTGTATCAAGAAAATGCAGACAGTTTTTCAACCTCAAAATAACATATCATATTCTTATTTTAATACATCATTCTGGAAGCTGAGTGGGGATATATTTATAGCATTAGATTAAGGGTCAGTGAGATGACTCAGCTTTCTGGGCATCCCTGCCAACCCGAATTTGATTCCCAGACCCATTTCAAAACATGGTGCCGTGGTTCTCTTATGTAATCCCAGCATTCCTGTGGTGAGAGGGGAGGCAGAGTGTCCACTGAAGCTTGACAGTAAACTCTGTAGCAGATTAACAAGAAAGACCCTGCCTCATAAACAAGATGGAAGGAAAAAACCAACTGTAGACTAAAGTTGCTCTCTGATCTTTATAGGTACACATTCTGTCCTCTCTGTCTCTCACACACACTCAAATAAATAAAAATGGATAAATTTCATTAAATGCACACATTTAATTTAAAGAGGGCACAGCATTAATTACCCACCTGAGAGGAGATAAGGGCCTGGTATGCTAAGAGGCAGCTTCATGTGATAATTCACTAGTCTTTGTGCATAATCAGGAATAGTAGAAGCTCTAATAATAATTATAAGATGGAACTAAAAGTGACTTCTTATGCTGGTGTTTGGGTCCTAGAATATGATACCTATGAATAAATAAGAGAAAATTTTATTTCTAGTACTGTAGGAGATACCATCTGAAAATCTGGTCATGTTAGATCCAAAGAATTTTAGTCATTGAAGATAGAAGGGATGGGAAACATGGGGAAAGGAGAGGGGAAAAGGGAACATAATGGGAGGGTAAGGAAGATACTTTGGGAGATAAAAGGGGGGCATTCCCAGGTGTGTGCGCCACCTGGCACATGTGAAGGTCAGAATAGCTTTCCCTTGTTGGTTCTTTCCTACCACCATATGGCCTGGGCACACAACTCAGGTCCAGGGCCTATACACAGGTATCTTCCCTGCTTAGCCATCTCGCTGTCCTGATTTTCTGATCTTGAAGAAATGGTCTAAAATCTAGGAAGACATAGTCAAGAGATGGATCATGATTAGTATGCAAAAAATAGTCTAAGATGAAAGAACTCAAGAAAAAGAGCACACATTTGAATTCTTCAAGAAAACCATTAGTTTAGATTATTTGATTAAAAACATTGTTTTGGGTTATGCTTTTGTGACATTAAAGTTTTAAAAAGCTCTTAATTTTCTACAATTCTTTTTATTATTATTATTATTATTTATTCAACTGTGCATATGTGTGTGTATGTGTGTGTGTGTGTGCGCGCGTGTGTGTGCGCACGTGTGTGTGTGTCTGTGTATGTGTAGAACCACGGACGAATTCGTGAACCACCCCGGACGCCTCTACCTCCTTCTGCCCCGGGATTCACAGGCTCCGCCCTACCAGGACCAGAAGCGCAGGCCGCCCCCGCTTCTGCCTGGCGTCTATACGTGGGATCTGGGATCCGAACTCAGGACCTTCCGCCTGCAAGGCAGAGGCTTAACCCCTGAGATACCTCTCCAGCCCCAATTTTCTACAATTCTTATATAGTTTGTTTTTTCCTATTTTCTTCATGTTTCCTTTATTTTAATCTTTTTTCTTTTATTTTTTTAAATAATGTACAGTCCAATAGGTATTTTAAACTAGATTTCATAATATATTTCTTATATTCTAGAGAATATAGTATCTAGTAGAAGATACTTTTTCAGTACCTTATTGTTTTTCCATTGAGACAGAATCTCAGTGTTCTAGAACATGGCATCCTCTTGCCTTAGCCTCCCTAGTGAAGAGATTATAGGATTACATGCCTGGTTCTTGTATTTCAGGTTTTTTTGCCTGATTTTCAGATCAATAATATCTATTATTCTACGTATCATTTATCTGCTGCTGTGAGATATCACTCAAAGTCAAACAATTTAAAGGGAGACAAGGAGATTTATTCAGCTTACGGTTCTAAAGTGGAGACAGCAGCTTCTGGCAGAAATGGCATAACTGGCAGCAGAAGCTGGAGAAGCCGGAAGTTACATCCATCAAGGAGACTGAGAGCGGCAACCCTGTCAACTGCGGGGGCAGATCTCTTCCAGCAGTAGGGTGGGGCTAGTCAACTTCACCCCCTGTGATTGCCTTCCCCCAGAAAGGCTCCACCTCCTAAAGGTGCCATGACCTTTCCAAACAGCTAAAGATTCAAATTCACGATCCTGTGGGGGCCAACTCACGCTTCAAACCACATTTCTTCAGTCATTATGACCAACAGTTTCTGGTGACCACTGGCAATTTCAAGAGCATATTCAATGGACTGGACACTAGAAATTTTCTTTTCACTCAGCAGAACATAGGCACCCTAGAATTCACATTTTTGACCTTTCAATGTGTTATGAATAACATGGGGAACTATATCCTCGATCCAACTTGATTCCTTCAAAAATTTCTGATTCATCATTCAGAGTTTTCCCATCCTTTACTGTGAGGACACCCTTCCTTCCAACCTTTTTCATTGCATCAGAAATGATGCTTCCAATTTCTTTGTCACTGTTTGCAGAAATTATAGCAGCCTGAGCAATTTCCTCAAGGGTTGTCACAGTTTTAGACTGCTTCTTAAGTTCAGTGATTGCGGCATCAACAGCCAACATCACATCCCTTCTGATTTCCACTGAATTAGCACCTTTGCTGATTTTCTTGAAGCCTTTTTTGGCAACAGAGCAGCTAGCAGTAGTAGTGGGGATGCCATGCTTTATTTGTATTATTGGCAGCATCTTGAGCAAGTTTAGCTCCGATATTTTTGTATTTATCTTTTAAATCAATCGATTTAGCAACAGTCGCATCATCTTTTGTTTCCTTGGGCCTTCCCCAACTTGGTTCAATGATCAGGGTCTTCCCATTGTAACGGCTACGACATCTGCTAAAAGATCTGCACCATGAAGTATCAAAGCTCCGGTGTCTGCATCAAATTTTACACCTTTGGCACAAGCCGGAGCGAGATGGGGAGACAGTGTACGGACACTAGTCTCTGATGAATAGGACTCGAGGTAGTCGAAGCGTTTCTGCGGGAGTGCACAGGGTGACACAGACCATTGGCAGCGGGTGAGGGCAGAGCTCCTTCAGGAGTTTTGCATCTAAATTTTTCCTCTCTCTTATAGAAAAAAAATTAACATTACTGTAAATGGCTTAAAAGGAACCTGAGCGTGAGTTTTCTCTCTTTTACCGAATGTAAGTGCCAGTAGCCAAATTGAAGCAACTTCAAAAAAATATTTTTATACTTTTATAAGCATATTGAGTACTCATCCCTGCTTCCCTCCATCCCCCCTCCCTCCCATCTCCTCCCTTTCCTTTCTCAATTCCTCCCACTCCCTCCCACCCTCCCGCCTGTCTGCTCCAATGGACTCCAGGGTTCTCTCTGGCTTTACTCTTGTGGGGATTCAGGCCTCTGTGACATACCAAGTTGCCTCTCTTTGGGCCACCCCACTGATAGGGGCATTTTCTTTGACTCATCCAGCTTAGTCCCCAAGGTTTCCACTGGGTATTCTTATCTTAAATCGAAGCAAATTTAAACTTGTCAGTGTCTTTTCGCTCATAAAAATCACTCACTCAGTAATGTGTCTGAGGATATATTAAATATCAGATACCACACTAGACCCTGTTTCTGTAGAAAACCATTAAATGAGGGAATTTCCTTTAAGAAAGTACTGACGCAGCGTTGAGGACACAGAATTACAGAAACAAGATGGCAGACCATCAACAACTGGATCAGAAGGAAAGGTAAGGGTGGTGGGGGGTGGGATTGCCAGAAGCACTGATTCGGAGTCTTGGTAGCATTCTATAGCAGCCTTACCTTTCATCTGATGACACTGACAACTGCAATAATAAAAATGTTGATAATAATACTTGTTAGAAAAGGAAATTCAGTTGAAGACATGATCAGGAAGCCTGAAGGAATTTAGTTCTGTTGACAGTTTGAATTAAAGCTTGAACTACAAAGATAAATAAAATGGTTTGTACTTTAACTGACAAAGATGTTATAGAACTTAAAAAAAAAACTTGGTGTGAAATTTTCATTCTATAACTGAAGAAACTGAGATACAAAGAAAGAAGTAACAATTCTATTTCTCACTTGATGTTACATAGCTGACAGATAAGATCCAACATAACAATTTAATCTTCACTGGAAAGTAAACTTTATGAAGACAGAGTCTTTATCTTAATTATTTATCTAAATTTTCCCTTGAATAAAGTCTGGGACATATTAGGCTACTACTCAGTTTGTTGAATGAGTAACCAAGGATACTGGTTAAAATCTTGATCCCAAGTCCTTCAGCTGTCAATCAAACTACTGATCAGTTTGCATGTACTATTTTGGGAGAATTACTGAACCTCTGTTACCCTCAAAGAAGGTATTAATTTTACACATACATCATCTGAATAGCCTGGTATATAGAATAACTGCCTAAATAATAATAATAGCAATAGTAATGATTTTTTTACTTTATAGTTGTAGTTTTTTTAAAGCTTTTTAAAATTATTTATTCAGTTGTGCGTGTATGTATGTGTGTGTAGAACCACGGACGAATTCGGGAGCCACCATGGACGCCTCCACCTCCTTGTTTACTCTGCCCCGGGATTCACAGGCTCCGCCCTACCAGGACCAGAAACGCAGGCCGCCCCCGCTTCCGCCCGGCATCTATAGGTGGGATCTAGGATCCAAACTCAGGACCTTCCGCCTATAAGGCAGAAGCTTAACCCCTGAGCCACCTCTCCAGCCCCCTGTAGGTTGTAATTTTAAAAGCATTTTATTTTGCCCAACTTCCTAAGTTCAGATTTTAACCTTCTTACTTTTCATAAATATTAGGTCATTCTCAAATCCAGTCATTCTTTGAATGGTTTATTTAATTTTCCTCCAGAAAATACATTAAGAAACATGTTGAAAATTAGCATTCGTATTACAAGCTCATTTCACTTGCTAAGCAGTCTGTCAATTGCTATTTTTCTTCTAAATCATAATTACTCTCCAATTGCTCATACATTTAAACAATCAATGCCATTATTACATCCTCAATCAAAAATATCAAGATAAAAATTATCTGATGGGAGAGATAATTATCAAGGATTAATTCCAGCGGTATAATGTGTGTTCAGCAATTGAAAATAGTGTTCCCTAGTGTTTATGCTTATTAAGTACAAGAAAAATAAGAAAACTCTAGAGTTATATTTACCTAGAAATCACTGTAGCACTAATATACTGGGGAAAGCAATTCCAGACTAGCATTGCTAGAAACTACATATGGCTTGCGTCATGAACGGGCCTTCTGGTGTAATTAGTAACAGCAGTTAAATCCTTGCAATACTAACTACTCTCCATTCAGTAGGATTGGCATCATCTGGGAGCTGGTTAAAAATTCTTTGGCCCCACCCCAAACCTACTGAATGAAAATCTGCATTTTAAGAAGATTCTCTGGTGACTAAAGTTTAGAAAGCACTGGTGTAGTTTAAAAAGGCACCTGGGAATCCTTTGGAACTGTCTTTGTTTCAAAGCATTTTGTTTTGCATAACACATTGTTTTGTCAAGCAATTTAAATAATATTAAGTCGAGTTTATAGATAAAAGTTAAAAAAACCCATAACCTTATCCTCTAGTGAAAACTCAGACCATTTGTGAATGTCAAAAGTCCATCATGTTTGCAATTTATAATGAACGTTTCCAGGAATTTCTGTTTTTTTATCTTTCAGGCATTAATAAACTCTATTTGGTGGAATGTAGCATTCAATTTTACTTGTTTGTTTTCAGCTTGTTATAGGATGACTTAAATAATTCAGTTCATCCTGATTCAATTTTGGTAAGTTGTATGTACTTAGAAGTTCATCCATTTCTTTCTGATTATCAAATTTTGTGGAGTATAAATTTTTGAAATATGACCTTATGATTCTCTGAATTTCTTTGGTTATTGCAATAACTCCATTTTGATCCCTAATTTTACCTACTTTGCCTTTAGTTAATTTAGTTAAGATTTTATCAATTTTGTTGATTTTTTTTCAGAGAACTTGTTTTTTGTTTGGTTGATTCTTTGTATCATTTTTGTTACCTCAAATTCAGATATTTCTCTCTCTAAAGATTATGTATTGGTAAGTTATTTACTTGTGATGTTTCCATTTTTTTTGACATAGGCATTGAGTGCTATAAACTTCTTTTAGGATAGCTGTCTTTGTGTCCCAAAGATTTTTATATGTTGTGTTTTCATTATTATTTTCTTCCAGGAAGTTTTTTAATTTCCATTTTGATTTATGACTGAACCCACTTCTTGTTCAGTATCATGGTGTTTAATCTCCAAGAATTTATGTATTTTCTGACCTTTGCTTTGGTGCGGATGTCTAGCTTTAGTGCATAGTGCTCTGATAAGGTACAATATATAATTTCAATTTTCCTGCATTTATGGAGATTTGCTTTGTAGCCCAAAATGTGGTCTATTTTGGAGAAAGTTCCATGGACTGCTAAAAGAATGTGTATTCCTTAGTTTTAGGATGAAAGGTTTGGTAGAGGGTGACCAGGTCCATTTGGGTTATGAATTGGCTCAGCTCCAATGAGTCTCTGTTCTGTTTTTGTCCTGTTGACCTATCCAATGGTGAGAGTAGGATATTGAAGTCCCCTACTATTCTCATTTTTGAATTGATTTGTTGTTTTAGATGTTGTAGCATTTGTTCAATGAATGTGGATGAACCTGTATTAGTGTATATATGTTCAATATTGTGAATCCTTCCTGAGAAATTGTAATTGTACCTTTGGCTAATATGTAGTATCCTTCTTTGTCTCTTATGATTTCTGTTGGTTTGAAGTCTATTTCTTCAAATACCAGAATTGCTACTCCTGCTTGTTTCCTTGTTCTTTTAGCTTGAAGTACTTTTGCTTTGAGAATGTACGTATCTTTCAACGTGAGATGTGTTTCCTGCAGGCAGTAGATTGGTGGGTTGTGGTTTTTAGTCCATGTTTGTAGCCTGTGCCTTTTGATTGGAGAATTAATTCCATTGATGTGTAGGGTTATAACTGAGAAATGTCTGTTAATTCATGACATTTTATGTTTTGTGGTTTTGTATGTGTTTTTTTTTGCTTAGAAGTTGTGTTGGTTTTCACTCAATAGATGGGATCTTGTGAAATTAAAGAGCTTCTGTTCAGATAAAGAGATTGTAACTCTAGCACAAAGGCAACCCACAGAATGGAAGAAAATCTTCACTAACCACATATCTGACAGAGCTCTATTATCCAGAGTGCACAAAGAACTTAGAAAACTAAACACCAAGGAAACAAATGGGCCAATTAAAAAAATGGGCCTTGGAACTTAAAAGAAACTTTACTAGGGACAAAATTAAAATGTCTAACAAATATCTTAGAAGATGCTCCACATCCTTAGCCATCAGGGAAATGCAAATCGAAACTTCCCTGAGATATCATCTTACCCTGGTCAGGATGGCAAAAATCCACAATACAAACAACAACAGATGCTGGAGAGGATGTGGAGAGAGGGGAGCTCTCCTACATTGCTGGTGGGAGTGCAGGCTCATACAACCACTCTGGAGAGCTGTCTGGTGATTTTTAAAAAAGTTAAAGATTGAATTGCCATATGACTCTGCTATTCCACTTTTGGGAATAACTCCCCATACAGCAAAAATTCACCTCGATAGCACAAGCACGACCATGTTCCTAGCAGCACTGTTTACAATAGCAAAGTCATGGAATCAGCCCAAATGTTCAACAGTTGACGAGTGGTTAAAGAAAATGTGGTATATTTATACAATGGAATACTATTCAGCCATCAAAAATGATGAATTAATGAAATTTGCTGGGAAATGGATGGAAATAAAAACAATTATATTGAGTGAAGTATCCCAGACACAGAAAATTAAGCACCATATGTACTCCCTAATAGGTGGATCTTAGTACTAAACCCACTTAGAGACACTCAAAGATAAATCTCTGTAATACCTACAGTAATTGCAAAGATTATAAACAGGAGGGATGGGGAAGAAGGGCCCCACCAGAAACAAGGAGAGAGGGGATGATGCTATAGCAGAGAAAATAGGCCACTATCAAGGACTGCAAGAAAGCAATGAGACATCTGATTAAGTTCACAGACTTTCCTTCCTGATCATTTGCAGCTGAGGGGGTATGATCTCACCAGAAGGGGAGGGCATATAGTCTGGCAGATAGAGAGTAACCATTTTGCAATGGGAGATTGACCCCTCCCTCACTGCAGTCTCCTACTTTTATTGCATCTACCTTTGAATATACTCTTATAATAAGACTCTAATTTAACAGCTTTTTATCTCTGGCCACGGGGTGACATCCAATATCCATCTGGATGGAGCCAAGGGCATTTTAGGAGCAGCAAAACTGAAAAAAAAACAAACAAACCATAATTCAGAACGTCAGAGACTTTATATCAACCACCTGGAATTAGGCCAACCTAATCTCTCCCTATTCTGAAGCTCAGGGAAATTTGCAGAAGACAGGGCAGTAAGATTGTAAGAACCTAAAGATGGGAGGAGTAACGATATGCAAGATACTCCACACAAGTTAGGGCTGAAGCAGTCATAATAGGACTTTGCATGATCTGCGCAATGACCAACACATTATTGACCTCTCAAAGTCTAGCATGGACTAAAGAGACTAGGATCCTTAGAAGCTAGGGATTAACAGCCACAATAGTGTTCCTATACTTAACACAAGAAAGAGTTCTAGGAAATGCAACTGAGTCCTTACACCTCGTCAGAGAGGAGGACTCAGAGGAAAGTTTGACATACACATTAAAGGATGCTACAGGGATGGGGGGGAGGGAGGAGGCACTGGGAGATAGGGAGGGAGGGGGGGAAAGGAAGGGAAAAAGGGGATAGGGAGCAAGAGGGTCCAGGGAGAGGTGGAGGTAGGGAGGGGACTGGGGTACCTATTAAGTTTGTATGAGCAGAAATAAAAAAAAAGAGAAAGAAATGTCATTAAAAGTTAAAAAAAAAGACGTCGTGTTGGTTTTATTTTTCTGTTTTGTCCTCTCAGATGTGACTGTCCTTTTCTTTTGAGGATTTTTTTGTAGGCCAGATTTCATGGTCATGTAAGCCTTCAGGTTGTTCTCATGGAGGAAAATTTTTCTTTCCCCTTAAATTATTAGTGATATTTTTAATAGCTATAATAGCCTGGGCTGGCATTTGTGTTCTTTCATGACTTGAAGGACATCTTTCCAAGCTCTTCTGGCTTTTACCGTTTCCACTGAAAAATCAGCTGTTATTTTAATAGGCTTACCTTTAAATGTGACTTGGTTTTTCTCTTTTGAAGCTCTTAACACATTTTTTTTTGTCATGCATCTGTAGTCACTATTATTTGCCTTGGTGAATTTCTATTTTGATCATATCTGTTTGGTGTGTGATATGTCTCTTATACTTGGTGGATATCTCTTTCCTTAGATGTGGAAAAGTTTCATTTATGACAGTGTGAAAAATTTCTTCCAGTGTGGCTTTTTGGGTTTCTTGTTCTGGGACTCCATGAATGCACATGTTTGCCTTCTTTAAGGTGTCCCATAACTCTTGTATATTCCTCTCAAGTATTTTTTTTTCTTTTTCAACCTCTTTGATTGAACCAGTTTGTTCTTCCATCTTGTCTTCTAGTTTTGATATTCTGTTTTCTGCTTCGTTATTTCTGCTGATAAGATTTTCTGTTGAGTTTTTGGATATAGCTAGCTTGTTTTTACTTTCAAACTTAATTTCTCTCTGAGATTTTTTTCAACTGCTGTATACCTAGTCTTGTTTCTTCAACTGCCTTTTCATTTCATCTAGGTACCTATTGTGTTCCCTGTTCATATGGCTTATGTGGTTATTAAACTCCTCTCAGATTTCCTCTTTCATTATTCTGATCATAGTAAAGATCAGGCTTTGAAAATCATTATCTTGGCTATTGAGTTTTTGACTAATATCCAAAGAGTTATTCTGGTTGGAATCCATCATTATGGGGTCAATGATTTTTGTAGGAGATTTGTTGTCTTGGATTTTGTTGTGTCATGTGGATTTACAGCATGACTTGGACATTTTATATTTGATCTCTAGTATCTGTCTTGATGTGTATTTTTGTCTGTTATGAATTAGATAGGATTACTACACTTGGATGGTAATTGCTACTGTTTACCTAGGTGTTAAAGTTGTCACTCTAGGGTACCTTGGTGCTATTTCATGGATAAGGTTATTTTACTGCTGAAAACTGTATAAGCCCTGTTCTGGTTAGGTGGAATACCACAATTTATGTCTACATTTGACTGGGAGGTTTAGATTGGGTGTCAAAGTTAGCTATGTGAGGTTTGGGTTAAGTATCAGATCAGCTTTTAGATTATAAAATGGGATGTGTTTAGTAGCTGGAGGTTAGAGATAATAAACGTGGTATGGCAGCTTTTAGTTCCTTAGAGGTGTGTAAGGGTGAATGGATAAGACCCTCAGGGATGGTAGTATGGGGCTTTGGGTTAGTTATATAGAAATCATAAATTTCAGTGACTATCAATTGAGATTAAAATAAAAGTAAAGAGGATTACTTATCTTAAGGGTTGGATGTAAAGATTCTTTTCTAATTGATAGAGGGATTCTTGGGGTCTTCAGTTACATGGTGTCAGTCTACAGGGGGAAAACCTCATTGTGAGAGGATGTCCAAATTGCTGACCCCTGCTTTATAGGGCTCCTACTTAGGGGGCAGTGCTGCTGAGACCACTGCACAGGTTGGGAAGTGGGACTCTGAACCAAGCTCAGATGGTTCAGGCAGAGGGGAACACCCCTGTCTTATGAGCAAGTGGATATCCACAATCTTTAAGAAAATGTAATAATTTCTTTAAGAATCTCCAGACGGCTTGCCAGAGTGACTGTATGAGCCTGCATTCCCACCAGCAATGTAGAAGAGTTCCCCTCTCTCCACGTCCTCTCCAGCATTTGTTGTTGTTTGTATTGTGGATTTTTGCCGTCTGGAGATTATTAGAGAAATTAAAGATTGAAATGCCATATGACCCTGCTATTCCACTTTTGGGAATAACCCCCCATACAGCAGAGGTTCACCTCGATAGCACAAGCACGACCATGTTCATAACAGCACTGTTTGCAAAAGCAAAGTCATGGAATCAACCCAAATGTCCAACAGTTGACGAGTGGATAAGGAAACTGTGGTACATCTATACAATGGAGTACTACTCAGCCATCAAAAATGATGAATTACTGGAATTTTCTGGGAAATGGATGTCATTAGAAACAATTATATTAAGTGAAGTATCCCAGACCCAGAAAATTAAGTGCGGTATGTACTCCCTAATAGGTGGCTCTTAGTACCAAACCCACCCAGCCCACCTAGAGACACTCAAAGAAAAATCTCTGTAATACCTACAGTAATTTCAAGGATTATGACCAGGAGGGATGGGGTAGGAGGGTCACACCAGAAACAAGGAGAGAGGAGACCATGTTACAGCAGAGAAAATAGGCCTCCATCAAGGACTCAAATAAGTAATGAGACATCTGATTAAGTTCACAGACTTTTGTTCCTGATCATTTACTACTGAGGGGGTATGATCTCACCAGAAGAGGAGGGCATATAGTCTGGCAGATAAAAAGTAACCATTTTGCAAATGGGTGATAGACCCCTCCCTCACTGTGGTTTCCTACATTTATTACATCTACCTTTGAATGTGCTCTTATAACAAGACTCTAGTTTAACAGCTTTTTGTCTCTGGCCAGGGGGTGACATACAGTGCCCATCAGGATGGAGTGAAGGGCATTGTAGAGCAGCAAAACTGCAAAAGAAAATCAACAAACCATAATCTAGAACTTCAGAGACTCTATATCAACCACCTAGAACTATGCCAGACTAATCTCTCCCCATCCTGAAGCTCAGGGAAATTTGCAGAAGAAGGGGCGGTAAGATTGTAAGAGCAAAAGGATGGGAGGAGCAATGATTTGCAAGATACTCCACACAAGTTAGGGCCGAAGCAATCATAATTGGACTTTGCATGCCTTGCGCAATGTCCAACACACTATTGACCTCACAAAGTCTAGCATCTGCTAAAGCACCAGGATCCTTGGAGGCAAGGGATTGGCAGCCACAGCAGTGTTCCTATACTTAAGGAGAACACGGGAAAGGGTTCAGGGAAAGGCCACTGGGTCCTTATACGTCATCGGAGAGGAGGGCCCAGAGGAGAGTCAGGCATGCACAAGAAAGGAGTCTCTGGGAATTGGGGTGGGAGGCACTGGGGGATGGAGAGGGAGGGGGGAAGGAAGGGGGAGCAGGGAGTTTGGGGGGAGGAGGAGGGAGGGAGGGAACTGGTGTACCTATTAAGTTTGTATGAGATGAAATAATAATAAAAATGTATATATAAAAAAATAAAATGTAATAAATAGGTCAAATTTTTTAAGTATATAAATTTTATTCAAATTATTTAAAAGATTACAGACAAACATATTTATTAAGCCCACTTTGGAAATCCTTGTCTTCTGAGCTCTTAGATATAAATCTTTGTTCTTTTTACATGGTGTTTACAGTTAACAGGTATGATTGTTTTTGTATTATAAATAACCATCTGAAAATTCTCCCTTTTGTCAGTTGCTGTTATCCTTTTTAGCTTATATTCCTAATGTTTTTCAAAAGTAGAACTTCTACAGAAGCAATAAACCAATTATGCAGGTCACATAGAATAATAGCAGAGTATTATGGAAAGAAACTCTTCTGATTAAGTTGCATGCTACTAATTCACATATGAAGAACAACATTGACCAGTCTATTGTTTTTAAGGAATGAGGAAAACATAGAAAAGAATCTATATCTGTTCAATATCAGATATAATAGTATAGCTACATGACAACTCAATACTGAAACAGGCTGAGCATCCCCGACCAATGAAGTGTCTGTCTCAAGCCAAAGTCTCTCAGCATCTCATCCATCATAGGAAGCAGTTAGGCCTAATGGACTGAGTGGGCTGTATGGACTGTTGATTCATTTAATCACCTGGTGCAAGAGGCTCATGGCTTCAGAAAACATGAGCACATTGTTCATTCATAAAGAGTAGTAGATATATATATTTTTCCACCACTGATTGACCTCAGAGAGTCATGTGGGACTGGTGAAAAAGAGCAAGATATTTTCAATGTTGAGCCTTATCATTGGTGTGTGTGTGTGTGTGTGTGTGTGTGTGTGTGTGTGTGTGTGTCTAGTAGGGCAGTAAATAAAGCAACCATAAGACTAAAAAGGAGACAATGATATAATTAAATGTTCATTTTAGGCATTGTTTGTAGTTCAAATCTGCAACTTTATAGCAATCTTTTGTCAGAAGTTATTCAACCTCTTTGGATTTCAATCTTTCACTTATGAATGAGGATTTTTTTAGAGGAAACATAGACTCATGTGGGTTCATTAAATGAAATAAGTCATTTTCTCACAGTGTGCCAAAGAATAGTTAACTGCCAACTCTAGGGTTGGGGAGGTCAGCATTACTGATTTCCATGGTATAAATGTTCTCA
The DNA here is from genome assembly GCA_023101885.1 of Typhlomys cinereus. Classification (NCBI taxonomy): domain Eukaryota; kingdom Metazoa; phylum Chordata; class Mammalia; order Rodentia; family Platacanthomyidae; genus Typhlomys; species Typhlomys cinereus. Next base: position 2,433,215 of record JALPQD010000180.1, read on the forward strand.
CCTGGGCCATTTCAAGTTGGGAAGAGAGGTACATAGAATCAGCCTACTGACCATAGAATACAATTGTGGTGAATCATTTAACATAGTACCTGATATTCTGAAGGCTTTGATTATTGTAATTATCTATTGTGATAAATTTTATAATTTTAAAACTGATTTTATTATCGATATTCACCAAATAAAATTTATCATCTCATCTCAGTGGCCTTCCTCCAAAGACATAACAAAATTACTATAATTATTAGTTTGGGAGATTGCAGTTGCAATTATGGCACAAACACAGCCAAACAAAAATCCTACTAAATTGGCCTTATATAAGAGTAAAGGCCAAGAAGAAGAAAATTTATATTTTAAGTCTTTTTATGTTTTCTCTTGGATACATGAGTCTCAGTGGCTCCATTTTTCTGCTTATGAAGTGGGTGAAGTAATTTGTGCTTTGCTCACCTGCTGGAAAATTTTGAATATTAAAATCTAAAATCTATGAGGATTTCCTTGTAAATTTTAACAAGTCTTGTTTTATATGCAGACTCACTGATTCAGTAATCCAATACATGGAATTTATGTGAAAGAAATAATTATAAGATAGCAAGAAGTCTTTTAAAAATGCTGAACAATTAGAAATAATTGAAATGTATACTATCACAGTTTGCATTAGGTAACTTAGGTAAATGCAAGTGAATTTTGTATTAATGTAAATGAATATTATGCTAACAAATATGAATGTTATGCTAATGTGTATGAATATTAATGTTAAGTTTGTTAAATTTGTCACAGAAAAATATTGTCTTTATGAATATAGGGATGGTGTTTTTCTAAGATGAAAATTTTTATGACCTTAAATAGCAAAATGTCACAGAATTACATTATATTACAAATATAATTATGTAGTATATGGTGCACTTAGAAACACGACAAAGAAATGCAAAAAGGATTAAAGCTGTGGAGTTAGTCATAAATTTTATATTATAAAAGTCATGAATAAAAATCAGATACATTATGAAAATAGTTACAGAGTAATATGATATTAATGGAAATCCAATAAAGAGAAAGACATCACACTGGAAGTCTTTTTTTCCAAATTGCCTTCCTTATTGGTTTCTACATGAGACCTAGTTTACTGACTACCTTCTATGCAAAAGTAAAAATAGAAGGATTGCTATCTAAGACATTGGCAAATCATGCATCAGACTTGCCACTCATACCATCCTGCCCTTACAGTTAGCCCTACACTGGTAGAATGAACAGCACACTAGAGACTTCTAGTGGAGAAAGGCCTTGCTTTCAGTTCTAATATGCATCTCATGCCCAAATGACTAGATTTGGAACTTACCATAAGCCATAACTTTGGGACATCAGTGTTCCTTAATGTCCAGTTTGGGTCCTTATAAGCATTTGTCTTACTTGCCTTGGGATATAGCTTGCTTTTGTTCAGTTTCTTCAAAGGGGATGTTTCTCTACTGCTTTCTCATCTTGCAAACCTCAGGTACACTTTGTGGGATGTATTCCAGTGCCGTTGGAGGATCTCTCACTAACCATGATGTTCAAAAAAATTATGTGTCTATTTCCTTATTGGTCTGAATTGTCATTTCTTAGGGTATGAAGGTGGGGTCTTGGTGAACATGGGATTGAAGTGTGGAATGTGCAGTAAAATGAAGGGCAGCTCTGATGATTGACAGAGACAATGACTTGTGTCTGTGGCTATCCCAGGCTTCAACTCAGTTTGCAAACTGAAAATCACAGATGGGCAATCAGATGCCCAAAATGATGATGCACTGAAATTTGTTAAGATTAAAGTAGCACCTTTTGGATTGTATGGGATATTGTAACTTTTTGGGCTAAATATGATGACCACACAGAATACCATTAACTGTCATCAGAAGTCATCAATTGTAAGTTTCTCTAGCTCATCTGTTGCCAACAGAGTGAAGAGAAGAGGGTTGCTCACTCAGTGATAGGACCTGTCCAGCTGAGAAAGAATGCAGCCTTTCTGCCTTGTTTCTCTTCTTTGTCCTCCACACATGGCTGGGGTTCTCTTCTAAGGCCACTCGAATCTTTAGCCAGAAGGGATTTAAGCAGTGTCTTGCTGACCTAACACAGTAATAGATACTTTCTGGCTCTTAGTATTGTTTCCAGTGTCTCTATCTACTCTTTCCTTATGAGTCTATTCAATTCCTGGGTTCATTCACCCATGTAACTGAATGAATACCTGACTCTTTCCCTTATAGTCATAGTTTCTAGGCCATGACTTCTCTATTAATTCTTAAAAAAATGTAACTTGGCAGTTCTACTTTCTTTCTGTTGTTCTACTATCAAATGAAATACTTGGTGTGAACATGCCTGTCTGTTCTCTAAATGTAGTACCTAACTTGAAGGGCTCCTGGCTTCTTTTTATTTTAAATAATGTTTATTTGTTCTTTGACAATTTCAGACATGTATACTGTAAATTTTGATCATATCCAGTTAGTACTGCCGATATTCACATGAGTGTGGGTTGGGGCTGATGATGGAGCATGGACAAGCTCATGGACAGGGGCCACACCCCGAAAGAAAGATGATTCCCCCTTTATCAGGCACCATCAACTATCAATTGCTTCTCACCTAGAGGTGGGGGCCTTGTGAGCCCCTCCCTTAAACATGATGAAATGTTGACTGGCTTGAAATTGTGCATTGTAACTATAGCAACTATGAGCTCATGAGTGCAATGTCCATGTGATGTCTAGAAGACAGTGTTTCATCTTCCTCTTCTACCATGTTCTCTGAGCCTTATGGGAGGTGATATTTTGATATAGATATCCTATTCATTCTCAGCACCTTAACCAACTATGAGTCACAGAATTAATGCTGCTTACTGCAAAGACAAGTTTCTCTGACCAAGGATGAAACAGCACTAAATCTATGGGTATAAGCACAAGTACATAGAAGGTAGTCTGACAAATGTCCATTTAGCAAAACAATAGTAATAGGTTACCAACTAGGGCTATGGGCTTTCAACCAGGTTTACAGCACCAGGCATGAGTTATCTCTGCCAACCAGACATTGAATACAATCAAAAAGCAGTTTATTACCCCATAACAGTCATGCCACTATTGGACCCATAGGCACATCTTGCTTGGCAGGTCAAATATTGTAGCATATAGGGTTCATAACTAGGTAAGACTATGATGACCTTTTTCCTCTGTCATCCTGCCTAGGACCATTGTGAAAACCAGCCAGCAGGGAGGAAGTTTCCAGGTCCATTCTAGCTTGATTTCTTTACGTTCTGTAACCAAAGTGTTAATCAGTATATTTGCTTGGCAGTCAAGAATGATGGCAATAGCCTGCATTATCTCTGGGGCTTCCCTGGCCAAAAACTATATAGAGGTACTCTTTGCCTGGTACTAATATTTTCATTTAATATCCCATGTCTTCTGGAAGGGTACCTCTATTCAAGCTCCTTTTAAAATATATAATTTAAAAATAATAAGCTTACTAAGTAGTTGGTTTCCATAAGTTTTTTAATGTGCTCTTAGCTTATCATAACCCACATCCACCTTTCCTCTTTATCATCCTTTTGCATATTCCTGCTTAAACAACCCTACAATATTGCCTCCATGTACTTTCATATCATGTGGTCTAAACTTACCTCCCAAAGTCTTCCTAGTTTTACTGTAAAAATATTTTTTACTGTTTAGATGAGTAAATATGAAGATCTTATCAAAAACCATGGGGAGGCTCCTAGAATGCCATTTTGATGTTTGTCTACACAGCTTGACAGAGTTGATGATTTCACATTCCTTTTTTGTCAATATGTCTGTTAAAGATAGATGTTGGGTACATACTGTGCTCAGTACTGTGTTGAGAGCTACAGGATATTTAGAGGAAGTATATATCACAGTCTCTATCTTCAAAGAACTTACTTTCTAGTTGTGGGCAAACAAGAACGCATGCAAACACTTAACTGCAGTCAGGAATTGAGAGTATGTACATAGAGAGTAACTGTTATCATTTACCGAGCTTCTGCTAGGTCAATTTACATAAGTAGCAGCCTCACAATTTTTTTATATTTCTTCCACTCATACAATGTTGATAAGTACCCCATTCCCCTCCCTCCTTCCACCGCTCCCTGGATCCCCTTACTCCCTCTCCCTTTTTCTCCTTCTCTTCCCCCCTCCCTTTCTCCCAGTGCCCCCTCCCCCCCCATTCCTGGAGCATCCTTTAGTATGCATGACAAACTTCCCTCTGGGTCCTCCTCTCTGATGAGGTGTAAGGACTCAATAGCATTGCCTAGAACGTTTTTTTTGTGTTCCCCTTTAGTATAGGAACACTATTGTGGTTGTTATCCCTTGCCTCTAAGGATCTTAGAGCCTGTGATCCATGTTAGACTTTGGGGGCTCAATGATATGTTGGTCATTGTGCAGGTCATGCAAAGTCCTATTATGATTACTTCGGCCCTAACTTGTATGGAGTATCTTGCATATCGTTGATCCTCCCCACCTTTAGGCTCTTACAATCTTACCGCTCCCTTTTCTGCAAATTTCCCTGAGCTTTAGGATGGGGAGAGATTAGGCTGGTCTGGTTCCAGGTGTTTGATGTAGAGTCTCTGATTTTTGAATTATGGTTTGTTGATTTTTTTTTCTCAGTTTTGCTACTCCTGCACCGCCCTTGGCTCCATCCTGATGGGTATTGGATATCATCCCCGGCCAGAGATAAAATGCTGTTAAAATAGAGTCTTATTATAAGAGTAGATTCAAAGGTAGATGGAATAAGAGTAGGAGACCGCTGTGGGGGGGTCAGTCTCCCATTTGCAGGATGATTACCTTATATCTGCCAGACTCTATGCCCTCCCTTTCTGGTGAGACAATATCCCATCAGTTGCAAGTGACCAGGAAGGAAAGTCTGTGAGCTTAACTAGATGTCTCATTACTTACTTCAGTCCTTGATGGTGGCCTATTTTCTCTGCTGTAGCATGATCCCTTCTCTCCTAGCCTCACAATTCTTTTTTTTTAAATTTTTTATTATTATTTCTGTTCATACAAACTTAATAGGTACACCGGTTCCCTCCCTCCCTCCTCCTCCCCCCGACTCCCCTGCTCCCCCTCCCTTCACCCCTCCCTCTCCATCCCCCAGTGCCTCCCCCCCCAATCCCTGGAGAATCCGTTAATGTGCATGCCAGACTTTCCTCTGGGCCCTTCTCTCTGATGACGTACAAGGACCCAGTGGCATTATTTCCCTGAACCCTTTCTGTGTTCCCCTTAAGCACAGGAACATTACTGTGGCTGTCAATCCCTTGCCTCTGAGGATCTTGGTGCCTTTAGCAAATGTTAGACTTTGGCCTCACAATTCTTTTTTTTTTTTAATACATTTTTTATTATTTCCGCTCATACAAACTTAATAGGTAGACCAGTTCCCTCCCTCCCTCCTCCTCCCCCCGAATCCCCTGCTTCCCCTCCCTCCCTCCCCAGCTCCCAGTGCCTCCCCCCCAATTCTCAGAGAGTCCTTTATTGTTGGCCTCACAATTCTTAAAGCTGTCAATTTCCTCCTTTCATATTATACGTTATAAATAAAGATCCAGAACTCTTGAGTCAGGGTTATGTGGTCAGCAGAATGGTGGCATCAAAGATATCTGACCCCAAAGACTGTGATCTTATCTCTACATGAGCAGCTCCCATTTCTTATTTCACTGTATTTCAGTCATTTGACTTAAAAAAAAACCCAGAATCCTGGGACATGCCATCATTCATTCTATGCATAAGACTTGGGAAGTGGTATATTTAAAGAATCTCAGATAACTTAATAAGTCCCCTGGTTAAAGAACCCTGTATGTAGAAGTACTGTGTTGTACAGCCAAACACTGAAAAAAAATATATATATATACTTATTTCTTCCACTCATACAAAGTTAATAAGTACCCCATTTCCCTCTCTCCCTCCACCCCTCCATGGACCCTCTTGCTCCCTCCCCCTTTTCCTCTTCCTTTCCCCCCCTCTCTCCCTTTCTACCAGTGCACCCCCCTTCAATTCCTAGAGCATCCTTTAGTGTGCATCCTGGGTCCTCCTCTTTGATGAGGTGTAAGGACTCAGTAGCATTGCCTAGAGCTCTTTTTTGTGTTCCCCTTTAGTATAGGAACACTATTGTGGCTGTTAATCCCTTGCCTCTAAGGATTGTAGTGCCTGTGATTCTTCCTAGACTTTGGGGGTCAATGATATGTTGGTCATTGTGCAGGTCATGCAAAGTCCTATTATGATTACTTTGGCCCTAACTTGTATGGAATATCTTGCATATCAGTTGCTCCTCCCCATCTTTAGGATGTTACCATCTTAAAATTGAAAAAAAAATCAACAAACCATAATTCAGAAAATCAGAGTCTCTACATCAACCACCTGGAACCAGGCCAGCCTAATCTCTCCCCATCCTAAAACTCAGAGGGCGGAAAAAAATGTATATTATGAAGAGAGTTTAAGGTGAAAATTTTACAAAATGTGAACTGGTAAAACATGATTTCTCCCTAAAACCAATGTCTGAAATCTACATATTCATGCAAGTGAAGGATTATGCTCCAGCATCCTTGTTGTCATCAGATTCTGCTTTGTGAGGAAATCTGCGGCACGTGCACATTGCTGATGGCTGGATGATGGCGCAGTGTCTTGCCCTCCTAAACACATCGAAGCACCACAGCATCCCAGAGTGCGACGTCAAGGCAACTTACGGATGAGAACGATGAGTTGCAGAGTGATGAAGTGACTCACTGAGCACCCTTGGGCTAGTTTTGTGACCCCGTTTAGTGCTCCATTTCACTTGGCCACGTGGACTAAGCTGCTCCTACAACACCGGAACTTGGAGGCACTGCTGCAAATTGAATGATGAGATCAATAATTGAAGAAGCTACTAATTGAATGGGGTGAAGGATATGGCTATATTAAAAACCATCACTGCTCTTACAGGCACTTCTTCAGCTCCTAAGACAGCTGCAGCTCAGGCTGTATTATCATAATCATCCCTCTAAATAAATTATTCAAATTAGAGCATGCATGCTCATGAGCTTGTAAAATGCAGATAAACACATTTTTTTTCCCTGGGACATTTGCTCTAGGCATTAGCATGCATCTCTCTTATTTTCCTCAAATTAAATGGCCTGAAGCACTTCAGCCTGCGACCAGGTGATGGCACTGAAATGTCCACTGAAGCACAGGCGAAGCACTGCATTAGTAGCCTTCAGCAAAACCACCTTATTTGCTTGTACTCTCAGAATTCAGGTTGTTATAGAATAATTAATTTTGGGGAGACAACAACATGAAGCTTCGACGACACAGAGAGGAGCTGAAATACCAGATGGTGTTATCAACGAGCAGCAGATGTTTGCCAGTGAGTTGGGATCTGTGTTTTTAATTCCCAGAGTAAAATGATTTTCCACAATCAAGTGAAGCTCAATGTTATGAGTCTCCTTTGTGGACTTAGTGCTCGCTGTGGAACTCGGCAGGTGGGGGACCAGCTTATTCTGTGGCAGTGGTAAGCAGAAGATGGCAGAGGCGTCCTTCCAGTCTGTGTAGGGTCATTTTATCTTTCTAGAGAAACCTCAACGATGAAGGAGACATTGGTAATAGAAGAGTAAAGACAGAAAGTGCATGTTCCTTTGCAATTCAGGTATATTATCTGGGCTCACCAGAGGGCTCTGTGGGCGAAGCTCTCGCCGTGCAAGTCTGACAACCTGAATTTGAATGTGCAGAACTTGTGTAAGAACTGAGCACTGTAGCACATGCTTTTGTAATCCCAGTGTCAGCCTATGGAGAGATGGAAGATAGAAACAGGAGAATCCCCAGAAGCTTGTCAGCCAGTTAGCCGGGCTGTATGAAAGGGAGCAAGAAGAAACTGTCTCAAAGTGGAAGGCAAGGGCTAATAACTGAGGTCACACTGTGACAGGTGAATGTCTACATATACACACATAAATACACAGATATCATCTAATAAAACGATGAAAGCATCTATGACAACTGAGAAGATATTATCAATCAAACATAAAGAGGCAACTATTCACATGTATTTTTAATTCTTCAAGAATCTGTATCCACTGTGTGTTGATAACACTTCACAAAGATTAAATCTATCAGGAATGTAGGGTTGCAAAGGGCTATCTTGTGTTCAAGTAACAGATACTCAGTAAATGAACTGGGAAATGTTTGAATACAAGGAAATCTTATATAAATATATAACTGCTTGAGAAGCGGACAAGAGAACTCTATTTCCTGAAAGAGCTGTAGGTAACCAGGCTGCAGCTTGGAAAATTTAATCCCCCCTCCTTTTCTTTTGTCCTGGAAATTAAATCTAGGACTTAATTTGGAAAGTTGGAGAGGTTGCTCAGAAGCAGTATGCTCTTAAATGCAAATTAAAACTCCCCTGCGTCATCACCTTACCTTGGTCGGAATGGCTAAGATGAAGAACATAAACAGCACCCAGTGTCGGCAAGGATGTGGAGAGAAGGGGACACTCTCTTACATCCTGGTACACAAGCTGGTACAGACAGCTCTCTGGAGATCAGTATGGAAGTTCTTCAGAAAGCTAAAAATAGAACTGCCATATGACCCACCTATACCACTTCTGGGAATATTCCCAAAGGACGATATATCTGATTACAAAGACACTTGTTCATCCATATTCATTGCAGCTTTATTCACAATAGCAAGAAAATGGAATCAGCCAACATGCCCATCAACAGAGGAATGGGTAATAAAAATGAGATATATGTGCATGATGAAATAGTATTCAGTCATCAGGAAAGATGAGATTATGGAACTCTGGTAAATGGAGGGAACTGGAAAATATAATATTAAGTGAGGTATCTTAGAAACAGAAATGCCATATGTTCTGTCTTACATGTGGATGCTAGGATTAAATCCCTGTTAAAGTATTTGGCTTGGAATTCCTGTAAAAGTCAGAAAACTTGAAAAGGACCAATGAATGGGAAGGTGGGGAAGGAAGATTAGGATGAAGACTTTGGAGAGGAGATATAGGATACCATGACTACCAGGGTGAGGGAATGAATAATAGGAGAAAATACCAGAGGGGAGGGGGATGAGAGGATAAGATGTAGGAGGGGCTGAGCAACTAAGAGATAAGCTCTTAAGATTGTGGGATGCAACCAGATAGGAACCTCCTATGTTATTAATATGTAAAAAAATTAAATTTTTCTTTAATAAAAGGAGCAAGAATGGACAGTCTTTATGCAGAGAAGTGCGTGCACAAAGAGAGAAAGAGAGAGAGAAGAGAGAGAGAGAGAGAGAGAGAGGAAAACAGCAAAAAAATGCCCTCACATGCTTCACCTAGAAGATAATTAAAACGATGCAGATGTAGCAGGTAGGTGGGGGATACTTCTTGATAAACTGCTGGTCAGTGAGGTCTCAAAGGCTCCCCTCACAGTACAGGCTTTCGGCATTACTCTTGGTTGCCTCCAAAAACCAACAGTAAGACCCTCTTCCTGAAGATGCCACATATATGAACCAAAAAAACCTAGCAGAAACTAGTCTGGAAGCTTCCTTTTTGCTGGATAGATTACATCGTACCAGAGAGCACTATGAAAGTTACCAGGGGGAGAAAAGCAGCCAAATTTCTCTTCAATCTGTGAAACCTGCAAGTTGCAATAATGATCATTATAGTAACAAGTGACCATCAGTATCATTGTGGCATGAATATCAAGGAGGCAAACATCAGCTTTCTGATTGAATGTAAGGCCCACTTAGCAGAAAGGAACATATTCCTATTACTGTAAACTAGAACAAGAACCTATGAAAGGGAAGAACATAGGTCCCCCAGGAAAAGCAGGCTATGAATGTTTAGCTATGAAGATGCCACATTAAGCCATCTTTTAAATGCCTGTTATTATACCCATAGATTGGAAGAACACTCAACATTCATCCTTGAATAATAAATAACTGAAGACTGCTTGTATCTAAACAAGGCATGTAAGCCACTCCCCCCCCTAAGGCTTAGGAAGCATTGAAAAAGAGGGAGGTGGTAAGATTGTTAGACCTGAAGTGGGACAGTGGTAGGCTAGATGTTTCCTCCTAGGTGCGACAGGACTGTGATATCTATAGTTTCATGGCAGATATGCGTATGCTAACAAGAATTACATGGAACTGTTCTTTCAACACCTCACCATGAAAGCAGAAAGATCTCAAGAAGCTTCACACTTCCTGACAGACTAATGAGAACTGATAAAAAAAGAAAACAAAGGTGGTCTCATTAATAGTATACTCACTGATCTATGCTACTTGCTGGGGCATGAATCATGTCAGGCATGTGCCATCAAAGACAAACTAGATGAGATACGGTGGACCATGTAAGTGAAAAAATTTGAAAATAGGAGGGAGTCTGACAAGGAGATGAAAGATTGTAAAAGGGAAAAGGAGAGGGGATGAGATTGGGGACTAAGGGTTGAAAATATCATAAATGTACTATATTCATGTATACAGCCTTATAAAAAGTATATAAAAATGGAATAGGTTACATATTAATCCAAAAATGATTAAATAAAACAATTCTAGTTGGATGCAACACACACACACACACACACACACACACACACACACACACACACACACACACAGGTAATATGTCCTTCCGTAGCATGTCATTGGTTTTGACCTTGGTTTGAGCCCCACCACAGGCCAAACAAAACAAAACAAAATATAAGATAGGATATGAAACTCAGATAGGAAGAGGCTAACATTTCAGCATTCTGCATTTTTGAGGACTTGAGATTTACAACAATGAGCAGAGAATCACACGGGTTTACATTCTTCCTAGCTATGTTGTCTGCCTTGAAGAGTGTTATGTCTTTCTATGGAATTCGAAGGATTTCTAACAGACAATCCTCCTCAACACAAAGAAAAGGAGCTGTCAAGGAAAAGATCCTCCCTTTGACTTTTCAAAATTCTTTAATTATATCAACAGAAAAAGCATGCAACTGGAATATGCATTTTTCACGTGTTTCTAACAGGAGATAGGTTTTCAACTTGGGTATAGGGACTTACCTAGTATGGCTCTCATTCACTAGTAGAAACTGAGAAATAAGGTTGTTATCTCTCTTGATAGTAGCTACATCTCAAAGGATGACTCCCAGCACACGAGATAGCTTATAACACTCTGTCATAAAACCAAAAGAGAGTCTGTCTGGTTTTCATTTCAGAGAGAGGAGGAAATGTTTACATTGGCCAAATTCACAAGTGAGTGCTCTGAGAAAATAGAGGGAAGTCTCTATTTCCAACAGAAGAATTCAAGTTCTTATTTCAAAATTTTTCTTTGTTTTTATGGAAACTAGCTTTAATTTTCCTTGTGGCTCAGCTTCTGTCTTGACAAAAACTGTTTTAGCCTTTTGTTTCCAGAAAGGTTGCAGTATTTTTGTAGTTCATCTGAGACAGGCAGATTCAAGATGAGGCAAACTAGGGAATCACAGATCACAAAAAACCAGACTGATATTGCATGATGTCAGCATGAATTTCTTCTTTTGCCCTCCAACTCATATCCCTGTTTCTTTGGTACCTAAATCTTACTACTTTCCTTTCTTTCTTTATCTCTGCCTCCATTACTGGTGAAACAGAAACGGAAATCATAGGAAGGTTTTTAAAACCTTAGCTTAGTTGTAGCTCTGACAGTTTTGAAAGTTAATCAGAGTACATTATCTTATTAACACTGTGTTGCTATAATTTTTTGACCTTAGCAGTTATGGGCTCTAGAGTGATGACAACGAGTAGCAAGGTAGATGCAGGTGCGGGCTACGGTGAAGAGTACACTTCATTATAGGATCAGCTACTAAGGGCCAGCTTATTCTTACAGGAAGTGGAACCTAATGCTAGATGCTTACATTTTAAAAGGAGGGTTAGAATCTTAATTTAATACATATTTATTTTTGTGTTGCATGAATGTAGTAAAGTGGTGTAAGTGGGTCATATGGCAGTTTGATTTTTAACTTTCTGAAGAACCTCCACACTGATCTCCAAAGTCTTGTACCAGCTTATACTCCCACTAACAATGAGTGAGTGTCCCCTTTTCTCCACAACCTTGCCAGCACTGGGTGCTGTTCATGATATTTTAACCCTTAATCCCCAATCTATTCCCCCTTCCTTTTCTCCTTACAACCCTTCATCTCCACTGCCAGACTCCTTCCTATTTTCAATTCTTTTCACTTATGTGGTCCACTGTGTTTCATCTAGTTAAACACCTCATTTTTTAATCTGAAATTTTCTGATAATTATATTGGTTAAACCAAATCGAAACAAACCAAAACAAACAAACAAACAAAAAAACCCCTACTTGGATAAAACGAAACATATGTTTGCTTTGAATTCTAAGACTGTCTTTAATGAAGACAGTTTACCAATTTCCTTTTGTGGGTGCTACCCATGATGCACACCAGAGTGCGGTCATACACTAGTCGTTCTGGAAGACTTACAAACATAGGAGGCTGGCATCTCCAACCCTGGTCAAAGTAAACACAGTCACCAAATAGAAGCCAGTCGATACTCTAGTCTGCCTGTGTTTAGTGAGCATTTGCTTGACATTTGTCCTTCTCCCCTCTCGGGATCTGAGCCCTGAGAAGATAATCCTCCCCACTTCTCCCTTGACCTTTCCCTCCTTGCCCATGGTCAGCCAGAAAACCCTTCGCTTTTCCAGAGGTGATAGGCCTTAACCAGCAGGCAAATACGTGTAAATGTTAGTCTGAAAACAACAAGTATTAGCAACAATAAGAAATGAGTTTTTTTTTTTTTTTTGGATGCTTAAACTTAACTTTAGCAGTTCCTTCTTTACATGCATCTTTGAATCTTTAGTTGAAAGGCAGAAAGAACAATGTATATTTAAATTCTGACTAGAATCTCACAGTTTCCTGGAGTCCAGTTTGGATGAAGTCCGCATGTTGTGAACACTAATGGTTTTCACTGGCCTGTGACAATGTGGGATTCCAATAGCTGTCTTGCATAGATTACTGATGATCAAACACTGGGACCACAGCACTCCTGGCAAGGCAGCCCATTGGCTCAGAGAGGAAAGGATTATTACTGTTCATTAAGCCAATGAATTTTCGCGCCAAGCAGCAGACATCTAGAACAGATAATTCCATTTCAATAATTGAGGGGAGGGGGCACTTCCCAGCTGTGGAAATATGCCAGCATATTGTGATGTAGGTAGCACCCAGAAAAAAGGAGGAGGAGCCCCTTATTTTCTGTGTGTTTGCTGCCCTCTCCTCATTTTCTAAGTCTGCCAAGGACTTCATCAATTCCTTCTGTGAAAGGAGGGACCATGTGGCATCCCCAGTATGGCAGGTCTCCTATTCAGGGGCACCTCATCTCTATGTCTCTGGAGGCTGCTGAAGAGCAAGCTCAGCCCCTTCTCCTTTGTCTGCCCAGGGGTAGAGCATTTCTCTCATCTTCCTTACCTTCTTTGCCAGAAAGCTGTTCTGCCAACACTTCTAACCTGCGACAGCCCCCTCTCCCCTCGACTCTACCTTCCCCCATGACCCACATCCCTTCACTCCTTCTACCTTTCCCTCCAAGAAGGAAGAGAAGCGTGTGCATAGTCAGTTGTCACTTCCACGCAGTACTTTGCATAACAATTATGAGCCTTAATCAACATAGGTTATAAGATGAGCTGGGTAAGAAATTTAGAGTGGCCAGCCTAACTAAGTTACCTAAGAATATTCTACCATTCGTTTTCTGAACGTTTTCTTTAATTTATAATTTTTTTTATTTTTTCAACAATTTTATGTGTTTATATGAATTTAAGTCACTTTTTTCAAAAATGACATGATCCCATCCCTCCTTCTTTTTCCACTGAAATTCTTCTTGTTTCCAACCACAATGCTTTCTTCTTTCATGTCCTTTTGTGTGTTCCACTGAGTTGTGTAAAGGTTGCTGCATTAACGTGTGCCTGGGCACTTACTGGCACAACACTGAGGAAAGTGGCTTCCTTCCTGCAGCCAGCACTAGCCACGATAGACTCAGGCAATGGTGCCTTACCAGGTCTTCCTCTTCTCTGCCGTGTCCAGAAGACACTGTTTGGCAGCACATCCTTACATAGTGACCTGAGTTCAATCTCTGCAAGTCCCACATAGCACATGCCTCTCTGTTTTACTTTCTGTCTCTGTCTCTCCGTCTCTCATCAATCAATCAATCAATCAATCAATCAATCAATCAATCAATCAATCAACCAACCAACCAACCAACCAACCAACCAACCAACCATTCCCCTTGTGGCATTAGTAATTAGTCCCTCAGGAAGGTGCAGTATTTCTTGAGATATTCCTTCATGCTTGCACATACTATGCAAGTCAGCCTGGAGAGATGGCTCAATGGTGAAGACTCTGCCTCACAAACAGAAGGTCCTGAGTTCAGATCCCAGGTCCCATGTAAAAATGCCGGGCAGGAACTGTGGTGGCCTACACTTCTGACCCTGGTGTGTGGAGGCTGGGAAATCCCAGAGGTAAATAAAAAGGAGGTAGAAGCAATTCAGGATGATTCCTGAAGTCATCCTTGGTCTTCCACAAGGATGCATAGTACCCTCTGACACACACACACACACACACACACACACACACACACACACACACGCACACTACATACAGTTTAAGAAAAGAAAAAAAAAACTTACTGCTCAGGTCTTGTGGACATCCTAGAGTGAGTGCTTGGATGTGGCAGCCCTGTCATGACCAAAGGGTACCAACTGGCAGCACTGCTCCCCACCTTTAAGCTTATACAAGAACACACAGTTTATTTTCAAGCAGCATTTAGTCAATGTCTGCCTCACGTGCAATGCTGTGCTGGATGCTTTGTGAGATGAAACAGGATAAGAGACATCGTCTGCTTCATTTGCATCTCTGTCATGATCATCATCACAATGGTTAACATTTATTGAGGTTTAGAATATGCCAGGCACAGTCTTAAGTATCTTCTATGTATTGTTTCAATTAGTTGTTATCACAACTCTACGAGGTAATATTTAGTCAGTACTCTTTCAATTGCAGACAACAGAAGTCCCATTCAAGCTAGCTGTGCATAGGCAGTGTAGAAGCAGCAGCAGCAATAGTGTCTCTGAGTTGTGTGTAGATCAGGGCAGGTGTGAATCAGCTATGAACAGCTCCAACCCTTGTTTACTTTTTCTTCACTGTGTCTTGTGCTCTGGCCTCAAGCTTCCCTGCAAGAGCATGCTTCTCCCTTAGGGAGGAACTGATTGACGCCTGTAGCAATAATAGCAATCAAGCATTCTTGCTTCCCCATGAAAGTCCCAGGAAGAACAGTGATCTATCTTATTGCACGTGTCTGTCCTTTAATCATTCGCTTGGGTCAGGGAGATGGAATATTCCAGTTGGCCTGCCCCAAAGTGAGAAGATGTGAGGAACCAGGTCACATAAAAAGTGCTCCATACAGTTTGGTGGAAAAGACAAACAACCAGATATCTTTACAGGTCTTATTATTTTATAATTTAATAGAGAAAAGGTGAAACTGAAAGAGGCCATCTAGGCATAAGTGGCAGAATGAAATCTGATTCCAGATTTGAAGCTAATGTTCCTTTCATACTTTGCTGCCTTAGTTTCTACCTTGTACAGTTATTACATTTTTCAGTGACTAAAATGATCACACACACATCTAGATAATTGATAGAGAATGGCATATAAATAGACACTGGAAAGGCAGACTCCTCACCTGAATTCTGTGAGAATATTAAGTAGCAGACAGTAGAGGTGATATGATGAATGATGAGAGTTCTTTAAAGAAAAATAATTTTATGAAGTAGACTGGAAGAAAAGTACCTAATTGGCTGACTAGAAAGAAGAGGGAAATAGTGTGTTGATTAATTATGTTTAATGGTCTGATAAATAAATAAATAAATAAATAGTTTGGGTTAGGAGTTTATTTCAACCCAATATGCAATACTTAGAATAAGAGAAATGTGAACTTAATCCAGGCCCAGCCTCTGACTCATGGGACTTTGTATCTGCCCTCCTATTGTGACTGACATAGAAGAATTGATTAAGATCACATGGACCCCATAAAGGGGACCCCAGGCTGTTCGTTTCTCTGCAGTGCTTGGGCAGCATCTGCAGACTCTTTTATTTAGTATAACAACATGCAGAGCTTACTAGAGTTTATCCAGTTGCCTGGATAAAATGAAGTGTACGGGAATCCTCTTCCCAAAACATTTCAGGAATTTGTTCAAGGTAACAAGCTCACTACAGACTCTCCTTCCCTGAGGCAGAAGGACTGGAGGACGGTTATCTGAGTTCTCCCAGCGCTCTGGGGATAACAGAGGATTCCTCCCAGCAAACCTGCGCATCAAAGGACAGTTATCAACAAGCCAGCCGGCTTCCAGAATTCCGGGAACGGGCACCAAGATGCCTCCTTGCAAGCCCCTGAGTCAGCAAAGATTTAAGGAAGTCTGTGAAGCTTCGCGAGCGACGCATATAGGGAGAGGGAGACCACATGACTTGGATACACCTACCGTTTCGTTGGGTTTCCTTGTCTGAAAGACACAAGGCCTAACAGTCCTCCCCTGACCCCAGGCAGCACAGAGTTCTTGTGGGATTGAAAGAGAAGTGCACGGTGGATCCTTGAGAAGCCAGAGTGGCCAATTGAGGGATAGCTAGAAAACTGGTAAAGTGTGATTTTCTGGATGTGTCTGTGAGGATTTCTGTGAGGCTAAGTAGACTATGGGTGATGCCATCTAACCAATTGGGGGTTTCGATACAGAGATGACTCATTATTTAGGTCTCTCCTTTTCTCCCCTCTTCCCTCTCTTTTTCCTTTCCCTTATCCTTCCTGTCCTCCTCCTTTTCCTTTCCACTACTACCTCTTTGGTAGAGTGGAGACCTTCCCTTCTGTTGCTGTTGGGTAAGAGAACTTCAGTTCTCCAACTTTTGGGCTCTACAACTTATATGATCAGACTTCCTCAGATCCCATGGGACCCCCACACTTATTCCCTACATCCAGTGTCTCCAGATTTCAGGTGGACTCTGTGTGAGTTGACTTCTATAACCACATAGGCCGATTCCCCTAATAAATTACCTCTAATGTATCTCTGCATATATTCTGTCAGTTCTAGCTCACTGAAGAACACGGGATGGCTTAGTTACTCTACCTGTCACTGTGAGGCAACACTAAAACAACCAGTACCTTAAAGGGAAAAGATTTACCTGACTTATGGTTCCAGGGGGGAGATACAGTCCATTATGGTAGAAAAGGCATGAGATGAGCTGGAGGAAGCTTAGTTCATGTCCATTATGGAGCTAGAGAGAGCAAGCAGATTACAGTGGAAGTAGGTGGGATTAACCAACCTCGAGACCCACCCCCTGTTACCTGCCTCCTCTTGAAAGTTGCCCCAACCTTCCCAAATATCAAATAAGGATTCAAACACATGAGCCCGTGGGGGACAGCTCTATTCAAACCATAACACTGGCCAATACAGAGAACAAAGTGTTCACAAAGTCTAAAACACTGTTTTTGAATGATTTCATAATGTTGCTTTTCATCTGCATTGTTGATGATGAAATCAGGACAAAATTGCTTATGGGAACAAGGGGTTTATTCTCTTATGGCAGTTCAGTTACAGTTCTTAGTCCAGCTTGGCAGGAGGGTATGCACCATCACCAAAGGGCTGAAGGAACTGGCCACACCATCTCCACATAACAACTGGGAGAGGCATGATCCTTACTTGCCAGACCTGCATGTCTGGCCAAGTATGCAGAAGGATGCCAACTTTCTCAACCAGCTCTTTGTATTTTTCACCTGTCTAGTGTCTAGTCCCATCCACCATGGCTTGGGTCTTCTCCATCAACTAGACAATCTCATGCAGGTTCACTCTGGGCTTAACTCAACTACTAATTATTTACAAATACGCCCAGAGCTCAAACCTTCAACCATCATAGTTAGATATCTGTATCTAACTATGACACATAATTATTTCTTTTTGGGCAAAAAATTGGGCAGGGTTTTCTCTGAGAGACTTTCTATAGTCAGAAAATGAAACCAAATAATAATAGCAGTTTTATAAGCAGATAGAAGAAGCAAAAATTAATGTTGGGAATGTAGTTAAGTGGTAAAAAGCTTGCTTAGCATGTACAAGGCCCTGGGTTTGATTCCCAGAACTGCAAAAATAAATAAAAATACAAATAAGAAAAGGCAAAAAGCCTTATCTTTATTTTTATTCTGTCCTAAATAAAGCTATTTATTTAGTTTTGTAGTAACCAATCAATTCTCAGCTGCAAGGCAATTACAGAATAAATTCTGAACCCATGGAAAGTTTTGCTTGGAATCAAATTAAGCATATTTCTTTAACATTTACATTTATCTAGTGAGCAGGGGTATCTTATTGGATTCTTTCATCCTTTAATTAATTTGTAGATTAGCGCACTTCACTGGACTGTCCCATGAGCTAAACAAAAAAATTCTCTCTGCAAACACTTTGAATCATCCTTGGGTTCCTTAGAAATGCCAAGTGTGTCCGAGGTATCAATTTAAACTGAACCATCATCTGGTAGTCTGAGGAAATAAGGGGAAATGCTGCATTTTGTAGAAAATTGGATCAAAGAATAAATTCCAAATACAGCAGATTAAAGCAATGTAGTTCACACTTTAATAGATCCAGTTATGCATGTTTATGTGGATATTAAATTTTCAGGTAGAACACTGGCAGAGTGGAAAAAATGCGTTATTGACAAATAAAGTTAGTCAGCATAATTCAAAACTTTAAATTTTGGCTGAACTGGGCAGTAAGTTACTTTTATTTATTTATTTATTCATTTATTTAATGTATGTATGTGTGCACTGGTGTGTGAAGACACATGTTGGGTTGACTTTCTAGATTATTCTTCAGCTTCTCTTTTCTGAAACAGGGTGCCGCACTGAAACTGGTATTCCCCAACTGGTTTCTCTTTTTTAGTGAGTTCAGGAGATCCACATGTCTCTGCCTTCCACTGTGCCAGGGCACAGCACTGTGCCAGGCTGTTGTTTAATTTTTTTCATGGATGTCTGAACTCAGGCTGTTATGCTTGTGTGGCAGATACTTTCTTGACTTAACCATCTTCCCAGTCTTGAACTCTCATCATTCTTTTAACGCACCTAATGACTATGAATATCATATTTAAGAATCAGATCCTGGGACATTGGTGATTGGAGGTTGAGTTTGATCTAAGGACCATGATTTTTCCCTCCTTATTTGGGCATAAAGTTAGGATAAAATAATAATTAGAAGAATTAGGAAAAGATAAGCTTAAGGGGAACACAGGAAAGGGTTCTGGGATATGTCCCTGGGTCCTTGCACCTCATTGGAGAGGGGGACCCAGAGGAGAGTTTGGCATGCACAGTAAAGGATGGTCCGGGAATTAAGGGAGGGGGAGACACTGGGGGATGGGGAGGGAGGGAAGAGGGGAGGGGGGAGCAAGAGGGTTGGGGGGAGGTGGAGGGAGGAAGTACTGGTGTACCTGTTAAATTTGTATGAGCAGAAATAATAATAATAAAAAATATACCGCAAAAAAAAGAATGAGGAAAAGAGAAGATGCAATAACATGGAAGAAAATGCAGAGACTATATGTAGAAAGGAGATAAAGGTGATGCGGTGGTGCATTTATACTTAAGAGCCTCAGAGGTGTCAGAGGTGTCAGAGAATTAAATGCAGGGTAATATTTAAAACTGACTATTTTCAAATACAGGATCTCAAATGAGGAATCATAGGACGGGAAACTATTACTTTAAAACTATCTAATTTTTTTGTTTTACTGTGGGCATGAATTTCTTTAATATGGAGACTTTGGCAAAAACAATGATGGGTCATCTAGACTACTAGGCTAAAATGGAGAGTGACTAAATAACACATACTGTTTAGAATACATGAATCAATATTTTATATGTTCCCCAAGAAAATGATGATATTGAATCAGCCTTAAGTTTACTATGCATATCAGACATTGTAGTTAGAACATTATATAAATCAACTCATTTCAAGTTCAAGTAATTTTCTGGAGCAATTACTGCTATCTCATCATACAAAGGATGATCCTGTATAACAGAGATAAGTTATTCAGGCTGATTCCAGACTTGAGGGTTTGCCTGCCATGGTCTGGATTAGTCCCTTCTGCTACCTCCAGGTGGGTCTGAGGCACATAAAGGTCTAAGAATGCTGATTTGCAGAATACATTTGTGGATTTGGGCTTCTGATCCCAAATCTCCAAACTGCAATTTGGGTAGTAAATATTTAAACTTTGATCTTTGCTATAGATGTTTCTATAGGACTCCAGGTCTTTGTATCCCATAACCTATTTTCTATGTTTCAAATTCATCTAGCTGTGTCTTAGAACACACTTGAGTAATTCTGCTGGGGGCTGTTCTTTTAGTGCCCCCTGTTTCAGAGAGGCTATTAATCTTTGACAAACCTAAGCAAGTCTTTAAGACTGGGAGTCACCTCAAGTGCCCCCCTCTGTGTTTGTTCCCCTTTCCCTCACCCTGCAGAGTGTTCGCTACTCATCACTCTGACCTGTTAAGTTACACAGGGTGATAAGTCGTTGCCTTCCCTGGCTCCCCCATAATCTCCCAGAGACTCTTGCCAGTGCCTTTCCAACCTACTGTAGCCAACACGAGGGAAATTCTGTTGTGATGGTTAATACTGATCGTCAATTTGACAGAATCTAGAATCACTTGGGAGACAAACCTGTGATCATGAGTGTGAGGGATTATCCTAAATTTGGATCTTTGAGCTAAATAAAAAGGAGAAGCAACCATGGTTGTCTGCATTCTGACTACAAACATGTTACCAGTTTCTATGATGTCTGTGTCATGATGTACTGCACTCTTGAGTATGAGCCAAAATAACCTTTTTGAACTTTAAGTCATTTATGTCAGGATATTTTATCACAGCTAGGAGACAGATAACCAACACATGAAGTCTTCATTCCTTAGCTTTTGCCAGAAAGCCTCTGACTACTCTCTCCAGCTCTGCACTCTCTTCTTCAAACTCTGTGCATTTCTTTGGGTTTACCTTTGGCATATCATACTCTGGTCCCTCTGCCCGGAATGCTCAACCTGGAAAGTTATGTCATGGCTCATTCATGTCCTCATGTCTCATCAACAAAATGGGAATCAAAGTGCCTTAGATCAGAGTTGCTAAAAACATGACATAAAGTACTGATAATATTGTTGGCCCAAAGAGATGTTTAATTATTTTGTTTTCTCCTGAATTTTGTTATTCTCCTGAATTTACAAAAAGTCTCTAATAATCTTATATCACACAACACATTTATTTACATTTGTTCTACAATTGCAATGTATACTTTCAAAGTAGAAGAAAATTGTAAAGGGTTTGTCTCTGTAATTTATTAAAATCATAATATATTGTCAAGGAGTATTTGTGCTGAAGTTTTTAATTACTGTCATGTTAATAATATTCTTTAGACTATGGAGTCTTTATAAATTGAGACCATTATAATTTTCAAAATTATATCTTTGTTCGGCAACCTATTAAAATGGCAAAAAATAATGAGATACGAATACTTTGGAGATAGTGACATGAAAGCGAATTCCAAATAAATGAGCAAGTAAAGAAAATAAATCAGAATCTCACTTGTAATTAGCTTGTGGTCCTTTGATAATTGAAACCACGTTAAACTTCCATGTGAATCTATAAGGTGGGGACAGCCACTTGCCCATTGTGATTTAAATTACCTTAATAAATCTTCCATTAAAAAGTGACATGTTGAAAGAACAAAGGTCTATTAACAACAAAAAAGACTCAATTTGCTCTAGCTGGAAGGAGGGCATTTGAAATTTATTATATATATAAAATGGGGAGGTATCATGGGATGCTGCAGAGCAAACAAAAGATTTACACACTAATAGAAAGTTGATCTATACTGTTAAGAGGATTAGAAATCACATTGAGATGGGAGAATAAAAATAGAAAAGTCAAAATATATGTGATTTTGACATTTATGCTTTATGATTGTTAGACTTATTTCCATATTTGAAATGAGAAGCCTGAGTGTGTATTTGATTAAGTTGGCATCAAGGAACTGGGCAACTATTTAAACTCAGCACTCAGTGGTATATCTAATTGCCTGGAGGCTGGTCGTATAACTCTCAGTTGTGTTCAATATTAAGAGTTCCGGCAACAGTGAGGCAAGGGATTGACATCCATAGTAGTGATCTTATGCTTAAGGGGAACAAGAGAAAGGGCTTATGGAAATGCCACTGGGTCCTTATATGTCATCGGAGAGGAGGACCCAGTGGAGAGTTAGGCGTACACAATAAAGGACTCTCTGGGAATTGGGGGGGAGGCACTGGGGGATGGGGAGGGGGAGGAGAGGGTTCAGGGGGAGGAGGGGGGAGGGAGGGAACTGGTAAAAAAATTTTAAAATGTATAATTAAATTTTTAATAAAAAAAGAGAGTTCCGGCTAGTAAACATCATGGAGTTTGGAGAAAAGGAATGTTATATGTGGATGAGAAAAGCTAACTAACTGTGTAGGAGCCTGCCAGTGTGTTGGATCTTATTCGTACATGACTCCTGATGTCTGGGCAAACTTGGGAGGTTGTTTAACTTTTAGAAGTCTCGATTTCTGTATCTGTAAAGTAGAACTGACAATATCCAAACTACAGGATTGTGGAGATTGCTAGTGAAATATTAAAAGAAAGAAGCAGTGTCAGGATTCACCTCAGAACTTGAGCATAAGAGCCCCATACCTTTTAATTTCTCTGATTTAATGAACAGTAAAATCAACTTTATTTTTATTTTGGCATGCAGTCCTTTGAGTGTTAACATGTATGTAGAGTTTTATACTTGGCAATACTAAGCATTCACAGCTGTTCCATTTTTATAAACATCACCCTTGTTAGGCCTTTGGAGAAATTCTCTTTTTCTGTCCCTAACCTAATGACTGATTGATTCCCAGTCACAACAGTTTTTACATCCTTTTGAGACGTTGGTGGAAACATAGAGCACATACATTTAGGATTGGCTTTCTTCTCTCAGCAGAACGCCTTTGAGGTTCGTCCAAACTGTTACATGGAACAGTAGGACTCTTCTCATTAGTGGTACATGTTCCATGGAACACTCGAATCACAATTTATTAGTTCCTCCATTAAAAACTCTCCAGGTTGCTTCTAAATGAGATCATTATTATAGAGTATCTATAAATGATCACTATAGGTTTTTGTGTGAAATAACTTTTCATTTCTCTAGAGTCAATCTCAGTGATAAAAATGATGAGTCTGTGGTATTGTTAGTTACACATGTATGTGCTTAACTTCATGAAAAACCATCAAGCTCTTTTAGAGAGTGGCTATGTCACTTTGCAAACCTAGTGTTTAATAGTTGAGAATTCCAGTTGCTTCAGAGGCTATAGCCCATAAGATAGTGTTTTATTTTTAGAATAACATGTTTTACAACTTGTAACTGCTGATAAATGGATAGATGAAGAAATTGTGGCAGATATATATAATAGAATATTATTCAGTCTTAAATAAGAGGGAAATCTTGTTCTTGTAACAATAGGGATAAATTTGAATGATATTCTGGCAAGTGATATAAACTGGGCACTGAAAGACAAAGATTCTGTGACTTCAGAATCTAAAAATTCAAACCTATGGAAGCAGAGAATAGAATGGTGGACCAAGGGTAGAATGGAAAAAAAAATGAGTCAAAAGTTATGCAAGATGATGGATATGTAAGTTCTGGAGATGTATTCTGTAGTATACTGATTAGTAATGATGTGTTATTTACTTGAAACTTGCTGAGGAGATATTCGACATTTTCATCATGAAATGAGTGACATCATGTATTTGTTCATTGGTTTAATCATTTTATATTATATGCAATATTAAAACATATTGTATATCCTGAATATTTATTTATATATTTGATGTGCATACTCATTGCTTGCAGAAGTCTGCCCTCTCCATTCTAGGCTTCCTCTCAAAACTACAGACGTTTTCTTAAGTTTGTGGTTATCTTTCCTGTTTACATTTCTCATGAGATTGCCTTTTGCTTTGAATGTGCTGGACACTTCATTTGCCATCTTGTGAGTGTGAAAGCACAAATCTTGGAAAGAAAAGCCAACAGTCTTAGGGTGGTGGAGCACACAGACACAAGACCCCAGCTTTATAAGGTAACGCTGAGCTGTTGCACTAAATTGCGTCTCCAAACTCCTGGTCAAGTAAGCAACAGGTAGATGTCTTCATTATTTAAGTGTCTGTGAATAAGTGTTTTTAAACTTCTTGCTGTCAAATGCATCCTAATGCAGGCACATTTGATTCCTATTATATACCTTTAGCTTGCTTTCAAATTTCCATGCTTCAGAGTATGGATAGCTTCAGATAAGTAAGGTAGTACTTTTGAATGTTCTGAGAACATACTGAATCTTATTATTCATTGTAAAGAGATTTCCTTTCCTCTTTAGATTTACTTTTTTCCTCTTTTTGATTTGGTCAAGGAGGACAGAGACTTAGGCGTTTCAATCTTCAGGTTCCTCAGTGGCAGTGGAAGCCAAGATGTGATTGTGCTTATAAAATAAGTCATGTGTCTGTAGCATAGATGATAACTCAGGACTGATATTCTTTGTACAGAGGTAATTACAGCTGGGTTAAACTGTGAGCTTCCTGGGAGCAGCTCAGATAAGGTTTTATTTAAAATAAAGATGAGGTCACTGAGCTCCTTTGAAAAGCTCATCATTTGCAGTGATGGAAGAATACCCTTCACTGTCTTTACCAAGAAACAGCTGGGCAGCTCATCCAGCAGAAGGGCTCACAGAACTGGAAATCCTGCTTCCTAGAGGTGGAGGGAATCTATGAGGAATCAAAAGTCCCGCATAGTGATGGGTAATTAAGGATTCTGAGAGTGCAGAATTGACATGCACCACGTAGTCAAGACACACTATTTTAAATGCTTTCAATTTATGGACCATTAGTGCCCAGTGGCTGGTGTTTGCCTTCCTATCTTCTAGTAATTTAACCTGTGCTCAGATCCACAAACCCAGCCTGCCTGACCCAGCTCCTTCTTTTTTTTATTATATTTATTTTTTTTTACCCAATCATACAAGCTTAATAGGTACCCTGGTTCCCTCCCTCCCTCCCCTACCCCCTTCTTTTCCCCTTCCTTTCACCCCCTCCCTCCCTTTCTCCCAGTGCCTTCCCTTTACACCCTCCATTCCCTGGACCATCCTTCTGTGTAAATGCCAAACTTCCCTCTGAGTCCTCCACTCTAGAGAGGTTTAAGGACTCAGTAACATTGCCCAGAGCCCTTTCTTGGCTCCCTTTTAGTATAGGAACTATTATGACTGTTAATCCCTTGCCTCTAAGGATCCTAGTGCCTGTGATCCATGCTAGACTTTGGGGGGGGTAGTTGACATGTCAGTCATTGTGCAGGTCATGCAAAGTCCAATTATGGCTACAGCGACCCTAACTTGTGTGGAGTATCTTGCATATTGTTGGTCCTCCCCATCTTTAAGCCCTTACAATCTTCCCACCCCTTCTTCCGCAAGTTTCCCTGATCCAGCTCCTTCTTATCTTGTTTTAATGAGATGATCTGTAGAGTTAAGGAACCTGGGGAACAGAAAATGAGGAAGTGCAAAAAGTCCTCAGTCAAATTTTATTCACTTGTCTAATTATCATACTGGTGTAAACTACACACTCACCTTCACATTTATTTTGGTCTCAACCTACTCAAAAATCCTATGATTTTATCTAACTTAATTTCTTTTTTAAATAAAATATCTTGAGAAAATAAGAGAGAACAGAGAAGACAGGAGAGAGAAAAAGGACAGAGAGAAAGAGAGAGAGAGAGAAGGAGGAAATGTGTACATGCGTGCATGGCACATAGATGGAGGTCAGAGGTCAACTTTTGAAAGTTATCTCCTTCTTCTATGTGGGCTTCTGGGGATTGAACTCAGGTTTTGAGGTTTGTGAGCAAGTGCCTCGCCTGCTGAACTATATTTCTAAACCCCTAACTTAGTTTCTTATCATATTTGCCCCTCTACCTATCCTTTCAAAACAGAATATTTAGCACTGAAAAGCAATTAAATGGGATTCTTTCTCCATTTGACCTTGAGTTAAAAGTTTTATCTCATATTCAAAGATCATTATTATTAACTTCAAGGATCACTGTTGTTCACTAGGGTCATGGTAGTATTGAGAAAGTATCATTACTGTTGTGACGAGAGGACAACAGATGGAGCTTATCAGCCGCTTTACTGGTGCTGATATGGAAATGGGTTATGAAGAGGCTGAAGAAATTAGCTTCATTTTGAGTGATACATTTCTTTCTGTTTTCAACTTATGTGCTTCTCCCATCATCCCTGATATTCTCCTATCTCTCACTAAGTCTTATGTTGATTCACATTGTCAGGAGGTGTATTTCTACTTTTCTCACGGCTGTGACCATACCTGACAGGAAACAACTCAAGAAAGAAGAATCGCCTGCCCCCTTTTTTTGGTCTTTTTTTATTACATTTTTTTTGCCTAATCACACAAACTCAATAGGTAACCCCCTCCCCCTCCCTTCTCCCATTGTCTCCCTGTTGCGCTCTTCACCCCTTCTCACCCTTCCTTCCTCTCACCCCTTTTCCTTCCCTCTTCCTCTCTTGGTGCTTCCTGTTTTGTCCTCCCCATCCTCCAGAGCATCTGTTTATGTGGCACTGAATTTCCCTTTGAGAGGTCTACATGAGTGAGGGTTCAGGACTCAGTGGCATAGCTTGGGGCCCCTTCTTGGGCTGCCCACTAGTATGGGAACTCTATTATGATTGTTTAACCCCTTGCCTCTAAAGATCCTACTGCCTGAAGCCTTCTCTCCTGTGATCTGTGCTAGCCTTTGGGAGGTTGTTGCCGTGTCAACCATTGTGCAGGTCAGGCAAGGTCCAATCACATTGTGGCTATATCTTGACTGCTGCAGCCCTGACTTGTGTGGAGTATCTTGCATATTGTTAGTCCTCCTATACTTACTCTTGATTACAGCTCAAGGGAATCATTCTTCCATGGCAAAGGAAACACAGTGGCAGGGGCAGGAACTAGCTGGTCACATTGGGTTCACAGTCAGGAAGCAGATGTGATGATTGCTAGTACTTGGTTAGCTTTCTTCTTTCCAGGCAGTCCACAACCCACGTCTGAGGGATTGTGGTACCTGCATTCGGGGAAGATCTGTTTCAGCTAACTTAACATACACTGTCTCTCACAGACATATCCAGAGATTTGTCTCCAAGGTAATTTTACATCCTAACAAGCTGACAATAATGTAAATTACCACAGGAGGTACAGCTGGACTCTAACTCAATATAGGAAATGAAACTGTGAAGATAGCTCAGTTGGGAAAGTACTTGCCTTGTAAGCATGAGGACCTGAATCTCCAGAATCTGTGAAAAGACAAGACAGAGTAGTATATGCTTATAGTCCCAGCACTGGGGAAATGAAAGAAGACAATTATTTGGTACTAACCAGATTGACATTCCCAGCCCAGAGAGAACCCTTGTCCCAGAAAAACAAAGAGAATGGGAAAAACACTGGAGACTGACCTCTGACTTCCACATATATCTGTACACATGCGTACAAATCCATACACACACAATACACACACACACACCAGTTCCTGGTAATAGTTTACCAAAAGGGGGGGAAAATCTCTTGAAATGCTGGATCCAATTAAATAGTGTCTTTCTAAGAGTTATGTCCATTTGAAACCAGTAGGAGGGTTTCTGCATACGTAATTAAATTAAGATACATGAGCTGGTACAGCTATAAGGCAATGAAAATCGAAGATTTCTGGACCTCTGAAAGCCAGAAAGGGGCAGAGATTGATTCTTCCTCAGCACTTTCAGAGGGAGCATGGCAGCCTTGGCTGAACTCTGACTTCAGACTTTTGATCTTCAAAATTGTGAGAGAGAAAAACGTTATGTTGTTTTAGCAACATTCTTAGTGGCAATTTGTTATGGCAGGCAGTCCTAGCATGTGAATACAAACATTTTTATTATACTAGGACATTTAATTAAAAATTTTAGACCATTAGGAAAACGGAAGGACAATTATTCTAATTTCTATGCATGAATTTCAGTCCTTCTGAAAACCTGTTTTTGCTAGTTGCAACTGTAATAGTATATACTTTTTTTTTGCTGGCTTCTTATAGAAATAACATTTTTTGAAGCTGGCATTTAAATCTTTTTTTTTGGTAAAAATCTTGAAAGATCTTTTTTTTGTATATGTACATGCCTACTTTGAGTTCCTCTTAGTGAACAGAAAATTTGGTGGAAATGACCACCAGTAAACAATATAAGGAAACAATATTGTTTTCTCCAGAAATCAAAGAAGTGGTAGAAACATGTACATCATGGGCTGAGATTCTCAGCAAGACTGCAAGTCCAGAACCACTAGAGCAACAGCCTGGACAGCTATTGTGGGATTGAGACGTGGATAAGTTGTCAGGCATGACGCTCAAAACAATGGATGCCATTTTGCCTAAGACTATGAAGATCATACCTATTGACATTTCCTCAGAAACAGAGGGGGTGAAGGGCTGAAAAAATATGTGCCCACCCATATGCCCTTACACGTGCGGACAGGAGGGGCTCCAGAGTATGTAAACTGAGGAAGATTAGTCAAGGGAATCCCATCTGGGTAGTGAGAAGGAAGCCATGAACCAGACTGTGGTGAGCTGCCCCGGCTCCTAACCCTCACCCTGCTCCTGTAAGCGAGCACAATAAATTCATTGATTTGTCATTAGTTTGGTCTGTCCTGAAATTCCTGTTCGGGGTGGGAAGACAGTTGTGTGTGGTGTCTCCCTATGAAAAGTACTTCACACAATAACAAGGTAGAGTTCATGACTTATAGATTCACTAAAATCCTTTAGTTCTGAGATTTTTACTGGGACAAAGGGAATAGGTAGGTAAGCTCAGGTTGTCAGCACTGCCAAGACAAATTCTTTCTGTTTTTGGCACTTCCTCTGTGTTCCCGTCTTCCTTCTTACCTATCTTCATTTGCTCACTTTAGGAAATTCAACCTTGGTACACTTCTTTAATGGTCATTTCTGATGAACATACTTTAAGTACTGGCAAGTTAAAGCCTAACCTTTACTTCCTTCCTTCCCCTCAAGGGGCTTAAAAGACAACTTTGTAGTTTTTGAAGGGATATTTCTCACTAGCAAGTGGTGGCCTGTTGTTTTCAAGAGGGGCAATTCCAAGGGTTTGTGTGTAGGGCATAAAGGTGGATATGGTGTCTCAGAGATAACAAATTCTTGGGGCACGTAAGACAGTAGAATCTACTTGGTAGTCAGATCAAGTTGGGAGTTTGCTTGAGTGATGATTAATTTGAAAATAAAAGTAGCTATCACATAAGCTTTAGGATTATTCCTGGAAGTTTTGGAGGCTTCCTGCAGAAGAAAATATAGCAGAATATATATATATATATATACATATACATATATATGTGTGTGTGTATTTATGCATGTATATATGTATATATATTTGTGCATGTATATGTATATATGCTTATGTGTGTATATGTATGTATATATGTATATACATTTATGTGTGTATATGTATATGTATATGTATACATCGTGTGTGTACATGTATGTCTTTATATGTACATCTATATGTGTTTTTATATCTATGTGTATATGTATACATATATTTTATATGTGTATATGTATATATTTATGTGCATATATGTATGTGTGTATGTGTATATGTATCTATATCTCCAAACTCTCAAAAAGATATAATTTATCAGAATACCAAGAGCCCTCCATCACTCTGAGCCAGAAGGGAATCAGGAATGTCCTACTTTCAAACTTCTCTTGTTTGGTGATAATGTTTGCACAATTCAGGTAGCCTTTTCTGCCATGTTCTAAATATTGGGCTGGGAGGACAGTACAGAGCCTTTAATTTGCACAGTAAAGGAAATGTTGGTCACTCTGTTAAAACCTTGGGATGGTCATTGAAGCAGAAAAAGTCACCTTCCTGTCTGGCCCATACACTAGCTACTGAGGCTCACATGCATGTTTATGCATCCTAGGTATTCCAGAACAGGAAAGAAGCCACAAAGCAGAAAAAGAAAGAGAAAGAGAGAGAGAGAGAGAGAGAGAGAGAGAGAGAGAGAGAGAGAAATGAGGAGTTTGCAACTCCTCTCTTAATTGTGCTCACTGGTTAGTGCAGACAGCCACATTTCTTCATATTTTCTGACACTAATATTTCAACTCTAAAACAAGAGGGCTAGACTGGACAGTACCAGGATCAATACTGCTCTGAAATTCATTGCAGCTTCCATCTTTTCTGTCCTGAATTTCTCCAGGTAATCCAATCCTACAGCTTCTTAAACTGACTTTGTTTTCTCAGAATGTGAGTTCAGGATTTAGAACACATTGCATATTTTCTTCATAGTTCTCTTGCTGGGATGAACATTGACATGTCCCTTACCTGTCAGCACATTGGTGCATGGCATGATTTCCCTAGTAAGGGAGGTTGACCCTCAAGAATGTTTCAGTGATTCCTTTGTGTTGTCTGTTCAGGATCATGCCAATTGCTAGAATCCATCCATCCATCCATCCATCCATCCATCCATCCATCCATCCATCCATCCATCCAATCCATCATTAATTGAACTCATTGAGAACATGCTGATGCCCAGATAAACTGCTTGGAGTAGTAGAGCAGTAGTCCCAAGGACTATATGGACATTTAACATTTTTCTTGCCTAACTGTCATCTGAATGTGTCTTCACAGAGGAAGGAGTCTCAGATTCTGGAACATTTCTCCAGAGGCAAGAGTTGCAAATGGATGTGCAGCCTGACCCTTTACAGCCTCTTCTACAGGGCTCCCCTCTGCAGTTATGCAGGTTGGTAACCCCGTTCTGAAAGCTCAGTGATGGTGGGCACTGGATAACTGGCACAGCACCATCTTATGGAATAAGGAAGCCCTGCTTCCCTAGGTTGAAACATGGAATTCTTTCTTGCTTGTTTTTACCTTTAGACCCTCATTTCCATAAATGTGCAATTTTTTTTGTCTTCTTCTCGATTCCTTTTAAACTATTTTTCTTGGTAAAGAATACTTAAAAATTCATTTAACTTTTATGAAACATTTGGTTTATTACTCTAATAAATCCACCTTTAGTTTGCCAAACACTTGCAGTAAATGTGATGAGTTTATATGGGAAAGTGAGGTAGCAGTCCATCTTTTTAATAGGACAGACACATATCAAGAATATGAGTGCCTGCTGGAATGAAACCACAGTTGGGTCTAAAGGAGGGCAGTCCTTCTACTGTTCTTATTGGAGAGTGCTGTCTCACAGGGTCTAGTCAGTGGAACTTGTCCCTCCTTAACAAGAAAGTCAATGAGGAGAGTATGTGTGGTTTTTTTGTGTGTGTGCATGTGTGTGTGTGTGTGTGTGTGTGTGTGTGTGTGTGTGTGTATGTGTGTACCTTTTCACCCTGAGTGATTCCTTAAAAATGCTTTCTTCCATTAATATTATTGATGTCACTGGCGAGGAAAGCTATTTTCATATGCCTGATATAATTACACTGAACTATGGCTGTACATTTGAATCACCTAGGGTGGTGTTCAAAGTTTTCTTGTCTGTTCGCCAATGAAAGGCAATAGGTGGAAATAATAATACCAACAAGTGGCTTCAGTCTTTCTTAAAGCTTTCTTTTTTCAAAAAACAATTTTATTTTATTTACAAATAAAATGGGTCTATGTCTTTGTCCAGGTATCTTCTCCACCCACTTGTCTCCTCTCCCACCCTCTCCATCCACACACCTTTTTTCCACACTCTCATTTCTTCACCACTCCTAAAGAGTTCATCAAAATCTTAGCCCACACCAAGATTCGAGGAAACTTGAGAAGTGGTGGCGGTGAGACTGTAAGAACCTAAAGGTAGGTTGAACCACTCCTGACCAGCACACTTTGGTCAAGGCACACTCTGGGTACAGGGCTGCTGTACCCAGAAAGTCACTGAAATAAGAACTTCTACCACCAGATACACAATGGCTGACTTACCAACATTTCCCCAAGGACTAACTAGGATTTTAGAAGAAACAGTTGCTTCAGGGAGTGTCTCAGGGACAGGTGCTGGACAAGAGAAGAATCTCCTCACTCATGACTTTGCCCACTGAAGAGCCACATAAAGTTCAGCAGAAATCTGACTCTCTTACAACATAGGCATCCCAAAGGGAGTCCTGCGATACACACAGACAGAGGTGGGTGGGACAGTAGGAAATGGAGGGCCAGAGAGGTCAAAACCTTGGCAAGAGCTCCTTAGCTTCTGTTTCAGCTCCAAACCCTTAGTTGTGTATTCTGTTTTGGTTTAGAAATTTGTAAAACTTATAAATTATGGTGGGTATCTGAAAAGCAGGGTGAGAAAATAAGAGACTTGTCTTTCAGTTTTGCTCATTATTACTGTAAGTTTTTCTGTGAATGTCCCTCATGTGCTTCATTTTATTTATTTATTTATTTATTTATTTATTTTAGTTAGCACTGCCAGATTTTTTCTCAAATTAAAATGAGGATCTTGTTTCCTTGTAGATAGTTTCCCAAGTCCCTGAGTACAAAAGAACTACATCATTTCTCCATATCAGAGATTTTGTTGATCAATATGGCTGGGAGACATTTGAGTTCTGAATGTTCAGACTTGCGAATCCTCCCTAATTGCCTAGTTCATGTGGTGAAGATTTCAAAATGACTATGAGTTAGTTGAAGGGACAGTGTAACTTTGAAAGTCTCTAAATCTCACTCAGCACTAACATAAGCCTCTAAAACAATCCAGATGCTCTGTAAGTAGCCTTCCTCACAGACAAGAAATAACACAGCAATGAGGAACAAGAAAATCCTGGACTTTAATGGCCAGATATTGACAAATGTTCATTTAATTTCAAATGATTGCATAGGCAAGAAACTGGAAATTGCTACCCAGAACCAGAAGAAAAACGAGTCTATACAGGCACATCAAGAAATGACAGTGATGGGAGAGAGGAATAGCTTAAAATATTGTTAACAGTGTGCTTGATGGTTTCAAAGAAAACATGACCATTGTGAAGAAATACAGAAAACCCACAAAAATAGAAATCCTGCATATGAAATATAGAATGTTTAATGAGAAGCTACACGAAGTGGAAGCCAGGCACGGTGCTGTGCACGTGTAGTCCCAGCACCTGAGATACATAGGCAGGAGGATTTGCCAGTGTGAAGCCAGACAGGGCACAAAGTGTGACTAAACCTGCCATGGACTTCTGTGTGAGACCTTTTATCCAAAACAAAATGACACACAATGAAACAAAGCAAAGAAGTCAAAGGATGAGGAGATAGCAAGTGTGCTTGCTAAGTAAGCATTGGGCTCCCAGTTCATCCCAAATCACTCAGATGCATTGAAGGGTATATAATACAAGGTTGAAGGAAAAGTTACTGAAATTAATAAAATATAAAAATAAATGAATCAAACTAAAGGAAAGTGAATAACAGCAGTAGATTCAGTGACTATATGAAGTCATGGATTCTAACATGTAAATTTGGAGTTTTAGATTCACAGAGGGGGAAGTTAAATAAAAAAAATTGAGATAAGAAGCTGCACTTCCCGGGGTGGGGAGCTGGAGAGGTGGCTCAGGGATAAGCCTCTGCCTTGCAAGCAGAAGGTCCTGAGTTCAGATCCTAGACCCCACGTATAGACGCCAGGCGGAAGCAGGGGCGGCCTGGGTTTCTGGTCCTGGTAGGGCGGAGCCTGTGAATCCTTGGGCAGAGGAAACAAGGTGGAGGTGGAGAAGGTCCATGGTGGTTCCCGAATTCCCTGTGGTTCTACACAAACACACATACATACACACATGTGCACACACACGCACGATTGAATAAATAATAAAAAAATTAAAAAAAAAAGAAGTTGCACTTCTGGCCCTTTCTGCCTGTGCAGGACGCTCGTGGTCCAGGAAGAACACAGCTTCTCAGGTAAATCCCAGCAGTCCCCAGGTCCTCCCACCAGCCAGCCTGAGCAGCACCCAGGCTGCCCCGGGCTAGGGTGGGATACTAGGCCACACCCCAGGTTCCAGGTGAAGTGCACCACCATCACCATCAGCCCTCTGCCCTTTCCGCTGGCACGGGATGCTCACAGTCCAGGGAGGACACACTGCTCCTTAGAATTCAAGAGTCTAAAGAAAACCAAAGCAAAGCTCTAGGGGACAAAGGCCATACATCTGAAGTCCTCTAAAATCATCCTATCACATGGGTGAGATTCTTCATATCCAGCCCAAAGATAAGTAAACCCCTTTTTACAATCCTGCTCCTTTCAATTATTAATCATTGTAGCTTAACTTTTCCATATAGCCACCCCCAAAATATACTTCAAGGATTATACCACTCACCCTCACATATTACCAAGGTACTAAATCATAAAAGTGCACTACCATAGTAATATTTACCTCCTGCCTACTAAACCTGACTTAATTGATGTACTAACAATCTAATAGCCTCATCTAGGAAATAACAATAACAACAGACAAGCATACCCAAATCCAAGGCAAACACTAGTAATAACTGCTCAAGAATAGTAATACCAACTAATTCAGTTCAGTCAAAAACACACAGAAACTGAAAGGTCTTTAGAGACAAAACAATGACTAAGTCAAAGCACAGATCCATGAGAAACAAAACCCAAGAAGACAAATCTCCCTCCAAAACAACCCCATAATGATATATTCCAATCAGAACAAATTCACAGAAAATAGCCAAGAAAGCCAGGCCCAAGACAGCGATTTTCAAAACATGATCATTACTATGATCAATACTATGAAAGAGGAAATCTGGGAGGAGTTAAATAACTGCACAATCCGCTTTGAACAGGAACACAACAGACACTTGGAGGAGTTGAGAAAAACAGTTCAAGAAACAAAAACAGGCATAGAGCAGTTAAAACAGTCTCAAGCAGAGTTTAAAATTGAACTAAAAGACAAGTTATCCTCAACCCAGAACTCAACAGAGAGTCTTATCAGCAGAACAAATGAAGCAGAAAATAGAAGACAAAGTGGAAGTATTACCCAGCTCAATGGAAGAGGTTGTTAAATTTAGCCAAAAAGATACTTGAGAGGAACATTCAAGAGATATGGGACACCTTGAAGAAGCCTAACATGCGCATTCATGGAATACCAGAACAAGAATCCCAAAATACCACACCTGAGGAAATATTTCAATTCATCATAAATGAAAATTTCCCACAACTAAAGAATGAGAGGCCCATCCAAATACAAGAGGCATTTCACACTCCAAACAGATATGACCAAAATAGAAAATCGCCACGGCAAATAATAGTCAAAACACTCCACATTCAAGACAAAGAAAAGGTGCTGAGAGCTTCAAGAGAAAAAAAGCAAGTCACTTTTAAAGGTAAACCTATTAGAATAACAAATGACTACACAATGGAAACAGTGAAAGCAAGAAGAGCTTGGAGAGACGTACTTCAAGTATTAAATGAGCAAAAATGCCAACCGTGACTGATATACCTGATGAAACTATCTGTCATGATTGAAGGAGAAAGAAAAGTTTTCCAGCACAAAGACAACTTGAAGGGATACATGTCAACCAAATCAGGCCTTCAAAAAAATGCTAGAAATGATACTCAAGCTTGAAGAAAAGAAAAAGCGTATCCAGCAGGACAGAAGGGAAGCATAATACCACCCAAACATAAATATCAAACAACACGATTACAAAATCCACTAAACATAAGAAATGTCCAGAATTAAAAAGAATTTCTCCATTATAACATTAAATGTCAATGGTATTAACTCACCGATTAAGAGACACAGATTACAAACTTGGATTAAAAACCACAATCCAACAATCTGCTGCCTTCAGGAAACTCATCTCACCACAAAAGATAGGCACATCCTAAGAATGAAAGGCTGGCCCAAAATCTTGCAAGCTAATGGAATCAGGAAACAGGCAGGAGTAGCAATTATGCTTTCGGACAAAGTGGACTTCAAATCAAACAAAATCATAAGAGACACAGATGGATGCTACATTTTAGTCACAGGTACAATTCACCAGGAAGACTTCACAATACTGAACATATATGCACCCAATACGGGCCCCTCCACATTCATTTAGAAAGTCCTACAGTGTCTAAAGCAAGAAATCAACCCCAAACCGATAATTCTTGGGGACTTCAACACTGCCCTCTCAACACGGGATAGATCAACAGGTCAAACAAAAGCTTAAGAGAAACACTTTGGAATTTAATCAAACTCTTAAAGAAATGGATCTTACAGATCTCTATCGAACTTTTCATCCACGCACCAAAGAATACACATTTTTCTCAGCAGCACACAGAACTTTCTCCAAAATAGATCACATATTGGGTCACAAAATGAATCTACATATATACAGGAAAGTTGAAATTCTAACCTGAGCCCTATCAGACCACCACGGCCTAAAGCTGGACATCCACAACACAACAAACAACAGAAAATACACTAACTCCTGGAAACTTAACAATATGATCCTGAATGAGAACTGGATTCAGGAAGAAATTAAAAAGGAAATTCAAGATTTCCTGAAAGCGAAATATAATGAAAATACAACTTACCAAAATCTCTGGGACACAATGGAAGCTGTCCTAAGAGGTAAGTTCATAGCTCTTAATGCCTACATCAAAAAAATGGAAACATCAGAAATAAATAACT
Organism: Typhlomys cinereus; assembly: GCA_023101885.1. Classification (NCBI taxonomy): domain Eukaryota; kingdom Metazoa; phylum Chordata; class Mammalia; order Rodentia; family Platacanthomyidae; genus Typhlomys; species Typhlomys cinereus. The sequence continues at coordinate 2,469,852 of JALPQD010000180.1, forward strand.
TAACAATGCAGCTAAAAGCTTTGGAGAAACTAGAGCAATCTGATCCCAAAAGCAGTAGAAGAGAGGAGATTAGCAAAATAAGGGGAGAAATATCTGAAATCGAGATTAAGAAAACAATAGAAAAAAATCAACCAGTCAAAAAGCTGGTTCCTTGAAAAAATCAATGAGATTGATACACCCCTAGCTAAATTAACCAAAAGCAAGAGAGAGAAAACCCAAATTAACAAAATTAGAAATGAACATGGAGTTATCACTACTGATACCCAAGAAATCCAGGGAATTATAACATCATATTTCAAAACCTTATACTCTGTGAAGTTTGACAACACAAAAGAGATGGATGAATTCCTAAGTAAACACAACCTACCTAAATTGAATCAGGAACTTGTGAATTATTTAAATAGTCCTATAACATATAAGGAAATTGAGGAAGTAATCTCGAATCTTCCCACCAAAAAATGTCCTGGACCAGATGGATTCAGCACAGAGTTCTACCAGACATTTAAGGAGTTAATAACACCAATATTCCTTCCATCAAATAGCAAAGGAAGGAACATTACCAAATTCCTTCTATGAAGCTAATATCATTTTAATCCCAAAACCTAATAAAGATTCATTTAAAAAAGGAAACTATAGGCCTATCTCTCTGATGAATACAGACACAAAGATTCTCAACAAAGTCTTAGCAAATCGGATTCAAAAACATATCAAAAGATCATTCACGGGCACCAAGCAGGCTTCATCCCCAGCACACAAGGTTGGTTCAACATATGCAAATCAATAAATGTAATTCATCATATAAACCAGTCCAAAGTTCAAGACCACATGATACTCTCCATAGATGCAGAAAAGCTTTTGAGAAGATCCAACAGCCCTTCATAATCAAAACGCTAGAGACAGTAGGAATGGAAGGAACCTTTACCAATATAATAAAAGCTGTATACAACAAGCCCAGAGCAAGGATTATTCTCAATGGGGAAAAATTGGAAGCATCCCCACTTCAATCAGGAAATCGACAAGGCTGTCCACTCTTACCACTTCTATTCAATATTGTACTTGAAGTCTTAGCTGAAGTCATAAGACAAGAAAGGGACATAAGAGGGATTCAAATCTGCAAGAAAGAAGTCAAGCTATCCCTTTTTGCAGGTGACATATTCTTATACCTGAGTGATCCCAAAAACTCCACCAGGAAGCTCCGGGAACTAATTGAGATGTTCAGCAGGGTGGCAGGATACAAAATAAATGTACAAAAATCAGTGGCCTTCCTATATGCCCAGAATGAAAGAAGTGAAAAAGCCTTGAGAGAAACCATCCCATTCACTATAGCCCCTAAAAAAATGAAATACCTTAGTATAAACCTAACCAAGGAGGTAAAAGACCTTTACAATGAAAACTTTAAAACCCTAAAGAAAGAAATTGCAGAAGACACCGAAGGTGGAAAGACCTCCCATGCTCCTGGATTGGCAGAATCAACATCATAAAAATGACCATCCTACCAACGACAATATAAAAATTCAATGCTATGCCAATTAAAATCCCAAAGCAATTCTTTAAAGAAGTTGACCAATCAATCTCAAAATTCATATGGAGGCACAAAAGACCCAGGATAGCAAAGACAATCCTGAGTAACAAAAACACTGCTGGAGGTATCACCATACCAAAACTTAGTCTATACTAGGAATCCATAGTTATAAAAACAGCCTGGTATTGGCTCCAAAATAGACACACAGATTAATGGATAAGATTGAAGACCCAGATGTAAGCCCACAAAATTACAGCCATTTGGTCTTTGACAAAGAGCCCAAAGAATCCAATGGAAAAAGAACAGCATCTTCAACAAATGGTGCTGGCAAAATTGGATCTCCACATGCAAAAGATTAAAGCTGGACCCGTACTTGTCACCATGTACAAGACTTAATTCCAAATGGATCAAGGACCTTGATATAAGGCCAGAGACTATAAAAACCATAGTTGAAAGTATAGGGAACTCCCTCGAGCTGATTGGGCTGGGCAAACATTTCCTAAACAGACATCCAATGGCACAGTCACTGCTACCAAATCTCAACAGTTGGGATCTTGTGAAATTAAAGAGCTTCTGTTCAGATAAAGAGGTTGTAACATGAGCTCAAATGCAACCCACAGAATTGGAGAAAATCTTCTCTAACCACATATCTGATAGAGCTCTACTGTCCAGAGTGCACAAAGAACTTAGAAAACTAAACACCAAGGAAACCAATAGCCCAATTAAAAAATGTGCTCTGGAACTGAAAAGAAATTTTACCAGGGAAGAAATTAAAATGTCTAACAAATATCTGAAAAAATGCTCCACTTCCTTAGCCATCAGGGAAATGCAAATCAAAACTTCCCTGAGATATCATCTCACCCCGGTCAGGATGGCAAAAATCCACAATACAAACAATAACAAATGCTGGAGAGGATGTGGAGAGAGGGGAACTCTCCTACATTGCTGGTGGGAATGCAGGCTCATACAGCCACTCTGGTGAGGCGTCTGGAGATTCTTAAAGAAATTAAAGATTGAAATGCCATTTGACCATGCTATTCCACTTTTGGGAATAACCCCACATACAGCAAAAATTCACCTCGATAGCAGAAGCACGATCATGTTCATAGCAGCACTGTTTACAATCGCAAAGTCATGGAATCAACCCAAATGTCCAACAGTTGACTAATGGATAAGGAAACTGTGGTACATCTATACAAGGGAGTACTACTCAGCCATCAAAAATGATGAATTACTGGAATTTGCTGGGAAATGGATGTCATTAGAAACAATTATATTAAGTGAAGTATCCCAAACCCAGAAAATTAAGCACCGTATGTACTCCCTAATAGGTGGCTCCTAGTACCAAACCCAACCAGCTCACCTAGAGACACTCAAAGGTAAATCTCTGTAATACCTACATAATTTGCAAGGATTATGAACAGGAGGGATGGGGTAGGATGGCCACACCAGAAGCAACGAGAGAGGGGACCATGTTACAGTAGAGAAAATAGGCCTCCATCAAGGACTTCAAGTATGTAATGAGACACCTGGTTAAGTTCACAGACTTTTATTCCTGATCATTTACAACTGAGGGGGTATGATCTCACCAGAAGGGGAGGGCATATAGTCTGGCAGATAAAAAGTAACCATTTTGCAAAAGGGTGATTGACCCCTCCCTCACTGTCGTTTCCTACTTTCATTGCATCTACCTTTGAATGTGCTCTTATAACAAGACTCCAGTTTAACAACTTTTTGTCTCTGGCCAGGAGTGACATACAATGCCCATCAGGATGGAGTAAAGGGCATTGCAGGAGCAGCAAAACTGCAAAAGAAAATCAACAAGCCACAATCCAGAACTTCAGAGACACTATATCAACCACCTAGAACTAGGCCAGCCTAATCTCTCCCCATCCTGAAGCTCAGGGACATTTGCGGAAGAGGGGATGGTAAGATTGTAAGAGCACAAGGATGGGAGGAATAATGATATGCAAGATACTCCACACAAGTTAGGGACAAAGTAATCATAATTGCACTTGCAGGTCCCACGCAATGTCTAACACACTATTGATCCCACAAAGTCTAGCATTTGCTAAAGACACCAAGATCCTTGGAGGCAAGGGATTGAGAGCCACAGTAGTGTTCCTGTGCTTAAGGGGAACACAGGGAAGGGTTCAGGGAAATTCCACTGGTTCCTTGTGTGTCATCTGAGAGGAGGGCCCAGAGGAGAGTCTGGCATGCATATTAAAGTATTCTCCAGGGATTGGGGAGGGTGAGGCATGGGGGGATGGGGAGGGAGGGGTGATGGGATTGGGAGCAGGGGGTTTGGGGGGAGGGGGAGGGCTGGAGGGAACTGATGTACTTACTAAGTTTCTATGAGCGGAAATAATAATAAAAAAATGTTTAAAGAAAAGATAGAAACAACCAACCAGATAAGCAAGCAGGGTGGAAAAGTCTTGAAGAAGCCTCATGCCTGGAGCATCTGCTGTGTTGATGTCAGCACTCTCCATTCACCAGCTACCTTTATCAGCTCTCCAACTAGCCAGGACTCATTGTTTGCAGAATTTGTATTGGAGTTTCACTCTATAGACACCAGCAGTTAAATCTATGACCACTGCAACACTCTTTCCTTCCTTTTGGGACCAGCTACTCTACTGAAATTGCATGAAAAACTTGTCACTATGCACATAACTTCATTAGCATGAAAAGACTTTCCATCACTCAGGAAATTCCAATTTCAGCAACAAGGGTTAAAGATTCTCTCTCTCTCTCTCTCTGTTATAACTCCTATATTTATTATAAACCCCATGAAACCTTTGAAGATAAAATAAATCCATATATCTAGCACATTGAGGAATTCAGAACAGGCAAAAATATAAAGTAAATCATTGCAAGATATAGAAGATTGAAAATGAAACCAGCAATAAAGCAAAGCGCAGAAATACCCGAAGAAAAACAACACTTTTCATTCAGTTACACAAAGATAAGTTTCCCCAGGGACTTCCTGTTTGAAACTAAGCATTAAAAAAGATAATAGGGTGATATGACATTTAAGATGATTAATACAGGAGATTAACCTATCTCTTCACTTACAGGATGGATCACATGATGATGAGTGAGCAACAATTTATCTAAAACATCAAAGATGGAGTTAAAATGAAATTTAGAGATATTCCATTAATTAAAAAGAAGGAAGTAGGATAAGGGTTGAAGACCCAGATATAAGCCCATACAATTATAGCCATTTGATCTTTGACAAAGGGGCCCAAAAAATCCAATGGAAAAAGAACAGCATCTTCAACAAATGGTGCTGGCAAAACTGGATCTCCACATGCAGAAGATTAAAGCTGGACCCGTACTTGTCACCACGTAAAAGAATTACTTCCAAATGGATCAAGGACCTTGATATAAGGCCAGAGACCATAAAAACCATAGTTGAAAAGGTAGGGAACTCCCTCGAGCTGATTGGGCTAGGCCAACAGTTCCTATACGGAAATCCAATAGCACAGTCAATACCAACACTCAACAGATGGATCTTATGAAATTAAAGAGCTTCCGTTCAGATAAAGAGATTGTAAGGCACAAAGGCAACCCACAGAATGGGAGAACATCTTCACTAATCACATAGCTGATAGAGCTCTATTATCCAGAGTGCACAAAGAACTTAGAAAACTAAAGGAAACAAATGGCACAATTAAAAAATGGGCCTTGGAACTTAAAAGAAACTTTACCAGGGACAAAATTGAAATGTCTAATAAATATCTTAAAAAATGCTCCGCATCCTTAGCCATCAGGGAAATGCAAATGAAAACCTCCCTGAGATATCATTTCATCCCAGTTAGGATGGCAAAAATCCACAATACAAACAATACCAAATGCTGGAGAGGATGTGGAGAAAGGGGAACTCTCCTACATTTCTGGTGGAAATGCAGGCTTATACAACCACTCCGGCGAGCTGTCTGGCAATTCTTAAAAAAAGTTAAAGATTGAAATGCCATATGGCCCAGCTATTCCACTTTTGGGAATAGTCCCCCATACAGCAAAAATTCACCTCAATAACACAAGCACAACCATGTTCATAGCAGCACTGTTTACAATAGCAAAGTCATGGAATCAACCCAAATGCTGAACAGTTGACGAGTGGATAAGGACAATGTGGTACATTTATACAATGGAATACTACTCAGCCATGAAAAATGATGAGTTAATGAAATTTGCCAGGAAATGGATGGAATTAGAAAACATTATATTGAGTGAAGTATCTCAGACACAGAAATTAAGCACTGTATGTACTCCCTAATAGGTGGATCCTAGTAACAAACCCACTTAGTGACATACTCAAAGATAATTCTCTATAATACCTAGAGAAATTCCAAAGATTATAAGCAGAGAGGGAGGGGACGGAGGGCACCGCTAGAAACAAGGAGAGAGGGGATCATGCTATAGCAGAGAAAATGGTCCACCATCAAGGACTGCAAGTAAGTAATGAGACATCTGGTTGGGCTCTCAGACTTTCCTTACTAGTCACTTGGGTCTTATGGGGTGTGATTTCACAAGAAAAGAGGGCATAGAGTCTGGCAGATAGAAGATAACCATCCTGCAAATGAAAGACTGACCCCTCCCCACACACAGTGGTTTCTACTCTTATTCTATCTACCTTTGAATCTACTCTTATAATTAGACTCTATTTTAATAGAATTTTATCTCTGGCCAGGTGGTGATATCCAATACCCATCAAGATGGAGCCAAGGGTGGTGGTGCAGGAGCAGCAAAACTGAAAAAAGAAAACTCAAACCATAATTCTGAAAATCAGAGACTCTACATCAACTACCTGGAACCAGGACGGCCTAATCTCTCCCGATTCTAAAGCTCATGGAAATTTGTGGAAGAGGGGGTGGTGAGATTGTAAGAGCCTAAAGATGGGGAGGAACAACAATATGCAAGATACTCCACACACGTTAGGGCTGAAGTAATCATAACAGGACTTTGCATGTCCTGCACAATTAGCAACATATTTTTGAACCCCCAAAGTCTAGATTGGATCGCAGGCACTAGGATTCTTAGAGGCAAGGGATTAACAGCCACAATAGTGTTCCTATACTAAAGGGGAACACAAAAAAGAGCTCTAGGCAATGCCACTGAGTCCTTACACCTCATCAGAAAGGAGGACCCAGAGGGAAGTTTGACATGCACACTAAAGGATGCTCCAGGAATGGGGGCAGGGGGGGAAGGAGCACTGGGAGAAAGGGAGGGAGGTAAAGGAAAGGGAAAAGTGGGGACGGATCAAGGGGATCCAAGTAGGGGTAGAGGGAGGGAGGGGAATGGAGTACTTATCGACTTTGTATGAGTGGAAGACATAAATAAATAAAAAAGAAGAGTATAAAAAGGACAAAAAAGCAGATGGTATTCATAAAATAAAAGTGTAAGATAATTGATTTCAACATAATATTGACAATTAATGACCAAAAATGCAATTAAAAATAACAATGTAACTAAGTTTAAAAAGATGATACAGCTATGGTCAGCTTATGAAATATGCATTGTGAAAAAGATTCAGAAAGTTTATTAAATCTTGTGTTACATATTCCTTTTTTTAAAAATATCTGCTTATTTTTTTAAAATGTTTTATTATTATTATTTATTATTTATAGAATTGTGCATGTATGCGTGTGCATGCATATGTATGTGTGTGTATGTATGTGTGTGTGTGTAGAACCATCGAAGAATTCGGGAACCACCATGGACCTCCACCTCCTCCTTGTTTACTCTGCCATGGGATTCACAGGCTCTGCCCTACCAGGACCAGAAACGCAGGCCGACCCTTCTTCTGCCTGGTGTCTATATGTGGGGTCTAGGATCTGAACTCAGGACCTTCTGCCTGCAAGGCAGAGGCTTAACCCCTGAGCCACCTCTCCAGCCCTCATACATATTCTTATAAAAAGATACAATAATGAAACTTGTGGAGCCAATGGTTTTATTTCAAGCATTGATTTTGATGATGTCTTAGCAGGGTGTATGTTATCCTCAAACTTACCTTGATGTATATGTGCAATGTGAACTGCTTATTTATGTCAAGCAAACAACAGGCACAGAGAGGCTTGAAGAAAAGTATAATAATAACAATAATAAACAGAATGAATACACATGAAAGTCAGAATGGTTGTGTGATATCAGAATAACTATTAGAAGATTAGAGTAAGAAATATTTCCAGGGACAAAGAAGAAAATTTTCATAATGACAGAGGAGTTAACTCATCAACAGGCTCTTAAAATATTAAAAGAGTATAATACATAAAGCAAAAAAGGATAAAGCTGCAATTATGATCAGAGAAGAATATTTGTTCTAATGATTTTTTACAGAGAGACAGCAGTAATATAGATGATTTGAACAGCACTATTAATCCATTTGCCCAGAGAAAAGCAGAGAAACAGCCCTCTCAAACATACATGATGCCTTCAAAATGGACCACCTGTCATTTCATCAATAATTAGCAGTAAATTATGAGCATTGAGGTCATGCAGAGAATGTCCTGTGACCACAGAAATAAATTAGAAACCAATCATTAAAAATATCTTGAGTGTTCTTGTAACTCATAACTAAGCTACTGATCCCTAAATAATTAACAGACCTAATTGTAAATCACCAAGCAAAACATTCGTGCATGCGCGTGTATCTATGTATATGTGAGCACGCATGTGTGCCTGCGGAAGCCCAAGGGTGACTTTGGGGATAATCTTGGCTTTCCTTATCTCCTTTAGCTTTCTTCTGGGATTTCACACGCTCCATTTTCCGGTGCTAGAATTGCAGACCTTCACCATTTCTTCCTGGTGTCTGTATGTAGGATCTGGGATCCAAACTCAGGTCCTTTTGCTTGCAAGGCAATGGCTTTAACTCCTGAGCTATCCCTGACCACAGCATGTGAGTAGCAATAAAAACAAAGTGTGGACAAGTTAGGGCCGAAGCAATCATAATCGGACTTTGCATGCCCTGCGCAATGTCCAACACACTATTGACCTCACAAAGCCTAGCATCTGCTAAAGGCACCAAGATCCTTGGAGACAAGGGATTGACAGCCACAGTAGTGTTCCTGTGCTTAAGGGGAACACGAGAAAGGGTTCAGGGAAATGCCACTGGGTCCTTGTACCTCATCGGAGAGGAGGGCCCAGAGGAGAGAGTCTGGCATGCACATTAAAGGGATCTCTGGGGATTGGGGGGGGCACTGGAGGATGGGCAAGGAGGGGTGAGGGGAGGGTAGCAGGGAGTTCGGGGGGAGGAGAAGGGAGGGAGGGAACTGGTGTACCTATTAAGTTTGTATGAGCGGAAATAATAATAAAAATGTTAAAAAATGTTAAAAAAGGTGTGGGATATGGCTAATGAGTGACAGGGGCGGCTTTCTAGTTTAAATGCTTACATTGTTTTAAAAAAACCACACATACATAATCAACGATTAAGACTGATTTGGGGCTGGGAAGACAGATCACTTGGTAAAGAGTTTGCTGTGGAAGCATGAGGACCTGAAGTTGTTCCCAGGGCTCATGTAAAAGCCTGGCATGGGCAGTTCATGCCTGTAAACCTATGATGGGGAGTCATAGCAAGAGGATTCCTGGGGATGACTGACCAACATCTGTGAGCTGTAGAGAGACTCTTTCTTAAAAAGCAAGGTGGGGAGTGATGGAAGACACTACTTATTGCTCATCTCTAGCCTCCTGCACTCATACATGTACCTGGAAACACACACACAGGTACCTGGAAACACACACACACACACACACACACACACACACACACACACACACACACACAGCAGAATCTTGGGAATTGGCTAGTAGTTGAGGAGGTTAAGCCAAAGCTAGGAAATCAGCATTCACTGAGAAGTATAATAAATATGCATTCTAGGAAAGAATGAGCAAAGGATGCTAAGTCTAGGGGGAAATTTTGATGATGGACACAAGATACTTGCATAGTTTTAAAATGCTTTCCCTGAGACAGTTTATGTTACAGGGGGGAAATGAAGCAATAATTAAACTTTGGAGAGCTTTGGCAGTCCCTTGGTGAGGTAAACAGTACCTTTAGTCTGGGATAGGTGGATATCATGAGAAACTGTAAGGAGGATACATTGCTGAGTAAATATTTTTAAGTAAAAAGTAAATAACTTTTTATCAATGTTAAAATATCCAGAAAGCACAATTTGAGAAATTTATTCATTTATGAACTGTAAGAATCATAAGAGACAGGGATTATCTAAGCATTGTTGATTAAAAATTACTGTATTTGTGTCATGGTTTGAACATGAGTTGCTCCCATGGGCTCATGTATTTGAAGCGTTAGCTGATGTTAATGTTTGGAAAGACTGTGGCACCTTTAAGAGGTGTGGCCTTGCTGGAAGAAGGCAGATCACAGGGCGGGCCTTGAGATTTGATGGTCCGGCTCTGCTTCCTCCCAGTTAGCCCTTGCTCTCTCTGCCTCCATGATGACAACAGTGACCTGAAGCACCCTCCTGTTTCTGCCTCCAAGCCATGCCTTCTGTTCTTCGATTTCTGCTCTAATGGACTACATCCTCCCTGGGGGAAATAAGCCAAAGAAATCTCATTTCTCCCTTCTTTTGTGTATAAATATTGTCTCACAGACAACTAACTCTGACAAATGGAAAAGGTGTTTCTGTCCTTCCTACCTTCTTGTTGGAACCTTAGTCCCTAAGGTGATGGTGCTAGGATGTGGGATTTGTTAGATGAAGCCTTGAGGGTAGGGCCCTTAGAGATGGATTAGTGTCCTTCTCAGAGTCTGCAGGGAGTTTGTTTCTTCCCTCCATCATGTGAGTGCATAGTAACATGACAGTTACATGTGAGTGGGGAGATAGGCTGCTGCCTTGATCCTGGATCCCAGAACTGTGAGAAATGAATGCTTGTTTTAAAGCCATTCTACTTATAGTATTTTATAACAGCCCAGCCAATGCAAGCAGTTATTGGTAGCAGTTGTGACGGTGCATGGGGACAGTTGGGTTTATTATAAAAAAAAAAACACGATATTATGCAGTGGCCTTATTGACGTGTGGAGGAGGGAATTTACAAAGAAACTAATCCATCTATAGACACTTGCTTTGAAGAGTAAAGTGTTTGGATGGATCACATACATTTCCTTTCCAGATTGTGGCTATTTCTAATGAAAATAAAACAGTAGACATTTTAATGATTTAGGACACATTACTTTTTCAATTCCTTATTGTACCTTTCCTGTTTCTTGACAGCAGTGTCTTTTTAGTTTTCTAATAAGATGAAGCACTGGCTGGAGCACTGAGAAGGTGGGGAACAGAATGATTAGGAGTTCAAGGCCAGCTTCAGCTTCATAGAGAGTCCAATGCCAACTTGGGCTACAGGAGAATTGGTCTCAAAAATATTACCTCCCCAATAAAAAAAACAAGTAAGCAAATACATAAACAAACAGACAAACAAACAAGAAAAAAACCAGAACACAGTTAAGGATTAAAAAAGATGCTTTCCTAGTCCCCCATAGGGCTGGAGTTAGTTTTACAATATGCAAGGATTCTGCAAAGGTAATGAGCAACAGTGGACTGTTATCCATGCCAGAAGGTAATTTCTCTCAAGGAATGCAAAGGACAGATTCCCCTGTCCACTAGCTAACACCTGCTGTCTGTTGACAGCACATTGGATTCTTATTCCAACCCCTTCTCTGTTGTGAAAGTATAGGTATCACTACCTACCTGAAGTTATTCTTAAAATAATGCTGGGGTTATAGGCCAAGTACAATAGGTCTGCCAAAAGCTCCAAGCTAATTTGATGGTTTCCTCTTCACGAATGAACTTTCCTGATACTTTCACCTTGTCATGGTTGGAAGCCTATCAGTGCATTGCATTTGCGAAAATACATATTAATGTGCTCAGCAAGTAACTTGCAAAAAATGTGCTTATCTTGTTTCACCGTAAGCTCATGGGCATGCATTTCCTAGTCTGAATATTGTTTAGAGGAGGATGCTTATGATCATGAGACTTGGATTGTATCTGTCACTGGCACTTTTACAGCCCTTCCTGGAGAGTGGCAGCCTTTAATACATCCATGGCCTCTGCCTTGTCTGATTATCAGCCTCCTGAATTATTGATTTCAGTTTATTTGCAGAGGTGTCAGCACGGTCAGCCCTGTGGTCCTGTGACCTGTGCAGCTGCTTAGAAGACCCCACTATTGGTTTACTGCTCTGTCTGAACCAGCAGTAGTTGTCTCATCTTTCTTTCTATATTTTTAATAGGGAGCTCTGAATTTTAATTTCCCATTGTCTCCTTCAAATTACATGATTAGTTTAGGGTATTGCCAAACTGCTAAGAGAGTTGGTGTGGACCAGTCATAGCCAAGGGAATGTGGCCATAAGAAAGCTCTTTGGCCTGCAGTAAGTTTGATTATTGGTTTTATCAGGCTGAAATTAATAAATGAATGAATAAAGTAACCACTTCACTTACTTGAAAGTTATTTCCATACTTAAATGAAATGATACACATGAAGATACCACAGGAACTCAATATCATGCATATATTAGTAACCGTCTCTCACCATTGTTTTACAGACCTGAAGTCAAGTTGTGACTGTTTACAAGTTGAATAACATTAAGATTGTTGCTTAGAAATATCAGTGGAGGGGAAAATGACCCAATTCCAGTTCACCTGCTAGGAACTTTTTTACTTATGAGGTTTATATTCTGGCCCATATGACTACCACTGTCTTCATTCAGTCCTTCACCTGATAAACTATTAAAACAGATTCAAGCAACCTTGCTGTGACTTTACATGAAATTTCTGAACTTTGATCTATTAAATGAGAAAAAACTTTCTGTGTAAGTCTGAAAAAACACATTTGTAAAGTGCTTATCTCATTTATTTTGTATGACTTTTACTATATATTCTTGAGAATGTGGTGGGTCTGTGTTTGTACAAGTGCATGTGCTTGTGGTTCATAGCTTGTCATGAAATTGTAAAGTTCATAGACTGTGGTTTATTTTTCAGTCCTCTACTGCTTCTAGTACTGAGCTGAGCATTTAGTAATTAAGTTTGCAGAAACTATTTCTTGCTTGGTTTCTTGGCAGAAATGAAATTAAAAGTCAGTTTGACTCTGTCAAATGTATTTAAAGATTTCCTGACCTTACACGACCATCTACAAATCCACAACCACTGGTCTCCCATCTACAGGTCTAGTTCTGCTCCAATTCTACTTTAAATCCAGACATAAAGCCGAAAAACTTCATGCCTTTTCCACCTTTCTCCTTATTCTCTCCCACAAACTCTGTGAACTTAACTAAAATGAGGCCATTCTTAACATTTTTGAAATAGCAAGATGCAGCTCTGATCATCAGATTTCAACAAGATCCTAAGAGCATTTGCTTGTCTATGACTAGATTAGAGACACTTTAAAAAAACTAATCCACATGTGGGACTCATCAGTTTAGAAAATCTATTTCAAGGATGGATATGTTTGTTCAGAACCATCCCATTCAGTGCAGGAGAGTGAGAAAAAAAGTTGCATAAATTTGTAGGAAAATGCCTAGGTTTTATTGCATAAAGAAGGAATGCAGGGGCTATATTTCGTGAACTAATTCTGGGGAATGGAATATTATTGCTCAAGAGATTGGTGCCTGAACTCATCAAACAAGACTGGCCACATGTGAAACCCAGTTGCCTGTCAGCAACATCATGGGACCAAGACACTAGAAGAATAGTGATCAATAGTGATTTAAAGTAGAATTGGAGCAGAATTGCACCTATAAATGGGAAACCAGTGGTTGTGGATTTGTAGATGGTCGTGTAAGGTCAGGCAAAGGAGCTGGAATTCTCTTTGCACTGCACTGCATCACTGAGTGAGTCCTGCACTGACATGGGAGGCAAACAGAAGTCCAAGTAGCCTGGAGGCTCACAGACACGCATATGTGGTTATTTTTAGTGTGGTTCAGATGAATCCTGGTACGATGTCCATGGTCCCCACTCCCTGGTAGTCAAGCTCTGTATACGCCTTTTCTTTGGATATGCGCATGAATTTATGAGTTGGTTTTCAGAGGCTATCTCAGGAAAAGCAAATATTTTTGGCTATCATTGGCCCGGGGTACCTATTAAGTTTGTATGACTGGAAAAAAAATAAACAATAGGAAAAAAATTAAACTTTAAATTAAATTAACTTAAAAAAGATTTTAAATCAACTGGTTTTCATTAAAATAGGATTTGTCCTCGTTCATCTGGGTGAGTCTAACTTAATGAGAAGTCTTGGAAGAGAGACTTGGCCTTCCTGAGGGCTTAAGAAGGCAAGTAGTAAGTGGTTCAATGGAGAAACCCACATTATGTGAGGTGTAGCTTAACTCTTGACCCTGATACCAGTTTTTAGGCACGAAAGCAAAGAGTAAGTCCCTCAGTGATGGAGAGTCAGGGAGGGAACTGTACTGATAGTCTAAAGGAGTAAACCCATCCGTAACCTGGAGGAAGTAAACCTGGAGTTGTGACTCAAAGAAACTGTGAGATATGTATTCTAATTATTTTTCTTTAGGACAGCCATAGATAACACAGTTTTAAAAGGCAATGTAATAAAACAAGAATTTTTTTCCCCTGGCTGCTGTTTGTACATCTTGTAGGCATATAAATTTGCAAACTCTTAGATAAAGATTTTGGATGGCTATAGTAGCCCACTGTTTTCTCTTTCTGGGAACTAGAGCTATTCTTTCTTGTTTTAGTGAGTCTTTTATGATTTCAACCTCTGCTTCTCATTCTTTCTCATTTTATCAACTCTTCTGTGAATCAGACCTAGTTTTTCTTTTCTTTCCTCCCTCCTCTTTCTTCCCTCTGCTCCTCCTTTCCTCCCTTCTTACCTTTTTACTTCTTCTGCAGGATAGGAACTGGACTTAAGAAAAAGTCAAGGTTGTGTTATATTCCAAATCATCATTCACTATATGGTTCCCAGACAATTTAGACACGTGTGTCTTATGTGTGTTTGATCTAAGAACTCATGGGAAAGTGCAGAGGGGTGAAAGGTCAAAGCAAAAGTGGCCCAGTGCTCAGGCAAGCAAGACAGCTAGAATTTTCAAGCAGTCCAAATCAGAGGTCAAGGGAAAGAAACACTCTCTGATCTTGACAGGCAATAAATCAAGCCTAGACTTCAGTTATTTCAGCTCCATGATGAACTCGATTTAGAAAAACAGGTCTCTTTTGGCCAGAATGTCTGATGTGTTGTGGATATTCCTCAGCTGAGCAGCAGCAATCTGACAGCCATGGCATTGACACATTTGCTCCTGGATGAGTAAGCTGACCAACAGTTCAATTTTAACACATTTCCAGCCTTAGGAAGTTGCTTCTCCGTCTGGCTTACAGCACAGAAAAATCACCTTGCTAAATATGTGGCAGAATAACTAAGTCTGATAGAGATGCCAATATATGGATCATCAGGGATGGCCTGATCATGTATTGATATCTTTGGATTGATTGAAATTCGATGTTAGCTGACTTTAATTTGTGACTAATTAGCACATTACCATTTATCACTTTCAGAATAGATTTTGAACATTTATTTTTATCTATTAGCAAATGTTCTCATGACCTTAATGAAGCTGGATTAATTACTTTGTTATTTCTTTACCATTTGGGTTGAGATGTCACAATTTTTGCACCAGAATGCTTTTAGAATGATAGAGTGCTGTAGTTTTATTCACTATTTTCATAAATACAGAGGTATACAGTGTGTATGGCAGGTGGACTCTACCATTGTAACATGCAAGGACGATGACTAACATTTAATCTAGTCTAGTGTAATTGTAAGTTTGGGTCAGTGGTTCAAAATATAAAACAAGAATTAACTTTTTAGATTTTAATATAACTTCATTAAGGGGCACAAAGTCTATGTTTCTCTTGTTTTGCAGGTTGAACACTCAGTTCATCTTATGATTTAGGTGAGCAGGAAAGAAGTTCAGAGAGAACCTGCCACAGTATATGAGTGATCACAATTCCCCTCGGGACATCTCTTTTCTTTCACCCTTAATGAAAATGAGAATTTTGTGAGTCTTCTGGTGCTCCAGTTATTTCAGTATCCTTTATTCTGGGAAGATTTTTGTTTCTCTTTGCTGTTACCCAAGGACACTTCCAGAATTGATCTGTTGCTGCTCCCAAAGTCAGATAGAAACTTTAGGGCACAAATCAACATGAGATCATAGCAGATAATGAAAGGAGACTTATGTGATTATTTATTTCACAAAATCTAATATATTAACTGGTGACAAGCGGGCTCAGTGAGCAAATAATTTGCTGTGCAAACCTGATGACCTGAGTTTGACACTTGGAAACCACAAGGTGGAAGGAAGGAACAAGTTTCTGAAAAGTTTTCCTATGACCTCTGAATGTGCTCGGTGGCATACATGCATCTATGTGTATGTATACCTATATGCACACATTTATTCATAATGCACAATAAATTAAAAATGTATCAAATGTAGGTATGATAGAGTATGTTTGGGTTTTTTTGGAGGGCTTGATAACACATTACAGTGATGTGGTCATGTGGCTTCATAGGAAAGTTTAGAATTGAGTTTAATACTCATGATCAGGTTTCACTTTGAAATGTTTCCTAGAAAATGATTATAATTATAATCATTTGATACAGAGGTCTTAGACTATGGTAATTTGTTTATTGTATTTTTATACAAATAGAACTTTAAAATTGCTATAATTTAGAAAGTATTAGACAAATCTAGGCCTCTATTATTCAATTTGTAAAATACCTCTCACACTGAGAGATTAATTGTAATGTTAGTGTATCTTACTTCAACTCTTCTTTATAGCCTTATGAACATAACTGAAAAAATTAAAGCAATATATCTAAGTTGTACAATTAGTACACACACACACCACACATATGTATAATACAATAAAATTAATCAATAATTCATACTAATACATTTCAGGGGAAAAGCGGTATTATACCTTTAGCCAGTCACCATGCTGTGAACTTCTCCCTTTTACACCATAATTTCTGGTATCTCCTCATCTTCCCTTCCCTCCATTTCATCTAAGTCCCAGGTTAACTAGTGTTCTACTCTCTGTTTGTAAATTTGGCTTCTTGACATTCCATACAAATAAGATCACATATTATTCTTGTGTGCCTGTTTTTTCAATTAGCATCATGTACTCCAGGCTCACCCATGGTATAGCAAAAGCCTGATATTTTACATGGGATCTGGGAATGTAAACTCTGGTTCTTTTGCTTGCATGACAAGTGCTTTACCCACTAAGCCATCTCTCTAGGTCAACTTTTATAAACTCTTGAGAAGACTGCTTGTAACACTGAAGGTACGAACTAAAGACTCATCAGACAGTTTCTGCTGATATGTTTTCTTGCAACTCATGGTGACGATCTCGTCAATATTTTCTCCTTCACTTTCCCAAAGTCCCCTCAGACACTTGTCTGATGTCAAGAATGAGCCACACATTCTTTCCTGCTAAATTTGCTTATCTGGTTTGGAGGGTTTCTAGAACTGGCTTGGACAGTCATTTCAAAATTTGTTTGTTCCAAAATCTACAGAGTATGTCTGAATCCCTGACCTTCTTTGCCACCACTGTTGACTTTTTCTGGCTATTATTTTACGTTTTGTTTTTATGCTGATTTGATAGGATTGTGCTTTATTCCAGAACTTTTGTTCTTCCTTCTCTGAACTTCCTTTTATTTATTTTTTATTCCTTTTTTGCCTAGTTATACAAGCTCAATAGGTACCTCCCTTCTTCTCCCTGCCTCTTCCCTTCCTCCCTGTTGTCCCCCATTCCATTCTCCCCCTTCCTATGCTCTCCCCTCCCTCTCATCTCTTTTCCTTTCCTCCTCCTCTCTTGGTGCTTCCTACTTTCTCCCTTCCATCCTCCAGAGCATTTATGTGGGCGCTGAATTTCTCTCTGAGTCATCTACACTAGTAAGGGTTCAGGACTCAGTGGCATAGCTTGGGGCCCCTTCTTGGGCTGCCCACTAGCATGGGAACTCTATTATGTCTGTCTCCGAACTTCTTGAGATGAGAATCATTGGAATGTCATCCATTTAAGTCTTCTTCTGGGTCATTGCTGGAACTGAGGTTTATTTCACTGGAAAATTTATGTTTGCCTTAGGAGTGGCTCAGATACACCCACACTGTGCAAGACTACAGCTGTCCGATCCCTGGGATGTGTGCTTGCTTACACAGGCTTTTCTCATTCTCCGAGGGCTCTGTGTTAAGAAGGTTTCTTTAGTATCCATGTCTCCAGCTTAACATAGCTTTGAGTTGTACATTCCCTTTAAACCTATATAAACACTAATCGCAAAATTACACTTCCTACATCAGTTTATTTGCATTCTCCTTGGAATCCCTCATCAGAATATTTAAATTTTTTTCATGGGCATCTTCCGATTTGGCCTTCATTCTTCTGTGTTGGAGGGTGTGGGGAAGAACTGCTAGGAAGACAATGACTTTGAGAAGATGAATTGCCATCAAGTACTTCACAGTGTCTCATCTTGACTGTGAGATTTACTGAATATTGCCTGAGCTTCTGCTATGGTTTCTGCCCATAAAATAAAACTCATACTATTACCAGCTGAATGAAATTGTGCATATGAAATGATCTCAAAAGGCCTTGAAGGTGAACAGCCTTCAAAGGAAGGGACAAAGCCATTTTGAATTAATTCGCCATATTAAGTATATTATTGCTGAATAGAGAAGAAAAGAAAATGATTTTAGTCAGGGACATTGAAGGAAGCTTGCTTAAAAGGTGAGTCACGTATTAAACTCATGGCTAACAAGATTAGAGTTAATAGATTATTGATCCATTTAATGTTAGTAGCAAGATAATTTTTTTCTTCGGTTATGCAATTGAGCTTTTGTCTATTTTAGAGGCCAACCCAATAAGCATCCTCCCTTTGTCATTATTCTCTAATGTTGGGGAGCATGTGCTTTAGAGGCACTTAAGTCCTGTTTATTGCTACAGCCACTCTGTGGCATTGGTACCCCTGTCATGGTAAGCATTTCTTTTTTGAGGTTTACTTTTCTTTGTCCCTGAGGCATCTGAAAAATCCTTTCTGCAGTAGAAAGACCTGGGCTGGCAATGTGAAGATAAGGTAGAGACCAATGGTATCGTCCTTTGTCAACTTATGCTCCACCTGACTATAGTTCCTGTGATGTGAGATTTTAGTTAATATTATGATGAGGAAGTAGAAGTAGCTTGTGTTTATCTCCCTGAACTCTAGAAAGCTCTAATCTTCGAATAATAGCAAAGAAATCTTGTGATAGTACTTAAGCTTCAAAGTCTCTTACCTCTGATGAGGTAAATACTAGATTTACAAAGAATAGACATCAAATGCCGAACTTGAAGACAAATTGTGTGTGTGCACATGCATGCGTGCACATGCATGAGTGTGTGCGTGTAGGGGTGTGTGTGGGTATTTTTTCTGGTTAATGAAATCAAAGCCATGCATTTTATTTTCTTATTCATAATAATAAAAAATAGAAAGCCTGCTTAATAAGTGGAGTAAGATGTTAATCTGCTTCAGATGCAACATAGATGGAGTTTTTGAGAGGCATCTTCATGAGGAGGCTGAGTAGAAACCCTGTTTCTACTCAGTAGAGTAGGTGTTAACAAAGGATAATACAACTGAATTCCACCCTTATCTCTATGCTGTAAGCCCAAGCCTTTCTGTACTAGAAAGGATGTATCAGTCTCCTCAGGGGAAAAGTCAATCTCAGGAAAAAGAATGCTTTGCATTCAAATCTCACATTCGCTACCAGAGAGCTGTGAATCCTTGCATTAGATACTTCCTAACTGTCCTTTTATTCTTTTCTGGAAAATGTGGAAAAATCATAGTATTCTTTTTCATAGATATTTTATAGTAGTAAATGAGACAATAAATATAAAATACTTTGAAAATTGTCTAGATAGATACCTTGGGAATGTGTCTGTCTTTGTTTCTAGAATGATGTATTTTCTTTTTTTTTAAAATAATGTATTTTTTTTTTTCACTCATACAAACTTAGTAGGTACCCCGGTCCCCTCCCTCTCTTTACCCCTCCCTGGACCTCCCTGCTCCCTCCCCCCTTTCCCCTTCCTTTCTCCCAGTGCCCCCTTCCCCATCCTGGAGCATCCTTTAATGTGTATGTCAAGCTTTCCTTTGGTTCCTCTTCTCTGATGAGCTGTAAGGACTCAATGGCATTTCCTAGAACTCTTTCTTGCATTCTCCTTAAGTATAGGAATACTATTGTGGCTGGTAATCCCTTGCTTCTAAGGATCCTAGTGCCTTTAGTCCATGCTAGACTTTGAGGGGTCAATGATATGTTGGTCATTGTGCAGATCATGTAGAGTCCCATTATGATTGCTTCGGCCCTAACTTGTGTGGAGTATCTTGCATATAGAATGATGTATTTTCATTGCTCCAAACTGACATTTACTTCTTTTCGGTATATATTCCTTTTGATGTAAATGATTCACCTTTGTTTTATTCCAACCATGCTATTTTCTTTGCCCAGATTACTGAATCCAAGGGAATAGGCAGTCTTAACCTCAAATAGCAGAAAGGATTGAGACACAGTGATAAATAGTAACTCTGTCTCTTTTCATTATCTAGGTTAGGTTTTATTGTAGATAGGTCTACATACTTGATATTTGGTAAAATGAAGTCCTTCATTCATTTGATGCATGTGAATTCCTTCTGTGTGTTAAATAGCAATCTAGGTTTGGGGCTATAAGATAGTTAACATGTATAGTCCTGTGAATGTGGTTGATTACTAAGGAGTTGATACTCTGGTTTCAGAAATAATAAGTACTATGTTGTCTCTCATAATAACATATGAGAGGGTTTGGGACAATAAGATTAAATTAATTTTTAATGCTGAATCCATAGTGAAGCTAACAATCACTTGTTACCTCTCTATCTTTGTTGCCTGGTCTTAAATAGCACCTCAATTAATCTTACAGATCTATCTTAGCTTGTTATCCTATTGCTGTGATGAAATATCTTCACAAAACAACTTAAAGGAGAATAGATTTATTCTAACTCACAGTTCAAGGTCAAGGTCCAGTCCATCATGGTGTAGAAGTCAAGGCTTCAGGAGATCAAAGCAACTGGCCTAATTATTTCTGCAGTCTAGAAGTAGAGAGTAATGAATGCTGATGCTCAGTTTGCTTTCTCCATTTTGTACAGTTCAGATTCCTACTCACAAGTAGCATGGAATTAATGAAGAACATGCCTCACCTACAGTCTCAGAAGCTAGCCTTAATCTAGACTACTTCCTAGGTGTCAAGGTCATAATTAACACTAAGCACCATAAAGTCCAAGTGGGGTTCACCACATGTGTGAAACATGCATTTCTAACTTCTGTCTCCACTGAGTCAGGATTCTACATCAAACTGATTTCCCATTTCACCCAAATAATCGACATTTAGCTTATTAGTATGAATCATTTGCAAATGATGTCACTTGCCTGTGATAGATGTCTTCTAGCCTACTTAGGTCAAGGACTCCTAACACTTCCCTCCAAAATTTTCTCTTTTCCTTGTGTGTCTGCAGGAAAGGAAGGCAGGGTCTGGCACCTTACCTGTAGCTCTGAGACAGTAAGTATGGAATGGATAGGAACCCATGGAATGAAGGAAACCCAGACAATTTACTGACAGATGGTTGTGACAAGTGTTAAATAGCATAATAATGTCAAGGAGTATATTTTGGCCATAACTGGAACCAGTACCATATTGTTTGAATTATGTGAGGCCACTTTGCATAGCACCATTTGAAGTTGTTTTTTTCTTATGACTCAATTATCCATGTAGTAGCAGAACAACTATGTTGTGATTTCCAGCACCTGCAGTCTGATTCTGGCATCTGAGAACTACCGTACAGAGCACAGCACCCAGGTGTCTACTCCCTGCTTGCAGAGCAGTTGCCTCTTCTGCAGATGAGCCTCAGTGAGAACATGGCTCTGCCATTGCCTCATACCTCCTTCACCCTTGGACCATCCTGTAGCAGCTGCCCTTTGTGCTGCTGTGAGTCACCACTGAGGCTCAAACAACTTAAGGCAAAAGGGGAGATTTATTCAGCTCATGGTTTCAGGGGGGAGATGCAGCCCATGGTGGAAAAGGCATGGCTGGCTGAAGGCAGTCTAAGTCATGTCCTTCATGGCGACTCAGAGCTACAAAACTGTCAACTGCAAGAACAGACTTCTTTTGGAAATAAGGTGAGGTTAATCCGCTTCAGGACCCACCCCCTCCTTGACTGCCTTCCTCCAGCAAGGCTCCACTTCTTAAAGGTGCCATTACCTGCTGAAACAACTGAAGATTCAAACACATGAGCCTGTGGGGACAAGTCACATTTCAAACCATGAGACATCCACACCTGATCTCCACGTTCCTCAGGTCTTTCTTCATTTTCTCACGATTGCTGTGGAATGAATTTGCTCCTACAAGATACCTAGTGAGTTGAAGCCTTGGAAAACACTTGCTGTAACCTCAGCTGCTGCCCTATCATCATGCAGGACCTGTGAGCAACTCCCCTTCATGATGGCTGGCTCCAAAACGCCTTCTTTTACATCTTTAATGGAAGATTAATGGGTAGGAGCACGAGTTATTACTTCTATTAGGAAGTGGGCTTTCAAGGTAAAAATAAAAGAGGACGGTTATTAGAAAAGTGCATTTTTCTGGGTACCTATTTCAGACGAGTCTTGATAAAGCCCTGCAGACACTACAGTATGGGACAATTTCATATTATCTCTGGGGCTGGATCAGGTGACCTGTATGTAATGGGCCCCCTTTCCCTTCTGCTCTCACTTCAAAAATCCTATTGTGATGGAAATGGCCTTACCAAATCTGCTTCAATTGAATCCAGACTTCAAAAGTCATTTCATAACTGCTTTTAATA
This sequence comes from Typhlomys cinereus, assembly GCA_023101885.1. Classification (NCBI taxonomy): domain Eukaryota; kingdom Metazoa; phylum Chordata; class Mammalia; order Rodentia; family Platacanthomyidae; genus Typhlomys; species Typhlomys cinereus. Next base: position 2,492,236 of record JALPQD010000180.1, read on the forward strand.
TAGCTATTTAAAGTTATAACCTCCACACAGACTTTACCATTTATCTCTCTCATAGAAACAGCAATTATTAATAAGAAAAAGATAATTATTCCAATGTATCCCTTATTACATGGCCTTGTGAAATCATGCCTACCTTGGGTATTTCAAATTCATTGTGCAAGTTTCTACTGCTACAAATACATTCCTGATTCTTTTCTTGCTGCTAAGTAAAAAGAATTTCTGGAAAGTTCTTATGGATGACACACAATCAAATGTGCAAATACTATTCTTAGATACATTTAAACAGTTTGAATAGGATGGCATTTCGGCTTTTTAAGGCATGTGATGGGAATTTCAACAGCAGTGCTTCTTAGTGAATAAAATTCTACACTAATTCAAGCCTGAAATTTAGCATTGCCCGTAGACCTCACAAGAAGGCTGAACTGGACAATGCTTATGAGTCTCTAGTCTCAGAAAGATGCAAAGGACAAGACCATCAACTCCTATATTCCGTTTTAAAATTTTGTATAGTTTGTAGGGAACCAAGTTCTTTTTCTACTATTCTTGATTATAATATTTTTTCTGTAAACAAGGGATGTTTTAAGAAAATCATTCAATAGCTATGGACATTGGTGGATCTGCAACACTTCTGATTTGGCATAGAGCTCTCTCTTGGTCCCATGGCAAGGTTCACTGGGCTCGAGATGCGCTCACCCCAGGTCTTTTCTTCAGCATCCTTCAGGTCATAGGACTGGCTATAGCTCTTTCTCAGATGGGCATGTTCTTTTAGTGTTGCTAGTATTCAGTGTAGTCTCTAGTAACAGTTCCGAGTCTTTCCTTTTGGAAGCATCGAGAACTAACAGTCTGTAGTAGTATGATGATGTAGTATGATGAGTTTCACCCATTTGATGAAAGGAAAATAGGAAAATTTAGCAAATCCTAGCCATATTTACTCTTGGAACTATAAGTTGAGAATCGTTACCATGTTTCCTTGCTAGGACAAGGTTGTTGTACTATGTAATACTGCTGCTGTTGAACAGTTTGAATGGAATAATGTTAAATAAGAAAAGGTCCTGCCTCCCATTAAAACATTTGTTTAGGCTCAGGCTTATATTCTGGGAATTAAGTCTTATATAAAATGTGCACAATAGTGATAATTTCTTTATTATATTTTCCAGTGGCTCTGTGAATGTCTATTGATACTCAGGGGTTGGATTCCAGTTAATTATTGTGATTTTATGCTAACACAACATCTTCTATCCCAAGGAATTACTAAGCATGGTGAACACTTCAGCCCCTTTGCTATTTATGAATCTCCTCACTTATTAAGTGAGAATGCAACCTGAGATAAATTACCCTGGGTAATTTTAATCAAGAAACTTAATTTTAATGATCACCTGCTGCACAAATAAAATAAGAGAAGCAATGAAACTATCATTATCGAGGTAAGTCATATGTGTCTCTGAGGAACGTTATTTTTAGAAATGTTCATTAAAGATTTCTGTAAACTCTGAATGGAATAACTGGATGGCAGAACAAAGCTATAAAGAAAGCATAAATATGTAATTAAGTAAAAGAAAACATCTTATTTTTTACTTGAGGTTTGCTTTGGAATTATTCTTTAATTAGTTTGCATGTGTGTCTAGTTCTACAACTAGGTCACGAGGTAATGCGCACACTGAAGCCACAGTTTGAATTTCTCTCCCAGAGACTGGAACCCAAACTCACAGCCAGCTCTTCTCTAAGTAGACATTTAAGAAAATGGACAAAGAGCTGTGAATATGACTCAGCAGGTAAATCCTGGGGATCTGAGTTTGATCCCTAGAATCCATATATAAAACCAGAATGGGTGGTGCATATTTGTAATCACAGAAGTGCCTATGGTGAGATAGGCAGTGGAGACAGGCCAATCAACCAGAATCTCTCATGGGCCAGGCAGAGCAAACTGCACTTAGCAGGGTCAGTTACACGTAGATAGAGCCTGCATCAAGAAGAAGAGAACCAACTCCTTAAAGTGGTCCTCTTAACTTTCCCACACATGCTGTGGTACATGTGTGTCTTCATCCATCCTATTTTTTCTCTCTCTTTCTCTATTTTTCTCTGCCATACACAAATGAAGCAAAGAAGAAAATAAACAAAGAAAGAAAAATAAAAAATAGATGAAATTAATTTGGGTGAGTGGGAAAGTGTAGAAAGGAATATAATCTGAGAAGTCATAATGATTTATGGCTATATTCCATTTTAAACCATCACTTTGTCTTTCTGCATAAACACAGAAAAGTGTAGGCTTTCATTTCTTAGGACGAAGATTTGTATCTATGTAAGTCACTACTTGGCTTCATGGGTGTCAGCTATGCTGTTTCCTGGCAATGCTGCCAAAACATAATAATTGATGGGCAATCAGTGGATAAATTACAGCTCTTGCTTGCTGACAAGCAGGGTCTTTAATGCCCCTATCATTTCATGTGCCCCATGATTCCTCTTTTGTCTCTCCCCAACCCTCTCCTCACTCCTTCCATTCCTTTCTGTGTTCCTATCAACTTCTTCTGTCTCACCTATTTTTTCTTATGTAATATGTAGTATATCATCCTCATCATCCTCATCATCATCTCTCTCTGATATGATATTTGTCTAATGCTACTGAAACTAAAGATGTTAGGTTAAGTGGTAAACTGAAGACAATATATAAATAACTTGTAGGATGTTGATTTATTATTTTCTCAAATGTTTGACGACACTATTACTATCTGCCTTGACTTCTTAGGCCTGGTAATATGGGAGTGCATAAGCTCCTTTCAGACAGCACAGTGATATCAAAGTAAAAACCAGGCTTTGAAATGTTTTCACTTTTGGAATCACTTCTGATGAAGCTATACTTCTCTACAATGCAGAAGACACTGTGTTAATAATTCTTACTAATTGTCTGCTTTTAGTCTGAGGCAGATAATTAGTACAGAGAAATTGGAGACTATGAAATGGCTAGTTGGTTGCTAATGAAGTATGAATATAGGGCATTTAGGATACACTGGTCTTTGGTGATTATTTTTACCTTGTCCCCTTCGTGGACCATGGAGATAGTTAGAAGCTCATCGCCTGTGCACTAATGTTGCCTTTACTTGTTGCTATAGAAAACAGTGATGTGGGAGACTCTAGGGAAGGCTATAAAAATTGAGGGATAGGTCTGGGAAAATGACTCAGGGGTTAAATTCTCTGCCTTGCAAACAAAAACATTTGAGTTTGGATCCCCAGATCCCATGTAAAAATGCCAGGTGGATATGACAGTGGCTTATAATGATGGCCTTGGTAGACAGAGCCTGGAAAACCCCAGAGCAAAGCAATAAGGAAATAGAACAATCCAGAATAATTTCCAATGTCACCCTTGGGCATAATAATTTCACAAGCTAGTACAGGAGGTTCAGGATTGCTTCAGACCTATGATTCAAAGCAGGACATTTTGTATTGAGGTATAGAATGTTACAATGTTGTATAAGGTGGCATGATATTTATCTATTCACCCTGAGCTCTGAAAGGTTTCACTAACTATATGATAGGAGGCAATTTAACTTCTCTAAATCTCTGTTCTACTCATGTATACAATGAGGATAATGTAGCATACAAAAAGCAATTGTGAGCCGATGAGTTTATGCTCATCACAATTCCTGGCCCAATGGGTATGCAATGAATGATAGATATCTCCTTCAGAGGAAGTTAACTAGCAACCAAAGTTAAGTATAGCAGAGGCTTTTTAAAAATAGGTATTTCATTTTGCAAATTATGATAACAGTCAACATACCCCTCCAAATGTTTGTGGTAATAATCTCACTTTTCAAACTTTTCTTTTTTTATTATATTTATTTATTTTTCCCCAATCACACAAGCTTAATAGGTACCCTGTTCCCCTCCCTCCCTCTACCCCTCCCCAGTCCCCCTTGCACCTTCCCCCCTTTTCCCCTTCCTTTTGCCTCTCACCCTCCCCTTTTCCCAAGTGTCTCCCTCTTTCCCCCTCCCATTCCCTGGAGCATCTTTTTGTGTGAATGCCAAACTTCCCTCTGAGTCCTCCACTCTAGTGAGGTGTAAGGACTCAGTGGCATTGCTCAGAGTCCTTTCTTGGGCTCCCCTTTGGTATGGGAAAACTCTTATGACTGTTAATCCCTTGCCTCTAAGGATCCTAGTGCCTGTGATCCACGCTAGACTTTGGAGGGTCGTTGACATGTCAATCATTTTGGAGGTCAAACAAAGTCTGATTATGGCTATTGCAGCCCAAACTTGTGTGGAGTATCTTACATATCGTTACTCCTCCCCAACTTTAGGCTCTTACAATCTTGCTACCCCCTCTTTTGCAAGTTTCCCTGAGCTTCAGGATGGGGACAGATTTGGCTGGTCTGTTTCCAGGTGATTAATGTAGGGTCTCTGGTGTTCTGGATTATGGTTTGTTGTTGTTTTTAGTTTTGCTGTTCTAATGACTTTCAGTTTTAAAAACATGAGAGTGCTTGTCTCTGTGATGACTTGTTACATAACCAAATTACCTAGTATCTTTCCATCCTTTTCATTGTGGTGGTTTGAGATTTAAGTTAACCCTGGTAATAAGATGTTTTTGCTTTTAAGCTTATCCTCTTAAAGCTGTATTCCCATGGTCTTCTCTTTGAGTTATGTTTTGGATATGAACTGTCCTGCATGGGCTTATGGTTGGACTCTTGATTCTCCAAGTGGTGTTATTTCAGGATGTGGCAGAACTTTGGAAAGAAAGTTGGTCACTGGGACATGCATTTAAAGGCTATGCTTCTGTGAACTACTTTCCTCCCTCAATATTTCCTGTATACCATGAGTGGGAAAACCTCTTTTACTACAAACACTTTCTGTTGTGATATTCTGTGAAAATACATGGAGCCAAGCAGTCATGGAGTAAACCCTTCAAAGCCATTAGCCATGTTCAGTGTTTCCTTCTTTAAGTTGTTCTCTAAGATATTTTGGTCACTACCATATAAAATAACTAAGATGTCATCTTAAAAAATAAAGAGGTCAGTGAGTTAGTTCAGAGGATAAGGTAAGTGCTAGCAAGCCTGGTGACCTGAGTTTGATCTCAGAAGCTCACATGTTGGAAAAAGAGAACTGGCTTTTCAAAGTTGTCCTTTGACCTCCACATATACACCATGTATGCAAAACTCTCCTTTTCTCACTGTTTCTTACTCTGTCTCATAGGTAAATAAATAAAATATTAAAAAAAGGAAATATATGTCTTAAAAAGTGATGGAAGATTGAATATTGGGAGCTATAAGATTAACCACTTATTTGTTATTATTTTGTGTTATATATTATATGTTACATAGTTTATATAACTAATATAACAAGATACAAAAATTAGGAACTATTACTTCTTTAAGATTAAGATTATTTTTCTTGTTCCATCCTGTGATTACAAAAAGTTGTCAGTGTGAACTGTATTGATGGACTGTTTTTTCCTCAACAGAAACTCCGCTTCTGTTGCTAAAGTGTTAACCTCTGTTTCCCTTTTGGAGGTTACTGCTCTATGATTAAGAATCCAAGGGAACACCAGGCTAATTGTGTTGTTGGTTTTACTCCAAAAAGATGACTTATTCTTGCAACTTATTGTAAGTACATTGGCTTTCATTAAAACCAATTGTGGTGTTCCCTGACTTTGCCAACACATTGGGGTTATGGAATAAAGAGCTCAAGGTCATTAAATGTTAAGATTCCAAAAGCTTGATTATTAAACAAAGCTAATTTTTTAAGAACCAAGGCTCCAGGAGTGGCAGTGTGTGCCTACAATCACAGCACTTCAGAGACTGAGGCAAAATGATCATGAATTTGAGACCAGCCTAGACTATGCGATGAATTTGAGGTCCTCCAGGAACACAAAGAAAAATGCCTATGTTAAACAAAGCATATTTTGAAAATATCAAGACATTTGCTTCACATTTGACTGGAGTATGTTCCCATGAAAGGATCAACTGTCATCATAACTGTCCAAAGGACCGTTCCTTTGCTGGGCTCCCTTTCTGCCTCTAACACACTTTCTAAAATGGTGGCTGTGCTGGTGGTATGCCTTTGACCTACTGACCATGGCTAGACTGTGCTGAACTATGTGATAAATTCAAGGCTTTATCCTCATTAGCATATCATGCTAATTAAGTTAGCTACTTAGCTCCAGAGTCAAGATTGCAAAGATAGTACCGAAGATGGAATAGCAGCAAGGAAAATATAGTTGCTGTGTTTTGGAAATGGAGGATGTTGCAGAGGAGAGCAGAGCCAGGGAATTAAACAAGCTTCATTTGTAAGTGGAGTTCATGCATGTCTCCCTATTGGTGCACGATCTGCCAAGAGTTTATTTGCATGACACTTAAAGCAACTTCTGAGACAGAACCCAGTCTGAGGGAAGAATGACATGGCAATGAATTGAGCTTTTGTCATTGGACCTGAGAGATGATTCTGAATACAAAACGACTTCATTCTTTGCTTTTTCTCTTGAACCAAGCGTGCTGGCATCATAATAAAGTCAGAGTTGCAGGCATATAAGACAGTAAAAAAATTAATAAAACAAAAAAAAACTCAAAAAGATTTTTGTCTATAGGAGCAAACTTTAGGTATCTTACGGTACAGCAGAGCATGATCCAAAGGAGACATGTATCATAGCTTACCGCTTTGCATTTTGACTCAACAGTGTTTACTTAGTAGGAAATAGTGGTGATGATGGTTTCTCATGAACATTCAGCAGGAGAACGACATGCAAAGAGCCTATAAAAGAAGGAAAGACTTCTTTAGAATTTCTGCTTATAGTTGTCTTGTGAAATGTATAATTACTAGCTGTGGCAAGATTCTTTCTTGCTTTTATCCTTTTGTGGAATCACTCAAGGTAATGGTAAAATCCAACCATTTGCTGTTCTCTCAAATACAAAGACTTATATCTTAAGCAGACAATTGAAGACAGTTAGCAAGGGAAATATAAGCAGAATGGAGATAATAAACATTTTTTGGTCCCTCTCAGTTTCTTCCCTATTTGTTTCTCTGTAACATGCTTTGGAATATGTTTTGATGCGATTACCTCTCTCAGAAATAAAGAATCTGCAGTGAAAATGAAGAACAAATTGTCTTGAGACTATCTTCAGTTTCTTAGTTGAGATCAGCAGGCTCTCAGAAAATGAAGATATTAAAATATAAAGAACTGGTACATTTAAATGAACTATACTGTGCATAGATTTGAGCTCTTAAGGAAAGCAAATCATTCCTTGTACGAAGCTGCCTCTGGTAGAAACCAGATTGTCTTTTCCTATGAATATCGAGAGAGCTAGGATTGAAGAGAGTTGATACATGGTGGCTTTGAAGGAGAGCTAAAGGCTGTTTCTGAACAGAGATTCACTACAGGCCAAGGAGCCAGTTCTGTGGATAAAAGCACTTACTTACTTACATGTTTGGCAGCCCGAGCTCTATCCCCTCATCCCACAGTAAAAGGCAGATGCTGTGACAAGCTCCAGAATAAGGTGGAGGGAGAAAATTGACTCCCAAAACTTGTGCTCCAACTTCCACATGTGTACTGTGGTGCATCTATGTGTGCATGCGTGCGCACGCACACACACACACACACACACACACACACACACACACACAAATAAATCTTATGAAAGGCAAAACTCAAATAGGAAAAAAATTCAGTAGTAAAATGAAGACTCTGAACACTTTTATAAAGAACAAGAAGATTTTATCATTGTTACACTCGTCTGGTTTTCTTCTATCTCATGAAAGCTGCACGTGAGACAGCCATGAAAGGAGACATTGGCTGGAAAGTCTGAGTGATGAGTGGAAGCAATCAGGTAGTGGAGAGGGATGCATCACGTGGGTGTAGACGGTAGGAAGCTCAGTAGAGGGCAGTCACAGCAAAAGTTGAGATTACTTAGGCCTTGGCTGTGGCATTCTTAGTGGCCCTCAGGCAAGATTTTCTAGGTAAAATTGTCACATTTGAAATTCAGCTTTCTTAAGGAGTTTGAAATTTAAAATCAGAGAAACTATGTGCTTTTAAACATCTCTGTTTTCACTGTTTTTCCTTTCACCTTGTTAAAGTAACATGTCCTGCTCTAATTAGAAAAAAAAAATAAATGAAAGATTTGCAGTAAGGAAAATTAGCTCCCAGTAGAATTAATGATTATGTGTTATTATTCCAAAAGCACACCAGTCAAGATTCTTGAAGCTTAGCTTTTTTTTTAAATTTCTGCAGTATTGCTAAAGAAAAATTCAATTTATTGGAATTTAAATTTAGCAGTGTTGTACATTGTTTGTCTTCTGGGTCACAGAACATGTAAAGGAAACCAGTTGTCTCCTGCATTGGTCTTTAGGATGGTACTAGCTGAGACATATGATCGAGATGATATTTTGTTCCCAAACCGTCTGTCTACCTTAACTAGTTTCTATGTACAGCTGCTAACAGCTTCTCTGTAGAACTAGGTTTGGGCCTGAAATTTGTGCTGAAAAAATGGAAAAGCAGTGTTTAATAACTGGAAAGGCTGTGTAGGAACATTATTATTCCTGATGACTTAATTTCTTGTTCATGGCATGTTCAGTTCATCTTGGCCAGTCTCCACTATGTTATAGACCCTTCATTTGAATCATGGGGCCTCCGGCAGGATGTAGAGTGTTTTTTTTGTGTGTGTGTGTGTGTGTGTTTTGTGAGTACTTTTCAAACGAGATGATTTATTGAGCTGTTTTGCAGAATCTTGTCAGCTACTCCAACTCCTGTCAGCTTCAATACCTTTTAGACGACTTTAGACCAGTTGTTTGCATTGCCTGAAACTCTGAGCAGTGATGTCCTCATACCTTTGGTCTGGTCTGTCATCTCTGAAACTGCACGTCATTTGAGAATATAGTCTGTATGTATCCACATATGGATAAGTATAATTTTTGGTACACAGTAGTTTTGGGGCAATATTTCTTTCTTTCCTTTTATGTTTTTTAACGCATCAGGTCTCAGTGCAGCTTTCTTCCCTTTCTGTACTTAGACACCTTATACAAATGCAATGATACACCTTCTGAGTTGCATCTAAAAATAATAAATCCTTTCATCTTTGTTACTGGTGAATACAAGGGGCAAAGGGCTAAGGTGTAGTGTTTAATGTCAAGATCTCTCTATAACTCGACAATTTCTCTCTCACAAATTTGATAGTGCCTGATGATTGCTTTCCATACTGTTGTAAGATTGGTTTATTATTCAGTGCTATCTTTTAAGGTCTAAGGCTTCTGCTAGACAATTTCTTCCTGAGATAAACCAATTGAAAAGCATTGGTTAAAAACATAAATAGCAATGAACTATCATATGAAGACAATTTTGATCTTTTTGGCATGCTTCCTAGAGCAATCTTTCAGCAAGGAATTTCTAATCCATATTGAATTTACATCTTATAATAAATGAGAACTGAGACTTATGGATCAATATAAATAGAGGAAGAATTGACTTAAAGGTTTTTATTTTATTCTCTAACATTAGATGACTTTGTTTGATGTCATTTGTTGGTATGTATCTCCACTGGATCATTATCATTAGATATTTTGACAGCAAGAAAGAGTTAAAAAGGCCAGGTTTTTCTTCTGAAATTTTATAGTACTGCATTGGATGCCTTCAAATGTTGGGTAAAGAAATATCTGATTTGGAAACTGTTAGGTAGAACTGAGGTCTCTTTTGCCTAACCTAAAGAGACCAGGCAAGTGGTCATCTGGGTCAAACTTGTCTTTCCAGTGAAAAATTCCATGATGAGACTAATGAGAAGCTGGGGTAATTGCCAACATTGTGATCTTTTGGCAAGATGGAAACATAACTGCCAAATAGAGTATGAATAACACACTTTTATCACATTTTTTTTCATGACTCTCATGTAAAATGTGAGTTGTTTCAGATCAGACATATGGAAGCTCATTTTAAAATTTTCTCTACTTCCCAGGTATTTGGTCTAATGCACTAGTCCAGCAGTCTTGCTCTGTAGTCTGTTGTTTGCTGTGCTTGTGCTTAACAGTGTCCTGTTGCTCTAGCACTGCTGCTGCATCTGCTGCCAGGAAGCCTTGTTGGCATAGCTTTTGGATAATTCCAGAATGCAGACACCTGACAGCATCTATTATGCTGAAGGCACATATTCTTCTGGCTTGACCTAGTACCCTGGACTGATTGTTCTAAAGTCAGGGTCATAATGGATGGGCATGAGGGCCAGGCAATGAAAATGGGAGACTAGGTAGAAGGATGAGGAGGACAATGTCTAAAATCGAACAAAGGGGTAGAGAGTTGAATATCTTAAGACCAGAAAAGATTGATTAGAGTTTGAGGTGTAAAGACGTCAATAATTGCCAAAGCACAGTGCTGTTTAACTGAAAGACTTATGCTGGCCCAGACAAGGATAATGGCAATAATAGTTACATTTATCGAATGTCTATTAGAGTTGAGGTATAGAATGTTATATTTTCTTTCTTGTATTATCCAGTTTTCCTCATGACAAACTTACAAAGTGCATGATCCTTGCCTGCTTTGTGTATGAAGAAACTGACTTGTGAATGGCAAGTAACTTGCCTAGGACCACACAGGTGATTCTGAAACACAAACTGAATTCTAAGTGACACTGGTATGAATTTTATTTTTTCCTTATTTACTTAACACATATGGGAGACACAGTGGGTTCTTGGAGGATTATAAGCTGAGAGAAATGTGTACTGTGGAGGTTCAGCTCAGAGGAGGGGAGGACATTATCAGAAATTGGACTAGGGGCCTTTCATGGGATGGTTTGGCCAAGAATTGGCTTCATTCTGCTTCTGTCCTGAGAACCTGAGTGAAGTTGAATTTGGCAAAGGAAATTTCAAGGTAGGAGAATATTCAGTAACAGCTGTGTTTGTTGAACCCCTAAAGACTGACCTTCTGTTTTGTATTTCCTTCTCCCTGTTTCTGGACTGTGGTTTCCACTTCTGTGAATTCCCTGCCATGATGAACGATTATATGGAATTGTGTACCAGATTGATCCTTTCTCTCCTAAGTTGTTTTTTTGGGGGGTGCATTTTATCACAGCAGCTAGAAAGGAAATTAAAACAGATCATGAAGAATTTGAAGGGTCTGGCATGAAATTTTGATTTCAGGGAAGCATGCTATGTTTTGAACATTTACTCTGGGTGTTGTATGGATGGTTGGGAAGCCATAGTACTTGTAACTATGAGAATTCTGTCTCTGCAGATGGTGCTTGGATTAAAACTCTTTCTCGCTCTCTTTTTCATGTGTGTATGTATGTGTGTGTGTGTGTCTGTGTGTGTGTGTGCGCGCGCGTGTGTGTAAGTTTTTATTTTTTGGAGTGAAGACTTTAAGGAAAATTGTGTCTTCATTCCAGAACCTGGCAAACCTGGCATCTGAAATGCTGTATAAAAACATCATTAACTGGAGGCTTTGGCTAAATCTATGTGTTTTTAATCTCATACAAGAGTAGACGCAAAGAAAGACAAGTTGAGAAGTAGACTTAGGTGTCTGTATGGTAGAGGTGTGAGACAAGAGGCCCAAGCAACATTGGGAACCTGGTGATGGACAAGACAGTCTCAGGTAGATGTCACAGCTGCCAAACTGCAGGGCCTCTCTGTCTTTAGGCTTCCCTGTGGGACCTGAGACATCTCTACTCACCCACTTGCACTAGTCAGGAGTAAGGAGACAACACATCTGCGGTTACCATTCATGAAGCTTATATTATGAAACAGATCAATCCTTATACATCACTTATTTCATATTTAATATGAGGTGGGTACTGATATCTTGTTCTTTCTACAAATAGAGGAGCTTAAGCATAGAGAAGTTAAGTAAGTACCTCACATTTCCTAGCAAGGAACGATATCCAGAGGTGGGGTTGCCTTCTGTGTGGCTGGAATTTTTTAATTGTTATTAAGTACATGTAAGTGTATATTACTAAGGCAAAAAAACTATTAGGAAGGCAAATCTCAGAGAGTTGGACCAAAGTAGTGTCTGTCACATGTCTAGGGTAAGGGCTTCCTTCAGGAAGCAGATATTCCAACTCTGAGCTCTGCCCAGTTCTTGAAGACTCCTACTTGCTACCAGTTAAAGATGAATCCACCATCATCTACATGGACCCTGGCTTTGAAACTTAAAGAGGTTTGTTGCAAAGCCAGGGGAAGGAAGCCAGAAATTTAAAAAAAATGTAGTTTTTAAACGGAAAGGGAAAAGTTCATAAAGAGAACTTGATTAAAGTCATCAAATGTCTTTTGCTTAAGGTCGAAAACTTACAGCATGCCAGAATAGTATATTACAAATGAGTGCCAACATTCATCCATTTTCTTCTTTTGTCATGTTTATGCCCAGGGATTTAATATTTGATCATTTTTCTTTTAATGATCTTAAACTAATGGATAAGCTATTGAGAGCCGTAGTACCTGCAGATTTGAAATTAGAAAAAAGAGAATGGGAATGAGGCAGAGTTCAGAGAGTTCCTCCCTGTGACTATGCATACCAAATGATCAAAGTCAATTCTGCATAGAGACATTGATTTATAGTCGAGGACAAGGAAATCTGCCAAGAAAATGAATTCATCCACATGAATCCATTTTGGAAGAAAGGTACCAAAGAACAGAGAAGCTCTCTGGGGTGCACATTTGCAAGTCAGGAAGAGTTATAGGGCACACTTTTGAGTTGACAGAGATATCTTCTTTAAAGATCATTGTGTATAAGTCTTTGTATGGTCAGGGAAGAGTTGTGGATCACATATTTCTATTCTGGATTCCTTTTCTGAAATGCGGATCCTCACTCACCTCCAATAGTTAGATCAGTGAGTCTCAAGGTCCTATAGGTGATTCTCATGTGGAAGTCTTTCATCTGTGTGCTAGTCAGATAGACAGATGTCCATGTGACAATTAAAGACTGAGTTCTGGGTACATCTGTGAAAAATTAGTAGCTAAGGCAAGCCCTGAGCAAGCCTGTATAACATTGTTTGATAGGAGAAGATCTAGCCCACAGTGGCTGAGACCATTCTTTGGACAAGTGGTTAAGATGGTGAATACGATGTAAGAAGCTGATTCAGTAGTTTGGCATAATTAGATGTACTTAGACTTGCAGCCTGGCAAGGGGGATTTTTCCCCTTTATCATCAATCCCTGTGGATATGGTGTGGTCATTCCCATGATTCCTAGGGTTGGTATGAGCTCTTCTGTCAAGCTGTGCTAAAACCTGTAACCAAGATCATAAGAAAGAAGAAAACCCTCTTATTCCCCTAATTTATTTGGTTGTGAATTTATTAGCAACATTCAGATAAATTACAACAATATGCATCTCAAAGACATTGAGATTAAATAATAAATTTTTGGTCACCCTTTCTTCATAATCTCAGAGTGACAGTTGAGTTTCATTTGCTTTCATTTTCCTGGAGCCCTCCTAGTTCCACAGAGTGGCCCACCTACTCCCTAGACAGGTGCTACATAGATGACCCAAAGCTTGAAGTTTTGTTCTCTTACATCAAGCATACACAGAGTTCTTAGTGTGTGTTAAGAACTATGTTAGGAAAGTTTATTATGTGGGCCACAATAATGTTGGGAATGTTGTACTGTCATTGTCTTTGTTTCAATGAGGGAGAAAGTGAAAATCAGAGAAGTTATTTGTCCATGCTCAACCCTCCAATCTCTGAGATGACCAAGAGGTGGCATCTGGGTCTTTAGGTCTCCTCTGTGGTAGGTTTGAGGTTCTGGAGATACTGGATACAAATTCTGTCTGCATTGGTCACCTCTTACAGTCACTAACAAGTATGCTTGGGCCAGGCCAATTGCTGGCTCTGTGGTTGGTGTACTAGATGGGACTCCACCCACCTGAAACACTTAAAGAACCTTCTTATAGGTCCAAGGTTGTCCAATTTGAAGGTCCTGAAAAGCATCCTTGGACTATATTTCCAATCTTATCACATTGGTGATAAGTGTCAGGAAATTTTGGATACCTTCTTATACTGTTTACTTCCAATAGTTTTGTTATGTTTTATATTAACTTAGTGTTGAGTATATTTTATATCGAAGACCATTCTTCCCTCCTTAATCCTTTCCTTCTCCTCCTTCTTGCTTCCTTGAGAGAAACAGTTTAATATAGTTTTCAGGAGGGGTCTAACCAGCAGGAAGATCATTTCATGATTTGTGTGGAGGATACTGAAGCTGGCAGCCTTTCTGAGAACACTCATTGCTTGTAGTGTCTTACACTCTGGATGCCCTTCTTTGTTTAAGACCCTTGCAGTTCATGTCTGTTGTTGACATAGAATTGCTATCAGTGATTGTTTCACTGTCTGCAATGTGTTATTCTGGCCAATAAACTACATGTCCTATTTATACCACAGAGTGTGATCCTAAGATAGGGGCTCAGTGCCCTTCCTTCATGTTTATGGTTGTGTGCAGCTAGGATCTTGAGGCACACTGGAGATAAAGTACATTCTCTCCATTCCACCATATACAGGGCACAAAATAGGAAGAGTCATTGAAGCTGCTGGGAAATGTGGCTGTTGATTGGTGAGGGGAATGAATCCCATGACTCAGGTTAGAGCCTAGCTTTCCCAGTCAATATGGGCAGGCAGAATGGCTGGCTAGTAACAGTCATTGAGGCTGCAAAAGACTCTTCTGCCAAAGTCTCCCAGTCTAATTAAGATTTTAATCATAGACTAAGAACAACGTGGGTCTGTTGGAAGCATAGCAGGTCAGACTCAGTATTTCTCTTCATGGTCTTTAAGCATGCTCATAGCACGTACCCCACTCTCCTGCAAAAAGTTGAAACTGTCACTGATACTCACAAGGCTCCTGGATCTTGCTCCAAGAAGGAGGTTGCTGCTCTGAGCATGTCCACATCCTTTGCTCCCAAACCTCTCACACACTGGGAACCAAGTTAGACAGACCTGGGTTCTGGAGAGGGTTTCTCCAGATAGGCTTCTCACTGGTCTTTGGTGGTGACTCTACAGGGCTTGCTTTCTCTTTGCTCTCCTTTCTTCTTCTCTCATTACCTCTTTCTTTTTGTCTGTTTGACTTATTAGTTATCTATAACTATCTATGAATATGTCTTATTTTCTGTACCCACTTCAATGTCAAGGAAAGATAGCTTGAAATATATTATTTGACCCAAAAACTTTACTGTTGATAGAGCTGGGTTACCTGACCCCCTGATTCATATAATTATGATGTACTGTAACTCATGAAGAAGAAAGACACAGAGTAAAGGTATGCCAGTTTATGGAGTTAGGGTGAACATGACATTGCATGGTGGATCATTATCTTCATTGACTGCCCCACTGCAAAAGCAGACCCGGCCTTTGTAGACCAATGGGCATATGAATTCTTTAGAGGGCATGGGTGACTGGGTGGACCTAACAATGTGGCCTGATCACCTTGAAAACTATATTGATGTAGGAATATTAAGTGTGCCTTTTGTGAGTAGATTATTCAGTATTCAAAGTGAACTTCAGGGTCAAAAAGTGCTACTGAGCAGAGCAACGTTTAGCTATAGTGAAAAAATTATTCCCCTTTGTCATTAATTCTAGTACTTTTCTTTAGGATCTTAATTTGGACTTAGGGCTTCCCCATTAACTGCATAAATGGGATTAATGACTTGATTCCAACAGAGAACATAAAGTACTTAAGGAACTGTTTCGGCCAGATGACACATTATTATGACCAGTAAGAGGTAGGAATATTAGCATTTATATGGCCCTCTATTTGCGGAGACTGTTTCAATGGCTTATTCACACATGTATTATAATCCTAATGGTCATTCTGTGCTCCTCGTTTGTTATGTTGGTATGTATTTGTAACATTAAAAATGTGTAATACCCAGAGGAAAAATATGCCCATTGAATCTTTCTATTGCTTGTTCTAGGAAGTACATTGAACATTAACTTTTCTGTTTAAGAGCCCAACTCTGGACTGGTGAGATGACTTAGTAGGTAAAGGTACCTGAGCACAAAGCTGGAGATCTTAGTTCCATTCTCAGAGCCCACAATAGTAGAAGGATAGAGACAGTTTCCCAAAGTTGCTCTCTGACCTCCACGCATGCTGTGACTTTCTCTCTCTCTTACCCTCTCTCTTCTCTTCTTCCCTCTTTCTCTCTTTAATAAATTTCAGAATAAGATTTCTTTTCCTCACTTCCTTTATTTTTTCCTAATCATACAAGCTCAAAAGGTACCCCCATCCTCTTCCTTCTCCCTCCCCTCCCCAGTCATTTCCCATTCCACTTTCTCCTCTTCCCTCCTTCCTTTCACTCCCTCCCTCTTTCTCCCTTTCCCAGTGCCTCCCCCTTCCTCCCTCCCATCCCCTGGAACATCCTTTTGTGTGAATGCCAAACCTCCTTCTGAGTCATCCACTCTAAGATACCAACCCAAGTCTTTTCATTCCCAAAGATCTTGAAGAAATATTTGATTTCAGGAATCCTAAATTCACTTGTCCGTTATTGGTGGAGGGTAATGATAATTTTCTGGCTTATAAAATGCTTATGGAGTGTTTCTTTCTTGGAGAATAGGGGGAATTGAGGTAGTAGTACATTTTATTTCTAGTCATAAATTTCTAAATTTGTTTTATGGATCCATTCCATAAGCCCTTGATGAATTAAATTAGCCCAAGACTTTTCTTTAGGTATTTGATCTTTAATAAACTACCACAAATGTATCAAGTTATCTGGTGTGATTGAGGGTAGATACTGCTCTTCTGAGATGCAGCATATCATACTTTACATTGTTATGCCATTCATTTCCAAAGTTTAGATTCCCTGATTAGCAGGTTAACAGTTGATTATGACAAGAACAAAAGTGAAAATTACTAAACTCTTAAATGTCAGACTTTAGATAAGCATTTAAAACTCATGATCACTTTTACTCCTGACAGGACTGCTACAACATAGATGCTGTAATTGTTCCCACAATAGAGGATGGAGCTGAGACTTACAATTTAAAAGCTTAGCCAACACTCAACCTTCACAACTCCTGTCTATCTCTATACATAGCCATCCCAATCTAGTTCAGCATCTCAAGCTAGAGACAACTTTATGCTGGACTTTGAAATCAGTCATGTGTTGCCTGTTATTTTGCTTAATATATAGGGATTTCTTAAGTGTCCTTGACATCACCTGATTATATTTAGTTGTCGCATTCTATTGTGAATCATCCGATCAGTTGGCTCATGTGTTTAACTCATGATCTCCAGTTGGCAGCACTATTTTGGAAAGTTGTGAAGCATACAGGATGGTGAAGCCTTGCTGTAAGAAGTGAATGACTGTGGGTGGGCCTTGATATTTTATACCCAGGCTCACTAATCTTGTGCACTGTCTGCTTCTTGCCTGCAGAGGCAGCCCCATGCTCTGTTACCTGTTACCATGACTTCCTTCCAAGATGGACTGTGTTCTCTCAGACTGCAAACCAAAACAATCCATTCCTTCCTTAAGTTGTTTCTTGTCAGGAATTTGGTCACAATAACAAGAAACATAACCAATACCAATATTAATGGTTTTATTCATATTTCTTTGTAAATATTGGTTGATTCTTTACTATTTTAATTATTTAATTTTTTTATGTGTTTGTATATCAGAGGACATTGTGTGTCTCCATGGAGGATCAAGGGTGACTTTTGGAATCATCCTTGATTGCTTCTACCTCCTTCTTGCTTTGTTGTGGGGTTTCCCAGACTCCACCCACCATGGCCAGAAGTGCAGGTTGTGGCTGCACTTGGCTTTTTTTTTTTTTTTTGATGTTCTTTCTTTTTTCATAAAATTTTATTTTTATTTATTTATTTTTATTTATTTTTTCTACTCATACAAACTTGATAGGTACCCCATTCCCCTCTCTCCCTCTACCCCTCCCTGGATCCCCTTGCTCCCTTCCTTCTTTTCCCCTTCCTTTCCTCCCTCCCTCCCTTTCTCCCAGTGGCCCCTTCTCCCCGTTCCTGCAGCATCCTTTAGTGTGCATGTCAAACTTTCCTCTGGGTCCTCCTCTCTGATGAGGTGTAAGGACTCAGTACCAATGCCTAGAGCTCTTTTTTGTGTTCCCCTTTAGTATAGGAACACTATTGTGGCTGTTAATCCCTTGCCTCTAAGGATTCTAGTGCCTGTGATCCAGGCTAGACTTTGAGAGGTCAATGATATGCTGGTCATTGCTCAGGTCCTGCAAAGTCCTATTATGATTACTTTAGCCCTAACTTGTATGGAGTATCTTGCATATCATTGCTCCTCCCCATCTTTAGGCTCTTACAATCTTTTTTTTTTTTTAATTTCAGCTCATACAAACTTATTAGGTACACCAGTTCCCTCCCTCCCTCCTCCTCCCCCCGTACCCCCTGCTCCCCCTCCCCACCCCTCTCCCTCCCCATCCCCCAGTGCCTCCCACTCCAATTCCCAGAGAGTCCTTTCTTGTGCATGTTTGATTTTCCTCTGGGCCCTCCTCTCCGATGACGTACAAGGACCCAGTGTAGGCTCTTACAATCTTACTGCCCCCTCTTCCACAAATTTCCCTGAGTTTTAGGACGGGGAGAGATTAGGCTGGCCTGGTTCCAGGTGTTTGATATAGAGTCTCTGATGTTCTGAATTATGGTTTGTTGATTTTTTTTTCAGTTTTTCTGCTCCTGCACTGCCCTTAGTTCCATCCTGATGGGTATTGGATGTCACCCCCTGGCCAGAGATAAAAGGCTGTTAAAATAAAGTCTTATTATAAGAGTAGATTCAAAGGTAGATGGAATAAGAGTAGGAGACCGTGATGAGGAGGAGATCAGTCTCCCATTTGCAAAATGGTTACCTTCTATCTGCCAGACTGTATGCCCTCCCTTTCTGGTGAGATCATACCCCATCAGTTGCAAGTGACCAGGAAGGAAAGTCTGTGAGCCTAACCAGATGTCTCATTTCTTACTTCAATACTTGATGGTGGACCATTTTCTCTGCTGTAGCATGATCCCCTCTCTCCTTGTTGCTGGCGGGGCCTTCCTTCCCCTTCCCTCCTGTTTATAATCTTGCAAT
Organism: Typhlomys cinereus; assembly: GCA_023101885.1. Classification (NCBI taxonomy): domain Eukaryota; kingdom Metazoa; phylum Chordata; class Mammalia; order Rodentia; family Platacanthomyidae; genus Typhlomys; species Typhlomys cinereus. Next base: position 2,511,193 of record JALPQD010000180.1, read on the forward strand.
TACTATAGGTATTACAGAGATTTATCTTTGAGTGTCTCTAAGTGGGTTTGGTACTAGGATCCACCTATTAGGGAGTACATACGGCACTTAATTTGCTGGGTCTGGGATACTTCACTCAATGTAATTGTTTCTAATTCCATCCATTTCCCAGAAAATCTCAATAATTCATCATTTTTGATGGCTGAGTAGTATCCCATTGTATAAATGTACCACATTTTCCTTATCCACTCATCAACTGTTGGACATTTGGGTTGATTCCATGACTTTGCTATTATAAACAGTGCTGTTATGAACATGGTCGTACTTGTGCTATCAAGGTAAATTTTTGCTGTATGGGGGATTATTCCCAAAAGTGGAATAGCAGGGTCATATGGCATTTCAATCTTTAAGAATCGGCACTTGGCGTTTTTTATATGGGACCAGGGATCTGAACACAGGATCTTCTGCCTGTGAGGCAGAGTCTTAACACCTGGGCCATCTCCCAGCCCAATACTGGTTATCATAATGGTTGAAATATGAATAAAGTATTAAGATTGGTGTGTTTTGTTGAGTCACCTTCATAATCCTCCCTGCATAACAGGGCTGTTGTCAGGAAGTCAGAGGGCATGTGGTTACAGATACAAGACCCTGGAAAAGCAGGTTCCTCCAATATTCCCTCAGGGCGAGCTTAGGAGGCAGTGCACTAACTACAGGAAGTGGTATTTCTTCTTGAGGATAGATGCTATATGTGGTTAACACTTGCTGGGGAATTGGGACTTTTTTTGATGGTTTAGCTTGCTCATAAATTGCCTATGCTTCTGTGGATTACCACCACTCGTGCTTCTCTAAGTAACCCAAACTAAGCTCATTGGTTTTACAAGTTGAACTTGGATAGATCATTTCTTTGTTCTGTCATTAGGACACTATCAGGAAAGTTCCAAGCTCTTACAAGCACAAAAATGACCACATATATTTGACATGGGCATTTTTTTTGGATTAGATGAAATAGTAATATTGATATTTTATATCCATTTTACAACAACCAAGAAACTACTGTTTGAAGAAAAAGAAATTGAGATTAAAAATTAACTAGCAGATTAAAAAATTAATCTGCTCTAGCACATATATCCAAGTGCTTTTTCTGCTATATTCTAGAGAAATAGGTAGATAAAGTGTTTTTCCATTAAGGTAATATATTTGAGAAATCTTAGAATGTTGAATTATTCCTTTTGAAGCCTTTTCTTTCTTACACTTAGATGTCAAAGATAACATATTTGGAATTTTAAGAGAGCACACTCCTGGTGTGCTCCATGGTACATAGGTATAGAGACAGAAATGCTTTAGACAGTTAGAATGAAATTTATCCTTTTATAGTTTTTACTATACCATTTACCTTGGCAGCTGTGGCCTAAGGGAACCTACTGTGAAAGGGAGAAAGGTAGATAGAATCAAAGAATGGAAGATTCATTTGATTAAACCAGTGAAAATCATAAGTATTCAGCTTTGTGGTCTTTTTTTCCAAAAGAATTTTAATGGGGCAAGCTTTGTAATTGGCAAAAAGAAAGTGCCATATTTTCTCCCTGTCCAGTGCAGCTTTGGCCAAGGACTCTGGGAGCAGAGGGGTGGAATACAGAAATGTGGAAATGTCAGCCAAACCAATTAAATTTGTTATCCTCAAGCAAAATGATTTCCAGAAAATACCAGTGGGCCTTATACTGGCGTTTGCTTCTTCTATCAGAGCTGATCACATCGGAATTTATGTTAGGCATGTGATGTAATTATTGCCAGTTGAAATTTAGGGGTGTAGAGTTCAGAAGAAAAACACTTAGTCTTCTTTTTCTTGGAAGCCAATATGGAGCAGAGTGCGGAAAAATAACAAAATTATAACCTGTCTTTGATGTAGTTAACATGTGAAGTGAGTGGAAATATGGGCAGAGAACACTATCTCAGAACTGCCCTTTGCTTCCAGCTCATCTCAAGTTTGAAGCTCAAAAGACTTCCCAGACAAGGAGACTGATCTTAGATGTGTATCACACTATGCACAGAAAGTCCTGAATTCTTTGTTACTGACAACTAGGTGGAGATAGAAATTTATGGCCTTATATATTCAAACATGAAAGATTTTTATTCTGTCCTGGGCACTTCCCCATTGTGTTAGCTTTGGCAAGTCATTTATTGAAAGCTAAGCCTTATTTCATCATCTGAAAGGTAGGAATATTGCCACATGGACATTTATGCCAAATAGAGCTTCCTGGATCCCCTTACTCCTTCTCCCTTTTTCTCCTTCTCTTCCCCCCTCCCTTTCTCCCAGTGCCCCTCCCCCCCATTCCTGGAGCATCCTTTAGTATGCATGACAAACTTTCCTCTGGGTCCTCCTCTCTGATGAGGTGTAAGGACTCAGTAGCATTGTCTAGAGCTCTTTTCTGTGTTCCCCTTTAGTATAGGAACACTATTGTGGTTGTTGCCTCTAAGGATCTTAGAGCCTGTGATCCGTGCTAGACTTTGGGGGGTCAATGACATGTTGGTCATTGCGCAGGTCATGCAAAGTCCTATTATGATTACTTCGGCCCTAATTTGTGTGGAGTATCTTGCATATCGTTGCTCTTCCCCATCTTTAGGCTCTTACAATCTTACTGCCCCCTCTTCCACAAATTTCCCTGAGCTTTGGGATGGGGAGAGATTAGGCCTGGTTCCTGGTGATTAATGTAGTGTTTCTGACGTTCTGAATTATGGTTATTCTCTTTTTCTTTTTCTTCCAGTTTTGCTGCTCCCGCACCACCCTTGGCTCCATCCTGATGGGTATTGGATATCAGAAGAGTTTTTTAGGGAAAGTTTCCTCTTTAGGGATCCAGGCTAAGAAGAGATGTCTTACTCATGCACTAAATGGAAGACTGTGAACAAAAGTGAATCTTAGAGTAGAATCCCTTAAGATTGTCAGTCTTCCTACAATATTCACCCTGCACCAGGCCAGCCAAATCTCTCCCTATCCTAAAGCTCAGGGAACCTTTCAGAAGAGGGAAGATTGTAAAAGCTTAAAGATGAGGAGGAGCAATGATATGCACGATACTCCACACAAGTCAGGGCTGCAGTAGCCAGGATATAGCCACAATGAGACTGGACCTTGCTTGATCTCCACAGTGGCTGACATGTCAACAATCCCCAAAGACTAGTAGGTAATCACAGAGAAAGCTTCAGGCAGTAGAATCCTTAGAGGCAACAAGGGATTGAACAGACATAATAGTTTCCATACTAGCGGGCAGCCCAAGAATGGGCCCCAAGCTATGCCACTGAGTCCTGTAGACCACTCAGAGGGAAATTCAGCACCTACATGCAGATGCTCTGGAGGATGGGAGGGAGAAAGCATGAAGTATGGAAAGAAGAAGAGGGAATGAAAAAGGGTGGGAGGGAAGGGGGTGGGAAAGGAGGAGAGTGCAATGGAGGACAATGGGGACGGGAGGAGGGAGCGAAAAGAAGGGGGTATCTATTGAGCTTGTATAGTTAGGCAAAAAGGTAACAAAAATGTAATAAAAAGGATTATTGGTCCTTGCAGTATTTTTTTAATAATAATAATATAATAATAATAATAATTATACACAAATGTAACCATCAACAAGACGTGGAGTAGAAGAAAGGAAGTGGGGGTCGAGCGGGAGGAACCCAGGAAGGGGATCGGTGAGATTGTCAACTCTTCCTCAGGGAGGTTGAGGGAAGTGGGACCGTCACTTTAATGCATGAGGTTGCTGAGAGATACAGGGACCAGATGGGACTGTTGCTGAGGTGGCTGCTGGAGCTGTGGCTGTGGCTTCTGGGACTGTGGCTGTGGAGGCTGCGGCTGCTGGAGCTGCTGGGGTGGCTGCCAGGCGGCAACGTTGCCTAGTGACAGCCCCCCAGTTGAGCTGAAGGCTGGTAGGAAGAGAGCTCTGCGCTGGGCAGCTGGTAATCTGTGTTGTAGGCAGTGGGCATGGAGGAGAAGGGGAGACCCTGGCTGAGTAAACTTGGTGTTGCCACGGAAATCACTGGGGTGGTGAGCGAATGGGTAGACTGGGAGACCCCAAAGCGCTGGGCATTGTTCAAGTGATGCATCAACCCTTTGCTTCCCTGGGAAGTAATGAACCGAAGATCAGGTTTGCGGCTGGGGGCTCCGAGCTGGGTGCTGTGGGTGGGTGGGGGCGGAGACTTGGCAGGGATGACCTTGTTCAGACTGTTTCCATTGGGAAGCCCGAGCGCTGACATAGCCATTCCCAACAGGACTGGGCCATGCTCCGTTAGCACTATTGCGGTCTCCACCCAGCATAGCTCCTGCACTAGCCGGTCGCTGGGGTAAGCCCAGAGATACACTATTTCTCTGTAGCGCTGGCTGCTGGGGGGACAGGAGCCGTGAATCCGTGAGGGATGATGTCACCAGGGAAGGAGTGACCAGAGAACCACTGGGGTTGCTGAATTGCGTTGAGCTCTGATTGGACACAGGCACTGTGACAGGCATGGCAAAGTTGGGTGCCAGGACAGCTGAGTGAGGCCAGTCTATAACTCTGCATCATTTTATCAAATTCCTCGTCTATCTTTTTATACTTCTCCTCCGTCTGGGGGTTCAGGGCAAACACCTCGTCCACCTCGGGGCTCTCACACTCCCTGTGCTTCTTGTGCAGCGCCTCGATGATGTCAGCGTTGGTGCGACTCTCGTGGGGCTCATTGTATTCCGTGTACTTGAGCAGCACTTTGTCCATGTCGGTGCTGGCATACTGGAACAGCTTGTTGGAGTGGTTGAAGATGATGAGCGCGATCTCACAGTCGCAAAGCACACTCAATTCGTAAGCCTTCTTCATCAGCCCGAACTTTCGCTTGGTGAATGTCACCTGGCGGTTACGCTCATCAGTGATTCGCTGGATCTGAATCTTTTTTCTCCCCATCTTCTCTGGGGTTCTTCAGTGCCAGGAAGAAAGGGGTTGCTGGGTGGTGGCCTGGGTGCCTCACACTGTGCTCATGAACGTCCTGGAGCAGTGCTCAGTTCATGACCTACAGGACACTCCACAGCCTCCGAACAGGTTCTGACTGTTTTGGCCTCTTCCATGTTGTCGCCTCTATATTATTTCAGGTTCCTTGGAAGACCAGCCCCACTGGGGGAAATGGGGTGTCACGGCGCGGGGGGCCTTCGCCTCGGCCGGGAGGATCTTCGACCGCGCGAAGCCGCAGCTCCGGGAGGGGGCAATGAGAAGGCGTCCGGAGTCCCCGTGGGCCCTGGGCGGCGCCGGGGGGCCCGGACCCCCGTTGTGCGTGCGAGGGCAGCGGCAGCGGGCGGCGGGGACGGGGCCAAGCGCCGGAGCCGCCTAGACGGTTGTTGATATTTTGCTTCCTTCCTCCTTTCGGGCTCCAAAGGCAACAGGTCCTTGCAGTATTGCCACTGGATGCACTCTTCCCACATAGACTCCCTCCCTCAAATAGTGCCTTTTAAATGGTAAAATTGGGGAGCATTTTTAGAATCTATTATTCTTATTTAATAAAACTGACAGGTAATATCTGAACTAGCTAATAATGTCAAAAGTGATTGTTCTTCCTTATAGCCAAGATATGTACTCAATTAACTAAAATAGGTGAAGATATTTCAAGTGCTATCTTTTTTAAAATTTTTTTATTATTATTTATTTAATTGCACGTGTGCATGTGTGTGTGTGCATGTATGTATGCGTGTATGCGTGTATGTGTGTGTAGAACCACGGACCAATTCGGGAACCACCATGGACGCCTCCACCTCCTCCTTGTTTACTCTGCCCGGGGATTCATAGGCTCCGCCCTACCAGGATCAGAAACGCAGGCCGCCCCCGCTTCTGCCCGACGTCTATACATGGGGTCTAGGATCCAAACTCAGGACCTTCTGCCTGCAAGGCAGAGGCTTAACCCCTGAGCCACCTCTCCAGCCCCATCAAGTGCTATCTAACCAATAAATGATCTTTCATTTATTGAAGAGATTATTTTTTTGAAGACAAGTAAGGTTGACTGTCAAAGCTTATAGCTCCTTGTTCAAACTTATGCCTTCCTGCTGTTTTTAGAGTGAATGTTTTGTTAAGAATGAATATTAGAAAAAAGGGACAACTAGTATGATCTCATAACTTGACTATTATTAATCATTCTGCAGTTTACATGGATGTGCACATCTCTCTGTGGTAAGTTGGCTTAGATTCCCCAGGTACATATCCAGCAGTGGTAGAGCTGGCACTTCTATATTTAGAATCTTCCTACTGATTTATATCCCAGCTATGTTTATCTATTATATTTATTTTGAGAAACCTCCATCCTGATTTCTGTCCTGGAATACTAATGCACACTTCTACTGGTAGTATTTATAAAAGATCCTTTCTCCACATCCACGTCAGTATTCATAGTTATTTGTTTTCTTGACACGTGTCCCAAAATGGACACAGCTAATATTCCGTTCTATACCATGGTGCACTCATTTTCATTTATCTGTCATTCTCTCTTTTTATGATTTAGTTACTTAACCAACAAAAAGCTCGTAAGGTTTCCTAATTATACCAACATGTCTCATTGTTCTTTTAAAAAAAATTGTATCATCTAATCTCTCTGATTGTGATGTTCAACAAGATGATGTTTTCAGAGCACTGTCTATGAAATGATTATTTTTACATGAGTTAACTTTTCTGCTGAGTATATTGTAAATTGATGTAAAATTGGCAATTATATTTGTGCTTTATAAATGGACATAAATAAATATGATCTGTTTTCATTTCTTAGATGAGGAGAAGTAAATTGAGATAGACTGTGACTCATTAGCAGCAAAGGAGGCAGAATGTGGGGCTACTTATATCTAACATGTTTTCTTCAGATTCTCCATTTTATCTGATGACAGTCTTATTCTTTTTCATAATGGATCAGTAATAATATTGACAGTTACAATGAAGATGTTCTCAAGATGTGTTATGTGTGATATATTTGTGCAAATAAGTCTCTTCTTGCTTATGTCTTGACAAGAGGTCATGCACATCATGAACAAATACAGACATTTTTACACCTATGTATGTTGTCTCACAGCTTATATAATAATTTCACTGCTGTGTTTTCTTATCTAGCATAAGGATGCAAGAGGGAATATTTAATCACGACAGTTCTAATAGGCTACATACTTATCTTCATCTTATTTCAGCCATTGTTAAAACAGTTAATTGGACTTTCACAGTCATTGGCTGAAAACATTGGTTTATTCAAAAAGTGGATCTAATTTCTTTCAGAAATATCACCCTGCCAAAGTGGTGGGAAGAGTCAGGAAGGCAAAATTTCTGGCTGTAACTTCAAAAGAGCCATTCGGGTTCAATTTTCTGCTTTGGCTAGATAGACATGGAAAAATACCATTACTTTATTAAAAGAAAAATATATTTATACATACCTGATTCTTAAATTGGAAGAGCAAAAGCAATAAAGGAAATAAGTTTATACTGTGTTTGAACTCAGAAAAAATTAGTATCAGTAGGTATGAACTCCCTTCTTTTTCTTCTTCTAAATCTTTATAAATACTATCTTGAAGAATTTAGGGAATTAATTCACAAGTAGTGAGGCGTTTTAAATTTTCCTTCTTCCTTTCCTTTGTAATTTTGCCTAAGGGTATGCATGCTTCTCAAGATATGGGGGGTTATCAAACTATAAAGTAAAATTATACTCTATACACTGACTTTGAATTTGCTCAATTCAGAATATTTACCTGATTGCTTTTGGCAAGTTGAAAAACCTTTATGAGCTTTACTTTTTTCATCTATGAGAGTGCTAAGACATCGCATAGAGATCACATGTGAAAGTACCGCTGTATCATATTGTGCTATGTAAATATGAAAGAACTCTGGTCAATTCAAGACACTGTTAAATACAAGGATAGAAATTTGCCTTTTTTAAAAAAGTCTCTTTTCTGTCATGATGAGACCATTTTTGTATATTCCCACAATGAATATACAGGAGCACACCTTAAGGATGAGTTCAACCAAATAAGTGGCTCTCTGTGAAATATTTCCATAACAATCTGCTAATCAAATTCCATTTAAAGTGCTTTCAAAAATACTTCATACTTTTTACTTTCCACAAAGTCAAAGTGATTATCATTCAGTGAATGTAAATTTGTGGGTTTCACTTCTTATTTTCTACACCTTAGTTGACAGGTCTTAGATGTGCAAATCTTGCCTGGATCACAAATTTCTATTGTCTCATTTGAAGAATATCATTTCTAGAAATCTCCTGAACTTCCTTTTGTTTCTAGCTTTCTTTAAGTAGAGAAAAACATCGGTGAGATAATTTTGTCCTCACTCCTAGCTCATTAATACAGAACAAAATGTGTCATCAAGCACTGACATGAATTTTACAAAGGCATAAGATACTTTCTTTACATAAGTGTATGTCTTGAGATTGTTTTTTCTTAACACGTTGTTCAGCACATGTCTCTAGAAAGAATTAGTAGCTCTGCCACTCATTTGACTTGCTTGCTTTAGGACTATTTGTGCCTTGTATAGGTGGTGCCAAAGCCCCATCTTCCCGTGAGGTACTTACGTTATGATTAGTATGTACAACACAAGGTGTAGATGAAAGGTGATATTTAGTTAAGAGTATTGTGATCATAATTGTCACATGTGCAATTAATGAGCTTAAAATCTTGAAATGCGCTAACCACATGAAATAGTTAATAAAAGTTGGAGCTGATGCCTTCTTGGAGGAAAAGAGCCTCAAAGTTTATGACATAATTGGGAATAAATAAGGTTGTATACAATGGGAACATGGAAATACTATATGCAACAGACAGGGTAGTTATTTGAGGCTACACAATCAAAATTGTTGATTTTGGGCTGTTTATAGAACTCCACTTTTGCTTTTTTTCCTGTGTGCATCTGTGTATACATGTGTTGTATGTATGTGGATGCAGGTATATGTCATACTTTGTGTGTATGAGATATGTGCACATGTGCATGTTTTAAATGTGTGTGTGCATATGTGTGGTTGCATATACACATGTGTGTACATGTGTAAATGCACATATGTGTGGCGGCCTGAGATTGATGTTGAGAATAGTCTTACATTACTCTTTTTCCTTATTCTTTTGAGCCTGGTTTTCTAAATAAACCCAGAGCTTGCCTAGAGAGTTATTCTAGCTAGCCAGTTTGCTCTGGAGATTCCCAGGTTCTGCCTTCTGAGGCTGAAATTGCATACAGGTGTTAGGTGTTTGTCCCACCTGTTGATCATTTCACATGGAATCTGGGGATCTGAATTCTGGTCCTTCAGCTGACAACAAGCTTTCATCTTCAAAGCCATCTTTTAGCCCCTTTCTTTTTAAAGGGAATACTTTAAATTATAGGTAACTAATTGGAACCTTTTATGCATGTTATTTTAATATTTTTGTGCCTAACTGTTGTAGGAAAAAGATTTCTCTCCTCAAACTCTTAAGTGGCTGCCTAGGTGGTTTCAGAATAATTACCTTTAAAAATGATTCTGCTCCTAATTTAGCACATTAGGTTGGTCCAAAAGCAGGTACTATCACTATCTGACCCAGGCTGGACCAGTAAATCTCTGCCTATGAATATGGGCTTGGATTTAGAAGCACATTTAGCCAGTGTTCACTGTGGAAGCATTTGCCTTTGGCTGTGAGAAGCAAGCTGTGGATACAGAAAGAAATAAAAAGAGGAACATCTTGTTGAATATGAGATTTCTACAAATCAAATCATTAGTGTGCCCTTGGTCCCATGATATATTCCTGAGTTCATTTTTGAATAAGGAATTTAAAGTGTTTTATTTTTAATCTTAAACAGTCTTTCTTGACCTTTAGTCAATTAGTGATGTATTGGTAGAAGGACTGAAAGGTCTGTAATTTATAGGTCATATGCTGTCATCTTGCAAATTAACAAAAGATTCCCCTCTAACCTAACTTGGACTAGTTAGCTCAGGGATTGTTGAAGAGACTGGGGGCTGCCTTTAAGTCCTTGTCATAACTTACTGTTGGTCTTTCCACAGTAACTCTGTACAGGCATAGGTGGAATCACTATACTCCTGCAGTCTCAGCGTTTTCTGTTAAACATTTTAAGCTTAGAACTCTTCTTTGTAGTCACCCAGTGACTGTATACTTCACCTTCTAACCAAGTCACTTGACCCTCAGGAAATGGATTCTCATCACTTCTGTTTGCAGTTTCCTCTGCAATGACCCACATACATAAGAACTTTCTTGAAGCACTAGGGCTCATGAACAGGTGGAAATACAGTGGGATAAAATGGCGTCTGTAAAGACTGAAAGTGGCTGTTTTGCCTTCTGCCTTGTGATTTGAATTCTTTGAGTAGGAAAAGAAAAGTTGTTAGCTCCATAGTAAATACTTCGTATGATGGCACAAATGTGGATGTCAAATAATTTTCCTAGGGCTGCTGCAAATTATATTATGGAGGCAAATTAATTCATAGTGGACACAGGATAGATCAAGATAGTTAGGTGGATAGGACCATTTGAGCTTGTCTACGGGTTACTATTCAAACAGGTTGCACTTGAATTGAACCAAGATCAAGTACAGTTTTCACAGATGACTGACACAACATAAGAATTAGGTTAGAATGGATTTTCTGAAGATGTAGGAAGATTTTGGAACAGCCAATTATGGAAGACTTTATTGGGTAAAAGCAATTGCTGTGCAAGTCTTATGACTTAAGTTTGCAACTTGGAACCCACAGAAAATCAGATGTGCATACACATGTAATTTCTAAAGCCAGATGGGAAACACAGACAGAGGAATTGTCCAGAAGCTCATGGGCTGCTAACTTTATTTATTTATTTCCCACTCAAACAAACTTTTTTTTTTATTTCAGCTCATACAAACTTATTAGGTACACCAGTTCCCTCCCTCCCTCCTCCTCCCCCCGTATCCCCTGCTCCCCCTCCCCACCCCTCTCCCTCCCCATCCCCCAGTGCCTCCCACCCCAATTCCCAGAGAGTCCTTTCTTGTGCATGTCTGATTTTCCTCTGGGCCCTCCTCTCCGATGACGTACAAGGACCCAGTGGCCTTTCTCTGAACCCTTTCCCGTGTTCCCCTTAGGTATATGAACACTGCTGTGGCTGCCAATCCTTTGCCTCCAAGGATCTTGGTGCCTTTAGCAGATGCTAGACTTTGTGAGATCAACAGTGTGTTGGACAATGCGCAGGGCATGCAAAGTCCAATTATGACTGCTAGAGCCCTAACTAGTATAGAGTATCTTACATATCATTGCTCCTCCCATCCTTTTGCTCTTACACTCTTACCGCCCCCTCTTCCGCAAATTTCCCTGAGCTTCAAGATGGGGAGAGACTGAGCTGGCCTAGTTCTAGGTGGTTGATATAGAGTCTCTGAAGTTCTGGATTGTGGTTTGTTGATTTTCTTTAGCAGTTTTGCTGCTCCTGCAATGCCCTTCACTCCATCCTGGTGGGCATTGTATGTTACCCCCTGGCCAGAGACAAAAAGCTGTTAAACTAGAGTCTTGTGATAAAAACACATTCAAAGGTAGATGTAATAAAAGTGGGAAACCACAGTGAGGGAGGGGTCTATCACCCATTTGCAAAATGGTTACTTTTTATCTGCCAGACTATATGCCCTCCTCTTCTGGTGAGATCACACCCCCTCAGTAGTAAATGATCAGGAACAAAAGTCTGTGAACTTAATCAGATGTCTCATTACTTATTTGGGTCCTTGGTGGAGGCCTATTTTCCCTGCTGTAACATGGTCCCTTCTCTCCTTGTTTCTGGTGTGGCCCTCCTACCCCATCCCTCCTGTTCATAATCCTTGGAATTACTGTCTCTAGGTGGGCTGGGTGGATTTGGTGCTAGGAGCCACCTATTAGGGAGTACATATGGCGCTTAATTTTCTGGGTCTGGGATACTTCACTTAATATAATTGTCAAACAAACTTAATAGGTACCCCAGTCCCTGGTCCCCTCCCACCCTCTTCCCCTCCCTGGTCCCCTTTGATCCCTCCCTCCTTTTCTTCTTCCTTTCACCCCCTCCCTCCCTATCTCCCTATTCCCTCCTCTTTCCCCAATCCCTGGAGCATCCTTTAGTGTGAATGTCAAACTTCCCTCTGTATCCTCCAATCTAATGAGGTGTAATGACTCAGCAGCCTTGCTTAGAGCTCTTTCTTGTGCTCCCCTTTAGTATGAAAACACTATTGTGACTGACTGTTAATCCCTTGCCTCTAAGGATCCTAGTGCCCGGTGATCCATGCTAGACTTTGTGATTTGAATTCTTTATTATGGTTACTGTGGCCCTAACTTGTGTGGAGTATCTTGTGTATCGTTGCTCCTCCCCACCTTTAGCCTCTTACAATCTAACCGTACCCTCTTCTGCAAGTTTCCCTGAGCTTTAGAATGGGACAACATTAGGCTGGTCTGGTTCCAGTTGATTAATGTAGGGTCTCTGATGCGCTGAATTACGGTTTGTTGTTGATTTCAGTTTTGCTGTTCCTGCACCGCCCTTGGCTCCATCCTGATTGGTATTGGATGTCACCTCCTAGCCAGAGATAAAAGGCTGTTAAAATAGAGCCTTACTATAAGAGTAGATTCAAAGGTAGATGGAATAAAAGTAGGAGACCGTGGTGAGGGGGGTCAGTCTCCCATCTGCAGGATTGTTACCATCTTCTGATGGGCCACTAACTTGGGATTTGCTGAGCAGCAGAAACAAAAGAGAGATCCTGCCTTGACAAGGTGGAAGCAGAGAACCAGTTCCTAAAAGCTGACCACTAACCTCTACACATGCACTAAGGCATTCATGCACCCATATTAATGCATATAATGCATACATATTATAATGATAATTATAAAATAATATGAATTGATGGTTCTTTTTCCCCATTGTGATCCCTTTTCTAGTTTTCTGTCCAACCCTCCATGATATACACACACATACATATAATTTAAAATCTAAGTGCCATACATGAAAGAAGATGTGTTCTTTTATGAGTCTGGCTTATTATGGTTAACGATGTTTTTTGGTCCCATTCTTTTTATAGATGAATAAAATTCCACTATGTTTATGTCCCATATTTTCTTTATTCATTCCTCAGTTGGTGGGCAACTAGACCGGTTCTATTTTAGATTGTGTAGAAATAAACATGGGTCTCTGTGGTAGGCCTTAGAGTCTACTGGGTACATATCCAAAAATGGCAACCGAGCCATATGATCATATTCTATTTTTAGTGATTTGAAAACCCCCCATGCTGTCTTCCACAGTAGCTGCACTGGCAGTGGACAATATTGTTCTTTCTCTACATACTTGCCAGCATCTGTTGCCTGTTTTCATAGCAACTAGCATTCTGACTGGAGAGGGATGGAATCTTGGTGTGCATTTTTTCTTGTGCGTGTGTGTGTGTATGTGTGTGTGTGTGTATGTGTGTGTGTGTATGTTCCCATGTGGGTGGATGTAAATGTGTGCAGATACATGTGCACATATGGATGCCTAATATCGACATAGGGTCTCTTCTTTAATGGCTCTCCACTTTTATTATTGTGGCAGAATTTGTCAGTGAACTCCAGACTAAGCAATCAGCTAGATTAACCTGCTGTCTTGTCCTGAAGATTTTCTGTCATGTCTTCTCCAGTACTGGTTTTATGGGTGGTACTCATACCTGTTGTGATAGTTAAGCCTGGGTGTCAACTTGACACACCTGATATTAACTAAGATAGGCTGAGACCACACCTGGAAAGATCAACTGAGACTCCTTGAAAGGATTATACCAGCCCTAGATCCTATCAGAACCTCCAAAGATCTTGTAAGATCCTCCCAATATTGGACGTATAAAAAGGAGCCACCAAAGAGAAGAGATGCTTTTTGCAGCTGTTCTAGGAATCGTTGTTCCTTCCGGCCGCCCGGTTTCTTTGACCCTCTAGCCTCCAACCCTCTGAGTTACTGACTAAACTAAGACTCTAGGAATTCTCCAGCCTTCAGCCATCACCCACTTGACTACCAAACTGAGCAGCTACTGGCAGCATGTCTCTGGACTACCTCAGCCATATCTGTAAGCCAACTCAATACATTCCCTATATATTCATCGTGTTGATTCTGCATCTCTAGAGAACCTGTAGTGCTGGCATTACAAATGGACTTCATGCCTGCCTGACTTACACATGGGTTCTAGGGATCTGAACTCTGGTCCTCACATTTATGGGACAAGCACCTTATCTACTGAGTTATCTCCCTAACCCTAAATGTAGTTTTGATTTGTATCTCTTTAATGGCTAGTGAGGTTAAGCATTTTTTTCTTTATGTTTATTGACTATTTGTATTTATCATTGAGAGCTTTGTTTTTATTTATCGATTGGGTATTTTTTTATTAAGAATTTTCATTTCATACAAACAAAATGAGTGGTTGTCCCTGACCCCTCTCCTTCCTCCGCTATTCCTCTCACCATTCCATCCTTCTCTCTTCCATCCTGGTGCCTGTTTTCTTGCGTGGAGCACAGGGCTCCCTTCAGGTTGTTCACGCTAGTAAGGGATCAAGCCTCTGTGGCAGCATAAGTGGCCCTGCCATGAGCAAATTCACAGGTGTAGATGCGCTCTTGCATATGTCTGACACCTTGTTGCGGTCCAAGCACCGTGGAGACCCTGGGGGTAAGAGGGTGCACAGTCAACGACACACTTCGAGAGTCAGGCAAGTGGCAAAGCAGGCTCATTTATTGTGGATATTGGGTTTGCTTATATATCCCCACTCTATGTCCCACAAGCTCTAGCTGAAGTTTTGGTGTGCTATTTAGGATTGGTCCCTTCAGTCAGGCGATTTGGTGTCAGCACCAGGCACAGGGCAGACTGTAGTTTGAATAAGTTGCATTTGTGCATGTGTGACCCATTACAGGCAATACAGGCCTGTCTGGTCATGTTCCTCCTACAATACCTGTCCCTATGGTTCCCACAACATGTAGTTATTTCTCCTGAGATCCTCACCGGTCCACGGGGGAATATTGACATGCCAGCCATTGTGTGGATCCAGTGGGGGTAGATCTCATTGCAGTGAACTTCTGGATGCAGCATCCCTGTCATAACTAGAGTGACCTGGCCAGTAGTACTTTTAGGCTCTTACAGTCTAACCCCCCTCTTTTGTCAGATTCCCTGAGCCTTAGGATGGGAAGAGATTTGGATGGCTTGATTAGAGTAAGCATTTTAGGGTCACCCATATTCTGCACTCTGCTTGGTTGTGGTTTTCTACTTCATTAGTCTTCCATTGCAACAGGTCACACCTTTTTTAGTTGTTGAGATAGTGTCTTATCTAAGGATACAATGAAAGGTGTTTAGATGGTAGTTTACTACCAGATGTTTATGGCAATATTTGATTTTGCCTAGTATCTATTTTCTCTCCTTTTGCAATTGGTTTGATAGGTTTACATAACTGGGCATGCATTCCCTGGCATTAAAGGGGGATTTAAGAAGCTAGTTATCAGGCAATTGGTTTACCTGAAGGCTAAGCCCACTACATACTGTGTCCTATCTCTGTTCCTTATAAATAAATGCCTTATTTATCTGTTTGCCTGAGTTCTTTTGTCTCCACTTTTTTGGGATCTTCCATTCTCCTATTTCTTCATAGTTTGTGTATGTTGTAAAACTTTCTGCTTTATTAGATCAATGTAAAGGTTTAATTCAAGGATCCAATTGTAAGGGAGAACATGGGGAATCTGGCCTTTTGCATCTGGGTTACTTTATTCAATATAATTTATTCTAGCTTCATCCACTTACAAGCAAATTTCATTAATTCATTTTCCTGGCAGCTGAATAGTACTCCATTGTATATATGTACTACCTTTTCATTAACCTTTCATCTACTGTTGAAAATCTACCTTGATTCCATTTCTTTGTGACTGTGAATAGAGCTGTCTGAAGCTAGGAGTACATGTGACTCTCAGCAGGATGTACTATTACATCAGAAGCATAGCTGGATCATACGATATCTGTTTTTAGCTTTTTTAAGACCCTCCAAACTGATCTCCAAAGGGATTGTATAAGTTTACATTCCCATGCCAATGTTTGAGGGTTCCCATTCCCCACATCCTCTCCAGCATATGTTGTTCTATGAGTTTTGAATCTTAGTCAGCGTGGCTGGAGTGAGGTGATATTTCAGGTGGTTTTAATGTGCATCTCTCAAACATTTGAATTTCATCTTGTGAAAAGTTTCCTTTCAATTCTAAGGCTCATGTCTAATGGGATTGTTTATCTCCCTGATATTTAATTTTTGAGTTCTTTGTGTACTCTAGATATTAGTCCGCTATCAGATGTGTGATTAGCAAAGGTACTTTTCCATCTGTGGTTTGCTTTTTTGCTCAATTATCTATTTATTTTGCTGAATAGAAGCTTTTTAATTTCATATAATCCACATGTTGATTGTTGGTCTTATTTCCTATGCATTTGGGGTCCTATTAAGGAAATGCTGGTCTAGGCCAATCAGTTTAAGTATACTCAATTGATTTTTTTTTAATCTTCTAGAAGGTTTATAGTCTCTGGTTTAACATTAAGATCTTTGATCCATTTGGAGTTAATTTTTGAGTAGGGTGAGAAATAAGAGTCTAGTTTCTTTCTTCTGTATGTAGATATCCAATTTTTCCAGCACCATTTGTTGAAGATGCTATCTTTTTACCAGTTTTTTTTTGGGGGGGGAGGGAGACACATATCTGTTTTGGAGCCAATTCCATGCAGGTTAAAGCTTTAGAAAAATAGGAGGAAGCAAACTAAAAGTATTAGACATGAGGAGATTAGTAAGATTAGAGGAAAAATAACTGAAATTGAGACAAAGAAAACAATTCAAAGAATCAATCAAACAAAAGCCTGGTTCTTTGAAAAAAATTAATAAGATAGATAAACACTTAGTCAAAATAACTAAAACCAAAAGAAAGAAAAAGCCAGATTAATAAAATTAGAGATGAAAATGGAGCTATCACAATGGATACCAAGGAAATTCAGAGAATCATAAAGTCATACTTCAAAAATTTATGCTTCACCAAATTTGAGAACCAGAAAGAAATGGATGAATTTCTAAGCACATATAACACATAAAAATTGAGTCACTATGAGTTGACTTATTTAAACAAGCAGTCCTGTAACGAGTGATGAAGTTATGGCAGTAATTACAATCTCCCTACCAAAAATAAAGCCATGACCATATGGGTTCAGTGCAGAACTCTACCAGACATTTACAGAACAATTAGCATCACTACTCCTTAAATTATCTTATAAAACAGAAAGGGAAGAACATTTCCAAACTCTTTCTATGAAAACCAGTATTACACTATCACCAAAACAAATGAAGACATAACAAAAAAAAAAGAAAATGATCAGTCTTATTGATAAACACAGATGCAAAGATCCAACCAGACTAAAAAACATATTAAAAAGATCATCTACTATATCCAGGCTGAATTTCTTCCAGAAACACAAGGTTGATTCAATATTCACGAATTAATAAGTATAATTAATCATATAAATAAATAAAAGGACAAGAATCACATGATTCTCCCAATTGATGCTTTTGACAAAATTCTACACCTGTCTACAATAAAGGCCTAGAGAAAATAAGGATGGAAAAAATATATCAACATTAATAAAGGCCACATTCATCAAGTCTATAGCAAAAATCATCCTAAATAGTGTGAAAAACTTGAAGCATTCCCTTTTAAATCAGGAACTAGACAAGGCCGCTTATTCTTACCACATCTATTTATTTTTTTCTTAACTAGAGGTATAAAACAAAAAAAGGAGATAAAAGGGATACAAATAGGAGAAGAAGTCAAGTTCCCTATTTGTAGATGACATGATTCTATACCTGAGACTCCGAAGATTGCACCAGGAAATTTCTGGAACTAGTAAAGTTCAACAGTGTTAGGCTACAAAATTTATGTTCAAAAATTAGTGGCTTTTCTGTATACCAACGATGAATGGAGAGAGAGACCTGAGAGAACCAATTCCATTTACCATATTTCAAAAAAAAGAAATGCCTCAGAATAAATCCAACCAAGGATGTAAAGGATCTATACAATGAAAACTTTGAAAATGTAAAGAAAGAGATTACAGAAGACACTAGAAGGTGGAAAGACTTCCAATTTGTAGATAGGATCTGTAGAATTAACACTGTTAAAATAGCCATCCTACCAAAAGCAATATATAGATTCAATGCAATACCAATCAAAATTCCAACCCAGTTCTTCACAGAATACCATACCAGACTTTAAACTATACTACAAACCCATGGTAATAAAAGCAGCATGGTATTGGTTCCAAAATAGTGACTGTGTATTTTTGAATTTCTGGTTGTTCAGTTTTGTTTTTCAGTTCCTTATATAAGTGCAATTAATTCATTTGTCAGCTGTAGAGCTAATAAATACTTTCTCCCATTCTGTAGTTTGTCTCTTTACTTTGTTGTCTGTTTCTTCTGCTGTAAAAAATCTTTTAAATTCCATGCAATCGTATTTATCAATTGCGGGCTTAATTTCCTGACAGCTGGAGTCTTATTCAGAATGTTTTTTATGCCTATGCCTGTATCTTTCTCCTCTAACGGTTTAAAAGAGATTTGTGTTTTGTATTAAATTCTTTTATCTACTTAGATTTCTTTTGTTCTGTGCAGAGTGAGAGAGAGAGATCAAATCTCATTATTCTATATGTGACAATCCAAATATTTTAGCATCATTTGTTGAAGAAGTTATCTTTTTCCTAGTGTGTATGTTTGGCATCTTTGTTAATAATCAGATGTTATAGCTGCATGGGTTTATGTCTGCAATCTTCTATTTCCTTGACCTATAGTCTTTTGTGTGGCAAAAGACTCTCTTACTTTGGCTCTGTAGAATATTTTCACTGAGGTATCGTGATATTTCTAACAATGTTCTTTTTTGCTCAGGATTGCTTTGGTTATTTGGGAGTTTTGTGCTTCTAAATGACTTTTTCTATTTCTGAGAGAAAAAAAATTGGAATTTGGGTAGCGATTGTATTGAATTTGCAGATTACTTTTGGCAAAGGAGCCATTTTCATATTAATTCATCCAATAATGCAATGGGATTCTTGCTGTGATATATTTTTATGACACATTTGTCTCTAGCCTTTGTGTTTGAGGATGATACTATGAAAGTGCATGGAAGCGTGGGAGTGTAAAAGTGTTCACATATTTCTGTGTGTAGTTTATGATCCATGAAGTGAATTGAAGAATTAATTCTTTGTAAAATCTGGTATATCGGTGTCTATCAGTTCTAAGAGATTTTTTTGGTTGAGTTTTCATGGTCCTTTATGTAAAGATGCATATCAGTTTCAAGTAAGTAAGTAAGTAAGTATACTCTAACCTCTCCCATTCCTATTTGTATTCCTTTTATTTGATTTTATTGTCCTATTTCTCTAGTTATGATTTTCACTCAAAGGTTGCTTTTGAGTCCATACTCAATATTGATATAAAACCATTTATAAAAGCTTACTGACAACAATCTCATAAAATTTATTCCTGATAGGTGATATTGCAAACTTTAGGGTCTTTGAAATGTGGAGGATCCTTATATGTAACTGAAATAAACCTTTTTTTGAGTTCTCTTAGTTGTTTTTGTCATTTCTTTCTGTTTCTTCCCACAAAGACCTGTTAGGTACCTTCTGTAAATGTATCCAGTAAATGGAGAAATGAACTGGGACAAAAGCTGGATGTTTGCATAATCTACACAAATAAATTATGAACTGGAGGGAAAGTATATTGATCAATAGCATGACAAATAATAGAGAGCATATAGGATAGCTTTATAGAAGAAAAAGAAAATCATACAAGTCTATGCAGGTGAAATAAAACTAAATAATAAAAGTATTAAAGATAGAATGACCTTAACTAGTAGTTTTTCCTAGTCTGGTTGATGTGGTTTCTCTTTCCTCCTTGATCTCTGAAAGTAGTTCCTGCAGGTTCAGGGAAGGCTTCTGGTCAAGTAACTCAGCAAGGTTAAGTGTAGATGTCCTTCCTCCATAAGGTTTTTTTTTTTTTTTTTTTTCTGTGTCAGACTTTAATTTGGCTGTTAGTCTGAGACATTTCCCTCACCTGCTATTTACAACTTTGCCTCTGATATTTTGGGGACCATGGGACTTTCTGTGACTAAGGCTCTGAGGAGGGTGTAGTAGACCTGCCCTCTTGTGTTTCTTATGGTGGCTAGATTTGCTAGCATCCATTGAGAGAATATTTCACATGCTTCTCACGATCCCGTGTTGTTGCTCATCGACCTGGGTGGGAGTGGTTTCTTCTAGGGCTAGTCTTGGACAATGATGGAGAATCTCAGGTTTTGGTCTGTCGTGCCACACTTTTTCCTGTGTCTGAACACCATCACTATTCCAGCATCTTTCTTTCCCTATATGTGACTCCACAACCTGGTCAGTCTTCAGTAGCATTTCATGTCCAATACGAGGGAGCACTTCCTGGTAGCTACTGCTGATCCCATCTTTGTGCAAGCAGTACAGTGTGGCTGGGTATCCATTATTGCTGCTTCTGGTAGCTTCTCTACAGAAAGGATCTTATTTGGGCTTATTTCTATTATCTTCAGCTCTTTCTCAAAGAGGAATACTTTAAAAAAATCCTAACTGTTTATTTCACTAGATCTCATAGAGGCAGCTTCTTATCAAGAAGTCAAGCGTTATTTTTCTCTCAGTGCATTTTGGCACAAGACATACTTTTTTGTGGTACTTAGAGGAAATTCCTAGAGAGAGTGGCAGTGATAGTGATTATATAAGAAATGATGAAGGTGCTGACTATGCTATAGGGGAAACCTAACTTTTGTTTCTGAAAGTGTATTGGGAGACATTCCTACTATACTTGGGTGTGCAGATTTTTTGAAGAACTTAGTGTGCTACTTAATAAAGACACAAAATAGACCAAAGCATCATTACTGTATTTACTGTGTGTGTGTGTGTGTGTGTGTGTGTGTGTGTGTGTGTGTGTATGTGTGTGTGTGGTTGTATGATGCATGCATGGACATGTGCTTGGAGGGCAGAAGTCAACATCAGGTCCCTCCCTCAACTGTTCCTATCTTGTCGTTCTGAGACAGTGTTTCTCACTAAACCTAGAGCTTGATTCAGCTAAACTGGCTGAGAAGTTACACCCAGGTACCCTCCCTTCTGTGCCTCCTCAGGTCTGGGATTATAAGCACATGCCACTGCACCAGCTTTTTATGTGAGCACTGGGGAACTGAACTCATGTCTTCATTCCATATGGTAAATTAATAACCAACTGAACCTTTCCTCTAGGCCATACTATTTACTTAAATAAATATATATATTATATATAATATATATATTATAGTTGCTGGATAATTTGTGTTACTTTCAGCAGTGTGTGATTCAAGAGTAAATTCATCTATTCAGTGTTAATCTGATATTTTTCAAATGCTATAAATGAAACCCTGGATAATGTCTATAGGAGGAAATACCACTTAGCAAATTAATGAATGGAATGAAATAAAAATTTATTGGATTAATGAATTGAGATTTTTCTTTGAATGATGATGTGAAATGTAATTACTTCATTTGTTTTGAATTAATAGTGGAAACACAATCTAAGTGGATTCCTGCTGGGAAATGATAAAATGTGTGAAATTGAAATAGGGAAAATAGAGACTTTTAAACTAATATTGCATAATTTCTAATTAATGCAAACCATGTCACCAACATGAAATGATTTGATTTTATATAAATATATAAATAATATAACAGATAATACTGTGATGAATGCCTTGATCAGAGCTTCTCCCCCAAACCCAAGCAAGCAATGGGATTTGCTGTGATACACTTTTATGATACGTTTGTTACTAACCTTTGTGTTTGAGGATGACACCATGAAGGCACATGGAAGTATGTGAGTGTAAAGGTGTTTGCTCTGTATGTTCATCCGGTGCCTCCCCTTTTCTGTGGTCAGGGATGCTATTTTATGGCCTGAGGTTACAGCTGGCATTCCTGTTTGCCTTCTTGCTCAGCATTCCTGATTGATCTCAACAACTTCACATTTTTTTTTTATTCTCACTTATTCTGGCTGACTTACTGTACACACCCTCATCTGTCTTCCTGCATGCTTCTATGTTTATGTTTTAGCATTAGAATCTCTTTAAAGTATCATTTCTTATTTGTCTGTGGCTCATACACAGCTATTTGGTTTTAAATTCAGAGGAGGAGGGACTAGATCACCCATTTTATATTTACCTTTCAGTGACTAGTATGTGGATAAAATCAAACTAAAGCCCTAGAGATGACAGTTCTTAATGGAATAAAGATGTACATTAAAACTAGATACATTTTATGGTTCCAGGAACTATGTATCTCCATCCTGTATTACTTGAGTTCATGGCATGGCTCATTGGCAGCACAATGCTCTCTTTATCACTCCTGACAAACCACATAGTCACCAACTCGAATGTGGAACTAGTAATGGCATTTCCACTTCACAGAAGTGCTCCTTAATGGTGAAATTTTGTCACATGCAATTTGGTAGTGACAGATCTATCAGGTTTTAGTGGATTTATGATCGTCTCTCAGAGGGATTGCCAATGCCCATCTCAGGAGGGTGCAAAGAAAGAAGGTGAAGACTTCTGGTGTCTCTTTTTATAGCAGTAATTAGGTCCTCATCTTATCCTGTTTACTTTTCAGAACCATCTCCAAATACAGCTAGGCACTCAACATATGTTGCATGTGGGGGGCACAAATATTCAGTCTAGAAAAAACATTGTTGGGTCATCCCAAGCTCATTACTCTTTTATCCCTTGGTAAAAATCTGGCGAGTCTGCAACATAAAATTCTAAACAAAAATAGATTTCAATTAGAAAGGTTAATAACACACTTTGCCTCTGAAGAACAGAAAACTTTCATGTAGGACTTTGAAAATTCCAGATATCATGGTGTCGACAAGTTAGAGAAGAGCTAAGTGTCTTCATATGTCACTCATGCCTCCCATCCTGTCCCTGCACCTTGTGTCCCACCCTTATCTCACTTTAGCTGGCAGAATCTTATTCTTTATTACTAATTTGAATCACCCACAATGGTGGATTTGAGTTCTAAATGAAGACTCTACCTGGCATCTCTAACAGCTGCTCCTGACAGCCACTCAATGGAAACCCTGCAAGCTCCTACACTCAACACCCACCCATCATGCTCCTCTACTCCCTCAAAATTTCTTTTCCTGCAACCCTGTCATCATAAAGAATAACAGTGCTTCCTCCTTAGCCATTTTTGCCATGAAACTTTCTTTTCTTTTTTACTTTTTAAAAAAATGTATTTATTTATTTTCGCTCATACAAACTTAATAGGTACACCAGTCTCCTCCCTCCCTCCACCCCTCCCTGGACCCCCTAGCTTCCCTCCCCCCTTTTCCCCTTCCTTTCCCTCCCTCCCTCCCTATCTCCCAGTGCCTCCTCCCTCCCATCCCTGGAGCGTCCTTTAATGTGTATGTCAAACTTTCCTCAGGGCCCTCCTCTCTGACGAGGTGTAAGTAATGAGACATCTGGATAAGTTCACAGACTTTCCTTCCTGATCATTTGCAACTGATGGGGTATGATCTTACCAGAAGGGGAGGGCATATAGTCTGGCAGATAGAAAGTAACCATTGTGCAAATGGGAGACTGACCCCTACCCCCCTCACTGCGGTCTCCTACTTTTATTCCATCTACCTTTGAATATACTCTTATAATAAGACTCTATTTTAACAACTTTTTATCTCTGGCCAGGTGGTGACATAGAGTACCCATCAAGATGGAGTGAAGGGCATAGCAGGAGCAGCAAAACTGAAAAAAAAATCAACAAACCACAATTCAGAACATCAGAGACTCTATATATCAAACATCTGGAACCAGGCCAGGCTAATCTCTCCTCATCCTGAAGCTCAGGGAAATTTGCAGAAGAGGGGGCAGTAAGATTGTAAGAGCACAAGGATGGGAGGAGTCATGATATGCAAGATACTCCACACAAGTTAAGGCCGAAGCAATCAGAATAGAACTTTGCATGACCTGTGCAATGATCAACACATTATTGACTCCTCAAAGTCTAGCATGGACTAGGATCCTTAGAAGCTAGGGATTAACAGCCACAATAGTGTTCCTATACTTATGGGGAATACAAGAAAGAGTTCTAGGAAATGCCACTGAGTTCTTTCTTACTCTTTTTTCTTAACTGCGTCTTTTATACTCTGAAGATCTCACCCTCACATGATCACTCTGTCTTCATCCACCACATGTTCCTTCTGCTGCTTTTCTGATCTGCAGAGTAACTTGCTGTCTGGTCTTTATGCATCTAGCGTTCCTCATTTCTGATCAATTGGATGATTTTACTAAAGTCGTATGTAATCAATAATACCTTCTCTTTTGTTTTATAAAAACTTTGTGTGTGTGTGTGTGTGTGTGTGTGTGTGTGTGTGTGTGTGTGTGTGTGTGTGTATGCACCAGAGGGCACTATGTGCCCCAATGGAGGGACAAAGGGACTTCGGGGATCATTCTGAATTGCTTCTACTGCCTTTTTGCTTTGCTCTGGGATTTCCAAGGCACTGCCCACTAGGACTGGAAGTGCAGGATGCCACTGCTTCCACATGGGACCTGGGTTCTGAACTCAGGACCTTTTGCTTGTAAGGCAGAGTCTTAACCTCATACTTTCTCTTTTAAAATAATCCCTTTAAGTTGCCTATTACAAATCTCTCTCTCTCTCTCTCTCTCTCTCTCTCTCTCTCTCAACTTTTCCAGTACCTGGTGATTTTTCAAATTCCTGAATTCTTTGTATTTTGATTGTGCTCTTGCTTATCTTCTTAGGACGAGCCTGTCATGAATATCACTGAATTTGTGACCATTGTATTTCCCAAATGACTATTTCTAAGAGATAAGTGCCAAGGAGGGGAATAAGCAACAGACTAAATGGATTTTTTTAAAATTTAAAATATAGAACAAAGTTAGCTTCTAAAATGGTTATAATATTCATGTTCCTATTTGTAACGAGAGAGCATTTGGAAGGAGGAGCCTTATTTCAGCTTTCTCATAATCAGTTATTTTCACTTTCTAGCTTTTTAACTGGTCAGATAGATGTAAATAGATACATTATAAAGTATAGAATCTATATTTACCTGATTATAAGGGGTAGGAGGCATATTTTTTAATGTAATGGAAACTGTAACCATTTATGAATTGCCTATTCATAATATTGCTTTTAAAAGCTTGTTACTTTGAAATGGAATAATTTTAGACCTGCAGATGGAATGTGATTTCTTTCCTAGAGAGGGAGATCTTACCACTTGGTTAACAGGGGGCTTACAGCTTTGACCACTGCAAATTATTATTTTTTTTTGTTCTGAAAGGGATATTTTGGGGAAAGATATTTTAAGGCTATGCAATTACTTTTCTTTTTAAACTTGTACTCATTAATTTTAACATTCTTCAGTGCATTTTTGCCTACAGTGACTATTAATATGAACTCTAGTGGTGAATTTTTTTTATTTCAACTTATCCCCTCTGCATTTCTTAATTATCATTCTGACATAAAGAAGAGGTATAAATTTTGTATGTATTTACTCTCTAATTTATATCAATATTTTCCAAGAAATTAATTTTTTTTGGATTATCATTTTATAGTTTCATTAGTGTATGTAGGGACAACCATGAGGGGAAAGAAGGCAAATAAACTCTAGGCCCTTCATCTATCACTTTTAAAAGTATGCTTTGAATTGCTTTGTAATATTATAACAGATTTGGCTACAAGCCAGAATGCACATAGACAAGGAGTCTATGACTAAACAAAGTTAAAACCATTGGGGTTTGAGATGTTCATGTATTAACAAACATGGAGGATTATCACCGAAAAAAATCTTCATTCCATAAAATATTCTTGACGGTGTCCTTCCCCAGAATCAGCCAGATGTCAAACAGTGGTCAGCAGAACCAGTCCCTTCTTAATGAATCTTTTGCTCTTTGTATTGCCAAATGGAAACTAAATAAACCCTCTAGCTTGACTTGCTCTTAATCAACATAAAACTACTAATTTGGGAAGTTTCGCAGTTGAGCAATATATTGTGATCTTTCTACCACTTCGGTAGTTAGATAGCACTTTGGACTTATGGGTCATGATCAGAGTGGCTTAGATTACTCTGTATTAACTTGAGGGTTTATTTTTGCTCATACAATATCACCAACAAATCACACTGAAGCCTATAATCAGATATCTGATGGATGATGAGACAAATGTTTTTTGTCTCGGTCTTAATCTTGGTTCTGTCCCCTTGTCTATTTTAACTCTTAGGTCAGTGTCTACTCAGCTTGCATATGATATGCTAAGATCATCTAAAAATGCTTTTCCAAGATTATACTAGTTTACCCAGCCTGCATCCCAACACAACTGGTGTGTGTTTCTTCTTTCTTGTCCTTGTGGCTTTCCTGGCAGCACCGGCACTTGTCATCCCTCAGCCCTTATCACAAGGCCCAGAGCAAGCCAAAAGGCTGGGATGTTTATGATGTGTATGTAGTTCTGTGGCTCCTGGGTTAGGTTATCTGCCAATTAGCTATATACCTCAAGTGCAGAATACTTGTGCATTAAGAACTGTGCCTGTGTCTAATGGACAAATAGCAAGCTTTAGTCTATTCAGAAAATCCATACAAACTTGCTAATCTTTTTTCAGTAAGCAGCAGCCTGATTTATTTCTTTGTCTTTGCTGTGCTGCTTCAACTTCCACTGAGGTCAGCCAGGGCAGGAAGAAGTTCCACCACCAGAGCCTGGACTGTTTTGTTCTTAAAAAATGGCTCAGTGGGTGTATATGTCGGTGGCCTGTAATTCCAGATCTGGAAGATGTAATCTGGGAAACCCCAGAGCAAGCAATAACAATCTAGCATGGAAGAACAATCTAGCATGATTCTCTGTCATCTTTGAGTTTCCACAAACGTGCACATTCTAGTACACACACTCTTTTACACATATACACACTCACAGTGCAAAACCACCCTCACCCCACACACACCATACACACATACATGAAACAAAATGACTTGGTCTTATTCTATTTTCCATGTCACTGCCTGCTATCACAGTATTTCTTTCACAGATTACTCAAGATTTGGATTGTAGGATTTTTACCTGATCACATTCTTTCTCCCTGAAAAATTCTTTAAAGTAAGTCTTAAGGAGCAGGTATGGTTGTTAGAAATTTATGTATTAGTTTGTCTGAGAGCAATCTATGTTTTCCTTGTTTTAAAAAGGCATTATACCACACTTCCTTCTAATTCTTTAGTGACCATTGCTCTATTCTGAGGGTCTACAATGTCATTTCAACAATGTTCTTTAAAGAGAATAATGTAGTAAATAACTGGGATTTAAAAAATGCTCTCAGTAAAATTCATTGAGGCTAAGGTACGCATCAGTCTTGTTCTTTTATAAAGCTAGTTATCACAGAGTATGGATATACCGCAATGTATTTAACCACACATCTGTTGATGGACATTTGGATTCAATCTAGGCTTGGACTCTTATGAATAAACCTGCTATGAATATTTATAAATGGAAATTTTGTGAGAACATAAAACTTTGTTCTCTGAAACTGTCAAGCTGCTTTCTAGATTGGCTGAATCATTTTATAAATCTCAATGAGTACTTTTCCACCTTATTCTTTTTGGAGACACAGCCTCTAATCAAAGCCAGAGCTTGTCAGTAGGACTAGTCTGACTGGCCAGGTATTCCATTTTCTCTTCATGTTGTTGATAATTGCATGACCAAGCAATTTAGGGCAACAGGGGATTATATTTGTGCTTACAATTCTGGCTATAGTTAATAGTCTAGCTTGGTAGAGAGTTTATACTATCATCAGGAGCTGAGGGAATTAGCCACACTATATCCACAGGCATAGCTGAGAGAGATAAACCTCCTCATTCACCAGACTGTGAGTGTGCCAAAGTATGCTGAAATATGCCAAAATACTGAACCAACTCTCTTTATCTTATCCATCTGTCTGAAGAGTAGACCTGCCTACAATAGACTGTGTTTTCTTTCATCGATTAAACAATCTCCTACTAGTTTGCTCACTCCTTGCCTTAACTACTAATTTTTCACATGCAGCTTTTATTGCCAAGTTGGCATCTATAGCTAACTGCCACATCAGGTTTTTCTGGGAACTTCAGTCTCTTCCCTCAGAGGCTGAAATTATAGGCAGAGTTATCACATCCACTCAGAATTTTATGTGGGATCTAGGCATATGAATTCTGGTCTTGCTTGTTTGGCAAAACCTTTGCAGCTGAGCCATTTCCCCAACCTGCTATTACTGTCTTTACAGAATTCATTCTTGCAGATGTACAGTATTCTATCATTGTGGTTTTCTCTTTCATTTCCCTAATGGCTCACAATGCTAAACTTTTCTTGTACTGATTTTCCAACTCTTTGTCTTCATTAATGCCTCTTCAGATCTTTTGTCCATTTTTAAAATAAATTTTCTTAATGCTCATTTTAAGAAATTTTTATTTATTGTTAGATGCCAGACTTGTTGAATATGTTATTTTCCAATATTTTCTGATAATTTATAGCATGTATTCATCTTATTTTATGATATCTATTTTATAGTTTCATACATGAAAACAATGAAGTTAAGTCATTATCATCCCATATTACTCAATTTATTACCCCTTCTCTCTCCCATCAAAAGCCTTCTTCCCAGCCAGTCTCCCTCTGTCTTCTATATCTGTTTTGCATGAGTGGCCCACTGATTTTCATCTGGGGTTATTATACTGAAGTGAGTTGTCTCTACTGTAGTGTGCCTTTGCCGCTGCTGGAACATGAACCTTATATTGGTGGATTAACCATTGAAGGGCGTAGCTCCCTTTCTTCCATCCAGCTCACACTCTCAGCAGTCTCTCAGGGAGGGGTGTTACCTCCTATATTCATCCCCCTTACATGATGAGCTGGTGATGGGCCAATGCTGAAGCAAGTCTTGTGGCTGTGAGTTTATGGGTATGGCGACTCTGTTGCATCTATAGGATGCTAACTAGTTATACTCCTCTCACCTTGCAAAAGTTTCAGTTATGCTGAAGCGTAATTTGTCAATTTCTCCTGTTATAGATTGTGATTTTTGAGTTAAGTTTGCTTGTTCTCCTTTAGTTCCTTCAGTTTTTGATTCCTTCTCTTCCTGTCTTTCTATTTCTTTTAAAAATTATTATTTTATTTTTTATCTTTACAAGCATATTCTGTACTCATCTCTGCTTCCCTCCATCTCCTCCCTCCCATCCATCTTCCCTTCCCTTCCCTTTATCAATCCCTTCCACTCCCTTCCATCCTGCCTGTCTGTATCTGTGGACCCAGGGTTTCCCAGATTTGTCTACTTGTGGGGATTTAGGCATCTTGAGGCTTACAAAGTTGTCTGTCTTCAGACCACCCCACTGATAGGAGAATTTCCTTTCACTTACCCAGCTTTAGTCTCCAAGATTTCTACTGTATGTTCTTATCTTTTTTGTGTTCCTCTACAGTCTATGGGGGCATGTTGGTATGTCAATCATTATGCAGGTCTGTAAGTACAAGTCTCACTGCAGTGAATTCTTAATACAGCAGTCTTGCCTTGAATGGAATGTCTTGTCCAATGGTGAACTTTTCCATCTTTAGGTTCTTACAATCTAACCACCCCTTCTTCCGCAAGGTTCCTTTCACAGCCTTAGGATGGGGAGAGATTAGGTTCGTCTGATTCTGGGTTAGTCTTGCCAAGTCATTGGTACTTTCCATTTTGCTAGCCATTGCTGTCTACTTCACTGTTCTTCTACTGCTCTAAGCTGTATCCCGTCAGAGTGTTGAGAACCTATACCTCTGTCGTAGAAGATTTCTAGGCTGATCGTTAAGTGTTCTTCAAATCTATCAGTATAATAGCAGCTATACAGAGGAGTTTGGTGTACTGTCTTCCTATCTATAGGTTCTTTGGCTGTGTTATGGTTTCACTTTAGTGTCAACTTGACAGTTGCAGACCGTTTTGGGTGCAGCTGTGGAGGGATAATAGTTGGAATGGCCTCTGAACAAGTCTGCAGGTACTTGATTGATTGCTGTGGAAATCTCAGCTCATAGTGGATGGTACTTTCCAATGGTGGGCCAGACAATAGGTAGTGCAAGGAGGGACTTGCTCTTCCCTTATCTTGTGTTGACTTGCTGTGGAGTCCATTCTGCAAGCATCGTGCACTTTTAGAGCATCGTGGCCTTCTTTTTTTTTTTTTTTTTCTTGTTATAAGAGTATATTCAGGGCCGGAGAGGTGGCTCAGAGGTTAAGGCTCCGCCTTGCAGGCAGAAGGTCCTGAGTTCTGATCCCAGATCCCACGTATAGATGCCAGGCGGAAAGCGGGGGTGGCCTGCGCTTCTGGTCCTGGTAGGGCGGAGCCTGTGAATCCTGGGGCAGAAGGAGGTGGAGGTGTCCATGGTGGTTCGCGAGTTCCTTCGTGGTTCTACACATACACACACACACACACACACACACACACAGACACACACACACACACACAGACACACACACACACACACAGACACACACGCGCACGTGCACAGTTGAATAAATAATAAAAAAATTTAAAAATTAAAAAAAGAGAGTATATTCAAAGGTAGATGTAATAAAAGTAAGAAATCACAGTGAGGGAGGGATCAATCACCCATTTGTAAAATGGTTACTTTTTATCTGCTAGACTATATGCCCTCCCCTTCTGGTGAGATCATACCCTCTCAGTTGTAAATGATCAGGAATGAAAGTCTGTGAACTTAACCAGATGTCTCATTACTTACTTTCAGTCCTTGATGGAGGCTTATTTTCTCTCCTGTAACATGGTCCCCTCTTTCCTTGTTTCTGGAGTGGCCCTCCTACCCCATCTCTCCTGTTCATAATCCTAGCAATTACTGTAGGTATTACAGAGATTTATCTTTGAGTGGCTCTAAGTGGGCTGGGTAGGTTGGGTACTAGGAGCCACCTATTAGGGAGTACATACGGCACTTAATTTTCTGGGTCTGGGATACTTCACTTAATATAATTGTTTCTAATGACATCCATTTCCCAGCAAATTCCAGTAATTCATCATATTTGATGCTGAGTAGTACTCCATTGTATAGATGTACCACATTTTCCTTATCCACTTGTTGACTGTTGGACATTTGGGTTGATTCCATGACTTTGCTATTGTAAACAGTGCTGCTATGAACATGGTCGTGCTTGTGCTATCGAGGTGAACCTCTGCTGTATGGGGGGTTATTCCCAAAAGTGGAATAGCAGGGTCATATGTCATTTCAATCTTTAATTTCTTTAAGAATCTCCAGACGGCACACCAGAGTGGTTGGATGATCCTGCATTCCAACCAGCAATGTAGGAGAGTTCCCCTCTCTCCACATCCTCTCCAGCATTTGGTGTTGTTTTGCCATCCAGTTCAGGGTGAGATGATATCTCAGGGAAGTTTTGATTTGCATTTCTATTATGGCTAAGGATGTGGAGCATTTTTAAAGATATTTGTTGGACATTTTAAATTCATCCCTGGTAAAGTTTCTTTTAAGTTCCAGAGCCCATTTTTTAATTGGGCCATTAGTTTCCTTGGTGTTTAGTTTTCTAAGTTCTTTGTGCACTCTGGATAATAGAGCTCTATCAGATATGTGGATAGTAAAGATTTTTTCCCATTCTGTGGGTTGCCTTTGAGCTCATATTACAATCTCTTTATCTGAACAGAAGCTCTTTAATTTCACAAGATCCCAACTGTTGAGAGTTGGTAGCAGTGACTGTGCATTTGGATGTCTGTTTAGGAACTGTTGTCCTAGCCCAATCAGCTCGAGGGAGTTCCCTATTTTTTCACCTATGGTTTTTATAGTCTCTGGCCTTATATCAAGGTCCTTAATCCATTTGGAATTAAGTCTTGTACATGGTGACAAGTACGGGTCCAGTTTTAATCTTTTGCATGTGGAGATCCAATTTTGCCAGGACCATTTGTTGAAGATACTGTTTTTCCATTGGATTTTTGGGCCCCTTTGTCAAAGACCAAATGGCTATAATTTTGTGGGCTTATATCTGAGTCTTCAACCCTTATCCATTGATTTGTGTGTCTATTTTGGAGCCAGTACCACGCTCTTTTTATAACTATGGATATTTACTATAGACTAAGGTTTGATATGGTGATACCTCCAGCAGTGTTTTCGTTACTCAGGATTGTTTTTCCTATCCTGGGTCTTTTGTGCCTCCATATGAACTTTGAGATTGTTTGGTCAACTTCTTTAAAGAATTGCTTTGGGATTTTAATTGGTATAGCATTGAATTTGTATATTGCCTTTGGTAGGATGGTCATTTTTACGATGTTGATTCTGCCAATCCAGGAACATGGGAGGTCTTTCTACCTTCTGGTGTCTTCTGCAATTTCTTTCTTTAGGGTTTTAAAGCTTTCATTGTAAAGGTCTTTTACCTCCTTAGCTAGGTTTATACCAAGGTATTTCATTTTTTTAGGGCCTATAGTAAATGGGATTGTTTCTCTCAGGGCTTTTTCCCTTCTTTCATTCTGGGCATATAGGAAGGCCTCTGATTTTTGTACATTTATTTTGTATCCTGCCACCCTGCTGTATTTATGTATTAGTTCCAGGAGCTTTCTGGTGGAGTTTTTGGGATCACTCAGTTATAGGATCATGTCATCTGCAAATAAAGATAACTTGATTTCTTCCTTGCCGATTTGAATCCCATTTCTGTCCCTTTCTTGTCTTATGGCTTCAGCTAAGACTTCAAGTATAATATTGAAAAGAAGTGGTGAGAGTGGACAGCCTTGTCTAGTTCCTGATTGAAGTGGGAATGCTTCCAGTTTTTCCCCATTGAGTATAATCCTTGCTGTTGGCTTGTTGTATACAGCTTTTATTATATTGATAAAGGTTCCTTCCATTCCAACCTTCTCTATGGTTTTGATCATAAAGGTCGGTTGGATCTTGTCAAAAGCTTTTTCTGCTTCTATCGAGAGTATCATGTGGTCTTGAACATTGGACTGATTTAACTTGATCCCCGTGAATGATCTTTTTGATATATTTTTGAATCCGATTTGCTATGACTTTATTGAGAATCTTTGCATCTGTGTTCATCAGAGAGATTGACCTATAATTTTCTTTTTTAAGTGAATCTTCATTAGGTTTTGGGATTGATGATATTAGCTTCATAGAAGGAATTTGGTAGTGTTCCTTCCTTTGCTATTTGGTGGAACAGTTTAAGGAGTATTGGTGTTATTCGCTCCTTAAATGTCTGGTAGAACTCTGTGCTGAATCCATCTGGTCCAGGACATTTTTTGGTGGGAAGATTCGAGATTACTTCCTCAATTTCCTCATATATTATAGGCTATTTATATAATTCACAACTTCCTGATTCCATTTAGGTAAGTTGTGTTTACTTAGGAATTCATCCATCTCTTTTGTGTTGTCAAATTTCTCAGAGTATAAGTTTTTGAAATATGACATTATAATTCTCTGGATTTCTTGGGTATCATTAGTGATAACTCCATTTTCATTTCTAATTTTGTTAATTTGGGTTTTCTCTCTCTTGCTCTTAGTTAATTTAGCTAGGTGTGTATCAATCTTATTGATTTTTTCAAAAAATCAGCTTTTTGACTGGTTGATTTTTTTCTATCGTTTTCTTAATCTCGATTACAGATATTTCTCCCCTTATTTTGCTAATCTCCTCTCTTCTGCTACTTTTGGGATCAGATTGCTCTAGTGTCTCTAAAGCTTTAGCTGCATTGTTAATTTATTTATTTGTGATGTTTCCATTTTTTTTGATGTAGGCATTAAGAGCTATGAACTTATTTCTTAGGACAGCTTTCATTGTGTCCCAGAGATTTTGGTAAGTTGTATTTTCATTATCATTCACTTTCAGGAAATCTTGAATTTCCTTTTTTAATTTCTTCCTGAATCCAATTCTCATTCAGCATCATAGTGTTGTTTCCAGGAGTTAGTGTATTTTCTGTTGCTTGTTGTGTTGTGGATGTCCAGCTTTAGGCCATGGTGGTCTTATAGGTGCAGGCTAGAATTTTAACATTCCTGTATATGTGGAAATTCATTTTGTGGCCCAATATGTGATCTATTTTGGAGAAAGTTCTGTGTGCTGCTGAGAAAAATGTGTATTCTGTGTTGAGTGGGTGAAAAGTACAATAGAGATCTGTAAGGTCCTTTTCAGTATGGGTTTGGTTAAGCTCCAAAGTGTCTCTGTTAAGTTTTTTACCTGTAGATCCATCCCATGTTGAGAGGGGGGTATTGAAATCACCAAGAATTATCATTTTGGGATTGATTTCTCGCTTTAGATGTTGTAGGGTTTGCTTAATGAATGTGGGAGGGGCCATATTGGGTGCATATATGTTCAGTATTGTGAAGTCTTCCTGGTGAATTGTACCTGTGACTAAAATGTAGTATCCATTTGTGTCTATTATAATTTTCTTTGGTTTGAAGTCCACTTTGTCCGATAGCATAATGGCTATCCCTGCCTGTTTTCTGCTTCCATTAGCTTGTAGAATTGTTGACCAGCCTTTTATTTTTAGGGCGTGCCTATCTTTTGTGGTGAGATGGGTTTCCTGCAGGAAGCAGATTGATGGACTGTGATTTTTAATTCAAATTTGTGGTCTGTGTCTCTTGACCGGTGATTTAATTCCATTAACATTTAGTGTTATAATGGAGAAACTATTTTTAATTCCAGACATTTATTATGTTTAGTAGTTTTTATAAGTATATTGCTTCACTTTTAATGGTGTTATATTTTCCTTCTGTTCTCCTGGATATGCCTGTTTTTTTCTTTAAGCTTGAGTATCAATTCTAGCATTTTTTTGAAGGCCTGGTTTGGTGGACATGTATCCCTTCAAGTTGTCTTTGTGCTGGAAGATTTTTCTTTCTCCCTGGATCATGACAGATAGTTTTGCGGGGTATATCAGCCTGGGTTGACATTTTTGCTCATTCAATACTTGAAGTATGTCTTTCCAAGCTCTACTGTTTTGACTGAGAAGTCATTTGTTATTTTAATAGGTTTACCTTTAAAAGTGACTTGTTTTTTCTCCCTTGAAGCTCTCAGCACCAGTTCTTTATCTTGAATGTGGAGTGGTTTAACTATTATTTGCCATGGTGAGCTTCTATTTTGGTCGTATCTGTTTGGGGTGCGGAATGCCTCTTGTATATGTATGGGCCTCTCTTTTTTTTAGATGAGGAAAGTTTTCCTTGACGATCCTTTGAAAAATTTCCTCAGGGGTGGTATTTCGAGATTCTTGCTCTGGTATTCCATGAATACGCATGTTAGGCTTCTTCAGGGTGTCCCATATCTCTTTAATATTTCTCTCAAGTATCTTTTTGGCTTTAACAACCTCTTTCATTGAGCTGGTTAGTACTCCCACTTTATCTTCAAAGTCTGAAATTCTGTTTTCTGCTTCATTAGTTCTGCTGATAAGACTCTCTGTGGAGTTCTGGGTTGAAGATAACTTTTCTTTTAGCTCAGTTTTAAACTCTGCTTGAGTCTGTTTACATTTGGGGAAATCGCAGGGGTCAGCACATCCAGAGTGCAATGGATAAGTCTTGCCCTGGGAAAACCACCTTCGTGATCATGGTATCTCCCCTGCCAGGTAAGTATCATTGTGTCCTTCTTTTTTGCTGCTGCCGCCACCTCTCTCCTTGGCTGACTTGGCACTTTACCTTTTCCATCACATTGTTGCTGCTCCTGCTGCCTTTGGAGCCTGGTCTCTAGGCCTTGCTGCTGTTCACTGTTCATCACTGATGTTGGAGCCCAGCTGTTCTTCACCAACATCAGAATCCAGTGTCTTTGACCCACCAGAGAAGTAAAGGCTTGAGAGCTTCTTGGGATCTTTTGACTTTGTGGAATATTCTAGTCAAGAGTGAGGTGACTGTGGGTGGCTACTTTGAAGGACACTATTTTTTATTGTGAAATATTTTATAAACTTACTTTGCATTACATTCTATAGATTCTGTTTCTTCAGAGAACCCTGACTAATACAAAATTTGGTGCCTGAAAAGTGGGGTGTTGCTGATGAACCTCGTTATGTGGATTTTGAACGGTTTTGTTGGAGGAACTTTAAAATGTTTGAAACTTTTGAGCTTGTGGATTATAAATACTGTTCTGCGAAGTTAATGGGACATTTGGATAATGAAAATGCTGAGAGAGTTGTGGATTGTTTGGGCCCAGTTTATGATGAGGGGAATGAGGACTTTGGTAAAGTTGAATTTAAAGATGATGGACTGGTTTGCTTGGTAGAGGAGAGCTGTGTTGATGGCCTTGAAGCATTGGGTGTGGAAAAGGCAGGCAGCTGAATAGCTGCTGTTGTTGGAGAAATGAGTATTAGTGAAGGAAAATCTAGTGACTTTGCTCTTTGGAAATTTTGGCTACCTAAAAAGAGGCTTTTCCAGAGTCAGCACGGTAAAGTTGAACAAGGATTGAATGTTACAGTTTAAAAGTCCTGTTTTTGTGTGATGTTGACAAGGGGTGGAGTGTCGTAGTTAGGCACAGGTGTCAACCTGACAGTTGAGGGTGTGGATTCTAGGCACATTTGTAGAGAATTAATGGTTGAGTTAAGCTCAGAGCAAACCGACAGTAGATTGTCTAGCTGATGGGGAAGGTATGGCCCATGGTGGGTGGGATTAGGTCCTGGAATAAAATACTAAGAGCTGACTGAGAAAGTTGGCATCCTTGTGTGCACTTGGCCAGACATGTTGGTCTGGCAAGTAAGGGTCATCTCTCTCCTCAGCCATTATGTGGTGATGGCATGGCCAATTCCCTCAGCCTTGGTGTTGATGCATGCTGGACTGAGAACTGTAATTGGATTATCATAAGAAAATAAACCCCTTGTTCCCTTAAGCCATTTGATGGTCATTTATCAACAACCATGCAGGGGAACTGCAACAGGCTGCTTTTCCTTATTGATCTATTTCCTTCCCTTTTTTAGGTTCGTGTTCTAGTGAACAGTAACAGGAATATGTTCCATTCTGATAAGTAGGTCTTGAGTTACTCAGAGAGCTGTTGGTTGTCTCCTTGATACTTGTGCCATTATTATGCTTGTGGCCACCTGTTATGGTGATTTTTATTGCAACTTAAAGCTCTCAAGAGTTGATAAAGCCTGTGATTATTTCTTTCCTCCAATAGCTTCTGCAGTATTTCTTGGTACTGTGTAATCTGCTTCTTTTTAAAATTGAATGCTTTAAAGAATTCTACCTTAATTTGCTGATTGGCTTTAATGCACACCTTTGTGATTCAGTGCTTTTCTAAAGATATAAGCTTTATATATTGCTTTAAACAGCAACATTTTATGTATTGTTTCCTTAGATGTTTTTATTTTTATCCTATATAAGATTTGCAGAGCTTGTTTAATCTGTTAACTATTTTCTTCCAGCAGCTGTAGATAATTCTCAGGTATTATTTCTTCAGAAGCATTCTCTGATCAGTTTTTATTTCTATATTGCAACAATACCATTAATAGGCATGTTAAGACCCACTGATAATGTCTAATTCAGAAGTATTTTTTAATTGTTTCTTCATATTTGATATTTTTAGTGATGCATTTTTCAATTATACTGACACTTTTCTATAACTGTCAAGCAGATTTTTTTCAAGTAGAATGGTCTTACTTTTGAATTCTAATACTGCAGTTTTTAAATGTTTTCTATGCCTATGTTGAGACTTCTTGTTTTTTCACTTATGAGAATATTTTTCCTTACCTGTTAGCCATGTTTATAAAAGTAAGTTCAAACACTACATTTATTTCTTTTTAATATTTTCCATGTCTATGCTGAGACGGTTTTACATTCATTATGAGAATATTTGTCTTTATTCCACTGGTAGTTATGTTATAAAATCTGTCTAAAAGTTCTTGCTTCTTATTCCAATGATTGGGACATCTCAGGTGTGAACTGTCAGGTAGTGTTTTCTTTGCTGTCTACTTATTGAAAAAGTTTATATTCACTCTTCAGTATTGTTTTGGAGATTCTGGAATCTATTACATGTTATTAAAGATTGCCAACATTTTCCTTTAAGTAGGTAAAAGCCTAATTACACCCAACTAGCAATTCTTTTGAGTAGAATAACTTGTCTGTAATAGCCTGGACTTGAGATCTGCATTTGTTCAAACTATGTGTGACTGATATAATGGGCAGTCTTGGAAGTTTAGTAGAGTGTATATGTTATATTTGAGGATTATATTCTAAATGTTGTCTTTTTGAGGGTTACAACCCCACCTTCCTGTATCTCTTGTTCCTTGAGGTAGCTTGTTCTGTTTCCTCTGGTTAGGAAGATGCCAGGCATATGGCTAGAGCCTTAGTTCTTCTAATATGCCACAACTATAAGTGTATTCAGAAAAATCTCAAAGCAAGAAAATTGTTCACTCCTTACCACTCCTGACATATGAGACTCCTTTCTTAAAATCACATATTGGAACAAAATTAATATCTAACTCATAAAGTTGTTTGAGTTGATTATAAGGCTCATGAATTATATGTAGCACACACATATTAAATGAATACATGTATTATTCTGAAGTTATCTAATCTCTACACCATTTGAAATCTCCTGTTTCAGAATCCGAGATGACACTCTCCTAGTTGATAGCCTGAGGGATAAGATGCACAGGATCTGGGTAGTGGCTAGGAGGAGAATTGACAATGGCTTGTAGGCACAGACTCTGATGGAAGAAGCTCCAAGTGGTGCTGTGTGTGATTGGGTACCAGGAAACATGAAAATAAAACAAACCAAGCAAAACAAAAGACCCTAACAGACTCCAGAGTTCCAGAAAGTGGCATTAGGAGGAAGAAAAATGGTTGTAGAACAAATAGGGACAGTGCTGAAGGAAAAAAGTCCATTTCAGTTTTGCTAGGGGCTGATGCGTAAACAATTGCAGACGTTCCAGTGCGCTCTCTGGTAGAGAAGATGAGCTTTTTCTCCACCAGCAGCATAGCTGGGTCCAAAAGACGAGGGAAAAGGAGAATACTGAAATGTTGAGGGACTCGAGTTGTGGCTGTCAATGTTTTAGACTCTGCAAGTCAACACGTCTGTAGTAAAATGCCCTATTTCTCTCAGGTGATTTATATATGGAATTTCAAGTCAAAATAGATTTTTGCAAGGCCAAGAGAAATGGCAACTCTGACTGTGACACACTTGTGATGAACTTCTCTTCATTCCTTTCTACTGTCACAGACTCCTGTGGGTACCGTGCTTTGTTCTTTGATGTTACTGTGAATCTCAGAGACCTGACATATATGTTCCTGAAAAATTACTCCTGAAGCATCCTGAATACCTTTTGGAGCTCATAATACTTCACACACACATGGAACGGATTTACCCCTCAGCAATGCTCACTGTTTACTGGGCATTTCGTAGATGCCAAATGCCATGTCTGGCCACTTTTAATTCCCATAAATCCTCTCTCAAAATCACTATGAAAATTTATCACACAAAATTCAATTCTAATTATTTTCCAAATTCTCAGTCCCCAGAGTAAACTAATCACATCTGTTTTGCCTCATTTTTCGCAGTACGTCTCTTCAATTCTTTTAAAATTCAAGTGCAAAAGCCTTCCTTTGTTTCTGGCAGCTTCAGCTTAGTACTAAGAATACTACCATAAAAATTGGAGAAAATCCAGGAACTCAAGGGATATAGAAAAAAAGAGAAAACCTACTCCAGCTTCCATCTCAAATATTTTATCTACTTTTGAATTACTGCTATTGCTCGAAATTATGGGTGACTAAGAGAGAGAAAGGAGCCAGAATAATAAGGAGGCTTGTAGATTATGCCACTCAAAGTGGAAAAAAGGGAGTTTAAAGTTAGTAGTAAGATTTTATGTCCTTGATTGCCCCTTTTGTTTCTCTTTTGAATACCACACACACATGAGAAAAATCTTACCAGGAACTTTTTCTTCTCATTTTACTTTATTATGATTTTTTTGGGTTAATGCTCAACAACTCTACATGTACAAAAAAAATCCATTTAGCAAAATGATGCCTTGAGTTTCAGAGTTTGTAAATACTAAAAAGCAACAAGTAAGATCTTCTGTGACTCATAAAATATGCAATAAAGGGGTTTCAAGTCAGAGAGAAAACATGTATTCTTTATAAACAAAATATTACTAACACTTTTAATAATGATGAAATATCAAACATCCTTGGGGGCAAAACTCCATTTAATTTGTCTGGTTTCTTTGTTCATTTTGTGTTTCTTGTTAAATCAAAGTATGAATAACATTACTAATATCCTATGAGGCATGGTGCGGAGTTGACATATGCAGAGGAATCTGGAAGATGTGATGTTTATGTAGGAAATGATTTTTCCCACTTTACTGTAAGAATTTGGCTTTGATGTCAGTTATGGTTCTTACACGCCTGTAATCATAACACTTGGGAGGCAGAGGTGAAAGGACTGCTATGAACTCAATGGCCGGTTTGGCATGTATAACAACTTCCAGACTAGCCAGGGATATTTAGTGAGACTCTGTCTTGGAAAACAAAACAAAGAAAGAAAAAAATTGATTTTGCTTAACGGATCTTCTCTTGGTCATGAATAAATTTGAGTATGCTTCTCTTTCTGGTGTGAATCATTAGGTTTATCTAAGTATTGTTTGGCCTATCTCAGATGAGTTGTGAGGATATATAATCTTTGATTATGATATCCTAGTGTGGTATTGGGAAAGTTTCTAGGTAAATTGAAGGCTACTGATTAAATTTGAATTTCACATAAATTGTGTGCTTTTTTAGTATAATTTTGTTTTTTGCAATATATGGAATATCCTTACAGTAAAAATTATGTTCTGTTTATCTGACATTCAGATTTAATTGTGTGTGATGTCTTTTCATCTGCTAACTCAATTGGCTTTCCAAATTATTGGTAATTCTTTTGTAGAGACAAGGCAGTAGTTTGTGGTGAAACTGGATTATATAATGCTAACTTTTAAGGTGAAGAAATTTGTTATGATTGGCCTGAAAGGGATGATTTTTATGGTGCCTTCACAAATTCTCCAAGTGTAATTTAAAAATTGGTGTGTGTGTGTGTGTGTGTGTGTGTGCAACCTGCAACCTCAAGGATGTGTAAGTGGTTCTGGAAGAGAGTAATGGTGGCAAGATGTTCTGGGCTCTAGAAGAGCTTTGTGAAAAGTTTTATTCTGAGTATGATAGAATGTATAAAACAATATCACTTCAAATTTCATTTTCTGGATTAGAGAATCATAGTGGTATTAAGATATCCCATCAGTAGCTGCCTAGTATCTCATTGTAGCCGTTATGCTGCTGTGAGGCAACACTCAAACTCAAATAATTTAAGGGGAGAAAGGGAGATTTATTTAGCTTATGGTTCCAAAGGAGAATTACAGCCCTTTATGGCAGAAAAGGCATGACGGTTTGCAGAAGCTAGAGGAGGCTTAAGCCACGTCCATCATGGAGACAGAGAGAGCAGACTGGTAGCCAAACAGGGTGGGGCTAACCTACCTCAAGTTCCTCTCCTGGTGACATACCCTCCTCCAGCAAGGCTCCACCTCCCTAAGTTTCCACAACTTTTCCGAACATCAACTAAGGATTCATACACATGAGCCTAGGAAGCACAATTCATATTCAAGCCATGATACTCACACTTTCCCACAAGTGTCACTGCTACTTAGAGAGCACCTGTTGGGTATTTTAATTTGCTGAAAAGTTATCATCACTTATCATTTGAGAGTTTGCCTGTTTACTTCAAGTCCCATCCACAGGTTGACAAGCAAAGCTGAAGTATTATTCTCAATTACTGGCTTTTAGAAACAAACAGAAAAATATTTGAAGATATTGTAAATGTAAAATACTAAATACAGTATAATAGCATACCCAACAATTGAAATAGAAGCTTCTGGAGAAGCTGAAGAATCCCATCAAACAACTTCACAAACCTGAAGACTTCACAAACTCTGTTTCACAAGAGAGGATATGGGAAACAGGAAATATCCGGTCAGGATTATACACTTTTATATAATGTACATCCTCCAGAAGATTCTCTGGTAAAATAATTTATATTTCAGTTCGGAATCTAGGAAACCAATAGATGCAGTGGCCAAGTGATTTGCTACCAGCCATTAGTAACTTAGGGACAGAACCAAGATCTGTGGTTCTTAAGCTCTCTTAGAACACATGATCAAAGCCATTTGGAGGGAACATCAGTGTATAGGTTGGAAAACTGTTGTGGTTCATTATAGAAGATTATTAGTCTCCCTAAAATCCTTGGACCTTGCCTTTGGTGATGGTCATTTCCCAAACACTGTGAAACTTCAGGGAATTGAAGTTTCAGAATCCAGCTTTGTATTGCTAAAAGAGAAATGAGGAGAGGGTTGAAGTTGAGTATGCTGTGCAGTTGTTCAAAAAGCATTCAAAGAATGAATTATGTTTTAGCAATGGCTAGCAAAGTATGCTCTTGATGTACAATGTTTGGAACATAAGCTTGGAATTAAAGTAGAAAACTTCTTTGTTGGAGATGTCTCAGGGACCAAGCTCTTGAATCAAGGCAGTGGGCCAGCAATTGTTCCAAATAAGATTTTTAACCAAGCTACTATGATTTCATAAACATAAGGTTAAATAGATTCTTAAACACTTACTTTGGGGGGGAGCAATGAGTTGGATCAGCAGGTAAAGATTTGCTGCCAAGCCTGATGATTTGTTTGATCCTTGGAGTAATTAGGGGAAAGGAAAAAAACAATTTCCACAAGCTATACCTGCTTCCTAGTTGTGGCATATGCATGCACATAAATGCACACAACACACACATGAGATATAAATATAAAAAGTTAATATAATGTTAGGTTTTGTCTATAATCCAATATTACATCTTTCAAATCCTTCATTGTTTCTGCCTCCCTCCTTCCCTTTTTCCTTGTAATGTCGGCTAAAGGCACCAAGATTCTTGGAGGCAAGGGATTAACGGCCACAGTAGTGTTCCTATGCTTAAGGAGAACACGAGAAAGGGTTCAGGGAAATGCCACTGGGTCCTTGTACATCATCGGAAAGGAGGACCAAGAGGAGAGTTAGGCATACACAATAAAGGACTCTCTGGGAATTGGGGGGAGGCACTGGGAGATGGGGAGGGAGGGAGGGGGAGCAGGAGGTTCGGGGGGAGGAGGAGAGGGGGAGGGAACTGGTCTACCTATTAAGTTTGTTGAGCGGAAATAATAATAAAAATGTTAAAAAATTCTCACTAGTAATAATAGCATTTGATTATATATGTGTGTATATATATGATAAAAGACAAGCATATTCTTTATTGGCAAATTTATTTTAAAACCTTACATAGATACACACAAAGGTAATTTTATTTTAAATATCTTTTTTGCAGGTATGCTGGTGTATATATGTATGTAGGCAGTGGTGTGTGTGTGTGTGTGTGTGTGTGTGTGTGTGTGTGTGTGTGTGTAGAACAGCATATTGTGTGTGCCTATGGAGGCCCAAAGGTAACTTTGGGAATCATACTGGATTGTTCTACTTCTTTATTGCTTGCTCTGGAGTTTTCCAGGGCCCAAAGTGCAGGTCACCACCATTTCTACCTGACATAGAATCTGGAATCTGAACTCAAGTCCTGCTTGCCAAAAGCTTAGCTCCAGGCTAAATTTGACTATTCTTAAACCTAAATATCTAAGAAATATTTTAGTGAATAAAAAGAATAAAAGACTGAAAAGAGGAAAGGAAAAACTTGAGGTAGAATATTAAAAAATGATGTGCT
This sequence comes from Typhlomys cinereus, assembly GCA_023101885.1. NCBI lineage: Eukaryota > Metazoa > Chordata > Mammalia > Rodentia > Platacanthomyidae > Typhlomys > Typhlomys cinereus. Next base: position 2,554,806 of record JALPQD010000180.1, read on the forward strand.
CTTTAAAAAAGTTGGAATTTCCTGGGAAATACCTTCTTTGCCTAAAGGTAGATAGAAGTGACTAAAACTTGCAAGCAACTAGTTTTAAAGCTTATTGGATTTTGGATTTAATTTCTCTTGCTCACAGACATGCTGGTTTTGTGAAAACTGATCTGGCCTGTTGCGTTTTGTGTCTCTTCCAAAACACAAGGGACCATGCCTGTGACCTTGCAGTTACACACACTTATCCATAAGTGAATGAAAAATTAGTGAATCAGTTTAAGTACCAAATGTGTTTAGTATGAATTTATGTTGATCTTTTAGTTCTCGGTTGACACAAAACTTCTCCCAGGAATCCATTAGATAGCAAAACAGTTTCAATAGGCGGTGGAATAGCTCCTCAGAGTCTGACTCTGCTCTTCCCACTGCGGTGGGTAGGCTTACCAGCCGGGCTGCATGCAACACAGTACACAACAGTGCTCACTGGTGCCTTTACCTCTTCACTTGTCTCAGGAGAACTTCAGCTTCCAGGGCGACTGAATTTGATAATTTGTCACCCTTAGGTAACAAGTTCCAATTTATTTTTAGTCACAGGTGGCTGTCAACTGTGAGGTTAAAAGATGTTTGCTTTTACTCCAGTGGAGAGAAAAGCTTTACTTTGGATGGATATATAATAGTTGCATGACAGATGCAACTATTGGCTATGGTTTTAAATAACTTTTATTTATGAGATAGCATAATGCTATGCCCAGTTCAAGAACTAAATTCTTAATGAGAAGGGTGCTGGACAGTCTGAGGGTAGATTTCTTTTATTATTTAAAAAAATGTAGTCCTTTCTCTATTTTGAGGTGTTCCCTGAGACAAGAGACAACATCTAACTCTAGAATGAAGCAAGTATGGTGGATACCAGTGACAGGTCATGGAGTTGTGTGGAACATTCGAGGTTATATGTATTCTGTAGGTCTTACATCTATAGGTCTTCACAGTCATGGTGGCTCCTTCCTGGTTAAAACTGACTTTGCAGTCAGTATATATTAGAAATATCTATTTATTCATGTTTATTTTAGCATCATTCACAATTTTGCCAAGTTATGGAATCAGTCTAGGCACACGTCCAATGAATGAATGACTACATAAAATTATAAACACACAGTATTATTCAACCACACAGAAAAAAGCTATGTGATTTTCAAGGAATACACTTTCTGCTCTTTATTTTCTTTTAAAGAGCTTAGGACTGAACCTAAGGTATTGTGCATGCTAAGCTAGTATTCTAACATAGCTGTATCTCCAGCCTTTGTTTGTGAGACAAGAGATGGAACTGGATATCATCATGTCAAGCAAAATAAGCCAGGTGAAGAAAGACAAGTTAACACATGTGTTCTGTCATGCGTAAAATCTGGAAAGCAAGCTGTGAGAATGAGAAAAGAAAGAAAATTAAAAGAGGTGGAAGGAGGGTTAGGAAACTAGAGAGGGTAAGTCTAATCAAAGCACATTGTAAGCATAATGAAAATACCAAGGAAGCCCATTATTTTGTGAACTATTATGTATTAATTTAAAAAGCTGAAAACAAAAATATCTTCATGCAAGCTACTGCCTATAATAGAAAGTAAAAATGATATTATCTAAAATATTGAACTTCTTAGCTATTACCAGCTCTTTTTCACAACCATAACTGTTAGTACCTATTCTTATTATGTGGATATGTGGATAGAGGATGAGACATCAACCAAGGAGAGAAAATAATTTCTATGTTGTCTACTTAATATGCTGGTAGAGGACATAAGCAGAAGGGGTTTATTTGGAGAATACTACTTTTTGTAATAAGATCATTGAATTATCAAAATATCATAGAAGTTTGCAAAATCTTATTCCTAATTAGTCCAGGTAGCCATCAATAGATCTTACTAATATTTTTAGGCTAGTAGCTTTGGGGGTAAGAATTTAAAAATCAAAATTCGTACCTAATTACTGCTGAAAAGCATGCATAAACAGTTTTATTTAGAGGTCCCCCTCTCCTGTTCTCTATTTGGCATTTACTTCATAGTTGATAAAACTCTTCATGATCATGTAGTCTTTTCTCTCAGAGGATGGGACAGGAAACTCATGTAACTTTCCCTTGTCCTTCAGTATGCAATTTCTATCATTCTAATCAATTGCTTATCAAACATAGAGGTATTTCTTTTTTTTCCATGTTTCTTTTTTTAATTTAATACATTTTTATTATTATTTCAGCTCATACAAACTTAATAGGTACACCAGTTCCCTCCCTCCCTCCTCCTCCCCCCGAAACCCCTGCTCCCCCTCCCCTCACCCCTCGCTCCCCACCCCCCAGTGCCTCCAGCCCCAATTCCCAGAGAGTCCTTTCTTGTGCATGCCTCACTCTCCGCTGGGCCCTCCTCTCCGATGACGTACAAGGACCCAGTGGCATTTCCCTGAACCCTTTCCTGTGTTCCCCTTAAGCAAAGGAACACTGCTGTGGCTGCCAATCCCTTGCCTCCAAGGATCTTGGTGCCTTTAGCAGATGCTAGACTTTGTGAGGTCAATAGTGTGTTGGACATTGCACAGGGCATGCAAAGTCCAATTATGATTGCTTCAGCCCTAACTTGTGTGGAGTATCTTGCAAATCATTGCTCCTCCCATCCTTTTGCTCTTACACTCTTACCGCCCCCTCTTCCGCAAATGTCCCTGAGCTTCAGGATGGGGAGAGATTAGTCTGGCCTAGTTCTAGGTGGTTGATATAGAGTCTCTGAAGTTCTGGATTGTGGTTTGTTGATTTTCTTTTGCAGTTTTGCTGCTCCTGCAATGCCCTTCACTCCATCTTGCTGGGCACTGTATGTCACCCCCTGGCCAGAGACAAAAAGCTGTTAAACTGGAGTCTTATTATAAGAGCACATTCAAAGATAGATGTAATAAAAGTAGAAACCTCAGTGAGGGAGGGAGGGGTCAATCACCCATTTGCAAAATGGTTACTTTTTATCTGCCAGACTATATGCTCTCCCCTTCTGTTGAGATCATATCCCCTTAGTTGTAAATGATCAGGAACGTCTGTGAACTTAACCAGGTGTCACATTGCTTACTTGCAGTCCTTGATGGAGGCCTATTTTCTCTATTGTAACATGGTCACTTCTCTCCTTGTTTCTGGTGTGGCCCTCCAATCCCATCCCTCCTGTTCATAATCCTTGCAATTACTGTAGGTAATACATAGATTTACCTATGAGTGTCTCAAGGTGGGCTGGGTGGGTTTGGTACTAGGAGCCACCTATTAGGGAGTACATACGGCGCTTAATTTTCTGGGTTTGGGATACTTCACTTAATGTAATTGTTTCTAATGACATCCATTTCCAGGCAAATTCCAGTAATTCATCCTTTTTGATAGCTGAGTAGTACTCCATTGTATAGATGTACCATGGTTTCCTTATCCACTCGTCAACTGTTGGACATTTGGGTTGATTCCATGACTTTGCTATTGTAAACAGTGCTTCTATGAATATGGTTGTGCTTGTGCTATCGAGGTGAACCTCTGCTGTATGGGGGGTTATTCCCAAAAGTATGGCATTTCAATCTTTAATTTCTTTAAGAATCTCCAGACTGCTCGCCAGAGTGGCTGTATGAGCCTGCATTCCCACCAGCAATATAGGAGAGTTCCCCTCTCTCCACATCCTCTCTAGCATTTGTTGTTGTTTGTATACACAGAGGTATTTCTATCTGAAATATTTAATTTGCATTATCTGCACTGATAAGTATATCCGATTTTTATATGAATTATTTACTTGTTAATGGAATTTTATAAAAATAGCTTCAGCTTTAATTGGACCCATGTTCTCCAAGATTTAACTAGATGTGCTTCATAATAGTGATTTAACTAGATGTGCTTCATAATAGTGATTTCCATATTCAACTGTACTGTGATTTGCTAAGATGGGAAGAATCAATGAGTGTTTTCCTAAAGTTTTTTGCTGTAAATAAATAAATAAATCATGTTGTTTTTGAGATGCTTTTCACAAGTTTTATTCTCATGATACTCTGTGAGAAATGCCCGAGTGGATAGATTTGAGCAAGAGTTCACATTTTCTTTTGTTAGATATTGGTATCTAACTTAATCAAAGAACCACCAGCTAATAATGAATTTTTGTAAATCTCAAGATTACAGAAATCTTCCCAGTGACACACAGAAATGTCCTATCCCAAAAAGGTGGGTTGAATTTATGTTAAGGGAGATGTTCATTTCTATTCTCCCATAACTCACCTGCCCTATTCTGATTATACTATAAAGAACCATGTGCCGGGCACATTCAGGAGTAGTAGGTCCCATATTCTTCATGACAGCATTATGAGACACGATGTACACCTTCCCTTCTGCTTTTCTTTATTGAACATCTGAGGTTGAGAGGTGAGTAAATGCTGCCATCATGGAGTTCATAGGTGACAGAGACAGAAGGACACGCAAGGCTTCTGGGTCTCCCTCGCCATACCTTGCCCAAACTCTTCTGATACTTCTTGGTTTCTTGAAGAAGGGGACTTAGAAAGACACACAAAAAGTACAAGAAACTTTGTGGAAGAGGGGGCGGTAGGATTGTAAGAGCAATGCTAGACTTTGTGGAGTCAATTGTGTGTTGGACATTGCGCAGGGCATGCAAATCATTGCTTGCATATCATTCTCCTCCCATCCTTGTGCTACTTAAAAAAAAGAAACTTACATGAATGGCATCACGAAACCACTGTTTGTCTTTTGTAGGAACAAGCAGTCCTGGTTTCCAGGATTGTATTGTATAAATAGACTACAGTTTATTTAATCCATTCACTTTTTGAAAGGAATTTTTTGCTTGTCTCTTAAGAATTAGTCTGCCTCAAATATTCATGTCTAAATTTTTATCCCAACAGCTGTCTGATGACTGACTAACTTTGAACTTGGTCAGCCAGTATGGAGCTCTGTAAGGTCTGTAGTTGGAAGTTGGGAAAACTGAAAGTCTCACAACATTTGAGAGCATCCTGTATTTGCAGTTGTGATTGTTGTGTCTTAAATATTCTAAGTGATTTCAGGAACTCTGAAAAAGACAATAATTTTTTAATGAAATATCTTATGGTAATCTTAACATGTGCAGAGGCATATTTAATTTGAATTTTATTTTAGTGTTAGTGAGACATGAATTCCTGGAGTTCTTTATCTAAAGGGAAAAACATTGGCAATTGGCCAGAATAGGCATAGAGCCCATTAGCGTTAGCTAAAGAGTTTTGTAAAACATGGATAGTTGGAGCCATGCTTTGGCGAGTGCATCTAGTGCTAAGATGACTACCTAATGTTTGGTTAGTAGAGTTTGATACCATCCTTTACTAGAGATTCCATGGCTAAGAAATTAAAATCAGAAACTTTCATTTCATTGAACTGCATCCTTTTGATGGGATGATCTTATCCATTGCTTTTTACTCAGCTGACTTTCTGGGGGTCTACAGGTGGTAGTAAAGTGCTTTGCAGAAGTGTAATTCCATCCAGTGCCTTGCCATTTGGCAACTGACTGATGATAAGAGGCCTTTTGGATGATGGTTCTGAAGCATAAGGCAGAATGGGTCAAAGGATTAGATCCCCCCTCATGAGAGTCCTGTGTATGGCAGAAATTCCCAGTGTATGAGGCTGAGCTGTGTGATTTAGTTACTTATTTATGTATTTATTTTTGTCCATTCGTAAAAAGCCCATAGGAAGTTTTTTGGCCATAATGGGAGGCACAGAGACTCCAGAAGCTACGAAAAGAGACTATTGATGCCTCTATGCTGAGAAAGACAACAGAGGACACCAATTTTCTTCCAGTTGTATTGCAGTTAGAACTGGTTCCTAGTGTTGGCGATTTACTTATTATTTATTTATTTTTAGGGTTTTTATTTACTTTTAGGGAGTTTATTTAATGTGGACTGATTTGCAAGCAGAAGCACAAATAGGCTTAAGAAAAATTTGTAAGACTCCAGAACCCCAAAAATTATAAAAATGAGATTTTTTAACATTGTGAAAACTGAAAGGATCATTGTTGATTCTTCAGAATGTCAAAGATGGAACAGCCTCTGTTTACCTTTTTTAAAAAGCATTTTGATAATGACGTAGAGTCATGGACTATATGAAGAGCCATTCCTTTTCTGCTTACTATAAGCTCTTTGTGAATATTTGCATGTCATAGATGGTTACTTCAAGTAAGTCTACTAACATGAGACTATGCCCAATATGATATCATATTTGTGCTCTATGAGAAAGGCAGATGTTATCAAGATTTTTGACTTGTAAAGATGATGTGATGGTAAGAATATTAGGTTACCCCACCTGTAATGGTTTGAATCTAAAAATCTTTCCCAAAGGCTCATGTTTTAAGTGATTTGCTTCAGTGAGTGGAAGCCATAGAGACTTTAGAAGGGGAGGTCCAGTTGTTAGGGACAGTCACGGGGGGGGGGAGATATCGAAAGCTATATGTGGCTCTTGGTTTCAGTCTGTCTTTATGCTTTGCTTCTTCATGATGAACCAGCACCACATGCTCTACTCTCATGAAACTTGCCATGATTCTCTTGCACTGATGAACAAAGAGCCTCTTAAGCCACCAGGCAGAGAAAAATCTTTCCTTTCACAAGTTGATTTTACCGCATGTTTTGGCATAATGACATGATTGCAACCAACAGAGAAAGTTAGTACTAGAAGAAAGGTCGTCGTTTTATCTAAACCTGAACATGTGGTTCTTTGGCTATTGGAACTGGTTTGTATGAGAAATGAGGAAGAATTTGGAGGTGTAAACTGGAAAAGTCCTAGAATGCTATAAGCAGAGTTTAATGGGTCAATTTGGTAAGAGGTCACAAAAACCAGAATTCTGACAGAAATATGCACAGTGAAGACTATGATTATGAGGTTTCAGAAGGGAATGAGGGCTATGGGACTACAGATCATTCATGCTCCATTTTGGCAAATAATTTGTCTACATTCTGTCTGTGTCCTGGGATTCTGACTGAGGCTAAGATCAAAAACAATGTTGCAGTTTATTTGGTAGAGGAAACATCAAGACACTATGACATCTAGGTTGTGGCAAGATTATTGCTGGTTGTCTAAAATGAGGTTTATACTGAAAATTGGGAGCAAAAGGAATCAGAACAGAAATATGTGCCAAATGTCACTTGTGGCTGGGAAGATGTTTCAGCATAAGCAAAGGACCAGTTTTCAGATTCCTATATTCCATGTAAAATGCCAGGTCTGTGCAGAAGCCTTCCTTGCTTCTAATATCTGGGGATAGTCAGGAATAGATGAGCCATGATTCTTCAGAGGTGAAGACAAAAATATCAGGGAATATCCTGAGGTAACCATGGAAAAATGTATTAGCTTAATGTAGATGTTGGATGGACTTAGTAACACTGAGTCACGACACTAACATTCGCGATATGTTGTGCCAGGCTCAACAACTGGTCAAGATGGGTAAAGAAAGAAGCAGTAGAAATACTCATTTCTGTTTTAAATGAATCTTTTATTGTAGATTCTGTTTCTTGAAAGCTTGTTTTTTTAAGTTAGACAGGGTTACACTAATTACTTTAACTGGGAGAGATGATCCATTGAGGCTCATTTTGTCAGACCAATTTGTAAGTGCCAAAGACTTAATTTAAATTTAATTTAATGCTCATTGAGTCAGTGCATCCATGCATACTATGGGCTATTTTAGGGTAATGGGTGCTATAAGCATGGGGAATTTAGACAAGACCATAGCTCTGATGGCTGGACTTAGACATTTCTCTTCATCTATTTTATGTTCAGGAATTTCTCTAAGATTAGAAGGAATATTTCATTTAAAGTTGGTGGAATGCCAAGGTATAAGGGTAATTTGAGGTCCATTACTCATTAAGGCCACTCGACCAAAACTTCTAGTCTTAGCTTGATTGGTTATGGTTAGTTCACATTTAGTTCAATCAGCATAGACTGGAGAATGTGTTAAGATTATATCTAGGCTTATTCCTAGAAGTGTGTGTGTTTGTGTGTATGTATGTGTGTGTGAGTGTGTGTGTGTGTGTGTGTGTGTTTGTGTGTGTGTGTGTGTTTGTGTGTGTGTGTGTGTGTGTGTGTGTGTGTATGAAGTTATCCCAGAGAAGAACACAGACTGAGAGATTCCTTTCTTACTAGAAAACTAGGATTCTATTGAAGAGCTAAACTGCTTTGTAATATAGGAAATTAGTCATTTGGACATTACAGTTTTAGGAATTCACATGATTTTGGGTTAAATTTCATTATGGGCCAAATTTGCTTGAGATTTTGGAAAAGGGAGTGAAGTAACAGCCATATTCTTTGAAGGTTAGGAGCAGATCCCTGTTTATTCTCACTTTTCTTGTACTCAATCATGTATGATTATGAACCTTGCAGATCAACAGTGACATCAGGATTGCTAGTAGATCCTTTTCAGTGAAAGCAAAAATAATTACTATGAAGAGCCAAATACCTTCTACTCAATGTCCAACTCAGAACATGTACAACCTTACTCTAGCTTCTGGACATTCCCGGAACAGGGAGCAAATCAGGGTTTTGGAAGAGACATGTATTTGGATGACAAAGATGCTTCTTTCATTAGAATTTTTGCTCATTAGGTTGTCGAATGTTTTCAAAAGCATGACCTCAAATATAAATAACACTTTTGGCATAAAGCAAAATATTACTAAGCTTTTTGTCATTTTACAATATTAAACTTTGCTATTGTTAAAATGAAGCTCTATGGTGGAATCTACCCTTAAGACAAAATTGAAATGTTATTTAATGTTTATTTCCTAGGGATAAAATGCAAGTTTAAAATGTAAGTTCTAATTGCTCTGCTCAGTTTAATTGATGAGACACTTCAATGAATGGATGTTCCATCCTTTAGAATTTTGTATTTGATATTAATTAATTGTATTAGAGTGCTTACTGTGTGTTGACCAGTATATTGACTGCAAAAGAATGAGACACTTCAATGAATGGATGTTCCATCCTTTAGAATTTTGTATTTGATATTAATTAATTGTGTTAGAGTGCTTACTGTGTGTTGACCAGTATATTGACTGCAAAAAAAATATCTTTTTTTTTAGGGTTTGTTTTCTACTTCAGTAACTTGTGAGCAAAGCCTCTGAGCCCCCTATGGGGGATTAACTTGACCTGACTATTTAAAATAAGGAAACCTGCCCATTGTAGTTGGCACCATTTCCTGAACAGGATTGTAGACAGAACAAACAGAAAAAAAAAAACAAGCTGGGCATGCATTATGTATGCGTTAAGCCCTTGCTCTGCTCTTGATTGTAGATGTACTGTGACCATTATCAAGCATCTGCCAAGATGACGTCCCATCGCAGTGAACTGTAACCTGAACTATGAGCCAAATAAACCCACTTTCTGTATAGGCTTTTTTTTTTGCAGAGCATTTTATTACAGCAGCAGAAATGAAGCAAAGACAGGAATCTAGAAGGCTAAATACATCTATTTAATGATAAAACATGTAGAAAGGAAGTTCCATGAAGAAAATGGAGAATGGATTCAGAAGAGAGAAGGCACCTATGAAACACACATATAAAAAGAGGCAGACTGGATTTTAAAGGTAAGTAGTGATTAGAACTGAGTATAATGAAAGAAGTTTTCTAAGAGGCAGTCATTTCTAAGAGTGCTATATTAATTCTTCAGTTTTCTTATTCTGCTATATTTTATGAGGAATTCCAATAAAATAAATAGGGAGACAGGAGTACAGAATGCTTTATTAACCCATGTAACGGTGTATGACTAACAATGGCATTACCAGGATGCCAACCATCCTGATGCCAATCAGTTAATGAATTCAGCATTCTTTGTCACTCTGAGACTGGTGATATCAAATGCATCAGACCAACCAACTATAGGAAGATATGGGTATGAGAAGAGGAGATGCTCAATGTGGCTTGGGCGTTGGGTCCTCTGAAGGGTGTGAGCAAATGGACAGCAAAATCAAGGTGTTAGATTTTTATAATGAGCTGTATGAGCTAGTAAGCTCTATGCTTAGAGTACAATGGGGAAGTTTAAATGATATTTGATCCAGAGCTCAGGATAGACTATATTACAGAGCAAGACACAGATTTATAGAGTTAAATATAGTCTGTTCAACTGAGAAAGAGATGGAGTAGAGAATGAAAGTGGGAAAGGAGGATGCTGCTGCTGCTGCTGCTATTAAGGACGTAGTAGCAGAGATAGAATGCTGGATTTTCACATAAACTCAAACAAACCAGAATGTCTTTCCTTTCAGTGACTCAAACATAAAGTCTGTTACATTCTGCTTCTATTACTCATGAGTGAGAACGCAGGGAAGGGGGCCACAGCAAGCCAATCTGGCACAACCTAGCTTCCAAAAGTGTTTGAGGGCCACTTTGTTAATAAAGGTGGTTGAATGGAGGATCAGATTCCTTATCCGCTTCCAAGTATTATAAGCCATTTCTAAGTTGGTACATGAATGAGCTAGGAGGTCAGAAAATACCTAAAAAACTAGAAAACATAAAATATTTGAAAGTATAAATTAAATCATTGTAGCTTTTCTCTACAATGTTAAATAATGTGTAGGTATCACATGTACTAGGAAAGATAAAATGATACAATTATTTTTTGCTAGAAACGAGTCTCATACCTACTGGCTTCATTTCTGGATAATACTTACAAGGAAAATTAACCTTGTAGTGTAACCCTATCTGACACAGTTCCTTTTCTTTCTACTTCCTCACATCTGGAAATCGCTATATAGAACCTAGATCAATTTTCTCTTATCATGATGTATTAGTCCCATCATTTTCTATAGGACTCTAGCAAAGAGAAAATCTTGTTAGTATTACCATGATACAGAAAAAAGTTGTTAGCAAGTAGAAATGATTCTTTTCAGCCATTAGATTTAAGTGTAGGAGAGAGCCACATTATTTTAAGTGTTGGCAAAATTGTATTACAAGGCCAATCAATTTCTATACAGAGTTTTGTTCTCAGCAGTTAGAAGTAATGCTGACTGCTTTTGAATAATATAGTCATATAAAGAAGTAGAGAGTAGTGGTGAGAGGCAGATGGATAATTTATTTCTCAACAGGTTAGCTGTTATCTATTTTCTATATATGCTTATTATTTTGATAATAATTATGTTTACTTATCTTACTAGAGAATCAGTTTTATCACAACAAAAATGTTACATCTACACACACATGTATCTCAGATGGACTGTCAGGAAGAATGCCTACTGAATCCAAATAATCTGCTGATAGTTATGCCTCGTGGGGCCGGAGGAAACTTACTGTGTTACCAGCAAGAAATAGAATGTTGTCTTTCATACAGAGGTTGATGTTTCCCCTCAATTGTGACAATAATAAAGTTCCTCAGAAATGTATGGTGGTTTACCAGCAACAAGTGTGTATAGCATCTTCCATCAGGATTGCAGATGGATAATAAAGTCTACCATGTACTGTTTTAGACACTCTGTAACTCACATGCCATAAAAACTGAGAGGAAAATATCAGTCAATACTTGGGGCTAGAGTAAGTTTTTAAGAGTTCCAGCGTTTGGGTTATGGAAGAAAGTCTTTAATCTCAGGAGAAAAGTACCTTGCTCCTTTATAGCAACCTCATTAGTAGCAGCATTGGTGAATACAAATAATAATAATTTAAGATATATTAGACATCATTTTCTTCTTTCTGAGTTGGACACTACCGATCCTTGTCCTGATGGAAATTCACAGAAATATTATTTATAATTGGAAGTCACTCTTTTAACTCCAAGATTATTTAAATAAATCCTGTATCCCACAGGGTTTCTGGACCTATTGTTATTTACCTGGGTCATTTTATTCTTACTCTGTACTGTGTGTCTCTCGCTTTTTCTTTATTCCATTTGCGTGTGTGTGTGTGTGTGATGTGCTTATGTATATTCAAGTTCACATGTAGTGTGTGTGTGGACATTCGTGTGCATGCATGTACATGTGCATGTGCAAATGTGTATGAGTGCAAGTGAAAGCCCAAGATTGGTATCAGGAATCATCTTTAATCATTCTTTGACCATATTCTTTTTGAGACAGGATCTCTAATCAAACCCAGAACACACACATAGTGCTCTTCAGGCTCCTCAGCCTGCTCTGGGGGTTCCCAGTCTCTGACTTCTGAGGCTGGTCATTTTACTTATGTGCCAAGAGCTTAACACTTCAGATATCTCACATGAAACTTCTTTACTCATTAGTTATATCTTATAGAGATTCCTGGATTTTGACCACCCTTTTGAGTGTGGAGTTAGGAATACAACAGATTGAAATCCTGTCACGATGGCTTTGTGATATTAGTGAAAGACCCAGGCAGCAAAGGATTCTGTTTTCTAAGCAAAATAGAAAAGAAAGACATGCCATTAGCTACATACAGCAGGCTGAGAATATAAAATCAAAACCTATTCTTTTCTATATTGAAAGTGTTTCAAAGAGAAAGGCAAGAAAAAGATGGAATTTAGTCAAATGATTGGGTTTTAGGTGATGGACTGAAAATTGCTTTGCTTGTAAGTGGGTCACTGTGGGTCAGGGTAAGGTTGAATAAAAAGTTCAGCTCACATACTGATTCAGTGTTCATGTGGTTTGTTTCTGTGAAAACCACAATTTACTGAATACTTACAAATATATCACCTTATTTTCAACCTGTGGGATGAGAAACATTAGTCTTATTGTATAAACAAAAATGGGAGTTAAGCTATTACTTAAGGAATTTGAACCCAAATCTATTTGACTGAAAAACCTGGGTCATATTCAGCTAGTTGGATAACATGGTCATGGAATTTCAATGGTTTGAGTATTTCTCCAGTTCATTAACATCTGCTGCAGGGAAACTCTACTTGTGTTCACATTTTCTTTGCATGACTTAGTTCTGCACATGCCTGTTAAAAACTCTACTTACTTGCCAAGTTTTATCCATTTCTGAATGTTTCAAAGTTTAAATATTCTAATTTGTACTATTAAATCCTTTACTGATATTGAGATCATGTGTTTCCCTTATGACTACTTTTTGGCCATTTCTATAATCCAGTAGACTATATTCACTTTTCACTGAGCCCCAGGGATACCAGTGTTGGTCTACCTGAATTGCTCATTGTATGCTAGGCAATTTTTATATTATATATATATATATATATATATATAAACTTCCATACAACTCCAGATGTACTTTGTCATCATGCTATTTCCCTTTGCATTTGATACTAAGGGCATTCAAAGATCTCTTAATATAGTTAGGAAAAAATAAGTAGTAAATATTACAAATACAGTTAGGAAATAAATACAGTTACATATGAATATACACTTATTAATATATTAAATAAAGTATATTTATATATATGTGCCAATATAATAGGTTGGAAATAGCTTGAATCAAGAACATTTCTCCTTCCCTATAAGCTAGGGATTAACAGCCACAATAGTGTTCCTATACTTAAGGGGAATACAAGAAAGAGTTCTAGGAAATGTCACTGAGTCCTTACACCTCATCAGAGAGGAGGACCCAGAGGAAAGTTTGATAATACACATTAAAGGATGCTCCAGGGATGGAGGGGGAGGAGGCACTTAGAGATAGGAATGGAGAGGAGGAAAAGAAGGGGAAAAGGGGAGAGGGAACAAGGGGGTGGAAGGAGAGAGAGGACCAGGGTACCTATTAAGTTTGTATGAGCAGAAATAAATAAATTCTTAAAAAAAGAATATTTCTCCTAGAAAACATGCTGGTTTAAAAGAAGCTTTCAAATAAGTTCTGTGGTATAGTAGCTGGTAAAATAATAAAAGTTGTTCACTAAATGCAAAGCATATTAGAAAACAAATCTATTTTCATGGTATACTACAGTAGAAATAGTTGCAGAAATAGAAAAGATTGTAATATGGATAGATAAGCAAGGCTAGAGAGAAGTAAGAAAGCCAATGGAATAGTGGAAAGTAATTTGTCATCTTGCCTATGTAATGTGAACATGGCCTGAGATAATCATTTATTTATCAAATGATTAAGTTGTTGGCTAAAAGTTTCAGTGAAAATAGTTATGTTTCTGAAAATGTTGTTATGTTTTTGTGTAAGTTATTGAGTTAACATTAAATGCATCTCAGAGAATAAGCTAAAGAATTGTGAAAACACACAAACATACACATGCATGCACACACCCAAATGCAAACTCACATATCTGTGTGCACACACAGAAATGTACATGCACAAAGGTAAACCTTTCCCTTCTACTTGCCTAAGCAGATAAAATCCATTCCATAAATGTTCTCACAATAAATAGTAATTTGTCTTTAAGTAAAAAAAAAAAACTCAAGATATGCTCTTATTTTGACAAATGACTCTCTATATATTTCAAAGAGAAAGAACTTAAAAGTCTTCCAAAAATGCTGCTAAGGAAAAAGTGCGACAAAAGAACCTTTTCCTTCATTATCAACAGAAACAACATTTTTTCTTTTTATTTGTATGTGTTGTTTTAATGTCAAATGAGCTGAAAAAGAAGATAATTGTGTAGAATCATTGAAGTGGCGTTTAGATACTCAACACTCAGTGCTCTGAGTAGCATTGGGCAGCGGGACAACTCACTGTACCATGTCACGCAGGTTAAATGATAAATGCCCATGTCTCCAGTGCTCTGGACAGCCATAATAAAAGGCTATCACATTTGGATGGACTGAGAGGAGGTAGTACTTTCTGAGAGCAGGACGAAAAGTAGGAAGGAAGCTTACAAAGGTGCCAAACTGAGCATAGTTCTGGAGGAGAGAACATTGTATGTCTAGGACAAGAATATTCAGGAATAATATTTAAGTGACAATGAAAGCAAATAAGAATGGATTGAACAAGGATAACATTAAGATAAAAGCTTCTTGGCTTATATAGCCAAAAGCTTGAGTTGGTAGTTCTGGCTCCACAAATAGCAAGAAACAATATCATCTGTCATCATGTTCCTTCTACGTCTCAGGTCTTTTGTGATGATGTAATTTTCAGATAAACTTTTGTCTGGTGGCAAAATGGTCATCAGAAGGTCCGGGCTCAAATCCAAATCATTTGGATCTTGAACAATAACAGCAACGAATGCAAAAAAAGTAAAGGAGAACTTGATTTTTGCTCTGAGTCAAACACGATGCACTAGTGCCTCCCAGCACATAGATATCAGTGCCCCCATTTGGATAAAATATCCAACAAGGTAAATTATTCATAAATACAGGATTAAATACTCTGCCTTATGAGGTCTAGTTTCGCATGGTCATTGCTAAGAGCTACTGTTGAATTATTCTTCCCTTCTCTATCCAAATAATGAGATTAGTGCTTGGGGGAAGGATATTCTGAAAAGGAAAATCAGGTGACAGTATTCAGAGTAATATATTTAATGTCAACAAAACCACAGTTTACCATAGTCAGTGGATAACAAAAAGGAATAGATGTCGTCTCTGTATGTTTGTGTGATCATTTATACAACATACCTACATGCGCATGCATATTTTTATATATTCTATTATACATATTGTCTATGTGTATAATCTATGCAAATAGATGATATGTTTTTTCAGAACTTTGCAGAAGGCTTTCACTTCATATAGCTTACTATTAAAAGCACACTGATATAGCTGAAGGAATTGCAAAGTCTGGTCTCAGTGCTGCTTATTATTCTTTGTTGATTCTCTTAATTTGAAATTTCATTTTAAAATTCATCTCCTACTTTTTACTTGATATTTCAGAGTGATTAGACACTTAGAGAATGTTGAGGTGCAGGACTGTATTTTTTAAGGGGCCCATGCAATCCTTAGGAATAGATAGTATTTTTTTTTGTTTGAGGATTCATGTTTCTAGCACATCTTTTTTATAGATTATACTTTCTTCTTCAGTCAAGCTGTGTACCTAAAATTATGCACTTTATACTTTTGGTTTCATAAGTGTGATTTGTCATGAGCTTTATCTTTACCAAATTATTCTATTCAATTTAATAATGGTGTCCTTGTATACTGACATGTATGGCAGTATTAAATTCTAGCGATTAACAATTCAGTTTGTTTAGTGCTCTTTTCATTTAGTGGAATATTCCTATTCAGTGTTTTGCTTAATATTTGAGACAATATTTCAAGGTGGAACTTATGAAGGGCAGTACTTTTGTTTTTAGAGTTACAGGCTTTGTAGAGATAGAGCAATATTACTAAACTAAGCAGAGCATCGTAGCAGAGTGGTACAGTTGAGTAAAGCTATTCCCTTCATGGTGTCAGGGAAACAGAGGCACAGCAAAGTACTGAGTCACAGTAAATCCTTCAAGGGCATATTCCCTCTTACAACCAGCCTCACTTCCTAGTTTCTAATTCTTCTCCATAGTTCTGTAAAATTATGAATCCATTGATTCATTATCAATGGCTAAACACATTGATTAGATCAGAAACTTCAAGCTCAGTAGGGCTACCAGCTTGGAGCAAGTCTTTGCTTGTGTTTTTTGGAGGGTCACTTCATATCCAAATCATCGCATGCAAAACTTACACAAGAAATTTTGGGATGATCACGTCTTGGTCTAGGAAGGGATGGATCAACTAGTCAAATAAAATGTGGAATGGCTTTCATTGAGAAGTGGGATTACAAGCTGAATGCTGGGGCTCATGAGGAAATGTTTTACCAATCATTGCAAGTAATGTCCATTCACCAATATAACAGTTTGGAGTAATTTAAAATTTGCCCACCTTTTAAATCTGCCTAATTGAATCCATAGCATCAATCTCTTGTAGCCAAAAGGGTCAGGTGATGAACAAGGAAATTGGATCTACCTGCACGAATCGCTATTCAGCAGCAATGAGGAGGCTTGAGTAAAGGAAATTAACAAGTATTATGTGTTCTCTGCAGTGCATCCACCAGCTTTTCACTGTTCCATGCACTGCCAACACCTTTCACAAATGTTTTTACTTGTTATCTTAGGGCATTATCTCTGCTTCTTAGGAAGTCTGGGCAGGTCTTTCTTTTAGTCAACTCTACCCCACAGTTATGTGAATATTCATTGTCTTTTCTAGCATGTCCATGTAACTACTTCAAGACCATCTTTCTGGAGAAAACAATGGATTCATTTTGTTGTAAGATTCTGCTGAGTCTGACATTAGCTATAGAAGTATGAAAAGCAAAGAAATAAGAGCCTATGAACATTGCATAGTGACTTTCTCTCTTTTTCTTTTGAAGTCTTATACCGTCAGCCCCAGAGAGTCTAAGAATTCAACTCTTTTTAATTCTGAGACTCACAATTGAATTTTGAGTATGACTTTCAATGAAATAAAAGATTCCTTTAGGGACATAGGAAGATTTCTTGTGCTTTGTAGATTGAGGTAAGAGTTTAAAGCCCCGAGAGCCTCACTTCCATTTTGCATACTTTCCAGTATAGTACAGAAACATTCTACCACATTTGCATCAAGAACATACACTGGGTTCCACAAGTGTCTTGAGACGTTTTATCACAATCAACTATGGGTGACAATTTAATTAATCACAATACCCAGTATGCCAGACATTACTGATTTCTCATTTTACATTGGCAAGAAGCTCAGTACATTGTTTAAGGCCAAGGACACAACTAGACCAACCCATTAATCTAATTTTCGAGCTGTGTTTTCCTGGGACCATATTTGGTTCAAATGTAGTTCAGACTCAGAGTCTTGGAAGGAAAATGCAAATCGTATTATATGTGACAAAACAGGATTTAGTACATATTAAATTGGAATACAGTTGTTGGACTGAATGGAAAACTATCATGTAACAATGGAGCTTTCCTGCAGTTTGAAGCACAGAGAGAAAAGATAGAGTTAGAGAAATTTAGAAATGAGATTTTTTTTAAATAAAGCATTTTATTCATTGGGGGTGGAGGGAAGGACATACACGTACCATGTGGAGTTTCCAGGGATTGAACTAAAGCGAGCAGGTGATTTGCCTACTGAGCTAACTCACTGGCTCTTAGAAATGATATCGTGGAGAACAGACTTTTCTTCTAAGAAGGGGCTATGATTGGATGGAATGTGGGGTAAAGTCAAAACCCTGAAGATGAGGCAGCACTGGCTACTCTGGTATCTTAGGAGATCAGATTTTGAACCATAGCTAATTTGGGTTCAGACCTCTGAAAGGTGGATCATTGTACTCTGAAAGAGGACAAGAAGGTTGGTATGGGAGGACCAAATCACTAGAGATTGGAACTAAATGCTACTGCTTGGTAATATTAGAGTGAGGAAGGAAGGGGGATATCAGGAAGAACAGATAAGGAGCTATGGGCAGACAGATGTCCCTTCTTCTACCTTACAATTTTCAATCTAGTAACCAGCTTGATAGAATTTAGCAGGTCATCTGCAATAATGAGAATTGGCATAGTCAGAATTCTTACCCCAGAATCATTGAGCACAGATGTGTTCATCTAGAGACAAGTAATGATAGCCTAAAATAAGCAAGCAGCTTTTTAAAGGATATTCAAAAATGATAAAAGTTAAAATACATTAATTTATTTTGAGGAAATAAAGACATATATAATACAAGTGGGGTTGGGATGTGTGGAAGAGAGAAAATAACCCTAAAATATTAGTGTATATGTAAAATGGAAGCAAAGGAAATTGTTAGATATTGAATGTCTGGTGATTTTATTTAAGCAAAATCTGTCGGATTTTCTGTTTCTTTGTGTATAGGTTTTTATAGTTTTCAATAATTAAGCCTTGAATTTAAATGGAGGGTTTAACATAATTTTACTTGAGATTACTTATAACCATTTCTATTACGTATAATGTACTAAAACACAGCAAGTCATCATAAAGGAAGATATAAAATCCAGCATAAATGTAAAACCAAAGCTGTGTGATAATGGAACTTATGGAGAAACCTGATAGCATTTCCTTTTTCTAAAATAATCCATCAGTATCAGATCTCAAGTGTACTAAGTCATTCAATTTGTCTTTGCAAGAATAAAGGAGGAACTTCATTTGAAATTTCCAAGTAGGTGTGTTTTCACCTTTTGAGTGTAAGATCATAAAATATATCTTGGTAATTATAGAACTTTTCTGTATAGTGTTTCCCTTATGCACAAAGCTAAATTTTGTATACAAGACTTAAACTTTTCCCACTCATGATAGTTTTTCACCATGGAATTTTTTGAGACTACGACTACATAAGTACATAAAATTAAAAATATACAAGTTAAACTTCTGCTGATAACAAATTGCAAGATTTATTTTGTTTTATTTTTGTTCTTTTATTGTCCAATTCCATCCCCCATAAGAATAATTGGTATTTTTATTTTCTAACCATCACTGCTGAGAACATCACTTTGAAAAATGTTGCACAAAAATAGCACTTGTATGTGTAAAGACATTTCAGAAATTCTGGTATTTTCTGTCCTAAGCCAAGGCTTAACGTATTTTTTATGAAACAAGTAAGCAGCTCAAACAGCAATTTTTAAAATCAGATGTGCTAACAGAACATATTTGAAGATAAGATATTAAAAGTCTTTCTTCCCCCAAATGGGCCACTGTGTTTCAGAAAAAGAGGAAAACTTTTTTTATGCACAATTAAGACACTGCAGTTCATAAAATGCAACAGTGTGGAATCTGAATGGAGGTGTTTCAGGCAGCATTCGTGGGCACTGGGTGGCAAATGGTGAGCTCAAAGCGAAGTACACATGTTGTATGTCAGACCCAAGGCAGCAGTGAGGCCTCATGGTGCAGCACAGGGCGGATCTGCTAGAAACTTTTCACAGTGATTAACCTTAAGAAGCCAGGCTGTGGACTTGACAAGAACTGCATGGGAATTGTCCTATCAACATCTCACTAGGAAAAGGGAAAGATCTCAAGAAGCGTCACACTCCCCCTAAGAGACTCATGGGAACTAATAGGGAGGGAAAGGAAGATGATATCTTCACTGTTTACCCATTGATCTGTGACACTTGTTGGAGCATGAATCATGCCAAGTATATGAAATCAAAGACAAACTACCTGAAGCACAGTGGTCTACACAAGTGGAAGCTCTTGAAAATGAGAGGGAATGTAACAGAAGAGATGAAGGGTTGGGGAAAAAGCACAGGGAAGGGAATGGATATTAAGAGGAGAGAAAAAATAATTATTGAAAAAGAAGTCAGGCTGCATATGACCTTGTATCAAATGACCCATGCTCCTATCGGTGGGCTGGCTTGAAGAGAGGCAACTTTGTATGTCACAAGAAGCTTGAACTTCCACAAGAGTAGACAAACCAGAGGGAATCCTGGGGTCCATAGAAGCAGACAGGCAGGAAAGTGGGAGGGACGGGGATGGATTGATGAAGGGAAGTAAGAGAGATGGGAGGGGAATGGAGGGAAGCAGGGATGAGTATTCAATGTGCCCGTAAAACTAGAAAAATAAAATAATAAAAAGAATGAAGTAGACATGGAAGGAGATTTTCTATATGCAATGTAAGAAAGATGAAAGGAAGCAAAGAGTACAGAAAAGCTAGATATTGAGGACTTAATATAGTCTGATTGGACCAGTTGTGAATTTAGTCAAGTTTAGTACCAATAAATAGTTAAAATGGATGTTGGCCCATAGTCTTTAGCAGTTTGGAGAGAGGGCCAATTGGTGTTGTCTGACTAGACAAATAATTTTTTTAATGATCCTTGGTAGACTGAAAAATTCTGCTGGAACAATCGGTGGTCATGCATATTTTTTCAAAAGAAAATTTTTTCTGAATAACTTTGTGGAGTGATGATCAAATTCAGAGGATCCTGATATGAAATAATATGGAAGTAAATGAACCTGGATGTAACAGTAGCTGAACTGTGATATACCTTTTCCAAATAGTATGTACTGCTTTGTAAAATCACTTTTAAGTGTGAGATGTGTGCATGTGTGTGCGTGCATGCTGTATGGCTGTACAGGCAAACACACACCATGGGACATGTATGGAGGTCAGAGGACAACATTGCATATCAGTCCTTGCCTTTCACTTTGTTTAGGACAAAGTCTCTCTTTTGTTGCTTATCACTCTGAATGCCAAGTTAGATTAGCTTTTTGGGATGTTCCTGTCTCTGTCTTCCATGTCACTAGAGGAGCACTGGGATTACAGATTGATGCTACTGTGTCAAGAATTAAGTGGGTTCTGAGGATTCAAACTTATGCCTTTACACTTGCATGGCAAGTGAGGCACAGGTGTCAACTTGATGCTCTGGGCACATTTGTGGAGAATTGTGATTGAGTTGGGCCCAGAGCAAGCCTGCAGGAGATTGTCTAACTGATGGGGAGGAACCAGCCTATGGTGTGTGGGACTAGGCTGTGAATAAATGAATAAAATACTGAGAGCTAGTTGAAGGAGTCAATGTACAGTGGCCAGACATGCTGGTTTGGCAAGTAAGGATCATCCCTCTCTCAGCCATTACATAGAGATGGTAGTGGCCAGTTCCCTCGGCCCTGGTGTTGGTGCATGCTCTCCCATCAAGCTGGACTGAGGACTGTCAACAGACTATCAGTAAGAAAATAAACTCCTTGTTCCCTTAAAGCTATTTGATGGTCATTTATCAGCAACCATGCAGGCGAACTGCTACAGTGGTTTATCTAGTGCTCCATCTTTCCAGACCAATGTTATATATATATATATTAAATTTTTATTTATTATTTATTCAATTGTGTGTGTATGCATGTGTGCATGTGTGCGTGTGTGTGTGTGTGTGTGTGTGTGTGTGTGTGTGTGTGTAGAACCATGGACAAATTCGGGAACCACTATGGACCGCCTCCACCTCCTTGTTTACTCTGTCCTGGGATTCACAGGCTCCGCCCTACCAGGATCAGAAACGCAGGCAGCCCCCGCTTCCACCGGCGTCTATACATAGGGTCTAAGATTCGAACTCAGGACCTTCTGCCTTGCAAGGCAGAGGCTTAACCCCTGAGCCACCTCTCCATCCCCAACCAATGTTATATTTTTTAAAAATATTCTTTATTAATGTTTTTTCAAGCTGACCACTTTGACCCATTTGTATGCTTGTGAAGCACCATGTAGCATTTCAAAGCATATATACAAAACAATGACATAATGAAGGAAAGTGATCTATGTAGTCCCTCAGAAAGATAATACTTCTGTGTATTGTTGGTAACATTCAAAATCCTCTATATTTGTTATTTGAAATATTATTTCAAACTTATCAACCATAGCCATCTTATTCTGAAACAAAATCATTTACTCTTACAAACAGTAATCAATTTAGAAGTTTTAATGTGAGAAAAACAACAAGAGGCCAAACCCTACGTTTGAGTCTTTCATATTGGGAAAAGTGGAAAAATTGGCAGATTATTAAACAAAAGATTGAGGGGGGTCTTTCACAGCTTTGTCTTTATTTGCTTGAGTGCCAGCATTTCAGTGGAAAGACTTTTTTGCTGCTATTTTTGAAGAAATTGGCATTTAGCTTGATTCTGCCCATGTAGGATTCCTCGAGTAAAGACAAATAAGGAACCACATGAAGGGGCTCAAATCAAAGTTTGCTGCTTTGGTTTGATTTCGAGTTTGGCTGCAGCAGAATTATTCGCTCCAGGGTCCTCAGTGGGAGCCAGCTTTATCAATTCTCATGCTGATCTGTGCTCACTGCCGAAGTGGCACTTCCAGCTATTGATATGTAAGCTTATGGGGCAATCAGTGTCCACCTAGGCAAAAACACATCAGGAAAGCTGTTTCTATGTCTGCCTGCACTTGTTCCTACAAAACTGGGTCTTTGCCTTGAGTTGCTCATGTGCACTGAAAACCAGTTGTCAACAAACCTTAGCACTGAGCCTCAAAAGATGAATAAGACATAGCCCCTGCTTTGACAGGAGATCTCCATAATGGAGAGCTCAAATGAAGATATCACATACATAGGAAAGGGGTGAGGAGGAGTGAGAGAGGGGAAGTCATGTGTGATGGTTAGTATTAATCGCCAACCTGATGTTTTTTTTCCCCCAAATTTTATTTTTTACCTAATTATACAAGCTCAATAGGTACACCTTCCTTCCCTTTCCTCTCTCCCTTCCCTTTTGTCCCCCCATCCCATTCTCCTTCCCTCTCTTTCATACCTCTATCCTCCTCCCTCCTCCCTTGGCATTTCCTGTCTCTTCCCTCCTATCCTCTAGAACATCTGTTTATATGGGTGCTCAATTTCCCTGAGTCAGCTACACTAGTGAGGGTTTGGGACTCAGTGTCATAGCTTGGGGTTCCTTCTTGGGCTGTCCACTAATATGGGAACTCTGTTCTATCTCTTTAACCCCTTGCCTCTAAGGATCCCACTGCCTGAAGGCTTCTCCACTGATATCCCTGCTAAACTTTGAGGGCTTGTGGACCTGTCATTCATTGTGCGGGAGGGGCGAGGTCAAAACATACTGTAGCAATATCCTGGCTGTTGCAGCCCATTCACCAGTGGAGTCTCCTGCCAGACACTGGGCCTTCCCATCATTAGGCTCTTACAGTCTTGCTGCCCCTCTTCCACAAGGTTCCCTGCTTTAGGATGGGGAGAGATTTGGCTGGTGAGATTCCAGGTGAACTTTGTATAGGATCTGTTTCTCTTAAGAATCAGGTTGGAGATCCTATAAAGCTTGCCAACCTGATTCTTAAAGAACAGGTGTCCAGGCCCATCTGAGAAGTATTCTCTACCTTTAAAGTTGGCCTCTGGACCTGCCTATGAAGGATAGTTTTGATGGTGTAATTGATATGGTAAGAAGATCCAGGATATCGTGGGTGATACCCTTCCCTAGGTCTGAGATTATATAAAGATGAAATAGGTAGTTAAGCCCTGATGAGCGTCAGGCATGAGGTCATCCATTGCTTTCTATTCTCGAGGATGAATGTGCTATGACCAGCTCTCTTAGTCCCCATTGCTGTGACTTCCCCTACCATGCCGGATCGTAACCTGAATTCTGAGTGGAATTAAAACCTTTCCTCCTAAGTTGCTCTGGTCAATTATTTTCTTTCAGAAACATGCAATGAAACTAAAACATCCTGTCAGAGAAGATTCTTGAAGATGAACAGACTAAGACTTCAAATAGGGGTAGAGGCACATGAGACAGACAAAAGAGGAATGACTATTGTAGCAGTAGCTGACAGGCATGAACAGTTATTGTGCCTTCAGGCACCTGCTAATAAACTCAAGATTGCTGTGAGGGTATCATAGTTACTATTATCTTCATTTTTTAGGTCAGGAAATACAACCTTAAAAGGATGACAGGCATGATATTCAGATACAAAAACCACTAGAAAATAAAATATGATGTATTCTCAGGACTTTCAGATAGACTTGTATTTGTCTGTGCAGTTTTTACACAAAATTATACAATAAAATATTTTTATAGCATGTTTGAACTGACCCAGATTTGATAGGTAAATGGAGAGAAAGAATGTCACTTCCATTTTCTAATGGAGGTAATAAACTTGCTGGAATCTGAAACACCATCACCTAGTTAGCATCTGAGCCACGCTGCTGTGTTATTATTGCTTGTCCTTGGAGTTTTCCCTCATGTTTCTAAGTCTAGTGATGAGACTCTAGAGGTAGATGAAATATACCTGTTCCTTGAAGTCCTGGACCTTATACCCCAGGATTGAAGGTGGAATTATCCATGATATTGAATACATTTTAATAATCATTATGTGCATTGCAAAAGGGGAGTGTGAGGTATTACAAAAGAGATTGTTGGGCTACAAAGATGTTTCAGTGGTTATAGCCTTTGCCTTGAAGGTTCTCATGGTGGTCTATAATTCTGGCTCTGAAAGATAGAGCCTGGGAAACACTATAGCAAAGTGATAAGGAAGTAGAATAATTCAGGATGATTCCCTTGGGCCTCCACAGGCACACACACTCAAGTGCCTTCATTTACAGGCTCCCACACCCATATCCACCCATGCAAAAAAAAAAACAAAAAACAAAAGAGCTTGTTAAGGAGAGGTTTCTTCTGAGTTAGGGAGTCAAAAAGGCTTATTATCAATTCAAGACACAGGATCAGCTCTGTAGAACCAACTCCTAACCGTGTTTCAAAGAAAGGCTCTCTTCTCTTGCAGCTGCTGGTGTAAAACAGACACAAGGGAAGTGCATGACGAGGGTTCAGCTGCAACCAATTCAATGCCACCTGCCTAACCTTCTCTTTGGTGTGTGGTATCAGCCTGGATTTATTATATCTTCAGGACAGGGAATCCATCAACTCATGTATTAGTTTATGGAAAAAAGGCAGTATTTTTAACCTTGCTCAGCCTACACTGACTAATGGGAGGCTTAATATCTTCAGAATATTTCCTCAAAGCAAGGACCTAGGAACATTCATATTACATGAGTTGAATGCCGAAGCTTTCCTGCTAAAATGGTTTGATGGTTTTCCGTGATGTATTCTTCATTCTCCTCAAAGTGACCTACAGAAAATGAAGCTCATTTCAGCACAAATCCTAATCTACATGTCAACCATGTTCTATAGTTAAAACTATAGAAAAGAAATAAAATTTTTCAATGTTTTAAAATTTGCTCTATAAGTGTGTTTGGATTGTAGATATATGTATGATGAATCAGAAAGGCAGTTTTTTCTAGTTTCAAGAATTCCCCATGCTTTCTATTCTGCCATATTATGTGTATTCTCAAATTCTTATGGTTAAGTTCTCATCCCAGACCCCAGAATGTGACTACATTTAAGACTTGGTTTAAAGAGGTAGTTAAGTTAAAATGAAGTCATTGGTGTGGCTTTAATCCAGTATGAATAGCATTCTTAATGAGTTTTTAAACTCCCCCTCACCATGATCTCCTACTCTTATTTCATCTACCTTTGAATCTACTCTTATAATAAGACTCTATTTTAACAGCCTTTTATCTCTGGCCAGGGGGTGACATTCAATACCCATCAGGATGGAGCTAAGGGCAGTGCAAGAGCAGCAATACTGAAAAAAAATCAAAAACCATAATTCAGAAAATCGGAGACCCTACCTCAACCACCTGGAACCAGGCCAGCCTAATCTCTCCCCATCCTAAGGGAAATTTGTGGAAGATGGGGTGGTAAGATTGTAAGAGCCTAAAGATAGAGAGGAGCAATAATATGCAAGATACGCCACACAACTTAGGGCTGAAGTAATCATAATAGGACTTTGCATGACCTGCGCAATGACCAACATATCACTGACCCCCTAAAGTCTAACATGGATCACAGGCACTAGGATCCTTAGAGGCAAGGCATTAACAGCCATAATACTGTTCCTATACCAAAGGGGAATACAAGAAAGAGATCTAGGTAATGCTACTGAGTCCTTACACATCATCAGAGAGGAGGACCCAGAGGGAAGTTTGACATGCACACTAAAGGATGCTCCAGGAATAGGAGGGGGCACTGGGAGAAAGGGAGGGAGGGGGGAAGGAAGGGAAAAGGGGGGAAGGAACAAAGGGGTCCAGGGAAGGGTGGAGGGAGGGAGGGGAATGGGGTACTTATCAACTTTGTATGAGTGGAAGAATTAAAAAAATAAAAAAACTTAGCGTATAGAGTAATGAGTTTGATATGACATTTTCATGCATTTGTTTTAGTTGATCATCCTTCCCCTCTAAACTTTGTCCCTCTGCCCTCTTCTGCTAGTTTCCTGCCTTCTTCCAATAATCCCTTCTTCTTTCATGACATACATATTCTATTGCCTTCTTTTTCTTCCCCTTTCTCATGGCCTCCTTTCTAGTTTTAACATACACACACACACACACACACACACACACACGTGAGATCTAAATATGAAAGAAAGTATGTCCCAGGAGTTTCTCTGAATCTGGATAACTTACCACAATATTTTCCAGTTTCATAAATTTTTCCTTAAATAGTATGATTTATTATTTCTTTACAGTTGAACAAAATTCCATTGTGTATATTCCTTTCTTTATTCACCAGTTGATGGGCATGCAGGTTGGCTCATTTCTGAGCTACTATATGAAGCAATGAACACGAATGTGTAAACATCCCTGAGGCAGGACTTAGAGTCCTTTAGGTAAATTCCTAGAAGTATGACTAATATTTTCAAGAAGAAACTTGTGCACTCAAATCACAGGAGGAAGGTCACATGAAGACAAAAAGAGAAGTTCCCTATCTACATATTGAAGGTACCTACCCTGCTGGTACCTCATTCTTTGATTTTGAACTTTTTAACCTCCAGAATTGTGAAAAAAATGTTTTCATAGTTTAAACTGCCAGTCTGTGGTAAATTATTGTGGTCACTGTACAAACTTATGTTCCATTAGTAGTAAGTAATTTAGAACTAAATCCAATTCACAAGAAAATTGATTGTGGGAACTTACTTTACCCAGTTGGATTGCATTTTACAGTGATATGTCTAATGTACTCTCTGGGTGTAAACATGTCTTTTATATACAGTGGATCCAAGACTTTCAGATGACATAATTGTTTCTGCTTTATTTTTAATGTGTAACATGTCCTGGGGTAATTTTCTCTGAAAATAATCTAGAATTATAGAATAGGACATAAGCCTCAGTTTGGTGTTAGTGGAAAGACCACCTTAAAATTCTTCACTTCAAGAAAGAAAAAAAGATCACAAAACAAAAATTAATGCTTTCATATAAGACGAAAAATCACAGACATAAGAATGAACAGAATTTCCCCAAGGAAGGACACTGGCATCCATCTGATTCCTTTTGAAATTTAAAGTTGGGACAATTATTCACCATCTTTTTGAGAGCTGAGGTGATTCCCAGAACGGGGTGATAGTCTGGCTTTCTGGAAGATTTGTCTTGGATTTCCCTCCAACAGTAAATTATTATACATTAAAAATGAACCCAGTTGATAAAAGCTAAACCATTCTTGAGTTTTCAGAGTCTAATGTGAGAGCAGGACCCACTGCAGTTTCCCTATGGTTGACTGGATTCTCTCCTCTAAGAAAAGTTCCTTAGATATATAAACACAATTTTACCCACAGGACCTTCCGGTGTGAGGCTAGGATGTTACTCCAGAGAGCCGCGTTCCAGTCACTTCTGTGAAGTCAGCCTTTCAGGGCTGCTAGCTGCTCTACCAGCATGACTCTGGAGAGCTGCAGGATTAACAGAGCACAGACTCAAAAGTTGTCCCGAGGTCTGGGAATGTCCCACATTCATGAGACGGAAGCTTTCAGAGCTCTGTGTTCTTTGTTTTCTGCCAACCCTGAAAATGTCAGAGGAAAATGCTCTTTGGAGTGTTGCAGTCTTTATGCAGGGCCACAAAAAGATGGCATTCTCCTGCTGGGAGAGTTAAGCTAATCAAGAAGGACAGGAATGAGAGAGATACTTTCTGATCTCACAGTCTGACCTATTGCCTCTTAAGGGTTAAATTCACTGCAAAGTCCTGCATTTCGGACACTACATCTTATTTTTATTAATGTGAAAGTAGCAGAAACATTCCTACCCCCCCAAAAAATCTGGGTTCAGTTAGACTTTCAGAAGCTTTATTTTTTTGCTTTTTTGGCAGGTACTCTGTTTTAACTTAGTGCTACATTTTTGGGGGGACTGTACTGCCACATGCTGATTTTAGGAGATGCAACCAAGTGAGGATTCTGGGTAGTTCCAGAAACTCTGTCTTTGTCTGGCTTCATTAAATCTCAGAGCCCAGGGCAGAACTGATGTCCTGGCAGTGCACTGTTGCAAAAGATTCACACTAAGAAGGGGGGTCTTTCCCTTGGGGTTCAATGTTCTCCACTCACTGAACTGATGAATTAAATAATTCATCTTTATGCTTTATAACTGCATTGGATGATACAATGGAGTTTCAGCTGGGGGCTGTGTAATTCTCATCAATTCTCGAACCCATAGAATGGGCACTTACAGTGGAAACCTTTGGGTTTAAAGCTGGATGAGTGACAGGAAATGCACATATTAGTTGGGTGGCCTGAAGAGAGGTGACTTGATATACCACAAAGGCCTGAGCCCCCACAGGAGCAAACAAGCTGCAGTGAACTCAGGGGTTCATAGAAGCATACAGGCAGAAGGGTGAGTGGGAGTGAATGGTGAAGGGAAGGGATGAGAGGGAGAGGAGAAGGACAGAAGCTGGGATGAATACTCAATATCCTTGTAAAAGTAGAAAAATAATAAAAAGGCAAAAAAGAGAGAGAAAAATGACATCCAAATGGTTCTAAAAGCAAGTGCTATAAGAGCGATATCTTTGGTAGGCAGCCAATGATGTCTCGAAATCTAGATGGTAACCATCCTGCAAATGGGAGACTGACCCCCCTTACTGCTGTTTCTTACTCCTATTCTATCTACCTTTGAATCTTCCCTTATAGTAAGGTTTCATTTAATCAGCCTTTTATCCCTGGTTAGGAGGTGACCTCCAATACCAATCAGGATGGAGCCAAGGGCAGGAACAGCAAAACTGAAAGCAACAACAAAGTATAATCCAAAACATCAGAGACCCTATGTGAATCAACTGGAACAAGATCAGCCAAATCTCTCCCCATCCTAAAGTTCAGGGAAATTTTCAGGAGAGGGGGCGGTAAGATTGTAAGAGTCTAAAGATGGGGAGGAGCAATGATACAAGATACTCCACACAAGTTAGGGTTGCAGTAACCATAATCAGACTTTGTAGGACCTGTGCAAAGACTGACATGTCAACGACCCCCCCCAAAGTCTAGCATGGATCACAGGTAGTATGATCCTTAGAAACAAGGAATTAACAGTCACAATAGTGTTCCCATACTAAAGGGGAGCCCAAGAAAGGGCTCTGGGCAATGCCACTGAGTCCTTACATATCACTAGAATGGAGGACTCAGAGGGAAGTTTGGCATTCACACAAAAGGATGCTCAAGGGAATGGGAGAGGGGAGGAGGGGGACCTGAGAGAAAGGGAGGGAGGGGGATGAAAAGAAGGGGAAAGGGGGGAGGGTGCAAGGGGGACTGGGGATGGGTGGAGGGAGGGAGGAGACCCGGGTACCTATTAAGCTTTTATGATTAGGAAAAAAAATAAATATAATAAAAAAGAAATCTGAGAAAAATAATAAAAAAGAAATCACTAATCCCTGGTTAGTAACCAGGGATGTGTGATTTTTCTTTCTCATGGTTGAGTGCTCACTCTTTTTCTGAACTGTTCCCCTACATAAGAGTGTTTTCTTCATGCTTTCTAAGCCATAGAAGAACCAAAGCAAGCTCTATGCATCCCCAAATGAAAATCAGCTATGTACTTTTCAATAACTTTGAATTCCCAGGAAGAAGCAGACATTTACCTATATCTAAAGAATTGTAAAGCTGAGCTATGGCAAACCAAACACCGGGACCCATTGCAGATAGTGGCTGAAGGAAATTGGGGAGATAGACAAAATATTAACAAGGCATCAAAGCTTTTATCCCAGGTTCATTGGAATGTAAAATATATCTGAAGGGTTAATCTGCAAATGAGCCATTGGTTTCAATAAGGACAGAAATCTCTTGAGTCAAGCCACAGCCCTTTAGGCTCAGTCATGAAGCTTCTTAAGAGCAGAGTAAGGACTAGGACTCAGTGCTCTTTTGCTGTAATGGAGTTTTTGATACACATGACCAACTGTCCTGATTCTAAGGATGCACTGGAGAACATGGGTTGTCAAAGTCTGCATTGCAGAGGAAGGAGGTGAGTCTCCTTCACAGAGAGCACATGAAGCCATGGGTGTCAGCACAACCTTCAGGGGGAGAGCTAGGTATGAGTAAGAAGAAGGGCCTAGGCCAGGGCAGGCACTTAATGATCAAAGTCAGATGGATAAGATTCTAAGAAGGAATCAGAGTGATGAATAGTACAAAGATAAAGATAAATTTAGGCGTTGTTAGTTACACAATGAACTCAGTTTTGAGAAGCAGAGTTGGTCGTAATGGTCAGTTTATGGAATGGCGGGCATGTCCATTTGTTCAGTGACCTGAGCACCATGAAGGTTTTACTTGGAGAGTTTGGATGACATGAGTGAGGCGTGGCATTGTGAGTGCTGAGAGAGTGGTCCAGAGGGCAGGGAGACGCTCTTGGTAAGATTTGGAGAGGGAGTAAGATGGATACATTTTGCAATTTAACAAGTGCCTTTATTTACAACCCCAGGATTTTAAGTTTTTGCGTCTTTATTTCCTGATTTATGAAAATACATAGGATTAGACTTTGGATTTTTATAGTTATGTCTTGGGGTTCAGCTCAAAGTTTTTTTTCTAATTTCAAATGCTAGAGAAATCCCACATAAGCAAATCATCTTCTGAAATAAGACCTCGTATCTTTAGCTGTCTACCTTGGACTGCTGCTGGAAAGGATTTCAAAGATGAGAAGATAACATCCCAGTCTTGCATGGTTTTTATGAACAAATGTAAAGTGTTGGAAACAGCTTAATATGAACAAATTATGCCTGTGTTAATGTAGCCAAGTTCAGAAGTAATAGATTCACTCTTTATATGGCAGACAATGAGAACATTCCCATTTTCCTAATAGCTTGTTCCATTAGCAGAAGCTGTTTATTTACTTAGCATTAACTCACTTGTCCTGACAGATAGTAGGATATACTTGGAGTATCTGAGCTATATATTTATTTATGAGTTCTCCAAATCCTCATTCTCTAAGGCCCCTCTTACTTTTATGGAGTGAGCTTTATGTTGGTGAAATGTTAGAGTCACTTGTCGTTTCTAGGAGCGGTACTTGAAGACATAATGAAGGAAGCTGGAGAGATGCTATGAGGTGCAGTTATCAAGTAGCCAAAGCAGAGAGTGTGAATGAGCCCCCCGATCATCCTGAGAAAGCTCTCTGCAAAGTGTGTTAGGAAGAAAATAAAAAATAATGAGTTTTCAAGGGAAAGTATTGATGGGGATTGAAATTATTGATGGCTAGTGTACACACACTAAGGACAGGCAGTTGTCATCGTGACAAGAGTTAATTCAACACATAATCATAAATGAATGTAAACCCCTTATTTCTTATTTGATGCGCAATTATCGTGCTACATGCTGTGGTGTGGGTTTTTATAAGCTTTTTCTCTTTTAATCACTGTGAATTGAGTGAATTGCTTACTCTCACAAAATTCAGTTTACAAATTCGCAACATGGACATAATAATGACAAGGTTCACAAAATCACTTTAGAGTGAAAAAGAAAAACAGACTTAAAAACTAGGTCCTCCACATCCTTAGCCATCAGGGAAATGCAAATCAAAACTTCCCTGAGACATCATCTCACCCCGATGAAGACGGCAAAAATCCACATTACAAACAACACCAAATGCCAGAGAGGAGGTGGAGAGAAGGGAACACTCATACATTGCTGGTGGGAATGCAGGCTCATACAGCCACTCTGGCGATCGATCTGGCAACTTTTAAAAAAGTTAAACATTGAAATGCTATATGACCCTGCTATACCTTTTCTGGGAATAATCCCCCATAAAGGAAAATTCACTACAATGACACAAGCACAACCACATTCATAGCAGAACTGTTTGCAATAGCAAAGTCATGGAATCAACCCAAATGCCCAATAGTTGATGAGTGGATAAGGAAAATGTGGTACATTTATACAATGGAATACTACTCAACCATCAAAAAAGATGAATTAATGAAATCTGCTAGGAAATGGATGCAATTAGAAAAGGTTATATTGAGTGAAGTATCCCAGACACAGAAAATTAAGCACTATATGTACTTCCTAATACATGGATCCTAGTACCAAACCCACTTAGTGACATATTCAAAGATGAATTTCTATAATACCTACAGTAATTTCAAAGATTATAGACAGAAAAAAAGCAGAAAAAAAAAGATTATAAACAGGAGGAAGGAGAAGGAGTGCCCCTCCCCAGAAATAAGGAAAGAGGGGTCATGCTTCAGCAGAGAAAATAGGTCACCATCAAGTATTGCATGTAAGTAGCGAGACATCTGGTTAAGCTTATTCTCACTTTCCTTCCTGGTCACTTGCAACTGAGGGAGTTTGATCTCATCAGTCAGGGAGGGTATAGTGACTGGCAGATAGATGGTAACCATCCTGCAAATGAGACACTGACCCTACCCTCATTGCTGTGGCCTACTCCTATTCCATCTACTTTTGAGTCTCCGTTTATTATTAAGATCTTCATTTAAACACTCTTTTATCTTTGGTTAGAAGGTGACCTTTGATACCAGTCAGGAAGGAGCCAAATTGAAAACAACAATGAACCATAATTCAGAACACCAAAGACCCTATATTATTTACCTGGCATCAGACCAGCCAAATCTTTTTCCATCCTAAAGCTCAGGGAAATTTGTAGAAGAGGTGGCAAGATTGTAAGAGCCAAAGATGGGGAGGAACAATGATATGCAAGATACTCCACACAAGTTAGGGCTGCAGTAGCCACAATCGGATTTTGCATGACCTGCTCAATGGCTGAATGTCAACCCCCTCCCCCCAAAAATCTAGCATGGATCACACGTAGTAGGGTCCTTAGAGGCAAGGGATTAACAGACATAATAGAACCCCCATACTAATGGGGAGCCCAAGAAAGAGCTCCAGGCTATGCCACTGAGTCCTTACTCCTCACTAAGGTGGAGGACTCAAAGGAAAGTTTGACATTTACATAAAAGAATGCTCCAGGTGATGGGAGGGAGGAAGGAGGAGGCACTGGGTAAAAGGGAAGGAGGGAAGAGGGTGAAAGGAAGGGGAAAGGGGGGAGAGTGTAAGAGGGGACTAGGGAAGAGAGGAGGGAGGGAGAGGATGGGGGTACCTATTGAGCTTGTATGATTAGGATAAAAAATAAAATGTGGGAGAACAAAAACTAGGTTCTGACTTACACATAATAAACATGCCCTTCCTTATTCTCCAAACTGAAATAGCAAATATACTAGGCAATGTAAGCTGTAGGGTGACTAGTTCAATAGTTTTAAATGATGTATTAGTGGAGAAATGAGATCCTTTTTTTTTTTTAACAAATAATACCAGTGCATTTAGATGTCTAGAAGAATGTCAATCTGTTCTTTGTACTGCATAGAAAAATTAACTAAAATTGGTTATGAATTTAAGTAAAACAATAAACTCTTTAAATGAAAATACATGAAAAATCTTCAGGACCTGGAACTTTTTGAGGGATTTTTTTTTGTGTTCAAAATAAAGGTATTAGTTGTAAAATTGTTAAGTTGCCAAAAATTATGAATCTTAAAAATTAGAGAGTATAAAAGCCTTTGTGAAACTTCAGGGAAAAAAA
This sequence comes from Typhlomys cinereus, assembly GCA_023101885.1. NCBI lineage: Eukaryota > Metazoa > Chordata > Mammalia > Rodentia > Platacanthomyidae > Typhlomys > Typhlomys cinereus. Next base: position 2,588,860 of record JALPQD010000180.1, read on the forward strand.
AAAACCTTTTGACCTTTAAAAGACACCTGCAAGACAATGAAAACACAAGTAGTAGAACTTGGAGAAGAACTGAGCAATCACTCATGAGACAGAGAACTTATAGATAGACTTGTAAGGAGCTTTCAAAAGTCAGCAGTGACAAGTTAATCTAATAAGACTGGGTAATTATGCAAAAGACACTTTTCAAATATAAAAGCAATACATATTGAGATGACATTACATATATAATTCTAATTATAGATATCAACAAAGAATTAAAATATGCAAAATTTAAAAATGAAAGGTTAAATCAAACATGCAGATACTTTGTTAAATGTAAGTACTTCACTCCCCAATGTCCTCCCATGCCACATCCCACTGTCAGCTCCCTTACCCTACAAATTTTCATTCCTGTTCCTTTGTTTTGTGTCTCACTGGGCTAAAACTTTTGTGTGATCCTGGGTATGGGACTGTCTCTTGGAGCCTAGTACTTTCCTTCAGGATTTCATAACTAGATACTCCCTGCTCCCTGAATCTGTTAGATGCTCACTGTTCATTAGTACTTTGTAGGGCCAAGTGGGTTTCTCTTCCATCCATACTTGAGTATTGGTCGGTAGGACCACAGTAGTTCTAGTGTCAGTGGTAACCACCTTTTTTTTTTTTTTCTCCATACACACTTAACAGGTACACCGGTCCCCTCCCTCTCTCTACTCTCCCACCTTGCTCCCTCCTCCCCTCCCCCTTCCTTCCTCATCCCCCAATGCCTCTCCCCCACCCCCAGAGTATCCTTTAATGTGCATGTCAAACTCACCTCTGGGTCCTTCTCTCCAATGAGGTACAAAGACCCAGCAGCTTTTCCTAAAACCCTTTCCTGTGTTCCCCTTAAGCACAGGAACATTACTGTGGCTGTCAATCCCTAGCTTCCAAGGATCCTAGTGCCTTTAGCCCATGCTAGACTTTGTGGAGTCAATAATGTGTTGGATATTGCACAGGGCATGCATGATTGCTTCGGCCCTAACTTGTGTGGACTATCTTGCATATCATTACTCCTCTCATCCTTGTGGTCTTATGATCTTACTGCCCCCTCTTCCGCAAATTTCCCTGAGCTTCAGGATGGGGAGACAATAGGCTGACCTGTTCCAGATGGTTGATATAGAGTTTCTGATGTTCTGAATTATGGTTTGTTCATTTTTTTTTTCAGTTTTGCTGTTCTTGCAATGTTCTTGGCTCTTTCCCGATGGGTTGGATGTCACCCCCTGGTCAGAGATAAAAACATGTTAAATTAGAGTCTTGTTATAAGAGTATATTCAAAGGTAGATGGAATAAAAGTAGGAGACCATGGTGAGGGAGGGGTCAATCACCCATTTGCAAAATGGTTACTTTCTATTTGGCAGCTTATATGCCCTCCCCTTCTGGTGAGATCATACCCCATCAGTTGCAAATGATCAGGAAGGAGTCTGTGAACTTAACCAAATGTCTCATTACTTACTTGCAGTCCTTGATGGTGGCCTATTTTCTCTGTTGTAACATGGTCTCCTCTCTCCTTGTTTCTGGTGGGGCCCTCCTTCCCCATCCCTCCTGTTTATAATCTTTGCAATTACTATAGGTATTACAGAGATTTATCTTTGAGTGTCTCTAAGTGGATTTAGTACTAGGATCCACCTATGAGGGAGTACAAATGGCACTTAATTTTCTGTGTCTGGGATACTTCACTCAATATAATTGTTTCTATTTCCATCCATTTCCCGGAAAATTTCATTAATTCATCATTTTTGATGGCTGAGTAGTATTCCATTGTATAAATGTATCACATTTTCCTTATCCATTCATCAACTGTTGGACATTTGGGTTGATTCCATGACTTTGCTATTGTAAACAGTGCTGCTATGAACATTGTTGTGCTTTTGCTATCAAGGTGAATTTTTGCTGTATGGGGTGTTATTCCCAAAAGTGGAATAGGAGGGTCATATGGCATTTCAATCTTTAAGAATCGCCAGATGGGTCACCAAAGTGGTTGTATGAGCCTGCATTCCCACCAACAATGTAGGAGAGTTCCCCTCTCTCCACATCCTCCAGCATTTGTTGTTGTTTGTATTGTGTATTTTTGCTATCCTGACAGGGGTGAGATGATATCTCAGGGAAGGTTTGATTTGCATTTCCCTGATGGCTAAGGATGTGGAACATTTTTTAAGGTATTTGTTAGACCTTTTAATTTCCTCCCTGGTAAAGTTTCTTTTAAGTTCCAATGCACATTTTTTTAATTGGGCTATTTGTTTCCTTGGTGTTTAGTTTTCTAAGTTCTTTGTGCACTCTGGACAGTAGAGCTCTAGCAGATATGTGTTTCGTGAAGATTTTCTCCCATTCTGTGGGTTGCCTTTGAGCTCATGTTACAATCTTGTTATCTAAATGGAAGCTCTTTAATTTCACAAGATCCCATCTGTTGAGTGTTGGTTGTAGCGACTGTGCTATTGGATGTCTGTTTAGGAACTGCTGGCCTACCTCAATCAGTTTGAGGGAGTTCCCTACCCTTTCACCTATGGTTTTTATAGTCTCCGGCCTTATATCGAGGTCTTTGATCCATTTGGAATTAATTCTTGTACATAGTGACAAGTACGGGTCCAGTTTTAATCTTCTGCATGTGGAGATCCAGTTTTGCCAGCACCATTTGTTGAAGATGCTGTTCTTTTTCCATTGGATTTTTTGGGCCCCTTTGTCAAAGATCAAATGGCTGTAGTTGTGTGGGCTTATATCTGGGTCTTCAACCCTTATCCATTGATCTGCGTGTCTATTTTGGAGCCAATACTAGGCTGTTTTTACAATTATGGATTTGTAGTATAGACTAAGGTTTGGTATGGTGATACCTTCAGCAGTGTTTTTGTACTCAGGATTGTTTTTGCTATTCTGGGTCTTTTATGCCTCCATATGAATTTTGAGATTGTTTGGTCAACTTCTTTAAAGATTTGCTTTGGGATTTTAATTGGTATAGCATTGAATTTGTATATTGCCTTTGGTAGGATGGTCATTTTTTACGATGTTGATTCTGCCAATACAGGAACATGGGAGTTCTTTCCACCTTCTGGTGTTTTCTGCAATTTCTTTCCTTAGGGTTTTAAAGTTTTCATTGTAAAGATCTCTTACTATACCAAAGTATTTCATTTTAGGGGCTATAGTAAATGGGATTGTTTCTCTCAAGGCTTTTTCACTTCTTTCATTCTGGGCATATAGGAAGGCCACTGATTTTTGTACATTTATTTTGTAACCTGCCACCCTAGTGAACTTCTCAATTAGTTCCAGGAGCTTCCTGGTGGAGTTTTTGGGATCCCTCAGGTATAAGATCATGTCATCTGCAAATAGAGATAACTTGACTTCTTCCTTGCCAATTTGAATCTCTTTTATGTCTCTCTCTTGTCTTATGGCTTCAGCTAAGACTTTAAGTACAATATTGAATAGAAGTGGTGAGAGTGGACAGCCTTGTCTAGTTCCTGATCGAAGCAGGAATGCTTCAAGTTTTTCCCCATTCAGTGTAATCCTTGCTGTGGGCTTGTTGTATACAGCTTTTGTTATATTGATAAAGGTTCCTTCCATTCCTACTGTCTCTAGGGTTTTGATCATAAAGGGCTGTTGGATCTTGTCAAAAGCTTTTTCTGCATCTACCGAGAGTATCATGTGGTTTTGGACTTTAGACCAATTTATTTGGTGAATTACATTTAATGATTTGCATATGTTGAACCAACCTTCTGTGCCTGGGATAAAGCCCACTTGATCCCCGTGAATGATCTTTTTGATATGTTTTTGAATCCGATTTGCTAAGATTTTGTTGAGAATCTTTGCATCTATGTTCATCAGAGAGACTGGCCTATAGTTTTCTCTTTTAAGTGTATTTTTATTAAGTATCCACCTGTTTTTGATATGTGCCATGACAGTTTTAGGGGATGGTACCTCACAAAAATTTTCCCTGAATAGACACTTTTTTATTTTTTAAAATTTATTATCTTTTACCTAGGTACCTCAATAGGTAGGTACCTTCGCCCGCCTCTTTACCTTTCTAACCATCCTTAACCCCTATTGCCCTCCCATCCCACTCTTCCCCCTTTCCTATCTCTCTTTGTCTCCCCTTTCCTCCCTCTCTCTCTTTTCTTGGTGTTTCCTGCCTGCTCCTTCCCACTCTCTAGAACATCTGTTTATATAGGCACTGGATTTCTCTGAGTTGTCTACACTAGTGAGGGTTCAGAATTCAGTGGCAGGATTCTTGGGGCCCCTTCTTGGGTTGCCCTTTAATGTGGGAACTCTGTTATATCTGTCTAACCCTTTGTTTCTAAGGATCCTACTACCTGAAACCATCTACCCTGAGATCTGTGCTACTCTTCAAGGGCTTGTTGACATGTCAGCCATTGTGCAGGTCAGGCAAGGTCAAATGACATTGTAGGAATATCCTGGCTGTTGCAGCCCTAACTTGTGCGGAGTATCTTGCATATCATTGGTCCTCCCCATCTTTAGGCTCTTCCTCTTTCTCAAGGTTCCCTGAGGTTTAGGATGGGGAGCGATTTGGCTGGTCTGGTTCTGGGTGAACATTGTTGTGTCTTTGGTGTTTCCCGAATAGACAGTTTATAAAGAAGATATTTATATGATAAATAAGTGACTAGAAAATAATCATAGCTATTTATTAAAGTAACACATGCATCTGTTGAACTTATAGAATTCAGACACTGATCCTATCTATTATTGACAAGGATTAAGAACAACTGAAATGTGGCATGGTTTCATTATCTTCGCAAAGTTTGGCAGTGTCTTAGAAAAAGTTCAACAGAAACTTAATTGTGATATAGCCATTCAGTTTCTGTGTTCACCCCCAATAAAATAAAGCATATATTTATATGGGACTTGTGGAAGAAAGATGAAAATCCCTCTTCAGAAAAATGCTACCACAAATCAGATTCTGACCAACTGTGTTGCCATGAATTTAAAAGAGAAAAAAAATCTAATCAAGTATGTTCAAGGAAATAAGAATTTAAAGACTCAAGAGAGTACAGGACAAGATCTTGAAACCTACTAAGAGGAACTCAAAATTGAAAGACAAGAGAGATATAAAATATTATAGGCATTTCAGAAGCATCCCAAAAGGCAAATGGCATTTCTGTTATTTATTTCTTTATTTTTCTACTTTTACAGTTGAGTATATTGAGTACTCATTCCTGCTTCCTTCCATCCCTCTACCCTCTCTCTTCTCCCTTCCCTTTATCAATCTTTCTCACTCCTTCCCACCCTCATGCCTGTCTGCTACTATTGATCCCAGGGTTCCCTCTGGCTTATCTACTCTTGTGCGGATTCAGGCCTCTGTGGCATACCAAGTTGTCTCTCTTTGGGCCACCCCACTGATAGAGCATTTCCCTTCATTCATCCAGCTTTAGTCCCCAAGATTTCCACTGTGTCTTCTCTCTTTCTGGAGTTCCTAGGTAGTCCATGGGTTATGTTGGTATGTCAGTCATTATGAAGGTCCGGCAAGGACAAGTCTCACTGCAGTGAGCTCCTAGATACAGCAGTCCTGCCTTGAGTGGAATGTCTTGTCCAGTGGTGAACCTTCCCATCTTTAGGTTCTTACAATCTCACCACCCCATTCTTCTGCACAGTTCCTAAAGCCTTAGAATGGGGAGAGATTAGGTTGCCCTGATTTGGGTGAGCCTTGCTGGGTCACTGGTACTCTGAATTATGGCTGGAGATTGTTGTCCACTTCACTGCTCTACTACTGCCCTAGACTGCATCTTGTCAGGATGTTGAAATCCTCTACTTCTGTTATAGAAGAAGACTTCTAGGCTGCGTCTTAAGTGTTCTTCAATCTATGAGTATAATAGCAGCTATTACAGAGCAGTTTGGTGTATTGTCTTCCTATCTATAGGCTTATTGGCTGTTTTTCCCTATTGATCTATTTCCTTCCATTTTTAAGGTTCTTGCTCTAATTTACTGTAACAGGAATGTGTTCCAGTCTGACACATGGGTCTTGAGTTCCATCAGAAAGCTGTTAGTTGTCTCCTTGTTACTCATCTTGCTATTACACTGGTGGCACCTGTTGCCATGGTGATCTTTATTGTTATTTACAGATCTCATGCATTGATGGGGCCTGTGATCATTTCTTTCCCTCAGCAGCTTCTACAGTATTCCTTGGTATTATGTGTAAGCTATCTAACAAGGAAGAAGTCCTCAGACCAGTTTTAGATATATTTTGCCCATGTTCTGTGATCCACATGTGTTGCATCTTCAGTAATAGTGTCTTAGTGACAATTTTTTGGAAAGCAACCAAGAGCCATGGCAAAAGCCTATGATGTTTGGAGGCCTTTGAGACCTCTGACCAACATTTTATCAGGAAGTGTCACATTCCTGTTACTTCTAGTATAATTTTGTTACTGAATTCTAAGTGGATAAGCTCAAGACTTTTTTTTTTTTCTGTTTTCTTCATTCAATGCTCCTCTGCATAAGGACTGCATTCTTGTTCCTTTCTTTAAAATACTTTTTTTTGATTTATTAGTAGCATAAAAGGCATTTCCGAGACACTATACAAACATGCAAGAGTAACTAAAGGAAGTCAAGCAGAATTAATAGAAATCTGATAAAATTTGAAAGATTGAAAAGGAAAATGAATAGGTCCAACAAAAATCCTAAAAGATGATATGATCAGTAGAACATAAATGATATCTAAATACATAACTCAAGAATGTTTTCCTGAAACAAAGAGCTTTGGGTTTAAATATGAAAAGATCATATTACATTCTCCCCATTCCCCCAAAAGATGCAGGTTGATTTACACTGTGATTGCATTCTAAAATAATTACTTGAAAAGATATAGTGTTAGGGAGAGAGAATATTTTTAAAATTTTTGTTAGGTAATTTAGAATAAGATTTTTTAATTACCATAATTCTTTTAGGCAGTTTTAGACAGAGTAGCCAAGCCGATGAGCAAGTCTTTAGAAAGTCCCGCCATAGCTATACAGAAGCTCGCGTCAAGCACCTGTTGAGATAAGCCCCTATGAATTGATTAGAAGACTAGTGTCAGAAAGATTAAGGTGGTAGAGTTATAGAGGTTGACTCCTTGGGCTTCTGCACACATCACACACATTTACTCACATATGTGGACACTAATATGGACAAGGAAAAGGAAATCAGTCAGTTTAGACTTCTTCACACCCAGATCCCATAGTAGAAGATGCCAACAAGCAAAGCTTTCAAGGAAGAAAGGTGGGACAATATCGCTATTCATGGTCACTGTATAATTCCACTATCAAGACACTGGACATTTCCGTGGACAGGAGAACTAAAACTGCAATTTCAGTGGGTCTAAGAGTGTAACTTCTATGAGATTTAAAGCACAATTTGCACTGATAAAGAGATGAATGGGGTAAAACTATGATAAATGTAGTTTGATTAGGACAGGGTAAATGAAATAAAAGTGGGGTAAGAATTATAGAATGCAATAATCTGTAACTCCAGAAGCATGGAAACAAAGTCAGAATGAAAAGGCGAAAAATTAGCAGTGCGTAGGAAGCTAACAGTTGAAACTTAAAAATCTTATAAAGCTGAAAAATCACATAATAGAACTGTAAACATGCTGGAAGGTACTTATGATAGAAATATAATCCGCTAACATCAGATGGTAAATAAGAAGACAAAAATGTGGACAGAAAATGGGGAAAAATCATGACTCCGCAAAGGAAGATATAGTCAAGCAACAGCTAAAAACTAGAATAGAATAGAAAGGCACAACAAAAAATATGCTTGTCAATGTTACAACATCAACATTTGAGAGGGTTTTTATTTATCCTTCTAAAAGAAAAAAATAACTTCATATCCAAATTTGGAACTATATAACCACACAGTAAAGTCACTGGAAAGATTGAAAGCAGATCTCTGAATGCTCACGTGTAATTATCTCTAAGATGATAACCAGTAACATAAACATATACATGGAATTCTTCAGACTGAGTAGAAAATCACTATCTAGACTTGGGAAATGGTTCAGTGGCTAATACATGATGTTCGGGTCCTTCAAACCCCACAAATTCTGGGCAAATATGGTGGCCTATCTTAAGTTTCATCTTCCAGAGGCAAATATAGGGGATTCCTAGAGTAAGCCGTCTAGCTGAATTAGTTGTATTGGCAAATTCTATTGAGAGACGCTGCTTCAATGAATAGGATGGAAAGTGATGGCAGATGACACTTGCTATTAACATTAGGCCATTACATGTACACACACATATACTCTCTCTCACACACACGCAAGCCTGCACACACAATCACACTCACCACGAACATGCATTCTTAATGTCTAGGAGGGCAGAATCATATCTTCTTTTTCACCAGATAAAGATGTACTTGACTGGAAAGTATCAAAGACTTGCAGAGCCAAAGTTTTTTTATTTTTTAAAGGTATGTCTTAGGGTGAAAGTGAAGCAACAGAAAGCTGAGGCTAAGTTGAAGTGAAAGTGAAACTCAGAGACTAGTGCTCTACACTGACTGGGGAGAGATCCAAGGCTGTCACCCACTTTCCTGTTCCTCTGTGGGAAACTTTGATTAGATTGGGGGACAGAGCAGGCTGTCTCCATTTTCTCTTTGGGACTGGCTGCTTTCCACTAGGGATGACAGGTGGGTTGGTTGGTTCTTGACCATATTTCACCATACGTGCCAAATTATGATGGGGGGGGACTCTATCCTGTTCCTTTGTTTTCAGGGAGAAAATCCAGAGAATGAATTGTTACCATAGCCATCTTAGGTGTCTTCAACTAGATAATTTCTTCCCAGGCTCCTTCCTCTATTATCTACCTATCTAGGGGTTCTATCTAACTCCTATACAACATCAAGGTGAAAAAGAAAATCAATATATGAACATTTGTATCAATGATATGCAAAATATTTCTGGGAAATCGATCCACAAAAATAAGTACATAATTTATTAGTCTATGAGGAAAGAAACTGACCAGGCACCTGGAGAAGGAGAGAATTCATATATCAAATATTTTTCATGCCTTTGAATTCTGAACCTTCTGAACAAGCCTTAAGTTTTAAACTAATAATGAATCTAAATTGATTTTTGGTGAGATGACATTTACATTACATAAAACTAATCTTAAATTGTAAGGTTGAGTGACAACCATCACATACCTTTATCTGGTTCAAAATCATTTCTATAACACCCAAGGGCACTATGTACCTATCTAATTAATACCTCATTCTCTAATTAATACCTCCCATTTTCATTATTGACAGATTTTGTTCTTTGATCAACTAGGTTCACTGTAGGTTTAGTGTCAGTAATTGCCTCTCTAGTACATATAGGGTTACCATGGCCATGTCGTTCTTGGAGGATGGTGTTTCATGATGTTTTTACCCTCCTTTGACTCTTACATTTCTTTGTGTCTCCCTTCTGCAAAGCTCCCTGAACCTTTAAGGGTTGCATATATGCTTTCTGGAGCCTAAACTTGTACTTCTTATCAGTATCTCATAAGCATGATTCTCTGCCTTCATCTCTGGTCACTGTAAGGATAAGCTCTTTGGTTTATGGCTGAGGATAGTCATTTCTTTGAAAACACACACACACACACGTGTGTGTGTGTGTGTGTGTGTGTGTGTGTGTGTATGTATGCATAGGTTTTTTTGTGGGGGTCTGAAGAAGCCCACGTTGGCCTATAACTCACTATATATATGAAGAGGAGGATGTTAAGTTTTTGTCTCTGTTTCTCAAGTGCTAAGATTTTAGTATGTATCAGCCAGAAATCTTTGTACCCTCAGTTCTAGGCACCTTCCATCATCATATGCTGAATCACAATGAGATTTTGTACACACTCCTTCCTTTACTTATAACACTTATGCTTCTTACAAATCACATTCCTGGATGAATCTTGTGATTTCTTTGAGTTCTCAGGTCAGATTTGCTACCCACAGTAAGAATCTCTCCATAGTGACTAAAGACATATAGCTACCAGTAGTAGTATTATGATTCAGGAATGGAAAAGTTGATATACAGCTCTCAGTAATTCAGTATTCTGGACACTTTTTGGCACATCTGATTATTTTTAATAGATACCTTAAACTGTAGATCTAAATTTTCATATAAAGAATCTTGAGTTCTTAAATATAAGCACTTTGAAGACTAGTGTATATGATGTGCTTTCTGCACCAAGGCTTTAGAGATTAGCCTAAAATGAGGTTCCCCAAAGGGTAATGATTGTGAGTATGAATGAACATTTGGGCAATCAGAATAAAACCCAACCAGCTGGTTGAATAGTGACATGAATGGCAAACAGCAGGAGAGAAGACTGTACTTAGTAGTTCTGTGTCCTGAACTTCAGATCGTTATGGTACTATAGCAAATTATGTGTGAAATTAGATGGATTTGAAGAGAAGCCACACACAGGATTTTAAATACCCACAGGGTATTTTCACACATTTTTTTTTCTCAGCATAGAAAGCAAGACCTGGCTAAGTTCACAGATGTTCATTCCTGATCATCTACAACTGAGGGGGTATGATCTCACCAGAAGGGGAGGGCGTATAGTCTGGCAGATAAAAAGTAATCATTTTGCAAATGGGTGATTGACCCCTCCCTCACTGAGGTTTCCTACTTTTATTACATGTACCCTTGAATGTGCTATTATAACAAGACTCCAGTTTAACAGCTTTTTGTCTCTGACCAGGGGTGACATACAGTGCCCATCAGGATGGAGTGAAGGGCATTGCAGGAGCAGCAAAACTGCAAAAGAAAATCAACAAACCACAATCCAGAACTTCAGAGACTCTATATCAACCACATAGAACTAGGCCAGACTAATCTCTCCCCATCCTGAAGCTCAGGGACATTTGCGGAAGAGGGGGCGGTAAGATTGTAAGAGCAAAAGGATGGGAGGAGCAATGATTTGCAAGATTCTCCACACTAGTTAGGGCCGAAGCAATCATAATAGGACTTTGCATGCCCTGCGCAATGTCCAACACACTATTGACCTCACAAAGTCTAGCATCTGCTAAAGGCACCAAGATCCTTGGAGGCAAGGGATTGACAGCCACAGTAGTGTTCCTATGCTTAAGGGGAACATGAGAAAGGGTTCAGAGAAATGCCACTGGGTCCTTGTACATCATCGGAGAGGAGGACCCAGAGGAAAGTTAGGCATACACAATAAAGGACTTTCTGGGAATTGGGGGGGAGGCACTGGGGGATGGGAAGGGAGGAGAGGGGGAGCAGGGGGTTTGGGAGGAAGAGGAGGGAGGGAGGGAACTGGTCTACCTATTAAGTTTGTATGAGCGGAAATAATAAAAAATGTATTTTAAAAAAAGAAAATTACCCAAAGGAGTCAAACTTGCATTGGGTGATGATGGGTAGCTTCCCTGACATGGAGGTTATCAGCAAATGTCATAGGATTTTTACATGTTTGAATATTTTACATGTCTGAGTTGCATTCTAGGTCTGTACATAGCTTTAAATAGGACAGATGTTCTGGCCTATTAGTGATTTATCCTTTAGTTGTTAATGTGATCCCCTTCATGTACCTGTTAGAAAGTGGAGGTCACAGCTCTGTTTCCTATAAACCTGGTTGCAGTAGTGCAATTAGAGGAAAAATAAATCTCACCATCTTTTTGACAGCTAGATAAACTGCATCTAGGACACGCAGGAATGGCTCTGAGAAAATGGGATGTTGTGATCTTTGACAGTGTGATGATCACATCTATCATGTTTTCTTTCAGCAAATCATATAACACACTTCATGCATATATTAATTTTGTTATCAAGCATCACTTAGATGGACTTATCAAAGTTCAGAACTTTTATTTGGAAAACAAGTTGCTGAATTGGCTACTTCAACAAATTCATAAAATGCTATGACTGTAGACTTTTCACTCCAAGGACAATTGCTTCAGTCTTAATTCAGAGTCTCAGTGAGAAAAGGAGGACCCAACTTGTTGCATTACTTTTCTTCCTGTTGCTGTGAGACAAAACTCACACACAACTTAAAGGGAGATTTATTTGGCTTACAATTCCAGAAGAGTGTGTAGTCCATTATTGCAGGGTTCCATGACCTGCACGCTTACCTCACAGTCCTGAGGATAGGTGTACCAGAGTGGCAGCAGTAAGGAGTAAATCAGGCTGAGTCAAGAGTGGATCTTGGAAAAGCCAAAAACCAAGTCAATTTTATTATGGAACCTAATCCCTTACATACTGTTGCAGTCTGCCTGTATGGTTGCTGGTGAATGACCATCACACAGCTTAAGGGAATAAGGAGTTTACTTTCTTACGGCAGTCTGGTTACAGTTCTCAGTCCAGCTTGACGGGAGAGCACGCACCAACACCAGGGCTGAGGGAACTGGCCACACCATCACTGCACAACGGCTGAGAGGTGGACAATCTTACTTGCCAGACCAGCATGTCTGGCCCAGTGAACAGAAGGATGCCAACTCTCTCAACCAGCTCTCTGTGATTTATCCAGGGCCTAATCCCACCCACCATAGGCTTGGTCTTCATCAGCTAGACTATCTCCTTCAGGTTTGCTCTGGGCTTAACTCAACCATCACCTCTCTACAACTGTGCCAAGAGCTCAAACCCTTAACAGTCAAGTTGACACCTGTGCTTAACTATGATACTCCACCCCTTGTCAACTTGACACAAAAATAATAGGACTTTTAAACTGAAATCTTTCCTTGTCCCCATAGATGTTAAAAGTTATCTTAAAAATATAAATACATTTCATGGACAAATTTAAAATATTCTCGTTAAAATTTCAGTTATTAAAATGTTGGAACTAAAAGTCTTTCTTTAAATATGCCAAATAAAATCTTTAAGTATTCCAAATAGAATCATTGTAACAATCCTTGTAACAAAGTTAAGACCAAAGTCCAACAAATTACCACATCCTGTACTTCAGTGTCCATCTTCTGTTGCTCTTCATAGTCACGGTGGCTCAAAGATTTCTAGGCATTCCCAATTCCTGTTTGCAGCTCAAAGTTATAAAAGCAGAGTGCTTTGAACCAGGCTGAATCTCCACTGGCAGTCATCCTCAGCAGCAGTCCCATTCTGGCATCTCAAATACTCTGGGTTCTCCTCTGCAGCTTAAGCTTCATCTTCTCTTGCAGGACTCTATGCCTGCCATTTGGTGCCAAGCTTTTGCTGCTTTTCATGAACCCTTCAGTATTATGCCCAAACCACTATCACCTGAGGGACGCTGCCAGATTCCGAAACAAGATTGAAACATAGCTTAGTCCACTGGAGCTACAGCTGCACCAACTTCAACACGCTGATGCTGGAAAAACCTTTTAGGCAGCCAAACTTGCAAAGGGCAAGAAACAGCTTTAACTTTGGGCTTTCAGCCCCTGAAGGAATCTAGGTTTTCAAACCATGAACTCGCCATATGGTGGTTTTCATGTCCCAATACAAGTCACTAGGTTCTCCTTCACCTCTCTACAACTGTGCCCAGAGCTCAAACCCTCAACAGTCAAGTTGATGCCTGCGCTTAACTACCATACCATGACACATACCATGAAATGGGGATGACATTGTGAGGATAGATGACATCATATATATTGCAACATAGACTACAGCCACCAGTCATGGGCAAGGACAACAATAGATGGGGCCACCAGTACAGCCCTGCCCATCCTAGACATGTTAATATGTCCTAATGGCTCCATTCTTTGTGGAAAAAGATCAGGCTACTGATAGGTCAGGAACATGGTGACACAATTACAATGATAAAACTCTGTGCCTATCATTTAGATGCACTAATTAATGTCTAGATGGCTTCCAAAGAACATGAAGGAATATGTGAAAAAACATCTCTGCCCTTGATCACAATCTGAGACAAGACAAGATCCATCCCTGACTCTTGTGGAAAAGTCAACAGGAGTCAGTCTTCAACTAGGCTGGCAAAGAGGCACACTGCAACTGAGACGTCAAGGAATGCCCTTGACATCTATCTTCAAGAAATTGAGATCACGAGCTTGAGTGTTCCCTGCACATTATGGCAGAGAAGGCATGGTGGGTAGCAGAGCTGGAGGTGGTTAGGCCAGAGTGGTCATCACGGAGGCAGAGGAAGCAAGAGGCAAACTGCAAGCAGCGTTGGGCTGCCAAAGCCTCAAGGCCCGCCCTCTGTGATGTGCCTTCCTCCAGCAAGGCTCCACCTGCTAAAGTCATTGCTACCTTCCTAAGCATTAGCATCAGCCAAGGATTCAGATGCATCAGTCTGAGGGTAAAGTCACATTTAAACCAGGATACAATTCATGAGGTTGGGATTTGGATGGTCATTAGCATCAATATAGCATTGAAGGTAGTTTATAAAGACACTGTGGCTTTTTAAAGAGGGATTTTTTTTCCTTCTCAGTAATAATTTTTAATTTTATTTTATATCTTTTTAACCTTGAATAAAATATTGATATAGAAAATTGAGTTATTCATTGGAAATGTATATCTTTATCTATCTATCTATCTATCTATCTATCTATCTATCTATCTATCTATCTGTCTGTCTGTCTGTCTGTCTGTCTGTCTGTCTGTCTGTCTGCTGCCTGCCTCCTGTCTGTCTGTCTATCTGACAAACCCTCATATAACAAACTAGCATAATTTTGAATTGGGTTTTTTAAATTATTTAATTGACCTCCCTGTGTCCATCTTTCTGGAAATGCATTATTGATGTGATGATGATGATGATGATGATGATGATGATGATGTTCTAGCTGCTTTGCGCCTCTCATCAAGTTTGCTGTCATTAATCACCTTAAGAGATAAGTAATCTCATTGTTTCCATTGAACAGGTATGGAAGCTGATCCAGAGGTAAACTCTGTCAAGTAACTTGGTTAAGCTCAAACTGCTAACAAAACACACCACTCCTGTGTGTATTATATTTTACTACTTATCATTTATGGCCACCAAGCAATGGCTTTTGCATCCTATGAAGTTATTTTGTTTTCATTTGACTGTTACAGGTAAATGAGGTGGATCACATAATTTACTGATGGACATGTGAGAATTAAACGAGTTTCCTACTAGTGTTTCCTTATTTTCAATTGTGCATTTATTAGAACAATCATTATCTTAAAAGGATGCTTGCTTTGGTGTTTCCTCTGGATTTTTTTCCTTGCTTTCCTCAATGCCACGCTTCAACAAATCATCTCATCTTGTACAGAGTCTCATGCAGTTCTGAGGATTTGTGGGACTTTGGTAGAAAGGTTTTCTGGCTTCAGGATAAAAGAAAGAATATTTGGTAAAAAAAAATTAGAGACCTTCCTCACTTGGTTTATGTCCACAATGAAAGTCATTTCTACTCTAAATCTAATTGGATAAATTCAGCATATGGGGTACTATATTATACTTGCTTCTTTTTCTTTTTTTCAGTTGTTCTTTGAGAGTTTAAATCTTTGTTCATATAAGAAGATAACAATTTTGATGCTAGATGTTAATACTTTATCCTGATTATTACAGAATTAGAAGCTTTTCTTTTGGCAGAGCTTAGTCTAAATGGAAGATTCAATTGTATTTTTCAAGTATACTTATCGTAATAATGTACTTGGCTCTCATTCTTTAGCACTTTATGTAAGTATTTTAATTAACCCTCACTATAATCAGGACACTGATTACATACACTTTATTGAGACAAAGAAAGTGAGAAGCAATTGGAAAGTCAGAAGGCCAGAAATATAATTGCTTAAAGTCATGGAGTCAGCATATGAAGAAATCATTGGTGCAGTATATACCACATTCTGGACATAGAAATTGCAGCAGCAACATTAAGATGATGTAAGGTCAATTCAAAGGATATGTTAGAAGTAGAAATAGAGAGTGGAAGACTGGGGGATTTATAGTTGTCATAGGAAGATATGGCAGCAGTACTAGTTATGGGAGCGGTGATTTTGTGTGTGTGTGTATGTGTGTGTGTGTGTGTGTGTGTGTGTGTGTGTGTGTATACAGAAGGATAAGAATTTCTTTGGTATGGACAAATGCTAAATAAGAATGTGTGGCATGTGGTAAAGGATTTTTCAAAGACAGAACGTATTCCTGTCATAGAAAGGCATAAAAATCTAGCTAAGTCACTTATCAGCTGTGGTCTTGAATTGAATGAGTTATGGAAAAGGACGAAAATTCTGTCTTCCTGGTGTCCCTGTGAGATTTTAATGGGAAAGTATGGGTTAAGATGCTCAGATAGCTTTGATAAATTTCTTATAATATTTTGTTCTTCATAGTGAAAAACAATATAATCAGAGGGAAAAGTTGTAGAATTCTTCAACCCACAAATGTAAAAAAGAACCAAGCATATTATTTTGGGATTCAGATTTTAACATAATGTCAATCAGCACTGGTAGGAAGGGAAAAGTTTTACTCAGGAGTGTTTGTGTTTTCAATTGGGGAGAGATTTGCAATATTTAGATGTGTCAGCCCTGCAGAGGGGAAAGTCAGACTGGCTTTGCTAAGGGATGGGGTCAAGGGAGGGAATGATGCTAACTATACAATGCTTTATTCTTTTTGGTCTGATGAAAAAATATATATAAATATGTAAACACTTTTTTAGTGTTGCATACACGAATATAGTAAATTCATGATTTTTCACTACTTAATATGTATTCTGGAGCATGATATTATGAGTATGATATTATGAATATGATGATGTTACTGAATCTCCAGAAGCTCATGGACCTACTTAAGTAGCAGCATGAGGAGACTTAGTATTACCAAAGCAGAGAGGCAAGGAATAACACCTGGAGGATGTCTTCTACCTCCACATTCACATGCACTCGCACACAACTGAACCAACTCAAGGAGGGGCTACAAAGACAGACAGACTAGGAAGTTGTTATGTTTAAAAGGCAAAGGAGGAGAGAGAACATTTTAGATCAAGGTGAGCTGGAGATGGAGACAGGCCATCACTCATAAACGGCCAAAGCTGGGCTGATGCCAGGGGAAGAGACAGGGAGGTCTGTGAAGACATTGGATTCGCCTTGGCTCACACCCTTGCGGATGCTGTGATGGGGCACTGATGGGAATTCAGCCAGATCAAGCTTTCCCCAAACTCATTATCTGACCCTTTTTAAAGTAGACTTCCAGACCCATAAAACCAATTCTGGTTAGGGCCATTTATTTCTTTCCAATAAAACTTGACGCTTTCATTTGAGCCATTAAAATACTTAATGCCATCTTTTTATTTCTCTCTTTAAAAAGCCATTTTTTTCATGTTCTAAGCATAATAATTACCTATTTGACAAATGTATTTCTAATTACACAATTACTTTATTATATAGTATCAGCTTAAAAATGCCTGAAGTCTGAGATCTTCTGGGAAAGAAATTATTTTATTTAATGTATAGTGTAATTTCCTTTCAAATAATTATTTAGGGGCTGGGGAAGAAAATGAGTTAGGCAGAAAACTCTAGTGTATAATTTTAAGCCTGGTATTCCTGACAGAGATGAGAAAGAACTAATCAGGCATCATGAAGCAAGAGGAGGGCGGATGAAAGTCCCTGAATGAATTCCTGTTTGCTATGAAGTACCCTTGTCCCTGTGCATACATGCTCACATGTGTGCATGTGTATCTATGTTTATGAGTTCATATGTGCTTAATGTGATGAGTGTCTTTATCAGTACAAAGCATTGCTTTCAGTAGAATGGCTAGAAGTTGAAAATAATTGCTTATACATGCAGTTTAATAGTTACCTCTTCCAATCATTGGGGCAATCCTCAATGCATCTTTATAACCATGGTCATAATCTCTATGTGTTAGAGGAGATATGGAAGTGAACCAGACTCTTTGATAAGTCATTAAAACTTAATAAAATAAAATAAAAGTCATAAAAGCTTAATAAAAATATACTTACATGGTTTTTTAAATTCTGCAGTGACTCAAAGTAAGTTTTAGAGCTATGGAATGCACTCACGAAATGCATGTGTGTGTACAGTTAAGCACATGAGCCAGAGGCTGGCATTAGGTGTTTTCCTCAATCGCTTTCCATCTTTTTTTTTTTTTGAGATAGTGTTTCACTGGAGTCATTATTTTGGCAAGATTAGCTGGCCAACAAACCCCAGGAGTCCTTCTGTCTCCACTTCTCCAGCCCTTGGGATTACTGGTATACACTGCCATTTATGTCAATATTGTGAATCTGAATTTGGGTCCTCTTGCTGGTGTGACAAGTCCATTACCGAGTAGGCAGTCTCCCTGGCCCCTGAGACAATGGAACTTTTGATGGAAAAATATGTCAATGTATATAGGATACTTCTGGAACACCATTGAAAATCTGATCTCTTAGGGGAACTGTAATTAAAGAACAAGTTTTTTTCCTACATGTGAGATGGGAAAAGTGGATTCTTGCCTTTAATTTTTGCTTACATGAATAATCTTTTACAAGACTCGTTAGTTGATTCGGCCAACTTCACAGGAAGTTGTCTATGTGCTATCTCAGAACAGGAAGAAACTCCAGACCGTTTTCTGTAAGAGAACACACTTAGCATCCTTTGGGATAATTTTCACTCACTCATATCCTGGTCATCCTCTCCCAGACACTGAAACCCAGTAGTTCACCTAGTTTTATGAGGTCACACTGGTTACAACATTCAGGGTACAATGCATACATTGCCTTGAAGGATCCTGCAGTGGGCACTACTTTCAATTATTACTTTAATAGTTATCTTCTAAGTTCATTCCCTCATTCTCCTTCTCTCAGCTACTTTATAAAGAAACATGCTCACATCTCATCTACTTTTTCTTGTCTTGCTTTTCCTTCTGCTTGTTTCTCAGCTTGCTGTTAATGTACATAGTCTCCTGATTCACTTCTCCTAGCCTTCCCTTTCTCAGATTCCACGGGCACATTCTCTATTCCTAGGAACCTAGGTCGGCCTTGTCTCCTGGTTCATGTCCTGCAATTCCATTGTGCTTGAGCGTCTTTAGATGTGGTTCATTTGAATTAAGCTTCTTAATTTTATGTCATGAGAGCATTATGTCATTCCACAGGGCATCAGGTAATAGAAGCTGATATTCATGTGGCGCTTTTGAATAGAAAAGGGTGTGGAGAGATATTTCTTTCCTTGAATTTAGAGCAAAGGGAGGAAGGTGAGGCCCAGTCACCTTGCAGCAGATGGGCCCAATTCTGAACACACTCAAAGGTCTGTTTCAGCACAATATCACTGAAAAGAGCATTCCATCTTCATGCACGCTTAGATTAAATTATGCCTGGAGATTTTTGAGAGAGAACAATTTACAGAAGCGGCTCTAACATGGTACTCTCTGTTTTCCCTGGAGATGTGTCAATCACCCATTTCTTCTTACCTTCTTCCACTCTTTTTACCTATCAAAGCTCCACTTTTCCCCATTTGTCCGGAGCAGTATTCTGTCTCTGGATCCTTGACATGAATCATCATACGAACATCTTTTTACACTTGTTTATTTACATTTGTTACATAGTGCATAAGAACAACAAGTGTTATTTGTTTCCTTCAGCACTTTAGTCCCACTGCAGCACCTCCCCTTCCAGTTTTGCTGTTTTGCTGTTCATGTACCGCCCTTGACCATTACAGCAGCTCAAACATAGTTCTGGAAGGAATTTGAGTCCAGTAGCGAGTAAATGAATAGACAAACGAGTGGCAGGATAGCAAAACACCACTTATCTTTGGAAATGATTGTGATCTGTGGCACTTTTAGACACACAGTTAACACATCAGCTAATTGTAGCTCTGAGTAATAACTTCTGCTGGTCCCATACCCAAAGAGTTCACTAGAAGCACATACTGTTCTCATCCTTGCAAATGGTACAGTGAAGAAGATAACGTTAAGTATACTCAAGGTGATTCAGTGATAGGTAAGGGATAATCCTGGTGAAATGCAAGGAGGTTTTAGAGAATGGAGAAGCTGGGATGGGCTGGCAGCTTTGGCCAGACTTTTTTTCCCAAACATTTTGCATAATTCACTTTATTCATTTACATAAAGAGACATTAGAAATGAGAAAGGAAGCATTTTTTGGATACATTTAGCACCATAGCACAGTCAGGACATCCAGCCTCTGTGTTTGCCCTTGAGGCAGGGTCTTGCTATGGAGCCTGTGGACACTTTGATGCATGCTGAAGATCTTCATTGGGATCTAAAAAATCAGGAAGTAGAAGAAATGGGGAGAAGGTGACAGAACCTTCCCTGTTGTCAGGGAGACAGAAGTGAGCAGAGCATGTGGAAAGCACAATAAATGGACAGGAAAGAGGCAGGATGTCTATCACTTCCAGAATAATAAGATATCACTATAGGTTCCCGTGTGTATATTACCTTACAGACATTTCTGTGTAAGTTAGTTATACCTCCTGTTCTCTACCCTTAGGCATTCAGAAAATCCGAATAGATCCTCCATCTTACACAGTGAGCAGACAACCGAGCTAAGATTCATGCTTTTCTCACCAAACAAGTAATAAGCTTCGCATCCTGTGACAGTGCTCATGGCAGATGGAACCACGTTGATAACAGACTACGAGGAAGCCAGTTTTAATGAGAAATGTCACTCTGTGGGTTGGTTGATTATGCAGTAGGTGCAGATTCCACTCAGTGCGTACTGAGGAATCCCTGTGCTCTTGCGCTCTGGCACAGCCCCGGGCAGCTGACATCCCTGTGGGAACGTGGTCTGCTTTTAGAATTCTCATATCTTAATTCCGGGTGACAAGCTGCATCCCATAGGGCAGCCATGACTGCATGTGAATTAGGGATTTCAATCCAGTCAGTTACAACATTCTTTTATTGTTACATTTTACTGAGAATTTTTCAAATACAGACAAAATAAGTTTATATCCTTGACTCATCTCCCTCCTCCCCTTCCTCTCTCTTCTCTCACCTTCCCTTCCCTTCACCATTCCAGCCATGTCCTTCTTGCCCTCCTGTCCCTCTGGGGTGCCTGTGCTTGGTAAGGAACCAGGTCTCTGTGGTAGTGTCTGTGGTCCTTCAGTAGGCAAACTCACAGTCTTATGAAGCTATGTTCTTAGGGATTTCTCAATTTTTTTCCTGGTCCTTTTAAACAAGCATTTAAGCCTCAGAGCTAATTTGAAGGTAGAAATGATATGAGAAGAAAATTTTATTTTTTACATTTAGTATAAGAATAACAGAAGACTTAGAGGGTCAAGCTGAATCGCATAAACTTTTCTTGAAATAACACAAATCCTGCAATCACTTGATACACAAATCTCAAATTCTTTCTACTGAGTCACAGTTCAGTATCATGGAAAACTTTTTAACCAGTTAGGAGTTTTGGTACTTTGGAAATTTACTAATAATTTTATCATTTATTTAGCAATTAAGCATTTATTTACTAATGTAGAGACGGTATTTCACTGTGTTGCTCAGGCTAGCCTCCAACTCCTGCTTCCCCTGCTTTGCTTTTAATGTATCAGGATTAAAGCATATGCCATCATTTCCAGCTTATCCCAATGATTTTAGCATATGTTCTGGCAGTTTAAATTTGTGATCACAGAGAGTCTAACTTGTAAAGATATATTCCTTGATTTTAAATCAGAATATGTATTTATTCAGACTGGAGTCCTATACTGCAAAGATAATACTTAATTGGATGTTACAGCCACCCAGATGAGCTCTGATGTAGAAAGATCACATATTAGTTTTTGGACTTTATGTAGGGAGGTGTGTGTGTGTGTGTGTGTGTGTGTGTGTATTATGTGTTATATGTAGACTAGAGTTAGAACAAGAGTAGGGGAGGGAGAGAGAGAAAGAAGACAAGAGAGAGATGTGAGACCCATACAGAAATAGAGAGAGAGAGAGAGAGAGAGAGAATGTGAGAGTTATCCATCACTTTGAGGGGAGAAAAATTTGCCCCAGATGACAAAACTAAGGAGGCAGTCTTGTCTTCCCTAATACAGAGGAATATGGTGTTATTCAATTGGTTAGAGGGTGAATGAAACTCTTTCCATTTTTGCAGTTCTAAATGATGATAGAAGTTGTAGCTGACATAGGCAGAAGGGGAGCAAATGGGGCAGGAAGGGACATAAGTTTTACCTCTAGTCCTATGGTAGTTCTGTCCAACTCTGAATAATTTGATTGTTGGAACCTAATGAACTCATGTGTGAAAGGGGCAAGTCACTGCAGATGTCATATTATATCACCTAACTAAACTCTAACTTGCAAATAGTGATTTCCCTGGGGTGTAGGGTAGGCTGCTAAGAAAGGACACAATACAGCATCTGTGGTTCTACTTCTTGATCTGTGTAACAGAAGTTGCTAAGCTTCCACGCAGTTTCAGTTGTACATATTTCTAAATGTTTATTATTCCAAATAATGTTACAGCAAAATATGCAGATTTGAACCAGTCTAATCACATCAAATCATAATTTAGGAAAAAGGCCAAGAATAATCACACTGAGGAAAAAACTCAACATGAAAGATATTTTGTAAGCTTTCATCTCATTTTGGGGGACTATGGTTGCCAAAGGAGAGCTGAGATGAATAATAATAATAGAAGAAGAAAAAGAAACCCCAGTAGTAATGTTACAAAGAATTCAGGTGGACTATTCTATAAGGGAAATCCCTATCAAAAAAGTGCTCTTCTACCTCAGGTTTTTATTGAATATGGTCATGCAATTACATGGTTTGCTTTATTTTAGTAATTTTATTTGAGATATTTTAAATTGCATCAATTTCAGGGAGGAGGCAGCAAGCTGAAACTAATGTTGAAACTCAGCAGTCATGTTATTGCTGTGTGATACTGTGATTCCATGATACCATATTACAGGATGTTCATATAATCAGTGTTCCAGTTAACACAGCTCTTACATAAATGTATTGCTTTCTTTGCTTCAAGTTTATAGTTAGTGCAAGAATCTGCCTAATGTGAATGACTCTTAACAGTAGAGAGTTAGAGACAAAAACATGCTGTGAATGCTAAACAGCCACAGTGGTTATAATCATGGAGCTTTAGAAAATGAATGGGATCCTGTTACATCACAGTGACTGGGGTCCTTGCTATATCTAAGAAGCTTCAAGACATTTATGTTCCTTAGTAAGTTGACAGCAGAGCATTTCTCCTGAGAGTCAGTTCACAAGTGTACAGAAATTGATTTGACACAAAATGGTTCATGGAAAATGAATTGGTGTGGCTCTTATACAGTGATCCACAGCACAATGGTGCATATACATTCTCTATGGTCCCGCAGCTCCACTCTAAGGGATGTACTTTCTAAAAAATCTACTTACTTGTGTACAGAGACATGGATAAGAATGTTTATAACAGTTTTGCATGGGGTCATAAAATGTCTAAAAATACCTAGACTCATTCATGTAGGAAAGTGAAATAGCATATCCACATAATGAAATGCAGTTCAGGGGTGAAAGCTACTGACCAGGAATGATGTATATTGCTACAATTTGGATCTTAAAATTCCTCAAAGGCCCATTTGCTAAAAGCTTGTTCCCTAGCTTGCTGGTATTAATAATGGTGTAAACTTTAAGTGATGGGGTCCAGGAACATTCTGATAGGTTATTTTGAGTGTGCTCTTAAAGAGGGTAATGGGACCCTAGTCTCTTTATTTTTCTCTCTTTTACTTTCTGATCATGACGTGGATGACCTCAGCTATGCTCGCTCCATCATAACATGCAACTTTATCACAGGCCAAGACACAATAGGACCAACTCATCTTGGACGGAGACTGCTACAACTGTGTGTTGTTTCCTTATAAATTGATTGCCTTAGGTATTTTTATAGGAACAGAAAGTGGAGTAAACCATATACTAACATGGACTTTGTTCACGGCATTGAGATTTGATTATTACTTCATTTGATTATACATAAAAATTATAAAAACATGTAGAAGACAATGAATTTTATTTATATATTCATGTAGGATATATAGGATCATATATTCACATAGGATAACAGCATTATTCATATATTTATTTATATGGAACAATACTAAGTTTACCTTGTCAACATGTAAGAGCAATATTGTAAAATATTAGAGACGTATGTATAATTAAAGGTGTAGGAGCTACAGAGGAACTGCAAACATGTTCTGTGTAGCAAATGTCTCTGGGAAAGAATGAAAGAAGTGTAAATTCAGAAAAACCAAGAGAAGACAGACATTGAATGTGTTTTTGCAATTGTTTCCTGTATTATGTAGAATTCCTTTGGGCAGTATTTGTAATATAACACTTAAAATATTAATCGGAAAATAAAATTGTTGTTCATTGATTAATCCATGAATGCACCTATTTTTAATTCTATAACTGTTTAATGAGCTCTTTCTTTTTGGGGAATACTCTGCTAAGAGCTTTGAGGGAAGCAAGAAAAGCAAAAGATATCATCAATTTATTAGCTGAACACAGTATCACCCAGGGAGACCTGGTGATATCAAGTCCTTTCAATAGCTGAAGTTCCACCCACAGGGTGATTTCCCCTTCTGTGTTTTATGACTTTTGTGAATATTTAAATTTTCCTGATGGAAATGTAACCATGGCACTTCAATATCTGCTAATTATTTTAATGATCTTTATTTACAGAGCTCTGCTTTACTCAAAGAATATACATGACAAACTGGGGTTAGACTGGGGAAATTTCAGTCTCCTCACTACAGAAACAAGGGACACATTATCGCAGGGCTCAGATGTTCTTATTGACAACTGTTTGTGTGGTGACTATGTGACAAGCATGACAGGAAAGACTGGATCTATAATCACCTACCAAAGCCTGTCTTAGTTTCCAGAAATAAAGGAACATAGAACCCATACATATCAATTTGTATTTTTTAGTTATTACCCTGGCTGGCTCACAATGTTAATTCATCAATAGCATGTTTTCATACCTATGAAAACTCTTGTCTTTTATAATTTGTAGTAGATCTCCTGTTTCCAATATTTTATAATTGCTAAACCAAACTAAGTTTGTCTTATCTAGATCTTTTTTATTAATTTTTTAAATTTATTCAATCGTGCGTGTGTACACCTGTGTGTAAGTGTGTGTGTGTGTGTGTGTGTGTGTGTGTGTGTATGTGTGTGTGTGCGTGTGTGTGTGTAGAACCATGGATGAATTCGGGAACCACCATGGATGCCTCCACCTCCTCCTTGTTTACTCTGCCCCGGGATTCACAGGCTCCGCCCTACCAGGAGCAGAAACGCAGGCCACCCCACTTCCACCTGGCGTCTATATGTGGGGTCTAGGATCTGAACTCAGGACCTTCCACCTGCAAGGCAGAGGCTTAACCCCTGAACCACCTCTCCAGCCCTGTCTTATCTAGATTTTAAGTTTTTTTTTTTTTGTAGCCTTGAAGATTAGTTCCTTACTCTACCTCCACTCTTCTGAAATAAGAAGTTGATTAACTTTCCAAAACTATTACATTTCATGTTTTCCATGTTATTAAGTTTAAAACATAAAATTTCCCTAAAGTAAAGACAGAGTCTATTAATCCTAGTGAATGGTAAGGGGATTAGGGGACTAGATTGTGCACTAAGCCCCATTGGTTTTAACTGTGATGGAATTGTGATTGAGGATTGAGGGAAAACACCACAATCTAATTCTACACATTCAGACTGACAAATGACAAAGCTGTATTTTAAAATTGCACTATGTGTCTAATCCATGTGTCTGCCAAGATTTAATAAAATATTTAATGCTAATAGATACTTTGGAAAGTTTCGTGTTTGAAGTTTCCAAGACTGAGTCCAAGAACTGTTACTCCTGTTAAGTGATTTTCCTCAAAGCAAGAAGCTATGGTTAATCACATCTTGAATAAACTGAATGAATTTGGAAGGATTTTCCTTTTCAGCAGTTTTTTAGAGCCTTCTATATAGTTATGTGACAATAAATCTCTGAATGATTTCAGCATCTTCTGAATATTGCTGTTTATAGAACATGCACCCTATATAATATGAGTACAGATATTAGCATATGTATGTGTACATATAAGCATATACTTTGCAATTACATTATTTCTTTTTTTTTGTATTCTTTTTTATTTTTCTGCTCATACAAACGTAATAGGTACCCTTGTCCCTTCCCTCCCTTAACCCCTCCCTGGACCTCCCTGCTTCCTCCCCCCTTTTCCCCTTCCTTTCCCCCCTCCCTCCTTTTCTCCAGTGCCCCCTCCCCCATCTCTGAAGCATCCTTTAATGTGTATCTCAAACTTTCCTCTGGGTCCTCCTCTCTGATGAGGTGTAAGGACTCAGTGACAATTCCTAGAACTTTCTTGTGTCACTATTGTGACTGTTAATCCCTTGCTTATAAGGATCCTAGTGCCTTTAGTCCATGCTAGACTTTGAGGGGTCAATGATATGTTGGTCATTGTGCAGATCATGCAGAGTCCTATTATAATTGCTTCGGCCCTAACTTGTGTGGAGTATCTTGCATATCATGACTCCTCCCATCCTTGCACTCTTACAATCTTACCGCCCCCTTTTCCGCAAATTTTCTGAGCTTCAAAATGGGGAGAGATTAGGCAGGCCTGATTCCAGGTGGTTGATATGGAGTCTCTGATGTTCTGAATTATGGTTTGTTGATTTTCTTTTTAATTTTGCTGCTCCTGCAATGCCCTTGGCTTCATCTTGATGGATATTGGATGTCACCTCCTAGTCAGAGATAAGAAGCTGTTAAAATAGAGTTTTAGTATAAGGATAGATTCAAAGGTAGATGGAATAAGAGAAGGAGACTGCGGTGAGGGGTGGGTCAGTCTCCCATTGCAAAATGGTTACCTTCTGTCTGCCAGACTGTATGCCCTCCCTTTCTGATAAGATCATACCCCATCATTTGCAAGTGACCAGGAAGGTATTACAGAGATTTATCTTTGAGTGTGTCTCTAAGTGGGTTTGGTACTGCGATCCACCTATTAGGGAGTACATATGGCAATTTAATTTTCTGTCTGGGATACTTCACTCAATATAATAGTTTCTTACTCCATCCATTTCCCGGCAAATTGCATTAATTCATCATTCTTGATGGCTGAGTAGTATTCCATTGTATAAATGTACCGCATTTTCCTTATCCACTCGTCAACTGTTGGACATTTGGGTTGATTCCATGACTTTGCTATTGTAAACAGGCTATTAAATAAACTATTTCTTATCAGATTGATGTTTAACTGAACTCTGTTATTTTACTAGAGCAAAAGTGAAGGTGTATGTATGCTTTAGAGATATCAGAATCTTTAATGGATCAGTGTTTGATCTGTGGTGAATTTGGTCAAGGAAGAAAAGGGAAGTATTCACTGATTAACATGTTCTTGAAGAGGTAAGGATGCTGCAGCCTATAGAGTACTAACAACAGAAATACACTTATTGAACTGTTGTGGGATCCGGACATACCCAGCAAAGACTCACCACACAGCAATTGGATGAAGAAAAGCTTTACAACAGAAACCAGTGCACCGGGGCCACACATCAGAGCTTTTTCATCTCAAAGTGTAGCCCCGAATGATGTTAAACAACAGTTTTTAAAGGCAAAAACCGCAGGAGCTTGGCATCTTTTTGTTTTTTTGATTCCTTGTTCTTTGGAGAAGGGTGCTTAGCAGTAAATTACCAGTTACAGTTGGTCTAGTTTTGATTTTGTGGCCAGCACTTATCCAGGTACAGCCACTGTCTCCTATTTAGATTAGACGTAGTACAATTTTTCCTTCTCTATGTTGTATAAGCAAGCCAAGGTACAGAAGCAGAAAGCAAGGTTAAAAGATAATATTTGAATTACTCTTTGTGTTCTACTAGTCCTCCTTTCAATTACCATGGACCCGAATAAACAACTTACCACTTTTTCTTTCTGAAGCCACATTAGTTCCATTACTTAGCCTATTTTAAAGCACACGCTAACTAAATTTTATCTTATTTAATATTCTTTCTTTCAGAACAAAGCAGAGAATATATAATAATTGTATATGTACTATTTGAATTTTGTTGCCAAAGCTGCCTTTCATCATTAAACACATAGAGCAAGTCAGAACTAATTTACAGTGACAAGATTTTTCTGTATCAAATATTTATTATAACATCTAAAGTAACAGGAAAAAGCTGCTTAACACATATAAACATCCATATTCACACATAAATGCTTTGGTAATATATTCATGTTTGCTAATTTATATTTTATAAGCTCAGAAGTTATTACAGGAAGAATGACACATAGTCTTATATTTAATTCTATCTATTTTAAAGTGATAAAAATGAAGTTCAATGAAGTAAACAACACAGCCACAGTTTGTGATAGAGCTGAGAAGAGAATTATAGTTCTCCAAATTTTCATACTATGTTGCTCCTGATCCAGTAAAAGTGATTGTTACAGTAACTAACTCTAGAGTTGCCTTATGTGGTAGTACATTTTGTTTGTATTTAAACTTTCATTTTATTTCATAAGCCACAGTATGTTTCTGAGATGAGTTGACTTGTTATTCTTCGGTGACTAAGTTCATTTAGAGACAGACCATGAAGTCTGTTGCTAACTCCCAGGAGACCTGTGGTCTTCTTTATCGAATGTAAGTTTCATTAGCTATTTGTGCTCATATTTAGAGATATGTCATGTATATTCACTTTCATGGGGTAGCTCTCCTTTCTCACATGAGTGATATCTCAGTTGCAAAGCTTCAATAAGAGCAGGGTGCATGGGAAATACGAAGCCTAAGTTGCTCAGAACAGTAGTACAACAATCCTTTGTAATTCGCAGTAGAAGAAAAAAACACTAGGATATAGTTTGCTATTTTTAAAACTGTAGTGGAAAGGGAAATTTGATGAAGGAAGACGTCTTTAGAATGAAAACAGGACTGCTAAGCCTGGACTATTCATTTCTGGGCACATTTTAACAAATGTTCCACTTTGATGGTGTGAAAGTAGAACTTTCCACTTTCACACCATCACTCCCATTAGAAGCAGATCAGATGCCCTTTACCTGGGCCTAAAAATATTTCCCATTTGTATATGCAACCCAGGTTCTCTGAGGAGGCTTTCTTGAGCATCTAGCATTTCTGCCTTAACCCACTTTGTTAAGTCCCCCCCCCCCACCTGACTGCCTCTCTAGCACTGATAATGACTCATTATATCCAGCAGGCAGGAGCGAGACATCTGGATCAATAGTGGTTACTGGCTGTGACGACAGTTGTGCCTGAGCATCCCAGTTGGCTGAGCAATATTTCTTTTTTCTAAGGTGCTGCTACCCAGTTTTAGGTGCTTCTACAACAACCACCCAGATTAGCACGTGCCTTGCTCCTTGGTTTGTCCTAGCTCTATATAGTTAGTTCTTTCCTCTTGCCTGCTCTTTATAATGTGTTTGGTTATAGACACTTGTATTATACCACACATCTTCCAGCTCCTTCAACAGAGATATTTTAGGTTCTTCAACTCCATATGTATGCGTCAATCAGTTTCATATTATCAAAATGAAATACTTTACTATTAAAATGAGAATATTTATTCATCATTTTTGATGGCTGAGTAATATTCCATTATATAAGTGTACCAAATTTTCCTTATCCACTTGTCAACTGTTGGACATTTGGGTTGATTCCATGACTTTGCTATTGTGAACAGTGCTGCTATAAACATGGTTGTGCTTGTGCTATTGAGGTGAATTTTTGCTGTTTGGAGGGTTATTCCCCAAAGTGGAATAGCTGGGTCATATGGCATTTCAATCTTTAACTTCTTTAAAAATCGCCAGACGGCTCGCCAGAGTGGCTGTATGAGCCTGCATTCCCACTAGCAATGTAGGAGAGTTCCCCTCTCTCCACATCCTCTCCAGCATTTGGTGATGTTTGTGTTGTGGATTTTTGCCATCCTGACCGGGGTGAGATGATATCTCAGGGAAGTTTTGATTTGCATTTCCCTGATGGCTAAAGAAGTGGAGCATTTTTAAAGATATTTGTTAGGCATTTTAATTTCATCCCTGGTAAAGTTTCATTTAAGTTCCAAGGCCCATTTTTTAATTGGCCTATTTGTTTCCTTGGTGTTTAGTTTTTTAAGTTCTTTGTGCACTCTGGATAATAGAGCTCTATCAGATATGTGGTTAGTGAAGATTTTCTCCCATTCTGTGGGTTGCCTTTGTGCTTGTGTTACAATCTCTTTATCTGAACAGAAGCTCTTTAATCACAAGATCCCATCTGCTGAGTGTTGGTTGTAGTGACTGTACTATTGGATGACTGTTTAGGAACTGTTGGCCTAGTCCAATAATAGGTGGATCCTAGTACCAGACCTACTTAGAGACACACTCAAAGATAAATCTCTGTAATACCTACAAGAATTGCAAAGATTATAAACAGGAGGGTAGGGAAAGGAGGGCCACACCATAAACAAGGAGAGAGGGGATCATATTACGGCAGAGAAAATAGGCCACCATCAAGGACTGCAAGTAAGTAATGAGACACCTGGTTAAGTTCACAGACTTTCCTTCCTGATCATTTGCAACTGATGGGGTATGATCTCACCAGAAGGGGAGGGCATATAGTCTGGCAGATAGAAAGTAACCATTGTGCAAATGGTTACCCCTCACCATGGTCTCCTACTTTTATTCCATCTACCTTTGAACCTACTCTGATAATAAAACTCTATTTTAACAGCCTTTTATCTGTGGCCAGGTGGTGACATCTAATACCCATCAGGATGGAGCCAAGGGCATTGCAGAAGCAGCGAAACTAAAAAAAAAAAAAATCAAAAACCATAATTCAGAACATCAGAGACTCTATTAGGCTGGAACCAGGCCAGCTTAATCTCTTCCCATCCTGAAGCTCAGGGAAATTTGTGGAAGAGGGGCGGTAAGATTGTAAGAGCACAAAGATGGGGAGGAGTAATGATGTGCAAGATACTCCACACAAGTTAGGTCTGAAGCAATCATCATAGGACTTTGTGTGACCTGCACAATGCCTAACACATATTGACTCCTCAAAATCTAGCATGGACTAAAGGCACTAGGATCCTTAGAAGCTAGGGATTAACAGCTACTGTCTCCTATACTTATGGGGAACACAAGAAAGAGTTCTAGGAAATGCTACTAAGTCCTTACACCTCATCAGAGAGGAGGGTCCAGAGGAAAGTTTGAGATACACATTAAAGGACGTTACAGGGATGGGGGGAGGCACTGGGAGATAGGAGGGGAGGAGGGGGAAAGGAAGGGGAAAAGGGGGGAGGGAGCTAGGGGGTCCAAGAAAGGGTGGAGGGAGGGAGGGAACCGGTGTACCTATTAAGTTTGTATGAGTGGAAATAAGTAAATAAACAAAAAATTCTTTAAAGCATGAAAAAAATAGAATATTTTTTTTTAAAAACAGGTTCTTTCTGTATAGCCCAGGATGGTTTGGAACTTTTTATGTATCCAAGAATGGCCTCAAACATGTGACAATTTTTCAGTCATAGTGTCCTGAGCACTGCTTACAGGCATAAGCCACTATGCCTGCTTATGAAAAACTTTGCATTGGTTCAGAGTTCTGGATGTCCTAGCTCATGAGTAAATGGTTAGCCTATGGGGAGGTTGGTACATCATTATGGGAGTGTAGGAGAGCACATTTCTCATTAAGAATCAAAAAGCAGAGCAGATGAATACAACAATCTTTTTCAAGGTCATATTTCAAAGAACCTTCCAGAAGACTGAGCTCCTAGAGGATCCTAGTTCTTCCCACCAGCATAATTCTGGTGACTAATCCTTCAATGTATGACTCTTTGAAAAAAAAACATTCAGCATTCAAACTACAGAAGCATAAGTAAAGATCATGATATGCAATTATAGCATAACATATATACTTTATAATTATGAAACTTGATTTTGAGCATAAATTTACTCTGCTGTATTAAAATTTTATAGCCATGCTAAAATAAAAACTATCATATACTTTCTCCTGTATGTTAAGAATTCATGTAATTAGTTTTAATAGTTGCTTTATAACAGGTTTGTATGTGACAGCATATTGGTGCTTGACTCTATCTCTACATTGTTTCTGAACACGCAGGCCTACCTAATTCACAACCTGTCTTCTTTCTCCCTAACACTGAAAGAGATCAATGCTCCTGCATGCAAGCAATAAATCTATAGGAAAAATGCTCATCAACTTTCCTTCAAGGGTTTAGTCTCTACGTACAGACTCTGTAGAAAAATAGAGAAAGATAAAAATTCCAGCTGTATTCTTTCAAAATATTTTCAGAAATCAGCAGCAGAGATTTGATTGATGGGTATTTCCAACATTATTTATACCCAACATCTCTGCACTTCCCTTTGGAGAACTCTCATTCATTTTCACACAGGAAGGATAGAAAATGTTTTTTTTTTTCAGGTTATGAGATCTTTTGCCTCCTGTATTATAGACAGCGATCAAAAGGAATACTAGGAGTACAGGTGAACAAAAAAGACAAATAAGCAAGCTTTGAACAAAAAGAAGCTTGGGCTCTTAACCCACAACTGTCTTTAGATATCTTCAAAGTTATTTTTCTGTATTTTATAACTTTAATTTATCATTTTTTTGTGAAACAAAATATGAAATTGTCACTGTCCAACCTGGAAGGTCAGATATTTTTTTCCTAATGTAAAATTAAGATTTTGATGAATGAATTCTTGCATTAAAATCTCCTTTAATATCACATACTAATATTTGAGATTATGCAATCTTAGGCTGCATAGGGGGACTGATAGTGTTTCTAGTTCTTTTCTACACCAAGAAAAACAAGACTAGATATGAATTTGTTGTACATGTCAACTAAATGCCAGTGTTTCTTCTCTCTTTCAATGTGCCAGATACTTAACTGTCTTTTTAGTTTGGTATAGCAAAGAAATGCTCTTGGCACAGCAGCTATGATTGTGGCTGTCATTGCGTTGTGACTGTATCCTTTCACTGTCAACCTCTAGGTTCTAGCTATTTTTTTTCTAGAGAAAAGTGGTAAAAACTTGGAGGGAGCCTCATTCTCGTTCATCATTTATATCTTGGAGAGGTGTACACTTCTCTCAGGCATTTTCTTTGTTCTTATTTTTTATTTTGTTAGTGTTGCGTGTATGACAATAGTGGATTTATGATGTTTTTACACTTTAGTCCCCAAACCCATCTGCTTGCTCTTCCCATTACAACCTTATTCTTTCCTGCCGGACTCATTTCTGTATTCAAGTCTTTTCCCATGTGTGATCCACTAGGTTTCATTTGGTTTGTCTTTGATGACTTGTGCTTGAATACTTGTGGGAGTATGAATCAAATTACCAATGGCTATATCATTGGGGGAATCATTTTCCATTTCCTGGTAGATGTCCCATAGTTCTGGCAACTCAAACATGATGGTATAGCTTCTGCAATTCAAGCTTTAATAACAAAGCTTCTTGCAATTGTTTCTCAGCACTTTCTTGCTGGCAACTCTGGCCATGCCATACATTGCCTGGTGTCAGAAGCTCTATGAGACTGTGGAGGAGGAATCCATGACATTCTCAGCCTTGCATCTTTCATCATGAACATGGATAATGCTGTCTGTGTCTGTCACCTTAATATGGATCTTGGATCCACATCTGTGGCAAGTTCTGTGTGCTATATCTGAGAAGAAACTCCTTTCTGTCTTCACTTGTGGCTGTCTGCACTATACATTTTCCATTGCAGTGGTATTTCTGGGGTAGATGCTGAGTGTTTCTTCAATAATCTTACACCATTCCCTCTTCCTTCCCCAAGCTTTATGGGAGTGATGCAGTTATCCTATTAAGGGCTGAACAGTCTGCAATGTGACTTTCATACTTGTCCTGTATAAAAACATGACAAGAGTTTTGATCTCTAGTTTCAAGAAAAATGTCCAAATAAGTGTGGAACTTTTGAACTTATCTAAAGTAAGTTATGTGTTTCATTTGGTTTCTTGTATTCCCCTTAAGTACAGGAACACTATTGTGACTGTTAATCCCTTGCTTATAAGGATCCTAGTGTTTTTAGTCCACACAAGACTTTGAGGGGTCAATGATATGTTGGTCATTGCGCAGATCATGCAGAGTCCTATTACAATTGCTTCAGCACACACACATATATACACACACACACATATATGAATGTATATAGAATTGTTTTCAAAGATTTAATAGATAACATTTAAAATATTTTAAAACTTTGAAATTACTGTAGGTATTACAGAGATTTATCTTTGAGTGTGTCCCTAAGTGGGTTTGGTACTAGGATCCACCTATTAGGGAGTACTTACAGCGCTTGATTTTCTGTGTCTGGGATACTTCACTCAATATAATTGGAGGGTCCCTCCAGAAACAAGGAGAAAGGGGATCATGCTACAGCAGAGATAATAGGCCACCAACAAACACTGCAAGTAAGTAATGAGACATCTGGTTAAGCTCACAGACTGTCCTTCCTGGCCACTTGCAACTGATGGGGTATGATCTTACCAGAAAGGGAGGGCATACAGTCTGACAGATAGAAGGTAACCATTTTGCAATGGGAGACTGACCCACCCCTCACTGCAGTCTCCTACTCTTATTCCATCTACCTTTGAATCTATCCTTATAATAAGATTCTATTTTAACAGCTCTTTATCTCTGGCCAGGGATGACATCCAATACCCATCAGGATGGAGCCAAGGGCATTGCAGGAGCAGCAAAACTGAAAAAAAAATCAACAAACCATAATTCAGAACATCAAAGACTCTATATCAACTACCTGGAATCAGGTCTGCCTAATCTCTCCCCATCCTGAAGCTCAGGGAAATTTGCGGAAGATGGGGCAGTAAGATTGTAAGAGTGCAAGGATGGGAGGAGTCATGATATGCAAGATACTCCACACAAGTTAGGGCTGAAGCAATTGTAATAGGACTCTGCATGATCTGCGCAATGACCAACATATCATTGACCCCTCAAAGTCTTGTGTGGACTAAAAACACTAGGATCCTTATAAGCAAGGGATTAACAGTCACAATAGTGTTCCTGTACTTAAGGGGAATACAAGAAAGAGTTCTAGGAATTGCCACCGAGTCCTTACACCTCATCAGAGAGGAAGACCCAGAGGAAAGTTTGAGATACACATTAAAGGATGCTTCAGAGATGGGGGGAGGGGGCACTGGGAGAAAGGGAGAGAGGGGGGAAAGGAAAAGGAAAAGGGGGAAGGGAGCAGGAGGTCTAGGGAGGGTTGGAGGGAGGGAGGGGACAGGGGTACCTATTAAGTTTGTATGAGCAGAAAAATAGATAAAGTAAATAAATAAATAAATATCAGATATGGTCACCTGAAAAAAATGTGACTATACTTTATGAAATAAATGATCTTAATTAAAGGGAAAAACATTCTAAAACCATCTCTTCATGTTTGCAACTTATCTTCTAAAAGGACTTTGTTACTCTCTAAAGTATAAGATCTGATTTCTCCTCGTATTTTGAATTACTGGTGTTGGTAGGCAAGGTTAGTGAATTGTGTGATCCAGATCAAAGGACTTTAGTCTTATACCTGTCTTAAGGCAAGAGTCAGTCAGAAATATTTACTAAGGATCTGATATAAAGACACCATTTGTTGCTAACTACTGCACCATCCCAGTAGGGTAGTAGTTATGCTAGTCCATCTTTGGGTGCTTGAGATTAAATTCAGATCATCATACTTGGCAATTTATCCACCAGGAAATATCAGTAGCCATAAGAACTATCTTATTGTAAAGCTAATACCTGAGAAAATGAAGAATAATAAATGTAAAAATGACTTTGTGTAATTTTTATAAAAGCATTAAATATATTGAATAGAACTTCTGAGGGGTGTTAAAAATTAGAATGTTTAATCTGTCTCATTTTATATGATTTAGATATACTTTAACAACTAAGCACAAGCCAAATAAATCTCCTAGCACATGTATAATGAAATGAGTGAATGTGTGTAGATGAAATATATGCCTTGAGGGAAGTTCTTGGATACAGATTGCTCTTTCTTTGAGTATTTTTGAAGTACATAATTAATACTCTGCCATAATAGATAGTGAGAAGACCCAGTGGGGTAGATTTTCATGACAAAATGTCATAGCATGAGGAGCTAGTATCTGGTATACTAGTATCTGCTAGTATCTGTCTGTGGGGTGTGCGTATGTGTGCTAGTTAGATACAGGCACCAATTTGACAATCAAGGGTTGAGTCTTTAGGTGCATCTGTCTGTGAAGAATTAGTAGTTAAGGCCAATCCTGAACAAGCCTGTGTAAGATTACATAACTGATGTCTGAAGACCCAGTCCATGGTAGGTGAAATCATTTCCTAGGCAGACAGATACGAGTGGGAGGCAATTCACAATCGTGGCACACTGGCATACAGGCATGTTGGCAAGAAAGAATGTATGTTATTTCAGCAATTTCTATGGATCTGATATGAATAGTTTCCTCAGTTCCTATTGTTGGCAAAAGTGTTCAGTAATCCTAAGCAAGAACAAGCCTTTTGTTTTCCTAAGTTGCTTGGTCCTGTATTTCTTCAGCAATAGAAAGAGGAAACTAACACAGGATGAAATGTTTTGAAAGGGATCTGCTCCCAACACAAGTAAATCACACAATCTCCCTGAACTCCAGAGAACCAGCCCTCTTCTTTTTCATTCTTTGCCATCAGGATTCCTCCCTTGGACTTCCTGAAGGTTATTGCTTTGCAAGTTTACCTTTTAATGCTGCTTATGGCAATGTGAAAAAAAGTGCGAAATAGAATATCTCTGGTGTCTGTTGTCTCATTGAGAAATTTGCAGAACAAAGTTGCCAATATCTCTCCAAAACAGTACTCTCATTTCTCTGCAAAAACTTCACTTGGGATGCAGTTTACTAATGCTTTAAGAGAATCTTTGTGTCCATGTTGGTGTTAATGGAAAAATTGATAACAGATTCCATGCCAGCATAAATGACTCAATGAATGACTCAATAAATAAAGCAGAGAATGAAAAAAGGCATGTGTAGATCTAATACATTGTTTTGTCATACCTCTTATTTTACAGTAGAAGAAAAAATCTACAATGATGATAGTAAGAAAATTCAGGAGTATCCCATTTTCCCTCAGTTTCTTATATATGTATGTGGGTGCATGTTCACATGTTTGTGCATCTGGCCTTGTCTCTGCCTTTTGAAGCTGAAATTGCAGGTTGGTTCCACACTTATTTGGCATTTTATCTTGAAACTGGGGATCAAAATTCTTGTCCTATTGCTTTGCATTACAAGCACTTTATTACTGAATCTTCTGTGTAGCCCTGACTTTTTCTTCTTCATTAATTTTTCATTATTTTTTATTGGCAATAGCAAGGCAATATTTATGTAAGATCTAAGTCATTGTTAGTGAATGAGATCATAAAGTTGTGTGTACATGTATGTGCATGTTTATGTATGTGTTACTTGGGAATGGAGAGGTGGCTCAGGGGTTAAGCCTGTGCCTTGCAGGCGGAAGGTCCTGAGTTCGGATCCTAGACCCCACGTATAGACACCAGGCGGAAGCGGGGGCGCCCTGAGTTTCCGGCCCTGGTAGGGCGGAGCCTGTGAATCCCGGGGCAGAGTAAACAAGGAGGAGGTGGAGGCGTCCATGGTGGTTCCCGAATTCGTCCGTGGTTCTACACACACATACACACATACACACACACATACATACACACACACACACACATGCACACGCACGCATGCACGATTGAATAAATAATAAATAATAAAAAAGTATGTGTTAATTTATGAGAGTCAAACATCAATCCTCAGATGCATCATCCCCCAGGTGTGTTCCGTACTCATTGATTAGGTTTAAGCTGTCTGGCTAGAGACTCCTGGGGATCGTCCTGCCTACTGAGTGTTGGGACTATAAACACATGCTGCTATGCCTGGCTTAGCAGTCCAAGTTAGAAGTGGGATAGAGCTCAGACCTTCATTTTTTTGTACAACAAGCACCTTCCCAGCTGAGCCCTCTCCCTTTCCCAGGACTGGTGTCCTTTACTAAAGTTAAAATGTGGCAGTACCTTAAACACACTTGTTCAATCTAATGTTTCATTTGTGAGCTTCCTCAGTTCCAACTGTTTTACTTTTTATGTTAAGTTCTAGTTAAGTGGCCTCTTGGTTTTTTGTTTTAGTAACAAACAAAGGAAAGAGGCTCATCAAACAAGAGATAATATTTCTGAGTTGAAGAGGATTTTCCAGGTGGTAGCAGTTGACTGTGTGTGTAAACACTCTGTTCCTCTTGTAGACATAACTGAATCCTTGTGTACTAATTTCCTAAAAAAGAGCAATTTGAAAAGCCTTTGAGTTCTAGAATTAGGGGTAGCATTCCTGTTCCTTGAATAAAGAATAAATAAGTCAACCAATAAAGCAATCAATTTAACATACTATTACATTTCAAGATGTAGTATAGATGACATAATAGGAGAAGAGAGTATGGAGAGCAAAACACTTGGGAGTCAGGCTGAGTGTGACACAGGTATCATGCCTTAGGAAGGGACTGGGGACTGGTACACACACACACACACACACACACACACACACACACACACACACACACAGAGTATCCCATGAACATGCATTTTATTTTTATTTTATTACTCATGTGAATCCACCTGGTAGACAGAAGGATGTCATCCATTCAGTACATCTCTATTATATCCCAGGTCTTCTTGTACCACGTGGAAAAAAGTTCCTTAATCATACTACATATAACCAGTCACTTTGGGAGGATCACACCGTGTTCTGTCTCCTTTCTCCCAGACGGTGTGGAAAAGTTTTAGAGTTTAGCTCACATGGACTCATTCCACTCCCTGTAAACTTCCCAGACTTAATGTAGGAACCATAAAATCAGAGACAGTTTTCTAGCTAAAGTTTTTGATCATGGTAGGAAAGCCTATGTTTTTTTTTTTTTTCTGATTAATACCAGCCATCCTTTGAAATTGATTTTTTTCCAAATTTTTTCTTCTATCATAATCTGATGATTAACTTGTCTCCAGACAATCAATATTATCTACATTTTCTTTTTTTTTCAATCAATATTATCTACATTTTCTGAAACGTCAATGGAAAACAGTTTCTCAATATGGAGTCAGCTATGTCAACACACTTGATTATGCAATTGATAATAATGATGATGAAATTTTTCCACTGGAAAATACATAGTCAGTAATAATATCATCAACATGATAACTAGAAAAAGGTTTTTTTTTAAAGAAAATTATCTTCTCTAAGAATCTTCCATACCACAAATATGAAACAACACTCTAATTTTTTGTTATTAAAATCTCTTTGGAGATTCATTGGCATTGTTTGTAGTAATTCCAAGAGGTTTTGTTATTACTATTGTTTATCTGTTTTGGAGGTTTTGTTAAAGCAGGCATAGAATCATGGATTCAAAATTATTTGGGTTTAATCTAGAGATGCACAATTTATACTCACATATTTCAGCATTTTTTTCTCTATACTTCTGTTCTAAAATCTACAATGGAGATAATAATGGCTATGATTGAAGTGCTTTGAGGATTATAAGATGATATGAATTAAGTTAGAACTAGTTAGAAGTATCCTGTGTTTGTGATGTTTTCTTGTGTCTTCCAATAGTTATATCTTCCAATACATATGAAGGATCATGCATGAGATCCATTTTACAGAAGAAAATGAATGAAATCACTTATGATTTTCTGATTTTTAATGATTTCAGTATTAGCCTTTCCCAAATATTCTACTGAAATAGCACAGCTGCATTTCTCTTTCAGCTTTGGAACTGGTGTGTCACATCTTTACAAAACGCAAGAGCCAAAAGAACCCACTGAGACAATTCATTTAGTGCAGTTCCCTCATTTTATAGAAAGAGAAAATGTGACCTTAAAGAATGAGTGAGTATTTAAGGTCATTTCTGGAGCTGGTAGCAGACAGAAAAAAATTGAATCTATTACGGTTAATTTTTACTGTGTTATCCTACTTAATAGCTGAAATTGAAGATGTCATGATTTTTCCTTGGGTTGTCTTCTTGCTTAATTTTTAATAAAAGAAATGAAAAAGAGACTGACTTTTCTTTTTCATTTCATCTTGGCTCAAGATTATTTACCAATGTTTAAATAACTGGTGAGCAGAAAAGGTCAAATTATGATGTATTTCAGAAAGCAGTAAGAACTGGAAAATTACAGTAGGTCCAAGCATCCTCTAAAAAGGCAACTTGTTTGTAGAGTCTACCCAGATTTCAATAAGAAAACATAGACTAACCACATGCATCTAGATCTAGGCCTACACAGTAGAACACCAACAACATTGTGAAAAGACAAGACCAAATAAGTTCCTAGAAGAGAATAAAATCAACAACCCTCATTGGCAATATAGCGTTTAAGCCAGAGGAAAGAAAAAAGGAAGAATTTCCCACCATTATAGTTTTATACCAAAAGAGAAACACTGTGATCTATCTATGTTCCATGAAAGTTGTCCATAATCAACAACCAGGTCGAACTTGTAGAGCTCTTTGGGTGGTAGGTTGGCATTAGGGTCAGATAACATCAGAGAGATTTGTGGCATGGCAGGGTGATTTCTACATGTGTGACATAGGTGAAGATTAAGACCATTTTCAA
Organism: Typhlomys cinereus; assembly: GCA_023101885.1. Lineage (NCBI taxonomy): Eukaryota > Metazoa > Chordata > Mammalia > Rodentia > Platacanthomyidae > Typhlomys > Typhlomys cinereus. The sequence continues at coordinate 2,629,242 of JALPQD010000180.1, forward strand.
AAATATGACTTGAGCACTATCTCTGTATTATCCACAGAAGTGGCCAAGAGTATGACAGAGGATAGGCCAGGAGTTCTTTGGTTTACTTCTAGGGACAAAACAGCTCTGTTTTACATGTACTGACCACCGGAATCAGTAAAACCTCAATCCTAGATACATGAAACAGGAGTGAGAGGAGGCACGTCATAATTCAAAGGGATCCCAGAGGTAGAGAGAAGGATGGATTTACTCAGAGGGGCTCTCTCTCCATTGCTGCTCATTTCAGAACTGTGGTTCATGGTCTACAAGATCAGTTTAAGTCATTGTAGAATCAGCAAGTATTGACTATTTCATGTTCTTATTCAGGACTTAGAGAAAAGTCAGAAACCTGAGTTTCTGTTCTGTGCCATCTCATGGTCTCTCAGATGCCAGTGGAGGGTGTCAGGAAATTCCTCAGCAACCTGGCTTAGGCACCATTCAAGATAATGACATGATCCTTTTGGACATTCACCAGGACCCTGTCTTCATTCCCATAAACACTGTTCATTCTCATTTCTCTGTCTCTATAATCCCATTTTATGAGAAGATTTGTGAAATGGCCTCCTTTCTCCTATCATTACTGGTTTTTCATGTGATTCAGTGTTTTCAGCTTATAAATTCCCTATATTCATGACTTTGGATGACTCAACTTCTGAATATTTGAAGATTTGCATTTATCTAGCAACACCACTGCATCCTTCACTTTTTTTTACAATTAACTTGGATTTAAATATCATAGTTTGGTACCTCCTTTGAAAGGAAAAAGATAATTCAAATGCTTCTTAATTTTTTCAAAGATATTTGCTATGTTCATTATTCTTAAGTGTGAACAGAATGTTATTTAATAGTGCCCTGGCTACTGTGATGAAACAGAGATGTACTCTGTTCTCAACATGATTAAAAGGGACAGATTAAATAATAAAAATATGCTAAGAAGTTAAGGAAAGTAATATGTCCAAAGTGGATTAAGCACCAGCTAATTATAATGTATTAACTACATGGAGGGATGACCATTGTTTATAAATCTAGGCAACCATCAAAAGGTGAGATATTTGAGGGTATTCTTGTGAGATCTTTGAGTCAATTTTTTGGGATCTTGGAGGAATTGTGAGCCTTTAGTGGTATTCTTTGATGGCATCAACCATCAAAGTAATAATAATAAACAACTTTCTAGGTGGTAAAACCTATGTTTGATTAGTATAAGAGCAGCATTTAGTGTTCTATTACTTGGGACAATTACAATGGACCTCTGCATCCTGGAGTCACACTATTCCCAGAAGGGTGGGAACTGTTGTCATACTACTGTAAATAGGTCTGTTCCACAGCCTGGACTGTAAGTCTCATAATTACTTTCCCTTTGGGAAAGAGTAAATTTCCAGTCTTCACAAAGGACCTACTGGTGCTTTGTGTTCCAGTAAGCCCTGGGACATAGGGTCTATATTCTTGTGGAGTTTGCAGTTATGAAGTGGATGTTCCTACATTTGCACCATGTATGTGAAAGTGTTTAATTATTATTATATAGCTGCTGTCTCCCTATCTCCCCTCCCCTCCTTTCCCCTCCCTCCTCTCCTCTCCCCTCCCTCCCTTCCTCCCCTCTTCTCCCCTCCCTCCCCTCTTCTTCCCTCCCTCTCTCCCCTCCTCTCCCTTCCTTTCCCCTCCCTCCTCTCCCCTCCCTCCCTTCTTCCCTCCCTCCCTCCCTCCCTTCCTCCCTCCCTCCTTCCTTCCTTCCTTCCTTCCAGTTATATTTCTCTCTTTGTGAAGGAACATACTCTGGTTTCTCTTCAGATTGCATAAATCTTTCACCTTTTACTTCTTTGTGAAGGAACAAAATATGAAGAAATGGGACTCACTAACATTACGTATGGACAACCTTCCTAAAAATCAATCCCTTTACATAGTGGAATGAGTTCTCAGGAGAAATAATAATAAGTGCCAATCAGATGAGTTATTTAAAACTCAGGTGGATAAAGTCACCAAGGATGCACTAATAGGAACCAGACCTAACAAGGTAGGAGCGAAGAAAGTAAACCTCACAGGAATTTTCTTTCTTCCACTCAGATTTGGCCTAGGCTACATTTTGTAACTTACATGGAAATCAGCTGTATCAATAGTCAAGATTTACTGCATTCCTGTGGCAAAATTCATCAGCAACTAGAACAAGATAAGGGTAGAGGATATTTCTCAGAGCACACCTGCTCTTGTGGGTAAAAAAATCTTGGCCTAATACTAAGCACTGTTGCTTTTCATAGATCTGTGACCACAGGAAATGGTCCTTTTCAAATCATGATCCTTTATCACTTCTTAAAGTAGATGGGCATAATTTTTTATGGGTATACTTTTTTAACAGTGTTATCAAATACAGGATTCTCCTTTTTAAAAGCATTTTTCTTTTTAAACCCTGTTTTCTTACAATACTCACCATTATTATTATTTCATTTATTTTTTAGGTAAGATGAGGGGGAGAGAAAGCGAGAGAGAGAAAACGAGAGAGAGAGCACTCTTGCTATGGTACATATGTTGACAATCCGTTTTCCTTGTGTCATGTGGATTTTAGTAGTCAAATTCAGGTCTCCAAGATATTTTTGCCTGCTCAGTCATTTCCCCAGCCTTACATATTACTATTTATAATGCTATCTTTTTAGCGCAGAAATATTTTAATAGAAAATATATAAAATGTGGGGCTGGAGAGGTGGCTCAGGGGTTAAGCCTCTGCCTTGCAGGTGGAAGGTCCTGAGTTCGGATCCTAAACCCCATGTATAGATGCCGGGCTGAAGTGTGGGAGGCCTGCGTTTCTGGTCCTGTGAATCCCGGGGCAGAATAAAACAAGGAGGTGGAGGTGGTCCATGGTGGTTCCCGAATTCACTCGTGGTTCTACACACACACACACACACACACACACACACACACACACACACACACGCACACACGCACACATGCAGAGTTGAATAAATACAAAAAAATATATAAAATGTAAATACTGCTGCTTTGGAGCAGAGTTGTGTCCTGGTTATTGTTGCGCTAACGTTCTGAGGAAGCCTTTGCTGTTTTTGTTAAGATGTCACCTTTCGTTCTTCTCAAGAGGTAATAGAAGCCCATACTGGTTCCATATACCGATAATCTTTCCTACATGGGCTGCATACTTTATGAATATTTTTGCAGGTGCTCTCTTAGTGAACCTTTCATTGGGTACTTCAACCATCACAGATGAAGGTCGTGACCACTGCTGACAAAGAGTGAAATTCTTTACTCAGTGACACAGCTGGAGTGAAAAATCTGTCTCCGAAGTCTTTTCATTCTGCCACGGTGACCTTTTTAAACTTTTTGGAGGTCAAGCTCTAGAAACATTTAGATGATGCACTTTATATGTGCCGTTGCAATACATTCCTGTGCTATAGCAATACATTCCTGGTGACGCACACAGTGTTTTTGTCTGCCCCAAACAAACATCCTTTTCATTAGCAAGGGAAATATATACATATTTCTTTGGGCTTTCACGCATCTCGGCTGAAAAATTAGCCCTTCCCCTAACCTACCAATTGCTAGATCCGTGTTGCTTCTTCTCTTTGTGGACTGGGTTACATTTGCCCTAGCCTCCTGACACAACCCTGCCCACCTCTACCCTCACCACCAGTCCATGATGCCTGGGTGTTTCCCCAGACTTAGGGAAGCAACATACTGTTGATGAGCTTTTCAACAGTGCTGTACCGTCTGCACCTTCTTTATTAACTTAAAAACCTACTGTCTCATGCAATTGATGGAGCCCTCAAGTCATCAAAATTTAAAATTTTGGCCATGAGGTTGATACAAAGTGAAAGAAATAAATGAATCCATCAAAAATAAATTCTCTGAGTATCATGAATACAGCACAGGACTAAATCGTTTCAGTAAAGAAATCAATAGTGCCTTTACGGAATGCCTTTCAAAATTGCACACCATGTTGGTTTCTTGTATTCTCTGACAGGTATGAAAATCTTGTTGTCACTTGCCAAAGGTTTTGATTGAAGCATCCCTGCCCTTGAATTAAGGAAAGGTATCACATCAGACACATATTAGTACTTGTCTTGTTGAACCCTTTTCTCTATGTGGCAGGTGCCTGTTAACAAAGCTTTAGTTCAGGGAAAACGTAAATAACTCCAATTCTTTTGTTTTTCTTGCAGTTTCTCTCCTGCCACAGTTGTTTGAGGAAACCAGACCACATTACTTGGAAACTCAGGGGCCATTTAGCAGCACTTTTTGGTTGCTATGGAAGAAGTTAGGATATAGGAGTGTTTATAGAAGTCACAGCAAGGATACGAGAGATAGTAGTGATGTTAATTAAAAGAGAATAGTGATAGCTAGATTTTATTGCTGAGCACTGTAGTAAATAAGCACTTAAAAAATCATGTGAAGTCTTCCAGGCAGGTCCTGAGTTATTCTCCATTCTTCAAAGAAAAATAGGGTGTTGCCAGGTTCTCCTGATGTACTTGTTGTACATTTCACACTGTGCTTCATAACTGAGTGGGAGGGCTGTCGATGAGCTGTCTAGCCAGTGCCCAACGCCAGTGGCATTTGTATTCCATTTTCCTCACATTCTACACGCTCCAGGGTCTAGCTGCCTGCGGCTATTACATCCCTATGATCCATTACAGGTACAGACAAAGGAAGACAGAAACATCAGCCCCTGCCATTTGTCCTCTGCCTGGAAAACTGCTTCTCTGTATATACTCTGGCTCCTTGGTAAGAGGCAATGTGAAATATAGCAAGATGTAGGACCAGGGTTTGGGCATCCTTGATTCCTGATTCTCTAGCTTGTCATGTGATCATGAGTAAGGTCACTTTCCAGATAACAACCTCCCTATTTTACATCAAATAGAATGAGTTGTTAATATTCATGTCTGCTGCAGATTTCTGTCAACACAATCATGCAGTTTACAGGCACTTAAAAAGTTTCATGGCTAAGACCTCAGTGTCATTGTGATCATGAAGTCTTAGACTTCCTACAGACTGGTTCAGTGTCATGATACATATTGTATGAAGTCTATCTGGTTAGTCTTGTTTTAGCTGTGACAAATTGATCTTATTAAATAAACTCAAGTCTTGTGACTCCTGTCCTACTTACATAATTCTTACCTAATACCTACAAGTTAGCATATGCCTTAGTATATGAGCCTTAATCAATAGCAAACAGAAAATTTAAAAGAAATGGCATAGTTACTAGAAATTTAAATAAGAGTTGGGTGGATTTGTTAGATAATACGTATCATGGAAAAGACACTGACATTTATTTTACCTTGTTTATGTGGGTAAATTTTATTGTAAACCATAAATATTGCTAAATCGCATTAAATTTTGATATTTATGATTTAACACCCATAGCTAGGCAGGAGAGTTCATACCAGTATCAGTAACGCAGACAACTGGCCGAACCTTCTCCACAGGATTTCTGAGAGAGGAGTAGACTTGTCCTCTGGTCTGCAAGCTTGTCAAACTACTGAACCAACTCTCTCCATCTTACCAACTCATCCAGGGAATGGTCCCACCCACTAATATCCTGCAGGGTTGCTTAGAGTTTGCTTTAACTATCAATTCTTCATAGATTTGTCCAGAGCTCAATCTTCAGTTGTCAAGTTGATACTATATCTAACTAGCACAGGAATTTTAGCTACTGTAATAACTGACCAGTTCTTTAGCATCAGAACTGAACTCCCCTGATCTTCCTTATAGATAAAAAGGGGGAACTTCAAACTCGTGAATCATGCAAATACACTTATGAGCATAGCAATAATTTCTTACACATACCTCTAAACTTGTAATTCCTTATATGAAGTGCCACTAAGAAAACTAGTACTGGGGCTGGAGAGGTGGCTCAGGGGTTAAGCCTCTGCCTTGCAGGCGGAAGGTCCTGAGGTTGGATCCTAGACCCCACATATAGACATATAGACGCCAGGCAGAAGCGGGGGGTGGGGATGGGGGTGGGGCTGCGTTTCCGGTCCTGGTAGGGCGGAGCCTGTGAGTCCCGGGGCAGAATAAACAAGGAGGAGGTGGAGGCGTCCATGGTGGTTCCCGAATTCGTCCATGGTTCTACACGCACACACACACACATGCATACACACACATACTACACACGTGCACACACACATACACGCACAATTGAATAAATAATAAATAATTAAAAAAAAGAAAACTAGTACCCCCAAAAATATTCCGTAAATACAATATCTCTAAGACAACATGTCTTCCATTAAGTGAAACCAGAACTATTATTTTGTAGTCATATTGGTTATCAGTTTCATGAGATTAATGGATATTACACAATGTTATTATAAATGAATCCTACTGTCTCATATGTACTTTATGTGTGGCCTTAATGAATAGCTCTCATATTTATTTAGAAAACTGCTTTGATAGCTTTACCTAAGAAGTCCAGTGAATGTCTGATGAGAGAGAGCTTGAACAGCATCTTCAAGAGAGAACAGAAGAATATGGATGAAGATCTAACATTAGTTTGCAGAGTAGCACCTTCATGGAACTTCATAAAGGGGCTATGACTTGTTCAGCATCAACAGAATATCAACTGCCGAATTTGAGAGGTCAGTTCTTTCTCTAAACCATTTTCTTTGGTTGTGACAAGATTCTAATTCTAATTCAACACATTGAGTTTCCCAAATGGAATGATACCAGGTCAATGACCCTCTAAATGTGTACTTGGAGCATATTATTCTTATTATTCTTGATTTCAAACTGTATACTTCCTTGGTTTTGCCATCTCTGTATCTTGGAAAATTGCAACAATGCAGATCATAAAAAAATATCAAATGCAATTGAAACAAAGATGCACAGATTAGGTCTGGGCTTCAGGTATTATAAGTGAATTTAAGTTTAATGGCCTTTATGACTTCCTGCAAGCTGTTGTAGGGAGCTCTCTGTAACTAAGTTTGTTTAGGTCATTTATCTCTTTTCCTTTCCCCATCTTATCCTCAACTTCAAAAGAACTAATCTGCTTGCTGTAATTAGAATCTATGCAAACCAAGTCATAGGCAAAGTCACAAGGGAACTATTTATATTGCATTCAAGCCATTTTCTCTGGGAATTGAATTTTTTTTTTTTGGAAAAAAATATGTAACCATTTACCAATTAGCTTCAATCTTAGGCTACAAACTCTAGTACTGGGTCAGTGCAGATAGCATTCATTCTGGTCACCCTGGTAACTTTCAAGCTCTTGTACAGAAGTGCTCTCTGCTGTTGATTATTAATAATGGAAGCATAATCCCAAGTGGAGGAAAGATGATTTATTTTTTTAACATTTTTTATTATTATTTCCGCTCATACAAACTTAATAGGTAGACTAGTTCCCTCCCCCCTCCTCCTCCCCCCGAACCCCCTGCTCCCCCTCCCTCCCTCCTCATCTCCCAGTGCCTCCCCCCCAATTCCCAGAGAGTCCTTTATTGTGTATGCCTAACTCTCCTCTTGGTCCTCCTTTCCGATGACATAAAAGGACCCAGTGGCATTTCCCTGAACCCTTTCTCGTGTTCCCCTTAAGCATAGGAACACTTCTGTGGCCATCAATCCCTTGCCTCCAAGGATCAAGATGATTTATTTTGAAGCTCCTTCTTCAAGGAGTAAGTAGCAGGTGTTAACAGGTGGACAGTTAGTTGCCCACATGTCCAGATGCATCTGTGTAATCAGATTTTTTATTTTTTATTCTATTTATGGGTTTGAGAGAGGTGAGGGAGAGAAATAAAATTGAGAGAGAGAGAGGGAGAGAGAGAGAGAGAGAGAGAGAGAGATGCCTTGTAGGGTGCATGTGTGAAGGTCAGAGGACAACTTTTGGACATCTATTCTCTCCTTCCACCATGTGAGCTTCTGGGGACTGAATTCAGATTTCCAGGTTTATGAGCAGGCACCTCACCAGATAAGCCATCTTTCCAATCCAGATTGTTTTTTTCTATAACTGTAAATTTCAAACTTCAGCAAGCATCAAGGTCACCTGGAGGCCTAGCCTTACTCATAGAGCTTCTGATGGAATAGATCTGGGCTGAGACCTGAAAAATGTGTATTTTTAGGAAATTCACAATTTTTTTAAAAAAACACATATATACATGTACATATGAGAGAGAGAGAGAGGAGAGAAGACAAATCAAATCCATATTGCCATGGCGTATGGGTGGCTCAGAGGACAACTGTAGAAAGGGAGTTCTCTCTGACTCTCTGGGCTGCTAGGGATTGAACCCAAGTCTCCAGGTGCCTTTCCCACTGAATACACTGAACTATCTTGCCAGTCCCTCTCAGTTGTTCTTGATGCTGCTGGTCAGATCACAGATTGTGAAACCACTAAACTAATTATGATTTGATTTCAGGCAGAAGTGACTGACTAGGGGCTAAAAGAATAGTTTTGCTCTGATGAGTTAGAGAAAACCTTGACTGGCACCCACAGGAGATAAAAGATAACTTATGAGAAGTAAAGCTGGAAGGTCCTCCATGTCGACCCACTCACTCAAGACTTAACCAACAGCTAGACAGTTTGTTCATGGAAGTGAGATAAAAGGAAAAATCAATGTCAAGTGTTCTCTGTTGCTATCATGTTTGGAAAACCTTCACTGACTGAAGGACTGTGTGCTGGTTCTTTGTAAACTTGAGTTTGTATAGTTTAAAGAATTTATAAAGCATTTACTTTATATTGAGTTAAATTTTTCTGTCTGTTCTATTACACTGAATCAAATTTCTGAAGTGATTTCAAAGAAAGATAGTTTCATTTTTTTATTTGCTAATTTACAAAGGTGGAAACTGAAGGGGGCAAGTTAATTTGCTCATAGTAGTAAAAATAATTCTGTTTTTTTCTACACAGAACCTACTAGTGTACAGAAGCTGATTCCTCCATTCAGATTTTGTGAATCAGTCACTGTATCTGCTGGCTACATAGTAAGGTTTATTGCATATGTGTTTGTGCATGTATACACATATGTTCATGAGGAAACATGCATGGCTATCTTAAAATAATGAAGAAGCTGTCATCCCAAGAATCTCAACTCTTTATAAAAACAAAGTTTTTTTATATATAACTTAATTATATTTTTAACAATGGCAGAAGGAGGCCTGTCTTTTACCTTCTCCAGGGAAAGAACAACCTGTCATTTCAAGCATATATGTTAACAGCAACATATGGTGTTTAGCCCTAGTCTGAAGTTTATAAGTAGCTTTCTATCATGGGCATGAGTGATAGTTATAGTAATTAATTCCTTGAGAGCCAGGGAGTCTTATAGAACCTGAAAGCCTATTCATGTGAGTGTGGTTTTACAAAAGTGGACATAGAAAAATGACCAAAGTGGGCCAGAAGAAAGGGCTCCCATACATCAGTGATATTCCACAGAAATGTTGCCTATGATGCTTTAGCGAGGACCCAGGCATACACAAAGCCTATATTAGATTCGGAATCATACATGACAAGAGACTTTTTAGTAGGAGGAAAGCTTGATAGGAAGAAGATGACTCTCAGTAGGAGGAAATTAATTAATGGGAGGGATAGGAACCGACAAAAATCTTTCATAATCTTAAATAATTTAAATAAAAATGTCTTAAATCATGACTGAAAAAAGTGGATGTGTAAATTTTCATTGTTTTACTCGACACACCCATTCTTTTGGTTGCTACTGATGCCACCATTTCAGCAATTCCCTGTTTGAAGAGACCCATTTGATATTGTGTTTGTGGCGTTCTGGGATGTGATGTGGAGAAACATTAAGGCAGGCAGTGGTGCTGGATTTTCTTTTTTGCTTGTCATTAAAACATGTTTTAAACTCTTTTTTTCCCTTCTTTCTGTGGTCAGAGAAAAGGGAGGGTAACATTCATCAGTTATTGTAGGCTTTGGTTAGAGTGCTAGGTGAATCTCTACTATTTATCAATTAAACAAGTATAAATGATACTTTTTCAGCTTCATTTTTCTTATCTCTAGTATGAGGATAGTACCTTAATTAATTTTGGAAATGACTGAATGTATTAAGTGCATAAGCTTTCCCTGACACATCAGCGAACTTTCATTAATAAAAGCAACTGATGTTGTCATAGTTAGGCACAAGTGTCAACTTGACAGTTGAGGGTTTAAGCTCTGGGCACATTTATAGAGAATTAATAGTTGAGTTAAGCACAGAGCAAACCTGATGATGGGGAAGGCCCAGTCCATGGTAGGTGGGATAGGCCCTAGAATAAAATATAGAGAGCTAGTTGGGAGAGACAGCATCCTTGTGTACACTTGGCTAGATATGTTGGTCTGGCAAGTAAGGATCGTCCCTCTCTCAGCCATTATGTAGAGATGGTGTGGCCAGTTCCCTCAGCCCTGGTGTTGGTGCATGCTCTCCCATCAAAGTTGGACTATGAACTGTAACTGGACTATCATAAGAAAATAAACCCCTTGTTTCCTTAAGCCATTTGATGGTCATTTATCAGCAACAATGCAGGCTAACTGCAACAGAATTATAAATGTTGTTCCTGTCCATTGTTACTTCTTTGTGTTTGCTGAATGTGTTCATAACACATAAGGTCATTCTCATAACAATCACTTCAGTTATCCAGGTATTCTTGCTTCTATTTTCATAAATGGTTCATAAACAGAATATTCTATTTAAATTTCAATACTTTGTCTACCAATTGAAGAGGAGAGAGGTTTGTTCATTAAGGCCCATGAAATGCAGTTGAGTTACTCATCATGAGTAATGGCAGATGGTGAAGAAGTAAATGCCTTCTTACCTGGTGTCTAATTTTTCTAGGTCATGATTGTCATTGAATATGGACATTTATGAAAAAGAGATACTTCAAATAATTTGACCTGTTGCCCTAATTTCTGAAATCAGGAAGAGCATGCTATTTTGCAATGTTTAACTATAAATATGGATGATTAAAGTCTTGTATGGATGATATTTGTAAACTTCCTGATGTGGGACAATGTCACACTACTGGAAATTGACTCCCAATGTAGAATCTGTTTCCTTCATGAGGAGGAAAGAAAAGGCTGAGAGCTGTTGTAGTAAGTTAAATGATATTACTGACCAGAGCCACATGATTGTCTATTATTTGCCCATTAACGTGAGGAATCCTGACTTTGTTCGGGCTCTCTTTGCCTCACAGACCCTTGAACTTTGGCTTTCCCATAAAAACAACTACTAAAAAGAAAACTATAGACCCTTGGGGCTGGAGAGGTGACTCAGGGGTTAAGCCTCTGCCTTACAAGCAGAAGGATCTGCGTTCAGATCCTGGATTCCGTTTAAAAATGCTAGATGGAAATGGTGGTGGCCTGCTTTCTGGCTCTGGAAGATGGAACCTGAGAAATTCCAAAGCAAAACTAAAAGGAAGTAGTAGAAGCAATCCAGGATGATTCCTGAAGTCATCCTTGGACCTCCACAAGCACACACATTATATAAATAAATAAATAAATAAATAAATAAATAAATAAATAAATAAATAAATAAACAATAAATAAATAAATAAAATGACCTTCTCCTTTCCTTAACATGTCACTCTGAAATCCAGCCAACCAGAGGAAAGAACATTTGCTGACCACCACCTACCTCACGTGTTCCCTTGGCCTCACTACTTCTTTCCTTTCTCTGCAATATTCCCCAAGCTTTGCTTAATCTTACTTCTAACAGAGCAACTTTCTTTGGTTTAATTTGAAGACACATACAGATTCCAAGATTGACATGTTCTTCGTAAGGCAACATTCATCTTGACAATGATTCTTCTTAATTAAGTCTGGATTTGTTTCTCATTTTGACAGTAACTTCCAGACAGATGTTTGAAGACTCAAGCAGTGATAAATTATAAGTGATATTTAATCCTTTCTTAAGCACTTTATTACTTTACTGATATGGTCAGATATAAAATATCTGATAAGTGTGTGTATGTTGAGGAGAGTGGGGGCAGGGAAAGTCACTTAGGGAAAGTGAGAGAAAGAGAGAAAATTGAGAGGGACAGAGAGAGAGAGAGAGAGGGAGAGGGAAAGAGAGAGAATTTTTTTCCCTTTGAGGAGCATATTTCTGTTCACTCTAGATAGAGGACAGTGACAGACCATGGAAACAACTTCAACCAAGTCCAACTTGGTGAACCAATGAGTTTATCAGGGTTATTCCAGGAGATGGTTGAGAGGTAGTTTACAGTAACATGAGTGACTCTTGGACAGCTGCATACACCAGATGGGTGTATACTCATGAAAGCTGCTGCCCTGGACTCCCTTGTATGACTTGAAAGCTGCTATAACACTAAAGACTCCCGTCTCTGCAGAAATTGCTTATTGCTTATATGACCTCTGGGAGATTTCTTATGCATTATGTATGTTCCTTGAACTTGGTGAATCTTTTAAATTTCTTGGGTTTCAATAATCTAGTGAATCCTCCCTCATCCTTCCAGGAGAGAATGCTTCAATCATGAGGAGCAGCTGTTCAATGGAGAGAAGGAGAGGGAAAAGAAGAGAAGGAGAGGGAAAGAGAGGACAGAGAAGAGAAAGAAGAAAGAATGAGACAGAGGCAATATATATCATGTATCTTCAAGTTTTCTTCTTTGTGGAGGTTGTTGCTGGCCTTCTCAGGGTCTCTTTACCTTCTTATTTTTGTTTTTATGTACATGGATGATGGGTCTGTGTGTGTGTGTGTGTGTGTGTGTGTGTGTGTGTGTGTGTGTGTATGCATGCGTGTGCGTGCACGCTCATGTGCACACATGCATGAGATGGGAGTTCAATTGTATGTGCAAATATATTTGCATACAGGTACATGTGTACCATAACAAGCATGTGGAGGTAGGGGATGACCTTTGGGTGGTGTTCCTCACTTCCTAATTCATTCGAGACTGTCTCTTCACCACTACTGATAAATCAAGATGGCGGGACCATGGGCTTGTGGGGATTTTCCAGTCCCTTAGGGGTGTGGTGATACAGATGCTGACTCCACAGTGGCCATGTTTTCTTGACTACTGGCTACATGAAACTGCTTAAAAGACATTATCCAATTATTTTCTGACAATAACCACATTTAGTCCCAGAAGTACCTCCCTTTTACAAGCTTTGTGTCAATCGCACCTAGAATATTTACATTTACTCATCACGCTTCATAATTAATACGTTGCAAGCTGATTGATCCTGATGGCTTTGCTGGTCTTGATATATTCTGCTGTTGCTCTCTTACTTTGGTAGCATTTGGTTATCTATAAGAAAATGTCACTGACTTACTGAGATTTTAAAATCATATTCATATTTAGCAAGAATGAGCTGAATTATCATCGTATTGTTCATAATAATTTAAGGCCTATAACATGAAAGAGTGGCTTAGATACAGAGAAGGGCAAAAATATGGAAGCAAACCAGAAGAGGTCTAAGGGGTTTTCATTTTGACAGTAAAGATTAGATATGAAGAATTAACTGTAAAATGGAACAGTGGAAAATGACATAGAATGGAGATTGAGCAATGGGGGTCTTTCTGGTGTTGAAGATGATTTCTGAGGTGTGTTTGAATAGTTCATGGGATTTGGGATGATGAAAGAAAGCAACAATATAATTTTTAGCTCTTTCTTGCATGAGCTATTTTCAGCTTAGAATGTTTGATTTAGATTGCCATTAAAAATGACCTCATTGTCAATTATAAAATTTAGTGTACTGGTGCCTTAATTAAAAGGATCACAAAGATGAAATGAACTGATGCTGGAGCAATGAGAAATATTTGCATGAAGAAGATACATCATAAAAACGCCATATTGTTCCATGTCACCCGACGGATCTACATGAGACAGCCATGGCAGACCCAAATTCTTGATGACATTTTTGAGTGAGATGCTTACATTCTTTGACTATTTATAGGATCCAAAGACAGTGCATGGGGAGAAAAATGGCCTCAGCCATGTGATTTAAAATATGGATTTATTTCAGTTTGTCACTGAGAATCTTTGGAATTCTATTCAGGGAGACTGCAGCTTTTGCATTAAGGAAGGAATGTATGTTTTCTCCTACTTTCCCCACAATTCCCTGTGTCTGTGAAGCATGTGTCATTTTCTAGAATGTCAAATATGAGATTCTTTTGTTCTGAGGTTTCCCAGTGAAGATATCATTAGATGGCCTTCTCATTGCTGGAAAAATCCAACTCTTGTTTTCTCAACTCAGTTCTTTTTTCCTATCTCTAATGACTTTTCTCTCACCACATAAGAACTAAGTTCTTTTTTTTTCTTTCTTTTTTTAATTAATACATTTATTATTATTATTTCAGCTCATACAAACTTAACAGGTACACCAGTTCCCTCCCTCCCTCCTCCTCCCCCCAATACCCCCTACTCCTCCTCCCACCCCCCTCTCTTCCCATCCCCCAGTGCCTCCCGCCCCAATTCCCAGAGAGTCCTTTCTTGTGCATGCCTGATTTTCCTCTGGGCCCTCCTCTCCGATGACGTACAAGGACCCGGTGGCTTTTCCCTGAACCCTTTCCTGTGTTCCCCTTAGGTATAGGAACACTGCTGTGATTGCCAATCCCTTGCCTCCAAGGATCTTGGTGCCTTTAGCAGATGCTACACTTTGTGGGGTCAATAGTGTGTTGGACATTGCGCAGGGCATGTAAAGTCCAATTATGATTGCTTCAGCCCTAACTTGTATGGAGTATCTTACATATCATTGCTCCTCCCATCCTTTTGCTCTTGCACTCTTACCGCCCCCTCTTCCGCAAATGTCCCTGAGCTTCAGGATGGGGAGAGATTAAGCTGGCCTAGTTCTAGGTGGTTGATATAGAGTCTCTGAAGTTCTGGATTGTGGTTTGTTGATTTTCTTTTGCAGTTTTGCTGCTCCTGCAATGCCCTTCACTCCATCCTGGTGGGCATTGTATGTTACCCCCCTGGCCAGAGACAAAAAGCTGTTAAACTAGAGTCTTGTGATAAAAGCACATTCTAAGGTAGATGTAATAAAAGTGGGAAACCACAGTGAGGGAGGGGTCTATCACCAATTTGCACAATGGTTACTTTTTATCTGCCAGACTATATGCCCTCCCCTTCTGGTGAGATCATACTCCTCAGTAGTAAATGATCAGGAACAAAAGTCTGTGAACTTAATCAGATGTCTCATTACTTATTTGAGTCCTTGATGGAGGCCTATTTTCTCTGCTGTAATATGGTCCCTTCTCTCCTTGTTTCTGGTGTGGCCCTCCTACCCCATCCCTCCTGTTCATAATCCTTGCAATTACTGTCTCTAGGTGGGCTGGGTGGGTTTGGTACTAGGAGCCACCTATTAGGGAGTACATATGGCGCTTAATTTTCTGGGTCTGGGATACTTCACTTAATATAATTCTTTCTAATGACATCCATTTCCCAGCAAATTCCAGTAATTCATCATTTTTGATGGCTGAGTAGTACTCCATTGTATAGATGTACCACAGTTATCTTATCCACTCATCAACTGTTGAACATTTGGGTTGATTCCATGACTTTACTATTGTAAACAGTGCTGCTATGAACATGGTCGTGCTTGTGCTATCAAGGTGAACCTCTGCTGTATGGGGGGTATTCCCAAAAGTGGAATAGCTAAGGAAGTGGAGCATTTTTTAAGATATTTGTTAGACATTTTAATTTCATCCCTGGTAAAGTTTCTTTTAAGTTCCAGGCCCATTTTTTAATTGGGCCATTGGTTTCCTTGGTGTTTAGTTTTCTAAGTTCTTTGTGTACTCTGGACAGCAGAGTTCTATCAGATGTGTGGTTAGTGAAGATTTTCTCCCATTCTATGGGTTTCCTTTGAGCGTGTGTTACAATCTCTTTATCTGAACAGAAGCTCTTTAATTTCACAAGATCCCAACTGTTGAGAGTTGGTAGCAGTGATTGTGCCATTGGATGTCTGTTTAGGAAATGTTGGCCTAGCCCAATCAGCTCGAGGGAGTTCCCTATCCTTTCAACTACTATTTTTTATAGTCTCTGGCCTGATATCAAGGTCCTTGATCCATTAGGAATTAAGTCTTGTACCTGGGGACAAGTACGGGTCCAGTTTTAATCTTCTGCATGTGGAGATCCAGTTTTGCCAGCACCATTTGTTGAAGATGCAGTTCTTTTTCCATTGGATTTTTTGGGCCCCTTTGTCAAAGACCAAATGGCTGTAATTTTGTGGGCTTATATCTGGGTCTTCAATCCTTATCCATTGATCTGTGTGTCTATTTTGGAGCCAGTACCAGGCTGTCTTTATAACTATGGATTTGTAGTATAGACTAAGGTTTGGTATGGTAATACCTCCAGCAGTGTTTTTGTTACTCAGGATTGTCTTTGCTATCCTGGGTCATTTGTGCCTCCATATGAATTTTGAGATTGTTTGGTCAACTTCTTTGAAGAATTGCTTTGGGATTTTGATTAGTATAACATTGAATCTGTATATTGCCTCTGGTAGGATGGTCATTTTTATGATGTTGATTCTGCCAATCCAGGAACAAGGGAGGTCTTTCCACCTTCTGGTGTCTTCTGCTATTTTCTTTCTTTAGAGTTTTAAAGTTTTCATTGTAAAGTTCTTTTACCTCCTTGGTTAGTTTTATACCAAGGTATTTCATTTTTTTAGGGGTTATAGTAAATGGGATGGTTTCTCTCAAGGCTTTTTCACTTCTTTCATTCTGGGCATATAGGAAGGCCTCTGATTTTTGCACATTTAATTTGTATCCTGCCACCCTGCTGAACTTCTCAATTAGTTCCAGGAGCTTCCTGGTGGAGTTTTTGGGATCACTCAGGTATAAGATCATGTCATCTGCAAAAAGGGATAGCTTGACTTCTTCCTTGCCGATTTGAATCCCTCTTATGTCCCTTTCTTGTCTTATGGCTTCAGCTAAGACTTCAAGTACAATATTGAATAGAAGTGGTGAGAGTGGACAGCCTTGTCTAGTTCCTGATCGAAGTGGGGATGCTTCCAATTCTTCCCCATTGAGCATAATCCTTGCTGTGGGCTTGTTGTGTACAGCTTTTATTATATTGATAAAGGTTCCTTTCATTCCTACTGTCTCTAGTGTTTTCATCATAAAAGGCTGTTGGATCTTGTCAAAAGCTTTTTCTGCATCTATGGAGAGTATCATGTGGTCTTGGACTTTGGACTGGTTTACATGATGAATTACATTTATTGATTTGCATATGTTGAACCAACCTTGTGTGCCGGGGATGAAGCCTACTTGGTCCCCGTGAATGATCTTTTTTTTTTTTTTTTTTTTTTTTTTAGTTTGAATAATTTTTTTTTTTTTTTTTATTAAAAATTTAATTATACATTTTAAAATTTTTTACCAGTTCCCTCCCTCCCCCCTCCCCTTCCCCCAGTGTCTCCCCCCCAATTCCCAGAGAGTCCTTTATTGTGTGCGCCTAACTCTCCACTGGGTCCTCCTCTCCGATGACATATAAGGACCCAGTGGCATTTCCATAAGCCCTTTCTCTTGTTCCCCTTAATCATAAGATTACTACTATGGCTGTCAATCCCTTGCCTCCAGGGGTCTCGGTGCCCTTAACAGATGCTAGACTTTATGAGGGCAACAGTGCGCTGGACATTGCGCAGGGCATGCAAAGTTCCATTATGATTGCTTTGGCCCCAACTATTGTTGAGAATCTTGCAAATCGTTGCTCCTCCCATCCTTTTGCTCTTACAATCTTACCGCCCCCTCTTCCGCAAATGTCCCTGAGCTCCAGGATGGGGAGAGATTAGGCTGTCCTAGTTCTATGTGATTGATATAGAGTCTCTGAAGTTCTGGATTGTGGTTTGTTGATTTTCTTTTGCAGTTTTTCTGCTCCTGCAATTCCCTTCACTCCATTCTGCTGGGCACTGTATGTCACCCCCTGGCCAGAGACAAAAAGCTGTTAAACTGGAGTCTTGTTATAATAGCACATTCAAGGGTAGATGTAATAAAAGTAGGAAACCTCAGTGAGGGAGGGGTCCATCACCCATTTGCAAAATGATTACTTTTTATCTGCTAGACTATATGCCCTCCCCTTCTGGTGAGATCAGGAAAGAACGTCTGTGAACTTAACCAGGTTTCTCATTACTTACTTGCAGACCTTGATGGAGGCCTATTTTCTCTGCTGTAACATGGTCTCCTCTCTCCTTGTTTCTGGTGTGGCCCTCCTAACCCATCTCTCTTGTTCATAATCCTTGCAATTACTGTGTTACATAGGTTTACTTTTGAGTGTCCCAATGTGGGCTGGGCGAGTTTGGTACTAGGAGCCACCTATTAGGGAGTACATACGGCGCTTAATTTTCTGGGTTTGGGATACTTCACTTAATATAATTCTTTCTAATGACATCCATTTCCCAGCAAATTCCAGTAATTCATCATTTTTGATGGCTGAGTAGTACTCCATTGTATAGATGTACCACAGTTTCCTTATCCACTCGTCAACTGTTGGACATTTAGGTTGATTCCATGACTTTGCTATTGTAAACAGTGCTGCTATGAACATGGTCGAGCTTGTGCTATCGAGGCGAACCTCTGCTGCTTGGGGGGTTATTCCCAAAAGTGGGATAGCAGGGTCATACGGCATTTCAATCTTTAATTTCTTTAAGAATCTCCAGACGGCTCGCCAGAGTGGCTGTATGAGCCTGCATTCCCACCAACAATGTAGGAGAGTTCCCCTCTCCCCACATCCTCTCCAGCATTTGTCGTTGTTTGTACTGTGGATTTTTGCCATCCTGACCGGGGTGAGATGATATCTCAGGGAAGTTTTGATTTGCATTTCCCTGATGGCGAAGGAAGTGGAGCATTTTTTAAGATAATTGTTAGACATTTTAATTTCATCCCTGGTAAAGTTTCTTTGAAGTTCCAGGGCCCATTTTTTAATTGGGCCAGTGTTTTCCTTGGAGTTTAATTTTCTAAGTTCTTTGTGCACTCTGGACAGTAGAGCTCTGTCAGATATGTGGTTAGTGAAGATTTTCTCCCATTCTGTGGGTTGCCTTTGAGCTCGTGCGACAATCTCTTTATCTGAACAGAAGCTCTTTAATTTCACAAGATCCCAACTGTTGAGAGTTGGTAGCAGTGACTGTGCCATTGGATGTCTGTTTAGGAACTGTTGGCCTAGCCCAATCAGCTCGAGGGAGTTCCCTATCCTTTCAACTATGGCTTTTAAAGTCTCTGGCCTGATATCAAGGTCCTTGATCCATTTGGAATTAAGTCTTGTACATGGTGACAAGTACGGGTCCAGCTTTAATCTTCTGCATGTGGAGATCCAGTTTTGCCAACACCATTTGTTGAAGATGCTGTTCTTTTTCCATTGGATTCTTTGGGCCCCTTTGTCAAAGACCAAGTGGCTGTAACTTTGTGGGCTTATATCTGGGTCTTCAATCCTTATCCATTGATCTGTGTGTCTATTTTGGAGCCAGTACCAGGCTGTCTTTATAACTATGGATTTGTAGTATAGACTTAGGTTTGGTATGGTAATACCTCCAGCTGTGTTTTTGTTACTCAGGATTGTTTTTGCTATCCTGGGTCTTTTGTGCCTCCATATGAACTTTGAGATTGTTTGGTCAACTTCTTTGAAGAATTGCTTTGGGATTTTGATTGGTATAGCATTGAATCTGTATATTGCCTTTGGTAGGATGGTCATTTTTACAATGTTGATTCTGCCAATCCAGGAACAAGGGAGGTCTTTCCACCTTCTGGTGTCTTCTGCAATTTCTTTCTTTAGGGTTTTAAAGTTTTCATTGTAAAGGTCTTTTACCTCCTTAGTTAGGTTTATACCAAGGTATTTCATTTTTTTAGGGGTTATAGTAAATGGCATGGTTTCTCTCAAGGCTTTTTCACTTCTTTCATTCTGGGCATATAGGAAGGCCTCTGATTTTTGCACATTTATTTTGTATCCTGCCACCCTGCTGAACTTCTCAATTAGTTCCAGGAGCTTCCTGGTGGAGTTTTTGGGATCACTCAGGTATAAGATCATGTCATCTGCAAATAGAGATAGCTTGACTTCTTCCTTGCCAATTTGAATCCCTCTTATGTCCCTTTCTTGTCTTATGGCTTCGGCTAAGACTTCAAGTACAATATTGAATAGAAGTGGTGAGAGTGGACAGCCTTGTCTTGTTCCTGATCGAAGTGGGAATGCTTCCAATTGTTCCCCATTGAGCATAATCCTTGCTGTGGGCTTGTTGTATACAGCTTTTATTATATTGATAAAAGTCCCTTCCATTCCTACTGTCTCTAGCGTTTTGATCATAAAAGGCTGTTGGATCTTGTCAAAAGCTTTTTCTGCATCTATCGAGAGTATCATGTGGTCTTGGACTTTGGACTGGTTTACATGATGAATTACATTTATTGATTTGCGTATGTTGAACCAACCTTGTGTGCCGGGGATGAAGCCTACTTGGTCCCCATGAATGATCTTTTTAATATGTTTTTGAATCCGATTTGCTAAGACTTTGTTGAGAATCTTTGCATCTGTGTTCATCAGGGAGATCGGCCTATAGTTTTCTTTTTTAAGTGAATCTTTATTAGGTTTTGGGATTAAAACGATATTAGCTTCATAGAAGGAATTTGGTAGTGTTCCTTCCTTTGCTATTTGGTGGAACAGTTTAAGGAGTATTGGTGTTATTAACTCCTTAAATGTCTTGTAGAACTCTGTGCTGAATCCATCTGGTCCAGGACATTTTTTGGTGGGAAGATTCGAGATTACTTCCTCAATTTCCTTATATGTTATAGGACTATTTAAGTAATTCACAACTTCCTGATTCAATTTAGGTAAGTTGTGTTTACTTAGAAATTCATCCATCTCTTTTGTGTTGTCAAACTTCACAGAGTATAAGTTTTTGAAATATGATGTTATAATTCTCTGGATTTCTTGGGTATCCGTAGTGATAACTCCATGTTCATTTCTAATTTTGTTAATTTGGGTTTTCTCTCTCTTGCTTTTGGTTAGTTTAGCTAGGGGTGTATCAATCTTGTTGATTTTTTCAAAGAACCAGCTTTTCGATTTGTTGATTTTTTCTATCGTTTTCTTAGTCTCGATTTCAGATATTTCTCCCCTTATTTTGCTAATCTCTTCTCTTCTACTGCTTTTGGGATCAGATTGCTCTAGTTTCTCTAAAGCTTTAAGCTGCATTGTTAAGTTGTTTATTTCTGATGTTTCCATTTTTTTGATGTGGGCATTAAGAGCTATGAACTTACCTCTTAGAACAGCTTTCATTGTGTCCCAGAGATTTTGGTAAGTTGTATTTTCGTTATCATTCACTTTCAGGAAATCTTGAATTTCCTTTTTAATTTCTTCCTGAATCCAGTTCTCATTCAGCATCATAGTGTTAAGTTTCCAGGAGTTAGTGTATTTTCTCTTGTTTGATGTGTTGTGGATGTCCAGCTTTAGGCCGTGGTGGTCTGATAGGGCACAGGTTAGAATTTCAACTTTCTTGTACATGTGTAGATTCATTTCGTGGCCCAATATGTGATCTATTTTGGAGAAAGTTCCGTGTGCTGCTGAGAAAAATGTGTATTCTTTGGTGCGTGGGTGAAAAGTTCGATAGAGATCTGTGAGGTCCATTTCTTTCAGGGTTTGATTAAGTTCCAAAGTGTCTCTGTTAAGCTTTTGACCTGTTGATCTATCCCATGTAGAGAGGGCGGTGTTGAAGTCCCCAAGAATTATCGTTTGGGGGTTGATTTCTTGCTTTAGACGCTGTAGGGTTTTCTTAATGAATGTGGAGGGGCCCGTATTGGGTGCATATATGTTCAGTATTGTGAAGTCTTCCTGGTGAATTGTACCTCTGACTAAAATGTAGTATCCATCCGTGTCTCTTATAATTTTTTTTGGTTTGAAATCCACTTTGTCTGATAGCATAATGGCTACCCCTGCCTGTTTTCTGCTTCCATTTGCTTGTAGAATTGTTGACCAGCCTTTTATTTTTAGAGCGTGCCTATCTTTTGTGGTGAGATGGGTTTCCTGCAGGCAGCAGATTGATGGATTGTGATTTTTAATCCAAGTTTGTAATCTGTGTCTCTTGATCGGTGAATTAAGTCCATTAACATTTAGTGTTATAATGGAGAAACTATTGTTAATTCCAGACATTTATTATGTTTAGTAGCTTTTATAAGTATATTGCTTCGCTTTTAATGGTGTTATATTTGCCTTCTGTTCTCCTGGATATGCCTGTTTTTTTCTTCACGCTTGAGTATCATTTCTAGCAGTTTTTGAAGGCCTGGTTTGGTGGCCATGTATCCCTTAAAGTTGTCTTTGTGCTGGAAAATTTTTCTTTCTCCCTCGATCATGACTGATAGTTTTGCAGGGTAAATCAGCCTGGGTTGACATTTTTGCTCATTCAATACTTGAAGTATGTCTCTCCAAGCTCTTCTTGCTTTTACTGTTTCGACTGAGAAGTCATTTGTTATTTTAATAGGTTTGCCTTTAAAAGTGACTTGTTTTTTCTCCCTTGAAGCTCTCAGCACCAGTTCTTTATCTTGAATGTGGAGTGTTTTAACTATTATTTGCCGCGGTGTGCTTCTAGTTTGGTCGTATCTGTTTGGGGTGCGGAATGCCTCTTGTATATGAATGGGCCTCTCTTTCTTTAGATGAGGAAAGTTTTCCTTGATGATCGTTTGAAAAATTTCCTCAGGGGTGGTATTTTGAGATTCTTGCTCCGGTATTCCATGAATACGCATGTTAGGCTTCTTCAGGGTGTCCCATATCTCTTGGATATTTCTCTCAAGTATCTTTTTGGCTTTAACAACCTCTTCCATTGAGCTGGCTAGTACTCCCACTTTATCTTCAAGGTCTGAAATTCTGTTTTCTGCTTCATTAGTTCTGTTGATAAGACTCTCTGTGGCGTTCTGGGTTGAAGATAACTTGTCTTTTAGCTCAGTTTTAAACTCTGCTTGAGTTTGTTTTAACTGTTCTATGCCGCTTTTTGTTTCTTGCACTGTTTTTCTCAACTCCTCCAGATGTCTGTTGTGTTCCTCTTCAAAGCGATTGATTCGATTATGTAATTCCTCCCGGATTTCCTCTTTCATAGTATTGAACATGGTAATGATCATATTTTGAAAGTCGTTATCCTGGGTCAGGCTTTCTTGGCCTTTTTCCGCGGGTTTGTTCTTTTTGGAGTCTAACATTATGGGATTAATTTCTTCAGTGGGAGATTTGTTTACTTGAGTGTTGCTTCTCATGGATTTGCACTTTGACTTTGGCATTGTCATTTTAACTCTTAAGATCTCTCAATTTCACTAAACTGAATTATTTGGCCTGGGGTACTGGTGGGCGGGGCCTGAACGGGGACTTACCTAGGGAGCGGGGTGAGGCCCGGGTGGACCGCGTGCGTGTCCCGACTGGCGGAGCGGGGTGGGGCGAAAAGGGAGGATGGGCGCAGGGGGAGGTGCTCCTCGTTCCCTGGGCCCCCGCGCGGCTCCGGCTGGATGGCGGGAGTCGGAGCCGGGTCCCCGTGGGCTGACCTGGGGTCCTAGAGCGCGCGTTGAGGCCCGGCTGGATCTCGCCTACGCGTCCCGACCGGTGGAGCGGGGGGTGGGGCGAAAGAGGGAGCCCGTGAATGATCTTTTTAAGACTTTTTTGAGAATCTTTGCGTCTGTGTTCATCAGAGAGATCGGCCTATAGTTTTCTTTTTTAAGTGAATCTTTATTAGGTTTTGGGATTAAGACGATATTAGCTTCATAGAAGGAATTTTGTAGTGTTCCTTCCTTTGCTATTTGATGGAACAGTTTAAGGAGTATTGGTGTTATTAACTCCTTAAATGTCTGGGAGAACTCTTTGCTGAATCCATCTGGTCCAGGACATTTTTTTGGTGGGAAGATTTGAGATTATGTCTTCAATTTCCTTATATGTTATAGGACTATTTAAATAATTCACAACTTCCTGATTCAATTTAGGTAAGTTGTGTTTACTTAGAAATTCATCCATCTCTTTTATGTTGTCAAACTTCACAGAGTATTAGTTTTTGAAATATGATGTTATAATTCTCTGGATTTCTTGGGTATCAGTAGTGATTACTCCATGTTCATTTCTGATTTTGTTAATTTGGGTTTTCTCTCTCCTGCTTTTGGTTAATTTAGCTAAGGGTGTATCAATCTTATTGATTTTTTCAAAGAACCAGCTTTTTGACTGGTTGATTTTTTCTATCGTTTTCTTAATCTCGATTTCAGATAATTCTCCTCTTATTTTACTAATCTCCTCTCTTCTACTACGTTTGGGATCAGCTTGCTCTAGTTTCTCTGAAGCTTTAAGCTGCATTGTTAAGTTGTTTATTTCTAATGTTTCCATTTTTTTGATGTAGGCATTAAGAGCTATGAACTTACCTCTTAGAACAGCTTTCATTGTGTCCCAAAGATTTTGGTAAGTTGTATTTTCATTATCATTCACTTTCAGGAAATCTTGAATTTCCTTTTTAATTTCTTCCTCAATCCAGTTCTCAATCAACATTATATTGTTAAGTTTCCAGGAGTTAGTGTATTTTCTCTTGTTTGTTGTGTTGTGGATGTCCAGCTTTAGGCCATGGTGGTCTGACAGGGCACAGGTAGAATTTCAACTTTTTTGTACATGTGTAGATTCGTTTTGTTGCCCAGTATGTGATGTATTTTGGAGAAAGTTCCGTGTGCTGCTGAGAAAAATGTGTATTCTTTGGTGCGTGGGTGAAAAGTTCAATAGAGATCTGTAAGGTCCATTTCTTTCAGGGTTTGATTAAGGTCCAAAGTGTCTCTATTAAGCTTTTGACCTGTTGATCTATCCCATGTTGAGAGGGTGGTGTTGAAGTCCCCAAGAATTATCGTTTGTGGGTTGATTTCTTGCTTTAGACGCTGTTGGTTTTCTTAATGAATGTGGAGGGGCCCGTATTGGGTGCATATATGTTCAGTATTGTGAAGTCTTCCTGGTGAATTGTACCTGTGACTAAAATGTAGTATCCATCCGTGTCTCTTATAATTTTCTTTGGTTTGAAGTCCACTTTGTCTGATAGCATAATGGCTACCCCTGCCTGTTTTCTGCTTCCATTAGCTTGTAGAATTGTTGACCAGCCTTTTATTTTTAGAGCGTGCCTGTCTTTTGTGGTGAGATGGGTTTCCTGCAGGCAGCAGATCGATGGATTGTGATTTTTAATCCAAGTTTGTAATCTGTGTCTCTTGATCGGTGCGTTAATTCCATTAACATTTAGTGTTATATTTTTGATTCCAGACACTTATTATGTTTAGTTGTTTTTATAAGTATATTGCTTCGCTTTTAATGGTGTTATACTTGCCTTCTGCTCTCCTGGATATGCCTGTTTTTTTCTTCACGCTTGAGTATCATTTCTAGCATTTTTTGAAGGCCTGGTTTGGTGGACATGTATCCCTTCAAGTTGTCTTTGTGCTGGAAGATTTTTCTTTCTTCCTCGATCATGACTGATAGTTTTGCAGAGTAAATCAGCCTGGGTTGACATTTTTGCTCATTCAATACTTGAAGTATGTCTCTCCAAGCTCTTCTTGCTTTTACTGTTTCGACTGAGAAGTCATTTGTTATTTTAATAGGTTTACCTTTAAAAGTGACTTGTTTTTTCTCCCTTGAAGCTCTCAGCACCAGTTCTTTATCTTGAATGTGGAGTGTTTTGACTATTATTTGCGGTGGGGAGCTTCTGTTTTGGTCATATCTGTTTGGGGTGCGGAATGCCTCTTGTATATGGATGGACCTGTTTTTTTTAGATGAGGAAAGTTTTCCTTGATGATCATTTGAAAAATTTCCTCAGGGGTGGCATTTTTAGATTCTTGCTCTGGTATTCCATGAATACACATGTTGCGCTTCTTCAGGGTGTCCCATATCTCCTGGATATTTCTCTCAAGCATCTTTTTGGCTTTAACAATCTCTTTCATTGAGCTGGTTAATACTCCCACTTTATCTTCAAGATCTGAAATTCTGTTTTCTGCTTCATTAGTTCTGCTTATAAGACTCTCTGTGGAGTTCTGGGTTGAAGATAACTTGTCTTGTAGCTCAGTTTTAAACTCTGCTTGAGTCTGCTTTAACTGCTCTATGCCAGTTTTTGATTCTTGCACTGTTTTTCTCAACTCCTCCATGTGTCTGTTGTGTTCCTCCTCAAAGCGATTGATTCGATTATTTAATTCCTTCCTGATTTCCTCTTTCATAATATTGAACATGGTAATGATCATATTTTGAACGTCGTTATCCTGGGTCAGGATTTCTTGGCCATTTTCCATGGGTTTGTTCTGGTTGGAGTCTAACATTATGGGATTAATTCCTTCAGTGGGAGATTTGTTTACTTGAGTGTTGTTTCTCATGGATTTGCACTTAGACTTTGGCATTGTCGTTTTAACTCTTAAGATCTTTTAATTTCTGTGTGTTTTTCACTAAACTGAATTATTTGGCCTGGGACTCTGGGGGTGGGTGGGACCGAGCTTGCCTGGGTTGTGGTGAGGTGAGGCCTGGCTGGACTGTGCCCGCGTCCAGGGTGGCGAAGTGGAGGGGAAAGGGGGATGGGGCATCGGTGGGGCGCTATTTAAACCCGGGGCACCCGAGGGCGGGGCCGGGCGCAGAGGGGGTGCCCTCTCCTCCTCCCAGGCCCTGCGCGCAAGGCGGCTGGATGGTGGGAGGAGCTGGGTCCACTAGGGCGGCCTGGGGCTCTGGGGGCGGGGGAGGGGGGACACCAAGAACTTAGTTCTTTAAGTGTAAATAAAGAGAGATTGTGTGTCAATGGACTATTTTTCCAACAGTCAGTTTATTTGACCTAAACGTTCAAATCATGTCTTCTTAGAGTAAACTACAAGCTTTCTGTTTGAGGCTGTGAGACATATACATTGATTTCAATGTGGACAGACTCACGTTCAAACTCAGCTTTGCCTGAACTTGGAAACTCCTGTTTATCAGTCTGATTGCTCCTTGCATCCATAGGACAATGGCACCATGAGTTTTGGAAGTCTGAATGTTATATATATATATGTCAGCGTTAGGCACAGGTGTCAACTTGACAGTTGAGGGTTTGCGTTCTGGGCACATTTGTGGAGAATTAGTAGTTGAATTAAACCCAGATAGAAACTGAAAGAGATTATCTAGTTGATGGGAAAGGTCCAGCCTATGGTGGGTGGGATTAGGCCCTGGAATAATCATGGAGAGCTGGTTGAGAGAGGTGACATCCTTTTGTACACCTGGCCAGACATGTTGTTCTGGCAAGTAAGGATCATCCTTCTCTCAGCCATTACATAGAGATGGTGTGGCCAGTTCCCTCCGGCCTGGTGTTGGTATATGCTCTCCCACCAAGCTGGACTATGAGCTGCAACAGTAATCATAAGAGAATAAATTCCTTGTTTTCTTAAGACATTTGATAGTCATTTATCAGCAACTATGTAGGCAAATTGCAACAATATGCATATATATATATATTCTTGCAGTGTCTTGTACATGAATATAGTGAATTTGTAATATTTTCCTACCTTAATCCCCAATTCCATCCTCCATACTTTTCCCATTACAAGTCTTCTTCCCTGACATACTGTCTCCCAGTTTCAAGTTTTTTCATATGTGTGTCTTTTTTTTTTAATTCTTGTGTTTTACCTTTATTTTTTTTTTTAAATTTATTTATTTTTTCCACTCATACAAACTTTTTTTTTTCCAGCTCTGGGAAATTTTCTTTTTTTTCTTTTTTTATTTATTTTTATTTCCACTCATACAAACCTAACAGGTACACCTGTCCCTTCTCTCCCTCCACCCCCCACTCCCCTGTGCCCCTCTCCCCTCCCCCTTCCCTCCTCATCCCCCAGTGCCTCCCCCTCCCATCCCCAGAGCATCCTTTAATGAGCATGCCAAACTCTCCTCTGGGTCCTACTCTCCGATGAGGTGCAAGGACCCCATGGCATTTCCCAGAACCGTTTCCTGTGTTCCCTTTAAGCATTGGGACACTGCTATGGCTGTCAATCCCTTGCCTCCAAGGATCCTAGTGCCTTTAGCAAATGCTAGACTTTGTGGGGTCAATAGTGTGTTGGACATTGCGCAGGGCATGCAAAGTCCAAATGTGATTGCTTCGGCCCTAACTTGTGTGGAGTATCTTGCATATCATTGCTCCTCCCATCCTTGTGCTCTTACAATCTTACCACCCCCTCTTCCACAAATTTCCCTGAGCTTCAGGATGGGGAGAGATTAGACTGGCCTAGTTCCAGACACTCATACAAACTTAATAGGTACCCCAGTCCCCTCCCTTCCTCCACCTCTCCACAGACCCCCTGTTCTCTCCCCCCTTTTCCCCTTCCTTTAGCCCCTCTCCCTCCCTTTCTCCCAATGTCTCCTCTCCCCCCTCCCTGAAGCATCCTTTAGTGTGAATGTCAAACTTCCCTCTGGGTCCTCTTCTTTGATGAGGTGTAAGGACTCAGAGCATTGCCTAGAGCCCTTTCTTGTGCTCCTCTTAGTATAGGAACACTACTGTGGCTGTTAATCCCTTGCCTCTAAGGATCCTAGTTCCTGTGATCCATGCTAGACTTTGGGGAGTCAGTGCTAAGCCGGTCATTGTGCAGATCATGCAAAGTCTTGTTATGGTTACTTTGGCTCTAACTTGTGTGGAGTATCTTGCATATCGTTGCTCCTCCCCATCTTTAGGCTCTTACAGTCTTACCGCCCCCTCTTCTGCAAATTTCCCTGAGTTTAGGATGGGGAGATTAAGTCTTGATACATTTTTTTTGACTGATGACTGGGTTGGTTGTAGAGTGAATCTTAAGAACTTTTGCGAGCTAAAAATTCAGCTCAGCCAGTACATACCTTGCTTAGCATCTATGAGGCCCTAAATTTAATCTTTAGTACCACAAAAATAAAACAAAGATGATTTTAATCCCTTTAATCCCTGCACTTGGGAGAAGAAAGGAAGAGAATTACTATGCATTTTAGGCCAACCTGAACTGTATTGTGATGTCCAGCTAGTCTTAAAGTGAAACGGCTTTGAACAAAGAATTACATTGCTTTAGTGTGGATTTAACGGTGTTCAAAGGATTAAAAGGTTTCTTTCCCACCGAGACTGTGACAAATGGGGTAGTTACAGCTATGTGCTCATTGGGAAAATGTGACCCCTCAATATGCATGAGTCAGTCCATTGTCCATCTGATAAATTTGGCCTGATGTTGGTCTCTCTCCCTGCATAGTGAATTCTGGCAACAAAGATTATCTTTGAAAAGTGCAACTAGAAATTAAAAAAAAAATCACATTTTCTGGGTGTCAACAGGAAGACGATGAGGTTTGGGTCGATAGGTTAGACTTCATACTTTCTGGATGCAGATGTGACTGGGAGTTGAGCAGGGTAGGAGGGGGCTCCTGAGGCTGGGTGTGCTGTGCAGGGGAGACAAGATTATAGGCTATACTTTCAGAACTCTTTAACCCGAGACCTTTTCTTTTCTCTTCAATGTTATTTACTGAGCTGAGAACTGAAAAGGAATCTGTGTCATCTAGATGGAAAGCGTCTGTTGGAGTAAGCAGACGTCATCCTCGCATCCCCTTGTTGGATCCACTTTTCATAATCTAACTGCTCCATTTGCACTCTTGCCTCTGCTTGGTTAAACTCATTATTTTCTTGTCTGAAACTTTCTAGTTGGCAAAATGTAAGATGACTTACTCATTGAAGCTTAATTTCTACCTGGCTTCATCTGATTGACAGGCAAGAATAAACACAAACCATTTTTTAAATTATTTTTTGGAAATTAGCATACAAAGCAGTGAATTTCATCATGGTGTCTTTTGTAACTTTGCCTTTGCTGGTCTTCCTCTCCCCTCCCTGCCCAGTGCCTTTTCCTTCCTCACTTTCGCCTTCCTCCTGTTTTTCCTATACTTCTATTTTCATGTTATGTGTTTTCCGTTATCCTTTTCCTCCCTCTGTTTCTCTTCTCCCCTTTCTTGAGATCTCTTTTTCCTCTTTTCATACACATATATAAAAATGAAAATATAGACTGCGTATAAGAGATAATGTGTCATATTTGTGTTTTTGAGTTTGAGGTAGTCTGTTTAAAAATGGACAATTCCACCCATTGTCCTGCAAATTTCATGATTTCATTTTTCTTCAGTGGTTGAATAAAATTCTACTGTGTGTAGGTACCACATTTTCTTCACCTTTTATCTATTGATGAACATCTAGGCTGTGCAGAAATAAACATGGCTGAGCAAATATCAGTATGGTAAGACTAGAGTTCTTTGAATATTTACTCAGGAATTATATAGCTGGGTCACATACTAGTTTGCTTTAGTTTTTTTTTTTTCTTTTTTTGAGGGAGACATCCACACTGATTTTTGCAGTGGATGCACCAGTTTATACTTCCCACTTACATCTTAAAATAAAAGCTCCTTTTTCCACACATCGTCACAGGCATGTGCTGTCATTTGTTTTCTTTACACTAGCCACTACGATTGAGGTGAGATAGAATCTCAATGTACATTTGCCTCAGTATCACAGGGAATCACCCTTAAAATTAATAAATGGAATGACATGAAATTAAAAGGCTTCTGCAGAGTACTGGAAACTACCAGAAGAGTGAAGAGATGGCCTGCAAATTGGGAGAAGCTCCTTGCCACCTGTGTTTCAGCAATTAATATTTAGAATACATAGAGAAATGCAAATTTTAAACACCAATAGACCAATCTTCCATTCAATAAATGGGCCAAATGAACTGGACAAACAGCTCCCAAAAGAAGAAACAGAAGTAGTCACTAAATATTTTGTTCCAAAAAATGTTTTTATGTGGAACATATTTTGCAGTGAGCTGAGCCATCCTTGCTGCTTTTGGCTGTCCCCCATGATGAAAAGCTGTACAGATCCTTGCCTGTCTTCTGTGGGAAGATGAGATTCAAAGGGATTACCAAACAATCAGAAAGTATAGCCAGTGGTTGTTAGTGTTACATAAGCAATACTCAGTAGTTGTAATTTGTCTTGCTTTCAGTTGGTTTGCTTTTTAAAGAAATATTCATGCAAACTATTTTCTCAGGCATTATCCAAAGTTTTTGATTTGCTTTTCTTCATGACTGAGAAATTTTTGACAATAAAAATATGTTTTAAATTCCCGTGAACCTCCAGGTAGCCTAAGGAGCCAATATTGAGCAAACAAAGAAGAAAGGACATCCATCATGGCAAAGGGTAGGGTTTGGAAAAGATAAGGTTTCCTGAAGGAGAAAGGAATGAATGAAGGACTCATTATTTATTTGATTTTCTTTGGGTATTAAGACTGGAGGTGTTTGTTTTGATTCATGCATTTATTCTTATGATTTCTTTTTTTCTGTTTCTACTTGG
Source organism: Typhlomys cinereus (assembly GCA_023101885.1). Lineage (NCBI taxonomy): Eukaryota > Metazoa > Chordata > Mammalia > Rodentia > Platacanthomyidae > Typhlomys > Typhlomys cinereus. The sequence continues at coordinate 2,660,401 of JALPQD010000180.1, forward strand.
GGCTTCTGGGTTAGTGGTGGCAGACATCTGTAATTCCAGCTACATCCATCTACTCAAGAGGCTCAGGCAGGATGATCTTGGGTTTGAGTCCCTCATGGTTCACAGAAAACAAAAACCTGAGGACCTCAAAAAACAGCAACAATAACCACCACCACAAAAAACAAACAAACAAACAGCAAGGAAATCCTTACATTTATATTTTGCTTAGAAAAAATCTTTTAGGTTTAAATGTATTGTAATCTGTGACAGAAGTCTATGGTTGGTAAATCACAGACCTACATGTGAAAATCAAAACTGTGAGCATGATAAAGACAAAATAAATGATGCAAAATACAAGGGATTTTACTTGATTTTTAAAAATTATTTTTATTTTCTAGTTTTATAAACATGATGAGTGGTTGTCTATGCTTCCCCTTCTTCTCCCTTTATCCTTCCCTCCTCCTCTTCCACTGTCTCTTCCCTTCACCAATCCTTCTCTCCCCTTCCACCCTCATTCCTGTTTGCTTATGTGGGTTCCAGGGTTCTCTTTGGGTTGTCTGCATTAGTAAGGGCTTAGGCCCCTGTTAAGTGGCCCATCCTTGGATAAACTCACTGATGGGGCACTTTTCTTACCCTGTCTAGTCCTGGCCCTTAAGGGTCTACCTGGATGCAATTATTTCTCCTGAGTTTCTTGCTAGTTTGTGGGAGAATGTTGATATGTCCCAGTGCAGTTCTGGTAAGGATAAGTCTCACGGCAGGAAATTTCTGGATACAGCAACTCTGTCTTGCATGAAATGTCCTGGCTAGTAGTGGACCTCACCATCTTTTGGCTCTTACAATCCTACTGCCCCCTGGTTGGTTGTTGTTACCCTATTTTACTCTTCTTCCATTGCACTAGGCTGTGTCTTTTTTGGGTGTTGAACATCTTTCCTTTTCTAAAGATAAAATGAGAATTGTTTAGATGCAGGTTTATTATCGGGTGTTACGGTTGGTGTTAAGGCATCTGATCCTGACTACTGTCAGTTTTCTCCCTGCTCACTCTTGTTTAGACTGGCTTATATTGCTGGACATGTGTTCCCTGTCATTGGGGGAAGGGAGATTATGGGTTAGTATGTAGAAGGTTAATTACTTGTGGACTAACTCTAATCCCCACTGTGTCCTATTCCTGTTCTTCCCTCCCTTAATGGACTTTTCTTACATAAAAGCCTTTTTTAACTGATTACTCCTGTTCTTTTGTTTCTGCACTTTTGGGGTCTTCTAACTCCCTGGTTTATGTTCCTTTATGTTTGTGGGTGCTATAAGAGTTTCTGTTTGATCACTTTACATTGAGCAGTTTAATGTTAGGATGTGCTTGTAAAGGAGAACGTGCAGCATCTGTCATTCTGTGTTCAGGATATTTCACTCAGTATGAATTCTTTCAGTTCCATGTATTTACTGGCAAGTTTCATGAGTTCATCTTTCCAGACAGCTGAAGAACATTCCATTCCCTATATGTACTGTACTTTCATTAACCATTCATCAACTGCTGGATATCTAGGTTGGTTCCATTTCTTTGTTATTTTGAAAAGAGTTGCTGAGAACATGGTTGTGCATGTGACTCTTTTGCAGGATGCAGTGTTCTTTGGGGATATTCTCAGGAGTGGTATAGCTGGATCATGTGGAATTTCAATTTTTAACCTTTGTATGAACCTCCAAATTGATCTCCAAAGGGGTTGTATGAGTTTACAATCCCATCAGCAATGCACGAGGGCCCCCTTTTCCCTGCATCCATGCCAGCATTTGCTGTTTGTGTTTTGAAGCTCAGCCATTCCGACTGAAGTGAGATGATATCTCAGTGTGGTTTTAATTTGCATTTCCCTAATGACTAATGTGGTAGAACATTTTCAAAGGCGTTTGTTAGACTTGAATTTTATCTTGTGAGAAGTTTCTTTACAGTTCTATAGTTCATTTTTTTAATGTGATTGTTTACTTCCTTGGTATTTAATTTTTCAAATTCTTTGTGTATTGTGGATACTAGACCTCTGTTGGATGTGTTGTGTTATAGATAGGTACAGGTGTTAACTTTATGGTTGAGGGTTCAAACTCTGGGCAACTACTGATTTGTGGAAAATCAGTAGTTGAGTTAAGCCCAGAGTGAACCTGCAGGAGATTTTCTAATTGATAGGGAAGACCCAACCCATGGTGGGTGTAACTAGGCTCTGAACAGGTAAATAAAATAGCAAGCCGACTGAGGAAGTTGGCATCTTTCTGTATACTTGGCCAGACATGCTGGTCTGGCAAGTGAGAATTGTCCCTCTCTCAAGTGTTTTGTGGATAATGGTGTGGCCGATTTCCTCAGCTCCTGGTATTGGATGTGCTCTCCCGATACACTGGATGAAGAACTGTAACCAGATGATCACAAGAGAGAATAAACCCCTTGTTCTTTTAAGCCATTTGATGGTGAACTTATCAGCAACAAAACTGCAGACTAACTACAACATGTGGTTAATGAAGATGCTCTCCCATCCTGCTGGTTTCATTTTCGCTCAGTTAACAGCCTCTTTTTCTGAGCAAAAAAGTTTTTATTTTCATATAGATCTTTATTATTATTGTTGCTGTTGTTAGTAGTTGTAGTAGTAATAGTAGTAGAAAATAATTCTGTGCCTTTGGGGGAATGCTGGCCAAGGCAAGCCAATTTGATGGAAAAAAAAATCTCTATTTTTTCATCTAGACTTTTATAGTCTCTGGTCTAAAACTGAAGTCTTGATCTCTTTGGAGTTGGTTTTCATGAAGGGAGACAAAGGCATGTACATATACAATTTTGCCAGCACCATTTGCTGAAGATACTGTCCTTTTTCCAATGTTCTTTTTGACACCTATGTCAAAGATCAGTTGCCTATAGTGAGTGCGCTTATATTTGGATTTTCAGTTCTAATCCATTGTTCTATATCTTTTTTTTGAGCCAGTACAAGGCTGTTTTTATTACTGTGGCTTTATAATTTTAAGATTTGGTGTGGTGTTACTTCCCACAGAGTTTTTATTACTTGTGATTGTTTTTGTTATTCTGGGTCTTTTATGTTTCCATATGAAATCTGAGATTGTTTTAGCAATTTCTATGATGTATTGGGTTGGAATTTTGATTGGTATTGCATCAAATCTATTTTTTTGCTTTAAGTAGAATGGTGATTTTAGCAATGCTAATTCTGCTGATTCAGGAGCATAGGAGGTCTTTCCTTCTACGATATCTTCTGTAATATCCTTTTATTTTTAGTGTTTTAAAGTTTTCATTGTATAGCTCTTTCATATTTTTGGATAGGTTTATTCCAAGGTATTTGTTTTTTTCTTCAGGGACAATGGTAAATGGTATTGCTTCTCTCACATCTTTCTCTCTTTGTTTATCCTTGATGTTTAGAAAAGTCACTGATTTTTGAACATTGATTTTGTATCCTGCCACTCTGCTAAACTTATTAGTTCCATGAGTTTTCTGGAAGAATCTTTAGGGTCCTTAAGGTATAGTATCGTGTCATCTGCGAATAAGGATAATTTGATTTTGTCTTTTCCAAGTTTTATCCCTTTTATCTCCCTCTCTTGTCTTATGGCTCCAGCTAAGACTTCAAGTACAATGTTGAATCATGGGAAGAATGGGCAGGCTTGTGTTTTTGCCAATCTGAGTCAAAATGCTTCCAATTTTTAATCACTTTGGATGATTTGTGCCGTAGTCTTGTTGTAACAGCCTTTATTTTGTTAATAAATGTTCCTTTCAACCTTATTCTCCTGGGTCTTTACCATAAAGGGTTGTCAGATTTTATCAAAAAATTTTTCAGTATCAATTGAGAGAATCATGTGGCTTTTGTTTCTGCATTTGTTTATGTGATGAATTATATTTAGAGATTTATGAATATTGAACCAATCTTATGCTTCTGGAATAAATCCAGTCTGGTCAAAGTGGATGATCCCTTTGATATATTTTTAAATCTGGTTTTTTAGAATTTTATTGAGAATCCTTGTGTCTGAGTTCATCATTTTAACTGTCCTATAGTTTTAAATTATTATGTCTTTATTTGGTATGGATCAGTAAAATGTTGGCTTTCTAGAAGGAAATGTTCCTTTCTTTTCTGTTGTGGAATAAATTTAATGAATATTGGTGATAATTCTTCTTTGAATATCTGATAGAATTCTGTGCTGAATCTATCTGACCCTGGGCTTTTTGTGATAGGAAAAGTTATAATTTCTGCCTCAACTTCATCCCTTGTTTTAGGACTATTCATAATGATTTAACTTTGCTGTGTTATGTTTAGAAAAATTTGTCCATTTCTTTGTGATTGTCAATTTTGGTGGTGTTTAAATTTTTAAAGTGTGATCTTTCAATTCTCTCAATGTCCTTGATATCTGTTGTGATTACTCCAATTTTCATCTCTAATTCTATTTATTTGAATTTCTCTCTTTTGGTTTTGGTTAATTTGGTGAAAGGATTATCAATCTTGTAAGTTTTCCAAAGAACCAGCTTTTTTTTGGATTGATTCTTTGTATTGTTTTCTTAGTCTTAATACCAGTTATTTCTCCTCTGATTCTACTAATCTCTGTACATCTATATCTTTTGGTGTTGGTTTATTCTTGTTTCTGTAAAGTTTTGTGTTACACTGTTAGTTTGTTCACTTGTGATCATTCCATTTTTTTGATATAGGCATTGGGTGCTATGAATTTTCTTCTTAGGTCCACCTTCATTGCATCCAGATTTTTTATATGACATGTTTCCATTGGCAGAAATTTTTTTCTCCCAGATTTTATTTTTTTCCTAATCATACAAGCTCAATAGGTAACCCCTTCCTCTTCCTCCCTCCTCCCTTCTCCACGTTGTCAGGGATTTTCGAATTTCCATTTTTACTTGTGTCTGGACCCATTCCTCATTTAGTATTATATTGTTAAGCTTCCTAGAATTTGTGTAATTTCTATTGTTTGCCTTGTTATGGAAGTCTACCTTTATTTTGTGGAGGTCAGATAGAGTACAGATGGCGATTTTAATTTTCTTGTACTTGTGGAGGCTAGCTTTGTAGCCTAGTATGTGATCTATTTTGGGGAAACTTCCATGGATGGCTGGAATGTATATTCATTGGTGTTAGGATGGAATATTCATTAGATATCTGTCAGGTTTACTTGGTTTATGATTTTGGTTTAATTTCAGTGTGTATCTATTCAGTTTTTGGCCTGTTGACCTGTCTATAGGTGAGAGTGGGGTGTTGAAAGCCCTTAATATTATCATGCTGAGTTGATTTGTTGTTCTATGAATTATAGTGTTGTTTCATGAATGTGGGTGAACCCATGTTTGGAACAAATATGTTTAGAATTGTAAGTTCTTCTGCATGTATTGTTCCTTTGACAAGTATGTATCTCTTCTGTATCTCTTACAATTTGTTTTGGTTTGAATTCTATTTTAGCTATTAGGATGGCTACAATTACTTGTTTCCTAGTTACATTTTCTTGGAGTATCTTCAGCCATCCTTTGACCTGGAGATTGTCTTGCAATATAAACTAATATAGCCATAAGTGATAATGGTTTATTGTCAGTTTGACAGGATCTAGAAAGACTAAGATGGATCATTGGACTTGTCTGTGAGGGAGTTCCTACATTAGATTAATTGAGGAAGTATGACCCAACTTGAATGTGGTGGCACCATCTGATGTGCTGGGTTCCCAGAGTGAAAAACAAGGAAATGAGAGCTGAGCAACAGCATTCATCTCTCACTGCCTCAAGCTTCTGACCTTTGCTATACCTACCACGGTAGACCATTATCCCCTGCTATACCTACCATGGTGGACCATTATCCCCTGATACACCTACCATGGTGGACCAGTATCTTGAACTGTAATGCTAAATAAGCTGTTTTTTCCTTAAATCATTTGTGTGAGGAATTTTGTTGTCTCAGATGAAAAAAGTAATTAATATACATGTTTTGGGGTTCAGGATATGCAGATCTTGGGCAGGGTGTGTAATTTTGCCCAGCACAGCACTTCCACATTCTGATGCCTGCTTTAAATTCTTTTGTTTATAAAACACATTATAAGGTCTTATCTTTCTCTACACCTACAGATCAAGCTATACATGCCTCAAACGCAGAAAGGTACTTTATAAATATTTTGTTCAATATCTGGACCTCCATTTTTCACTGATTATAGAAAAAGCTTAGTTCTCCATTAGATTACTATTTTTCCTTCTCTTGACATTTAGGGACTTTTCTATGGCATCTGAGGTGGGCCAGTGTAAAATAACAACAACAACAACAAGAAACCCTTGTAGTATTGATAATATATACAAGCAGTTAAAAAAATTAGAGCTATTATTCTTTTACCTTACTGTAATTACTACTGGTTTTAACATTGATCTTCCTGTAAGCATTCCAAGTAGGATTTTACTAGCAGAATTGAGGTCACTCGGAGCCAGTGAGGAGTAGTACATCAATTGAATTGATTGATGTCTGGCCTTTTCCCTTCCTGCTGTTATGCTTTGTTCCCAAACAGTTGTACGGCTTGTCTGGCAAGAGGGCTCCCAGGAGCTGAAAAGCAGATTCCCTAGGAGCTAAGGGGAATTACTTTGTGGAATAAAAGGTATCACATAGGGACGGGTAATTATGGATTAAAGGCATGAGCAATCAAGACATACTCTGCAGCGAGGGAGTGCCATCTAAAAACTTTCAATTGATGGAGAGTATGTTGTGACTGATGTAATCCTCTCTATTACAGTTCCTTTGATTTCATGATCCAAACCACTACCAGGTCAAAGAGTTTGAGATAATCATTTTTCTGATTTGTGAGTATGAGAACTTAGGGGTGGGAAAGAATTACTTTGGAGAATTTCATCTTATGAAGCTATTTACTTTGCCTAATTGCTTAGCTCCTGAGCTTTTTCATATTCATTAATTTTTTCCTTTGCTCTGACTTTCATTTTGTGTATTGATGATCAAACAGGTAAAAATTCTGTATTTCCTCTGAGCCCTTCTCAAGGTAAGAGAAGATACATCCAGATTCTACAGAAATAGGCAACTCACACTGATACCAGAAACACAAATTATGAGTCAAAAATATAAAAAGGTAAAGAATGTTCCTGTCAAGTCTTTTGACACAGCAAGGAGAAAAGTAACAATACTCAGTGGAATCCAAACCTTGTCTGGAGAACTCCTTACTACATAGGTGCTTAATCTGTGGTAGTAACTCTGTTTTCAACTTGATGAGATCTAGACTCATTTGAGGTAAGGACCTCTGGTCATGCCTGTGGAGAATTATTTTGATCAAGTTAATTGAGATGGGAAGATTGGCCCTTATGGGTGGAAACATTCCCTATGCTGGGATCCGGCAGCTATATGAAAAGAAGTGAGCTGAACACATTCATCTCTCTGATTTCCTGCCATGGATGTGATAGGACCAGCTGCTTCAAGGTTCCGATCCCTTGACTTCACTACCATCTTACCCCATAGTCTTTAGCTGTGAACCATATATACCTTTTCTCCCTGAAGATGCTTTGTCATAGCATCTTATGACAGCAATAGAAAAAGACATCATCCCACTTTCCAGTTAAAAAGGTGACCTCTTTATGTCTTGCTGTTTTCAGGACATCTGCTAAATCCAAGATTGGAATTAGAAAATGGTGACATGAGTTTTACGAACTATGACAGGATCTTTTCTAGTGTACTGTCAGTAAAGATTTTGGGACAGTTACATCTAATTTTCAAAGGGGCAGCAGAGGAACTTTAGGCTTGTGTTGAGGCTGTTGCTCTGGTACTGTCAACGTGAGGTGAGCCATTCGCTGACGACCACCACCGTCGCCAACAGCAGCAGCAGTAGCAGCAGATGCTGCCCTCAGACTATGTCACCTTTGAACTATGACTTTATTTTACCATCCCGAGGGAATCATGTGACTTAAATAAAATTCTTCTGCATAGGAAGGAGGCATAATTTTCAACAGTGGTTATAACTTACTCCCGAATGATACAATAACCTGCAATTAATGCAACTAAGGTTGTATTGCAAACAAACTCCATAATGTTTATGTATTTCTGTCATGGTTAGAATATTGGTTTGATAGTGAGTCATTCAATTGCATATTTGTAGGTGTAAACATCATTTACTGTCCTAAAAGCAACTCATTGCAGTCATATTCTTTCTCTTTTTGTGTTCATAACATTCTGTGAATATTTGCTTATCATCGAATAATTGCATTTCAAAGACATAAGTGATGTCAGGGAGAAGAATATCTTTTGCTCATGTCTTTGGTCCCTGGTCAGCCTGGTCCATTGTTTCTGGGACATGTTAATACAGAAAATCATGGTGGAAAGTCAAAATGAAGCAGAACTGATTATCATGGCAGCTGATAAGCAGAGCCATAGTGATATCAGAAGGGGTTGAGCTGGACATAGCTTCAAGGCTGTATCCCTAATGATGTAACTTCTTCCAGTTAAGCCATACCTAAGTTCACAAAACAGTGCCACCAGCTGTGGACCCTGACTTTGCCATATAAGCCTTTGCAGAACATTTTATACTCAAACTATAACCATTTTCTTAAAATTTATAAAATTATTTTTTTAACATTTTTTATTATCTCCGCTCATACAAACTTAATAGGTACACCGGTTCACTCCCTCTCTCCTCTTCCCCCAATCCTTCTGCTCGCCCTCCCGTCACTCCTCGCTCCCCACCCCCCAGTGACTCCCCTCCCCCATCCCCGGAGAATCCTTTAATGTGCATGCCTGACAGTCCTCTGGGTCCTCCTCTCCCATAACATACAAGGACCCAGCGGCATTTCCCTGAACCTTTTCCTGTGTTCCCCTTAAGCATAGGAACACTATTGATGGGTTGTGATTTTTAATCGAAGTTTGTAATCTGTGTCTCTTAATCGGTGAGTTAAGCCCATTGACATTTAATGTTATGATGGAGAAATTCTTTTTAATTCTGGACATTTTTATGTTTAGTGGATTTTTTAAGCTTATTGTTTTACATTTATATTTTTGTGGTATTATACTTCCCTTCTCTTCTTCTGGATACACTTGTTCTTTTCTTCAAGTTTGCGTATCATTTCTAGCATTTTTTGAAGGCCTGGTTTGGTAGACATGTATCCCTTCAAGTTGTCTTTGTGCTGGAAAATTTTTCTTTCTCCCTCGATCATGACAGAAGTTTTGCCGGGTATATCAGTCTGGGTTGGCATTTTTGCTCATTTAATACTTGAAGTATGTCTCTCCAAGCTCTTCTTGCTTTTACTGTTTCCATTGAGTAGTCATTTGTTATTTTAATAGGTTTACCTTTAAAAGTGACTTACTTTTTTTCTCTTGAAGCTCTCAGCACCTTTTCTTTATCTTGAATGTGGAGTTTTCTGACTATTACTTGCCGTGGCCATTTTCTATCTTGGTTATATCTGTTTGGAGTGCGAAATGCCTCTTGTATTTCGATGGGCCTCTCATTTTTCAGTTGAGGGAAGTTTTCATTTATGATAATTTGAAATATTTCCTCAGGTTTGGTATTTTGAGATTCTTGCTCTGGTATTCCATGAATGCGCATGTTAGGCTTCTTCAGGGTGTCCCATATCTGTTGAATGTTCCTCTCAAGTATCTTTTTGGCTTTAACAATCTCTTCCATTGAGCTGGTTAATTCTCCCACTTTGTCTTCAAGATCTGAAATTCTATTTTCTGCTTCGTTAGTTCTGCTGATAAGACTTTCTGTTGAGCTTTGAGTTGAAGATAGCTTGTCCTTTAGTTTTAAACTCTGCTTGAGTCTGTTTTAACTGCTCTATGCCTATTTTTGTTTCTTGAACTGTTTTTCTCAACTCCTTCAAATGCCTGTTGTGTTCCTGTTCAAAGTGGTTGATTCTGTTGTTTAACTCCTCTTGGATTTCCTCTTTCATAGTATTAATCATGGTAATGATCATACTTTGAAAGTCGTTGTCTTGGGTCTGGCTTTCTTGGCTGTTTTCTGTGAATTTGTTCTGGTTGGAATCCATCATTAAGGGGTTAATTCTTTCAGTGGGAGATTGGTCTTCTTGGGTTTTGTTTCTCATGGATCTTCACTTTGACTTGGGCATTGTTGTTTTGTCTTCTAGGGCTTTTCAGTTTCTGTGTGTTTTTGACTGATTTAGTTGGTATTCCTACATTTGGGCAGTTATTACTAGTGCTTACCTTGGGTCGGGTATGTTTGTCTTTTATTATTGTTATTTCCTAGTTGAGGCTGTTAGGCTGTTAGTACATCAATTAGGTCAGGTTATGTAGGCAAGGAATGAATATTAGTATGATAGTGCACTTTATGATGTAGTATCTTGGTGATATGTGAGGGTGAGTGGTATGATCCATGGAGTTGTGTTTTTGGGGTGGCTTTATGGAAAAGTTAATCTATAGTGGTTAATATTAGAAAGGAACAGTAAGGTGAAAAAAAGGTTTACTTATCTTTGGGCTGGATGTGAATAATCTCTCCCATGTGATAGGATGATTGTAGAGGTTTACAGATGTATGGCCTTTGACCCTTAGAACTTTTCTTGAGTTTTCTTTGGACTCTATTGAATTCTGAGTAGCAGTGTGTCTTCTGTAGACCACGTGCGTGGTTCCCCAGTGGGCCAGAGAGGCAGAGGGGCTGATGTTGATGGCAGAATTCTTCACCCTGGACCTGGGGGCCTGGTGGAGTGGGGAGCGGCAGGTGCATTCCAGGGAACAAAGGCGGCGCGGAAAATTTTATAACAATTATGATGTTGGCAGCAATTTTTGGAAGTCACAGTTTCATGCTTTATGAATTGTCTTTATGTAAAACTGAATTTTACTGTGTCTATCAGGATATCTGGACAGTATTCAATTGGCTGATCAATTGCTTGATATAATAAGTCACTTTCAAGAAGGTTAGAATACATGCCCTTTGAGTCTTTCAATTCTGGGAATCTTTCAGTTACAAATTGTTTGTTTTATTTCTGGGAAATCACCCTGAGCCAAATGACACATTAATGATGGGTTTCATGTAACGTACTTCCCATTAAAACTTAGATTGTGTAATACTGCTAATCATTTTTCCATGTTACAAATCATGGGTTTGAAATAATTGAGAACCGTTGGTAGTTCAAGGAAGCTGAGCATGCCCAGTCAATAGTTACCAGATGGGCCATATCAAAAGGAAGTAGAGCAGCCTAGCATCATGAAAGGGTCAACATGTAAAGAATAACTGCAGCAAGGTTATTATTCTTCCTTAGTATTGATATCTTGAGTGATTGGTATATATTTCTTTCTTCAGGCATCATATTTCTCAACTGTAACATGAGAGGTATCGATTATAACAGTCTCTTGGAACAATGACCTCTTCTGATGTTAGGTGAGGTGTGTATATATTTGTTGACATATACATACATACATATATGTACATATTTAACTCTCTATGCACAGAGATATCTACTTTTTCCATCAAGTCTTGTACTTGTTGGCTTAGGACATCTTATAGCCATGAAAGTTCCATTATGGGATGCAAAAAACCGATTCAACAACAAAATGCTGATCTGAAGATTTTTAAAGTATGTATCAGTTTTACTTTCCTTTCATTTTTGGCATGCCTTCCTATTCCTAAATAATAGGTGAATGGAGAGTTGCTTAATTCCATTGTGGCTGAGCAAAACTTCATATTTCTACATTACACTGATTAGCCAGATGGATTCTGAATCTGTAATTGGAGGTTTTATTCTTTTCCCCAACTTATTAGTAAAATTATATCTCATATTTGTTTCACCTCCTGGATACCGATTTCTCTTTACCATAAAATGGGATTATGGTAGGAAAATTCATTGAGATTTAAAAATCTTTAATAAGACAATATAGATGAAACATAACAGCTAATGAATATAGGGGAAATGTGATGAAGAGTAGCACTTAACAGTTATCCATCCCAAAACCTTTGAAAAAAAAAAACACAGGGTAATGATTTTTGTGACAGAAGTACATAAAAAGAAATGGAGATTGTGAAAATGTTTCAAAAGTATTTTTCAGGGGTTTGGGAGATGGATAAGGCATTAAAAGAACATAAGTTCAAATATACTGATCCTACATAAAACTACCAGGCAGAAGTAGCAGTGGTCTGCATTTCTGGCCCTGAAGGCAGAGCCTGGAAAATCCTAGAGCAAAGCAACAAGAACACAGAGCAATCCAGGATGATTCCTGATGTCATCCTTGGGCCTCCACAGGCACAACATTCCAGTGGTTTCATGTATGACACATGTACATGCATGCAAGAAAAATTGTTTTTCTATTATATTTATTTAATTTTTCCCAATCGTAGAAGCTTAAAAGGTACCCCGGTTCCCTCTCTCCACTCCTCTCCAGTCCCCCTTGCACCCTCCCCTTCTTTTCCCCTTCCTTTCACCCCCTTTCTCCCTTTCTCCCAGTGCCCCCCTTCCCCTCCCATTCCTGGAGCATTCTTTAGTGTGAATGTCAGACTTCCCTCTGTGTGGGGTGTAAATGGCATCAGGAATTTTGCATAGTAAACACCAATCTGGAATCCCTACTTTTGTTTTCCTTTGTGCCTGAAAAATATTGCCTTGATGAGAAAGTTATTGACCTAGGAATAACTTTACTACTGATTTTGTACTTCCTTTAATTGACAAATCACTCCACTTATTTGTCTGTTCATAGACATTATTTTTTTTTAAAGAAAGCATTCAGCCAGTCAATAATTCAGGAATTTTTCTTGAAGAACATTCTGTCTTCCTATCATTCATGAGGCATGTTAGGGCATAATTAAGATTACATTTTCTTAGAATTTACTATTTGTGATATGAACACAATATTTAGTACCTTGTAGAATTCTGTAGAGGCAGATATTGTGACATGGGGTGGAGATTAAGGGAAAGATGGGTGGACACTTGGACTACCTATCATTTCCTAAAATCCTCCCACATCCTGTCCACTCATTTATGTGACTTACTAAGGGCATGTAGAACCTTCTTTGATACAAGTGGAATTATCATTTTGAAGAAGGAAACCATTTGCAATTCCACCAAAGTGATTCAGTAGATAGGTGAGACTGACCTAGCAGGTGAGGTTTCAGACCTCTCATCCAATTCAGAGTCTTCCTTTCTCCCTCCAGGTGAACAATATGTCACATTCTGAAGCTTCCCCTTGCTTGCTACTTGTGCAGAGAGCTTTCAAAAGCATAATAATTTTGAAGTGAACTACTTGGTTTGTTATGCAAATAAATCCCCTCCTCTTAACATAATGAATGTGAGAAGTTCATAGGGAAATTCAGTCAAATGCATCTTTTTATATTAGGAATATATGCATATATATACAACATATATATATAGACACACATATATGTGTGTGCATGAATGTACACATATATTTGAAAATGTATCAGTTTGCTTATTCATTTAAATATAATGACTTAAAGGTCAGTGTTGGGTGTAAGTCCTTCATGTGGTATTGTGGGATTATTTCTTGTGATTGTGACAGGACTTATTTCCTTGGTGGAATGATAAAAGGAGAGGACTGGATGCTTTTTTAATAAGAAATAAATCTGACTGGGAAATTTGCCTTATGTGACTTAACAACCTTGCTAAAAGTACAAACAAACAAATCCTAAAGATAAACTAGAAAAGAAAATGTCCTTCATCTGGATTTAGAGTGTTGATAGAGATCAGGAGAGCAGAATAAAATAGTCTAATAATAATATTTAAGAAAAATGCATATACATTAGGATTTACTGATACTTTTTGTACCTACTAAATCTTTACTTATCACTTTTATGGAGCTTTTGCAATGAATAAGGATGAGTAAAATTGTGGGACAGCAACCATTGCCTTAGGAGACAAGGGTCTGGGCTGATATATATATATATATATATATGTATATATATATTTAATTTTGTAATGCAAAATAACCTCACCAAGGGCCATAAAAGCCACGTCTTTAGTTATATAATGCAGATGTTTTCAAGGTCATGAGCCTCATTCCCCTTGAAATGTAAAGAGCATAACTCTTGGAACCCATCTTGAACCAATATCAAGGGAGTTCTGTACCTGCTCTGTAGTTGAAGCTGTGTGATTTTATTACAAATTTGTACTCTCCTATTGACTATGCATATACAAATACTGTTATGTTTGCCCAACTGCATGTATTTCCTTGGTTTTCATATTGACTTTATATAGAAAGGTTTCTCTCTATTAATTCATCTATCTTGATTTCGCTAACATTTTAGAGATATGATCTTTGGAACCCTTCAGAAAAATTCATGAAACTGTTGTGAACTCCAGGTTTTACTGATGTGGGGAATAAGTTTACACAGGTTAAGAAACTTCCTCTTGGTTACCTAGCTAGAAATTGCATGTCTGAGGGCCAATGCATGTTTGGATTCACAGTGTGTGCTCTTCACCTCCATTTGATGTTGAGTATAGGTGAGACAGAATCATCATGATCTTCAGACTTCAAAGAAACAACAGGTAAAAAAGAGGACCAGGGAAACATCAGTTTCAGTAAAGTTTCTTTAGGAGCAAACACATTACTTTATTCCAAGCATTATGAGTCCTGAATTTAGGGATCGTTTCACTGGAAATGGGTATAGATAGGATGAGATGTGCAAATCTGAAGCGAGGCAAACAAGTTAGGAAATAAAACCATTGCCTCCCTGAATGTGATGCTTTGTTCACTAGCATTTTGTTTGCATTAATTTCACTTTAAATATGAAATGCAGTGTTATCTTTTTTTTTTGGTTACTCAGTTTTTGACAGCCACTTCTACACTAAGCATTCATGTATTCATGCGGATTTGGGATGAATTCTCCTCCTTCATTGAGTCCTGCCTTACTGCATTTCCTGCAGGTCCATTCTACAGGATGGCTTGGTGATGACCACCAATGATCTCTCAGGACATCTGCTTCAGTTATAACATTTTAGGAAAAATCCCCATGTGTCTGCAGCATCTCTCTCCTGGGCCACAAAGCATTTCATCTATGAATATAATGGGAAAATAATGAAATGTTAGAGAGGATTTCTCCCTGTAAAGGGTACTCTCTTGGCACTGAGAATTCTAGCTGCTTGCTTGCAATACCTGGTGGATCTGGTGTGCTGACCTGAGTCTCCCATTATTCATAATTCTCAACATCCTCTTATGTTCACTGGGTCTCTTTTTTATGAACTTGTTTTATCAAGCTTTACTGAAACCAATGACAGTCTCAGAGTCACTAGCTGACACTGTGTTTTCAAACTTCCTGCTCCTGTTTTATGGTTTGATGTTCTTCCAACACAAATTACACTCTGTTCTACTTTAGTGAGTCTTAGAGCTTGACAGAAGCTACTGAGTACCACTGTATGCATCCTGTTCTTGTCTTCCTCTTCTAAGCAAAACACTTACTGTGAATTTACCACACTGATCTACTTAGCAGAAATAACCAACTTTATTGAGCACTTACTATGTCATCAATGTACATTTTGTGTCTTCTGTGGCAAAGGATTAAATAACTAGCATTATATGCACCAGTTCACTGCTTTCCTAAATATTCAATCAGTTTTTCAATGAGTAGCAATTGCATTAAGTGATAAAAATAGAGAATATGAATCATGGGGCATACATGGTGGTGAATGGAACCAGACATGTAAATAAATAAGAAAAGCAGATGAAGAAACTTAAGGTATCAGAAAAATAAACCAGAGAGTGGATTAAGATGCACTATTAGGTGCCAATATTATGTTGAAATCAATTATCTTACACTTTTATTTTATGAATACCATCTGGTTTTTGTCCTTTTTATACGCCATTCTTTTTTATTTATTAATTTCTTCCACTCATACAAAGTCGATAAGTACCCGATTCCCCTCTCTCCCTCACTCTTTCCTGGATCCCCTTGATCCCTCCCCCTTTTCCCCTTCCTTTCCCCCTTCCCTCCCTATCTCCCAGTGCCCTCCCCTATTTCTGGAGCATGTCAAACTTCCCTCTGGGTCCTCCTCTCTGATGAGGTGTAAGGACTCAGTGGCATTGCCTAGAGCTCTTTTTTGTGTTTCCCTTTAGTAGAAGAACACTATTGTGACTGTTAATCCCTTGCCTCTAAGGATCGTAGTGCCTGTGATCCATGCTAGACTTTGGGGGTACAATGATATGTTGGTAATTGCGCAGGTCGTACAAGATCCTATTATGATTACTTCAGCCCTAACTTGTATGGAGTATCTTGCATATCATTGCTCTTCCCCATCTTTAGTCTCTTACAATCTTACCTCCCCCTCTTCTGCAAATTTTATGACAACCACCAACCCTTCTTTTGAAACTTGACCTCATGTCCATGTCTTACTTCCCCACCCAGGGAAAAGCAGCTACTCAGGCCTCTTCTTCCTTCTGAGTCTTACAAGCTTCTGATCTGGTTCTAGTACAATTCCATTACTTATTTTTATATTAGAAGCAAATTCTTGCTCTCAGTCTTTTTTATTTTGTGGCAGAGTTTGTTCTACCTGATAATGTGTCCAGGGCTTGGCATACAATCAATATTTAATTGGTAGTTGGTGGACGAATATAACAATGACAAGAAGTCAGAATTTTCAGTTTTTTTGTGGGCTCCTAGAGTTCTCAGCACTTAAGAATAGAAGCTCTTGCTTTCCTAAAACTTTATCATAGGTCCTTTGAAATTGGCAATATCTGCCATTATAACTAGAATGAAAATTTCTTAACTTTCTGATTAACACTACTTTCAGATGGATGAAGAGCGGTTTTATCATTTACTGTGGAAAGAGAGGTCAGTCTGCAAAGCATTGATAGTTTCTGACCTTGTATGAGATGAGAAAATGGGCCACAGGTAAAGAACTTCCTGCACTGCTGCTAGTTTGACAGACTTCTCTTTGTTGGTGGAAGACACAGCAATTAAGAGTCAGACTAAATACTCTGTAAAGCTCTGCATCTGTTTCTAGGAACTGAATTCCTAATCAATGACTGACACCAACTTTTCCCCCTCACTTTTTAATCCCTAGTGATTTTAATCTTTGAGGACAATTTATTAGAATACAAGTTTATCATTCACCTCAACTGGCTCGTTTGGATGTTGGAAAATGTTCATTGAAAGACAAGGTTTTGGAGTCTTACTTTGCAGTCTTAGGTCCTGAATCCCATTCTCTAGCTTATGTAATGGTCTTAGTCATTTTTGTGAGCTATTGTTATCTTATTACATAAGAATAAACGGGTATTTATGAATATTAATGGACTTCTCCAAATCCACAGACAGCGATCTGTCTGGAGTCAAAACCTAGGCTTTGGGTCTCAGAACTGCACAGGTTAAGATAAGCAATGTTATATATAACAGGTTGTATATAGAGCACAGGTTATGTAATAAGCAATGTTGGCAGCTGTGGGCTCAAAGGCACTGACTCTGTGTCCATCTGATAATGATTCTTCTCTTGTTTAGCTTCTAATGGTCTCTCCCAGAACTCTTCATGATGAACTCAGCTAGAATCATATTGGCTTCCATGGAAAATGAGATAGCACTGTTGGAATCTGCGTTTAGCTGATTAGTCCTAAGTTTCTTTGTTAACTTTTGCTAAGGAAGACATTAAGTACTTAGGACTTCCATTTTTAATAAAGAAAGTTATTATAAAAATTTCAAAAATATATGTTAGGCTGACATGCTAATAGAAGTTTTTAATAATTTAAGATTTAAATACCACTGTTGTTTAAGAGACAAATAGTACTTTCACATAACCCCATGAGTTTCAATCTACTTCTTTTATAAAGAAGACAAATTTGTTTTATCTTTTCTTCTTACATTATGAGACAAATCTTCCTCTTAGTTTTGCATAATAAACATTTGTTCTTTGAATAAGTAATTTTTAACATTATTTTTATTAGTTTGACATTAATTTTACATACATACTTGGCTGTGATTCCAACTTATGCACCATATACAGATTTAATTCATAGTCACATTACTGAGTATGACATGCTTGCCCTTGTAAATTAGATGCTAATTAATGTTTTTTGACCTATTCACTTATTTACGTTCCTTCTTTTTCTCTCATGTCAAAGTTCAGGAAAATGTACATATTTCATTATTAATTGTAATGTATTTTTAAAACAGTTATAAAAAATAACAGTTTTAAAAGGTGTCTGACAGCTTACTACATACAAGCTGCTACTTTTAAAGGATATTATTAGCTCGACAGTAATTAAAATTGGTTTATTCAGGAATACATAATATGATATTCATGCATTTATAAAGTGATTCCTTTACAATTTAATTTGAGATTTTTTTTAAAAGCTAGAAAAGGAGCAATGGAAATGGCTACATCATTCTGATGTGAAGATTAATAGGAGAGGTTTTTAAATACTGGGTTACAATGAAGAATAAAAAAAGTTTTGAAATAGGTTCTATATATTTAATTAATTCCACCTATTAAGAGATATTTTCTGAGATTCCCCTTATTTCCAGCTCATAGATGAAAGCCCTAAGGCTTAGCATGATCGAATAAGTTCCCCAAGGCAAGGTTGGAGAGATGTTCTATCAGAGAACCAAGGGGATGAAAAGGAATATGGTGATGAGAACCAGGACAGACACTTGAGTGAAGCCTGATCAAGGGTGGTCTGAGGCTGGTGGTGTGGACCGGGCAGTACTTTCAGGGTATTTATGAAATATTGGTCTGTGTTTTATCCAATGTGTCATGCAGAGGCCACTCCTATTGCAATATGGCTTGGAAAGGTCATTGCTGCAGGTGGTGTTGATTGAAGTGCTGATATGGAGTGGCAAGCAGATCAAGGGTCTGAGTGGTATCAGACAGGGAAAGGTTATATATCTGCATTATTGATTGGATGGTGTTGAAGAAAAGAGAGAAAGAGTAAGATGTTGGTAATGAGTCATAGATACTTGTATTTAATGGTGGGGTTTAAGGTGGCACTGTTTATTAGGATGGGAAACATTTAAACGGGGAGTGATTGGCAGGGACATGTGACAGGTTCATTCTAATGCACAAAAATGTGTATTTTAAGGACTATAGCGTAGGAGGCTCACATTCGTGGGATTCAGTGGAAACACCTGTACTGACAATAAATTTGAGCACAAT
Source organism: Typhlomys cinereus (assembly GCA_023101885.1). Classification (NCBI taxonomy): domain Eukaryota; kingdom Metazoa; phylum Chordata; class Mammalia; order Rodentia; family Platacanthomyidae; genus Typhlomys; species Typhlomys cinereus. Next base: position 2,679,389 of record JALPQD010000180.1, read on the forward strand.
AGAAAACATTATTTAGTATGAAATGTTCCAAAATGTTTCATGATGTTTTTATCCAAAGTATTGAATGTCTTACCTATAATCTCAGTGGTTCAATTAAACCTTTGTGCATCCTTTTTCTCTAGGTATGATGTAGTGGGAAAAATGAAGGATCTACTTATATTTGAAGTCTGGCTCTTTCAACTTCTCAGCTAATGGAATTTACTTACTCCCTGTCGTAGTTTTTTCTTCTCTGTGATGGGAACAATAAGGCTAAGTTAATACTGTTGTCTGAGAGTTTAGTGTGCTCATATTTTAAACTCTAAGAACAGTCAAGATAGCAAATACACAAACATAGCTATTATTCTTATCCTAAGAATCGGCTGAAATTTAAATTCCTGATTCTTGCCCTAGGAAGTTTATGTACATTATTTATATTTTAGGATGGACAGACATTTGTGAGTGGTTTGGGCTGACGTTCTGTATGGAGGCCAGGAATGGCACTAAGTCTGCTGCTCATTAGGCAACATCAGCAGAGTCCTTAAATTCCTTAACCTTGAATCTTAGTGGGTTCCTAGATCACAGTCTCTGGGTCTAGGACCCAGAGAACCACAAATTTAAAGGTAAGCTTCTCAAAATGTAGGAATGCAGGTCTTTAGCTGGGTCTGGGAACAGTTTCAGATAAGGTACTTTTATTTATTTATTTATTTATTTATTTTTTATTTCCACTCATACAAACTTAACAGGTACACCGGTCCCCTCCCTCCCTCCAACCTCCCACCACCCTGTGCCCCCTCCCTTCCCCCCTCTTTTCCCATCCCCCAGTGCCTCCCCCTCCCATCCCTGGAGCATCCTTTAATGAGCATGCCAAATTCTCCTCTGGGTCCTCCTCTCCGATGAGGTGCAAGGACCCAGTGGCATTTCCCAGAACCCTTCCCTGTGTTCCCCTTAAGCTATGAACACTACTGTGGCTGTCAATCCCTTGCCTCCAAGGATCCTAGTGCCTTTAGCAAATGTTAGAATTTGAGGGGTCAATAGTGTGTTGGACATTGCGCAGGGCATGCAAAGTCCAATTATGATTACTTTGGCCCTAACTTGTGTGGAGTATCTTGCATATCATTGCTCCTCCCATCGTTGTGCCTTTACAATCTTAAGCGAATTTCCCTGAGCTTCAAGATGGGGAGAGATTAGGCTGGCCTAGTTCTAGGTGGTTGATACAGAGTCTCTGAAGTTCTGGATTATAGTTTGTTGATTTTCTTTTGCAGTTTTGCTGCACCTGCAATGCCCTTCACTCCATCCTGATGGGTATTGGATGTCACCACCTGGCCAGAGATAAAAATCTGTTAAACTAGAGTCTTGTTATGAGAGTATATTCAAAGGTAGTAGGAAGGGATCAATCACCCATTTGCAAAATGGTTACTTTTTATCTGCCAGACTATATGCCCTCCCCTTCTGGTGAGATCATAACCCATCAGTTGTAAATGATCGGGAAGGAAAGTGAGCTTAACCAGATGTCTCATTACTTACTTGCAGTTCTTGATGGTGGCCTATTTTCCCTGATGTAACATGGTCCCCTCTCTCCTTGTTTCTGGTGTGGCCCTCCTACCCCAACCTTCCTGTTGTTTTATCTGCCCTACTTTATGATTCTTCTCTAAAGAACAAGACATAAGAAAGTCTATCAGAAAATACTTCACCATCCCTACACAATCAGTGTGATTGACCTGAAGATACAAAGAATAAAGGTCCATTACAGAAACCCATATCTAATCAATGCAATGCTTCAATCATTATTAGTTATATATATATAACATTTAAATATATATTCATCTATAAATAAATAATATATAAATATATTGCTTTACTTATAGATTTATATATAGTTGATTACACTATTGAGATTGCTAGAGAATTATACATTTGGAATATATTTTTATGCTTCACAAACATTCATTGAAAATCAGTTATTGAAAGCCGAAGTTGTCAGATGAGCCTAAGTATCCTCTTGGTAATTTAGATGTAGTTTAGTTACTTTTATCTTCCATGAGAGATGGCTACACTTTGTATCTTCTCAGATAATCACTTGTTTGTGTAAAGTGCAACAACGTTGTTTTGAAACCACTAAAAGCACAAATCTTTCGTTTATATATAATGCAATATTAAATATTCACAGATTACTCTTACTTAAAAGGATTGGTTTAATTTACATATAGATTAAATTTGAAATTTATAAAATCGCAAGGCCTTTCATCCGTTTGATTTAATGCCACTCACGTTTACTGGCTGTAGTATATGGACACAATGCCCTGAGCTAGGAGCTCTAGTCTAAGCAAACCTCACAGGGTTAATTTAAGTATTCTTTGATAATGAGTAAATAATGTGAGGGTGACATATGGAGTATGTAAATCAGAATGAAATGAAAATAATTTGTGTGATTCGAGCATCTCATGCTGATCCATCCATAACTCCTCTCTCCCAACAAAAACTTTATATATGGTTAGGGGATAGTTTGTCTATCAAGGCCTTATATACTTTGGTATTAACATTTGATTAATACAATCTCATTGTGATAGTTAATTCTGGGTGTCAACTTGACATACCTGGCATTAACTAAGATCAGCTGAGACCACCTGAAGATATTGTCTGGACCATGCAAAGATCATCTCTAGATCTGATCAGAACTTCCATAGATCTCATTGGAACCTCCAGTAGTTTGGATCAGATAAAAGGAACCACAGAACAGAAGACAAAAGAAGACTTTCCAGGAATCTTCCAGCCCTCAGCTACGTGGATGGGTGTGACATGGCCTGTCTCCAGCTTTGGCCAGCCAGCCATGTGGCTTCCACTGTGAGAGACTGTATCTCCTTTCTGGAACCATAAGATGAATAAGTTTTCTTTTCTCCCTTAAGGTATTAGACTTTGGGTGTTCTCCTACAGCAATAGTTAAGAGTAACCATTACACTCATCTTGATCTGTGCTTGAAAGCATTTCATATTTGTGGAGGCTTACTGCAACAATGATAGTGTGTGTACATATTCCCATGAGCCATGTTCTCTTATGCACCCTGGTCTGAATTTATATTTCATACCAAATCCTCGTGCTCTTTCATTGTTTTGACACAACAAAGGTTCTGAGGATGGTAAACAGGTGAATAATTATGGGAGTTGGCTGAAATAGGAGTAGAGGTCATAGGGAAAATGGAACAAGTAATATTGATTGGTCAGCAATATATATGGGATATTAATCATTCAGCTGGAGAATATCCTTCATTATATTAGTTATCAGAATGCAGCTTCAGACTATCAGACTCTCCTCAGACTCCCAGGCCTCACTGCAAGTGTACTCTCTCTCAATCTTGGAAGTATGCTGGGAACTTATTTTGTTTGCTTTAGGAAGATTCTTTGGTGACCCTGAGAACCCCAGCATTGAGTGTGCATCCAGAACTGGTGTAGGCGTGAAGGGCTGATAATAAAGCACATACTTATTCAGTGCTGTAATAAGGTTTTATTTTTGAAACCTGGCCAGCAGTCCTCCATCTTCGCTCTACCTCTGGTCACACAGCTTCTCTGGAGGAGGATGAGCAGACCAGCCGCTGCTCTCCCTGCCTGGGTCAGAGGTCAAACAGAGCTTTGACATAGGTACCACTATATGTTCAGATACTCCATATACCTCTTTGCAATCTGACAGGGGTTAATTTGTGAATGAATATTTAGTAGAAGGTGGTGACAAATATACTCAAAATCTAACTGTGAACTTCCAGCTCTTGGGATAGTATCACTCCACAAAGCAACTAGGAAACAAAATCTTTTCTATGGCTCCAACACCCAGGCTAGATAATCAGTGGGCATTGCCTATTTTTAAGAGCATGGACTTAAAACTTGTTGGAATGAGACCTAGAATAAAACCACATTTTGTCACATGGTCTTGGATTTAAAATCCTTGAATGATCATTAATAAAGGGCCTGACTTACCCAGACTTTGCTTTCTTACTTATCACGTGGTTAAAATAATATACTTACTTCTGCTGTTTTTCCAATATTTTTTGATTTGAACACTCTGCAATTCAATATAATTAATGATAGGGCCTTACACTTTGACTCTGAAAGCTGAGCATATTGGCACAGGATTGTTCACCAGGGAAATTCTACCCTGTGGTTATGATGATGCTTAAAAGATAAACTTGGAAGTCAGAGAAAAGTTGAGGTCATTCCTTGTGGTTTCTCTGTGAGGGAAAAAGTGTATCAGCGATTTTGCACATTGCTGTGACCAAGTAACTGGGAAAAAGCAATCGAAGGGTTTATTTTGGTTTACAGTTCTAGGAGGATGCTAACCATCATGGTAGGAAGGGCGTGGCAGCAGGAGGGGAGACCAAGTGGTAACATTCCATCAGCAATCAGGAAGTGTAGAGTGAGGAGGAAGTAGGGTCAAGATAGAAAACCTCCAAGTCTGGGACTAGTATAATCATTTCTAATGTGGTTGCTTACAAACCAGATGACCTGTGTTCAATCCCTGGAAATCAGCATGGAAAGAAGGAAGGAGACAACAGTATTCCAAAAGTTGTCCTCCAACAGTGCATGGCTTATATTCATGCTCTCTCTCTCTCTCTCTCTTCTTTCTCTCTTCTATCTCTCTTACCTTCCCTCTCTCAGAAAAATTAAATAAATAAAAAAAAACCCAAAGCTAAAAACCTATTAAGCCCTGTCCCACTGATATCCATTTCCTTCAGCCCCTCTCTCTGTCCCCTGAAAGTTCTGTAACCTTTCAAAACAGCTTCCCACCTTTTGGGAACACCTTTTGTTTAAACCCATGCACCCAAAGGGGATATTTATCTTTCAAACCACATCAGAAATCAATCACTTTTATCATCTGTAAGTATCAATCTTTCCTGTCATAAATAATAAGAAAAAAGTCTATGGAGAGATGCAGAAATATAAGGAAAAATGGGATCAGTAACCAAACCTGATTTCCATTTCCTAGGAATGGTGTATCTCCAATTTTTAAATTAAATAGTAATAATACTATTGCTTTGCCACTATTGTTTAAGCGAGTTTGAGTTGAGCTTCTCTAGTTAATTTGAATTGTTCTGACTAATCTAGAACCATATAAAGCATTGTATTGCTTAATCTTGATTTGGATTTAGCAGTGTCTAAGCTATTAGTAAAGCTCATCTCTGGGTTCCTATAAGGGTGTTTTCAGAAAGAATAAACTAAGGGTGGAAAAGACAACTTGAATGTGGGTGACATCATCTCATGGGCCAGGTTCTGAATATTCCCTGTCTCTCTATCTGTCTCTGTGACTATCTCCCCTCCCAACCCTATGTTTTATGATATGAGCTGATTTGCTCAGCCACAGCCACACCACCCTCTTTGTGATGATGGATGGAAACCTCTGAAAATGTAATTCCCCACCCCCTCAAACAAATCTTTCTTCCTTTAGAGTTGCTGTCTTGGCTATTCGGTTGCAGCAATGGTAAAACGGAGTGGCATAACGTTGTTAGGATTAAAAGAGGTATTGATTATCTGGATAATATAGCACCGGATCTGGAACCTTAGTGTATGCTAGGTGTAATGATGAGGATGATGATGATGACATCAATGAACCTTATGCCTTCTTTGTTTATGTTCATTTCATTTCATTGTGAAATATCCAGCCCCTGTCCTCAATAGGTGTTCACTAAATATCACTGGATTAGTTTCATCTGTTTTACTCAATGATGGTGAGGAAGTTAATGAAGAGGAATCAGAAGAGAACAGCTCTAACCATGACAGCTGTCTGTCTTTTTACATATTCAATCCTTTTTCTTGATAATGCAGTGTGAAACCTTAATTAACCTTGGGCTGTAGAAATATTCAGCCTTCACCTAGCATAGTTAGCATTGGTGGAGCAGGTAGCTTTTAATCTGCTGGCTCATGGAATTGGCCAGATCTAGCATGTGTTTCCATGGCTTAGAGCTCCTTATCATTGCCTTAGTCCATACAGTGCCTCTGTTACTAGGTAATTTCTTCTTCTCAGTTTTGAAGTCTGAGGAGCCTGTAGTGTTTAGTGGAGAGGTGTCTGAGGACTTTGCTTCCTCTGCTCCCACAATGTAGCCTTGTGACTCCATCCCCTGCGGGAATTGTTGCTTCCTCACATTGCTGGAAGGCAGAACACAGGCTGGCCTAGTGTTGCTGCAAGAGCTTCTTTGATAAGGGCATTTAAATTCCATCCAAGAGAGAGGAGTCCTCATTACTTAATCTTGCTTACAAGGCTCCTCTTCTTCGTAATGTCCCCTTGGCAACCTCTGAATTTTAGAGAACACACATTTCCTTCGAAAGGAGGCTGAAGAAAAAGCAGTGATACTGGGCGTCACACATGTCAGCGTAGACACAATTTTTTAAAGTCCTTTTTTTAAATCCCTTCTCATCTGTACTTGGTGGGCACAGCAGGGCAAGGGAAAACCAGGTTTTATCACCAGAACCAAGCACAGGCAGCATGAATAACAAAAGCAGCTATCAAAGGCACATATTCATAATCTAGTATTTTATATCTGTCTTTATCAGACACTGTCAGCATATCTGATGATGCTTGTGGAATTTGCTGATGTCATTAGTTATAGTAGTAGTTATTACTCTTTTCTTGGATATGGCAATGCAAATCGACAAAGATATGCATTATAGCTTAAATGCTGTATTCATGAGTACATATAAATGATTTGTGTCCGATTCCTATGTCCACAAGTAATAGTGCATAGAACACATCAGACTCAGAATGATTGACTTGTGTGTGTGTGTGTGTGTGTGTGTGTGTGTGTGTGTATGTTCTCTGCATGTGGATGGGTGTATATGGATGCACAGGCATGTGTCTAAGAGGGGGCACTTGAAGGTGTGTCCCTGTGGAGGATTGAGGGTATCTTCAGGAATTATCTTGGATTGCTCTACCTCCTTATTCCTTTACTCTGGGATTTCCCAGGCTTTGGAATAGAACAGTTAAACTATTCACACATAAACTCTATTGAGCTTGCAATAAGAATAGGGGACTCCTAGATGCCTCAGCATTCCTTCCTATTGACTTACTCTCTGCTGTACTGGAGAGCAAAATAATCTATCTATTATTATTCTATTTGTGATACTACGGTTGGACCCAAGGCATTACACATGCTTAGTGAGCATTCTACCACTGAGATGTATCCTCCAGAACATAGTTTGGTAGTATTTCTTTTTAAAACAGGGTTTCACTATCGGTCAGGGGCTGGTATCAACCTTACTGGGATCCTTCTGCCCCAATCTCCTGTGTACTGGGAGCCACCATGTCCAAATAAGAATCCAAGTTTTAAATTATATACATAATATGTACAGACTATGAAACATTAACGGAGATCCTAGCTTCTAACTCTGTGCAGGGTAAACACTCATTTTGAAAGATGAAATAAGCAGCACTTGTTTTTCAACAATGAAATTCAACTTATTATTTTGTGGATGGTGAGATGTTTTCTTTTTTATTTCGCAGTATATTTTTTCATGTTAAAAGCTGTCTCATGAATGTGAATGTCTGTAGTATCTTAGCACTTTGGAGACTCAGGTAGGAGGATCATGAGTTTGAGACTAGCCAGGGCTCAGTAGTAGACCCTGTATTAAAACAACAAAACATGCAAGACAACATTCTGGCCATCTCAAGAACATAGACCAGAAAATGATCTTTTATTCTCCACTTTGGAGTTTCTGTTGCCCTCATTTCTCAATTCAGAGGACTTTCTTGACCCTGGACCACATTCTTATTTTCTAGAAGACATTTCGAAAGATCAAGTGACCAACAACAGGCCACGAAGAGGAAGAGGTTGCCCCTCACACAGAATGAGACTTTCACACCTGGTTGGTTTCTCGATTTGTCTGGGATGCACAGCAGTAACTGGTAATGTGCTGGGTTTGTTTCAAAAGAGAATCCAAGTAGTTGGCTCTAGTTCCCAGGCAGATTCCTGCTATTTTTTTGACAGCACCCCTTACTTGGCTCTGCAGTTTTTTGAGGGGTCACCTCTCTGAACTGTTTTTTTCTGAAAGGACACTCTGGAAGCCCAGACCAAACAGTGCAGGTTCATCAGAAGTGACTAGCTAAGTCATTGCATCTCTGCTTGAGTGACTTTTTCTGATGGTTTCACCAGCGCTGGTTCTCAGCGTATCATTCACTACACTCAGGCAAAGTGTTTGTTAGTAAGTAGCCTTAACAGCTAACTATTGGGAGAAATGTGTTTATCTGTATTTTATAAAAAGCAAATGGATATACAGCTTAGTCTGAATGAATCTGGAGTTATGATTTTGGCAATGCTGGGCAGGTTACATTTTTCATGAGAGTTTGGGGAGGACTTGCAGTTTTTAATGTGATTATGCCTTTGTCTTGATCAGCGAGTTGCTCTGTGAATCTTTGATTTTTATGTTGTTTTGCATGACTGCAATAAAGATGTCATGGTGGAACAATATCGGAGCAGGAGAATAGAGTGAGAACTACACTGAGATGCTTTCTACCTCTGGACATCATACTCGTTACATACTCTCTCCAGGGCTTGGTTTTCCTAGTTTCTCATATATTTTCCCTTTGTTGTAATTATTAAAAAATTACCTATGAAAATTCCTTGTGAACTTGAAGTGTATGATGTATACATACTATTTGCCAATTTTGTAACTCTAAGAGTCTGATGGCATGGGGGTAGATCTCATTTTATAATGGTGAATCAATTTATTAGGGTCTAATTCTTTTCAGTAGAAAGCATCTCTTTTTTAGGAGAAAATTGTTACCTTCTAAATTACTGGCCTTAAATCATATATCATGAACACTCTTTCTTTTGGATATTTATCCCTTTCAGAATTTGTAGCACATAATTGCCTTCTGGTTGAATGTAATGATTTCCCCTTCTCATGCGGCACATAGAAGTCGCTCAGCTGTAGTGTCAGTGTCTGTGAGAGTATGGCACAGTGGCCTGTAATTTTTTAAAAAGCTCTTCAAGTGGGTTTGGGAGATGGCTCAAGAGGTAAAATGCTTGCTGCACAAGAATGAGGGCATGAGTTCAAATCCCAAGAGCCCATGTAGTGCCAAATGTAATAGTGTTCATGGACTACTCCAGTGCTGCAAGATGGGATGGAGAGATGAAGAAAGTATAACTAGAGGCTCACAGGTCAGAACAAGACACCATGACTGAAACAAGGTGGGAGGTGAGAACTGACACTTGGGGTTGCCTCTGACCTCCATAGTAGTGGTATGTGCATGCCTACACAAACACACCTCACTTCCTCAGACACACACACACACACACACACACACACACACACACACACACACACACAAAGATGAAAAATAACAATAACAACCAGCTATTCTAGTGATTATGATGCTTGTCAAAGTTTAAGTTGAAAGATACAGACTAAGAACTGCAGGTCTCCTCTGTGATATTTTTATTTTTCTACTTTTATAAGCATATTAATACTCATCCATGTTTTCCTCCGTCCCCCCTTCCCTCCCATCCACTCCCTTCTTTTCAACAATCCTTCCCACTCTCTCCCATCCTCCTGCATATATGTTCTATGGACACTAGGGTTCACTCTGGCTTGTCTACTCTTGTGGGGGTTCAGGCCTCTGTGGCATACCAAATTGCCTCTCTTTGGACCACCCCATTGATAGGGAAATTTCTTTTTTCTCATCCCACTTAGTCCCACAAGTTTCCGCTGTATGTATTCTTAATTTCTCTTGAGTTTCTAGGTAGTCTATGGGGGCATGTTGGTATGTCAGTCATTATGCAGGTCTTGGAAAGACAAGTCTTACTGTAGTGAGTTCCTAGATGCAGCAGTCCTGCCTATAGTGGAAAGTCTTGTCCAACAGGGAACCTTCCTTCTTTAGGTTCTTATAATCTCACTGACCCCTCTTCTGTGAGGTTCCCAAAGGCTTAGGATGGAGAAAGATTAAGTCGGCCTAATTTTGGGTGAGCCTTGCTGAGTCACTGGTACTCTGCATGATGACTGGTTGTTGCTGTCCAATTCACTACTCTTCTACTGCTCTGGGCTGCATCCTGTCAGGGTGTTGAGATTCTCCACATCTATCCTCTGTGATTTTAAATTGAATCTTGTATGTGTTCTTACACACTTGTCCTAACTATGGGTATTAGCAGTGCCAGCTTATCTGTATTTAGGCCACAAAAAGGTTTTCATGTGGAACCTTTAGCTTTTATTCAGAGTTTGGTCTCAGTTCCTGCTAAACCTTCTGTTTGATTAATAGTTTAAGAAGTGAATGCATGATTTTGGAAGCTGGTGCTTAGTTTTTGTCTCTAAAGTGATTCATGTGTGAGCCCTTGTCTTCAGTGTGTTTCCAGGGATTCTAGGCTAAAGAGGTTAACCCATGTGAGAAGACAAGCACAACAGACAAGAATGGCTTGGAAAACTAAAAACCATAGGAAACCAGAAGTCATTAGACACAAGGTCGGAGAGACAAGGAATATGGCTAGGAAGTGTAAAGAACAGATGAATCTGACATTAATTTGTATGCATTGAATTTTATGCTTTGAGATGAGATCAGTCACGAATATGGTATTGACTAATCCCAAAGGAGAATAGTGACTGTGTGTGTGATAAATATGGTTGAGGCCAAACATAGAAATGAAGCTGAGGAGGATGCAGGCATATTGGCTTGATATGTTAACTGCCTTGGCTTCGGGCCATAATAATGGGCCACTCCCAGTTATGTATTGCGTTATTAACTTATTTGGCTAATATTGTGTTTTAAATGAAAAATCATTGGGCACACGACGAGCATTTTCTAATACCAACATCCCAGCAGCTTCGCTGTTCCCTGTTGCTATCCATGAGAACATGTGTCACTGAAACTCAAAACTCTGGAGATCCACAGGTGGCTGATGAGCCTGCTCAATGTCATCATTGAACTGTGCTTCTATGTTCTGTTGCTCATCACTAGATTACATCCTATTCAAAGGTAATAGAAAGTGCTTCACTTTGCAGTGTAGATGCCCCATGGAACTGTGAATTAGAAGTTGGGTATCCACCCCAAAGTCTAGCATGGATCGCAGGCACTAGGATCCTTAGAGGCAAGGGATTGACAGTCATAATAGTGTTCCCATACTAAAGGGGAGCCCAAGAAAGGGCTCTGGGCAAAGCCACTGAGTCCTTACACCTCATTAGAGTGGAGGACACAGAGGGAAGTTTGGCATTCACACTAAAGCATACTCCAGGGAATGGGAGGGGGAAGAGGGGGACACTGGGAGAAAAGAAGGAGGGGGTGAAAGCAAGGGAAAAGTGGAGGAGGGTGCAAGGGAGACTGGGGACGAGTGGAGGGAGGGAGGGGACTGGGGTACCTATTAAGCTTGTATAATTGGGGAAAAATAAATATAATAAAAATTTAAAAAAAGAAGCTGGGTCTCCAGGTTTGGCTCTGCTCACTGTAATGCGCCTTCTCTTTGCAGGCCCCAAACCAATGGGTTTAATAACTAAGCTATGAGTCCAATTCGAACTTTTCTTTTTCTAAATTGATTATCATAATTATTTTGTAATAGTATCAGAAATAATCTGATTAGTAGAGAATGATCAATTTTAATTTCATTGACAATGGGAGAAAGAGAGAGGAGAGAAAAAGAGAGAGAATTATTAATACTTTAAATAGCAAAACTCTTGCAATTCATCACCAAGACTCCTGTGCTCTGACTGAAACTGAAGTAAGTCAGTGTCTCAAACAGGTCCTGGGATTAAGGATTTCAGGTTCAGAGTTGCAAATTCTACATTTTCTGTGCTTTCTCAACCTCAGAGACATGGCAAGTGAGGGTCATCTTTGAGTTGTTTTGCCTCTATATAGGGAAGTTGGGCTGGAACTGACAGAGGTCAGGTGACTCAGCCTCAAAGCCTTCCTCTTGCTGTGTTCTTTCAATAATTTCTGGCCATGTGGATAGGCTGATGTAAAGAAACTCCCCGTTATTATTAATGAGTCCAGTATGCAAGGGCAGGAGTGATTTGCTCAAGGTGTCTGAATGAGTCATCAGCTATCCATTCCTACTCAGTCCATTACCTGCTTCCCAAGAGGAATGAGCAGAGGGTCTGGCTTAGGACTGAGGGAGCAAGGAAGATGGATGTTTAGCCTGCTTCAGCCGTGGATCTCCATGTGATTTCATTTTATGACGGTACTGAGCAATCACAATTTTCTTTAGGAAAATTTCTTTCTTTCTTCCCTTAAACATAATGGACTACTTAATATCTTTGTTCTCCTCGCATGTCATCTATTACAGTGTCAGTTATTCAGAGTAGAGTCCTTGCGAATAAATCTTCCTCTCTGCAGTCTTCCAGATGGCTTCCATAATTGGTTTATTACTTTTACAGATGTTATGGAAATATTTCAGAAAATAAGCCAACAGTAGGTGACTGCAGCCAGTGGAAGTAGCCCTTCCCAGTTTGTGTTTATCCATTGGAAATAATTAAGTCTGTGTATCAGTTAAAGCACTGTGTTCCACAGTTTCATTATTTATATGGATTGGGGAGCTAAAGATTGATCATTTTTGGATGGCGAGTGATTTTGTTTTGTCTTTAAAAGATTGGATCCTTGCAAATAAATTTAGTAGCTACACATATTTCTATTGTCCCAACTTTTGAAAGAGTTGTATAATTATATGTCCTTATATTTTAAACCCATTTTGTTGTTTTAATGATGTTTGGCAATAATCCTGATAAATCCCTTTGGGTATAACTATAGTTTTGCTACTATCCCTATGCTCCAAACTTTAAGAAGCTGAAATCTATAAAATTGATCTGGAGTCATTCTGTTTTTTTCCCCTTAACCTCTAGTTAGCTGTCTTTGTTTTTTGTTATTACCATGCCATAACTCCTGATTAAGCACCACCCATATTCTACATCTCACTGAGTAGGTTCCATACTCCTTCCCTGCATGAAGGGAATGGTACAGGCTCAGTCTGTCATTGCAATATTCTTAATTCTATGATAGTGACTCTTCAGTGTCATTAAGTCCAGCCACACATCTACTGTCAATTTATCTGCAACATCCCTGATTTATGTCAATCCAGTCTGTGCCAAAATCCTTAGAATACTAAATTCAATTTGTGGATAATTCTGAGTAATATAAATTTCCTTACAAGAATGAGTTATAATGAGTCAATATTATTTCAATTCTGTCTTAATGGAACCATTGACATTTTCATGGAAGTGTGCTTTTGGGTGTCAAAACACTGGGTCAGATGATTTAGAGTTCGGTCTGAGTGGATTATGACTTAAAGTGGAAAGCATATTCTTGTTCATAGTTGCTAAACTGGAATAATTCTTTAATTGGAGATTGAGCTTAAGTCTTTTTACATAATAAAACTAAAGTCCAAAGGATATCTCCACGCTATATATTATCCAGATTTCTTTCACAATGGTCATATTTGCCTATTAGCATATTAATATTTATAAGATTAGTGATACATGGCTCTCTTAATTTACCTGGTAGGTGATGGAAAAAGATTGGGAAAGGATGTACATATGCTATTTGGGAAGTGGTTGCACAGGACTTTATACCTTAGCTGACAGTTAATTTGATAAAACTAAAATTACTAAATTAAAACTAGTACATATATATGGAATAGCATGTTTAGACCTGATAATGAATGAAAAGTATTAAAACTGAAACTAGAAATTGATCATGCTACATTAATAACATCAGTGAAAATATTTTAACTCTATGAATAGCATGTAAGAAATTGTCCAAATAAGGAGACTTCAGGTTTAACATTTCCTGGTCATTTATGTCACCAGAGTGACATAAAAAGAGTTCAGTTGCAATCAAATTAAGCATCCTAAGAACTTGAATAATGGTGATTTATGTGTAACCTGATGTTCTTGTTCACAGTGATGTCCCTCTCCCATTGGGATATTCAAAATTCCTGTGAAACACCATGGACATTACCTACTACAACTCATTTTAACTATCTCCACAATGAGATGACCAGATAGAAATTTGGGAGAGTTGTGTGAAAAGAACCCACAGTATTTGCAAACTTGTCTAAACAAATGAATGTAAATATATAGAGAAGACACTAATGTCAAAATCAGTAATTTAAGAGAACCTATCATTAACAATACTACAAAAATTCAGAAGAAAGTAAGAGACTTTTATGAACAATTTATGCTTTATGACTTAAGGTGAAACAGACGGATACTAAGAATACACAAATGGTAAAACTAAAGAAAAAGAGAATATCTAAGTTGATCTGTAGCAAGAAAGATGACATACCACATTCCCAGATGTCACAGTCACTACCATGCCTCAAAAGACTGAAGTTGGAATGATAAAGAAAATAAAGTCAGCTGGAAAGATCAGCAACAGAGAAGAAGTCCAAGATTGCCTGTTAAATGACCCTTCTAAAATCCAAGTCTGCAAAGAAGGGAGAGAAGATAGCCAAAGGGGACAGACAAGGAGTGGTTGTGGGAGGAAATCGACTTCTGGTATGGATGGGAATATCCCTGAAGAAAAAGGAGATATCCAAATAGACAAGATTCTGAAAGCAAAGGTACTGTAGGTACCAAGTGAAGAGTGTCTGCATAAAATGATAGCTCTACTGCTTAGAAATAAGTGTGCTGAAATACATTTTTATTAAGCCTCATAAAAACACAGGATTTTGTTTTGATTTTTTTAAGCTATGTTGCTAGACACAGAGCACTTCATTTATTGGAGGTGGCAAGAAAAGTCTGTGAAACTGACACTAAATAGCTCCCAAGTTGGACTGTTGTTGGAATAAATGTACTTTTCTCTGATGGTTTTGAAACATTTTTCTTTAGGCTTCCAGAAAAGGAAACCTTTGATATTTACATACATAGTCGTCTTAGTTCAAATGCCTGGTGATATAGGAATAGTAAAAATTCATTCTTATGACCACATCTTCCTCTCTACCATCAGGATATACTTAATTTCCTTAAAGTCCCAGACACCTGGAACCTGACCACCCTAATATCGGTTTTGCCACCATGATAGAGAATCTGGATACTTCAATGTCATTGTGAGAAGGTGTAATTTGACCAGAGTAGTGATTCTATTTTATATTGTGATCTTCATTTTGATAAATCTGCCAACCTTGTTTCATTTCCTGGAAGTTGGGATCAGCTAATGAAAACAACATGCTTAATGTGAACTGAAAGCTATCACTCTAAACTTTTCCTATTCAGAGCATCATATGAAGACCTTATTAGATTTCAGACTGACTTTCTGATTTTGACAGTCTATATAAAAATGAAGTTTGAAAGTTGTTATATATTGTTAACAAATGTCTAATGGCCTACTTGAAATACCATGATTGTTCAAGATTATTCAAAAGATATCTTTAATGAAGTAGGATAGAGTCTGGATTGAGAAAAAATGTAGGCAAGTCCAATTAAGGGATTTTAATTTTCCCACAAAACAAACATTAAAGTTTCACTGACTGAACACTATCACATATTAATAAAACAAACATCATTGCATTAGTTTCATTCAGAAAGCTAGAGAATATATTTGCTCATCCTGTGGCCAGGATTAACCTTGATTCCAAAGCCAAGATGGTCATTATGGAATCCAAAAATTATAGACCGACATCCCATGCTTGAATGCTGGTGTAAAAATCTCAAGCCAAATATTAAATCCAGCTCAGCAAGATTAAGAAGAGACAAATGTGCTTTCATTCCTCAGAATTTATACAAAAGCACAAAGTTTAGCTGAACAATTCAAATTCGATTGCTGTAACATATGATAGAATGAAGAAGGCAAAACTTACAATTTTATCAATGGAGATGGTGAAAATACAAATATTCATTTAAGAAAGCTTTATGCAATATATGCAATAAAGGTATATGCAATAAAGAACTTTCTAAGTTTTGTAAAGAGTGTGTATTAGAAACTTATAGCTGATATCATTAATGGCATTGCATTGGTTTTCCCATTATAACTGTGAAAAATCAAGGGTATCATTCCAATCATATTGTAAAGGAGAATAATATACCAAGTGAAAAAAGTACATGACAATGGACTATAGTGTATAGAAGGTAGATAAATAATAGGCAAGCAAATATGTAGATGACATATAGGTAAGTATATAGATGAGAGAGAGAAAATAGATAAATAGGTAGATAGAAAGACAGACAGACAGATGACAGGAAAGAAAATAGGTAAAATTCACATAGGCAGGTAGATAAGTGATAAATAGATGATAGGTAGGTAGATAGTTGAAAGACAGATAGGAGTTAAATAGAAAGAATGATACACAGATAGGATGACAGATAAATTATAGATAGGTAAATAAATAGAGGAATTCAGTAGAAACTAATGAAACTGTTTTTATTTACAAATGACATCACTTCTTGCTTAGAAAATCCTATGGAATAAAGAAGTACAAAGTACTTAAAAAATCAAAGTGGTCAGCAAGTTTGCAAGATGCATGATCAACTTATACTATTTGCTATATATTAATATATTAACAAATAAAAATAAAACCAAGATAATTTCATTTGGAACACAAAGCACACAGGAACAGGTTTACCAACAGAAGTGTTATGTTCATACAGAGTTCTACAGAAAAATTGTGAAGAAAAATTGAAGAACATGAAAATAAATACCTAGGAGATATCTCCTATTCATGCATTTAAAGGTCTGGCTTGCTAAGAAGAAAATTTTCAAACATATCTATACAATCTTAAATTTAGGTCCACTGATTCTTTGCCCAGTGCTTTTTCAATCGTGGTATTTTTATTCTAGTGACAAAATCTGTTTGCTTATGCTAAGGACATGACTATAAAAGTAAAAGATGTTTACTGCTTAGTAGAGATTTTAAAAGTAAGAATTGAAAATAAACTATTTCTTAGTTGTTGCAGTTTGTCTGCATGTTGTAGATTAATTCATGACCAAAGAGGTTAAGGGAGAGGGTTTTTTTTTTAAACATTTTTTATTATTATTTCCACTCATACAAACTTAGTAGGTACACCGGTTCCCTCCCTCCCTCCTCCTCCCCCCGAACCCCCTGCTCCCCCTCCCCTCACCCCTCTCTCCCCATCCCCCAGTGCTACCCCCGCAATCCCCGCAGAATCCTTTATTGTGCCTGCCAGTCTCTCCTCTGGGCCCTCCTCTCTGATGATGTACAAAGACTCAATGGCATTCCCCTGAATCCTATCCTGTGTTCCCCTTAAGCATAGGAACACTACTGTGGCTGTCAATCCCTTGCCTCCAAGGATCTTGGTGTCTTTAGCAAATGCTAGACTTTGTGGAGTCAATAGTGTGTTGGACATTGCGCAGGGCATGCAAAGTCCAATTGTGATAGCTTCGGCCCTAACTTGTGTGGAGTATCTTGCATATAATTGTTCCTCCCATCCTTGTGCTCTTACAATCTCACTGTCCCCTCTTGGTCAAATTTCCCTGAGCTTCAGGATGGGGAGAGATTAGGCTGGCCTAGTACTAGGAGGTTGATATAGAGTCTCTGAAGTTCTGGATTATGGTTTGTTGATTTTCTTTTGCAGTTTTGCTGCTCCTGCAATGCCCTTCACTCCATCCTGATGGGTATTGTATGTCACCCCCTGGCCAGAGACAAAAAGCTGTTAAACTAGAGTCTTGTTATAAGAGCCCATTCAAAGGTAAATGTAATAAAAGTAGGAAACCACAGTGAGGGAGGGGTAAATCACCCATTTGCAAAATAGTTACTTTTTATCTGCCAGACTATATGCCCTCCCCTTCTGGTGAGATCATACCCCTCAGTTGTAAATGATCAGGAACGAAAGTCTGTGAACTTAACCAGATGTCTCATTACTTAATTACAGTCCTTGATGGAGGCCTATTTTCTCTGCTGTAACATGGTCCCCTCTCTCCTTGTTTCTGGTGTTGCCCTCCTACCCCATCCTTCCTGTTCATAATCCTTGCAATTACTATAGGTATTACAGAGATTTATCTTTGAGAGTCTCTAGGTGGGCTGGGTGGGTTTGGTACTAGGAGCCACTTATTAGGGAGTACATACGGCGCTTAATTTTCTGGGTCTGGGATGCTTCACTTAATATAATTGTTTCTAATGACATCCATTTCCCGGCAAATTCCAGTAATTCATCATTTTTGATGGCCGAGTAGTACTCCATTGTATAGATGTACCACAGTT
The DNA here is from genome assembly GCA_023101885.1 of Typhlomys cinereus. Taxonomy (NCBI): domain Eukaryota; kingdom Metazoa; phylum Chordata; class Mammalia; order Rodentia; family Platacanthomyidae; genus Typhlomys; species Typhlomys cinereus. Next base: position 2,697,474 of record JALPQD010000180.1, read on the forward strand.
TCCTTATCCACTCGTCAACTGTTGGACATTTGGGCTGATTCCATGACTTTGCTATTGTAAACAGTGCTGCTATGAACATGGTCGTGTATGGGGGGTTATTCCCAAAAGTGGAATAGCAGGGTCATATGGCATTTCAATCTTTAATTTCTTTAAGAATCTCCAGATGGCTCATCAGAGTGGCTGTATGAGCCTGCATTCCCACCAGCAATGTAGGAGAGTTCCCCTCTCTCCACATCCTCTCCAGCAATTGGTGTTGTTTGTATTGTGGATTTTTGCCATCCTGACCAGGGTGAGATGATATCTCAGGGAATTTTTGATTTGCATTTCCCTGATGGCTAAGGAAGTGGAGCATTTTTTAAGATATTTGTTAGACATTTTAATTTCATCCCTGGTAAAGTTTCTTTTAAGTTCCAGGGCCCATTTTTTAATTGGGCCATTAGTTTCCTTAGTGTTTAGTTTTCTAAGTTCTTTGTGCACTCTGGATAAGTAGAGCTCTATCAGATATGTGGTTAGTGAAGATTTTCTCCCATTCTGTGGGTTGCCTTTGAGCTCGTGTTACATACAATCTCTTTATCTGAACAAAAGCTCTTTAATTTCACAAGATCCCAACTGTTGAGAGTTGGTAGCAGTGACTGTGCCATTGGATGTCTGTTTAGGAACTGTTGGCCTAGCCCAATCACCTCGAGGGAGTTCCCTATCTTTCCAACTATGGTTTTTATAGTCTCTGGGCTTATATAAGGTCCTTGATCCATTTGGAATTAAGTCTTGTACATGGTGACATGTACGGGTCCAGTTTTAATATTCTGCTTGTGGAGATCCAGTTTGGCCAGCACCATTTGTTGAAGATAGTGTTCTTTTTCCATTGGATTTTTTTGGGCCCCTTTGCCAAAGACCAAATGGCTGTAATTTTGTGGGCTTATATCTGGGTTCAACCCTTATCCATTGATCTATGGGTCTATTTTGGAGCCAGTACCCAGCTGTTTTTATAACTATGGATTTGTAATATAGACTAAGGTTTGGTATGGTGATACCTCCAGCAGTGTTTTTGTTACTCAGGATTGTCTTTGCTATCCTGGGTCTTTTGTGCCTCCATATGAATTTTGAGATTGTTTGGTGAACTTCTTTGAAGACTTGCTTTGGGATTTTAATTGGTATAGCATTGAATTTGTATATTGCCTTTGGAAAGATGGTCATATTTATGATGTTGATTCTGCCAATCCAGGAACATGGGAGGTCTTTCCATCTTCTGGTGTCATCTGCAATTTCTTTCTTTAGGGTTTTACCTCCTTGGTTATGTTTATACCAAGGTATTTCATTTTTTTAGGGGCTATAGTAAATGGGATTGTTTCTCTCAGGGCTTTTTCACTTCTTTCATTCTGGGCATATAGGAAGGCCACTGATTTTTGTGCATTTATTTTGTATCCTGCCACCCTGCTGAACTTCTCAATTAGTTCCAGGAGCTTCCTGGTGGAGTTTTTGGGATCACTCAGGTATAAGATCACATCATCTGCAAATAGGGATAGCTTGACCTCTTCCTTGCTGATTTGAATCCCTCTTATGTCCCTTTCTTGTCTTATGGCTTCAGCTAAGACTTCAAGTACAATATTGAATAGAAGTGGTGATAGTGGACAGCCTTGTCTCGTTCCTGATCGAAGTGGGAATGCTTCCAATTGTTCCCCATTGAGCATAATCCTTGCTGTGGGTTTGCTGTAAACAGCTTTTATTATATTGATAAAGGTTCCTTCCATTCCTACTGTATCTAGCGTTTTGATCATAAAAGGCTGTTTGATCTTGTCAAAAGCTTTTTTCTGCATCTATTGATAGTATCATGTGGTCTTGGAATTTGGACTGGTTTATATGATGAATTACATTTATTGATTTGCGTATGTTGAACCAACTTTGTGTGCCGGGGATAAAGCCTACTTGATCCCCGTGGATGATCTTTTTGATATGTTTTTGAATCTGATTTGCTAAGACTTTGTTGAGAATCTTTGTATCTGTGTTCATCAGAGAGACTGGCCTATATTTTCTTTTTAAAATGAATCTTTATTAGTTTTGGGATTAAAACGATATTAGCTTCATACAAGGAATTTGGTAGTGTTCCTTCCTTTGCTATTTGATGGAACAATTTAAGGAGTATTGGTGTTATTAGCTCCTTAAATGTCTGGTAGAACTCTGTGCTGAATCCATCTGGTCCAGGACATTTTTTGGTGGGAAGATTCGAGATTACATCTTTAATTTCCTCATATGTTATAGGACTATTTAAATAATTCACAGCTTCCTGATTCAATTTAGGTAAGTCGTGTTTACTTAGGAATTTGTCCATCTCTTTTATGTGTCAAACTTCACAGAGTATAAGTTTTTGAAATATGATGTTATAATTCTCTGGATTTCTTGGGTATCAGTAGTGATAACTCCATGTTCATTTCTAATTTTGTTAATTTGGGTGTTCTCTCTCTTGCTTCTGGTTAATTTAGCTAGGGGCGTATATATCTTATTAATTTTTTCAAAAAACCAGCTTTTTGACTGGTTGATTTACTCTATCATTTTCCTAATCTTGATTTCAGATATTTCTCCCCTTATTTTGCTAATCTCCTCTCTTCTACTACTTTTGAGATCAGATTGCTCAAGTTTCTCTAAAGCCTTAAGCTACATCGTTAAGTTATTTATTTCTGATGTTTCCATTTTTTTTTTTTTTGATGTAGGCATTAAGAGCTATGAACTTACCTCTTAGGACCCCTTTCATTGTGTCCCAGAGATTTTGGTAAGTTGTATTTTCATCATTGTTCGCTTTCAGGAAATCTTGATTTTCTTTTTTAATTTCTTCCTGGATCCAGTTCATCATATTATTAAGTTTCCAGGAGTTGGTGAATTTTCTGTTGTTTGTTGTGTTGTGGATGTCTAGCTTTAGGCCGTGGTGGTCTGATAGGGCACAAGTTAGAATTTCAACTTTTTTGTATATGTGTAGATTCATTTTGTGGCTCAGTATGTGATCTATTTTGGAGAAAGTTCTGTGTGCTGCTGAGAAAAATGTGTATTCTTTGGTGCGTGAATGAAAAGTTCGATAGAGATCTGTAAGGTCCATTTCTTTAAGGGTTTGATTAAATTCCAAAGTGTCTCTGTTAAGCTTTTGACCTTTTGATCTATCCCATGTTGAGAGTGTTGAAGACCCCAAGAATTATCATTTTCTGATTGATTTCTTGCTTTAGAAGTTGTAGGGTTTGCTTAATGAATGTGGAGGATGCCCATATTGGGTGCATATATGTTCAGTATTGTGAAGTCTTCCTGGTGAATTGTACCTGTGACTAAAATGTAGTATCCATCTGTGTCTCTTATGATTTTCTTTGGTTTGAAGTCCACTTTGTCCGAAAGCATAATTGCTACCCCTGCCTGTTTCCTGGTTCCATTAGCTTGCAAGATTTTGGACCAGCCTTTCATTTTTAGGATGTACCTATCTTTCGTGGAGAGATGAGCTTCCTGAAAGCAGCAGATTGTTGGATTGTGGTTTTTAATCCAAGTTTGTAATCTATGTCTCTTAATCGGTGAGTTAATACCATTGACATTTAGTGTTATAATGGAGTAATTATTTTTAATTCTGGACATTTTCTATGTTTAGTGGCTTTTGTATGCATATTGTTTGATATTTATGTTTTGGTCGTATTATACTTTCCTTCTGTCCTCTTGGGTATGCTTGTTCTTTTTTTCAAGTTTGAGTATCATTTCTACATTTTTTTGAAGGCCTGGTTTGGTTGTCTTTGTGCTGGAATACTTTTCTTTCTCCCTCAATCATGACAGATAGTTTCTCCAGGTATATCAGTCTGGGTTAGCATTTTTGCTCATTTAATACTTGAAGTACTTCTCTCCAAGCTCTTCTTGCTTTTACTGTTTCCAGTGAGTAGTCATTTGTTATTCTAATAGGTTTACCTTTAAAAGTGACTTTCTTTTTTCCTCTTGAAGCTCTCAGCACCTTTTCTTTGTCTTGAATGTGGATTTGCCGTGGCGATTTTCTATTTTGGTCATATCTGTTTGGAGTGCGAGATGCCTCTTGTATTTGGATGGGCCTCTCATTCTTTAGTTGTGGGAAGTTTCCATTTATGATGAACTGAAATATTTCCTCCAGTGTGGTATTTTACGATTCTTGTTCTGGTATTCCATGAACGTGCATGTTAGGCTTCTTCAGGATGTCCCATATCTCTTGAATGTTTCTCTCAAGTATCTTTTTGGCTTTAACAATCTCTTCCATTGAGCTGGTTAATTCTCCCACTTTGTCTTCAAGATCTGAAATTCTATTTTCTGCTTCATTTGTTCTGCTGATAAGACTCTCTTTTGAGTTTTGGGTTGAAGATAACTTGTCTTTTATTTCATTTTTAAACTCTAAGATTGTTTTAACTGCTCTATGCCTATTTTTGTTTCTTGAACTGTTTTTCTGAACTCTTCCAAGTGCCTGTTGTGTTCCTGTTCAAAGTGGTTGATTTGGTTGTTTAACTCTTCTCGGATTTCCTCTTTCATAGTATTAATCATGGTAATGATCATACTCTGAAAGTTGTTATGTTGGTTCTGACTTTCTTGGCTATTTTCTGTGAATTTGTTCTGGTCGAATCCATCATTATGGGGTTAATTCTTTCGGTTGGAGATTGGTCTTCTTGGGTTTTGTTTCTCATGGGTCTGCACTTTGACCTGGGCATTGTTGTTTTGTTTCAGTTTCTGTGTGTTTTTCACTGAACTGATTTAGTTGGTATTGTTACACTTGCCAGTTATTACTAGTGCCTGCCTTGGATTTGGTATGTTTGTCTATTGTTATTGCAATTTCCTAGATGAGGCTATTAGGCTGTTAGTACATCAGTTAAGTCAGGTTAAGTAGACAAGAGGTGAATATTAGTATGGTAGTGCACCCTTGAGATTCAGTATCTTGTTGATATGTGAGGATGAGTGGTGTACTCCCTGAAGTTGTATATGTTTTTGGGGTGGCTGTATCGAGAAGCTGATCTACATCAATTGATACTAGAAAGGATCAGTATGGTGAAAAAAAAGAGGTTTACTTATCTTTGGGCTGTATGTGAAGAATCTCTCCCAGGTGATAGGATGTCTGTAGAGGGCTCCAGATGTATGACCTTTGCCCCCCAGAGGTTTGCTTGGGTTTCCTTTGGATTCTATTGAATTCTGAGTAGCAGTGTGTCTTCCCTGGACCCCGTGCGTAGGTCCCCGGTGGGCTGGAGAGCCGGAGGGTCTGATGTTGACAGAATTCTTCACTTGGGACCTGGGACTGGCTTAGGGCCCACCAAGCTCCAGGGATGGAGGAATGTGAGCAAGTCCTGCCTGGTGGAGGCGCAGGCGGTAGGAAGAAAGGGGCTGGGGTCCGGGGCGGGGCCCAGGCAAAGCCGGAGGCCACCTGGGTGTGGCTGGGAGACTGGGGCACTGGCTTGGGGGCTGGGCGGGCTCACTCACCTGGGACCTGGGACCAGGCCGACCTGCAGGGTCGCAGCAGCGGAGGCGCGGGGGTGGTGGGAGGCAAGGGGGGGAAGGGGTTTTTATTTTGGCTCAAGGTTCTTTGTTCCAGTCCGCACTACAACTTGGCAGGAGAGTGCATGCCAACACCAGGAATGAGGGAACCGGCCGTATCACATTCTTAGTGACTGTTTAGAGAGAGGTAAACCTCGTTTCCTTGATTTCAGTCTGTCAAAGTATGCAGAAATATGTCAACATACTAAACCAGCTCCTTTCATCCCATCCACTTCGCCAGGGAGTGTTCCCACCTACCATGTTCCCACCTACCATGTACTGGGTCTTTCCACATAAATTAGAGACTTTTCTGTGGTCTTGCTTAGGGTTTGTCTTAACTACCAGTTTGTCGCAGATATTTCCAGATCTTAGCCTTCAATTGTCAAGTGGGAAACTGCGTATTCATTTGGCACACTAGTAAATTTCATAAATAATTTCATATATAAATTCATAATAAATTTCACATATAAAGTAGTGAAATGCTATCCATGTACTAAAATAATGCTAAGGCTTTGCTTATGGATCTGAAAGGTATTGTGGTTATGATTATTCAGAATTAGAGTACAAACAGTAGCTCTATAGTATATCTTGTGTGCTTGTAAGTACACATAAACCTCTCCAACTACTTAAAGGGTTAACAAAAGATTTCGCTAATTTGTAAGATTAAGTATGAGGTTCTGTATCTTTTTGTAAATTTTGAGGGGGTGGTTTAATTCCTTGAGATAAGAAAATCTTATAATAAAATAATACACTGTAAAGATCTGATTTCTGCTTGTATGTTCTTAACTTGTCTACCTTGATTTGTCTGACCTTTCTTTTTTTCATTTTTCTTCTACTTTTACAAACATATTGAGTATTCAACCCAGCTTCCCTTCCTCCTCCTTCTCTCCCATCCCCTTCCCTTCCCTTCACCATTCCCTCCCACTCCCTCACACCCTTCTGCCTGTATACTTCTATGAATTCCAGAGTTCTTTCTGGCTTGTCTACGCCTGTGGGGCTCAGGCCTCCATGGTAGTATATCTTCAGGTCACCCCCACTATTATGTTCATTTCCCTTCACTTGTCCAGCTTTAGACCCAAAAGTTTCCACTGTAAATTCACATTCTATGGGTATAATAACAGCTACATACAGAGTAGTTTGATATACTCTCCTTCCCCTTTTTATTGGTTTTGGTTCTAGCTTACAGTAACAGAGATGTGTACCATTCTGACAAGCAGGTCTTGAGTCCAATCAAAAAGCTGTTGGTTGTCTCCTTGATATTCATGCCATTATTACACAGGTGCTGTTGCCTTGGTGATTTATATTGTAACTTAGAGATACTGTTGATGGGGGTTTATGATTATTTCTCTCCTCCAGTAGCTTCTACCATATTCCTTGGTACTGTGTAAGCGATCCAGCAAGGAGAAAGTGCTCAGACCAGTTCCAGTTGATACATTTTGGCCATGTTCTGTGGTCCATTTTTATATCATCTTCATTGATAGGGTTTTGCTGGAAGTTTTTGGAAAGCAATCAAGAGCAATGGCAAAAGCTTATAATATTTGGGGGGCCTTTAAGATCTCTCTGACCAACATTTTATCTGAAAGTGCCACATTCCTGTTACTTCTAGTATAATTTTAGTGCAAGGCTTTTTGCTCCTCAGCACAGGGACTGCCCATTCTTTTTCCTTTCTTTAAAAGATGTTTTTGTTTTGATATTTTACTGGCATAGGATGTTCTTTAGTGGTTACTTCCCACAATCTTTGTTTTTAATCTATAAATCCTTGTCCCTATCTCCCATGTCCCTCCTATCTCCTCATTATCCGCTATGTATTTTTCCCAATTATTCCTTTCCTCACCCTTGTCCTGGGATCCTAAATCTTTTAAAAGGTTTATGTCTGGCCTTTTTGTCTTTACTTCTGTTGGTACTTTCTGACAAAACTAGCCTGGGATTCTTTCAACATCTTGTCTTACTTTCTAGGCAAGTGGAACACCTGAGTTTTCTTACCTCTTATTACAGTCAATAACTTAAGGCAAGAGGACTTTGTCTTAATTTCTTAGCATTGCAACAACTATATAACAGGGGATCAATTTTGCCAATTTTCTCTCCCAATAGATAAATTTATAATACATATTCTTGACTGCTAAGCTCTGATTTACTGACACCAATCACCTGTTTGAATACATATGAATGACTAGGGAATAATCAGGCTTCTTGGCAAACAACTGTGATGGACAGCTGCTCAGCAAGGGAAATGAAGTCTTATATTAATGTTAATTTTCAACACATTTCCATGTGGATATTTTTGTGCATTTATGTTAACATTAGGGAATATACTCATAACTTTTTTATAACAAAATTTCTAAATTTACAGAAAATTTGCAAAGGTAATAGATAAGATATTCTATTCTTCACTATTATTAGTTTTTAATGTAACTTCACTAAATAATTAATACCCCAACATTTTAACAAAATCCTTAACTTTACTCAGCATTCTTTAATTTTCATTTAGCATTCTTTTCCTTCCCAAGAGTTCTTTCTAGGGTACCACATTACATATAGTTACATCACCTTAGGCTCTTCTTGTTGTTTAGACTGGCGTGTGTGTGTGTTTGTGTGTGTGTGTGTGTGTGTGTGTGTGTGAGCGCACGTATGTGTGCATGTGTGTGTATTTTAGGGATACTGTCAGGCATGTTGTAGAGTGTCATTCAGTTAAACTCTTAATGACTTTTTTCGTGGTTACTTTTTGAACCTGTGATTAAGTTTGGATAATAGCGACTCCCTCACGATATCATACAGACATACTCTGTTGGTATCACCTGTCTCTTACTATCAGTCGTCATCACAAACTGAAGTCTTTTTGTGTTTCTCCCGTGTGGTCCTGCTTCTCTTCCATGCTGTGGCAAATAACAGAAAGTCATTATGGCCTCTCTGCTAATGTGTCAAAGAGCAACAACTGCATTCCACTTCCTGGAGGGTAAAGTATCTATGAAATTTCTATTTTCCTCTGTTAATTTATTTATTCAAACATCCATGTTTGTAAGTGTGAAATCACTGCCATTTGTTATATATTTGCTTACACTCCATGATACTTTATTTTGCTCAGGTGGCTTCATGTTTGGCCACTGGGACTCTTTAAATGGATTTAAAATTCTTGTCATTGTGGCATTTTATTTTTTGCTTTTGTTTTGCTTCTTTATCCTTCTTTTGCTTTCCTCTGTAGCACGATGCATCACTGCTTATCTTTATGTTTGCTGTTCTGGATCCACAATCACCATTTCTCTACATGGCTCCAATTCCTTTTTTTTAAATTATTATTATTATTATTATTATTATTATTTTATTCAACTGTGTGCATATGCGTGTGTATGTGCGCGCGCGTGTGTCTGTGTGTGTCTGTGTGTGTGTGTGTGTCTGTGTACGTGTAGAACCACGGGTGAATTCGCGAACCACCATGGATGCCTCCACCTCCTTCTGCCCCGGGATTCACAGGCTCCGCCCTACCAGGGCCAGAAGCGCAGGCTGCCCCCGCTTCCGCCTGGCGTCTATACGTGGGATCTGGGATCCGAACTTGGGACCTTCCGCCTCCAAGGCGGAGGCTTAACCCCTGAGCCACCTCTCCAGCCCCCAATTCCTTTTATTGAAGAATAATAATAAAAAGTTAAAAGGTAAGAAACTGTGTATGTTTGTGGCTACTGGAATTTCATTTCTTTTAACTATGGTTATGTCACAGAGCAAGAATACACACATATGTTTACTAGCTATTGTACATGCACATATCAATATTTCTACATCTGTAGTACATGTATTTATATAAAGCTAAATTTGGGATCATGCATTGAAGACAGCCTACTAATTTAGTATTTTGACTTTTTCATCTTGATCCATATTTTACTAGATTTATTATAAGATGGTGAATTTGTAGTGCTTTTATAAAAAGCTTTGTAAAACATTTCAAATTTTGGTTCCTCGTTGTTGGGATACAATGAAGTAATAAAATTTTTTATATTGGTGTCAAAGTTAGATACATGTATCAAGTTGTTGATTAAAGATTTGAGCTCTGGGCAGATGTGCAAAGAATTAGTAGTCAAGTCCCAAGCAAGTCTTCAGGAGATTGTCTAGTTGATGGAGAAGATATAGCCCATAGTGGGTGGGACAATTCCCTGGGTAGGTGAATAAGATAGAGGGAACTGGTTGAGAAAGTTGACTTTTGTATACTTGGCTAGACATGCTGGTCTGACAAGTGAGATTGTCTCTTCAGTAGTCATGTGGATATAGTGTGGCCAATTTCCTTGGCCAATGGTATTGGTGTGGGATCTCCTGCCAAACTTAAGGAACAGTAACCAGACAATAATAAGCAAGAATAAAATCCCTTGTTTCCTTAAGCTGTCTGTTTGAATTTATCAGAAACAATTCAGGCAAACTGACAGAATTGGTACCACAGAAGAGTGGTGTTTCTGATAAATCTGGCTATGTGAATTTTGTGGATTTCAAACATTTTTGAGGCATATAGAAATATTTGAAGATATTGAGATTGCATGTTATAAAAACTGCTAAGCATAGTTTTGTGGGACATTTAGAAGATAGTGATGCTAAGAGAGTTCTGAATTCGTTAGGTTCAGATCACGATGAAGGGAACAAGGACTTGATGATATTGAATTTAAAGATGATGAATTGGTTTGTTTGGTAGAAGAGAGCTGCATTGACAGCCTGGAAGCTTTGGATATGGAAAGGTCAGACAGCAAATAGGTGCAGCTATGGAAAAATTAATATCAGTAAATAAAAGCCTAGTGCTTTGCACTGGGATGGACATGAATATCAACTCTATGGTCTGAAAACCTGGATTCTTTCAGGGACTGTATTTCTAAGCTGAAGCTGTTTCTTGTACTTTGAACATTTTGGCAACCTAGAAAAGGACAACTGTTGTTTCAGTGGACCAAGCTACATTTCATCCTCACTGCAGAATTTGTCAGCATTACCCAGGTCATACCAGTCTTTTTTTTAAATTTTTTTATTATTTATTTAATTGTGCATGTATGCGTGTGTGTGTGTGTGTGTGTGTGTGTGTGTGTGTGTGTGTGTAGAACCACGGACGAATTCCGGAACCACCATGGACCGCCTCCACTTTCTCCTTGTTTACTCTGCCCCGGGATTCACAGGCTCCGCCCTACCAGGGCCAGAAACGCAGGCCGCCCCGCTTCTGCCCGGCGTCTATACGTGGGGATCTAGGATCCGAACTCAGGACCTTCTGCCTGCAAAGCGGAGGCTTAACCCCTGAGCCACCTCTCCAGCCCCAGGTCATACTAGTCTTGATGCAAGATTGAGGGGTTTATGGAGAGAGGCTGATTTTTGTCAGCAAATGGCAGGTTTGGAGTTTTGGCAAAGGAACATGAAGCTTTCAGCTGTAGAAGTGAACTCCCAAATGCTGTTGGAGATGCGAGAACCATGGGATCTATGCTGAGAATGGCTGAGAGAGCAGATTCGACCTGGTCCAGAGATCACCGCTGGTACAACGTTGAGCTTTCTGGAGAGACTGGGAATGCCTGGAATATGTGAGCCACTGTTACTACATAATGTGCAGCAAGACATCGATGGACATTTGAAGGACATTGAACAACAGGTTGTAGTACATTTGACTTGCTGGATTTTAGTCTTATTTAATATTTTCTTATTGTGTGATTTTAAAGTTTTATCCGTGCTGAAATGCATAACTTGCTTTAATTTTATAGAACCTTATGGTTAGGAGATTTCATACATTTTGAAAAAGTGACCTTGAATTTTTAAAACGTTGAAACTGAGCTTTTGATGACAGGCATTTCAAATTTGGACTTTCATTTTTATCTTGGATTTTAGAAGTAATAAAATTAAGTGTATTTTATAGACTAAGATAAATCTAATGCCTACTTATGGGGACAGTGGGTTGAAAGGTTGTCGTTCAAAAGGAATGTATTTTTGTGTCATAATGGCAAGGAGTGAAGTGTCATAGTTAGATACACGTGTCAACTTGATAGTTGAAGGCTAGAACTCTGGGCATATTTGTAGAGAATTTCTAGTTGAGTTCATCCCTGAGCACCTCTTCAGGAAATTGTCTAATTGATGGAGAAGATGGGAAGGTGACTAAGATGGAGAGAGCTGGTTGAGAAAATTGGCACCATTCTAGATACTTGGACAGACATTCTAGTTTTTCCCTCTGTCAGACATTATGTGAATATAGTGTGGCCAGTTCCCCTCAGCCCTTGGTACTGGTGTAAGCTATCCTGCCAAGTTGTACAGGAACTAGAACCAGACAATTATGAGTCGAAGTAAACCTCTTTTTCCTTTGAATATAAGCCCTTTGTATAAATTTATTGGCAAAATGCAGAGTAATGGCAGCAATTGGCCTTGTATTCTGCTGCCTTTGTGTATTGACTTACTATTTCTAGGGATGTCTGTGTTTGTTTTGGTACAGTTGTGGGGGTTTTTATGTAGACAATCATGAACCAAATCCATTTAGTTCTTTCTTTAATACTTATGTGTATTTTGTTTGTGTTTGTTACCTATCCTGTAACACTGGATATGGTTTTCAGTTTTGTAAGAAAGAATGGTTACAGAGATTATTCTTTCACTTCTAACAGTAGGATGTAAGCAACTAGTTTCCACAATTAACTATGATATATGTTTCTAACAATTAACAATGATCTATAGATTTTAATTTTGTATTGTTCTACAGTTACACACACACACACACACACATCCACACATGATGAATTTTTTAAGGAATAAATTAGAAATAAGGAATTGTTTCTTTCAAGATTGCATAGAATTTAATTTTGGATTTGTGTTGCATTGATCCAGTTTTGATCTCAACCAGTTCTCTCCACCTTTCTCACCTTCCCATCTTCTCTATCAATTAGACAATTTTTTGAAGATGTACTCAGGGATGAACTCAACTAGAAATTCTCTACAAATATGTCCAGGGGCTTCAACTATCAAATTGACACCTGTATCTATTACACTTCACTGTCATTTGGACACAATTTGTACACTTCTTTCATTTTATCACTCTGATAATTGTATAATAAATTAGCACACATGATATAATTGCCACTTGAAATAGGTATAGAATTATTTTCCACACACGATTGGATTTTTTTCTTTGCTAATGTTTTGTTAGAGAGGTTCAAAACTATTTTTAGCTTCTTCTTTTTCTCTTAAACAATTTTATACATGTGTACAATGATTTCAAGTTATTTGCACCCTTAATCTCCAATGCTATCATTCTTCTCCTCCCACTGAAAATCTTCATGTTTCCAACCAGCCTTCCTCCTATTCAGTATTGTGTGTGGCCAGTGGATTTAGGAAAGGATGCTTACATTACAAGTACATGGGCACTTGCTAAAGCATGGGCATTAAGTTAGCACTGATGAAGAACTTGGCTCCTTTTCCCACAGCCAGGATTAACTACCAGTCCCTCCCTGGGGGTGGTGCCTCCGAAGGTCTCACTTCAGTGATGAAGTATTGAGAACGTCTTATATAGGTTTTGTATTCATGGGTGCAACAACTCTGTCATGTCCAAAAGACACTATTTGGTGGCATTTCTCCTGAGTTTTGGCTCTTAACATTCCTTGCACCCACTATTCCTCCATGTTTCCTGAGCCTTGGTTGGGGAGGTGTGGGTGATGTGGATGGCTTGCTACACTGATTTTTATGAGAGCTACTTTTTTTTCCCCTTCTCAGTTTACTTTTGTGGCATATGATTCCATTGTTCATTTACCCCCTCCAATCTGTCAATAGCTGACATTTAATTGATGTATTCAGACCATTTACCTTTAAAGTGAAATAGAACTAAAATCTTTCATCTCATTAACTGTTTTCAGTGCATGTTTTCCTTGTTTCTCTTCATAAAATCCTGTTTCATCTCTTCTCTTGCATCAGTAGTACTTTCCTCAGCATAATTTGATTTTGTCCTAATTTTACAATAAATGTATTGAAGTAATTTTAGTTCAACTTCAGGTAATAATTTACTACTTCGTGTATTGTAGATTCATTTTTCAGGAGTATTTTCAGTTCATTTTTCCTATGGTTTATGAAATTGGGTCATTGTTATGATCTATATCTAGGCTATGATCACTTGATGCATTCTACTATTATTCTTTTAAGAACCATTTATCCATCAGATTAATAAACAAAATGAGAGGTAATATTTTAGTTGTATGCATTTCACTTTCAATGATCTTTCTTTCTATACATGCAAATTTCTGTTCCTTTCTGAAGGACTACTTTTAACACTTCTTACATGATAGGTGCTGGCAAGGAAGATTATTAGTTTTATTTGATGAAACTTTTTGTAATTTATTTTCTAGATGTAGACATAGGGTTATAATTGTTATTTTCAGATATTTTAAATATTTTAGATTTATTTTTTCTTGTGATATTTCTAATGAGAAATCAGCTATAATTCTTATTTCATTGTTCAATAGAAAGAGAATCCTTCCTTTCTTTAGTTTCTTAGAATTCTCTAAGATGATATAAATCCATTCTAAGAGGTGAAAGTGAGATGATTTGATACATACCTGTAAACTAATTTAAATTTATTATGTAATAGAATATATATAAGTATATTATAGGAAGATCACATTTGCGTGTCAATGCTAGATGATTGGAGTGAAGATTTAGGTCAATTACATTTCCATGGCGACCCTTTCAGGTGGAGAGAAAAGCAGCTTCTTCCTTTATAATTTGTGATGAATAATTTCACCCTATTTCTCCTATGCAGAATGTCTAGCATTCATGCCTCTTCCTTCTCATATATAGTACCAGAGTTGATGACCAGGACAAAAAGGCCACTGAGAAAGGATGACAATTTATTATTTACTATGAAATAATTAACACAAAATCTGTCTTACAGCCAGAACACCTTGTGTGTGCATCCAGAATAGAATTAATAAAGGTGAATATTAAAAATTCAACAAAAGGAAGGAAGATCACTGTCATTGCATGACACTTAATTGGCAATGAGACCAATTAAAGTGATTTTAATAGGGTAAGCAGTGTGTGACCAGTCAGAACCCTGGAGCTCATTCAAGTCTAGTGCTCATCTGAAACTGAGCTCAGGAAGATAAAAATAAATAATTTACCTTCCAGTCTTCCCTAGATCTCCTTTCTTCTGTCCTTCTCTTTCCCTGCCCCTTGCTTTCCTGCCACTATCCCATAGTAATTATCACTACTATGTGCTTTTTTAACTCTACTGGATTCCTTACACTCATTCTCCTCAGTACTTATAAGTGCCACTTCCATTTAGAGAAGTGTAAAGGATATCTAGAATGCATTGGTAGTGAGAGACAAGTGTGAATTTTGAATTATTTTTATGCTTAATCATGAAATTTATATTTTGTTTACATAATATTCAATCTTTTGCATACCATTATCACCATTGAACTTTATTTTCAGATAATACATTGTCTCATTCTAAGAAGTGTTTTTGAACATATTCATATGAGGGTATGTGGGTGTTCTGACCTGTGAGTATGAATGCGGAGGCCGTAATTTGACTTTGGGTATCTTCATCTATCATTCTCTGCTGTGGCTTTTAAAAAGAATGTTATTTATTTATTTATTTATTTATGAGAGAGAGAGAGAGAGAGAGAGAGAGAGAAAATAAAGGCTTGGTGGTTAATAAGTCCTCACAATCCACTGTCTCCACTTCCCAGTGCTGCAGTTACAAGTACATGCCACCATACACAAATTCAGATTTTTAATGCTTTTGCAGCATACACTTTACTACTGAACAATTTCCACAGCTCTTGTCTTGGAATTTTATACTTGATCATGAAAGCAAATGTGTTGAGCACCAGCGTTCATCTCTCTCTCTCTGTTTCCTGATTGGAGGCACAATGTAAGGAAGTACCCACGCTCCTGATGCCATGCCTTCCCTGCCACTATGGCCTGGACCCTGAACTATAGATAATCTCCCTTCCTTAAATTGTTTTTTTTTTCAGGTATTTTACCACAACAATGATAATAACTAAACACAGGGGAGTTGGTTGTTCATGAGTTCTATGACCAAACTATGCCATGGAGTGAATTGTTTGTTGACTTTTTATATTGCTGAGGAGGAAATAAGGCCAGGAAGCATAAAAGCCAGACGGATGCTCAAAGGCAGATTATCAGACTGTGGGATTGCTGGGTATGGAGAACCTTCGTGGAGTTTCAGTATCTATTAAATCATTCTGTTTTATACACAGAATGGGGAAACTCATTGAATTTTCATTCATTATTCCTAGGAACAATGAATTTGGTTTAAATAGTAAAAAAGAAGAAGGAGAAAAGAAAGAAAAAAAGAGGGATAAGAGTGAAGGCAGGAGAGAGAAAGGCAGAGAATTCCTGCCCCAGATGACCTTTCTTTCAGTGCTGATTTAGCCTCAGACTGACTTTGCTGCTTGTTGCAAATCTTCTATCCCCAGACACTGAGATGCTGGCCGATCTTCCTCTTATGTCTGGGGAAGTGAGGCATTCTTTAGAATGACTGTCATAGTTGGGCACAGGTGTTAACTTGACTGTTAAGGGTTTGAGCTCTGGGCACATTCGTAGAGAATTAGTGGTTGAGTTAAGCCCAGAGCAAACCTGCAGGAGATTGTCTAGCTGCTGGGAAAGGCCCAGCCCATGGTGAGTGGGATGAGGCCCTGGAATAAATCACGGAACGCTGGTTGAGAGAGTCAGCATCCTTCTGTATACTTGGCCAGACATGCTGGTCTGGCAAGTCAGCCATTATGTAGTAATGGTGTGACCAGTTCCCTCAGTCCTGGTGCTGGTGCATACTCTCCTGTCAAGCTGGACTATGAACTATAACCATTAATCCTAAGAGAAGATAAACCCCTTGTTCCCTTAAGTCATTTGATGGTCATTTATCAGCAACCATACAGATAAACTGCAAAAATGATCATCTTAAGAAAATTAAAATCTTGGGATTCTGTTTGATGGGAGCCATCCTGATATATCTTTAGTATGCCACAATGCAGCTCTTTGATTGGTTGAGAAAGGTTTTGGCTTTTCTCTGAATTTAAGGTTGTGCAATGTTGGGGAATTGGTGCTGAGAGACTGCAGAGTCAGCCAGAACCAAGCTTCTGCTGACCTCCTCTTATGTGCACTTTTCACACATGCTGGAAAATTTGTTCCTCAGCAGAAATTCATGGCTGTGAAGACTGATCATGGGAAGTATGGGTAAATAAACATTATAGAAAAACATACAGTTTTTGCTATTTTCTTTTTCACTATTACAATCTCTTTCCTTTAATTTTACTATTCATTTCTCTCTTCTCTTTCTCTAAAACAGCAAAATTAACTCTTTAATTTTTCATCTAATGGAACAAGGCTCACTCCATTGCAGGGGGCAATCTTCTGTATTCAGTATGCACATTCAAATCTTAATGATATATGCAAATACCTTCACAGACTCAGCTAGGATATCTGGGTTTCCTGCAGCTCAGTCAAATTCTCATTTAAAATTAACCAGGACAAACTCTCATATATAAAGTACCTAGGTGATCAGCAATAAATTATCTGTGTCTGCTTGCTAAGTAGCTTAAGGGCTTGAATGACATATGGCCATGAGCTCATGAGGAGCTAAGCAAAGAGCACACAGACTAGGAGGAAGGTTTCTGTTTAGCATTGTGTTCATGTCTTCAATAAACTAACCCATGATTCTATCCACTTGTTCTACTGACTGCTGGAATGGATGGCTCTTTGATTAATTTGAGAGACTCCTTTGAATTTTTTTGTCTATGTACTGACACTGAATTTTCTTTTCCTTTCGTCTCTTGAGCTACACAGACCATCTGTACTTCTAACTATCTAGGAATGAAGCGATGTTTGAGAATGGTATGGCATTTATATGCTTGCATTTTCTCACTTATGCTCACATTTGGCATCTTTCAACTATTTAGAATCTCCATTTATAGCATCCATACATTTGTATTCTATTTAATTTTCTACCACATAAAGAACCTCAGGAAAATGCATGTCTGCAAATTTGATTTGTTTTTTATTCTTTTCATTTAACTTGTCAAACTTTTCCTTCCAAGGCTAAGATTTTTGATAGAGTGATGGACCATTTATTTTTGAAGTTTGCGTTTTGCCACCTATCCAGTTAGAAATTGCACATAATACAATGGAGAAGATTATTAATGCTTAACATTTTAAAATATTTTATTTATTTATTGTGTGTGTGTGTGTCCCTGTGAAGCACCAAGGGTGACTTTGGGAATCATCCTGAATGGTATTTACTTCCTTCTTGCTTTACTTTGGGATTTCCCAGGCTCCACCCACCAGAGCCTAGAAATGCATGCCACTGCAGTTGCTGCCTGGTGTTTTTACGTGGGACCTGGGATCGGAACTCAGGACCTTCTGCCTACGAGGCAGAATCTTAACCCTTGAGCCATCTATCCAGCCCAACATTTTTGATATGTAGGCAACATATTGTGGTTTACCTGCATCATCCCATGAGATAGTTCATAGTTCATGATAGTTCATAGTCCAGAGAAAATTAGTTTTTTATCCAAGCAGTAATCTGGTCATTGCTGTCTGCTGTTAGTTCTGTTACCCCCCCCCCCCGGTCTCCCTACTCAGTGTTTTACTGCACCAATCTGACTTTGAGCAGTGTGGTGCTTGCTAAGTGTTCTCTGCTGTGTGAAAGTTGTTATGAAATTTGGAGGGGTAAGCGAGAAATGTCAAATTCTGGCAGATTCTGTTAAGAAGACCAAAATGAGCCCAGAAAGTTAAGGGAAGTTTGTTACTTATCTTGGCAGTAAAAGCAGGGTCAGTAAGACTGTCAACTTCCCACATTCTTTGTCTCACAGAATGACATGGTAACAGACGTGCCTAGAAAGCAGGAAACACACACGGTAACTCACTCTTTGGCAGCTCCAGGCTGCAGCTTTGCACTCGTCTGCATTAAGGTGGTCAAATAGAGTGCATCAAACCTCACCAGAATGAGGGAGCAGAGATGCAATTGCCTTACAAGCGAGAAACAAGCTTACCTTTCCTATGGGACCTCCTATCTTACCTTGCACTTGGAAGTTCACAAGGTAGTGTTAATCATCATGGTTGATCACTGTCTACATAACATACCTGAATTTAAGAGGTTGCTAGGATACCAGCACACAGTATTTCTGTAAGAAGTAGACACATCTCTGCTTCTATGTGGACCTCAGTTTCCTCAGCTGTGGAATGGATATATTAGAGGCTGCTCCTTTCACATCCTTTGTACTTTATGTCTTCTCTCAGCTTCTTTCAGCTAAGCAACCTTTCACCTTATTAATTACCTTAGCTTTCTGGCTTGGATTGATTTTCATTTTTAGATTTTATAAAATTGATCCCTAAAGATTGATAGCCACAAATAGAAGCAAAGAGGCTCAGGATTAGTAGAACGCTGGCCACTTTCTGATTTGGATAATAGGGTGTGTTTTGGTAGCATTTAGCAGTAGTTTCTGCCTGTCTTACCCTATATCCTGTCTCTTCATCTGTATGCCAAAGCTCTGGATGGGTCTATTGTTCTGTTTAGGGAAATCATATGTTAGAACTCAGCATTGCTATTTTGAATTATTGCAGTCGTTGCTATCTAAGAAGTAGTTAATCTGTATCCCAAAAGACTTTGTGTGTCAATTTAATTTTTTAGCAATATGATGTAATTTTCATATTTTATAATATAACTTTTCAGCCATTAAACAAAGTTTTTAAACTCTGGTACAATGGGAAGAATCTGAAAATTTTATTTTGCAATTGTTTTAGGAAATATGTGATATCAGGGTTGGGGAGATGACTCAGTGAAGTGTTTCTACATAAGTGTGAGGGTCAGATCTTGAATCTCCCAAGTTGCCATTAAATAGCAGATTCAATGGTGGAAGCATCTGTAAGCTAAGCATTTTTATGGGATTAGGGGGAAGAAACTGAAAAATGTTCAGAAACTCACTGGCCAGTGACTTGCACAGAGGGAAGAGACCTGGTTTCCATAAGGTGGAAAGTAACAACACCTGAAAGTTGTCTTCTTCCATGTGCATGCCATATCATGCATGAGCGCAGATACATACATGTGTACACACACATATACACACACCACGCACACAATATTGTTACTCTTTATCATTAATTCATCAAGGTGTGGGTATGGATTGCTTTTCAGATGTTAGTTACCATAGTGAGGTATGTGAATACAGGTTATTTCGTTTTATTCTGTGACTTTTGTTTCAGACGCAACTCATATGAGTCTCTCTTAAAGTAATGGGATCATAATGGGGAAGAGAAATAATTCTTGTTTAATATTAGAAAAGCATTAATCCTTGGAATTACAGAATAGATCACAATTAAAGAAAAGAATTTTCCTTATGTTTCACTGATGCAGTACTAAAAGGATCTGAGTCAACTGTAATGAATATTTATTTTTCTTATTTAATTTTGTTCCAAATTAGTATAGACCATCAATTTCTGCTAATCAACCCAATTATCACTTTATACTTCACATAATCTTGCCCAAGTGAGTTCTAAAAGCTTTTAAAGGGTCAAAAACTCTTCTTCACTCTTTGAAAGTGATATTTCAAATAACCAGTGAAGCTAAAATTCTCAATGAACCTAGAAATTCATTATTTCTGTCCATTTGGCTTCATATCCTATCACTCAGCATCCTTTCTCTTTCTCTCTGAGAATGTTTCAAACTTGGATAAGTTACATGATCACTCTATATGTAAGTAAGCAATAGACCTTCTTTGCACATTGTCTACCAGTTGCAAAAAGCTCCAGGCTATCATGGCTCCCTAACACATTCTAGGGAGAGATATAGCATCATAATAGAAAATGTCTTTTTACCTGCCTTCTGTAGCTATACTCTCCTGCCAACATGGTCATTTTCATGTACTCCAAAACCTATTAAATATCTTGCTTGTCTTATTGCTTTAGAATGCAGGGTGTGATGATAGGGCTGGCTAACATAAAAATAACACTAAAACTTAATTGCATATTTAAATGGATTCCAACTTCTGGCACAGAAAAGATGGAGCAGATCACAGAAGCTAAACATTATGTGATTCTAAAGAGTCTGCAAACAGTAGTCTGAATCTTCCGTGTTTTCCATGTTGCTAAGTAAGTGTGGCTGCTTCTTCGTTGGATGGGAGTATCAGCCCCAAAAGAGCTAGGAGGGGACTCAGGCAACAACTACAGTAAGAAAGGACAGGTGGCAAAGACTATGTCTTTAGAAGACAGCAGAGTGCTGAAGGAAGAGGCCTTTGTAGTTATGTATCTCTGAGTTGGAGTCTTATGATTAGGAATAATTTATATGTAATAGTTTGTACCTCAATTTCCCAATATTTCTGAAATAAATAATGAACCCATTTTTGTAATGGTATTCTGAGAGAGTGAACCCAAGATGTTCACCTGAACTGATGTGTTATAGGAGCTGAAGACCTTGTGTATTCAAGACCACTCTTGAATAGGGGACCTTGGCCTCCGCCATACTGTCTTTCCTCTTTGATTTCCCTGTTTGCTTTTGGTTTTTAAACACATCTGAGCTATCCATGGAAGCATTTCTTAGCTTCGCGTAGCATCAAGGAACATATAAAGCCAGTTTTTGAGGAAACCCAGTGTGTGCACAATGTGCCAATGCAGACTTTGCTTTCCTTCTCACCTGGCAGACTTTGCTTTCCTTCTCACCTGGCATTGCCTTTGAGCTGTGTAGTAGACTATGCCAGGCACTTTCAGCTTTGTACTTTGGTGGTGTGTGTGTATGCAGATGTGCTCATGCATGTGTATGCTTTCCATCCAGCAAGCATTATTCAAATACTTGCCTCCTGCCGACAGAAAAAATGGAAGTAGTAGATATCTACAGCTCTCTGGTTTTGTGTGTTCTCAAGCTTCTCATCTGAAACATGCTTCAAGCCTGCTTCCTTATCCTTTGTTTGGAATTCATGGAAGCCTACATCTGTGACAATCACTGCAACTACCAAACTGAATTTCAGAGTGTTTTCTTTCTATTTCATGGAGCAATTTAGTCAATGAGCTGAATTCAAAAAAGAGAAGTAGCTCTTCCCAGGGAAATGGAGACCCTCTGAGCCTGTCCTGGGAGCTTTATTTCAGAGTAGCTCTGTACCGGACAGGTGTTAAGGAGTGGTGTAGGAAGTGCCTGAGGAAGAAGGAAACAAACAATGAGCCAGGTTAGAAGGGCAGCCCTTTGGGTAAAGGTATTAAAAAAATCTATGGCTTGGAGTTAAGGATGAAAAATAAATTGATGAGAGAACTCCAAGGGCTTTTAAGCCTGAGAAATTCATCAGAAACTTTATCCAGCATATCCTTTTAAAGAAATATATTTAGTGAATGTATATATACATATACACTATACTCATTATGTAGACTTCCTTAATATACAAGTATGAAGTTAAAAATAGTAAAATAGTAAAATGTGCTGAGTATCTCTCCAATGAACACATATAATGCTCTTTACTACTTTTTTATATCAAGGATACACATTAGAAGATATATATAAATATTATTTAACCTTTATTATATAGATGGAACCAGAAAATTATAATAAAAATTTAAGAAAAAAAGCAAAGGAGGATGAAAGTGGATGATGGGGCCCAAATGACTGAAATTCATCATATGCATACACACGACTACCAAAGAATAAGCAAATGAAGACACACTTAAGGAAGAAGCAGGAGTTATCCTGAGAGTATGACCAAGTTATTGTGAAAGCTATCTGCATTTCTTCCAAATAGGGGGTCTTTTGCTGCTCAGTTTTGAGAAGTCTTTTATATGTGCAAAAAATACTGGAAAATATGACTGAAAGTCTGCTTACTTTGCAATCTTCTTTGTTTTCTTGCGTCAGATCATTTTCTATGATCATGTGTCAAAATATGCTTTCTAACCCGGTGCTACCCTTCCTCTATCATTTTATTTTTATGGGCAATATATGTCTCTAACAACATTTATTTTCTAAACATTTGCTGACTCTGCCCTCTAAGACACATATCAGTGGATATAAATGAGAAGATTTACATGGTTATAGAAATGACTTTGAGAAGATGTTTTGGTACTAAGGGTTTTTTTTTTTTAATATTTCATTTGAAGTAAGCAGATTTACTAAAGGTCTTCAGCGATTCTGCTGTGGTTTCTATTATGATGGTGATCATAATAGGATAATCTGAATATAATGATACATCATATTACCATTTTGAAAGGCCATGAAGGTGAACAGCTTTCAAAGAAAAGAACAAGGTTGTTTTAAATTGCTGTTAAGCTTCCAAATCAGGAGCAAGAGTCTCAATGTTATTCACATGTAAAGATGATTTTTAATTGGACTGGCAAGTACAAAATTTAGGTCACAATTATAATGAATAGCTGTTGATAGGAAAATTATAGATAATAGATTGTGCTCTTATATCAACTTTGGTATAGAACATCTGCTATAGAGACTAATAAAAGTTTCTTTTCTGGCATTGCTTTTTTGAATGTCTTTAGTATCTGCTATGGGTTGAGTGGTCTTGATTTTTGCTACATCCTGCAGAGTACTGATATCTCAGATATGGTAAATATTCTATTTCTTCCTCTAAAGCCCAAGTGACTCTTTCTGAGATGAAATGCCCAGGTTTATAGGCACTAAGATAATGGTGGGATATGGTTTTACCATCAATGTCTAACTCCTTTTCTAATTGATTAGATGTCCAATTATATGCCTTTCTTTTCATATTCTCATGAAGAACTTAAAATAGACACTGCATCATTGATCTCACTAGCTTTTGAAACAATGATCTCATTTTTTCAATAAAAAGAGAAGAAATCTTTAGATATCACTAGGACTAATACCTCAGAATCTAAAGAAGGAAAACCTTTAGAAATCAGACTTTAAAAACCACAATTTCATATGTTCAATCATTACAGTATATGCCAATTCTGTGTATGCATTTAGACACATCCGTTTTCAGAGACCATGAGATCATTAACTTGCCTTTAATCTATCAAATTTTAAAATGTTTTCATAATGGAAAATGTTATAAATGTAAGAATTTAATGCTCTGAAACATTTTCCTCCTTTTTCTCTAAGCTGTCATATTTACTTCTCCAATGAACTTATACTTAAAGTCACATAAAGTAGATTTTAAAGTTTCAGACCTTGGTGCCCTATAGGTTTGTCCAAAATTCTCTATTCTTTTTATGACCTTGAGTGAGTTATTTGCTTTTGTGAACTTTATATATTTGGATGTAATGCTTCTTACAGTTTTGAAGACTAGATGAGTTAATACATGAAAAACTCTTAGATGGCATAGAATAAGCACTCTGTAACTATCAGTGTTTATTGAGGGGATGCAGCTATTATCATTACAGTACCTTTACTTTCTTTATTGGATGAATTATATATTTTTATTATATTTTATTACTTTTTTGCCTAATTATACAAGCTCAATAAGAACCATCCTTCTTCTCCCTCTTCCTCCTTTCCTCCATAGTTCCCCATTGCACTTTCCCCCTTTCAAGTCCTCCCTCGCTCTCACTTCTTTTCCATCCCTCCTCATCTCTTAGTGCTTCCTGTTTTCTCCCTCCCATCCTCCAGAGCATCTGTTTATGTGGGCACTGAATTTCCCTCTGAGTCATCTACACAAGTGAGGGTTTAGGACTCAGTGGCATAGTTTGGGGACCCTTCTCAGGCTGCCTGCTAGTATGGGAACTCTATTATGACTGTTTAACCCTTTACTTTAAGGATCCTACTGCCTGAAGCCTTCCCCTGTGATCTGTGCTAGACATTGGAGTTGTTGACATGTCAGCCATTGTGCAGGTCAAGCAAGGTCCAATCACATTGTGGCTATATCTTGGCTGCTGTAGCCCTGACTTGTGTGGAGAATCTTGCATATCATTGGTCTTCCCCATTTTTAGGCTCTTAAAATCTTGCTGCCCCTTTTTTCACAAGGTTCCCTGAGCTTTGGGATGGGGAGAGATTTTGCTGGTCTGGTTCCAGGTGAATATTGTAGGGTCTTTGATATTCTGAATGATGGTTTGTTGTTCAGTTTTGCTGTTCCTGCACTGTCCTTGGCTGCATCTTGATTGGTTGTTGAGGTCATCTCCTGACCAAAATTAAAAGACTGTTTAAATGAAAACCTCAATGTAAGAAAAGATTCAAAAGTAGATGGAAGAATGGAAGAAGTAGGACACAGCAGTGAGAGGGTTCAGTCTCTCATTTGCCAGTTGGTTATCACCTGTCAGTCCCCTACATCTTCCCTGACCTGGGGAAATCAAACCTGTTCAGTCTCAAGTGAACAAGAAGGGAAGTGAGAGTGAGCTGCATCAGATGCCTTGGTACTTATATGCATTACATGTACTTTTTGCACTAGTTCCAGGAGTTTCCTGGTGGAGTTTTTAGGATCTCTCAGTATGCAATTATGTCATCTACAAATAGAGATATCTTGACTTATTCTTTTCTGATTTTAATCCCTTTTGTCTCCCTCTCCTGTCTTATGGCTCTAGCTAAGACTTTAAGTTCAATATTGAATAGAAGTGATGAAAGTGGACAGCCTTGTCTAATTCCTGATTGAAGTGGGAATGCTTCAAGTTTTTCCCCCATTTATATAATCTTTGCTTTTGGCTTGTTGTATATAACTTTTATGATATTTTGGTATGTTGTATTTTCATTATTGCTTGCTTCTAGGAAATCTTGAATTTCTTTTTTGACTTCTTCCTGAACCCATTTCTCATTCTGCATCATGGTATTTAGCTTACAAGAGTTAACATATTTTCTGCTGTTTGTTATGTTGCAAATGTCAAGCTTTAGACCATGGTGGTCTGATAGGGTACAGGCTATAATTTCAACTTTCTTGTATACGTCATGATTCATTTTGTGGCCCCATATGTGGTCTATTTTGGAGAAAGTTCTTTGGGCTGCTGAGAAAAATGTGTATTCCTTGGTGCATGGATGGAAAGTTCAATAGAGATCTGTAAGGTCCATTTCAGTAAGGATTTGATTAAGCTCCAATGTGTCTCTGTTAAGTTGAGAATGCAGTACTGAAATCCTCAAGTATTATGGTTTTGGGATTGTTTTCTTGTTTTATACATTGTAGCGTTTGCTTAATGAATGTGAAGGAGCCCATATTAGGTGCATATATGTTCAGTATTGTGAAGTTTTGTTGATGAATTGTACTTGTGACTAAAATATAGTATCTTTTGTATCTCTTATGATTTTCTTTGACTTATAGTCCACTTTGTCAGATACCGCAATTGCTAATCCTGCTTGTTTCCTTGTTCCACTGGCATGAAATACTTTTGTATAGCCTTTTACTTTTAGAATGTGCCTATCTTTTGTGGTGAGATATGTTTCCTGAAGGCACCAGATGTATGAGTTGTGATTTCTAATCCATGTTTGTAACCTGTGTCTTTTGATTGGTAAGTTAATTCCATTGACATTTAATGCTATCATGGATAAATTGCTTTTAATTCCTGACTTTTTTGTGTTTAGTGGCTTTCATACATGTATTATTTATCTTGTAGGGTTTGGTGGCATTTCACTTCTCTTCTGTCCTCCTGGATATGCTTGTTCTTTTCTTTAAGCTTGAGTATCTTTCCTAGCTTTTTTGGAAGGCTTGGTTTGGTGGTCACATAAGCCTTCAACTTGTATTTATGGTGGAAAATTTTTCTTTCACCCTTGATCATGACTGAAAATTTTGATGGGTATGTCATCTTGGGTTGATATTTGTGCTCATTTGTACTTGAAGTATGTCTGTCCAAGCTTTTCTGACTTTTACTGTTTGTTTCCATTGAAAATATCATTTGTTATTTTAATAGGTTTACCTTTAAATGTGACTTGGTTTCTTTCTCTTGAAGCTCTTAGCACATTCTCTTTATCTTGTATTTGTAGTGCTTCGGCAAGTTTTTTATTTTGGTCGTATCTTTTGGGGTATAATATACCTCTTGTATTTAGATGGGCGTCTCCTTCTTTAGATGAGAAAAGTTTTCTTTTACGGTAATTTGAAAAACTTCCTCAGGTGGGTAATTTTGGTTCTGGTATTTCATGAATGCACATGTCAGGCTTCTTCAAGATGTCCCATAACTCTTGAATATTCCTCTCATGTACCTTTTTGGCTTTAACAACCTCTTTGATTGAACTAGTTTGTCCTTCCATTTTGTCTTCAAGATCTGATATTCTATTTTCTTTGGTTCTGCTTACAAGCCTTTGTGTTGTATTCTTGCTTAAAGACAGCTTGTCTTTTAGTTTGAGTTTAATCTCTTCTGATTGCTTTAAGTGCTCTGTGTCTATTTTTGTTTCCTCAACTGCTTTTTTCCCTCTCATCCAAGTGCCAGCTGTATTCTTGTTCAAATTAGTTAAAGTGGTTACTTAACTCCTCCCAGATTACTGTTTCATTGTTTGATCATAATAGAGATTAGGCTTTGAAAATCATTATCTTGGGTATGGCTTTCTTTGCTTTATTCTGTGAGTTTTTTTATGGTTACATTCCATTATTATGGGGTTGATGCTTTTTGAAGGAGATTTATTGTCTTGGTTTTTGTTTTAATGGATTTGCAATGTGACCTGGGAATTTTTCATTTTATTTTTTATGTCTTTTTTGATGTTTTGGCTAATCTTAATTAGACAGTATTACTACACTTAAGTAGTTATTGCTAGTGTTTGCCATGGGGTTGGATGTGTGTCTCTGGTGCTGCTAGTTGCTGTTTCCTAGATGAGGTTATTAGACTGCTAGTATATCAATTAAGGCGAGTTTAGTAGACAGGGATTAGCAGTAAGTATGGTAGTGCATTTCTTAGATTTTTACATCCTTGGTGATATGTGAGGGTGAAGTTCCTGAAGTTGTATGGGTTTTTGGGTGGGCTATATGGAAATATTAAACTATAGTGACGAACAATTGAGAGTAACAGGAAGGTAAAAAGGGTTTACTTATCTTAGAGCTGGGAGTGCAGATTCTCTCCCATTTGATGAGATAATTTTAGAACTCCTCAGATGTATGGTGTTGGTTCCTAACCTGTTGCTTAGGTTTCTCTGGAATCTGTTGAATTCTTGAAAACTTTAAAGTTCTTTAATGTCAGGGGCCAAAGGGAGGGAGAGAGAGAGAGGGAGAGAGAGAGAGAAAGTAGGAGGAGAAGGAAAGATGAGCACCACGGGAGGATGGGCTGGTGGAGGCTGCTGGGTGTACCGCTTTAGGAATTGTGCTAGGACCCGAAGCAGGAAGTGCCAACTGGCTAGGGGTACTGGCTGATTCTCTGGGTCTAGGCGTGCTAGGGGCTGCTGTGGCCTTACCTTGAGTTACAGTGAGCACATTGTGACCCAGGGAAATAAGGTCACACTGTGACCAGGGATATTTGTTGCAGTCAAGAACCTCTCTCCCTTTGCTTTGGAGGTCTCTTGAATTTTACGGGTGGTATAGATTATGGTTTATGGCTCTGTTTGAACCTTCAAACATGAAAGTAAAGTGACTTTGTCTTAATTTCTCTTACTGGTGCTGTGATTAGATACCTTGACAAAAGCAGTAGTTCGAAGTGTAGACTCATTATGTAGTTCCATTGAATCCACAACGCAAAAGCAGAGATATGAATGTTATGTGCTCATCTCATTTTCTCCTTTCATGCAATTATGATACCAGCCTAGAGAATGGTTATACTCACAGTGGGTAGGTCTCACTTCATTTGACTTGATTTAAACAATCCCCCAAAAGCCTACTCAGAGGCTAACATGACCTAGATTATTTTTTATAGGAAGGCCTGACTGCCTGGTGATTCTAGACCAAGTTGACATCTAGCACTGACCATCAAATATTGTTAGCCTTGGGTTAGAGAGATGGCTCAGGGGTTAATACCATGTCTGGCAAGCACAAGGTCCTGAGTTCAGATCCCAGATTCCATGTAAAAACCACTAGGAAGAAATGGCCTGCACTTCTGGCCCTAGTAGAAGGACCCTGGGAAATCCCAGAGCAAAGCAGGAAGGAGATATCAGCAATCCAGGATGATTCCCAAAGCCACCCTTGGTCCTCTACAGAGACACACAGTGCCCTATGACACACAGACACACACTAAAATATTAAAAAATACTGTTAATTTTAAATTATTGGAATTGCAAACTTCACGATCCCTGGAATTGTGTTGTCTTCTATAGTACATATTAGTGTAAATCACACAGCACCAACATCCAAACACCATGTTTCGGGCTGACCCGAGATCTCTGCAGGCTGCCATTTTTCCTCTTTGGGAGAACTTTACCCTCTATCTCACACAAATGACTGACCATACTACCACACTACCCCCTCCCCAAATTCTGGGATTGGTGAGAATATGATTTTCTGGGGGTCCAGAGTCGGGGTCTGATTTTTAGGAAAGCAGCTTGACACGAAGCGTGATCCTGCCAAGCAGCATGATTTCTTCCACGATACTTGAGAACATTCTTCCAGAACAGTCCTAGTATCCTGGTTTTGGATGAATATTGCTTGTGTTGAACACAAGAAGATTTCAGGGCTCTGGACATTAAAGGATATGCCACTGGGCACAGGGCGCAGGTCGCTTGTGCTGTTGTTTGCTTGTGTTCTGTACATGGCGATGCTGCTGGCAAGGGAAGTGATGGTTTCAGCTTTCCATTACTGGCACACAGAAGGCTCCTATGCCATCCCAGCTCCTGTGGCAGACTTCAGACAGCGTGTCGGTGGCAGGAATGAGCATACGCCCTGAGTGCTTTCAACACTGATTTACTACCCAGCCGCAAGGCCAATCTGATCGCTGTAACATCTTGCCTTGAATCTTTTAGATTTAGTGAAAGACATAAACCTGCTCCAGCTTCACTCAAAGCTGAACTGAAGTCTTATCTTGTGCAATAAATAGATCAAGATATAGAAGGAAGACAGATTACAGAGGAAGAAAAACAGCAGTTAATACTTTGCCAAAAAGAGATTCAAAATTAATAGATGAATCTAATAGAGTCACAGGATTAAGGCAAGGCATGGAAACACATGTAGTATTTATTTATATATCAACAGTGTATATTTATAAAATTATATTACTTACTAGAGCTGGAAATAACTAAATATTTAGTCCTGTATGTAACAAAAATACAAAGGTTTCTGTCTGTTGAATGCTAAAAGGCTTTTGTAAGGGATGAAAGGATCTGGATAGATGAGACTCCTGCTGCTCTTGAACTGGAGAATCATCACAGGAACAATGTCAGTTCTTCCCCAAGTTACTCATACGTTTAACTTTTACCAACAAAATTCCATCAGTATTTTAATTTGGTAGATAGTGGCAAGCTGATTTAGAAATTTATGTACAAAGGCAAAAAACTAAATGAGTTTTGGAAAAAAAATGAAATTATGCTATGCTAAAATTTATCATAATGTTTTGGTAATTATGATAATGTGCTATTGATAAAACTTGAAGTAAATGAAACAGAATACCATTCCAACATGTATATTAATTAATTAATTAGTGTTGAGTATTAAACTTTATTGTTTTATTCTTTGAGGCAGGCTTTCATGCATTATACATTGACATAAGCAACTTGCTACATAACTGAGGTTGACTTTGAACTCCTGGTCCTTCTACTCTATCTCCTAGGCAATGAGGTGACAAATTCTTAACCCCATTCCCAATTATCATTGGGGATTAAATTCAGGGCCTGGTGCATGTTGGGGAAGTGCTCTATCATTAAGTTTCATCATTTAGCTATAGTCAGAGTTTCTAGTTAATTTATTTTTGAAAGAAATATAAAAAAAACAAATAGTCTTTTGAAGAAATAATTCTGGAGCAATTAGATATCAATAGGAAAAAAGACAGCAAAACAACATAATCAAACAATATGTGATAGTTAATTTCAGGTGTCAACTTGATATCTTAGATTTGTAGGCATTCATATAAAAAATTCTTTAGTTAAGGTAAGCCTCTGAGTCAGCCTGGGGAAGTTATCTACTTTATGTGAGAAGACTTATCTTACAGTGGATAGGACCACTCCCCGGGAGGTACATAAGATAGAAAGAGAGCTGCCTGGCTTTGGCAGACTGGCAAGCTAAAATACCTTTCTCTCAGCTCTTCATGTGCTTATAGTATAGCTGATTCCTTTAGCCTCTGTTGTCAACTCACCTGCCATGATGACCAGTTGTAGCTTAATATGGTAAGCATGAATAAACTCCATGTTCCCTTAAATTGTTAGCACATTGTATACATTAAGGCATGGGACTATGGAACTAAGTCACAAGATGGACTTGATTTAAAGCTTGTACATTAAACTGAAATAGCCAAGATGGAGACTGATTTAAATGTGCAAATGTGAACCTAGGAAATTTTGTAAGAAAATACATTTGACCTTTAATTTTGTGATGAGTTCTTAGACAGCATCCAAACATTGCTCACAGAGAAAAAAATTAAGGGCTCCAGTGAAATAATAATATTAATTCTGTATGAGCTCCTACTAAGAATGAGAAGGCTGAATATGTAGTAGGAAAAAAATTTACAAAGCAAATCATTGACACACACAGCCCAAGAGTTGAGGAGAAGTTAGGAAGGGGACGGGGCTTGTTGAGAAGAAGAAGAGGTTCCACAAGACTGGGAGGATGGCAGCAGAGGCACTGGGTGTTGGATATAATCATAGAATATTCAATGTATGTGTGAAATTGTCAAACAATTAATAAAAGATGGAAAAATCACAGTGAGCAATTAGAAGAAAAAAATGTAAAGGGCATGAATATCTGAACATACAATTCTTCCAAAAAGGATATAGAGATGGTAAATACACATTTAAATAATTGCTTACATTTGTAAATGTTTTTAACTCTTCTGAATATTATGATATTTTGACATCTTAAATCTTTACAGTTAAGGAAATACTGTTCTTCCTAGCTCTACCAATGCTTTCATTTTTTCCAGTTCATTTGTTATTATTATCAGAAAAACTTAAATTTACATAATTAGAACTAATGAAAGACAAATGCCATCAAACTACAAATATAAAAAAAAATCAATGGAACTAGTGAAATGTGCACAAATTGCAACAGCAGTACTTTAGCACTTGCAGTAGCGATACTAATCAGAAGAGGAAATACATCTGGAAGTAAATTTGTACAGCCATCTCTACCAGAACACTATTAAAAATTTAAAGTACCTTGCAAATGGTCAGATGCTAATTCCCTTAATTATGACCTTTTAGGTTTAATGAAATTATGTAATTTCCAGGAAAATGAATAGAATTGGAAATAATACATTAAATGAGGCCCAGGCCCAGAAAGATGAATCCTGGAAGTTCTCTCTCATTATACAGATCCTAGTTTCTGGTTTTTTTTCTGCATGCGTAACTATGCAGGTGTAAGGGAGGGTCAATGGGAAGAAATTAGAAAAGGGCCCCTGGAAGAGGGGAATTACTTTCTGCAGAAAGTTACTCTATGATTAAATCTCAGTAATGTTATCTATGCTGTCTTTAAAGTTCCCAGCAAGAAGGAAATCTCAGCCAGTCCTCAGAGATAGGAAGCAGCCATATCTCCTCTGCAGAGCCCATCTTCCTTAGGAGGAGCTAATATTCTGCTGTCTTCTTTTAATTTTTATTATTATTTATTATTTATTCAATTGTGCATGTATGCATGTGTGTGCATGTATGTGTGTGTATGTAAAACCGCTTCCACCCGGCGTCTATACGTGGGGTCTAGGATCCGAACTCAGGACCTTCGGCCTCCAAGGCAGAGGCTTAACCTCTGAGCCACCTCTCCAGCCCCATATTCTGCTGTCTTAAATCATCATCCCAAGGTCTGAGCCCAGAAACGAGGGACTGTCGAACAACTAAAAGCTTGTTTAACTCATTTGTTAGATGATATTGATCTTTTTCTTTTGCTATTTCTTTTTTTTTTTTTTTGAGGATTAAGGTAGAGTTTATTAGAGGAGAGAAAGGTTGGAACTCATGGACTCCAGACGTGGAGTGTCATGAGGGGCTAGGGCGCCTCTGTGAGAAGCAGTCAGCAGGAAAAGAACCCATGGCACTAAAGTGCCATGAGGGGATAGGACACCCTTTCTTTTGCTATTTCTTGCCTTTCCTTGAGAACCCCAATGTTCATTTTCCTAAGGGCACCCCTGTTCCTGTCTTCTGCTTCTTGACTACTATTGTGTTTTTCTCATGTGGTCTATGTAAAATGCCTGTGATGTCTCTGTGAAGGACCTTATAGTATAAGGAGTTGGCATTCCAATATGTTTTCTTTGATAGCTGTACTTGAATGGTTATTTAAGAATAGAATATAAAATAAAGTTCATTAACCATTGCAAAAAATCATTATTGTTTTTTTATCAGCGCTAGAAATTGAAGCCAGTATTGCATGTATGGTAAGCATGCTTTCCACCACTGAGCCTCACATCATGCACAATGACACATGACTATATATCTGTTGGAAAGGCTAAAGTAAAAGATTCAATGCCAAGTACTGACAGGACTGCATAGCTTCTAGAGCTTTCTGTAAATTGCTATTGGGAATGTCAATGTTTTTAGCCTCACTGAAAAACAAATTTGTAAGGTTCTTTTCCTTAAATAAAGTTGAATTTATCTTTTCTATTTGATCTTTGCTATTGCACTCCTAGGTAGAACGTAGGTTCACAAAATTCATAAGTGTTTTATGGATACTAATTTATAAGCACTCAATTTCAAGTGATGAATGAAGAGACAAAGTCTTGAACATTTACACAATTTGATAATACTCAGCAATGGAAAGCAACAAGCCATTTTTATCTATTTAATTATATGTATGGATCTTGAATTATAAAAGACAGACTCAAATGGCTACATATGTATCACCCCATTATGTAGAATTTTGCAAAAAAATATATATAGGGGGAAAAACACTGTAGTTTCCCAGTAACTGGATTTGCAGTAAAAGCTTGTTTACAAAGGGACACTAGGGAACTTATTAGTGTGATGGAAAGTTCTATGCTGTTGTACTGTTGGTATCGCTATGATAGACATTCTTCAAGGTTTATGGAACTGTATACTGAAAAGCATAAATTTTCCAAGATAAAAATGATACTCTATTAAACTGAGTTAACTTGCAAGTCTAGAGGTATAGCAGAATATGCACAAGTGATGCAAGTGGTGATGCGTATTTGAAAATGTCTTATGTTACTTGTTCTATTTGTGTTTAAAAAGTTAAAATGCATGAAATTGAAGTCTGACACTCATTGCTTTCAGGATCTGGGTAAAAGAATATTTGATGCAAGGCTAGTAAGCATTTACGTCTCCTCAGAACCTTTGGAATACAATTGTACAGCAGCTGTCAACTACTCATGGTGTGGACCTTTGTTCTGGAAGTCCCTCTCAGGGCTCTCTCTCATAAAAATAAAAGCTGAAGTTTTGTAAAGGTATATATTCAAGGATGTTTATTATAGCATTTCACTTTCTGGAAAACTGGAAGCAGGTAGTATGTCCATAATGAAAATATAAATGGAAAAGAAAAAGCAAACTCTCCCTTATAACAATGCTGAATAACAATGAAATATATTAGGGTTAGCTAGAGGAAAAAAATCAGTAGAAGTGTGTGTGTGTGTGTGTGTGTGTGTGTGTGTGTATGAAATTATGAAACATGATTTATTACCTTCTAGGATGCAGGAGGATAGCTCAATAGATATTGTTTGCATGTTGGAGAGAAAGAGAACTCAGGCTGCTGTGTCTTAGAAATGGTAGTCTAAGAATGAAGGGAGTTAATGATACATTTTCAGGTGGATGCTGAAAGAATGGAAGATGCATGGGTAGCATTTTTGTTGAAAGGACCAAGATGATGTAGTTCAGTGTTGACAGATTATGACACCAGCAACAGATGCACTTATGTACTTGTTCTCTCTCACTCTCTCTCTGTCTGTCTGTCTCTGTCTCTTAAATAAATAGCATATTAAAGGATGCTCCGGGGATGGGGAGGAGGCACTGGGGAATGGGGAGAGAAAAGGGGCGAAGGGGGGGAGCAGGGGAGTCGGAGGGTTAGAGGAAGGGAGGAGACTGGTGTACCTGTTAAGTTTGCATGATCGGAAATAAAAAAAAAGAAATACAAATGAAAAAATAAATAGCATATTTTTAAAATTCAAATTTAAAATATTTTTCTTTAATTAAAATTTCTTATGTT
The DNA here is from genome assembly GCA_023101885.1 of Typhlomys cinereus. Taxonomy (NCBI): domain Eukaryota; kingdom Metazoa; phylum Chordata; class Mammalia; order Rodentia; family Platacanthomyidae; genus Typhlomys; species Typhlomys cinereus. The sequence continues at coordinate 2,732,027 of JALPQD010000180.1, forward strand.
TATACAATGCATTTTGATATTTCCTACCCCAGCCAGTTCCACTCTCCCTTTGCATCCCACCAATGCATCTCCCACCCCCCTTCACTTTTATGTCCTATTGCTCCCACTCACAAACAAGACCATAATATAAGATATGAGCAAAGAGAGCAAATACATTTAGGATACAAATAGTTGTCGTGACTAAGCTGCCAGCTGCATATTGTGACGAAACCATGAAAAAAAAAAGACCATGAAAAAAGCAGTTTTGTTAAGTTTTTGGGTTGAGTAAACCTGTGGTGTGGGCACAGAGCCCAACCCACATGAGACCATCCACAGTGGAGCTCCTGACCTGGACCAAGGGAGGCGTCCATGTTAAATGCAGTATTGAGAATTGGCCTTGCCTCTGTTTACCTGGCTGCTGTCTTACATAACTTTTTCTGGTGGGGAAAGCAATCATATTGCATATGATATCTCTTCAGAAAGAGGTTTTGCAATCTTTAAGATGTTTTGTCATGTTTCTCTTGCCAGAAGTATTTTCTCACAACTTCTGCAGGCCCTGTATCCTTTCAGTCTGTTTATAAAATGGTCTTTATTTTGCATGCCATGCAGCCTTGCCTTCTCCACCAGACTATGCTGTATTTAACCGTGTATTTTAACCCCTAGTGCTGTGCACAGTATAGAGGATGCAATTGTTGCAATAAACCTGGACATTTTGCTTCTTTGCTCTGTTGTATCTTAAAAATTTATATGCTATTTATATAAATAAATAGAATATTATAGTTTATTTATTTTTAAATTTCTCCTTCCAGTCTTTTGCAGTAAACTAAAAGCAAATCGAAACAAAAACAGAATTATGGATTCAAATCTTCATATCCTTTTAACCATCTCAGCTGGTCACTAAGGGAGCAAGAACTTGCAAAGCCCACAGTTATAATGTCACATTCATTCCTATAATCTGTTGCTTAAGGCCAGATGCAGAGCCAAATTTTATGAGTTGAAAGATGATTTCCACTCTGCCCTTTTGTACAGCCACCAGTAATCCACAGAATGCTTAATAGTTTGTGTTCCAAGGGATTATTCGCTTAATACTATGTCACATTTATAGGTTGGTATCTTGTGGATCTGTGTGAGCTTCTAAGATTGGCATCAAGTTCTTGGACTCTTTGCTTTTTAAGACTTGAAATAACTGGGTGAAAGAATCTTGTGGTCTCTGCCTCTTAAGATCTGAGATAATTGGGTGGAATCATGATTGTTTACTGGGATATGCTTTGCCAATTTGAACTCTCAGATGAAAAAAGAAAGAACAGTAAAATGTCATGTTGAATCCATTAAATGTCTAATAGGTATGCCTCTAAAGAGCAGCTCTCAATTCAGAGTTTTCAACCTATGTTAAATTTTAGATTGAATCATAAGTAATCAATTGAAGGAGAAAAATGGACTAAGAAACTTTTTCTTTGCTTTCTAATAGGAAATGTTATCTGTGTATTGATGTGAATAATTTGCTTACTATTGTGTTCTATTCTGTTCTTAGACTTCCTGAGGATGATAACCACATAGGCTTTGCCCCCCCTCCCCGCCTTGAATAGAGCAGTTCTTTTTTAAAATTTTTTTTATCCTTTTGTCTTAAATCCTGAACCATCTCCCCAGCCCCTATTTCCTCTTTTATAAGTTCAGATTTTCTGTCCTTTTGTTCATTATGTGTGTGTGTGTGCGCGCGCATGTGTGTGTGTGTGTGTGTGTGTGTGTGTGTGTGTGTGTGTGTATGTATTGTGTTCATGCTTGTCATGACACATTTGGCAGTCAGGCACAGCTTTGTGGATCTGGTTCTCTTTTTCTGGGTTTTGTGGATTGGACTCAGGACATCAGATTTTTGTAGCAACTGCCTTTACCCACTGAACATTTTCTTTCTTTCTTTCTTTCTTTCTTTCTTTCTTTCTTTCTTTCTTTCTTTCTTTCTTTCTTTCTTTCTTTCTTTCTTTCTTTCTTTCTTTCTTTCTTTCTCTCTCTCTCTCTCTCTCTTTCTTTCTTTCTCTCTCTCTCTCTCTCTCTCTTTCTTTCTATTATTATTATTTCCGCTCATACAAACTTAACAGGTACACCAGTACCCTCCCTCCACCTGCCCCGACCACCCTCCTTCCTTCTCCCCTCCCCCTCCCCCCATCCTTCAGTGCCTCCCCCTGCAGGTGGCTCCCCCCTAATCCCCAGAGCATCCTTTATTGTGCATGCCAAACTCTCCTCTGGGTCCTCCTCTCCGATGAGGTGCAAGGACCCAGGTGCATTTCCCAAAACCCTTTCTTCTGCTCCCCTTAAGCTTAGGAACACTACTGTGACTGTCAGTCCCTAGCCTCCAAGGATCCTAGTGCCTTTAGTCCATGCTAGACGTTGCGGGGTCAATAATGTGTTGGACATAGAGCAGGTCATGCAAAGTCCTATTATGATTGCTTTGGCCCTAACTTGTGTGGAGTATCTTGCAAATCATTGCTCCTCCCATTCTTGTGCTCTTACAATCTTACCGCCCCTCTTCCGCAAATTTCCCTGAGCTTCAGGATGGGGAGAGATTAGGCTGCTTTAGTTCCTGGTGGTTGATATAGAGTCACTGATCTTCTGAATTATGGTTTGTTGATTTTTTTTTTTTTTTTTAGTTTTGCTGCTCCTGCAATGCTCTTGGCTCCATCCTGATGGGTGTTGGATGTCACCCCCTGGCCAGAGATAAAAACCTGTTAAATTAGAATCTTGTTATAAGAGTACATTCAAAGGTAGATGGAATAAAAGTAGGAGACTGCAGTGAGAGAAGGGTCAATCACCCATTTGCAAAATGGTTACTTTCTATCGCCCTCCCCTTCTGATGAGATCATACCCCGTCAGTTGCAACTGATCAGAAAGGAAAGTCTGTGAACTTAACCAGATGTCTCATTACTTGTGGGAACCAGTTCCCACTCACGCATCCATTCACTCACTCAAACACATAGCTGCTGGCTGTGATGAAAGCAGGTTCCAGCCGTCCCACCTTCACCTCTACCTCCAGAGACTCGGCATGGGACAGGAAGATTGTCAGAAGCAGATCTCTCTGTTTATTGGGGGGAGAAAAGGAACTTTTATAGACAAAGGCCACCAAGGCGCGAAACGGGCATCCAAATGTATCACAAGGTCAAGACATCCTACAGGTGCTAATGGTCAAGTTCAATGCCGCTCAGCACAGAGGGCAGGTAGATACCTGAAAGCCAATTAGGGCTCTCTGTGAAGTGATCAGGTTATGCCCAAGACCCTTGCCCTCAGTGCCATCTTTAGTCCCATGTGCTCGGCCATGCCCTGGGGCAAATCCTGGGCGGGCCCAACATCTCCCCCTTTTGTTTTTGTATGAGACAGTCCAGGAGGCTACCTGCGACCAGGCAGACCAAATGGTCTTGAGGACTGTACCTGTCGTAGGCGTGAAATACCTCCCACCGTGGTCTGACCCGTCATGGGATCTTGTAGTCTCCAGGTATTATACTACCAGTCCTGTCTTAGGTTGATCCTCAGCCGGGCTTCCACTTGCCCGTCTCTAGCTACCAGTCCTCTGTATGAGGTTGGCTTTACCAACCTTGGGGGTTTGAGCTGTATTTAAAGGCCTGTGTCGCACATTGGGCGCGTACTGCATTTGACAAGTTAGCTAGACTGGAGAGATTTTTTCACTGAGTAGGAGTCATGCATATGGCAGAGTAGACAGGTTGGCATCAGCACCAGGCATGGCAGCAGGTGACTTTTTGGGGGTGTGGCAAGGATGTTCAAGGGCCATAGGCACCTGTAGTGTGGTCTCGAATGGAGCGCTGCTGAAAGATATGCTGAGAAAACACTTAAGCAATAGAATTATTAAAAGAACAATTTTTTTTAGATGTTAGGTCAAACCCAGATTGACTCCACCTTGGTTTAGGCACAGTATCAATTAGGCCTATAAGGATCACAGTTAACATCTTCCTTGAACACACCGTGGATAGTTTCTGAAAGAGAAAAGCAAAGACAGCTGCCCCAAGGGCTTTTTGTCCCTTGGTTTGGCTTGTTAGTCTGGGCATGATTCTTTTGGGTTTCCTTCATGAGGATCCTCCTGTGGATAGAATTTAAGATTCCTTGTTGGTATCCAAATCGGGGAAGATTCCCCAACTGGGAAGACACATCCAAATCCTCTTCCCATAGTAATTGAGGGGTCAGGTCCCCAATGCCTAGTTAGGGGGTCCTTCCAATGCACCTTAACAGAAGGTTTGGTGGAATAGGCTTCCCAGTGTCTTTGGAATCTTGATTTAAGTTGTCCTTTTATAAAATTTAAAATTTGAAACGTTGATGGTAAATAATACCAACCCCAGCTGTTGGTGCGGGCTTACTCCCCCTTTTTGTTTTTGTAATTGAGCCTTTAAATATTGGTGATTTCTTTTAACAATGGCATGTCCTCCAGATCAAATTTTGATCTATAGTCTGTTTCCCAATGAAGCCCTCTGTGGCACCTAGGGCATGGGGTTGTAGGGGGTTTAGCCCCTCCTACCTCCCTGGGCTTCCCTTCCTCGCCCTGGGGACATTCCCTCCTGAAATGCCCCACCTGGCCACAAGGAAAACAAACCCCATCATTTCCCCTCCCCTCTTGGCTCTCTTCAGGCTCAGTGTTGGCCAGTGCCTTTGTCTGTGTCTCCAGGGCCTCAGCGAGTGTCTGACTCTGGTGTTTTTGAGTCCCCACATCCTGTGAAGCAATAATCCAGGTACCCCTGGATCTCTCCTTAAGACCTGCACATGCTATTTTGTGGTCCCCATATATCCCTTTCCATACGAACAATTTAGCAAATTGTTCCCTTAGGAGGTCTGGGGGAAGTTTACTATGGAGGCTTTTTTCCACCAGGTCAATGAACTCGGAGAGGGTCTCACCCGGTTTTTGCATAACGCCTGCTAGAGGCATTTCAGAAGGACCTTCATGTAGCTTTATCCATGCCGCTAAACCTATCAAGTGGACTTGGTCTCGATATGGAGGTTCCATGGCTCCCTGCTGGACCCCACATTCTTTCTTAAATAGTGTTGCCCACTTAATGAATGTGGGACCTGGGGAGCACCGCTTTGGCCATATCCATCCAGTCCTTAGTAGTACAGGGTTGGTGAGCTAGATCTTGAAGGAGGGCCTCAACCCAAGGAGAATTTGGACATCCTCTAGCATGGCCCACTTTAATTCTTTTAAATCTTTTGCTTCCCAAGGATACCAAACTGTAGGGCAATTGCTTCCTGAATTTAAGTTAACAGGATAGGCTGGTACTTGATATGCCTCAGCATACGTGGGCTCCAGCCCTGGGTTCCCTGCTCTAGCCTGGCAGGGACCAGTGTGCCCACGCGCGGATTCAAGATGGATTTTTGCTAAGGGGTATGGAGGCGGGTCTCCTTCTAATCCTTCTCCATCCCTTTTTCTCCCTAACAGAGTTAAATCCAGATACAGGGGACCACTCCCTGTTCTTGGAGCACTCTTAACCTGTTCCCTTTGATAAAGGGAGCAGGGCACTTTCTCCAGCGACATTCCTACATCCTTTTAGGGCTCTTGGAGCAGGCCCCGCCCTTCCTCACTAAGCAGCTGTTCCTCATGGCCCTCCCAAATGGGAAGCTCCGCTCCCTCAGGCATTGGCTTGTCCCTGCATGCCGGCCCACTATGCGGGTCTGCTTCTGCGAACTTCTGTCCCCTGGCTGTGCGCAGCCTTCTTGCAGCTGTGTACAGCTCCCCCACCACATGGTTCCGTATCCCCATGTGTTGCCTTGCTGCAGCTGTGTGCAGTCTCTCCACCGCCGCTGGAAGTGGCTTTGGTACCGGTACTGCGTGCCCCTGTTGCAGCCCACAACTCTGTGTAACGTTTTCGGTGCACACACAATGATGAGTTATCATTCTCTAAACAGCAGGCATGTCCACCATCCCCATAGTTTCCTGTACCCTGTCATGGTCTGGCAGAATGCCTGCCCAGCCCGCCTCAGCGTGCCCACAGCTTTGCCCGCCTAGCCCCAGCTCCGCAGTCCCATGCCACTCAACATCCCCATATGTAGCAGCTTCTTTGTTCCCCTGTACCCCGGGCCCACGTGGATCATCGGCAGAGCCCCCTGCGGGGCACCCAGGATAGCTTGTTGGCTCCAAACCCCCTGGAACCATACTCCAGAATGGCTCTGGCCCTTCCCTCTCTACCTGCACCTTTTGCTCCGGTGTGAGGTGAATTGGATTGGGAAGGAAAGCTGCCTCAAAGGCAGAAACAATGCAGTAATATCCTGGAGAAGGGGACACCCCAAAATGTTCTTCCTGCTTCCTGGCTAGATTCCTCACCTGAGTCCAGGTGGTGGATGAAAACACATTGTCCGATTGGATCCAAGGTGCTAATTCAAGGGCTGTTTGCCACATTTCTGAAATAGCAGAGCTTGTAACTTTTAAACCCTGATTTGTAGGACAGGCCCCAGTGCTGCTGGCACTGCATCATCCTTGCACGTTGAATTCCCCATATTTCCCAAGTTTTCACTTACCCCAAAGCCTGCTTAGCTTCCTCTGATTTCAGAAGTGTCCTTTAGTGGTCGCCACTTGTGGGAACCAGTTCCCACTCACGCATCCATTCACTCACTCAAACACATAGCTTCTGGCTTTGATGAAAGCAGGTTCCAGCCGTCCCCACCTCCAGAGACTCGGCACGGGACAGGAAGATTGTCAGAAGCAGATCTCTCTGTTTACTGGGGGGAGAAAAGGAACTTTTATAGACAAAGGCCACCAAGGCGTGAAACAGGCATCCAATTGTATCACAGATCAATATATCCTACAGGTGCTAATGGTCAAGTTCAATGTCACTCAGCACAGGGGGCAGGTAGATACCTGAAAGCCAATTAGGGCTCTCTGTGAAGTGATCAGATTACACCCAAGACTCTTGCCCTCAGTGCCATCTTTAGTCCCATGTGCTCGGCCATGCCCTGGGGCAAATCCTAGGCGGGCCCAACAATTACTTACTTGCAGTCCTTGTTGGTGGCCTATTTTCTCTGCTGTAACATGGGCACCTCTCTCCTTGTTTCTGGTAGGACCCTCCTTCCCCATACCTCCTGTTTATAATCTTTGCAAATACTGTAGGTATTACAGAGATTTGTCTTTGAGTGTCTGTAAGTGGATTTGGTACTAGGATCCACCTATTAGGGAGTACATACAGTGCTTACAGTTTTTCCGTGTCTGGGATACTTCACTCAATATAATTGTTTCTAATTCCATCCATTTCCTGGCAAATTGCATTAATTCATCATTTTTTATGGCTGAGTTGTATTCCATTGTTTAAATGTACCACATTTCCCTTATCCACTCGTCAACTGTTGGACATTTGGGCTGATTCCATGACTTTGCTATTGTAAACAGTGCTGCTATGGACATGGTCATGCTCGTGCTATCGAGGTGAATTTTTGCTGTATGGGGAGTTATTCCCAAAAGTGGAATAGCTGGGTCATATGGCATTTTAACTTCTTTAGGAATCGCCAGACGGGGGCTGGAGAAGTGGCTCAGGGGTTAAGCCTCTGCCTTACAGGCAGAGGGTCCTGAGTTCAGATCCCAGATCCCATGTATAGACGACGGGCGGAAGCGGGGGCGGCCTGCGTTTCTGGTCCTGGTAGGGCGGAGCCTGCGAATCCTGGGGCAGAGTAAACAAGAAGGAGGTGGAGGCGGTCTGTGGTGGTTCCCGAATTCATCCGTGGTTCTACACACACACACAGACACACACACGCGCGCGCACACACACACATACATACCCACACATGCACAATTGAATAAAAAAAAAAAAAAAGAATCGCCAGACAGCTCACCAGAGTGGTTGTATGAGCCTGCATATCCACCAGCAATGCAGGAAAATTCCCCTCTCTCCACATCCTCTCCATCGCTTGGTGTTGTTTATATTGTGGATATTTGCCATCCTGACCGGGGTGAGATGATATCTCAGGGAAGTTTTGATTTGCATTTCCCTGATGGCTAAAGAAGTGGAGCATTTTTTAAGATATTTGTTAGACATTTCAATTTCTTCCCTGGTAAAGTTTCTTTTAAGTTCCAGGGCCCACTTTTTAATTGGGCCATTGGTTTCCTTGGTGTTTAGTTTTCTAAATTCTTTGTGCACTCTGGATAGCAGAGCTCAATCAGATGTGTGGTTAGTGATTTTCTCCCATTCTGTGGGTTGGCTTTGTGCTCAAGTTACAATCTCTTTATCTGAACAGAAGCTCTTTAATTTCACAAGATCCCATCTGTTGAGTGTTGGTTGTCGTGACTGTGCTATTGGATATCTGTTCAGGAATTGTTGGCCTAGCCCAATCAGCTTGAGGGAGTTCCCTACCCTTTCAACTAAGGTTTTTATAGTCTCTGGCCTTAATCAAGGTCCTTGATCCATTTGGAATTAAGTCTTGTACATGGTGATAAGTACGGGTCCAGTTTTAATCTTTTCCATGTGGATATCTAGTTTTGCCAGCACCATTTGTTGAAGATGCTGTTCTTTTTCCATTGGATTCATTTTGGCCCCTTTGTCAAAGATCAAATGGCTGTTGTTGTGTGGGCTTATATCTGGGTCTTCAACCTTTATCCATTGATCTGTGTGCCTATTTTGGAGTCAATACCAGGCTGTTTTTACAACTATAGATTTGTAGTATAGACTAAGGTTTGGTATGGTGATACCTCCAGCAGTGTTTTTGGTACTCAGGATTTTTTTTTGCTGTCCTGGGTCTTTTGTGCTTCCATATGAATTTTGAGATTGTTTGGTCAACTTCTTTAAAGCATTGCTTTGGGATTTTAATTGGTATAGCATTGAATTTGTATATTGCCTTTGGTAGGATGGTCATTTTTATGATATTGATTTTGCCAATCCAGGAACATAGGAGGTCTTTCCACCTTCTGGTATCTTCTGCAATTTCTTTCTTTAGGGTTTTAAAGTTTTCATTGTAAAGGTCTCTTACTTCCTTGGTTAGGTTCATACCAAGGTATTTCATTTTTAGGGGCTATAGTAAATAGGATTGTTTCTCTCAGGGATTTTTCACTTCTTTCATTCTGAGCATATAGGAAGGCCACTGATTTTTGTGCATTTATTTTGTATCCTGCCACCCTGCTGAACTTCTGTATTAGTTCCTGGAGCTTCCTGGTGGAGTTTTTGGGATCACTCAGGTATAAGATCATGTCATCTGCAAATAGAGATGACTTGACTTCTTCCTTGTTGATTTGAATCCCTTTTATGTCCCTTTCTTGTCTTATGGCTTCAGCTAAGACGTCAAGTACAATATTGAATAGAAGTGGTGAGAGTGGACAGCCTTGTCTAGTTCCTGATTGAAGCAGGAATGTTTCAAGCTTTTCCCTATTGAGTGTAATCCTTGCTGTAGGCTTGTTGTATACAGCTTTTATTATATTGATAAAGGTTCCTTCCATTCCTACTGACTCTAGGGTGTTGATCAGAAAGGGCTGTTGGATCTTGTCAAAAGCTATTTCTGCATCTATCAAGAGTATCATGTAGTCTTGAACTTTGGACTGGTTTACATGATGAATTACATTTATTGATTTGTGTATGTTGAACCAACCTTGTGTGCCTGGGATAAAGCCTACTTGATCCCTGTGGATGATCTTTTTATGTGTTTTTGAATCTGATTTGCTAAGGCTTTGTTGAGAATCTTTGCATCTGTGTTTGTCAGAGAGATCGGCCTATAGTTTTCTTTTTTAAGTGAATCTTTATTAGGTTTTGGGAGTAAGATGATATTAACTTCATAGAAGGAATTTGGTAGTGCTCCTTCCTTTGCTATTTGATGGAACAGTTTAAGGAGTATTGGTGTTATTAGCTCCTTAAGTGTCTTTTAGAATTCTGTGCTGAATTCATCTGGTCCAGGACATTTTTTGGTGGGAAGATTTGAGATTACTTCCTCAATTTCCTCATATTTTATAGGACTATTTAAATAATTCACAACTTTGTAATTCAATTTATGTAAGGTGTGTTTACTTAGGAATTCATCCATCTCTTTTGTGTTGTCAAATTTCATAGGGTATAAGTTTTTGAAATATGACGTTATAATTCTCTGAATTTCTTGGGTATCAGTAGTGATAACTCCATTTTCATTTCTAATTTTGTTAATTTGGATTTTCTCTCTCTTGCTTTTGGTTAATTTAGCTAGTGGTGTATCAATCTTATTGATCTTTTCAGAAAACCAGCTTTTTGACTGGTTGATTTTCTGTATCGTTTTCTTAGTCTCGATTTCGGATATTTCTCCCCTTATTTTACTAATCTCCTCTCTTCTAGTGCTTTTGGGATCGGATTGCTCTAGTGTCTCTAAAGCTTTAAGCTGCATTGTTAAGTTATTTATTTCTGATGTTTCCATTTTTTTGATGTAGGCATTAGGAGCTATGAACTTACCTCTTAGGACAGCTTTCATTGTGTCTCAGAGATTTTGGTAAGTTGTATTTTCATTATCGTTCACTTTCAGGAAATCTTGAATTTCCTTTGTAATTTCTTCCTGAATCTAATGCTCCTTCAGCATCATAGTGTTTAGTTTCCAGGAGTTCTTGTATTTTCTGTTGCTTGTTGGGTTGTGGATGTCAGCTTTAGGCCGTGGTGGTCTGATAAGGTATAGGCTAGAATTTCAACTTTCCTGTAAATGTAGAGATTCGTTTTGTGTCCCAATATGTGATCTATTTTGGAGAAAGTTCCATGTGCTGCTGAGAAAATTGTGTATTCTTTGGTGTGTGGGTGAAATGTTCGATAGAGATCTGTAAGGTCCATTTCAATAAGGGTTTGATTAAGCTCTAAAGTGTCTCTGTTAAGCATTTGACCTGTTGATCTATCCCATGTTAAGAGGGCGGTGTTGAAATCCCCAAGAATTATCATTTTCTGATTGATTTCTTACTTTAGACGTTGTAGGGTTTGCTTAATAAATGTGGGGGGGTGTATTGGGTGCATATGTGTTCAGTATTGTGAAGTCTTCCTGGTGAATTGTACCTGTGACTAAAATATAGTATCCATCTGTGTCTCTTATGATTTTTTTTTTTGGTCCACTTTGTCTGATACCATAATGGCTACTCCTGCCTGTTTTCTGGTTCCATTAGATTGCAGAATTATTGACCATCCTTTTATTTTTAGAATGTGCCTGTCTTTTGTGGTGAGATGCGTTTCCTGCAGGCAGCAGATTGATGGATTGTGATTTTTAATCCAAGTTTGTAATCTGTGTCTCTTGATCGGTGAATTAATTCCATTAACATTTAGTGTTATAATGGAGAAACTATTTTTAATTCAGGACATTTATTATGTTTAGTGGCTTTTGTAATTGTATTGTTTTGCTTTTAGGTTTTGGTGGTATTATACTTCCCTTCTGTTCTCCTGGATATGCTTGTTTTTTTCTTCAAGCTTGAGTATCATTTCTAGTATTTTTTTTTGAAAGCCTCATTTGGTGGAAATGTATCCCTTCAAGTTGTCTTTGTGCTGGAAAATTTTTCTTTCTCCCTCTATCATGACAGAGTTTTGTGGGGTACATCAGCTCGGGTTTACATTTTTGCTCATTCAATACTTGAGGTATGTCTCTCCAAGCTCTTCTTGCTTTTACTGCTTCCATTGAGAAACCATTTGTTATTTTAATAGGTTTACCTTTAAAAGTGACTTGTTTTTTTTCCCTTGAAGCTCTCAGCATCATTTCTTTATCTTGAATGTGGAGTGTTTTAACTATTATTTGCTGTGGCATGTTTCTATTTTGCTCATATCTGTTTGGGGTCCAGAATGCCTCTTGTATATGGGTGGGCCTTTGTTTTTTTAGATGAAGAAAGTTTTCCTTGATGATAGTTTGAAAAATTTCCTCAGGTGTGGTATTTTGGGATTCTTGCTCTTTTTTTTCTATGAATACGCATGCTCGGCTTCTTCAGGGTGTCCCATAATTCTTGAATATTTCTCTTGAGTATCTTCTTGGCTTTAACAACCTCTTCCATTGAGCTAGTTAATATTCTCACTTTGTCTTCAAGGTCTGAAATTCTATTTTCTACTTCGTTAGTTCTGCTAAGACTCTGTTGAGTTCTGGGTTGAAGATAACTTGTCTTTTAGTTCAGTTTTAAATTCTCCTTCAGTCTGTTTTAACTGCTCTGTGCTTGCTTTTGTTTCTTGAACTGTCTTTCTCAACTCCTCCAAGTGTCTGTTGTGTTCCTCTTCAAAGTGATTGATGTGGTTATTTAATTCTGCCCGGATTTCCTCTTTCATAGTATTGATCATGGTAATGATCATGTTTTGAAAGTCTATCCTGAGTCAGGCTTTCTTGGATACTTTTGTGGGTTTGTTCTGTTTGGAGTCTATCATTGTGGAATTAATTCCTTCAGTGGGAGATTTGTTTTCTTGGGTATTGTTTCTCATGGATTTGCACTTTGACTTGGGTGTTGTCATTTTAACTCTTAAGACCTTTCAATTTCTGTGCGTTTTTCACTGAACTGAATTATTTGGTATGGTTCATTGTGGTTCCAGCTGGCTGGTGGGAGGAGCTGGGACCAATGGGCTGCCTGGGGTTTGGGAGTGGGCCTTGGGAGCTTACCTAGGTCGCTGTGAGTCCTGGCTGGACTGGGTGAGTGTCCTGGGCAGGTGAGGAAAGGGAGGAGATGGTGGTGGCAGGGCCCTATTAACCTAGGGAGCTGGGGTGTGGCCCAGGGGGTCCTCCCGGCCCAGCTGGACTGCATGCGTCCAGTGCGGGTGGGAAAAGGCGAATAGAACAGTTCTTATCTTCAGTGTTTGTCAGGTATATCCTTAATTAAAGGCATAATACTTATTAAATAAAGACCATACCCTCCTGTCATTAAAGGCAAGTCCCGGAAATCAAGGGAATGCTTTTGGATTGTTAAACGGGGGCATTCCTGACTGTCCCAACAACACAGTTATGACTGCCACTCAGAGAGATGGGACTAATAACAAATCTTTTGGAAGCCTTAAAAATTCAAGTCCTCAGTTTCCCCCCTTACACAGAAGTGGAAATGCTCTGGGAAAGTTTGGTTTTTTTTAATACATTTTTTATTATTATTTCAGCTCATAAAAACTTATTAGGTACACCAGTTTCCTCCCTCCCTCCTCCTCCCCCCGAACCTCCTGCTCCCCCTCGCCTCCACCTCCCTCCTCATACCCGAGTGCCTCCTGCCCCAATTCCCAGAGAGTCCTTTCTTGTGCATGCCGGACTCTCCGCTGGGCCTTCCTCTCCGATGACGTACAACGACCCAGTGGCATTTCCCTGAACCCTTTCCCATGTTCCCCTTAAGCAAGGGAATACTGCTGTGGCTGCCAATCCCTTGCCTCCAAGGATCTTGGTGCCTTTAGCAGATGCTAGACTTTGTGAGGTCAATAGTGTGTTGGACATTGCGCAGGGCATGCAAAGTCCAATTATGATTGCTTCGGCCCTAACTTGTGTGGAGTATCTTGCAAATCATTGCTCCTCCCATCCTTTTGCTCTTACACTCTTACCGCTCCCTCTTCCGCAAAATTCCCTGAGCTTCAGGATGGGGAGAGATTAGTCTGGCCTAGTTCTAGGTGGTTGATATAGAGTCTCTGAAGTTCTGGATTGTGGTTTATTGATTTTCTTTTGCAGTTTTACTGCTCCTGCAATGCCCTTCACTCCATCCTGCTGGGCACTGTATGTCACCCCCTGGCCAGAGACAAAAAACTGTTAATCTAGAGTCTTGTTATAAGAGCACATTCGAAAGTAGATGTATTAAAAGTAGGAAACCACAGTGAGGGATGGGTCTATCACCCATTTGCAAAATGGCTACTTTTTATCTGCCAGACTATATGCCCTCCTCTTCTAGTGAGATCATACCCCATCAGTAGTAAATGATCAGGAACGAAAGTCTGTGAACTTAATCAGATGTCTCATTACTTATTTGAGTCCTTGATGGAGGCCTATTTTCTCTGCTGTAACATGGTCCCCTCTCTCCTTATTTCTGGTATGGCCCCCCTACCCCATCCCTCCTGTTCATAATCCTTGCAATTATTGTAGGTATTACAGAGATTTTTCTTTGAGTGTCTCTAGGTGGGCTGGGTGGGTTTGGTACTAGGAGCCACTTATTAGGGAGTACATACGGTGCTTAATTTTCTGGGTCTGGGATACTTCACTTAATATAATTGTTTCTAATGACATCCATTTTCCGGCAAATTCCAGTAATTCATCATTTTTGATGGCTGAGTAGTACTCCACTGTATAGATGTACCACAGTTTCCTTATCCACTCGTCAACTGTTGGACATTTGGGTTGATTCCATGACTTTGCTATTGTAAACAGTGCTGCTATGAACATGGTCGTGCTTGTGCTATCAAGGTGAACCTTTGCTGTATGGGGGGTTATTCCCAAAAGTGGAATAGCAGGGTCATATGGCATTTCAATCTTTAATTTCTTTAAGAATCTCCAGACGGCTCTCCAGAGTGGCTGTATGAGCCTGCATTCCCATCAGCAATGTAGAAGAGTTCCCCTCTCTCCACATCCTCTCCAGCATTTGGTGTTGTTTGTATTGTAGATTTTTGCCATCCTGACCGGGGTGAGATGATATCTCAGGGAAGTTTTGATTTGCATTTCTCTGATGGCTAAGGAAGTGGAGCATTTTTAAAGACATTTTAATTTCATCCCTGGTAAAGTTTCTTTTAAGGGCCAATTTTTTAATTGGGCCATTGGTTTCCTTGGTGTTTAGTTTTCTAAGTTCTTTGTGCACTCTGGACAGCAGAGCTCTATCAGATGTGTGGTTAGTGAAGATTTTCTCCCATTCTGTGGGTTGCCTTTGAGCTCAGTGTTACAATCTCTTTATCTGAACAGAAGCTCTTTAATTTCACAAGATCCCAACTGTTGAGAGTTGGTAGCAGTGCCTGTGCCATTGGATGTCTGTTTAGGAAGTGTTGGCCTAGCCCAATCAGCTCGAGGGAGTTCCCTATCCTTTCAACTATGGTTTTTATAGTCTCTGGCCTGATATCAAGGTCCTTGATCCATTTGGAATTAAGTCTTGTACAAGGTGACAAGTATGGGTCCAGCTTTAATCTTCTGCATGTGGAGATCCAGTTTTGCCAGCACCATTTGTTGAAGATGCTGTTCTTTTTCCATTGCATTCTTTGGGCCCCTTTGTCAAAGACCAAATGGCTGTATTTTTGTGGGCTTATATCTGGTTCTTCAATCCTTATCCATTGATCTGGATGTCTATTTTAGAGCCAGTACCAGGCTGTCTTTATAACTATGGATTTGTAGTATAGACTTAGATTTGGTATAGTAATACCTCCAGCAGTGTTTTTGTTACTCAGGATTGTCTTTGCTATCCTGGGTCTTTTGTGCCTCCATATAAATTTTGAGATTGTTTGGTCAACTTCTTTGAAGAATTACTTTGGGATTTTAATTGGTATAGCGTTGAATTTGTATATTGCCTTTGGTAGGATGGTCATTTTTACGATGTTGATTCTGCCAATCCAGGAACAAGGGAGGTCTTTCCACCTTCTGGTGTCTTCTGCTATTTCTTTCTTTAGGGTTTTAAAGTTTTCATTGTAAAGGACTTTTACCTCCCTGGTTAGGTTTATACCAAGGTATTTCATTTTTGTAGGGGCTATAGTAAATGGGATTGTTTCTCTCAGGGCTTTTTCACTTCTTTCATTCTGTGCATATAGGAAGGCCTCTGATTTTTGTGCATGTATTTTGTATCCTACCACCCTACTGAACTTCTCAATTAGTTCCAGGAGCTTCCTGGTGGAGTTTTTGGGATCACTCAGGTATAAGATCATGTCATCTGCAAACAGGGATAGCTTGACTTCTTCCTTGACGATTTGAATCCCTCTTATGTCCCTTTCTTGTTTTATGGCTTCAGCTAAGACTTCAAGTACAATATTGAATAGAAGTGGCGAGAGTGGTCAGCCTTGTCTAGTTCCTGATAGAAGTGGGAATGCTTCCAATTGTACCCCATTGAGCATAATCCTTGCTGTGGGCTTGTTGTATACAGCTTTTATTATATTGATAAAGGTTCCTTCCATTCCTACTGTCTCTAGCGTTTTGATCATAAAAGGCTGTTGGATCTTGTCAAAAGCTTTTTTCTGCATCTATTGATAGTATCATGTGGTCTTGGACTTTGGACTGGTTTATATGATGAATTACATTTATTGATTTTCATATGTTGAACCAACCTTGTGTGCTGGGGATGAAGCCTACTTGGTCCCTGTGAATGATCTTTTTGATATGCTTTTGAATCCGATTTGCTAAGACTTTGTTGAGAATTTTTGTGTCTGTGTTCATCAGAGAGATCGGCCTATAGTTTTCTTTTTTAAGTGAATCTTTATTATGTTTTGGGATTAAAACAATATTAGCTTCATAGAAGGAATTTGGTAGTGTTCCTTCCTTTGCTATTTGATGGAACAGTTTAAGGAGTATTGGTATTATTAACTCCTTAAATGTCTGGTAGAACTCTGTGCTGAATCCATCTTGTCCAGGACATTTTTTGGTGGGAAGATTTGAGATTACTTCTCTAATTTCCTTATATGTTATAGGACTATTTAAATAATTTACAACTTCCTGATTCAATTTAGGTAAGTTGTATTTATTTAGAAATTCATCCATTTCTTTTGTGTTGTCAAACTTCACCGAGTATAAGTTTTTGAAATATGATGTTATAATTCTCTGGATTTCTTGGGTATCAGTAGTGATAACTCCATGTTCATTTCTGATTTTGTTAATTTGGGTTTTCTCTCTTCTGCTTTTGGTTAATTTAGCTAGGGGTGTATCAATCTTATTGATTTTTTCTAAGAACCAGCTTTTTGACTGGTTGATTTTTTCTATCGTTTTCTTAATCTCGATTTCAGATATTTCTCCCCTTATTTTGCTAATCTCCTCTCTTCTACTACTTTTGGGATCATATTGCTCTAGTTTCTCTAAAGTTTTAAGCTGGATTGGAAGTTGTTTATTTCTGATGTTTCCATTTTTTTGATGTATGCATTAAGAGCTATGAGCTTACTTCTTAGAACAGCTTTCATTGTGTCCCAGAGATTTTGGTAAGTTGTATTTTCATTATCATTCGCTTTCAGGAAATCCTGAATTTCCTTTTTAATTTCTTCCTGAATCCAGTTGTCATTCAGCATGATATTGTTAAGTTTCCAGGAGTTAGTGTATTTTCTCTTGTTCGTTGTGTTGTGGATGTCCAGCTTTAGGCCGTGGTGGTCTGACAGGGCACAGGTTAGAATTTCAACTTTTTTGTATATGTGTAGATTCGTTTTGTGGCCCAGTATGTGATCTGTGCCTGTGTTGAAGTCCCCAAGAATTATCGTGTGGGGGTTGATTTCTTGCTTTAGACTCTAGGGTTTTCTTAATGAATGTGGAGGGGCCCATATTGGGTGCATATATGTTCAGTGTTGTGAAGTCTTCCTGGTGAATTGTACCTGTGACCAAAATGTAGTATCCATCCGTGTCTCTTATAATTTTCTTTGGTTTGAAGTCCACTTTGTCTGATAGCATAATGGCTACCCCTGCCTGTTTTCTTCTTCCATTAGCTTGTAGAATTGTTGACCAGCCTTTTATTTTTAGGGCATGCCTATTTTTGTGGTGAGATGGGTTTCCTGCAGGCAGTAGATTGATGGATTGTGATTTTTAATCCAAGTTTGTAATCTTTGTCTCTTGATCGGTGAGTTAATTCCATTAACATTTAGTGTTATAATGGAGAAACTATTTTTAATTCCAGACATTTATTATGTTTAGTAGTTGTTATAAGTATATTGCTTCGCTGTTAATGATCTTATACTTGCCTCCTGTTCTCCGGGATATGCCTGTTTTTTTCTTCACGCTTGAGTATCATTTCTAGTATTTTTTGAAGGCCTGGTTTGGTTGACATGTATCCCTTCAAGTTGTCTTTTTGCTGGAAGGTTTTTCTTTCTCCTTTGATCATGACTGATAGTTTTGCAGTGTAAATCAGCCTGGGTTGACATTTTTGCTCATTCAATACTTGAAGTATGTCTCTCCAAGCTCTTCTTGCTTTTACTATTTCGACTGAGAAGTCATTTATTATTTTAATAGGTTTACCTTTAAAAGTGACTTGTTTTTTCTCCCTTGAAGCTCTCAGCACCAGTTCTTTATCTTGAATGTGGAGTGTTTTGACTATTATTTGCCGTGGCGAGCTTCTGTTTTGGTCGTATCTGTTTGGGGTGCGGAATGCCTCTTGTATATGGATGGGCCTCTCTTTTTTTAGATGAGGAAAGTTTTTCTTGATGATTGTTTGAAAAATTTCCTCAGGGGTGGTATTTTGAGATTCTTGCTCTAGTATTCCATGAATACACATGTTAGGCTTCTTCCAGGTGTCCCATATCTCCTGGATATTTCTCTCAAGTATCTTTTTGGCTTTAACAATCTCTTCCATTGAGCTGGTTAATACTTCCACTTTATTTTCAAGGTCTTAAATTCTGTTTTCTGCTTCGTTAGTTCTGCTGATAAGACTCTCTGTGGAGTTCTGGGTTGAAGATATCTTTTTTTTGTTTGTTTTTTGTTTTTTTTTAAAATTTTTTTTATTATTATTTATTCAACTGTGTGCATATGCGTGTGTATGTGCAGAAGATATCTTGTCTTTTAGCTCAGTTTTAAACTCTGCTTGAGTCTGCTTTAACTGCTCTATGCCAGTTTTTGTTTCTTGCACTGTTTTTCTCAACTCCTCCAAGTGTCTGTTGTGTTCCTCTTCAAAGCGATTGATTCGATTATTTAATTCCTCCTGGATTTCCTCTTTCATAGTATTGAACATGGTAATGATCATATTTTGAAGGTCGTTATCTTGGTTCAGTCTTTCTTGGACATTTTCCATGGGTTTGTTCTGGTTGGAGTCTAACATTATGGGATTAATTCCTTCAGTGGGAGATTTGTTTACTTGAGTGTTGTTTCTCATGGATTTGCACTTTGACTTTGGCATTGTCCTTTTAACTCTTAAGATCTTTCAATTTCTGTGCTTTTTTCACTTCACTGAATTATTTGGCCTGGGGTTTTGGGGGTGGGCGGAGACGGAGCTTACCTAGGTTGAGGTGAGTACAGGCTGGACCCTGTGCGTCCGGGGAGGCGGAGTGGGGGAAGGAAGGATTGGGCGTTGGTGGGGCGCTGTTTAACCTGGGGGACCTTGGGGCGGGCCCGGGCGCAGAATGGCTGTCCTCCTCCCAGGCCCTGTGCGGAGGCTCCAACTGTATGGCGGGAGGAGCTGGGTCCATTGGGCGGCCTGGGGTTCTGGGGGTGGGCGGGGACGGAGCTTACCTAGTTCGGGATGAGACCAGCCTGGACCGCGTGTGTCCAGGGCGCGGGAGTGGTGGGAACGGTGGAAAGTTTCTTCTTAGAAACTCTTTACTTCTTACATGAATCAAAAATCAATTTAATTTTCACTTGTCCTAGCAATACAGGAAACCATGCTCAGAAGCTGCCTTAAGCCCTCTGCCATTCCAGATTTTGTCACTTTCGAGCCTCAGCAGTTTTGCTTGGCAATCTCATTACTGGCGACTTTTAATAAAGCCTGATCATCTTGTCCTTGTTACTGCCAGAAATCTTTATTACGTTTGTTTTCTAGACGACCTTTTAAGGGGCCGGCCATAATCCTGGTATTGTTCTGGTGCACATAACTGACCATGTTCATTAGCTTTAGCCTCCACTTCTTTGAACATGATTAGAAAAGATATGGAAAGAGAAGAGTTGCAGAAAGTTGTAATAGTTTCTGACATTTAAAAAAACTGAATTTGGGGCTGGAGAGATGGCTCAGGGATTGTGACTCTGTCTCACAAGCAGAAGGTTCTGAGTTCGGATCCCAGGTCCCACATTTAAAAAAAAAAAAACTGAATTGGAGGGTTGATTTTTTTTTATCAAAAAGGAACAAGATAGCTTGGAATTTAGACATTTAAGAAAAGCTGAAATGATCAAATATCAAAGAATTTTCTGTTTCTAGTAATGTTGAAGATACGATGGTGATCATTAACATTTATTGAATTGTTTTGTGAAGCACAACGTGTTAGATTGCTTGGTATATATTTTCTAATCTTTCTTCTAAGAAGTACATGGGCTACATGATACTATTATATGCAGTTTTCCTCTGTGTGTGTGTGTGTGTGTGTGTGTGTGTGTGTGTGTGTATAAGAGGGCACTCTGTGTGCCTAAGGAGGCCCAAGGGTTACTTCGGAGTCACCTTGGATTGCTTCTACCTTCTCTTTGCTTTGCTCTGGACATTTCCAGGCTCAGCCTTCCAGGGCCAGAAATATAGGCCGTCACCATTTTTCTCCCTGCCAATTTTTTTTTGCGTGGGATCTGGGATCCAAACTCAGGAGAGGCAGAGGTTTAACTCCTAAGCCATCTCTCCAGCTGGCATTATATGCATTTTATGAGGAGTCTAAAGACCAGGGAGTTGCAATATCTCGCCAGACATGGCCATAGGTATTGCTGCTCAGATAAGACCAAACTTAGTTCTGTTCAGTAATACAGCAGCTCTTCCTTCCTCCCATATTCCTTTTGTTTTCAGTACTGTCAATGCAGATCTCCTTTACCAGTTCTGTGGGTGAGGCTTTCCTGTCTATGAGAGTCTTAGGAGTACACATTGGCACACAGCTTAGAGGACAAGCTTTGGGCTTCTGGGATTAACTTTGGCAGATGCCTCAGGAGCCAGGAGTGGCTGGGAGTTTTAAATTCCATCTGTCGAATTTCAGAACACTTGTGAAAGAGCACTAAATCCCTCTGCCTTGAGAAGGAACAAACCGCAATGTCTCTGCTCCCAGCCCTCTGCGGACTCAGAATCTACAGCCCTCTGGGGCTTATGATACCTAAAAAGAAGCATACTGTCCTTGACTCCTGCCTGCTTCAGCTCCTGTGCCCTCTTTAATCAGCCCAGTTCAGCAATCTTTGTGCCTACTTCCTGGGAAATCTGAGCAGATGCAATTATGCTTTGGTTTCATTCTCAACTTGGTGCTACAAATGAGCCAATTTTAATGAAAGGCATCATGAAATAATAATTGAATGCTGCTAATGGAGAAGCATTAGAGGTTGTTTCCATACGTTGATTTGGTTTCCTAATTACTCTCATTCCATTTATCCAATCACTCACTGTCCCCCAAAGAATGCCCCATATTTTCTACTAATTGCCCAGGAACAATATTAATGTGTGTATACCCCTTTATGTGGCAGGAAACTAGGAACTTTACAGTGTAGCTTCACAGAACATATGGGGAGGACAAAAGAAGTCTCACTTAAAGTAGATGACCTGTGATTATATGTTACATTTTCAGTTTTTCCTTGGTAGTTTTCCATTGTAGTTTTTCCTTGGTGCAAACTTTTTTTTAAAGCATTTTTTTTAAACCTTTGTGGGTGTTGTGAGAGTTTCTGTTTGATTACATCAAACTGTTTAATGTTAGGATCCACATGTCAGGGAGAACATACACTGTCTGTTTTTCTGTGTCTGGAATATTTCACTCAGTATGATTTCTTCCAGTTCCATACATTTACTGACAAATTTCATTAGTTCATATTTCCTGAGAACTGAATAGTATTTCATTGTATATATGTATCACAAATTCATTAAACATTCATCAACTGTTGGACATCTAGGTTGATCCATTTCTTTACTATTGCAAAAAGTGCTGCTATGAACATGGTTGTACACATGACTCTGTTCCAGGATGCAGTGTTCTTTGGGAATATTCCCAGGACAGGTATAGCTGGATCATGCTGCATTTCAATTTTTAACCTTTTTAGGAACCTCCCAATTGATCTTCAAAGGGGTTGTATGAGTTTACAATCCCACAGCAATGTATGCGAGTCCCCTTCATTCCACATCTGTGCCACCATTTACTATTGTTTGTGTTTTGGACCTTAGCCATTCTGACTGGAGCAAGATGATATCTCAGGGTGGTTTTCATTTGCATTTCCCTAATGACTAGGGAGTGCAGAGTAGCAGCAACTCTAAAACCTTCAGGTAGAATCAGGCCAACCAAATCTCTCTCCATCCTAATGCTCAGGGAATCTTGTGGAAGAGGGGGCAGTAAGAGTGTAAGAGCCTAAAGGTGGGGAGGTCCACAGCTGCCCAGGACAGTCTATTCAGGATAGGGCTGATGCATCCAGAGACTAATCCTCATCAGACCTATGACTGATATATCAACATTCCCCCATAGACTAGGAAGAAACTCAGGAGAAATAATTGCATGTAGGTGGAACCTCAGGGGCTAGTGCTAGACAGGTGAAAAAGAGAGTGACTCTCTCAGAGGGTCTGCTCAAGGAAGGGCCACTTAATCTGCCACAGAGGCCTGAACTCATACTAATGCAGACAGCACAAAGGCAACCTGGAGCCCCATACAAGCAGATAGTTAGGAGGGTGGGAGGGAGAGGGAAAGATTGGTGAAGGGAAGAAAGCATGGGAGAAGAAGTGGGGAGGTAGAGAAGAAACAGGGAGGTCAGGGATAACCACTAATTATGTTTGTAAAACTGGAAAAATAAAAAAAATATTTTTTCATGGGCAAATAGTAGACAGGGTAGAGGAGCTTCAGTAGCAGATGCTTCAGGTCACAAACCTTCACTCACCAGAGTTTGAGCAAACCTCTCTGTAATTTGGAACATGTTCTTGAGAAACCGAAAGAGCCATAGAACCAAGAGAATCATCACTGAAAATGTAGTTATTAAAAACATTATTTGTTGAAGGGAGATGTCTCCCAGGTTGCAAATTACTCCCTAGTTCCAAATTGATTTTGTGGTTTGTGGTAGATGTGGGAATTAGAATAAAACTCCAAGAGGGAGGTAGCTGAAACTCAGAATTTTAAAGCTGAATTCCTGTATGTGGGAAACCCCATATTCTGATGAATTATGGATATTACTCCCAAATAACACACACTTTCTCTCCCTCTCTTTCTCTCTCTTCTGTGATTTTCTGTATTTTTTACATGTCTGAGAACTCATTAAGTTCAGGGACATGTCCATCTCCATTTTCTCTTATCTCTTTTAAAAGCTCAAGGTTGTATGGACCATCTCTGTGTACTTTTCCAGCTACGGTTTATTTAATATATTTATCTTCTCTCTTCAGTGATGTATGACTTCACTTGTTTTCTTAAATGAACATTGCCATTTTATCTTGTATAACATTTGACCAAGGATAATTATAAAATATATTTGGCAAAATAAGTAAATTGAGCTATGCAGGTTAATATCCAAAGAGGTCAAAGTTGATCTATTTTGACACCAAATTTACATATATGTAGTGACATAATGAACTCAGCATTTTCAGCAAGAACTACTGTAGAAACTCTGTCTGTTTCTCTCTCTCTCTCTATACACACACACACACACACACACACACACACACACACACACACACACATATATAAAATTCACTTTCAAATTTTCAGAACAAATGTTGAATGGATGCTCGGAGAAAAACTATAGAAACTGTATCCTGGATTCAGGAACACCAAGCATGATATAGGTTGGCAAGGGGGAGCCTGCAACTTACAAGACAACACACCACAGATTTTCTGGGCCAGAAGAACCACAGGAGGCTGCCTAGTCTTTAGAGGACTCAGTGGGCTCATGGAGAATTTGAGTCAGGTATAATGGAAGAGGGAGAGAGTCTTTTCATGTTTTTGCAAAATTTATTGCATTATGTACCCTTTAGATGTTACCTGAGTGCTTTTTAAACTTAAGTGTCAGAATTCTCTGCATACCTAATGAACCAAACTCTTTGGCAGCAAGCTCAAGCAAAGCTGGCTCTAAGGTTTTAAAGGATACCTTCAGGATCAACTATCTTTTTCACTCTGCTGCCCAATGTTAAAGAAACTGGCTTTTGTAACTGAAGGTGTGACAGTTATAAAATTTTAGGAGAAGCTCTGAAGCATGAGACTCCAAGGTTGAAGCCAGGTGAGCCAACAATGGCTCATGTCACAGAGATGAAATCTAAACATTGTCTCCTGGGAGGTTTTTCCCTCCTGTTTGGAGAGATTGTCTTTTGTTCTGATTAAGTGAAATACACCAAAAATTATAAAGGAAAATCTGCAAGTGTCTAGAGAAGAGTAAGTGATGTCCCAGAGACATCCAGGGTTTCTCTGCCACAAAATCAACTCTAAGTAGCATCAGCTCCATTGGTGATGATTTATGATATTATTATAGCAGTGATGGTGATGACTGTGATGATGAAGATCAGGATGATGTAACTTTTATGTCATCATATGTGTGCATATGACCAGATAATGCTTCAAGAATTTTCTTTCTAATAGTATTTACATTATACTCATTTAATCTTCAAACTATCCTACCAATTATTAACCATTGGGTAAATGTAGAAAATGAGCTAAGAGACAAAATGGGTTGTTGAAATCTTTAAAGTTTTTTTTTAAACCAAGACAAAACAATATAGCATTTAAAAGCTAAGTTTTAACACTAGTCATTGTGTTTTATTTCTTGAAATCTAAGTGAAAATTGGCATTTTATCAGTATTTCTTTCTATATATACACATATGTACATGCATATATTTAATAGGAATGTATCTCTTAATAATATGCATATGCACGAAGACATCACATTGTAAAATATAAGCATGCACAATTTTATTTTTTATTTCAAAAGTTTCACTGCTGTGGTAAATAGGAGCAGTAGACCTTGTTCATTATCTTGGCATTCTTTGCTAAAATGATCCAGAACTTGCCCAGTGATCTTATTAGCAGACACATGCTTCTGAATCCAAGAAGAGATTGTATTTTGCAGACAGAATGATCAGGAACACTGCACTCCTTCTACCTTTCTTGTCGATTAACATTGCAAATGCAGATGAGAGCAACTACTATCTATTATAAAGTGAATAAATTTGGGAGTTCTTTTTCCATAAATAATGAACATATGTTTCTCATTTTTAAAAAATATTTAATCATTTATTTGAGAATGAAGGAGGTGAGTAGGAGAGAGAATTAGGGAAGGAAAATGAGAGAGGACAAAGAGAGAAAGAGAGAGAGAGAGAATACACACATATACAATGATGCCTGGTTGGAGACAGAGAACAACTTTTGGAAGTCAGTTCTAAGCTTTCAGAGATCAAATTCACCAGTTTTGCAAGCCAGCTTCTTACTCATTCTTGCCAGTACTCCGTTTTTCACATTTGTACTTTTCTTTCTCTGTCCTTTGTATTGCTTTATTTGATAATAATGTGGATCTCTGAGAAGTAAAATCTTTAAAAAATTTAAATTTATTATTAGTTTGAAATCATATGAGGGATATTGAATAAACTGTGCTCTTCAAGTGACAGATCACCCCTAAAAGTGTTTCCGAAACTGTCGAATTACTATCCCTGTCACCCTTACGTAGGCGCTTGGAGCAACTTCTCAATTCTAGATTTTGCATTTTCACATTATTATAAATTACATGTCAGCATAACAATATGGCAAAGATGGTGCCATCGCATAAATCTGATGAGCGTGATGAGATTCTGCCTTCACTTGACTGGAGGGAGAAAGACTATGAATATTCAAGGTCACTCTTACCTACACAGTGAGTT
The DNA here is from genome assembly GCA_023101885.1 of Typhlomys cinereus. NCBI lineage: Eukaryota > Metazoa > Chordata > Mammalia > Rodentia > Platacanthomyidae > Typhlomys > Typhlomys cinereus. Next base: position 2,757,460 of record JALPQD010000180.1, read on the forward strand.
TCAGATCAGCATGGGATGCATGAAACTCTGTCACAAAAAAAAAGCACATCATGTTTGAGCTTTCTATGTCATTTTTTGAGTTTTGTTCTCTTATTAGTTCCTGATTATATGTTCTAACATTTTCTATTGCACTCAAGAATACATTCCACAAAAACTCGTAGCATTTCAAAATTTCCTTGGCTTCAGAATGAATTAAGAAAGAAAAATATTATTTATATATATTGCATTTGAAATATATGAGGATTTACTGAAATTCAAATTATTTTTCCAGGCATATAATTGTGTCTTCTGTGATAAATAATCCAGAAAAAATCATTTATAAAGACTAAGAAAAAAAGCATTTCATTCTCTTAAATGGAAAGAAAATTTTTTTGGTTGATTAATAAATGGTTTGTGTTCCACTGTATCATAGTAAGACACATTCATGTTCTGTTATATTAATTAGTAATTGATAAAAGTCATATATTAGCTACTGACTTATATATGCCATTAACTATTCCCATTAACAGAGAAATCTCATGTACTGTGGCTGAATAAATTACTAAACTTGACCCTCCTTAAGTCTTTATTGAGCAAATCTAGAATGAAAAGAGAAGCCTTCCACAGCTATCTGTGAGACTCAGGAATCAGCCGTCTTGATCTGTGAGCTTTCTTCTCTTCCTGTGGATTGATCAGCAGCTTCAGATTCTCCTATTGTATTGCCACCTGCTGGTTTTGATTACAAGTTTCTCCTTCCTGAGCCTCCAGGGATTCATGGGATTATCATAGATTACCTCCCTCCTCCCCATTACTATCAAAGCACAGCAGCTGAAATTTCTAAACTCCTGTTTGGTTGGTCACTGCAGAAACTAGATGGACAGTAGAGCACTGACCTATCCCTCTGTTCACCATGTTGAATCTCCACAGTGGAAACAGAGTCATAGAGGAAGAAACGGAACAATGGCACATGTGGGACTGGCAGCAAATGAGCTGATTCCCTCACTCCACACTCTCTGTTTGCACCCATAAAGCTCTTGGCAGAACTTGTTGCTTGTAATAGTTGCCTCTAACTGGGAAGTTGCTTTGGAATTCCAGTGCTTAGGAGGAAGTACACAATCTCAGCTTTAACATCCATTTCCATTTCATAGATTTTTCTCCTAAACAAGAGCCAAAGACAAATTTATTAGCAATAAGGAAAAAAAGGTAAAAACTCAATCAACATAAGGACTCCCAAACCAAGGTCCAATATAATTGGGCTTTCTCCACCCCACAGGCACCTAAGAGGGCAGCTTATGGAAGATGGAGATGGTTTGAATACTTGCCAGTCATACTCTAGGACAAGTCTCTTAGACCATGGTGGTGTGGACAAATACCAACACCTTCTTTGAGTTGTATTTTCTCTGTAAACTTTCTTGAGGTTGTCCTGGGCACAGCGTTGAAGCAGGACCTGGAGTATCACTGAGGACATGGCATAGCTTCGGGTTCCTATGAAGACTGTGTGCAGTGACTGAAGCAGTTTAAGCTGTGGAGCAACAAGACTGAGCCTTAAAGACCTCACTATGGTTAGTTTGTTGGTTTTTTTAGATGAAGTTGTGTAAGATACTAGCCAGGGGCAAGTAGAGAGACAACTAGGTAACTGTTACTAAGAATGGTCTAGATGGAAACTCCTTGTGAATACAGAAAAAGTCAAAAAGTCAAGAAGCCATTTAGATCTTTAGCATTCATAAGCTTCTACCTATTCCGGTCACTGAGCCAGGCTCAGTCCCATTGGAGAACTACTGCTCAAGCTGCAAAGATAGATCATTACTTCAAAAATCCTGACAAGTTTTTTTAATACATATTTTATTATTTCTGCTCATAAAAACTTAATAGGTACACCAGTTCCCTCCCTCCCTCCTCCTCCCCCCGAGCCCCCTGCTTCCTTTCCCTCCCTCCTCTTCTCCCAATGGCTCCCTCCCAATTCCCAGAGTCGTTTATTGTGTATGTCTAACTCTCCTCTGGGTCCTCCTCTCCGATGACGTACAAGGACCCAGTGGCATTTCCCTGAACCCTTTCTCGTGTTCCCCTGAAGCATAGGAACACTACTGTGGCTGTCAGTCCCTTGCCTCCAAGGATCTTGGTGCTTTTAGCTGATGCTAGACTTTGCGAGGTCAATAGTGTGTTGGACATTGCGCAGGGCACGCAAAGTCCTATTATGATTGCTTCAGCCCTAACTAGTGTGATCTTGCAAATCATTGCTCCTCCCATCCTTTTGCTCTTACACTCTTACCGCCCCCCTCTTCCGCAAATGTCCCTGAGCTTCAGGATGGGGAGAGATTAGTCTGGCCTAGTTTTAGGTGGTTGATGTAGAGTCTCTGAAGTTCTGGATTGTGGTTTGTTGATTTTCTTTTACAGTTTTGCTGCTCCTGCAATGCCCTTCACTCCATCCTGATGGGCACTGTATGTCACCCCCTGGTCAGAGACAAAAAGCTGTTAAACTGGAGTCTTGTTATAATAGCACATTCAAGGGTAGATATAATAAAAGTAGGAAACCTCAGTGAGGGAGGATCAATCATCCATTTGCAAAATGATTACTTTTTATCTGCCAGACTATATGCCCTCCCCTTCTGGTGAGATCATACCCCTCATTTGTACATGATCAGGAACAAATGTCTGTGAACTTAACCAGGTGTCACATTACTTACTTGCATTCCTTGATGGAGGCCTAATTTCTCTGCTGTAACATGGTCCCTTCTCTCCTTGTGTCTGGTGTGGCCCTCCAAGCACATCCCTCCTGTTCATAATCCTTGCAATTACTGTATTACATAGGTTTAGCTTTGAGTGTCTCAATGTGGGCTGGGTGAGTTTGGTACTAGGAGCCACCTATTAGGGAGTACATACGGTGCTTAATTTTCTGGGTCTGGGATACTTTACTTAATATAATTGTTTCTAATGACATCCATTTCCCAGCAAATTCCAGCAATTCATCATTTTTGATGGCCGAGTAGTACTCCATTGTATAGATGTACCACAGTTTCCTTATCCACTCGTCAACTGTTGGACATTTGGGTTGATTCCATGACTTTGCTATTGTAAACAGTGCTGCTATGAACATGGTCGTGCTTGTGCTATCGAGGTGAACCTCTCCTGTATGGGGGGTTATTCCCAAAAGTGGAATCGCAGGGTCACATGGCATTTCAATCTTTAATTTCTTTAAGAATCTCCAGACAGCTCGTCAGAATGGCTGTATGAGTCTGCATTCCCACCAGCAATGTAGGAGAGTTCCCCTCTCTCCACATCCTCTCCAGCATTTGTTGTTGTTTGTGCTGTGGATTTTTGCCATCCTGGCCAGGGTGAGATGATATCTCAGGGAAGTTTTGAATGGGCCATTGTTTTCCTTGGAGTTTAGTTTTCTAAGTTCTTTGTGCACTCTGGACAGTAGAGCTCTATCAGATATGTGGTTAGTGAAGATTTTCTCCCATTCTGTGGGTTGCCTTTGAGCTCAAGTTGCAATCTTTTTATCTGAACAGAAGCTCTTTAATTTCACAAGGTCCCAATTGTTGAGAGTTGGTAGCAGTGACTGTGCCATTGGATGTCTGTTTAGGAAATGTTGGCCTAGCCCAATCAGCTCGAGAGAGTTCCCTATCCTTTCAACTATGGTTTTTATAGTCTCTGGCCTTATATCAAGGTCCTTGATCCATTTGGAATTAAGTTTTGTACATGATGACAAGTACGGGTCCAGCTTTAATCTTCTGCATATGGAGATCCACTTTTGCCAGCACCATTTGTTGAAGATGCTGTTCTTTTTCCATTGGATTCTTTGGGCTCTTTGTCAAAGACCAAATGGCTGTAATTTTGTGAGCTTATATCTGGGTCTTCAATCCTTATCCATTGATCTGTGTGTCTAGTTTGGAGCCAGTACCAGGCTGTCTTTATAACTATGGATTTGTAGTATAGACTTAGGTTTGGTATGGTAATACCTCCAGCAGTGTTTTTGTTACTCAGGATTGTCTTTGATCTCCTGGGTCTTTTGTGCCTCCATATGAATTTTGAGATTGTTTGGTCAACTTCTTTAAATAATTGCTTTGGGATTTTAATTGGTATAGCATTGAATTTGTATATTGCCTTTGGTAGGATGGTCATTTTTACAATGTTGATTCTGCCAATCTAGGAACCTGGGAGGTCTTTCCACCTTCTGGTGTCTTCTGCTATTTCTTTCTTTAGGGTTTTAAAGTTTTCATTGTAAAGGTCTTTTACATCCTTGGTTAGTTTTCATTTTTTTAGGGGCTATAGTAAATGGGATTGTTTCTCTCAAGGCTTTTTCACTTCTTTTATTCTGGGCATATAGGAAGGCCACTGATTTTTGTGCATTTATTTTGTATCCTGCCACCCTACTGAACTTCTCAATTAGTTCCAGGAGCTTCCTGGTGGAGTTTTTGGGATCCCTCTGGTATAAGATCATGTCATCTGCAAATAGGGATAGCTTGACTTCTTCCTTGCCGATTTGAATCCCTCTTATGTCCCTTTCTTGTCTTATGGCTTTAGCTAAGACTTCAAGTACAATATTGAAAAGAAGTGGTGACAGTGGACAGCCTTGCCTAGTTCCTGATTGAAGTGGGAATGCTTCCAATTGTTCCCCATTGAGCATAATCCTTGCTGTAGGCTTGTTGTATACAGCTTTTATTATATTGATAAAGGTTCCTTCCATTCCTACTGTCTCTAGCGTTTTGATTATAAAAGGCTGTTGGATCTTGTCAAAGGCTTTTTCTGCATCTATCAAGAGTATCATGTGGTCTTGGACTTTGGACTGGTTTACATGATGAATTACATTTATTGATTTGCGTATGTTGAACCAACCTTGTGTGCCGGGGATGAAGCCTACTTGGTCCCTGTGAATGATCTTTTGATATGTTTTTGAATCCGATTTGCTAAGACTTTGTTGAGAATCTTTGCGTCTGTGTTCATCAGAGAGATCCGCCTATAGTTTTCTTTTTTAAGTGAGTCTTTATTAGGTTTTGGGATTAAAACAATATTAGCTTCATAGAAGGAATTTGGTAGTGTTCCTTCCTTTGCTATTTGATGGAACAGTTTAAGGAGTATTGGTGTTATTAACTCCTTAAATGTCTGGGAGAACTCTGTGTTGAATCCATCTGGTCCAAGACATTTTTTGGTGGGAAGATTTAAGATTACGTCTTCAATTTCCTTATATGTTATAGGAGTATTTAAATAATTCACAACTTCCTAATTCAATTTAGGCAGGTTGTGTTTACTTAGAAATTCATTCATCTCTTTTGTGTGTCAAATTTCACAGAGTACAAGTTTTTGAAATATGATGTTATAATTCTCTGGATTTCTTGGGTATCAGTGGTGATAACTCCATGTTCATTTCTAATTTTGTTATTTGGGTTTTCTCTCTCTTGCTTTTGGTTAATTTAGCTAGGGGTGTATCAATCTTATTGATTTTTTTCAAAGAACCAGCTTTTTTTTTTTTTTTTACAAGAGGAAAAGTTTTTAATTTGGAACTCTCAAATGCCAGTGATTGAAAGAAAAAGAGAGGAAAGATAGGAAGTTGGAAGGAAGGAAGTTGGAAAGAAGGTAGTTGGAAGGAAGGAAGGAAGGAAGGAAGAAGGAAGGAAGGAAGGAAGGAAGGAAGGAAGGAAGGAAGGAAGGAAGGAAGGAAGGAAGGAAGGAAGGAAGGAAGGAAAAAGAACCAGCTTTTTGACTGGTTGATTTTTTCTATAGTTTTCTTAGTCTCGATTTCAGATATTTCTCCCTTTATTTTGCTAATCTCCTCTCTGCTACTGTTTTTGGGATCAGATTGCTCAAGTTTCTCTAAAGCCTTAAGCTGCATCGTTAAGTTATTTATTTCTGATGTTTTCATTTTTTTGATGTAGGCATTAAGAGCTATGAACTTACCTCTTAGGCAGCTTTCATTGTGTTCCAGAGATTTTGGTAAGTTGTATTTTCATTATCATTCACTTTCAGGAAATCTTGAATTTCCTTTTTAATTTCTTCCTGAATCCAGTTCTCATTCAGCATCATATTGTTAAGTTTCCAGGAGTTAGTGTATTTTCTCTTGTTTGTTGTGTTGTGGATGTCCAGCTTTAGGCCATGGTGGTCTGATAGGGCACAGGTTAGAATTTCAACTTTTTTGTATATGTGTAGATTCATTTTGTGGCCCAATATGTGATCTATTTTGGAGAAAGTTCTGTGTACTTCTGAGACAAATGTGTATTCTTTGGTGTGTGGGTGAAAAGTTCGATAGAGATCTGTAATGTCCATTTCTTTCAGGGTTTGATTAAGTTCCAAAGTGTCTCTGTTAAGCTTTTGATCTGTTGATCTATCCCATGTTGAGAGGGCAGTGTTGAAGTCCCCAAGAATTATCGTTTGGGGTTTGATTTCTTGCTTTAGACGTTGTAGGGTTTTTTTAATGAATGTGGAGGGGCCCGTATTGGGTGCATATACGTTCAGTATTTTAAAGTCTTCCTGGTGAATTTTACCTGTGACTAAAATGTAGTATCCATTTGTGTCTCTTATGATTTTCTTTGGTTTGAAGTCCACTTTGTCTGAAAGCATGATTGCTACCCCTGCCTGTTTCCTGGTCCCATTAGCTTGCCAGATTTTGGACCAGCTTTTCATTCTTAGGATGTGCCTATCTTTTGTGGTGAGATGAGTTTCCTGAAGGCAGCAGATTGTTGGATTGTGGTTTTTAATCCAAGTTTGTAATCTGTATCTCTTAATCGGTGTGTTAATACCATTGACATTTAATGTTATAATGGAGAAATTATTTTTAATTCTGGACATTTTTTATATTTAGTAGATTTTGTAAGCATGTTGTTTGATATTTATGTTTTGGTGGTATTATACTTCCCTTCTGTCCTCCTGGATACGCTTGAGTATCATTTCTAGCATTTTTTGAAGGCCTGGTTTGGTAGACATGTATCCCTTCAAGTTGTCTTTGTGCTGGAAAACTTTTCTTTCTCCCTCAATCATGACAGATAGTTTTGCTGGGTATATCAGTCTGGGTTGGCATTTTTGCTCATTTAATACTTGAAGTATGTCTCTCCAAGCTATTCTTGCTTTTATTGTTTCCATTGAGTAGTCATTTGTTATTCTAATAGGTTTACCTTTAAAAGTGACTTGCTCTTAAAGCTCTCAGCACCTTTTCTTTGTCTTGAATGTGGAGTTTTTTGACTATCATTTGCTGTGGCGATTTTCTATTTTGGTCATATCTGTTTGGAGTGCGAAATGCCTCTTGTATTTGGATAGGCCTCTCATTCTTTAGTTGTGGGAAGTTTTCATTTATGATGAATTGAAATATTTCCTCAGGTGTGGTATTTTGGAATTCTTGTTCTGGTATTCCATGAATGCGCATGTTAGGCTTCTTCAGGGTGTCCCATATCTCTTGAATGTTCCTCTCCAGTATCTTTTTGGCTTTATCAATCTCTTCCATTGAGCTGGTTAATTCTCCCACTTTATCTTCAAGATCTGAAATTCTATTTTCTGCCTCATTTGTTCTGCTGATAAGACTCTCTGTTGAGTTTTGGGTCGATGATAACTTGTCTTTTAGTTCAATTTTAAACTCTGCCTGAGACTGTTTTAACTGCTCTATACCTACTTTTGTTTCTTGAACTGTTTTTCTCAACTCCTCCAGGTGCCTGTTGTGTTCCTGTTCAAAGTGGTTGATACAGTTGTTTAACTCTTCTCGGATTTCCTCTTTCATAGTATTAATCATGGTAATGATCATACTCTGAAAGTTGTTATGTTGAGTCTGTCTTTCATGGCTATTTTCTGTGGATTTGTTCTGGTCGGAATCCATCGTTATGGGATTGATTCTGTTGATGGGAGATTGGTCTTCTTGGGTTTTGTTTCTCATGGATCTGCACTTTGACTTGGGCATTGTTGTTTTGTTTTTTAGGACCTTTCAGTTTCTGCGTGTTTTTCACTGAACTGATGTAGTTGGTATTGTTACACTTGCCAGTTATTACTAGTGCTTGCCTTGGATTGGATATGTTTGTGTATTGTTATTGTTATATCCTAGATGAGGCTACTAGGCTGTTAGTACATCAGTTAAGTAACCAGGGTGTGAATATTAGTATGGTACTGCACTTTTACGATTTAGTGTCTTGGTGAAATGTGAGGGTGAGTGGTGTTCTCTCTGGAGTTGTATGTTTTTGGGGTGGCTGTATGAGGAAGTTGATCTACAGCATTGATACGAGAAAGGATCAGTAAAGTGAAAGAAAAAAAAAGGAAGTTTACTTATCTTTGGCCTGGATGTGAAGAATCTCGCCCACGTGATACAATGGTTGTAGTGGAGTCCAGATGTATGTCCTGTGTTCCCTTTGTTCCTTAGAATTTTGCTTGAGTTTCCTTTGGACTCTATTGAATTCTGAGTAGCAGTGTGTCTTCCATGGACCACGAGCGTAGGTCCCTGGTGGGCCAGAGAGGCAGAGGGTGTGTGTTGTTGGCAGAATTCTTCACCTGCGCCCGGGGGGGGGGGGCGCAAAGGGGCGGAGGGCGCAAGGGGCTGGGGTCCGGGGCGGGGTCCTGGGGGCAAACCCTGCGGCCGCACCGGTGCTGCTGGCCGGGCAGCTCCGGGGTGGGTGCTGACAAGTTTTTGAACAATCATTTACCTCTCCAAATAACTTTTAGAGACATTTCCATTTCCATCTATTATGCAGAGAGAGAGAGAAGGAACAGGGGAGAGAGAGAGAGAGAGAAAGAGACAGAGACAGACAGAGACAGGGACAGACAGAGACAGGGACAGGGACAGAGAATGGGGAAGGACAACCTGTACTGATAGGTGAAAGTAATAGAAAGACAGTAAAACTCAGCCTAAAGATGATTATTGAGAACTAAAAGCATGAAAGTGCTGCCTGGCTCTCGTAAATGTGTTTGTGTGATGTAAATCTAAATCACGTTAAAATTTGAAATTTGAGAAACGGCATTTCACTGGAAGGGCAATGTGTAATTGTCAGCCACATAAATTTATTTCAAGTGGTAGGAAGGTGTCGCCTCAATCTTTGGTCTAATGTGTTAGCTGGGTCAGCGTACCCACAGAATGAATTGCACAGGGAGCTGCCTCGTCTGCCTGGGATGTGTCTTCTTAGGAATATTCGGCTGACATTTTTAATGTGAGATATTACAGAGCTATTTCTGCATTTCTTTCTGATTGATAGAAAATTGGTACTTTCTGTCCAGGGAAATGAATTTCTGACTTCACCCCCCACCAATCCTATAAATATTTAAGTTTAAAGAGTACTGTTAAAAAAAAGATCTTTTATGCTATACTCATCATTAGATATAAAATGACTTAGCTTCAGAATTACATTTTTCTTCCTAGATCCTTCATCATCCTTATCATTAGTCTTTTTACTTCTTTTATGTAGTATATGAAATACATTAAGTAAACTCAAGCAACTTCAAAGTACCTATCCAGTGTTCAGATGAGGAAATAGAAAAGGTCCTTTCTGTGTTTTCTTTGTTGGATTTTTTTCATTTTTCTTAAGGATCCATCTAAATTATTATGTATAAATTTTGCTCACTCATTCATTCATTCAAAATTGAATGTTATTTCTCCTCTTTGTGACCATTCTGAGTAACTTTTAGCAATCCATCTAATTTACTTTTTGTCTACATAGAGATTTTTATTCTAGGATGCATAAAGATTGTGTAGACAATGTTCTACTCTGTGTTGTACCTCAGAGAGGATTTAAAGACACTAGAGATGAGCATTTAGTTCACAAGTGAAATGAGAGACATTGTTATTTTTGTCTCCTTGGATTTCAACATTCATGCAGGGTTTCTCAAAGGCCTGAGGCCAGAATTCTGTCTGCAAGGCTTTGGAATCTCTAGTGGATCACAGAACAGTTTTCTCAGTCCTTCTTTAATATAGATCCATTTGTTCCTGGGAGTGTTTCCCTCAGAATTACTCTCTTCTCCCCCAGGACAACCTGCAAACAATAAGTTGATGATATTGGGAAAAGACATTGAATTCTCTTGCTTCCATAATTTTTTTACATGCATTGAGTCTGAGTCTACTCCTAATTAATATCCTTTATGAAAAGCTCCATTCTACACTCAGTTTATAGTCAGCCCAAACTAAGAAGAGGACAGAAAATTAAGTTTAGAGCTTTAAAACTCAAGTGCTTATTATATGCAAAATTTAAATATAGTATATTTCCTTTATTTTTTCCCCTTCATAAAATACCCTTAAGGTAGGAAATACTATGCTTGATTTACAAATGGAAATTGGGATTTTAAGGCTGACTTTTCTCATTCTCACTGCCAGTCAGTAGTAGAATTGAAATTCTAGTTCACGCATGTCTGTGATCAAATGTCTGTATAGTCAAAAAGAAAATGTCTAAGATTTAAGCAAATTCTTCTACCAGATAAATGTTTTAGATTCATCAACAAAAAGAAGTGTTTAAGAGATGTCTATTTCCTATTAGGGGTCATAGAACTAACTTTAGTGAGAGAACGTAGGTTATATCTTATTTATAATGCCTTGCAGTTACAGATTTTCACAAAAATATCGTGTGGGTTTTATCAAAACATAGATTTTTGACTCGGCAGATCTTGGATCAGCCTTGAGAGTCTTCATTATAAACAAACTTTCATATAATTCTAGTTCAGATTTCTCTGCCAAGGCCATACCTGAATAGCAAGAGCAAACCATGTATTATTATTATTCTCAAAGGTGACATGTGCTTGTTGCCTCCCATGTAGACTCACAGTTTCTAGCTTTCAGCATTCAGAATCAGGAGAAGCAGAAAGGGACACACATATCTAAGTAAATAATGGCAATGGTATATGATCGTAAAATCCACCAGAAGTAAGGAACTAATTCCAACTGACAGAATCAGGAAGTCATTATGAAGGAAGTAATATTTGAATAGACTTTTACAGAAGGGATATTAGCTACGGTTCTAGTCAATGTGAAAAAAAAGTATGACAGAAGCATTGACAGGGAGAAAATATTTATTTTGGCTCATGGTTTCAGAGGTTCTGATTTATTATGGCAGGGAAGAGCTGATGAAAGAGAAGCAGTTCACATGCTGGCAGGCAGGAAGCAACCAAAGATGAATATAGATGAACATAGGAAGAGGCCAGGCAAGAAATACTTCTTAAGGACATGCCTCTGTGACTTCCAAATCTTTCTCACCACCAACCAATAACACCATCATACTTGTTATACATCAAGGTAACAATCCATTCATTAGGTTTGCATGCTTAGGATCTAATCATTTCTAGAAATGCAGTCACATACACAGCCAGAAGTGAGCTTTAAACACTGCCTATGCATTTCTGAATTCAGCCAATTTGATAATTAAGTTTCCTCAACGAAGAAGACAAAGGAGTCTCTTACATAAAAAGGTCATTCTTATTTTAGGCCAGCTATGATGGTACTTCAGAGTTGGAAAGACAAGGATCAGTTCAGGGACAAGATCCTTGTTTAAGGACTTCCTGTCTCATATAATCAACCAAAATGGAATGAAATGGAAAGTGGATGTTATAGGATTGTAGAAAAGAAAGAGTATGAGTGGAACTGGATGTTATCCATGTGAGTGAAGATACATATGAAAAAGTTTTATTTTCTCTACTGATATATGAAGAAAAAATTGTGACCTGAATTAAGCATTTTATTTCATCACAGGGAGAAAATAAGTATATTTAAGCTGTGTTCCTCTCCACCTCCCGCTGACTATCCTTTGATCTTTGTTTCATGGAGTTTTCTGTGAATATAACACAGTAAATTTTCCTTCGCCTTCACTGTGGAGCATTTATATTTATTGAATCCTGTCAAGCCTTTATTCATTTATTGTTGAGTATGAGGCATCTTTATAGCATCTCAAAGTGCATGGAAGAATTGCTACTGGTCTGATGTATCTAATGGTCACTTTGCAGTTATCACCTTTTATCTATATACCACACATTCATTTATAAATGTTCTTGTGTAATGATTACAATTGTCCTGTGGCTCATGCATCATTATCAACATTATCATTTTACAGATTAGGTTTCTAATTCTCAACCTCATGTACCTATGGTGGCAGTGTAACTGAATACTTCCTTATGTGGGAAAGACACAGTGTCATTGATCCAAGGTTGCTGCAAATGCCAACTCTTCCTTGTTGAAAGGTTGTGTTTTATGTGTCATTGTCTTGGATCTGGTTACCACTATGTCTTCTTTGACTAATTGCATATAATAAAACTGATACTACCACAGTTTCTGGGTTTCGAACTTAAGAAACCAGAGCTTATCTCTTTTCCATCTTAAAACATTCTGAGTACCTTGAATTAAAGTATAGGACATCTGACGCCCCACTAGGAGAAGCCATCTTGAAAGACCCTGATGTTACATGATGGAGGAGAATTTCTTAACTGAGTCTGGCCTTCCAAGGAGATAACACAATAAACATTGCAGCTTTTGTATCTTACTGACTCTCTGAGAGCATCTCATTCCATGAATGAGAAAGGAAAAAAATCATGTAGTTGAATATTTTCTCAGATCATTAAATGCCATAAAACCACTTTCTGCTTTAAACCATTGAATGTTGAGATGCTCTCTTAAGTGGCAACTGATAGCTCCTAACTGATATCCTGCCATATCTGGAAATTTCTTGGGAACTTATGAACATGCTACTCCTATCCAATCATGAAAATCTTACATAAGAATTAAGGAGAAATGAGAATAAAAATGGGTGACAGGTAAGATGACTTCTCTTATCACCTCTGTACACATTTCTGGGGGATGCCATAAATCAAGGTTAGCCTTTGAGTGTACCTGTGGGGGACTGTCTTGATTACACTGGTCCACCAAGGAAAAGTTAATCTAAAAGTAGGTATATCACATTCCCACAGCTTGGGGTCTTTGATTGTATAAAAGGAGAATATCAGTTAAGAACTTGCATGTTTCCATTGAAACTTTCTGTTTTCCAATAATTTATTAGGAGCAGTTGCTTCAAATTCCTGTTGCCTGGATTTTTTCTAATATGATGCATGATAGCTTGAACCCTGGGCCAGAATCAGCCATTTTTCCCTTGATTTGGTTTTATAAGACTATCTTATGACAGTAACTGTAAGAAACCAAGACAATGGTCTTTGATTCTTAGAATCTCGCTCTTACAGGTCTTTAGTTAGTATATGCAGTGGTTATAGGGGAATACAGGGTAGTACATAACATCTCTTCAAACCTCCCAGGTGAGAGTAATAGGTGAAAACCAGCTACCTTGAAATTAACCACCGTGTTAGTAAGATTTCTTGTCACTGTACCAAATATATGAGGGAAACAGGTAACAAGATAAAAATATTGATTCTGGCTCATGGTTTCAGATAAGAATTCTAGTCATGGTCAACCCTTTGCTTCTGGACTGTGGTGAAGAGGAATTTACTGGACTGTGACAGGGCAAGTGCTACGGCTCCAATTACTTTTCCTGAATGTATTTATGTTCAAAATGTGTCAAACCTATGTTTTCCTTCATTTTAAAACATTTTCTTTTGAAAAAAATCATGCTTGTTGCCATCCTTCTTTCAGCCATGCATGAAAAATTCAGTGCAAAACAGGAGGACTTGGCTATTGTGAAACTATTTCCCAGGAAACCGATTAAATCGTCCGAGCAGAAGTTATTTGTGAGACACACATGTTCTTGAATAAATTAGCTCTCTGTGAAGGGTATGCTGGATTTATTAGCTGGATACTATAAAATAATACGTTACCCTTTTGTTAAAGAATTAATTAGAAAAACACAATAAGATTGAAGGAAAGTATCTATATCTTACAGATTAATGCACTGATGGAAATATAATTACTGCTCACTGACATCATAAAACCAGTTATGGGATTTCAACCTCCTAATGATGCTAACTGTATTGAAATAGGCACAATATACATTATTTAATAGCATTTTATTTACAAATAGTTTAAATATGGTTGACCTATTGGAGGAATTTGTTAAAAGCCACAAGAGATGTTTTTGTATTGTAATTTTCAATTGCTTGTGAATCTGCAATTATCTCAAAAGGAATGTTGAAAAGCATTGTCCAATATTTTATACATTGCCCCTTGCTCTAGGCTCTTCTCCTTCTCCAGGATGAATAGCAAAGTAATAATCCCATATGTGCATTAATTTGACTGATGCTTTTCTTTTTGCTGAGATTTGGATTGAATTTCAACATCCTAGGAGCTACTACATCTTGACAGGGTCTTTCCGAAATGCTCAGCTACTAAAAGTAAAATACAGTCTTTGCTATTATAAAACTCAGAAGGCAAAGGCATGTTGTGATTTTACAGAGTGGTCTTGCTACATAGGAGAGATATTTGTTTTTTGTTCAAATGGTCACAGCCCCATTAGTCAGATTTTGAATTTGCACCCTCTTTAGTCAGGTTGCATGACATAGAAATTTGACATGAAGCCTTCTCTCTATTAGCACTTGGAAACGGTTTGCAACATTTGCCTCCATAGGGCTCAAACCTAAGGGTTGCTGAGAAGATTAACCATAGAATGTACATACATGATGTCATGGTTTGAAATGTGTCCCCCATAGTCTTATGTGTTTGAGAAAGTCATTGAACCTTAATGGAGGATGGCAGTCACGCATATGGCCTTGAGGTGAATTCGTCTTACCCTACTTATTGGAGAGGCATTATGCTCTGGCAGTCGCAGTCTTGCAGCTCTCTCCGTCCAAGATATCTGCAGTGACTTAGCCTGTCTCCAGCTTCAGCCACCAGCCATGCTGCCTCTGCCATGAAAGACTGTTTCTCTCCTCTGGAACCATAAGCTGAATAAATCTCCCTTTCTCCCCTTGTTGGACTTTGGGTATTCCCTCATAGCAATGCACAAGAGTAATTAATACACAGGACATTCATTAAGGTCTCAGTTGTAGGTCGGTAGGATAGGGGCACCTTGGTTAATTAGAGGCCAGAACCTCAAAACATTGAGTTAAGAGAAAGAGCTGTAACTTGCTGAGGTTCCTAAATCATGTCTTGTCCAGTTCTTCATTCAGTCCTGACCAGGATGTGGAGCTCTTCGTTTGTCTATAAAAAGCTTCTTGGTTGATAAAACAGTGGACACATCTACATCTTTAATATCAGAGGGTTCCAGTTCCTCGTTCTACTGATACAGGACCAATACAACTTCTGGGAACAAGAGGTTTATTCTTGTTTAGGATTCTTAATTACAGTTCATTAGCATGGGAGGATAGATTATCCCAACATCACAATGTGAGGGAACTGGACGCATCATATCTACATGAAGAGCTGGGAGAATATGTTCTCTCACTTATCACTTTGCCTGTATACCAAAGTACTAAACCAGTGCCCTCAATTTTAACCACTTACCCAGGGAAAGGTTCTATACGCTGTGGGCTGGGTAATCCCACCTCAATCAGATAATCTTCTGCAGGCTTGCTGAGAGCTTGACTTAAATTAATAATTCTTCACAGATATGTGCAAATGCTCACATTTTAATTGTCAAGTTGGTATCTCTGACTAACTGCCACCCACACTTTGTGGGACAAAAAGTGCAATGTCTAGTATGTAGGGTATAAGTTGAACCTAAGAAGGGGCTATAGGGTAGAACAAACACAAACCCATAAAATCTGAGGTTTTAGAAATGTGGGAGCCAGGAGACATTCCACCTAGCTCAGTGGTTATTCACTTAGCTAGGGTTCAAAAACCAGGCATGAATTGTGTTAAAGGGCTTCCTAGTGAGCTATCAAAGGACTATCTAAGTGACAATATGTTTTTCAAGGCAGACTGTATTTTAAAGACCCTTTGATATTAAACTTGATGAGGGGCACTGCTCTAAGACCTTGCATTAACATTTACATATATATGGCTTTTGACTAAGTAAAGCATTTTTCTGGAGGAAGGTGACTTTGCACATCCATCAAATGGTGATACAAAGTTGAAATAAAGTAGTCTCTGACCAAAAAAAAAAAAAAAAAAAAAAAAAAATCTTTCCTGTAATAATGACTGTAACAGTAATTTTTAACTATTGCTGTGAGAGAACATCCAAAGTCAAACAATTTAAGGGAGAAAGGAAGGTTTATTCAGCTTATGGTTCCAATCTTTCTTGAAGGAGGCGACATGGCTGGTGTCTAAAACCGGAAGCAGACTAAGTCTCTGAAAACATCTGTGACTCTCTTCTTCTGAGTCTTCTGTTCTATGGTTTCTTTTATCTGGTCTGCTACTGGGAGGTTCCAATCAGCTTAGGGGTTTCCAATCAGGTCTAGAGTTGGTCTGTGTACTGTAAATGTACTGATCTGGATGAATCTCTTCAGGTAGTCTGACAGCTGATCTTAGGTATGTTCAGGTATGTTCAAGTTGACACCCAGGATTAACTCTCATAATGACACTTCTGTTCCATGTGTTCTGTGCTTAAGAATCTCAGCCACAAGGGTCCTAATCATCACAATGTGTATTTTTCTGACTGATAGAATTCAAAAAAAAAAAAAAACCCTTAACAGACTTCTATATTTACTTTGTCAAAATTTCCTACAATGTCCAGATGGAATGTATGGATTGCATTTATTAGCAAATTAATTATCAACACAAGGTCATATGCATTCTAATATATTTTAAGAGACTTTGAAAGCATCATTCACAATGTCCAAAAAAACCCTTGGGGAAGATGTTGCGTTTCAGTATCCTTTTGCTGCAAAACTGGGTTTGTCGCTTGGCAGTATTTTCATAGAAAACAAAATATTTATACATACACTTAACAAAATTTATACAGAATACAGAACCTCTAAGATAAAAGTGAGAAAATATTGAAGCAAAAATGGTCCCAAGTAGACAGAGACATACCATGTTCACCAATCAGAAAAATCATGGTGGTGCCACATTCATTTAATGCGTTCATCTTACAATTTCACAAATGTTTTTCAGTCATTGATATTAACAACCTAGAGGAATTCCAGGGGGATCTAGGCTGAATGAAGAAGGCAATTCCTATAATCTTTCATATGTAGCTCATTTCATTTGTATGACATTTCATTAATTTTACTTATGTTATTTTTGAAAAAGGAATTTAGAAATGGACAACAGACTACAGTGATTGTCACTAGATAAGAATGAAGTCTTAACCCAATTTGGGACTAGAAGGAAGAATTTCCAGGATTCTAAATGGTTATATAAGTAACCATTGTAGTAACACAACCTTGTAGTCTTGCGTCCATTAATGTCTTAAGTTTGTAATGTATATAGAAACTTATATACAAGACAAAATGGTAAATAAGAGTTGGTTCACACACAGTTAAAAGTTAAACTGTGGCATATAAGAAAAAGAAAGGCACATTTTATCATGATGCATGGTGATACATTGTATTATAGTCACACAAAATGTGACCATCTGATTGAATATGAGTTTCCTAATGTTATGATAACAAGATACCATCACCTGATATCATAAAGCAACAGAAACATATTCTTTCATAGTTCTGGAAGCTAAAAGTTTCCAATTAAGTGTTAGCAATTCCATGGTCCCTCCAAAGACTCTGGAGGGAGGAACCTTGCTTCCTTCCAGGTTCTGGGTTTCTTTTGCCAATTCCAGAACAACTATGCTGAATAAATTCCTGCTACCACTTGAAAACCAAAGGAATTACAAGCTTCTCATTGGACTCAGGCAAGAGAGCATCTTGATTATTTAAAAGTTCAAAACAGTATTATGCAGTTCCCTGAACTGAAAGAGACAAGTGTTTAACTTGTAATTTTTTTAGCTATGCTACAACATTTACTTTTATGTTTCCAATACAGTAACTCTCTGTTTTTGCTTGCGCTTTATCCATGAAGATAAAGTCCCAATTTAGATTTAGAAATGATCTTTCTAAATGATAACCATTTATGAAAACATATTGATGAATTATATCTAAACAAAGATATAATTTCTAATTAGCTCTCTTCATTTGCTCATTGAATAATTAAAGCTCATTGAAGCTGATTCAAATGAAGATCTGTTCTCTGTTTTTTGGTAAGTATTTAAAATGGTTTTGAGGTGGAGGCAGGTAATAAGCCTTCTCACCAGGTACTGCTGCCATATTTTTTTAAAAATAGTTATTGGTTACATGAATTGTTTGAGCCTCTTCTGCATCTCACAAACTTCACCATGAAGACCATGAATATGCTATTGCATGGGAGGAGACTAGCTTAACACATCCACAGACATGTACCTTGCCTCTTGAACCTACTTTGAGAAATGGATGGGAATTCTATTGACTAATGTTTAGGTGGAGACAAGAAATACATGCTGATTTATCTGGTCCCTTGCCTAGATTTTTCTGCTTCTGAGACTTAGATGATGTATGACTACAAATGCAGTTAGCATATATATTAAATTAGCAAGCAAAGTACCCAAAATATTAATGTGAAGATTTATAAATTATTAACCAGACTACTTTTCATTTGCCTTTTTAGCTTGCATGATTAAGCAATAGACAAGAGGGTGGAACATTGAATTTGAATACTTTATATTCTGCCTAGTAAACACACACTTCCTTCTCTCCACCATGTAGGTTTTAATTTATAAATGTGCCTCCTTACTCATGATGACTAGGGGACATCATTAATCATGGTAGTCAATAGCCTGTTCTTTCTACAAAGGTCAGAGTTGACATTTTAATATAGCACTTGGGCATCTCTATTCATTTTCTCTTATATTATTTTAGCAGAATAGTTTTGCTAGGAAAATGGAGTATGCATTAGAAAAGTCCTGTAAGTAACAGATGGTATTAGGACTTCATTGATGATTATGTAGCTGTGGCTCCCACTGCTACCCAGACGGGGAGAAATGAGAAGCATTCACAAAGTCATACAAATCAATTTTAAGATCATGGGCAGTATCCACTCTGACAAGCAAACCTGAAAAAAAATGAAGCAATTAATTTAAGGCTGATTCAGATTTATATCTTTCATTAGAGTTGGAAACTTCGAAAAATTAGGAAATTAAATTTCCAGAAAACCTTGTGTATTTAGCAAATCCCAGGAGATTTTCTTTGTATGTATATTAGTTAGGACCAGATATTAAGAATGGCGACAGAGCTCTCAGTTTCCAAGATGTCTGCAGTGACTTAGCCTCCTCCAGCTTTGGCCAGCCACCATGCCACCTCTGCTTTGAGAGAATGTGCCTTCCCTCTGGAACTGTAAGCTGAATAAACCTCCCTTTCTCCCTTAAGTTGCTTGACTTTGAGTGTTCTCTCACAGCAATAGTCAAGAGTAACTGTTACAGTGACTGAAGCTTGTAGTCAAGTGGAAGATTTAGAAAGTGAAGATTTTAGCTGCAGAGGTGAACCCAGAGTGTTGTTGGGGATGTCAGAACATGGGTTACATGCTGAGGATGGCTGCTAGTGGAGAGTCAGTCTGTTCCAAGAAAACTCTGCTTGTACAAGTTGAAGCTCCAAAGAGGGACTGGGATCGTCCAGAATCTTTGAGCCACTGTGACTGCATGATGAGCAGTAGAAGATGGATACTGAAGTATGGGATGCAGTATTTGATTTGCTGGACTTGGTCTTAATTTGATATTTTCTTACTGTTTTATGATATTTTTTCTGTGTGTAAAAGTATTTATCTTATTTTGATTTTATAGATTCTTTTTTATTATTTATTCAATTGTGCACGTGTATGTGTGTGTGTGTGCGTGTATGTGTGTGTGCGTGCATGTATGCGTGTATGTGTGAGTAGAACCATGGACGAATTTGGGAACCACCATGGACCACCATGGACCGCCTCCTCCTTGTTTACTCTGCCCCGGGATTCACAGAACCAGAAACACAGGCCGTCCCCGCTTCCGCCCGGCGTCTATATGTGGGTCTAGGATCCGAACTCAGGACCTTCCGCCTACAAGGCAGAGGCTTAACCCCTGAGCCACCTCTCCAGCCCCCGATTTTATAGATTCTTATGGTTAAGAGATTTTGAAATTTTAAAATTTGGAACTGAATTTTTTTAATGACAGAACTTTTAAAAATTTGTCTAGGTGAATTTTCAGAATTTAGAAATAATAAATTTATTTATATTATAAGATAAATTTTGTGAGGACAAGGATTGAAGGTTGCAGTTTAAAACTGTTATGTTTTGTGCCAAGTTGACAAGGAGTGAAATGTCCTAGTTAGACACAGTTGGCTACTTGACTGTTGAGGGTTGGAGCTCTTGTCATGTTTATAGAGAATTAGTAGTTGAATAAACCCAGATCAGAACTGCAGGAGATTGTGTAGCAGATGGGAAAGCCCCAACCCATGGCGAGTAGGACTAGAGCTTGAACAGGTCAGTAAAACACAGAGAGATGGTTGAGTAAGTTGTCATTCTGCTGTACACTTGTATAAACATGCTGGTCTGGCAAGTGAAAAAAAAAAGAATGGTGACAAATGGCTTTAGGAAGTGTAAAGGGTCTACATGGAGAGTAAGTTGTCATCTACAAGGGTTGGGTGCCCTTGCTGGCAAAAGAGATTTACTTCATGCAAAGGGTGTATTTCTATGGGCAGATAAGAAACATTTATGCCAGTGTCTATTCACAGAAGCATGGAAACCAGAAATGATTGCACATTTTTGAAGTAGGTGATTGAAGTCCTGAGTAGACATAGCTTTTAAAAGGCACTGATTGCTTTTTTCCACTCTACTATGTGTATTCAAAAGGGAGGAGATTTTTTGAGTAACTGGAACACATAGTGTTTTAAGAGATGAATTAATTGACCTCTCATGGTGTTTTCTATGACTGAGATTATTCAAGCTGTTACTTAACATATTTGTTAAATGTCATGTATATGTGGTTTTACAAAGAATAAATGTGACATTCTCCAAATAGAGGCAGAAGTTTAATTTAGACACTGTGGTCTATATCAGAGAGATCCAATCCTTGGTCATAGGTCACTTGTGGCACAGGATGGCTATGAATGTGGCCCAGCACAAAATTGTAAAGTTACATAAAACATTATGAGTTCTTTTTGTAACTCAATTAGACTTTGTAGATGGCAATATTATGTTGCAATATCATGCAAATGTATGTATATTTGTTCACTCTCTTTATTTGTATGCAAATATAACTTTAGTTTCATGGAATGTAGCTTCTAGTATGCTACATAGTAGTCAGTGTAGAAGTGTAGTCAGTGAACTAGCACTATAAAATGTTGTATGTGCTTGTCTTGATGTGGTGAGCAAAGCAATGATTTACAGTAATATTTTAAACCTACTATTACAAACTGTAGATACATAACAATATTTAGATGGCAGATAACTATCCATAGTTTTTGTGCATATGAGGAGTAAATGCATGCACATGCACCTGTGTGTTTACAGGTGTGTGGGCACATATGTGTATAGGTACATGTGTATGTATGTTCATGTGTAGATGTAGAGGTTGAAATCAAGAGTTGTCTTCAAGTGCTCTGGACTTTTATTAAGTATAGTCTTTTATCTATATTTTTTAAATCATGGCTTGGGTTCTACATGTCTCAAAACAACACTGAACACCCAATAGAAAAGTAAAGGGATAACTGTTAAACAAATTGTTGACAAATGAGTACTGTTAGTCAAGTCAAGCAGTAAGGCACACTGCTTAATTTATAGTGAAATTGTGCAAGTTGTGAAAGACTGTAATTTGAAAAGGCATTATATGCTGAAACATGCTGTCAAATTCAATGTACATCGGGATACTTTATAGGGACCAAACAGCAGAACTAAAAAAAAGTTTGTCTTCTCAATAAACAATTTTTAAAAGTTGCAACACAGATGGATTATATATTGTAAAAGCTAGTTATATTGCAGCACATTTAACAGCAAAAATCTTCAAAATCAATTACTGGTGGTGAATTTGCTAAACAGTGTATTGAGAGTGTGGCAAGTATAACAAGCTTTCACAAAAAAGGGAATATTTCTCAAAATCAGTTTGTCTCACCACACCATAGCCAGGCAAATTGAAGAAATTAGAAAATATATAAAAGCAAAATTTGGAGATGCCATCGCTGTTAGAGATATTGACACCATATGGATCATCACTACAGAAATGGAACTTACCATTGCTGCTGGTAGACGTATTGATGCCATATATATATAGTGCTAAATCACAATATTTATAGGAAGTAGTACAACAGACATTAAAACTCTTTTCTTTATCTGTTGTCAGTATTCTTGGCATAGTCATCAGCAATTTATGGTAGGTAAAAGAGAGGGACTTGTGTAATGGATAGATGATTCAATTGACACCCAAAACTTATAGTGAAGGAAGTATCACTTCCTTGTATGTTAGAGGAACTTATGTAAAAAGTATTAAAAATAGATAATATTATGTAAGTTGTCATTGATAGTATGAATTTAAGGACTCTAGGTATAAATCACTTTTGGTTCTTAGAAATGCTGAAAATTGTTGTTGACTGTGGCAATATGATTTACTTATCATAAGGAAGATGGCTAGATAGAGGTGAGATTTTGAAAGTTTTTTTGATTTGTGACATCAAGATGTTTGACGCTACTAAATCCAAAATTATGTTAGAACTTGATGATAAAAAACTTGCTTATAGTTTAAAATTTTTAGTGAATTTAAACCCTAATTTAAATGAATTGAGTACCTGTCTTCAGAGCAAAAACCAAAAAAAAAAAAAAAATCAATGCAATGTTTTAAACTGTAATGTCATTTAAACCCAGAGAAGGTAATATCCACTTTCAGAGTGAGTCTAATCACTTTAGTTAACCAAATCAAGATGATCCTGCTTCCAGCTCCTCTTGCCTTGACTTCCCTGTGATGCAAAACAAACCCTTTCTACTTTGTGCTGCCTTTGTTGAGACATTTTATCACAGCCCCAAGAAAAGAAGATTCCATGCTTTTAAAACTTCATGCAAGAATTTTAAAACAAATTTTAAAATTTTCAGGAAATAATATCTTGCTGTGTCTGCAACTCCAATGACAGCTGACATGCTGTCTACTGATTTTCAAGTGGAATGTAGAGACATTTGAGTTAAAGAAAATCTTGAATATATCTTTTCACTAGACTTACAAGTCTTATCTTCTAAGACAAATAACCTTCTCCTTACAAATATGCCTTATTCATGTCAGTAGTTTTTTGGCAGTATTTACATTTGTTAGCACCTATTTTCAAGAATGAAACACACTAGGAATTAATTAGAACCAAGGGATCAGATGAGAATCTCAAGAACTCACTGAAATATCCAGTTTTTACCACTGAATGAGATATTGGTACATTAGTTTCTCAAAGGCAATGTCACATAGCTCACTAGCTTTGTTTTCCCCTATTTTCCTTTACTTTTATAATAAAAATATAAAAAAAACTCAACAAAGGTTTGTTATTACATATTTACATTTTCTTTATTAGTGTTTGAGTATCTTCTTGAAAAATTTAAGACTCTCTAAGTAAGGCACCACATAATTAGAATTATTTTGTAAAGACTCTTTTGCTTTTCTTTAGCAGTAGATATCATGAAAATTAGGCAGTTTTGTTGCTCATTAGCTTTTATTAGTTTGTACATTAAATACGTGAACCAAGATAATCCTTTGTGTAGCATGCCCTAGAGAGGCCAAAATTTGGAGACTCCTTATCTATGTCATAATTTAGTTCAACCTTAAAGTTCAAGGAATAGGTGGATTCTTTGCAGATATGGTATAACAGCAATGAGTTCATAATTTTAAATGAGTTTTCATTTTATATCACAAAATACAAATCTTTATGTCTTCATGTAAATAGCATAAGTTCAAATAACTTGACTAGTGAAAAGGGCATACTTAAATTTTTCTCTGTTCACAGCTGATACAGCACATCAAAATAGAATCACTTCTTATATATCAAAACTTTTTTCTAATCTCTGGACTATTAGAGCCTTTTCTTTACTTTCATTCTGAAAATGGTGCAACAACTTTCTTAGAAACAGGTTCTCGGTCTCTAACTACAGGTGAACAACAGACTAATATCTCTGATGTCAAGTCACCCATATTTCACCTTGTAGTACAGGGTTAATAGTTTCGATGGGAGAAAGGATTCAAAGATATTTTATACAGGATTCAAGAAAATGTCCAATGTTTATGGACAGGTACAGATTTTTCTGAGGACATAAACCGAAGAAAAGAAGTGAAATAAGCTGAGTTAGAAAGCAACACAGACCCGGTTGGCTGAAAATGCCAGGAGGGATTCCAGGAAAGCAAGCCCATAGGGGGAAGGGCTTGGGCAGTCTGTTAAACACATCATAGCCTAAGCAAAATTTCCTTCTATCTTTGAGTTAGATCACTTCTAAAAGCATCACATCACCAGCAAAATTTCCTTCCATCTTTGAGTTGCTTCTGGAAGCAAACATGTTATTGTTCAAAATGTTAAACTTAGGTATAAGGAGGAAGTAAGAACACAGACATCTATATCATGCTTGATTAGAGTATTGCATATGCCTGTTCAGTTCTTAAGTGTATGATGTACAAGTTGTGTGAGTGTATGCATGCATGTGTGCATATGGGCGTGTTTGTGTGGGGATAGGTGCAAGTGTGTGATGTGCATGTGCATGTATATGTGTAGGTTAGAGTGTAACCTTAGATATTATTCCTCAGTTGCTCTTTACCTATTTTTTTTTTTGTGTGTGTGTGTGTATGTGTATGTGCGTGTGTGTTTAATAGGGTCTTTCACTGGCTTGTCAAGTAAGCTAATGAGCCTATATCTGCTTATATAGCACCTGGGATTACAAATACCAACTTTCCCAGGTTTTGGGTTTTATAACCCATGTAAAAAATACTAGACTCAAGGGATTTGTTCCAGCTCATAATTCTAGTTTATGGTGGAAGTATATTATGTATACATTTATGTATATATGTATACATTTATGTATATATGTATACATTTATGTATATATGTACAGTATATTATGGAAGGAGAGTCACAACATCAGGAACTGGAGGAACTGATCACAACAAATCCAAAGCAAGAACATATAGCAAGGACACATATGAGACTGCATGCTTGCTTGCCAACTTGCCAGTTTGCCTACTCTTAACTACCTCTCTCCATCTTTATCTACCTGCCTGAAGTGGTCCTGCCCACTTTGGGCTGGGTCTTCTCAAATCAATTATGCAATCAAGACTATCCTATAAGCTTACCCAGAGGCCTGCCCTAACTAGATAATTTCTCATAATTATATCCATTTTTTAGATATAGATTCTGGAGATGAAACTCATGTCCTTAATGTTGAAAAGCAAATATTTATTCATTGAACTCCAGGCCCTCTTAAACTTTTGTGAAGTTTTTATTAGACTCATACGCTGCATCTTAACATACCCTAGAGAAGCTTATTAGAGTTTATTATCAATAAACCCTGTTAGGAAAGTACAATTATCACTCCTTGTTAAAGATGAGGTCAAATATGAGGTTATGAAGCTTCACCCAATTTAGTTGATTTATACCGAGCTTCCCCACTACAAATAATACTGTTAGAACTTATCCTATAAGTGCAGAATACTCTTAATTATTATTAACTACAACACAATATCAAACTATTTCCTCAGAAAATTAGAATATATTGTACTTACATGAGCTTTCATGAAAAGTGGAAGGAACTATTATGTCCCACGTTGTGCAATTAATATTCTGTGCTGTCTGCTTGCTAAGTGTCCATACAAGTAACCAAGCATCACAGAAGTGAACTTCAAAACTTAGAGATGTATATTGACAACCAATTGTATGAGAGCCTGTGGGGGAAAGTCAGCAGTTTTTAAAGGAGAAGGAAAAGATTTAGAAAGAAAACTCTATTAGGAAACCATCAACTTCTTGCTTAAGGTAAAAAACTTACAACATGCCGGAAAATATGTTACAAATGAGTGCAGACCATCATCTAGATCTTTGCTCTTGTTGTGTTTATGCCCGAGGCCTTTTATTTGATCATTGTTTTATTAATGTACTCGAACCAATGTACAAGCTGGTGAAAGCTGCAGTACCTGCACCATAAAGTATATGGTCCGAGGAATGATTTTTCCCCCCAATGCCATCCAGGTGTAATATATCATGGAAGTCAATTTAGCATGGGTGACATTAATATATGGTTGTGGGCTGAGAGATTTTTCAGGAAAGCAAGCACAGCCAAATTAAGTCAAGAAGAAATTCACACAATAGGCAAGCTTTCCTGCAATGTGCATATGGTTCTGTTAGCACGTCTAAATTCAAGCTTTGAAATATTCTGCTGTAGATAGATTTAATTTGTTGTTTAGACACTATATTCTAGCCAGAACATTCAAGATCAGAACTTAGTTTTAGTATCTCCATAATGATTGAGTTTTGGCATTTCTATGGTTACCAGGGAGAGGATCCTCATTGAAAACGAGGATCTAGAGAAATTTGATTCATGGTATATCAGTTGAAAAAAGATGTTCAGCAACTAGAGGGTGAATGAACAGACACTTGAAAAGAGAAGGGACATCTTCAGCACATAGAGGAGGAGTGAGTATTTGCTAGCATTACCTATGAATGGTTCCGAAGCAAGTTTTGGTTGGTTTCATATTCTAACATCAGAGTTTTAACATAAAATGACTGAATTTCTGTATTCGTGCTTTGATCAGCCTCATGAAAAACTTAGCGTAATTTATACCTGCCTGGGAACAAAAGTTTTACAAAACAGAGAATAAGAAGTAAAGTTAAGGACATACAAACACTGAAAAAAAATCTCAGAGCTTGCCAATAGAGTCATGCAGCCATTCTGGAAAATAGCTTGTCAACTCCATAAAAAGTTAAATATAAAGTTACTATGGGAACCAGAAATTACATTTCTGTGCATCTTCTCAAGAGTAATGAAAAGATGATGCTTGGAGACATGATTCCTGTTCTAGGAGATTCTGTACTCATGAAGGAGCCTGAGTAGTCTTAAGCAAGTGAGCTGTCCATCCAATGGCGTACACCATCTCAAGGGGATTCTGTAATAATTACATGTTGGAAATTCTTATAATGTGAAACATCTCTGGAATGGGGTAAATTCTCAAGTGTGTGGTTGATAATAATGATGATTCTTATTTCATCTTTGAAAATTAAGAAATGTAGAGTAATCTGGGTGCTCATATCAGGAACTGAGCAAGAGTTGTCTCCTCATTGATAATAAAGGGAGATGAGGGTCTCTCATGTGATTTCATTAGAGAAATCATTGTTTATACTGGATTAATCCAATTGTCTAGAGGTGATGGTTTCCTCATATATTTTAAGACATCTCAATTTTGTGTGTGTGTGTGTGTATTTAACATTCATCCAAGAAATTATAATTTGTTATTTGGCAAGTTTCCCAAATGTGTCTGAAAACCAAACACTGATTTGTTGGGTTTATTTCCCCACCTGACAAACAGTTATTAAACTCTTCTGCCCAGCATTGCATTAACAGTACTTCAAGAATTTGCATAAACTAGGCAACATGGATATTACCATTGTCCTCTGTTTTCCAAAGGAGGTGAATGGGACTTTCTCATACAGAATAATGCAAGAGTTGGGATTTAGAATTAGCTGTTCTTACTGCAGAGGACACATTCTGACCACTGTACCTTTTCTATTTTTTTAACGGTTTATTTATTTGTTTACTGTGAGAGCAAGAGCAGGAGCGAGAGAGAGCATGAGAGAGAGAGAGAGAGAGAGAGAGAGAGAGAGAGAGAGAGAGAGAGAGAGAGAGAGAGAGAGAGAGCACTGTGTATCCTTGTGGATGATTAAGTGTGACTTTGGAAATCATCAAGTATTGCTTCTATATTCTTCTTGCTTCCCTGTGGGATTTCCCAGGCTCCGTCCAGCAGAGCCAGAAGTTCAGGCTTCAGTCATAGCCCTTTCTGCCTGGTGTTTTTACTTGGGACCTGGAATCTTAGCCTCACTGTACCTTTGCTTGGAAAAACACAAGGTTTAAGATTCTGAGGGCATTTAGAATAATTGATTCTGGCTTAACTATTCCCTTTGCCCTTGTCAGAGATCTTAGCTCAGTGTAAATATAATAACAGACAAGACTTTGTGGAATCTGTGACTCCTATGTTTTGAAACACAAAGAAAAGCCACAGTGGCTCTATTCTTGCCCCCACCTCACTGCCATTCACCTGCTTATCATCTTAGACCAGAATAGGTAGACTGCATGCTTATTTTCTATCCACGGAACTTCATAAATCAACTGTGAAATGAAATAATTGGTGGAAATATAGAATTTTAGGCCCTAAAGAGATTATGGGATACATATGGAGATTATGTAACAATTGTTTTGTGAATGCCATAGGTATCTCCTTTTACTTTTCCTATTTATATTTATGAAGTCTAATGGAAAATACCAGAATATATAATTGAATCTACAAGATATGCTTTTGATTTTAAAATTAGGGTTATTATTAAGCTATATACAGAGAAAGTTAATAGAATCAGATATTAACAAATATATATTAATTTGTAAAATATTAAACACATTTATTTTATTTCAACATTTTACTTGCATTTTCTTCTAGTTACAGAAACCCAAAATTCCTACTGTGAATATTTTGTTTTTCAAAGTATTTTCCCAAACTCAATTTTATCATTGGGAAATCAAGATTTGAATTTTTTTAATGTATCCCCTATTTTACCACTGAGGAAATTAAAACTAAGGAAAAGAAGGTGGCTAGAGAATTTGCCATATTCCAAGGATGTTTCATATTATAAGGAAAGTCTTGAGTCACTTTGCAGATGGGACAGTTACTGAAATTGCAATTAGAGTGCTCTAATAGCAAGAGATTTCTTTGGTGGAAACTTCTGCAACAGTCATTCCACTGTTAAAGAATATCTGACATGGTTTGGAGAATATCATCAAAGACACTCATTATTGTTTATAATGAGACTTACACAATGAAATACATCCTGATTCAGATGTTTACATCTTTGTTTTGGATGGTCCTGGTCACATCCAAGATAGAAGTTAAGGAAAATAGTATAGAACAGAAGTCTTCTGATCCAAGCTATTTATTCACTCACAGAGTACAGGAAGCAATGAATGATTGATTCACATTGGCTGCAAGTTAGCATTAGAGTCTCTGGGGTACTTACCTCTCCAAGTTTTGTGGGAGGAGAGAATAAACTCTGTTATGGAAGTCAAGGAGGAAAAGGTTTGAAAATTTACCTCTAATGTCTGACTCTGTATTGGGTAAATTACTAAATATTTCTGATCTTAGCTTTTCACATGCTAAAAGATAAACTGGACTGGCTGGACTCAGGGTAGGACACGGGACTGATGATTTCCTTCATTCTCCAGTCTCTCTTTTGCTTCTAGCTCTACATCGAATAACTTGCTCTAAAACCATTACCATTTATGTTGTCTCTTGGATACTGTCATATTCGTAAAGCAATATTCTTCTACATATTCATGAATGCTAATCAGGCTTCAAGGTTACAGACTTTGACTTTGCAAATTTTGATCTGGTTACTAACAAGAATGTCTGCAAAAATCTGGATTAAAATCATCCAGATGTATCCAGGAAAGTAAGAGAGTGCCTAGAGAGACTTTTTGCTTGTTGTGGGTCTGGGATCAGTAGAAGTAAGGACCTTTATACTGTCACTATCTGTATTCAGAGGTGTTAAGTATCTTGGGTGTTTCTGCTTCACTGGATAGTGTTGCCTGAGGCTGCAGGCAGTATTGTTGTTACTGCCCAGCCTTCTGCTTCTTGCAGTAAGTTTTCCTTTCTGTTACAAAGCTTTACTGCCCACCAGTCTTCTTAACCCTGCAATGTTGGTGGCCTGCCCACTACAACTTATTTATGTATTTATTTAAGAAAAAAGCGGGTATGATGTTCAGAAACTTGTTATATTGCTTTGTTTATCCTTAGAATTCGGTTTGTTTTTCAGCTTTCTTTATATGTTCAGTGCTTATTTGTCATTATTTTATTTTAAGACATAACTTACTAAACAGGGTTGGGAAAATGGTTTAATGGGTAAGTGTGCTTGCAAGCATGATAAGTTGAATTCAGATCTTGAGTACTCAAGGGCATGCATGTAACCACAATGGTGGCAGAGAAGGGGCAGAGACAGGAGGACTGCAGTGTCTTTCTGGACACCAACCTCACTCCACATTTAATGAGAAACCCTGTCTCTAAGTGATAAGGCAGAAGTGATAGCACAAACATCCATAATCCTCTTCAGGAAAAGGAGAATAAACAAACACACATATGCATACATTTATATACATACACTACATGAACCTATATATGAATATGCTGCATACACGCATAAGCACATACATATATACACACATTTGTGGTACATACACATGTGCACACATATTCATGTTCCACATATACGTGTACAGCACGCATAAGATATATGCACACATATATAATACTACATACACAACACAAATATGACACACATACATACGTATGTATATACTACATATACCTACATAACACCATATGCTGCACATACACATATGCACATACACCACACATATGCATGTAACCACATATACATATACAGCAGACATATGATACACACGTATACATACAGGACACATATCACATACATACCCATACACACATATGTAGCCACCATATGCATATCACATACAAATATACAAAAAATAATTACTAAAGAAAACAATGAAAGTATTGCATGGCTGTATTGAAGATGCTGTAATAAATCAGATTGAAAGAATTGATATTCAAATTGACCTTAAAGTTAACATCTGATCCTAAAATCATTGTCACTGAATGAAAATTGCTAGGGATTCACAGCCACTGAAGAACTTGTTCCCTGCCTCCTTCAGCTCTCATCAACCTTGTGGGGTACTTGATTTGTGGTTGTATGACTCCCATTTTTAAGATCTTGAGATCTCCACGTTGATTTCTCTGTATATAGCTAAATTTACTCCAATGCTGATGCATGTTATTTAAGACTCACTCAAGTAATGTAGGGCAATCTCTTCATTTGCAGTTCCTTAATGTATCACATCTGTAAAGTCTCTTCTATATAAGATAATGTTACTAAGTCCCAAAGATAAAGACATTGATATTTCTGATGGCTACTGTAAGCCACTACAAAACAGTTCCAAAGGGAGAATATGGAACGAAGACACCAACTTGCATTTTAATTGGGTTTCTATTGTGTAAGGTCCTAATTTCATATCCTGCATCAGCAGCATTCATCTGCATTTGCATTAAGTGAGTCTGGGTAGTCCTAGGTCACATCCATTGCCTGCTTTATTTTAACAATGAGGGGAGGCAAAGCGAGTTGACAGACACCTGACAGGAAGAGAATGGACTCTTTCAAGGGAAGTCTTCTTGTCCCTATTGCCAGCAGCAGTTTTCCAGTGTCAGGACCCTTAGGAGTTGCTTCACTTTAACACGTCACCTCCCTTGATGGAACGATTGCCATGTTGATCCTTATTCACGGCTAATCAGAGGAGCTGTAGAACATCGCTGTTACATTGGTTCAGTGTGGCACAACTCACGTACTCCATATGGCTGTATGTGCTCCAGCACTTCCTGTGTGTTAAGCTGAGACCCAGTAGGACCTGCTCCCAGTTAGACATCTCCAAAAGACCAACCCTTCTTCCTTCTCCAGCTGCTCAGTTAGTGTGCTCCCTAAGAGATACCTGCAGTGTTGAACTTGCTACCACTCTGATAAATCCGCCTCTAATAGAGCTCGAGGAGCCTGACGCTCAACTTTCCTTTGTCTACATTTAATATTCTTCCTTTTTTCATGTTAAGGCAAAACAAAACCTCTGTCAGAACTGTAGAGCCTCGGCTGAGCCAGAGAGGAAGATATGTTTACTCTGCGTAGCACACCTGTCTGCCTCTGCTCCTCATCTGGATTCTGGCAGCTGAAAACTGTTTCCCTAAAATAGACAGTAGGAATACCAGCAATAGAGAAACCGTTTTTTCTTTAGCATTATTATTCTTAATTTAAAAAAATTATTATTTATTCAATTGTGCGTGGGTGCGTGCGTGTGTGTGTGTGTGTGTGTGTGTGTGTGTGTGTGTGTGTGTGTAGAACCACGGACGAATTCAGGAACCACCATGGACCGCATCCTCCTTGTTTACTCTGCCCCAGGATTCACAGGCTCCGCCCTACCAGGACCAGAAACGCAGCCCGCCCCCCTTCCACCTGGCGTATATATATATATGGGGTCTAGGATCGGAACTCAGGACCTTCCACCTGCAAGGCAGAGGCTTAACCCCTGAGCCTCTTCTCCAGCCCCTATTCTTAATTTTTTAAATGGATTCGTTTGAAGTGTTGCTGATATAACACCATTACAGTCTTCAGTAACTTCCTGGGAACTACCAAATCTGGAGCTGAAAAACATAACCCCTTCCTAATCTTTTGGGTGTTGTTTTTTAACCATTATTGCTTTGTTGTGGTACTATTGTCTTTCTGCTTTGGAGATAAAAGAATTGAGTGACTATGAATTGTTTCACTCATTCTCCTCAGATCACTGAAAAGTGAGAACAAAGCAGTCTAGTTTGGCAAGTGTTGCAGTAGCCTAATATCAGAGTCTTTAAAGGGTCCAGGATTGCAAGTGTCTGTCCCCATTTCTAACCTGGCAGGTGCAATGTGGCTTCCACGGTCAAAGGCTGCATGAAGACATGTGCACGTGTCATCTTCAGAGTTACTGTGACTCAGAGCCTCAGGCTGCTGCCATTTATAGCAGCGAATCAGATTTAATAGGTCTCCATTTGACAGATTTAAAGTCCATCAACTCCTGGGGAAAATTTATCCAAAGGGCTTGAAGATGAACAAATTTGCTTGTCTGCAAAGAGGAGCGAGTGAAACATTTCCTCACAGTCTTCAGCAGGTTACAACCCATAAATCTGTCAGCTGTCTTTACCTTCGTGGGGTTGAAATTATGCAGGATTCTTTTTTTCTTTATTGTCATTTTGAATTATGCACTCGGGGTTGAAGATAGATCAACCTTTCTTAGGCAGCTAACTAAGCTATTGGAAGACAGAGATATGTTTTATTTTCCTGTCAACCTGCTCTGATCCAGTATTTACGGTGACATATAATCAGGCATCAAGTGAGAAAAAAAAGCTATATTAAGTAAATGCAAACTGCTTTCCATCATGGGCAATGAGATGTAATTGCTGCTATTGACAGTACTCGGGGTTGCATTGATTTTCCTATCAGTCTGAAATCTTATGACAGTTTATTTCATTGCAACTCCTTGACTCATTATGGACCATCTTGGAGGTAAAAATCATATAACTGTAAGATATTATAAGGAATCAGGATGTCTGGACATACTTTATTTGTATCACTTAGTAATTAATGCCTAGTGACTATTAGAAAGAGTTGTTGATATACCCTAAACTTGGAGTCTTCCTTTTCTTTGCTAAGTTGTTATCTCAGAAGAAAAACCTTTTTTTTAAATTTCTGTAAAGGGAGTGTGGGTTTGTAGTTCTGTGACTGTGTGCTTCCATGCTGAAGTTTTAATGCTCTATCACATTTAATCAGTGCAAAATTCAGACAAGTTAGATAGTGTTAGCCCCAATTTTCAGACACAGAAGTTAAGCCTTAACAGAAGAGAAAAAAGTTCTCTAAAATCAGACAGTAAATGGAATATCTTCAAGGCAAGCACAGTGAAGCTGAAAGCATCTGGTTTGTTCCCTTCAGTTGCACTATCTGTTCTTTCTTTGCAGAGAAAGTTGTCCATTGGCTCCTTGAGTAGCAGGTGACTTACCTGTCCCAGTACCAGTTAGGGATGCTTTTGTTCACATTCTTCCCCTGTATAACCACAAAGCATGTGAACTAAAACTTTAGAAAAAGAAAGCTGAGCATAGCAGGGTTTCTCTGTATGGAAAACACATGCAAATGAAAGAAGGGCAGAGGTGAGTCATGGGAACTTACCGAGAAAATTTCAGAAGAATCTAGGAAATGTTGAGTGCTAAGGTTTAAGAAGAGCAGAGCCCACAATTTCAGAAGGACAGCTGGTGGGTATGACTTTTTCAATTGTCTCTCTCATATTCTTGGTGGATTTTGTTGCCTATTTGGTTGCTGATTTTCTCCTGATCTGTTTTTATTTCTTCCTAGTAGTATTGTTTGTTTGAACTGGTGGTAGGTAAATTTCCTTTCATGGATTTAAGTTCTAACATTTGGAATTAATCAAATTCCTATAAGAAAGGTTCTAGATTTTTAGCTGGAAATATTGACAACTCCTACTAAAGTTGTCCTGGGGTTCAACGAGCCAGTGTTGTGTCAGGAAAGGGTAGATATCAACATGGGCCTGTGGTATATGCATGCCATACCATGTATGAGCTATGGCGTTGGAGACCCAGATCATAAAAGTGTCTCAGTTTTACACAAGCGCTGTGAATATTACCAATCTTACTTGTTTCACGTCTCCTTTTCCATTGCTACCCTCGTGATAGGTGCCGTCTTCACATGAATCTGCTGGATTGAAAATAGATCTATTCTTATCTGATGTGATTCTCTTTGAGATGTTCTTTGCCATGCACATTCTTGAGTTCCATCTAACTATACCCATTTGGAGTCTTTTAATCCTATAATATTTCATTTATAACTATTTCTATTGCTACCATCGCTACTAATGCACCTGTTAGCTAACCTGTGGGAGAATTTACAAAAAATAGCTGATTTATATTTTCCTGTGTTTTACCATTCAGTCTTCACGGAAATCTTACGTGGTGGTTAATATCATTTTCCAGTTTTAGAGATAGCATGGAGTTTCAGTGAGAGCAATGTAAGGCATCCCTGATGTGCTATGTGAATCTGACTCTGGAGTTAATTCTCATAAGCATTATATTACATTTTTAGATAACTTTAGGTTGCTAGATAGTTGGGTTCCAGAGGAGCCACCTTTCCATTTCTCCAAATGTAATAGACATTTAAGTCTGATCCTTTCAACCAAACTTTGAATGTTCTGTGAACAGTAACCATACAACTTGTGGTTTGGACTCTCTTGCACACTCTATATGAAACCACAAGAAATGTTCCCATATACTTACTGTCTGCACATAGTTTTCCAATTTTCAATTCATAGTAGTTATTATGGCATATTTTATATAATTTCTTTTGTTGAATTCCAATACTGCTTTTCTAAAGATAAAAAATTTGATGACATTCTTCTGAGTTCTAGATCTCTGAAGATGATGAATTCTCAGCAATTGTGCAATATCATTTGCTAACAGATTCCTTATGAACTGTTAACCATAAAAATGGGAAATATGCTTATATATTCCTGATTATTTTAGTAAATAATTTACCTGAATGATTTTTTCAAGAATCAAACACTTAAAACTAACTAACCAAGAGAACAAAAATGTATATTTGGCATCATTGTCCCATATAGCACTAAAAACTGACATAAAACCTTTCCTATATACAAACTCTGTCCTATCAACCTGTTCTAAAGGAAGCTTTAAATAGACTTTGACTAATTAGAAACAAAGATAACCATCTTTCCTTACTTTTGTACCCCAACCCTACTCTTTCCTAATATAGTGGACAAGAAAATGCTCTTATCTCTCTGTCCCTTGCTTACCAAAACAATAGCAACATAAAGATAGCTTTGACCTTGGACTGGTATGTTCATAGCCTCAATTGATTATAGCCTTGTATGAGAAATGATTTATATTACCAACTGACACATTTTCAGTAGCAACTGATATACAAACATAAGTGGATTTTGGGAATAAGATGTGGATCAAAAAAGCAATCTCCTGTTTAACACTTTCTCTGCTGACTTGCCTTTTGGAACCTTTGTTATTCATTCGAGCTTGTTCCTGAATTTTAATAGATGAGACCTTTAAATTTGAATGCCAAACATTGGTTCTGACTTTAAATAACCAAATATGTGAATGTAGGACAACCTCCTTCCCTCCTTTTCCCTCCCCTCCCCTCCTTCTCTCCTTTTCCCTCCCTTCCCTCTCCTCTATCCTTCTCTATCCTTCCCTTCCCTTCCCTCTCCCTCTACTTTTCCTCCCTCTGTCTCTCTTTCCTCTCTTCCTTCTTCCTTCTTTTTTTCCTTCCTCCTTTTTCCTTCTTTACTTTTCTTTCTTTTTCTTTTCAGACAGGACCTTGCGCTATAGCCCAAAATGGCTGTGAAGTTCTCTATTCTCCTTTTTCAGACTCCCAAACACTGGGATTATAGCTGTAAACTAACATAGGTCTCAATTTTCTTTAAAAAATTAGTATGTTCCCTTGAAGACAGGGTTCATCAATCCCGCTTTCCCACAAAGCTATGTGAAGATAGAACTGTGCAATAATGATATATAAATCACTACAAAACTACAAAACTCAAGTAAATATTATCATTAACATTTCATTAATCTGCTTTGCTGGTTACCGAATGTGTAGGTTTCTGGTCTTCATAAGTACTTTCTTCTTTGTACAATTTTGAAACATTTTCATTTTTTTCTATGAAATCATTTTTATTCTAGAAAAATATGTAAGTTTCCCATCATCTTTTGACAACTTGCAGAAAATGAAATCTTGACTTTCATTTATGCTTCATTATCCTCCATCATATTTTACTGTTTTCAGTCCAAAAAAGATGACTGAGGAGTTATTTTCTGTTGAAAGATTCCTCTATCTACTCCTAATCCCTGTATCCAAAAGTAAGTTGAATTTAAAAGTTGTTTTGGCTGATGATAGAAAACAGTATTTGACTAATGATAAAAATAAAGGTAAATTTTGGAACAAGTGAAGTTTGATCTTACCAATAAAGAAAGTATCATTTTATTTGTGTCCAACAAAGAACTAGATCATCAGGGGCTTCCTGTTTCACATTAACCTACCTTGGTTTGCCCCTTAATAAATAGTGATAGTAATAAAATTTGTCTCACAAAGTGATTGTAAGGCTTGCATAGTGTATATTATTCAACACAAAATTCAGTGCCTAGTACTTCCAAATAATTGGAGCTACAATGATGTCACCACTATTCTTTCTTAGGTAAACCGAAAAGATGGAAATCTTTGTTCAAAACACCCAAGTACTTCCTATTTATTAGTCAGCTAATGTGACCTTTGCCATGCTCTATAAGACTTTAAGTGGAGCTACAAAACCAAAAGAATTTCTCCAGGAACTTAGATAGAACTGCTGTGAGGACCTATTTTCCTTAAAGAGTCAGGATGAACCCTAAGAATTCACATTGCGTTAGACTGAAGACTGGATAGTAGAAACCCCCAAACTCATAAAGGTTGTTCCATGTAGGGAAAGGCTGGTTGATTTCTAGCAAAGGACAGAGCATTAGAAATTCTAATTTTCTTCAAGCAACAGCTCATTTATAATGGATAAGGTTGAGGGACAGCTACATCCTCCACCAATCTAATTTAATATCTTGTTAAGGAAAACAGTCATGCCTGAGACATCTATTGATTCTACTAACTGCCATTGTAGAACCAAGGTAGTCCCTCCATTAGTTAAATAAGCCAGATATTGGCATTTTAAGCACATACAAACCAAGAAAATACTCTCTGTGAAGCTTTTGTGAGGGGAAAATGGACTGCACCAAGATTGGCAGCGTCTTGCTTGAACCAACATCCTCCATTATTGTGTAGACCTAATGTCTGGGGTACCGCAGAAGAAAATGGAAACCAGTTTAATTAACTGTTCTTACTCCATTATTTAAAAAAAATCAGGGGGTAGGAAGATGTGAGGACTGCCAAGAATACTGGAAGGAGATTTGAGTAAACACTGGGGTTCCTGGCCTGCCATTTCTGCCGGGGCAGAGAGCTCTGGGGGAAAGGTCATCAGTGTAATTTGATGCATGCTTCTCACAGCTGCCAAAGTGTTCTTTCCCACATACAAGAAACCATGAAATACTGCTTTCATTGAAGAAGATTTTTAAGATTTTTTTTTAAAACTCATTTTACCAAGGCAATTTCTCCCATAAATTATGCTTTCTTGGGAAATTTCAATGGAAACAGAATAGCAGCAGAGAAGCATTCTACAGGATTAATGATAGTTTTGTAAACTTTTCATATGCTGAACCTTGTCAGGCCCACACAGTGGAACAGTGCTAAACACATAGGCGGTAGATAGTGGATTATATTATAAAACAATATCCATAGACATTCTGCAGGAACATCAGTTGGGGTGCCTTAGGGGTGGGGTAATGAAATGAGGAGATGGAAGGTAGGAAAGATGTGGGGCTGTTTGCTAAAAGCGATATTTTTGGATTTGCTGCTCTAGGATGACATTGGAATAGTGAATTTATAATTGCTGTGTTAGGCTTTCCTGTGGCTTTTCTCTGAAGAGGCCCCCATGACCCCCTTCCTCTACTGCCTGCCCCAGTGACCTTTGGATTATTAACTATGCGTGCCTCTTCAGCTATTTCTTATTTCAGGGTTTTTGGGGTAGATTTTATTTGTTTAGACCTACGTGTTTCCAGCTTTGATTTTATCAGAAAAAAGGAATTATTTAACAGTCCATGTGATTCAT
Source organism: Typhlomys cinereus (assembly GCA_023101885.1). Classification (NCBI taxonomy): domain Eukaryota; kingdom Metazoa; phylum Chordata; class Mammalia; order Rodentia; family Platacanthomyidae; genus Typhlomys; species Typhlomys cinereus. The sequence continues at coordinate 2,795,759 of JALPQD010000180.1, forward strand.
TATTTGGTGAGTACTCCAAATTGGAATATAGAGATATTATTTCTAAGGTTTCCAAGAACTTGGTCTGGTTAGCTGACAATCTCTGAAGTTTTAACCTACAGACTGTTTACTTATTTGTGGAATGACACATGTGGAATCACAATCCATCTATTCTATATAACATCAACTATTTTATTTTATAATGACATTGTTGTAGTCACAATCTACTATGGATATTTAATTCTTTATTATAAGTTTTCTTCTGGAAACTCTACTGACACATTCTCTTTTCTTCCGCAAACTAGTGTTATATACTTTGTCTTACAAGCCAGAAGCATTTTTGCAAACATAGGCTGGCTTTCTTTATGCAACGGTTATTTTAAATATTTTTCTTGTTCAGTGAGACACACAGGAGAGCCTTCTTGCAGAAGAATCTCTTTCTTTAATTCCTAAGCAAAGAAATGACACCTCTGTGATCTTCTCTATGATTTGTCGACCAATTAGTTGCTCCTTCCATTATTTTGTAGCAACAGTGTATTTTAACCTGATTGTAATGTGACACTTCTTTGTCTTATAGGATTGGTAAAAATAATATCTTTCTTAGTTGAATCCCTGAAAGACAGGAATTATGTGCTTTTATTCCTTTGTATCTATCTCATCTACTTCCTGTTTCCCCGTCTCCATTTCTTAAGTTCAGTGCCAGAATGAGCATGCAATGCGATCTGAGGACACCATGAAGGATCAGTGCATGGCTATGTAGAACATGATGTACCCAGTGTTAGCATAGAACTCTAGAATTCCAGTGTGAAGATATCTGATCAGGACTGCACAGGTTGGGGGGGACTGTACAAACATAGACCTGATCAAATACTTATTTAACTATTTCTAATAATAGCAGTATCTGCCTCATAATATAGAATATAGGTGGAATGTGAAATTAGGTAGCTTAAAAAAAGGTCATATTTTGGAAGCAAATTTGGAGCAATTAGGGAGTTAGAATTCTTAGTACTGACAGTATGTGTAATCTGAAAGGTCAGAGGTTTGCCCAATTTGCACTGATCTGTTTTCTTTTATGGATATAATCAGAAAGAGAGTGTATTCATACAAAAGTTTGAGTAACTATAGCTGTGGAAAATATTTTTATTTGATGTCAAATCAGTCAAGAATCAGGCAGCAAGCTATCCATACCTTAATTTTAACAGCATATTAAAACAAGGAAATTTAACTGCAGTTAATGTTAACACAATTTATTTATAACTTGTTATTATGTGCATTTATATCCTACAATATCTTTCATTCCAGTCTGGTAATGTATGTGTCTCATATTATTAAGTACAAGGTCATTAACCTACAGTTTCACTTGTTATCTTGCTACTACTTGGCATCTTGCCCTTTTTCTGTTTGCAGCAAAGTTGTTAAACTCTTTGAGGTCATTTACCCACTACTTATTTAATTTCACCAGGGATCTCAACAGGCTCTGACTGTGGCCAGTTAAGCAGGCATGACTTGCAGTGTTAGCAAACTGCTTTTCTTAAACATCTGTGGCTGGATCCAGAATGGTTCGTGCCTCTTCAGCTGCCTTTCCTCCTTGTTTATTGGTGGCTTTCAAAGCTCAGTGCATGCTTCTTCCGTCTGGACCATTAGAATTCTTGGCATCTTTACAAGACAGCTCCAAATACAACAGAACTTGTTGTAGTTAGGTTGCCAGGAAAATGTGATTCCTGTTTTCCAAACAGCATGTCTCTAAGCATTAAGGGACCTGGTTCAGCGATCTGCACGTGGTTAGTATGTACAAAAGTCTGGAGTTCTGAAGGGGAAATCTCCACATTGGAAGCTTTTCCCAGACAAACGCGCTTAATTGTCATAATACACCTGCACACTCAACCTGTGGTAGACTTCAGTGGGGAATCTTTGGGTCAGAAAATGCATGCTGGTTTCCACTGCAGATGGAATAATGGGATAGGAATATTCATATGAATAAGAGCATTGCTATTGAATTTATGTTGTCAGTTTGCTATGAGATATGACAATTTTACTTGATATCACAAGCCAATTTTCTGAAGCTGCAATGCTTGGTGTGATTGCAAAGTTCATTTTGCATCCAAAGAAAGAGTTTGAAGTAATGTGTTGAAGATTAAACAATTACCAGATACCTAAGCTGAGATTTGGACTTTTCTGGGCTCTAGTGCTTTCCAGAGTACATCATCCTCTCTGTAGTTACCCTTTTAACACCATTATGTAAAATTTCCAAGACAGACTTGTTCTTTTTATTTTTTTGCCTTTTTCTTTTTTTATTAAAAATTTAATTATACATTTTAAAATTTTTTTACCAGTTCCCTCCCTCCCCCCTCCTCCCCCCGAAGCCCCTCCTCCCCCTTCTTTCCCTTCCCATCCCCCAGTGCCTCCCCCCCCAATTCCCAGAGAGTCCTTTATTGTGTATGCTTAACTCTCCACTGGGTCCTCCTCTCCGATGACATATAAGGACCCAGTGGCATTTCCATAAGCCCCTTCTCTTGTTCCCCTTAAGCATAGGATCACTACTATGGCTGTCAATCCCTTGCCTCCAGGGATCTCGGTGCCCTTAACAGATGCTAGACTTTATGAGGGCAACAGTGCGCTGGACATTGCGCAGGGCATGCAAAGTCTCATTATGATTGCTTTGGCCCCAACTATTGTTGAGAATCTTGCAAATCATTGCTCCTCCCATCCTTTTGCTCTTACAATCTTACCGCCCCCTCTTCCGCAAATGTCCCTGAGCTCCAGGATGGGGAGAGCTTAGACTGGCCTAGTTCTATGTGATTGATATAGAGTCTCTGAAGTTCTGGATTGTGGTTTGTTGATTTTCTTTTGCAGTTTTGCTGCTCCTGCAATGCCCTTCACTCCATCCTGCTGGGCACTGTATGTCATTCCCTGGCCAGAGACAAAAAACTGTTAAACTGGAGTCTTGTTATAATAGCACATTCAAGGGTAGATGTAATAAAGAGTAGGAAACCTCAGTGAGGGAGGGGTCCATCACCCATTTGCAAAATGATTACTTTTTATCTGCTAGACTATATGCCCTCCCCTTCTGGTGAGATCAGGCAAGAACGTCTGTGAACTTAACCAGGTTTCTCATTACTTACTTGCAGACCTTGATGGAAGCTTATTTTCTCTGCTGTAACATGGTCCCCTCTCTCCTTGTTTCTGGTTTGGCCCTCCTACTCCATCTCTCTTGTTCATAATCCTTGCAATTACTGTGTTACATAGGTTTACTTTTGAGTGTCTCAATGTGGGCTGGGTGAGTTTGGTACTAGGAGCCACCTATTAAGGAGTACATACGGCGCTTAATTTTCTGGGTTTGGGATACTTCACTTAATATAATTCTTTCTAATGACATCCATTTCCCAGCAAATTCCAGTAATTCATCATTTTTGATGGGTGAGCAGTACTCCATTGTATAGATGTACCACAGTTTCCTTATCCACTCGTCAACTGTTCGACATTTAGGTTGATTCCATGACTTTGCTATTGTAAACAGTGCTGCTATGAACATGGTCGAGCTTGTGCTATCGAGGCGAACCTCTGCTGCATGGGGGGTTATTCCCAAAAGTGGGATAGCAGGGTCATATGGCATTTCAATCTTTAATTTCTTTAAGAATCTCCAGACGGCTCACCAGAGTGGCTGTATGAGCCTGCATTCCCACCAACAATGTAGGAGAGTTCCCCTCTCTCCACATCCTCTCCAGCATTTGTCGTTGTTTGTATTGTGGATTTTTGCCATCCTGACCAGGGTGAGATGATATCTCAGGGAAGTTTTGATTTGCATTTCCCTGATGGCGAAGGACTTGTTCTTTTTGAGTGTTAGTTGTATTCATTTTCTTTTCCTTCTACATTCACACTTTGTTGTAGAAGCCTTTTTCACAGAAGGTATGCAGAAAGAAGGAAGGAAACATTGGAGGTGGTTAGGTTAAAAAACCAGCTGCTGGTCACTCCTGGACATTGGATGTTTCTGGACAATTTTCCATTAGTGCTGGAGTAGCTTGCCCACATTCTCAACGTGGCACGGTCCAGTGGTGATGGGACTCAATCATGCTGCTGACTACACATACAGATGGTACTGAGTCAGAAAGGAAGGTTCATGATGCCGAGATGAAATGTCCTAGCATCAGGAACACACCACAGAAACCCAGAAATGGGACCGTTTGCCACTTGTGGCCTTTGGAAACAAAAGCTCTATGGTCTGAATAAAACACTGCTTAGTTATCTTTGTCAGTGAGTCAGGACAACTTTTTCTTTTTTTTTTTTCTCTCAGTTTGATCAAGATCAACAAAAAGGATAGAGGTATGATACAATAATAAAAGAAACTGAAATTGAAGAGTTGGCATGAAGGAACATAATTCATAAAAACAGACTTAAAAAAGAAAACAATCTATCACACATTTGTCTCTCTTCAAGCACCAGTCTGAATGGCGTGGAGAGGTCTGCTTAGAATTTTTTCTGAATATAGAAAGAGATTGTCAAGTCATATGTGGAATTAACTGGAAGAAAGATGATCTTGTCCATAAATGGGTAACAAACATTTGATGACTATTCTAAACAGTGAAGTGGGACTGCTCGTTCATAATATATACAACATTTAACTCAAAGTGATTTATAGATTTAAATCTATAAATTTAAAATTATGGAATTCCAAGAGAAACTTTAGGAGTAATTATTTGGTGAGGTATTAATGTCATAGATGTGAAATGAATGTGACAAAAAAATAATTTGTAACTTTGTAAAATTAGAAATACTTGTACTTCAGAAGAAATCATCCAGAATATGAGGCACAAAATGCAGATTGTAAAGGAATATTGGCAACTCACATATTGGATGAATAAAGAGTTCTCACGTTCACCAAATAAAAGATACATGATTATTAAAATGGACAAGGATGATAGTTAAACTTTTTTGCAAAGAAGATACCCAAATGGTCAATCAATCGGTCTTCAGGAAAAAGGAACCTCAAACTCAAGATTTAGGAAATGAAAAAATTCACTATTATCAGTTGCTTCATTTCCAGAATGTAACTATATCATGAAGATATGCTGCTGGTGAGATCCAGGAAGTATGGGGAACTAATGCATTATCAGTGGGATTGTAAAAATTTTACTATCAGTTTAGAAAACCATTTGGTAATGTTTCAAAAATTTAAACACAATTACCATCAGGCCAAGTAAATCTATACATATACCACTAAGAAACAAAACTTATACCTACAGAAAAAAATGTATATAGGTATTCATCTATCACAATGACACTAAAGTGAGAAACCCTAAATTACTTCAAGCTGATTGGATGATGAACCAAATTCAGTGTTCTGTTCTGTGGGTTACAGTTTGGCCAAAAAAAGTGGGGATTAGGTATTGCAGCAATATGGATGAACTTTGAAAACTTATGCTAAGTGAAAGAAATCAGTTCCCCTACTCTCACAAAATGTGTAACTGCACATAAAGGAAATGATTCAGAAAGGTAAGCTATGTGACAGATGATAGATTCATGGCTCTCTAAGTCTTAAGAAGCAAGCAACTGGCAAGCAACTGTTAATCTGAGTTTATTAGTAGGGAACATAGAGAAATAATTTTAATATTGATTTGATGATGGCTGAAGAATACTGGGAGCATACTAAAGTTCATTGAATTTTGTTCTTTCAGTGAGTGAATGGTATGATTTGTAGTTCAATAAACCTGCTAAAGTGTTCACCATGTGTTTAAATACAAACGTTGATGCTATGCCCTATAGTTTCTAACTTTTGAATAAATAAAACACATGACAATAGTACCATAAAGTGTGAGAGTGGAGCTATTAAAGTATGCTATTACAGTTCTAAAGTGGATATCGAGATATTTAAATTCAGCAGTACTGTCATTTTGGACTAGGTAATTCTATTTTATATTTATGGGCTTATATTGTACCCTGTCCAAGGCATTGCTGCTTCTACCTTCTGCATAGCTGAACTCAGCATTCTTACCCCCAGTGCTCCCACTGCTGCCAATAAGTAGCGTCTCCAGACTGCCACTGCCTGCTAAGGAACAAAGTGACCACCAGTAGAGAATGTCTGCTTTGTATGAGGCAGAACAATACAAGTTTAATACAATGTAGGATCTTTCTACTTCTCCTCAAACAATTGTCACAAGTTATGACTTCAAAGAATATAATTTTTTGGGATTCTGGACCTCAAAGTCCCAAGTACTATTAATCCAGGTATTGGCAGGATGTGTTCTTTCTGGGTTTTGGAAGTAAGAATCCTTTCTTTGACTCCTTTAAATTCTAGCGCTTTCCCCTTTCCTCTCTCTGAATGTTTGTGTCTGTCTGTCTCTTGTTATCATCCTCTTTTTGTTATAATACCTTCTCTACATTAGATTTCTGGCTCTATGATAATGATCCTGAATAGTTCAGAGCTATCTAATGTGTGTGTATGTGTGTGTGTGTGTGTGTGTGTGTGTGTGTGTGTGTGTGTGTGTCTGTGTACATATGTACATGTGCACATGTATGAATGTGGAAACAATATGTTAACTTCTGGTGTTATTCCTCTGGTAACATCATCTTGGCAAACTGTCTTTTTATTGGTGAGGGGAAGGGCAGGTCTCTCATTCATCTGATTAGACTGGCTGGCCAGCAAGTCCTAGATTCCATCTGTCTCTGGTTCCCCAGTGCTGAGTTTACTAGTCTGCGCTACCACTTCCACCTTATATAATGTGGGTTTTGGGGAGTGAACTCAGGTTCACATGCTTGTAGGGCAATCTCTTTAACAGCTGAATTATCTTCCAACTCCCTAAAGATCTTTAACTTGATCAAGTCAGCAAAGCCTTTTTATCATCTGGGCTAAAATATTTACAAATTCTGAGGACTATACATGAGCACCTTTTGGGATTATCATTAAGCCTATCCCAGTAGCCTTTTTAAATTAAAGGTGTATATTAATAAGCCATAAAACAACAACAAGAATAACAATAAGGATTATTTCTGAGGATCCTTGTACTGTTTATTTTGCTGTTTTATCTTTCTTTCAGATTGAATCTCTAATACTCTATTTTCAAGTTCAAGACCATTTCTTCTCCCAACTAAGCTCTATTGTTGGAATTCTCAAAGTGGGATTTTAATTTTGCTTATTTATTTTGTGTTTTTTAACTTCATAATTTATATTTGACTTCTAAATATTTCTATTCCATCAGATGTTTTATCACTAGAGTACTTCGTATATGGATAGCTTGGTTTATTATATTGGGCAGTTTTATAATAATTATTTTGAAACTGTTTCCTGCCAAATCACAATATCTATGTTCCCTTTAAACTAGTTTTCACTATCTACTTTTTTATGAGTTAAACATTCTTGTTTCCTTGTAGGTCTTTTTACTTTTTATTGAAAACTTTTTCAATAAGTTAGCTGTTTTGGATTCTGATCTTCCTTAGATGGTCTTGTTTATTCTTTATATCAGTTGTTTAGACATTTAATGGAATTAATTCTGTGGTCTGCATTTCTCTCTTACTGTGTTGCCTCTATTTTTTCCCCTCAGTTTCCTATCTTCATTATTATATTTTCCTATATTTTATAGTATTTTCCTATATTTTACTTTCTTACATTTTATAGTATTTTTTCTTAAGGTTATTCTAGGCTGATATTGCTTAGTGGTCACCCAATGATATTCAAAAGTTACATGTGCTTAACTATTGAGATAGGAATGCTACAATTTTGTATTGTTGATGTTTGATCTACAAGTATTTGGTAAATACTTTGAAATTTGAACAAATTGATAACTATCTCCTATCCAAGTATTTATGCTGCTTGATTTCTTGGGAGAGAAAAATTTTGCACATTCTCTGTTCTTTGGACCAAATGGGATGAGTGTGATTCTAGGAAGATCCTATATGTCAATATGAATCAGTTGTCCCTTGACACCAAACTGATTACCACAAATTTAATAGCGTGAAACAGCTCTCATTAACTTGCTCAAATTCTGTAGGTTAGGAGCGTGAAACTACTAGGGTTGTTTTGATGCGTAGAGCCTAACAAAAGTGAAAAAAAAGTTTTCTATCCTGGGGTGTCGCTCAGAGGTTCTGGAGCAGCAATCTGTTACAAAGTTCATTTAATTCATTGGCAAAATTCTGGCAGTTTTGGTTGTGAGAGGAATGTCTTGTTCTTTTTAGCCGAAAGCCAAAGCTGCTCTTGGATCCTTGAGGCTTCTCCCATCTTCATATCACATGACTCTTTCCATCTCAATAATAATAAACATCTCATATCTTCTGTCTCTCATGTTTTGGAGCTCCCTAATTTTCTGTTCTGTAATTATATGAGAAAGGATAGCTTCCTATGGCTAACTGATTTGTCATCCTAATTTCATCTATAAAATCTTTATGTCAAGAAAATGCTGGTGATGTCATATCTGTGACAGATGCAATGGGAGACATCTTAAAATTTCAGACAAATGATCTTGTTTGACTTTAGAGATGCCTCAGAGCTTTAAGATTAGCAGGATTTAGAATCTGTTCAGGTGCATACCAAGGGTATTTCTAGTTACAGAAGACAAGCATCATGCACAGTAGAATTGTAGTTAGTGATGAATGTAATTAATGTAATTGTAATTAATTCATTGTTATTAAAGATGAATGGTTTTGACTATTTGAGGCAGAAAACAAACCTACTGCACTGACAGGCTAGTCAGTGTATCCACAGTCAATGGGGAGATAGGGCTATCTTGCTTTGTTTCTATCCTGACTCTCCAATTGCAGAACAGCCATATGGATATTATAAACAGAGTAATGACTGTTGTTCAGTCTGGTCACCCAATTGGGAGAGAATTGCTCTGCTTTTCGCCTGATATTATTCTTCCTAGAACTTTTGGTTTTTCTTTCCTAAATCCATGATAGAGACGATGGATGTGATTACTTTTGTATGGATCAGGGAAGGAACTTGGGTCAGGCATACAATGGGTTACACAGATAACTCTGCATTAGTTACTTGAAAAGCAATGTCTGACTTTATGTTGGAGTGAGGGGATAAAATGATACAGATTTTAAAGGTATCTATCAAAAACAGCACTCAATTTTTATGTCATTCATAATAAATGACATAACCTTGCTGATGAAGAATTTTTGTACTTATGAACAGTGGATGAAAATACCAACTCAGATAAGTTTGTAGAAGGATTACCATTGCCATTTTTGAATCAGGGATGAACTATGATAATGGAACTATAATAATGACTGAATGTAAACTTTCGATGGGAGACTGAGAAGTGAAGTTTCTTGTTCAATCATGGTGTTCAGTTGATTCTTTGTTTGCCTGGTTTTCAATCACAACTTTGAGCTCTTTAAAAAGCCTCTTTTCTAAAGATGTAGAGATGGTGGGTATCAGGGATAATGCAAATGGAAATCTCCCCTGTCTAAGAACTAACGGTCCACTTCTTCTGAGAATTTCATGTCAGACAAGATCAGAGATTGTCAGGGTGGTAGCCCACCTACCTGATGCATAACACGTGACTATGGTTGACATCCATTAATTTGTATATTTCAAAGCAGCTAACATACAGGATTTTGAATGATACAAACACAAGAAATGGTAGATGGTTTTCTTCATGTGATCATTATCCAATATATATATGTATTGAAATATCTCAATAACTCATTAATATGCATAATTATGTGTTGATTAAAATAGTATGAAAGCAAGCACTTTTCCTTGTGCTTATGGCCTAATTATTTTTATGTGCTTTTCTGCATAAGTTCTTAAATTTAGCATGGTATTATTAATTCTATTCTCACTTCTGAAATTTTATACCAGGGGATAGGGATATTTATTATCATTAGTACAATTTAAATGAGGTTTTAGTTGCCAAAGACTCAAATATTTATTAAAAGAAATAAATATATAGTTCATGACCACTCAACACAAACATCTATGGGACTTTATTAGGTCATGAAATTATTAAAAGTCCATTTCAAGGTCTAATATAAATATATATGCATGTTTATATATATGTATATATATAATACAAACAATAGAGTTATTTTATATTAGAATTAAAAATATTTGCAGAAGAATGTGGAATCCTAACCTTTTAGCCTGAATTATTTATTTATTTACTTATTTTTTTTGTTTGTGTGCATGTGTGTGTGTGTTTTTGTTCACACAAGATTGTGTGGGTGCATCAGGGTGTACAGTTAGCTATCCGAAGACAGTTTTTAGCTATAGATTCTCTCCTGTCACCTTTTGGGATCCTGGGAACAAACTTGAACTCATGTCACCAGTCCATTATACCATACAATCTATGTTTTTTAAAGGTCATTTTGTATCTTATTAGCCTTTGTGATATCTGAATTTTTATTTCTTAATTTCAAATATAGTATGTGATTCACTTACAAGCATAAATAAAACTGTGACTAGAATCTGCTGATTTTCCAATCAATATTCAATCTACTTTACTGCATCCTCTGCCATCCATAATATTAATTTTTATAATGTAGTAATGGTTTTGGTAACTATAATAGTATGATATTCTCTCTATTATAAGCCTTAAATACTTCTGATTTTTCAGATGAAGGACCACAATTACCATTTCTTTTTGCATGCGTGCATGTGTTTGTGTGTGTGTGTGTGTGTGTTTTGCATGTAAGTGGCTGAATGTGTGTGTGTGTTTGTGTGTGTGTGTACAAGAGAACACTTGAGTGTCTATGCCTGTGGTGGCTCAATGGTGATATCAGGAATCATCTGGATTGCTTCTCCATCTTGTTACTTGGTTCTGTGTTTTCTATAGCTCTGCCCTCCAGGGCTAGAATTACATGTTGCTGTCATATCTGACTGGCATTTTTACATAGGATTTGGGGATCCAAGTTCAGGTTCTTTTGCTTGTGGAGCAAAGTCATCAATCCTTGAGTCATCTCCCCAGCCTCTTCCTCTTTACCTTTGAACTGTATAAAAGAAGCCTATGAAACATTTTTCATTACTTGGATTTTACAACCTCACATAATGCTATGAGTGAGTATTCAACCGCAACATTTTTAATTGGCTGTAAACATAATCCAATATCCTCATCTTACCATATTGTCAGAGGAGTTAATTGGACTTGCATGGTTACCAGTAAATATATATTGGCTTTTGCAAAGAGTGATTCCAATTTCTTCCATAAACATATCCTGCACAAGGGTGGTGCAGACAGAGGCATAAGGAGTGAGACCACTCAATAGAACTTCACATTTTTTTGGGTTCACATCACTGGTCTTGATAGATAAGCCTAAAGGAATATTTCATGTATTCATTTTAATATATATCATTCTTGTCAAGTTGGAATATAGCAAGAAGAAATATTTTTATAGTGTAATACTGTGCAGCCAAAATCAAGGGAGATTCATTTATCTATCCTGTTTCCTACCATCTATTATACTAAATACCTAAAGAACTAACAAAAGGAGAAGACCTTTTTCTCTGTAATCAGAATATATATTTTACAAAGAGTTATTATTGTTTCAGAGTTCAGTGGCTTAAACTTGGAGGATTTGGATTAATTTATGTGAGTTACTAGCAAGAACTTGATTCAGTTGTTTCCTACATGCCTCTGTCCTTTGGAAATGCACAAATATATCTTAGTCTTAGTAGTTTACTCATAAAGGTATCTTAGTCTCCTTATGAGCCATGAAATAATTAAATAAAAATGTCATCTTACTCCACAAATTCAAGAAGAAATGATAAAACTGGCCCACTAGTAAGCATACATAATCTATGCAATATAGAATCTATGCAACTTAGAATTTACTACAATCAAACAGACAAACAAAGGAATGTACATTAACAACTGTTAGAGTTATGGGAAAGCACACCAGTGAACATGGGATAAGACACAAGTTTTGAAGTTATAGGATGAATAAGAGAAGGAAGGGATCAAGAAAGAATTTAGCAGATAAGGCACTTGCTTACAAACCTGGAGACCTGAATTTGATCCGGAGAAGCTCAGATGGTGGAAGGAGAAAACTGACTCCCAATAGTTGTCCTCCTATAGTTTGAGACTTCCATATTCCAAAACTGTGCCTGAGGTGAAATATACAGGGTAAAGTTAGCTAATTAAAATATAAAAATCTCTCTATTTGGTACATTTGCAATACTGTGAAACCATCACCTATATTGAGTTATTAAATATTTTTATCATACCAAAAGCAACAAAAATTATATGGGAAATGACAACACCAGTTACAAAATTATACTTTTGTAACTTTGTGTTTGGTTCCTTAGTTGCCTTTATAGGTTTTTTATTTATTTTCCTAAATGAGGCCTTGGATTGACTATCCAATAGCCTTCATATGTAGATCTGTGTTCATCAAATTCTCATGCTCACTTGCCTGACAACAATGACCATCATTGTTGAAGAATAAAATTTTGACAAATGAATAGTTCCTACTTAAGAGGTTATATATATATATATATATCATCTGTTCTTTCATCATTTCAAAAATGTCATTTCACTGTCATTTTAGTCACCATATTTCTGGATAAGAAATCTCTATTAAATTTTATTGAGAATTTAACAGTTCTGGTTTCAAGATATCTATTTTTCAATACTTTGCAAAAAAGTGTGTTTAAATGGAGCATTTTGCCTTTATCTGTTTAGGAGTATGTTGATCTTGAATGTATTGCTTCGAATCCATTTATAAAATTTGGGAGACTTAAGGCAATATTTGTTCATTCTTGCTTATTTACTCTTGCTTGTCTCCCTGTGAACTTCAGTTATATGAATGTGCTAGAGTTGAAATTGTCTTAATTTAATGAGATCCCATTTTTTGAGTGTTGGTTCTACTTCTTATACTATTGGAGTTCTGTTTAGAACATTTTGACCTATCCCCATCAGCTTGAGGAAATTACCTACTCTTTCTTCTAGGATTTTTATAGTCTCTGGTCTAATGCTAAGGTCTTTGATCCATTTGGAATTGATATTCATACATAGTAGCAAGTAAGGCTCCCGTTTCAATTTTTTGCATGTGGATATCCAGTTTTGCCAGCACCATTTGTTAAAGATACTGTTCTTTTGGCATTAGTTTTTCTAAGCCCCTATGTTGAAAGTCAAATGCCTGTATATATAGGATGTTATTTCTGGGTCTTTTACCATTATTGATTGATCTATGTGTCTATTTTGGAGCCAATACCATGCTGTTTATTATTTTGGATTTTTAGCATCATTTAAGGTCTGGCATGGTGATTCCTCCAACATAATTTTTATTGCCTAGTATGAGATTAGGTGTCTTGAGCCTTTTGTGCTTCCATATGAATTTTGAGATTACTTTGTTAATGTCTGTGAAGAATTGCCTTGGAATTTTGGTTGGTATAACATTGAATCTGTATATTGATCTTGGTAGGATGGCCATTTTTATGATGCTAATTATACTGATCCAGGAGCATGGGAGGTTTTTTCCACCTTATTGTGTCTTCTGAATTTTTTTCTTTAGGGTTTAAAAATTTTTCTTGCACAGGTATCTCGCTTCCTTGGTTAGATTTACACAAAGGTATTTCCTTTTTTTAGGGCTATGGTAAATGGAATTGTTTGTCAACCTAGCAAAAAGACAACTCACAGAAGGAGAGAAAATCTTCACTAACCACACATCTGATAGAGGACTAATATCGAGAGTGTACAAGGAACTCAAAAATTAAACACCAAGGATATAAACAGCTCAATAGAAAGTGGGCCATGGAACTTAAAAGAATTTTTTCCTACGAAGAAATTAAAATGTCCAACAACTACCTTAAAAATCTTTGCACCTCCCTAGACATCAGGGAAATGCAAACCAAAACTACCCTGAGATACCATCTCACACAAGTCAGGATGGCAAACATCCAAAACACAAGCAATAACACATGTTAGAGAGGATGTGTGGAGAAGGGAACCCTCAATACATTGTTTTTGGGAATGCAGACATGTACAACCACTGTGATGATCAGTATGGTAGTTCTTAAAAAAGTTAAAAATTGAATTGCCATATGACCCTGCTACATTACTACAGGGAATAATCCCTAAAAAGCACATCGTTTCACTGTTCACAATAAAAAAGTCATGGAATCAGTTTAGATGTCTGACAAATTGATGAATAGATAATGAAAACACAGCCATCAAAAATGAATTAATGAAATTTGCTCTTAAATGGATGGAACTGAAAGAAATCATATACTATGCGAAAGCAAAGAAAACCAGATATCGCATGTTCTCCCTTAAATGGAACCTGATTCCAAGTCCTTATAATGACATACTCATGGGGAATTCTTTCTATTACCCTTTATAACCAAGAAGGAATGGACATGGGAAAGCGGGGCAAAGAAGACCCAAAGAGAATGAAGCCAAAGGAACAAAGTTCAGGAGAGAAATAAAACCACTGTCAAGAAAGACCCACAATTAGCAAGATGTTTAATTCAATCCAAAGTCAGTCTGCTTCCTGACCTCTGGTACTTGGAGGTGTTTCAAGCGGATGTGTGTTTCCTGTTATGGGATGACAAGAGTGATGTCCTAGAGGTTGACTCCACACACTACCCTAACCCTAAGCCTACGTCTCCTTCAAACCTTGTTTTATATAATGGCCTCCCCTTAATAGTTTCTGTATTATTGGATAGGAGAGGATCTTAAAGCCCAGATATGATGCAGCTTTGTACAGTGTAAAAAGAGCAAAATGGACAAAAACAAACTACCTGAATACAGAACAGTGGCAACCCTACAATGTTCACCTGGAACTAGGCCAGCCAAATCTCTTCCCATCCAGGGGCTCAGGGAATTTTGCAGAAGAGAGGTCAGTAAGATTGTAAGAGCCTAAATATGGAGAGTTCTGTCACTGGACAGGTCACTCCACTCAAGATAGGGCAGTTGCAGTCAGGACCTCACGGTGATGAGACTTGAACTTATCAACCTGCACAGTAGTGGACATGTCACATGCCCCATGGATTGGCGTGGATCTCAGGAAAAAAATAGTTTCAGGCACTAGGATCCTTAAGGGCAAAGGGTCAGACAGAGGTAGGAGAGTACCCATATCAGTGAGCTGCCCAAAGAAGGACTTCTGTGTCTGCCACATAGGCTTGAACCCCTAGGAGAATGATACAGAGGGAACCCCAGGATCCATAAAACCAAAGGAAAGGAGAGTAGGAGGAAGTAGACTGGGTCTACATAGGGATGGGAGGGAGGATGGATTGGGATGGGATAGGAGTGAGAGGGAAGGGAGGGAGGAAGGGAGGGGGAATGAGGGAGGCAAGGAGCATGCATATAAAATATAAATTTAATAAATTTATTAAGAAAGAAATTGTCCTAATTTTTAGGTTATACCAATTTTTCTTCATTGTTGTATTTTGTTTCTTATGCTTGAATATTAAAATTGGTCTAGTTAAAGTTTGCTGACTTTTGCTTCTGACTATCGCCTGATATTTGCCTTTGGAATTCTCTAGTGAATTTCTAGGGTTGAAGATTTTATTTTTCCACCTTAAAATTGTTGCTTAGTTCATTTAAAAATAATGTTCATTGTCTTTCTATTTGTATGATATTCTCCTGGGTTTTTCTTGCCTTTTCCATTATTTTCTTAGTTATTTGGAAAAACTTCAGACACATGATTTAAGTTTCCATCTGCTAAGACCTATGGCTGTTCTTCTCCAGGAATAGCTTCTTTTGTCTTTTGGGAATCAACTCTAATATTTTTGTTTGTTTCTTGTATATATACATAAACAACACATGCGTTTAAAACTTAATATTCAGAATTTAAAAAGTGACAACTTTAGAAATCAGTTTATGTTCTTTCCCTTCTCTGGCTGTACTTTGCTGCTTCTTGTGAGCTTTATTTGTTTAGTTAGTGAAATATCTAATATGTTTTATTAAGTGTCTATATTTCATAGTTGAGATCTTTGAAGTTGTATTAGTTAGGATTCTCTAGAGTCACAGAATTCACAGAATGAATACTATATATATATAATATATATATATAGGAAATTTATTGAGTTGGCTAACAGATATGGCTGAGGTAGTCCAACGATGGCTGCCAGTAGCTAGCTGCTCAGTTTGTTAGTCAAGTGGTTATGGCTGAAGGCTGGAGAGCTCCTAGAGTCTTAGTCTAGTCAAAGGCTAGAAGACCGAAGAAACTGGGCAGCTGGAAGAAAGAACGATTCCTAGCACAGCTGCAAGAAGGCAATCTGTTCTCCTTGGTGGCTCCTTTTTGTATGATGCAGTACTGGGAGACTTCTATGAGAGCTTTGGAGGTTCTGATAAGATCTGGAGTGGGTATAATCCTTTCAAGTAGTCTCAGTTGATCCTTTCCAAAGGTGGTCTCAGCCCAGCTTAGTCAATATTGGGTGTGTCAAGTTGACACCCAGGCTTAACTATCACAGAAGTCTATCTTTTAACTCCTGCTCAGTAGTGTTTTTTCACTCCATTTTAATTTTTTCTACTTTTACAAACATACTGAATATTTATCCCAGCTTCCCTCCCTCTCCCCTCCCTTCCTTCATCATTCTCTCCCACTCCCTCCCACCCTTTTGCCTGTATGCTTCTATGGACCACAGTTTCACTCTGGCTTGTCTACTCCTATGGGTACTCAAGCCTCCATGGTATATCAAGTTACCTATCTTTAGGTCACCCCGCTGATTTGTGCATTTCCCTTCATTCCTCCAGCTTCAGACCCAAAGGTTTCCACTGTAAGTTACCATTGTATGGGTACAATAACAGTTACCTACACAGAGCAGTTTGATGTTCAGTAGTGTTTTGACAGATTAATTTGAATGCATATTTCTTTTCAAACCTCCAAAAAAAGACAAATTTAGAAAAGAGAGAGAGTGACAGAGAGAGAGAGAGAGAGAGAGAGAGAGAGAGAGAGAGAAGAGAGAGAGAGACCCAGACACCTCTATTGATTGACTCTGATTCTCCTGGGGCATATATCTAGGTATGGACTCTCCCTTAGTTTTCACTCAATATGTATATGCTTGTGTGAGCCTAGGGTTCAGTCATAGGCAAAATCTGGGGGTACTTTTCAGGTCCTTCTATTTTTGTGCCTTGTCTTGAATATGCATTTGTCTTACTAAACTCCACATTCAAAATGCATGCTTTTTTGTGTGAATATGAACCCATTTTTGAATTTTTTTATTTAATACATTTTTTATTATTATTTCAGCTCATACAAACTTAATATGTACACCAGTTCCCTCCTCCTCCCCCCGAAACCCCTGTTCCCCCTCTCCTCATCTCCCTCATCTCTCCATCCTCATCCCCCAGTGCCTCCTGCCCCAATTCCCAGAGAGTCCTTCCTTGTGCATGCCTGACATTCCTCTGGGCCCTCCTCTCCGATGACATAGAAGGACCCAGTGGCATTTCCCTGAACCCTTTCCCGTGTTCCCCTTAAGCATAGGAACACTGCTGTGGCTGCCAATCCCTTGCCTCCAAGGATCTTGGTGCCTTTAGTAGATGTTAGACTTTGTGAGGTCAATAGTGTGTTGGACATTGTGCAGGGCATGTAAAGTCCAATTATGATTGCTTCGGCCCTAACTTGTGTGGAGTATTTTGCAAATCATTGCTCCTCCCATCCTTTTGCTCTTACACTCTTACCGCCCCCTCTTCCGCAAATGTCCCTGAGCTTCAGGATGGGGAGAGATTAGTCTGGCCTAGTTCTAGGTGGTTGATATAGAGTCTCTGAAGTTCTGGATAGTGGTTTGTTGATTTTCTTTTGCAGTTTTGCTGCTCCTGCAATGCCCTTCACTTTGTAATGCTTTTATACTAGAAATTTTAGTGCAAAGAATGCCACACTTGTAAACTAGACACATATCCTCCTAATTGGCAGGAATCACCTTCAGGATACACATTTTTTAAGAACCTAACCCATTGTTGATCCTTATCATATATTAATAGGTTTCCTCTTAGTTCCACAGTCTCCCCAAATCTATCTATTTTATAATGTCCCACTGAACAGCCACAGGGTCCAAGTCTACATTGTCATAATTGTATTAACAAAGATTGTATATGAGATTTAGATAAAATACACAGAGATTGAGCTCCTTTTTAATTTATCTTTGGATTTTTAATATTTTAAATTTTTAAAAATTTTTTTCCACTCATACAAAGTTCCCATTCCCTTCCTCCCTCCTCCCTTCCCTGGACTCCCCCCTCCCCCTTTCCCCTTCTTTTCCTCCTCCCTCCCCTTCTCCCAGTGCCCCCCCCATTCCTGGAGCATCCTTTATTGTGTCTGTCAAACTTCCCTTTGGGTCCTCCTCTCTGATGAGGTGTAAGGACTCAGTAGCATTGCCTAGAGCTCTTTTTTATGTTCCCCTTTAGTATAGGAACACTATTGTGGCTGTTAATCCCTTGCCTCTAAAAGTCCCAGTGCCTGTGATCCATACTAGACTTTGGGGGTTCAGTGATAAAATGCAAGCTTTCGAATGCCCTAGTTTTGCAGAGAAATGCTCTCTCAGGTTTTCCACAGGTCACTCTATGGTTTGTCTCCTGTTTTTGTTTGCTAAAAGTAGATGAAAGTTGAATGTTTGTTCCTGGAGTGAATCCTTTGTCTTACAATCAAAAAGACCTGAGTTCAGATTCCCAGATCCCACATAAAAATGGTGAAAATGGCTGAGGTCTGCATTTCTTGGAATGCATAGCCTGGGAAAACCTAGAGCAAAGCAGTAAGGAGGTAAAGAAATCAAAGATGATTCCTTGGACCTCTGCAGGCAATATGCACACACAAAATATAATTAAAAGGAAAATTGTGCATTTGCCTATTAGTGTGTTGGATTTCTAATCTTATATTCAAATTGCCATTAGAGAGTTTAGAACACTGATGAATTATTTGAGAAAAGTCTTTGCAAATTCTCCTTCCAAAATCAGGCTTAGTTTTAGTTATGTGTTGCTTTTATTTATTTGTGGCATGTGTTTATGTATGCCTATGTGTGATCAGGGTGAGAGGATGTATGTTCATGTGGGTGCAGTAAGTGTGCATATGTGGAACCTAGTAGTCAACTTCTGGTATCATTCCCTGTTCTCATATGAGTCCCACAAGAATGCACTCTATCTCTCTTGGCTCCTAAAAAGCACTTATCCCACTCATGTGAGCCCCATCCTTACGATCCAATCATCTCTCAAAGTCTCAAGTCCTAATGTCATTACAAACTCTTATTTCTTTATACATGAATACAGTGACTTTATGATACCTTTACACCCTAATCACCAATCCTATCTTCATTCTCCTTCCCACTACAACCCTTCCTCTCTCCTGCCTATAATCTCCCTCTTATTCTCTCTCTCTCTCTTGTTCTTTCTCTCATTCTCTTTCTATATTTCTATATCTCTCTCTCTGCATGAATACCCCCCCTGGATTTCCAGTAGTGTTCAGAAACATACCATCAAAAGCAACACAGATAGTTTTGAACAAGAATGTAAGTATAGGATAGCTCTATAATTTACTTTGCCTCTGAACTTCAATGTTGTTAGGAGACTGTGAAATGATGTCCATGCTTGTTCACAATCCACGGATGACTTGAGGGACTTAGGACTCACCTGATGCCCCTAGGATATTTTGCTAAGTGCAAGTAATCTCCTCCCATATACATCCAAATACACATGATCTAAGGAGACTTTTTAAAATTTCTCAGAAATCCTGAAAGTTTTCCTAAACCAAAAGAAAACTCAACCCACAGCTCTGGGTCTGGGGACTAATTTACCTTTAGAGCTTTTCAAGTCATTTGGTCACACCACATCTCACCTATCTCTTCTGTCACTTATAATATAATAGTTTTTCTTTCTTCCTGCCACATATTCAAAGCAGCAAATATTGAATAATATAAAATCTACACATACTTTAACTACTATAAAATGATTTTTTTTCATCTTTTCCATTTTCTACTCTTGAGAGCGTCTGTGTAGTTTAGTCACGAAAGTTCAAAAATTTCACATGTGCACTGCTTTACATATTTTTCTGTTTTGAAGACATTTTAGTATTCTGGTCTGACTTCATGTCTGAAAAGTGTTATTCCAGTTTGTCTCAATAACCAAACCATTTTTAAATTAATGATAAGGGGAGTGATGAAAATGAATTTCTTCCTATCAACGCGGGAAGGAAGATGAAAGTAAGCAAGTAAAGGCCGCAGCAGCACGCCGTGACCCAAGCTGGCTGAAAGCCTTGCAGGTGCCGTTTGAGGAACAGAGAAGTTTTCCCTTGGTAATTGGCAAGGTTGTGGTAGCATCAGTGGCAGAATCACAGTACAGTAACTCAATGGTGCCCCCGAGAGGCACCACTATAGCAGGTATCAGGCCCACTGCCCAGTGCTCTCACACTGTGGTGTTCATGGAAAGCAGCCTGTATCTGTATGCACACTCACAAACACATACATTAATGCTGTTTCTGACTGTTAAGGACAACACTTATAGAAATCCACCTGGTGACCAGAAATCCACCTTTCGGTGATGATGGTCTATCACGAATCTCCTACAAAAACTCCATCTTCTACACCTTAGATGTTTTTCTCCTGGAACAATTGGGATGCCTGCTTCGGCTATTAAACACAGCTAATAGAAATAAGCTAATAGAACTGTTTTTAAAATCACAAGTTAGGACACATAAATAAGACACACTCAACACATGATCTCTCATAAGTTTGTGTAATTATCATGTCAATTAATTTTTAAAATATCATATCATTGATTAAAAAAGACAGAAAAATGTCACCTGTACTTCAAAGAGAGGGCCGCTTGCTCTTTTTCAATGTCAGTGGAGCAATGCATTGCAGTTTCTTCCTTGTAAAATTCTTTAGGTCAGAAAAAACAAATTTTTCTGTCACATGTAAGTAAAATGCATGCTTCAATTTAAAAGTGTATAATAGATATGTTTAATTCAAGGTTTCATGATTAGAATGAGCTTTTATGCATCTAATCCAATATCCACACAATTTTTAAAATTCTGAAATCGGGTTGACAATGTATAGTCACCATATGAATAACAGATGTGGGGATCTAATCCATCTCCATTACTCCATAGCCCCCGCATGTATTAATGCCCTACTTTCTAGTCTCTGGGAGGAAGGCATGTGCTATAGGATGTAGCAAAATAATTGATGAGATAGAGCTATTACGGGGAACATGCCATCCAATGGAAAATAGAAAGTGATGTTTTTTTCTCACTTTTTTGATATGTGTTTTATATGAATATTTGTGTGTTCATGTGTGTGCACATATGTGTAGGTTTGTACATACATATGTACATTGACCAGAGGTCAATGTTCAATGTCTTCCTCAATCTTTGCCTTGGTTTGTGAGGTCTTTCACTGAACCCCGAGCTCACTGATTGAGCTTGGCTTCCTGCTTAATCCTCTCCCACAGACATATGCTCAGCTTTTCCTGGAGGTACCAGGGTTTGAAACTCAGTTCTTAGAACTTACCTTGTAATTACTTTATCAACGGAACCATGTTCCAAATTCTTTTTCTTTTTGAGATAGTGTCTCAGTTTGAACTCACTATACAGCTGATGATGACCCTGAACTTTTGTTTCTATTGCCTCTTCCTCCAAAGCTCTGGAATTATGGGCATGAATGGCCATGCCTTGTTTATACAGTAGTTTATGCAGTGTTGGAGATCAAACCATCATGCATGCTAAGCAAACACTCTGCAAGCTGAATCAAATCTCCAGTCTCTTCTCCTTTATTTTTAACTTATTAATTTTATGTATTAATCCTCTAACAATATAACCATATCTAAATCATATTCCATATACAAATATATCAATTATTGGAATATAACTATACAATTTTACAAGTAAAAAATCTCCAAAGAATTATTCTATGCTTTTGTATGCTTTTAGGGTACTTTGGCTGTTATTGCTGTTGTTTGCTTTTTTCAGTATCTTTATTGCAATACTTTGTTCAAATAAAGTGAATTAAAAACTAACGGCTTATTTCAAGAAATATACATTTGTCTTTTTATCTCCTACTATTATAGATGGGTATCACCTGGTACACACATCTCTCCACTTGACACTTTAAGTACTAATGATGAACATTATAGAGAAATTTACATATGTGCAGAACTAAACCATGTTCCAAACTCCTTCTATCAAGAAACATGAAGAAGCATGTGGACTTGCCGTAGCCAGCAATGATTACTTCATCCACGTCATTCGTCATGAATTCTCCAACTTAGGCAAATGAACTTTTCCTTTCTGAATGCTATTGAAGATATACAAATAGGATGAGGTTTACATTAATCAAAACCAAAAATAGATATGGAGTTCTGCCTTAGTCTTAATCCTTTTCTTCTCCCTTTATCCCTCCACCACAGAACACACTAGACTACAAACCTATTGCAGGTCTACTTCTCGTTTTCATTTCCTCATAAATCTTAAAGCATTTTAACTTCTGCTTATTGTACTGATAGTCTTGTCTCTTAATTGATATCAGCCTGGGATTCCCTGTCTGAGGCACACATATTCTCTCTTCTTATTTTCCATTATAATTGTAGTTTATCTCACTGCTGATATCTTTAGTACACTATAATATTAGATATCTATCTCTGTGTATCTTATTTTTGAAGTATTAACACTGGAATGTTCACCCCAGTGAATTTTGGCACACAGTAAGGGGCTAAATATACTGAAGCACAGTTGGCAGTGTGTCACTGTTTCTTACTGGTTAAGACCCCCTACCATATTCCCTTTTAGTTGAGGAGCTAGTGGTACTGACAACAAGGAACAAAACCTAGATGGAGAAGAACTAGACCATAGGAGAATTAACTGAAAAGAGAAACATCTTCCCAGACATCCTAATCTATTTATTAGCCCGTATTGTTGCTTCCTGGCCAATTCAGTGTGGAAAAGAACAATTAGGAACATAGGAGAGATCTTCAACTGCTTAGCTAACATTCAGTTATACAAACACCAAAGCAGACATGGGTGAGTAGCTACAGGAATAAGAATTAAAATAAAAAGAGACAGTGATTCCTTTTTTTTTCAGTTCACATGAAAATATTATTTGTGTTCAGTATATTCGAAAGAAAGCTGCAGAATGGAAAGTCAAGATAGAAATTATTGCAGGTAAGCTAAGTCTCAATGTTAATTATCTAAAAGCTAACATGCATTTTATTCAGCCACCATTCTTAGACAGTGTAGAAAATACATACTATACAGTGTTTTTCAAAATGTTCACAATTGATTAGAATTGCAGTCAATATAAAAGGTTGCCCATGTTTATCCCAGTTTATGCATTTTATTGAAAACAAATAACACAACTACAGACCCAGATAGAAAACTACTTATTTAATATCAGTGAGTGAAAACAGGCTTAGAGTTGGTAAAACTCTGTCTTGACATTTACTCATAAGAAAAATGCCACCAGTTTATATAAAATTGAACAAAACTGAGACAGTGATTCTTTGGAAGACCTGGTCAATTGTGAACTGTTTCAAGAACTGTTGAAACCATTCAGGGAGAAAAGGATGCAGGGCACAGGAAGGTGACAAAAGTGTTGAACTTATGAAATCAGCAAAAAAGTAGATGTGATGTTAAATGATTTATACTGGCTAATACTCTGAAAGAACCACTTAATGATACCAATGCTATTGCTATCCATATTTTGAATTTGGGTTCACTGAGAACTGCAGAGTTTAAATGGAGATGTTAAAGAGATAACTAATCCCGGGCCACTACTAGTACAGGTGCTACCAAAACAGTCTTTTGGTCCACATTTGCACAGGGACAGGAAAGCAGGAGGACACAGCTAGAAGGGTGAATGAAGGGAGCAGTAGATAGAAGCAGAGTGACAAAGGAGGGAGTAGGGGGTAAGGACATAAACTCATTTTGCTTGTATATGAAAATTTCAAAGAATAAAGAAACTAAAAAGATTCTGAACTGAAAGGCAACCAGTGATACCCTCAACATTATACGTAGGAGAGTAGCTTTTCATTTGTGGGAATTCCAGTGTACACAACATATACTAAGGAGAGAGAGATAGATAGATATATATATAGAGAGAGGGGGGGGAGAGAGAAAGAACTCTGACTAGTCAAAGAGAGGCACTGCCTCTTGCCTTATGCAATGCTTGAATTTCCTGAAAGAACATGACATGGGAGTTTTGATTCTATCAATCCTCTCTCACACTGAGATCCTTATTGATAAGCTAAAGATACTTTCCTGTGTCTTTAGTACATGCCTTTTTGAAATGGCATGGTCCTTTGAATAAGTCAAATATTTTACCAGATGTCCAATCATAGGAAGATTGACTCATATGCTCCCACGACCCCAATCAAAATAATTTAGCATAAACTCATTAGGAATAGACATTTCTGTCTCTAGTGTGGATATTTAGAAGTAGCATAACTGTCTTGTGCACAATTCTTCTTCACTTCCAGATGAAGCAAAATGCTCTCTCTCTCTCTCTCTCACCTCAACTTCATCTTAGTTATCTTTATTTTGTTCAAATTGTCATATTATAGGCATCTGCACTGGAAAGAACTGTGCAACACTTTGCAAATAATTTTCAGTTCCTTTACATAGAAAAAACTGAAGAGAATTTTTTTTAAAGATGAAGTTGATTGTAATAATTTTGAATGGTCCAATACATTTCATATCTATTGGTAGAACAAACACTTAATAAATTAAAATGACATGATAAGGATGAGAATAAATGAAACATGACATATGAAGTTTGTAATAAATAGTTATTCAAATGCAGATTAGATGTCCACCTCTCTCCCCATTTCCAACTTTGTACATAGGAGATATAAAAACTTTAGCAAAACCTGTTTAAATTTCTACTATCATATATTAGCTATTCATTAGTTAATGTGTCTGATGAGCCTGAATTTATAGAAAGGTTATAGTAATAACTATTTCAAGGGTTTATTAGGAAGATAAATATAAAATTCCCAGAGAGGTAATGTTTTATTGAAATTACTGCCTATACAACTCCCTCCCCTACCTTATTTCTAGAATTAAATTAAGGGACCCTGAAGCACATGATCACAATTTAACTCCCCATGACCCCTTTCTGCAAAAGATGGGAAAAGCCCTCTGCCATTTGATTCCTGTTCATGGGTGTGCAGGGTTACTTTCTCATGAAGAATTCCTTCATTTCTAGGCTTTGGGTTTTCTTTTCTTTTTTTTTGACTTCTCACCAATATATTTATGGTTTGTGGTATGTACAATATCATCATACTGTGAATTGGAGGGAGTACTCAAGACCTGTACCTGTATTATAATGGTGACTTGTCATAATGCTGAATAAGTATGGATGCTTTGAATAGAGTAAGTTTATTTTATGCTGTGTCAATTGTAAGAAACTTCAGCCAACATAACAATTGCTTCCCACTTTCCTCTTAATGAATCCCAAAGTAGATACCTACTTTGCAATGTATTTTTGTAGGTTAGTTTGTTTTAGAGCTTTTGATGTTTTTCTTTTGTATTTTGAATTGTCCTTAAAGAAAAATTACATAATTTTGATATAAAAGTCTGAATTCAATTCAACCAAACTGATGTTTACATGCCAGCTTCTATTTTGTAAAACTAGCACTGTTTTCTCCTCAGCAAACAGAGCCTGACCAGCAGGTTCCAAAGCTCATAGGATGAAGGCCTCGGGCATTATGTTCACATGACAGAACCATCAAGAAGGCAAGGACAGATGAGTCCCATTATCTTGCTTTGGAACCCTTTTTCTGTATCATGTGTGCTTGCCCTTTTCCAGGACAGGAACCATAAAAGATTACTCAGACCCTTAATTTTAAGTTTGTCCCAAGAGACCTGAGGAGGTCTAGCTATCAGAAAACTTATGCAATCTCATGAACTACGAGGGAAGTTATCTACTTGATGAAAAAGACAATTTGAGTATAAGAGGAGAAACTTCAAGATAATTTTCAGCAAAGGTATCTAAATCAGAGCATATTGATGTAATGTAGAGACATTTGAACAGAATGCTGCATTTCTCAGCCGTACTCCTCCCATCTGCCCTGGGAACAGCAGAGATCTCAGTCATCTTTGTCTCTCTCATAGGCCACTATTGCTCAAAAGACTCTGGTCTTCAGGTTATGGTCAAAGGTGAGAGCTGTATGACAGTCAGGAGAATTACCCATGATCATGTTTCTAAGTTTTATCTCCTTTGACATAAATCTACTTCTGATTTTGAAAATGCTCTGTTTTAGGAACCGGTAAGTACTAAAGGCTTATAATCGTTACTCTTAACTATTGCTGTGAGAGAACACCAAAAGTCAAATAACTTAAGGGAGAAAGTGAGATTAATTCAATTTGCTGTTCCAGAGGGGAGAACAGACGTTTATGGCAGCAGTGACAAGGCTGGTGGCTGAAGCTGTAGGCAGGCTAAGTCACAGCAAACATCCACATGGCTAGAGTATTCCTGGAACATGTCTCTCTCTCTCTCTCTCTCTCTCTCTCTCTCTCTCTCCTTTTTCTGTTGCTCCTTCTATCTGGTCCACTACTGGGAGGTTCCAGTAGAATCTTTGGAAGTTCCGATGGGATCTAGGGCTGATCTTTGTATTATGCAGATAATCTCTTCAGGTGGTCTCAACTGATCTTGGCAGATGTGTCAAGTTCACACTCAGGATTAATTATCACAAGGGTATTTTGCACTGAAAGAACAAACCTTACATTTTGCTACACTATTAAGATCAGTTCAGTAGTTATGAATGGAATATGTTCTATTGGCTCAGCATAAGACCTTCCCTGGTGGGGAAGCGCAGTCAGCATTCGTTAAGTGAGATGATGAGTCACAACACAGAATGGATAAGTCATTTGCCCAGCTTTGTCTTGGAAGTCAGGAATAGACATTGACTTCTGCTGCTGATCTGTTTAGCTGCTTATAGGACTTAGTTTCAGAAATTTCATTCCATTATCTCATATATGCAAAAAATTATTTAAAACAAATAATTATACTAGTTTACCAATAAAAGAAGATTGCTACTTGTCTTATACCAATATCTTCCTAAAATTCAACTCCTAGGAAGAAGCAATATATATAATTTACATTCTTATTTGAAACAAAACTTATTCTTAATACTCTTCTCTCCAAACCTTAGCTCAAGAATTTTGCTGTGGGTGGGTGACATCATCTATAATTATTTCAAGGTTTCATCACAGAACAGGCATAAAAACAGACTGAAAGGTGTCTGAACTTGCAATACTGCCTACTTTATTTATGACTGGAGTCATGTTAGGATCTATCAATTAGAACATACAAATAAACAAATCCATGGAAACATATAATTAAAACCCTCTTTCCATTTCCACACTCCCTTTATCTTATTTCTGATATTCTTGCTCAGAATTCCTACAGATATTATTTTGAATTCATTTCCTTCTCATACCATGTCCTGTCTCTTTAGTGTTTACATGAACACATCTGTGACCAATGCCAACTGTATCAGAAACATCGTATTGCTTAGAAAGTAATAATATGTCATCTAAAATCCAAAGAAGTGGGGGAAACTATAAGTATACACACAGGTAATCATAAGAAAGTATGAACTTGCTTCCCAAACTCTAAATTAAGGACAATATAACCTACCATTCAGGATAGCTATGAGAAAATGTAAGTTCCCAAAATAAACCAAGTATGCAATAAATATTTTTAAATTTCTTAATGCACTGTTGCTCAAAAGAAACCATAGAGAATGTGTACCTTTAAAAGTAGCCATAAATTATTATTATGGAAAATGTATTGGTCATAAATACTCTGAGTTTCCCTCCCAACTCTGACAATGATTTGCTATTCTTGATCAAGAAAATTTCTGCCCACAGATTGATTAATTCTATTTTGGCCCATTCTACCTCTCAAGGACAGAATAAGAAATTAGTTTATTCTCATCAGAAGCACAAAGACATTCAATTTAAGAATGCTTTAGATGATAGCAAAAAACAAAATGGTTTAAAAACACAAGATTCACTCCAAAAAAAAAAAAAAAAACAGAGAGTAAATTCAGTATTAGAAAACGTAACTCTAGCACTTACTAGTTATGGTATTGATAGCTCACTAAACTTCATTAAGACTCCTCTGTAAATGGGAATATTGGGTACCTCTCACATTATAGGATTTTTGCATAAGTAAAAATGAAAAACTTACTGCAAATAAATTACTTTTATATACTTGAGAAGCCTTTTCTTTCCATGACTACTACGGCAACAGTGAAAATTACCATGAAGATAATAATGCCGTTAAAATGTCAACAAATAGCAATAGATTTTGGTGGGCTTTTGTCTTGCTGACTCTTTGGTTAGAAAATTTACTTTGGCTTTTACTATAGGTAGTAAATAATAGTGAAACATAGTAAACTTAACTCTCTACTAGAAGTTAGTTGGCTCTATCTTCTGGTTGTTATAAAATTTATTGTTTTGAAAGGTTAGCAGAGTTAATCCACTGAGAGAAACACCTGCTCATTTCCTTAGCACATTCCTGGGATTTGTGGATGGTGATAGACTCTGCATGAAATCAGTCATTTGTAGCTTCAAGTAGTGTCTCTGGTCCTCTGAGATGCCAAGTAAAATAAAATTAACTTGAAGAAAATGACAGTGATGAAAACAAAGGTGGATTTTCTCAGTAGCATTGAAAAGGTAGCTAAGTCTTCCGGTTGTCCACAGGGGACACTGTCAAATCAGACTTATAAGAGCAGATGGACATGAATTTCGGTTACTCGTTAGAGTTGCTTTTGTTTGTCTTCAGGCTCCTTTGCCTTCTATTAATGATGCTGCACAACACAAGATGTGATCAGCGTCAACTGTTTCCAGAGCCCAGATCCCCTGGGAGTATGATGGGTACAAATGATTCCCTAGCTAACAGGTAAATCACACCCCAGGAAGAATCACACAAAAGTACTATTTTTATCTAGGTAACATCTAGTGAATCCATCATGCCACTTCTCTTATGCATTTTCAGGGTCTTCAAAGCCCTTGATCCAATTTATCTGTTAACAGAAACAGTACTACAGAGATCAAGAGATATTTGGCCTCTTTCATAATTTTTGATAAGAAGATCTAATAAAATGCAAGAAAATACACAAGTAAACAAATGGAAGGTCCCAGTTACAATTTGAAACACTTTAAACATATAGCTTTAAAACATTAAGTATTTATCACTTTAATTTAATTATAGGAAAGAGCGAGAGACAAAGAGAGAGGAATGTGTGAAAGAGGAAAAAGAGAAAGGAGAGGAGAGAAGAGAGAGAATTGTGCATTGAGACAATTTTCGGAAGGCATTTTTCTGTCATTATGTGGGCTCCAAGGATTGAAATCAGGTCACCAGACTTGATACAGGTGCTTTTAGCCTTTAAGCCATCTCTCTGGCTCATATCACTGATGACATGAAAATTATTTAAATAATAATTCAAAGTATTTATTAATGTATATATTCAAGTATGATAATTTGTATATCTTCTTTGGAGAAATGTCTATAAAGTCATTTCACCATTTTTTTAAATATTGAGCTTATAGTTATTTTATCAAGTAAGTATAAGAACTAGGGTTTCTTAATTAAATGTATCCTGATAGACATATGATTTAGCTGTTATTCATCTTTGAGTATTGTCTTTTAATTTATTTTTAATGTTTAGCACAGCAAAGGTTGATAATTTCAGTGAAATCCAATTTCATTATTTTCATTGTGATTCTTATCTACAAAACCAAATTGTATAATCCAAAGTGTAGGAAATTTAAATAGTTTTAACACTTGCATTTTCATATGTGATCTAGTTCCAAATGTATGAATTCAACCAATCAGATTTAAAAAAAGTTCAGAATCTAAACTGAACAGGTTCAGAAGTTTCCCTTGTCATTATTATTTAAACATTTTGTAACCTTCTATATGACCTATTGATATCATTTGAATATGGATGCTATCTTCCATAGGTTTGGTCTTAAATGATCTCTAGGGTGGCAGTATTGGGAAGTGTTATAAATCTAATAAATGGTGAGGTTGGGCATGTTTATGTATGCCTGTATTCTCAACACTCAGAAGGCAGAAGCGCGGAGATCTTAAAATTGAAGAAAGCATTCTGTATGTAATGAGTTACACGACAGCCTAGACTACAAGAGAGAGAGCTTGTGTCAAAAAACGTCCCTCAAAAATGAGGTGTGGCTGATGAGAGTTTCTTCTGTCTATGATGCTATTCATGTCTTCTAACATGGATGTGGGGACACAATACTATCTCCGTATCTGCTTCCTAACTCTCTATTCTTTTTCAATAGTTTACATCACTTACCTTTCTATTAGTTGTATTTTGATTTTATTAATATGGCTAGAAAGAAATGTTTGATGGCACTAACTGAATATTCTTTTCTTCTCTTTTTTTTAATGGTCATTTTGGGTATTTCAGGTGCCTTGTATTTTTCATTTGATTTGTAGAATCAGCACATATACTGTAGGAAAAATATATGTTGTAGTACCATTTTGCATTTATTAAGGCTTGCTTTGCAGACAATATCTTAGCTATCCTACAGAATATCCTATGTGTATTAGTTAAAATTATTTATTTTTATCGATGTTGAAGAGTTCCATAAACTTTAATTAAGTTTACCTGACTTATAATATTGTTCACTTTCTGCATTTTTGTTGACCTTCTGCCTTTTCACCTCTCCATTTCTAAATGTTGGATATTGACGGCATTAGCAAAAATATTAGAATAAATAGGCTCCAAGGGCCCATGCCTCTACAGCAGAATGTATAGGAGAATTATACATAGAATTCAACTAAAAAGGTCAACATCAACATTTTAAGTACCTGAATATACAGAAGCCAAACAAATACAAAATAAAAAAGATAGTAGAAAAACCCTTTTACATGTGAAATCTACACTTTCAGTTTGGAATGCTAAATCTGATCTGGAGTCTACTAAGATAGCTTAGTTAGTCAAGTGCCTGTCACACAAGCATCATGACTTCAGTTCAATTTCCAGTACACATGCATGAACACATACACACATGCATGCACATGATACAAACTTGGTGCTGAGAGGTAGGTATATCCTTGGGTCTCACTAACCAACCAGCCTTATCTACTTGGCGAGCTCTTGGCCAATAAATTACACAGAATCTCAAGAATAGAAAAGAGAAAAGATAAAAAAATCATATAATAGTAGTTAAAGTACATGTAGATTTTATATTATTCAATATTTGCCATTTTTAAAAATTTTTTATTATTTATTCAACTGTGTGTGCGCGCAAGTGTGTGTCTG
The DNA here is from genome assembly GCA_023101885.1 of Typhlomys cinereus. Taxonomy (NCBI): domain Eukaryota; kingdom Metazoa; phylum Chordata; class Mammalia; order Rodentia; family Platacanthomyidae; genus Typhlomys; species Typhlomys cinereus. The sequence goes on from JALPQD010000180.1 coordinate 2,826,895, forward strand.
TGTGTGTGTGTGTGTGTGTGTGTGTATAACCACGGACGAATTCGCGAACCACCATGGACGCCTCCACCTCCTTCTGCCCCGGGATTCACAGGCTCCGCCCTACCAGGACCAGAAGCGCAGGCCACCCCAGCTTCCGTCTGGCGTCTATACGTGGGATCTGGGATCCGAACTCAGGACCTTCCGCCTGCAAGGCGGAGGCTTAACCCCTGAGCCACCTCTCCAGCCCCAATATTTGCCATTTTGTAGGCTTGTCAGAGAGAGGAAAAAAACCAAGTAGTATAAGCTAACAGAAGAGGTGGCTGAGGTAAGGTGTGGTGAAATGACCTGAAAAGGTCTAAAGGTAAATTAGTCTCCACGTTCAAGGCAGTGGTTCCAGCTATCTTCTGGTTTGGGGAAATGTCCAGGATTCCCAAGAAAGCTGTTCCCTGGAACATGTGTGCTTGTGCATATAGAGGAGGGAATTACTTAGTAAAATATCCTAGGTGACATAATGTGATTCCTAAACCCCTCAAGTTATCCATGGATAGTGAATAAATACCTTTCAAAACATGAACATCACTTCATAGTCTACTGACATGGTTACAGTTCAGAAGGAGTTATTCAACCTACAAGTTTCTTATGTTAAAGGTTTAGAGTTAGAGTGTAAATATTCAGGTGAAATAAATATTTGTTCAAAGCTATAGGCAAAAGAAATGGCAGACATATCCTATTTGTTTAAACATATCTGTAAAGTAGTCCTGGAGGTAGAATTGCTATAAATTGAATTTGTATGTTAAAATACAAAGTGATGATCAGGGGGCATCTGGCCTTTTAGAAGTGAATTGGTCATGAAGATGGAGTCTATAAACAAGAAGTTGTGTCCTACCAAACTTTGAGCCTTCCAGTGCTCGAAGTTGAACTACAAAAACTGTACGAAATCAACTTCCTTTTTTTTAAAAAACAAGATATCCAATTTATAGTGTTTTGCTATAGCATATTAAGTAGACTAAGGTACCAAATAAAAAATTCCATGAGGTCCATATGGGGTCAGCAGAGCAGAGTTTGGTGAATTCTTACCAGCATGTATGAAAAGGAAGGAAGGAAGGAAGGAAGGAAGGAAGGAAAAAAAGAAGGAAGAAAGAGAGGGAAGGAGTGAAAAGAGGGAGGGAGGGGTGGAAGGGTAGAAGAACAAAGGAAGAAAATCAAAACATTCACTTTCACACAAATATCATTTGGGAGCCCATATAGGGTTAGGAGAGCAAGCTCTGGTGTTAGATTCCTTTGGTTCTTTACACAGGTTATCCAGGGGATTCAAATGGACAGTGTATCCAGTATCTTAGTTTCAATCTGCACATTTAAAATGGAAACAAAAATAGTTATTCATTAGCTTTTTTATGCTAACAAAATAAGTTGATAACCATAAAACACTTAAAACAAATTCTCCTTAATTGTTTGTTACTAATAAGATGGTAGAATAGTGAAAGCATAGTTAAATGTATCAATTTTCTAAATTGCTATTGGTATAGCAATATAATATTTTTTGTACATTACGTTTAAATATAATGTGCTGTTATATTAAACAATGCCAATTGTGAGTATTCGAATATGTCATTTATCAATGGGAGAAGAGGGAGAGTGATGGGGTACAGAGAAAATCAGCAGCAATGGGGAGACAAATCTGATTATTTATTTATTTATTTTTTGATAAGTTATTTTTTGTTTCCTAGTAGATGGATGGGTGGAAAAGGATTAGATAATTGAGTAGCATTAGAACTTCTTTTGAGTTTCTCATAAGTGTGTGTGTGTGTGTGTGTGTGTGTGTGTGTGTGTGTGTGTGTATGTGTATGTTGTGTTAGGTTTTCTCCTGGAATATTAGCTTTGAAATCACTATTTTTGACTATCTTACTTCTTGTTTCCTCAAAAAATAGAAATATCACTAATGCTTATTAACTGTTTGATGAGCAAAAGTAAAAGTGGAGATGATAGCTCCATTAGTAGCAAAGCTCTGATGTGAAGTTGTTTTCATGTTACAAGTGCTATGTCCTCCAGTTGCTAGCAGTATCCTATTGGCTCAGAGCCTGGACATGGTTTAGGGCTCAAGTCAGTCCAAGAGGCATCTTAGTGGGGTCAGCCTGAATCTTGGCCTCAGATAGCCTGCTCTATGTGGGTGTATGCACCTTTTAATATCCATCATTCTTTGACTCAACAATAAATTAGCTTAAGGCAATGACTTACTTGATTTTTAAATATCAGGGTGCTTTCACCTGTAAGATTAAAATGTATTTATCTCATTTCAGAGAAGGACTTTCTAGCATGAGAGAAATAGACATTAATGTGTTTTAAAGATTTCTGCTTATGAATAAGAATAGTTGATTTTTTTCTTGCTGCAAAAGACCATTTTACTTTTATCAGGCATAATTGAAAATAAATAATTGTATCAACACATTTGCTGATGATAAGAAAAATCACTCAAGCCCATTCAACATGAGCTTCAACATGAGCAGCTTAGGTGTGGGATTTGGAGGCCTTTAGGTCTACGTCTGAGCCTAGATCCTGCACTGTTCAGAGCTCCTATTACTGAAATGATCTGTACCAACTCCTATTTTCAATATTCGTTCAGTTCTGGTGATCCTATTTTGGGAGACTACAAAGCTTTTTGGAGGTTGAGCCTAGCTGGCAGAGCTAAGTCACTAGAAGTGTGATTTTAAAGATCACTCTGCCCCTGATCCTGGTTCCACTCTACCTCCCATGTGAGAAGCACCCACTCTTACTGTCATAGGCTGAGCCATTCTCCACCTTTCCTTCCTTATTAAGCTGAACTCTCATGACACAATGAGCGAGAATGACTCTTTCCTTTCTTCAATTGAGTCTCTTGAGTGAGGCAAAGAATACTGTTCAACTTCCCATCAATTTATGGTTATACCTTCGGTCCTTTTGCAATTGCTATGATAAAATATCATAGCCAAAAAAAAAAAAAAAACAATTTAAGGGAGAAAGGGTTTATTTGGCTCAGTTCCCAGTTGTTGTTTCTCATGGCAGAAGAGTCACAGCGGCAAGACAGAGCTGGTCACATTACATCCTCAGTCAGAAGCAGAAAGCAATGAATCCACACAAACATATTAGTAGTCAGCTCACTTCTTCACTTCATACCACCCAGAGGAGGGTGGTGCCCATAATTAAGAGGAGTCTTCTCACATCAGTTTAGGTACTCAAGTCTTTCACCAGAATGTCCAGAGATCTTTCTTCCAGGTGGTTCTGGATTGTGTCTAGTTGATAGTGAGATTATCTATCACAGGTTATGAATTTCAAGACATAATGAAAAAGCTCTATTATGAATATCGTTATGAAAAACCAAGTTCATTTGATATGGAATGTCTATTATGTTTTAGTATAAAGTGACTATGTTTCAAATTATCACTAATATTCTCAAATAATCTGTTTAAGGTTTCTGTCCCTCTTTTCACTTATATTTTAATATAAATAGTAACTGTAATAAAATGAGCTTAAATTGAAATTTAGATTCCATGACTTCTCTAAAGATAAAGCACAGAGATAGGGAGAGATGTGAATTCCTCATTTTGATTTGATTAAATCATTCAATAATGATTTAATAATGGTACAGACTGTGGAAAGCAGTTGAGAGTAGAAAGTAGATGAATTGAGCAAAATATTTTCCTCATTTAAAGATCATTGAGGATCTCTCAGTTCTTAAATCATTTATCATGACCCAGCATAGGGGCATTGCTTTATGGATATCCTTAATGCATATCTTGATACAGATAAGTGATCCCAAAGTATTTTTGTATTAAATTTTAAAATGTGAAGTGAGGTTAACACACAGAAAAGAAAAAAAATCTATAGCTATGATCTGAACATTTATATAGTTTCATGGGGAGAAAACAGGACCTACTAAATATGAAAAAATACTGATATCGATTTTGGTTTGTTTGAAGTTTAAAATTTTCCTACAGAAAGTCACTAGTCAATGATGCCTAAACTTCAAATATTTCTTTTAAAAAATGCCCTGCCTTGCTTGAGGGAGGGAGGAACTGATTTGCTCTCATCTTCCTCCTTTGGGATTAATGGATTGTTGCAAATCAAACTTTACAGAGATAGGAAAGCTTTCTCTAATCACCTTGACTAATTACAGGGGAGACTGAATCAATTGCTAAGCATCACTAGTGTCTCTTATAAATCACAAAATCCTTTAATTGGGGGTTTAAATCCCAGAGAAAAAGAAGGAGAGTGATCACTATTCAAATGAGTACCCTTGTTGCCAGAGGCTTAGCACAACATGACTTATGGTCTCTCTTCTCATTTTTTGATTCTGGCTAATGCTTCCTGTGTTCTTTCCCCATGGTGTGAAGAGCCCTCACCACTTTCTGTGTATATTGTTCAGTCCTCCTCCAAAACAATTGCCTGAGAAAGGTTTCAGGAGGGCATCTGAGTGTTAGAGCTGTGTATGTGACTACCATAGTCCTAAATTTACATGCAGAGATACCTAGATGGGAAGGAGATCTTTTGACTGGCATATGTGCTTCCCCAATGTCCTAGCCACACCTTGGCCAAATGTTATTCTTTGCTGAGGATCTAGGGAAAGGACACCTAGCAGCATAGTCAATGACAGCTAATTTTTAATGATTTTAAGTGCTAAGAAATACCATGTAGAAAAATAGAAAACCAACTACAAATAATTGTAATAATCATTAATAAGTGCAGGGGTGATAGCTCATGATAAAGTGTATTTTTCCAGCACATGAGGCATTGTGGATTCATCTCCTAGAGCTGCCAGAAAACAAAATCCTGAAAATAGCCAACATATTTCACTAGAAAACACTTGCCTCAATATTTTTATAAGCTATCATTTAATTCTTATAACTCTAGAAAAAGTATTTGTTATTAACCTCTTCCTCATGTGTGTGCTTACAAATACACTGATGATCCTAAGGATTTAAATAGCATATGTAAAGTCATAGCTAAGTATTTGAGTCCTAGTAGTGTGACTCTAAGGGTATCCTTTCTCCTTGATGCCACTCTGAAGTCAAAAGGTCTGACTCCTTGTAATAAACAACTGGACGCAGGCTTGTAAATGCAACTTCATCTAAAACTACCTTCTTAATATGAATTAAGAAGTTATGACTAAATAAATATTGTCTAAATATACTGGCCTGTGGAAATGTACATTTATCTTATAAATTTTAAATTTTCCTAGGCCATAAACTATTTTTAACCCTAGACATCCTATTACATGGAAACCAAGCCCTTCAGTTTTCAGTAGCACAAGCATTTACCAATTCTCTAGTCTTTAGACTGAGACCTAGTACTAGTCTATACTGTAAACATAGCCCTATCCATTATCTAACTACAAACCCTAACCCTCTCTACTTTACCTACTATTAAATCTGACTCATGCCCAAAAACCTTGGTGTAGCTCCAAGTGAAACCTTATCACCTATCCTAGTGTGTGTCTATATAATAATTGTAGCTGTTTCCATAGAAAGTTTTTGACTGTAGATGTTATGACATGGTTGGAAACAGTCACAAAAATTGTTAATCACGGATACCATTTAGAATTTAGAGAGTGATATGGACTCCAGCTTCTTAAATTATTGGGTGTTATCCTGCATGGTGTCACATGAATGTAGGGCACGTGGAAAACACAAGGCTGTAATAAAAGGTTTCTGAACTCATATGACTACAAATCAACTCAAAAGCAAATGTGTTAATTAATTGAAAGTGTTTCTAGCAGCATTCACCTGTGTGACGTTTGCACCATGCAACACAAGTTAATGCTGCCTGAAACAGAACATCTCAGGCTTGTGACTACTGCATGATGCAAACTGCAATGCTTTTACTGCATGTCACAGTTACTCTGCTTGATTGTGATACATGCATGATAAAATGGCTTATAAAGGAACAAGGGATTTAATTCTGGGCTTTAGGAAAGTCTGGCTATAATTTCTTGTTCAACTTGGCAGTAAAGCTCATATAACTCCAAGAGTCTAGGGTATTAGTTACACAAAATTCATATAAATGCTGAGAGAGGAACAATCCCTACTTGCCAGACCAGCATATCTGGCCAAGTATATAGACAGATGCCAACTTTTTCAACCAGTTCCCTCTATCTTATTTACCTACTCAAGAAATAGTCCTGCTCAACATCAGCTGGGTCTTCCCCATCAACTGTACAGTCTCCTGCATGTTCATTCTTGGATTAACTTAACTACTATTTCTCTACAATTGTGTTCAGAGCTCAAATCCTCATCCGTTAAGTGGACACCTGCATCTAACTATGAAACTGCACATACTGAAATTCTTTGTCCTTATAAACAACATAAAGGTCAAATTTCAGAAAACAAATTTTTTTAGGTATTATATATTTCTACTATAATTTCTCAGCACATCTCAAATTAGTAAATCTTTGATTTATGCATTTTTACAATTTTTGATTTTAAAGATTGCAGATGATGTGTCTAATTGGAGTTCTATAAAGTGCCATTATGCTAATTTGATCTGGGATTAAGGCAAAATTTACTTTTTTTAAAACAACATGCTTACTTTCTTTTTTATAACTTTATTTATTTTGTGTGTGTATGTGTGTGTATATGTGTGTGTATATGTGTGTCTGTATGTGTGTGCGTGTGTGTGTGTGTGTATGTGTGTCTGTGTGTGTGTGTGTGTGTGTGTCAGAGGGCACTATATATCCCTGTGGATGACCAAGATTGACTTCAGAAATCATCCTGGATTGCATCTACCTTCTTTTTGCTTTACTCTGGGATTTCACAGACACTGCCCACCAGGGCTGGAAGTGCAGGCTGCTGCCATTTCTGAATGGCGTTTTTATATAGAACCTGGATTCCAAACTCAGGACTTTCTGCTTGAGAGGCAGAGTCTTACAATATCTGTAATTACCCTGAGCATCTTTATAATACTTGATATCATGTATGTACATGAAATACTGCTCTCAGCATTGACAAATATACAATCAAAACATTGATCAGCTATGAAAATATGGTCCTGCAGGATCAAAGTTTATTCAAGATTTAACTATTTATATAAGTAAATGGCAAGATTACATGTATACCAAACAATTACTTTAAATAATTTTTTGTGATTTATTATCAGTAAATATTTGATTACTAGACCTACTTAGTATTCTTACATAGCCAGGGTCATATAAGAATTTTTCAAGAAAGTGAGAAGGAAGGGGTTATTGGTACAGGAAAATGTTTAAGAAGTTCTGATGTAGACAAAAGTTTCAGTCTGTCAAATGTTTGTGAGAAGTTTCGGTGATAAAGATACACCTAGGGCTACCTAGTCATTGCAAGAAACTAGAAGGTGATTTTGTTCTTTGCCACACATTTCACAAGGCTCACAGATTTCTGGGAACTGCCATGTATTCTGAGTTCCTTTATGGTGCTTAGAGCTTAATTTGACTTGTTATTTAGAAGCTTCTAGAGTCCTGCTTGCCAGGCAGACACTTAACCATTGAGAGATATCTCCAGTACCATAGCATCACATATAATGATGAAAAGTTGCAGTCATTTGAAGCCAAATCAAGTGAGACTTTGTTGAAAATATAACTGTATCCTCCTAACTTTTAAGAAACATACATCTACTGAGCTTTGATCATTAGTTAGGTCTATAGAGCTTATATAGTACAAGATAGACAAAATTTCAGTTTCACAGCAATTCTTCAAAACTGATATTCAATTCTATTTACTTCTTTGTTGTGTGCATTTGGTCAAGTCAGGTGAATGGTACATGAGTGTTTCTTCACAACTAAAATGGGAATCACAAGACCAATCACAAAACAAAAGTCCTGGATGATCTCTGAATGATCCTGCTTTCAGTTTCTAAACTGATCATTGTGGTGTAATACAATGGGATGGAGAGTCTGGGCGCATAGTCAGTGACATCAAGCCTTTGCAAAGAACACAGTCTTGGAAGTGATTTTCTCAAAGAAAAATCAGGTTTATTTTTCTTGGAAGAGGGTGATTGTTCAACAGCCAGCAAGAAATAAGGTAACACCATGTTCTGGTCCATGGGGATCCTTTCTTCACCCCTCCCATCTGCTGGAATTGTTTCTTCTGTTTAAAATACCACCTCCTATATTTTGACTTCAGATGACTGTTACATACGGGTGTATTTACTTGCTCAAATTATGCAAATAGTGCCTACACATTTTATGTAGATTTTTATTTACAGTCTTAAATATATTTGCACAATTATCCTGCCTTTGCAAATGCTCCTGATGGACAGAAAGAGACTCCATCTGACCTTCATTAAATTCTTTCATGTAACCAGTACAGTGACACATATTCAGAAAACACAGTGCAAATACATGCTGAGTTAAATTTCCATAAAAATTCAATTTTCTAAAATGGCAATTAATTTAAGTTGTAAAATGAAACAAACTAAAGCAAAAATCTGAACTCTTTCATTCCATTTCCTTGGTGGAAATAGATTTGACTTTGAAACATGATGATGTTTGTTCTCAGAAATTGGCAGTAACTCCCAGTTAGAGATTCTAGCACGTGACAGATAAGTAAAGGGCATCTCTACAATTACACAGCCGAAGTTGTTTTGTGCAATCACCCTCCAAATCACCATGATTATTTGTTTATGTGAATTTGCACAGATTCTTAAGTCAGGAAGCAGATGACAGGCTGGGGAGGGACATATGCTTGAGTGCAAATAATGTCTCTCCATGAGTGTTTCAGCTCATTAGAGGTTTCATGTGATTCATAAACATAAGCAGCAATTGGAAATGAGATTTTGGCCCAGGGATTTGTGTAGTAGGGACAAAGCAACAACAAAACCAGGTCTAGCCTCCTCCATTTAACAAGGTGTTCTTCATGGGGCATGAATGAACCTTCACAGTGGAATCAACCCTGATAACTAGTAGAAATGATCAGAAGTTGAACTATTATGCAAGTTCCACAGTCTTAACTTAGGATTTATTTCCTGGGTATAAAATGCATCTCTAAATGGGAAATTTTCTACATCTCTTGTGAGTAAAATTGGTTTAGATCTAGAAATTGGCATGCATGAAATGTGCTTTATCTTTTGATTTTTATTTTGGAGTGAAATTGAAATCATCTCTTAAATATTTATTGAATATATACCCCGTGCTTAAGAATTGAATTAAATGAAAAGTTAAGTTTCAAGTTTCTTATTAAGGAGTTTATTGTTACTAGGGGAATTAAATGTATGTATATATAATATATGATGGAAGTCAGACATAGAAGTACAGGTGAAAAGAACTGAAAGTTCATTCTTATATAATGGAATTGGCTCAGAAAGGCATTGCTGAATTAGAAGGTCGAGCTGGTATTTGAAGGGTGGTAAGATTTATGTCATAGCTGCTACTTATTGCATATTTACTATAGACTGGACCACCATATCTGATATAATTTTCAGTAAAAATCATCATGTACTTCATGACTTTGAGGCATTTATTATTCAAGCAAACTAGGTGTGAAGATTAAGACATGGAGACAATAAACAAATTTGCATAGTTGACCCACAGCTAAAATGTGATAGAATTAGGATATGGATACATATAGTCTGATCTGAGATTTGATGTTTTTGATCTTTTATATGTTTATGATGTGCCCATATGATGTTTATGTGTGTAAGTGTTTATGTGTGAGTACAGAAGTATGCTTGTCATGGAACATTGTGTGAAGGTCAAAGGATAAACTTGGGCATTAGTCCTTGTCTCTTACTTTGTTTGAGACATAATATCTTTCTTTTCTCTCTTTCTGTCTTCACTATTTCACTCTATTTTTGCCCCTCTGCTGCTCCCTTTCCTTCGCTTTTTCCCTCTCCCTTTCTCTCCCCCTCTCACACTGTGTTGGTTTTCTCTGCATATACCAAGCTGGTTACATGAGCTTCCATGATTCTTCTGTCTCTGCCTTCCATATCACTATCAGAGTACTGGGATTACATCAAACCTGACTTTTATGTGTGTTCTGGGGATATAAGTCCTGTACCTCATGCTTGCTGGGCAATTGTTTTATGCACTGAGCCATCTCCAAATCTCCAGAGTCTAGAATATCAATTAATCACTTGTGAGAAATTCCAAGTATGAGTAATAGTGTGAGTGAGACATCAAGGCCAAGAAAATATGAGGTGGATTTGGGGATAAACACAAGGCTGAATATGTCTGCAATAAATCGTTTCCTGTAGAACAAATTGAGAAAGACAATTAAGAATTAACAAGAGGAGCAGTCACTAACTGATCTATGAACTAAGTTTTTTTTATTTATTCAATTGTGCGTGTGCGCGTGTGTGTACGTATGTGTGCTTGTATGTATGTGTGTAGAATCACGGGCAAATTTGGGAACCACAATGGACTGCCTCCACCTCCTCCTTGTTCACTCTGCCCGAGGATTCACAGGCTCTGCCCTACCAGGACCAGAAACACAGGCTGCCCCCGCTTCCACATGTAGGGTCTAGGATCCGAACTCATGACTTTCTACCTGCAAGGCAGAGGCTTAACTCCTGAGTCACCTCTCCAGCCCCTGAACTAAGTATTTTCCCCCTGTGGATAACAGAACTAGAATTAGACTTTAAGCTTCTGAATCTATTTGGCTATTTAGTGTATGATTGTAAGAAGAACTCACTTATGTGGGAAAATGATATAATGATAGGAAGAGGAATAAAATCCAGTTATGCAAGTGTGGTGCATATCAAGGAATTCTGAGCTCTTTAGAATTCTAGGTGCTAGCACAGATCCAAGTGCCTAAAACAAAGAAGTAGCGGGCATAGGTTGGGAGAATCTCAGCTCTGAATCATAGCATTGGGAACATTCTAGCACACAGAAGCAAAAGTGTCTCCTACTTTCTGGTGAATTTAGTTGAGAAAATGTAAAAATGGCTCAGTTTACAATAAAAGACCTTGTTCCTCAATGGTAATGTATGAATAGGATTTATTATTTGAGTTTTCCTTTGCACTGGAATAAAAAATAATTATGTAAATAGATTATATAACTATGTGTGCATGTGTGTGTGAGAAACTTCTACATGAATTCTATGGCAAAGTTCATAATCCTTTGTTGTTGAGAAATAAAACAATAAGTCACACCTCGGTTCTTTTCTTTTTTTTTTCTTTTTTTAATACATTTTTTATTATTATTTCAGCTCATACAAACTTAATAGGTACACCAGTTCCCTCCCTCCCTCCTCCTCCCCCCCCGAACCACCTACTCTCCCTCCCCTCACCCCTCCTGCCCCATCCCCCCCCCCCATGCCTCCCGCCCCAATTCCCAGAGTCCTTTCTTGTGCATGCCTGACTCTCCTCTGGGCCTTCCTCTCCGATGACGTACACGGACCCAGTGGCATTTCCCTGAACCCTTTCCCGTGTTCCCCTTAAGCATAGGAACACTACTGTGGCTGTCAATCCCTTGCCTCCAAGGATCTTGGTGCCTTTAGCAGATGCTAGACTATGTGAGGTCAATAGTGTGTTGGACATTGCGCCGGGCATGCAATGTCCAATTATGATTGCTTCGGCCCTAACTTGTGTGGAGTATCTTGCAAATCATTGCTCCTTCCATCCTTTTGCTCTTACACTCTTACTGCCCCCTCTTCTGCAAATGTCCCGGAGCTTCAGGATGGGGAGAGATTAGTCTGGCCTAGTTCTAGGTGGTTGATATAGAGTCTCTGAAGTTCTGGATAGTGGTTTGTTGATTTTCTTTTGCAGTTCTGTTGCTCCTGCAATGCCCTTCACTCCATTGTGATGGGCACTGTATGTCACCCCCTGGCCAGAGACAGAAAGCTGTTAAACTGGAGTCTTATTATAAGAGCACATTCAAGGGTAGATGTAATACTTATACCCAAAAGTGGAATAGCAGAGTCATATGGCATTTGGCAATGAGAGGGGTCAATCACCCATTTGCAAAATGTTTACTTTTTAATCTGCCAGACTATATGCCCTCCCCTTCTGGTGAGTTCATACCCCCTCAGTTGTAAATGATCAGGAACAAATGTCTGTGACTTAACTAGGTGTCACATTACTTTCTTGCAGTCCTTGATGGAGGCCTATTTTCTCTACTGTAACCTGGTCACTTCTTTCCTTGTTTCTGGTGTGGCCCTCCAACCCCATCCCTCCTGTTCATAATCCTTGCAATTACTGTAGGTAATACATAGATTTACCTATGAGTGTCTCAATATGGGCTGGGTGGGTTTGGTATTAGGAGCTACCTATTAGGGAGTACATATGGCAATTAGTTTTCTGGGTCTGGGATACTTCAATTAATATAATTGTTTCTAATGACATCCATTTCCCAGCAAATTCCAGTAATTCATCATTTTTGATGGCTGAGAAGTACTCCATTTTATAGATGTACCACAGTTTCCTTATCCACTCGTCAACTGTTGGACATTTGGGTCCATGTCTTTGCTATTGTAAACAGTGCTGCTACGAACATGGTCGTGCTTGTGCTATCGAAGTGAGCTCTGCTGTATGTGGGGTTAGTGGAATCGCAGGGTCATATGGCATTTCAATCTTTAATTTCTATAAGAATCTCCAGACGGCTCGCCAGAATGGTTGTATGAGCCTGCACTCCCACCAGCAATGTAGGAGAGTTCCCCTTTCTCCAAATCCTCTCCAGCATTTGTCGTTGTTAGTATTGTGGATTTTTCATCCTGACCGGGGTGAGATGATATCTCAGGGAAGTTTTGATTTGCATTTCCCTGATAGCTAAAGAAGTGGAGCATTTTTTAAGATATTTGTTAGACATTTTAATTTCATCCCTGGTAAAGTTTCTTTTAAGTTCCAGGGCCCAGTTTTTAATTGGGCCATTGGTTTCCTTGATGTTTAGTTTTCTAAGTTCTTTGTGCACTCTGGACAATAGAGCTCTATCAGATATGTGGTTAGTGAAGATTTTCTCCCATTCTGTGGGTTGCCTTTGAGCTCCTGTTATAATCTCTTTATCTGAACAGAAGCTCTTTAATTTCACAAGATCCCAACTGTTGAGAGTTGGTAGCAGTGACTGTGCCATTGGATGTCTGTTTAGAAATGTTGGCCTAGCCCAATCAGCTCGAGGGAGTTCCCTATCCTTTCAACTATGGTTTTTATAGTCTCTGGCCTGATATCAAAGTCCTTGATCCATTTGGAATTAAGTCTTGTACATGGTGACAAGTATGGGTTTAGCTTTAATCTTCTGCATGTGGAGATCCAGTTTTGCCAGCACCATTTGTTGAAGATGCTGTTCTTTTTCCATTGGATTCTTTGGGCCCCTTTGTCAAAGACCAAATGGCCGTAACTTTGTGGGCTTATATCTGGGTCTTCAATCCTTATCCATTGATCTGTGTGTCTATTTTGGAGCCAGTACCAGGCTGTTTTTACAACTATGGATTTGTAATATAGACTAAGGTTCGGTATGGTGATACCTCCAGCTGTGTTTTTGTTACTCAGGATTGTCTTTGCTATCCTGGGTCTTTTGTGCCTCCATATGAATTTTGAGATTGTTTGGTGAACTTCTTTGAAGAATTGCTTTGGGATTTTGATTGGTATAGCATTGAATTTGTATATTGCCTTTGGTAGGATGGTCATTTTTACGATGTTGATTCTGCCAATCCAGGAACATGGGAGGTCTTTCCCCCTTCTGGTGTCTTCTGCAATTTCTTTCTTTAAGGTTTTAAAGTTTTCATTGTAAAGGTCTTTTACCTCTTTGGTTATATTTATACCAAGGTATTTCATTTTTTTAGGGGCTATAGTAAATGGGATTGTTTCTCTCAATGCTTTTTCACCTCTTTCATGCTGGGCATATAGGAAGGCCTCTGATTTTTGCACATTTATTTTGAATCCTGCCACCCTGCTGAACTTCTCAATTAGTTCCAGGAGCTTCCTGGTGGAGTTTTTGGGATCCCTCAGGTATAAGATCATGTCATCTGCAAATAGAGATAGCTTGACTTCTTCCTTGCCGATTTGAATCCCACTTATGTCCCTTTCTTGTCTTATGGCTTCAGCTAACACTTCAAGTACAATATTGAATAGAAGTGGTGAGTGTGTCCAGCCTTGTCTAGTTCCTGATTGAAGTGAGAATGCTTCCAGTTGTTCCCCATTGAGCATAATCCTTGCTGTGGGCTTGTTGTATACAGCTTTTATTATATTGATAAAGGTTCCTTCCATTCCCACTGTCTCTAGCGTTTTGATCATAAAAGGCTGTTGGATCTTGTCAAAAGCTTTTTCTGCATCTATCAAGAGTATCATATGGTCTTGGACTTTGGATTGGTTTACATGATGAATTACATTTATTGATTTGTATATGTTGAACCAACCTTGTGTGCCGGGGATGAAGCCTACTAGGCCCCCGTGAATAATCTTTTTAATATGTTTTCGAATCCGATTTGCTAAAACTTAGTTGAGAATCTTTGTGTCTGTGTTCATCGGAGAGATCGGCCTATAGTTTTCTTTTTTAAGTGAATCTTTATTAGGTTTTGGGATTAAAACGATATTGGCTTCATAGAAGGAATTTGGTAGTGTTCCTTCCTTTGCTATTTGATGGAACAGTTTAAGGAGTATTGGTATTATTAACTCCTTAAATGTCTGGTAGAACTCTGTGCTGAATCCATCTGGTCCAGGACATTTTTCGGTGGGAAGATTCGAGATTACTTCCTCAATTTCCTTATATGTTATAGAACTATTTTTTTTTATTTCAGCTCATACAAACTTATTAGGTACACCAGTTCCCTCCCTCCCTCTTCCTCCCCCCGTACTCCCTGCTCCTCCTCCCCACTCCTCTCCCTCCCCATCCCCCAGTGCCTCCCACCCCAATTCCCAGAGAGTCCTTTCTTGTGCATGTCTGATTTTCCTCTGGGCCCTCCTCTCTGATGACGTACAAGGACCCAGTGGCCTTTCCCGAACCCTTTCCCGTGTTCCCCTTAGGTATAGGAACACTGCTGTGGCTGCCAATCCTTTGCCTCCAAGGATCTTGGTGCCTTTAGCAGATGCTAGACTTTGTGAGGTCAACAGTGTGTTGGACAATGCGCAGGGCATGCAAAGTCCAATTATGATTGCTTCAGCCCTAACTAGTATAGAGTATCTTACATATCATTGCTCCTCCCATCCTTATGCTCTTATACTCTTACCGCCCCCTCTTCCGCAAATTTCCCTGAGCTTCAAGATGGGGAGAGACTAAGCTGGCCTAGTTCTAGGTGGTTGATATAGAGTCTCTGAAGTTCTGCATTGTGGTTTGTTGATTTTCTTTTGCAGTTTTGCTGCTCCTGCAATGCCCTTCACTCCATCCTGGTGGGCATTGTATGTTACCCCCTGGCCAGAGACAAAAAGCTGTTAAGAGTCTTGTGATAAAAGCACATTCAAAGGTAGATGTAATAAAAGTGGGAAACCACAGTGAGGGAGGGGTCTATCACCCATTTGCAAAATTGTTACTTTTTATCTGCCAGACTATATGCCCTCCTTTTCTGGTGAGATCACTCCCCCTCAGTAGTAAATGATCAGGAACAAAAGTCTGTGAACTTAATCAGATGTCTCATTACTTATTTGGGTCCTTGGTGGAGGCCTATTTTCCCTGCTGTAACATTGTCCCTTCTCTCCTTGTTTCTGGTGTGGCCCTCCTACCCCATCCCTCCTGTTCATAATCCTTGGAATTACTGTCTCTAGGTGGGCTGGGTGGGTTTGGTACTAGGAGCCACCTATTAGGGAGTACATACGGTGCTTAATTTTCTGGGTCTGGGATACTTCACTTAATATAATTGTTTCTAATGACATCCATTTCCCGGCAAATTCCAGTAATTCATCATTTTTGATGGCTGAGTAGTACTCCATTGTATAGATGTACCACAGTTTCCTTATCCACTCGTCAACTGTTGGACATTTGGGCTGATTCCATGACTTTGCTATTGTAAACAGTGCTGCTATGAACATGGTCGTGCTGTATGGGGGGTTATTCCCAAAAGTGGAATAGCAGGGTCATATGGCATTTCAATCTTCAATTTCTTTAAGAATCTCCAGACGGCTCGCCAGAGTGGCTGTATGAGCCTGCATTCCCACCAGCAATGTAGGAGAGTTCCCCTCTCTCCACATCCTCTCCAGCATTTGTCGTTGTTAGTATTGTGGATTTTTCATCCTGACCGGGGTGAGATGATATCTCAGGGAAGTTTTGATTTGCATTTCCCTGATAGCTAAAGAAGTGGAGCATTTTTTAAGATATTTGTTAGACATTTTAATTTCATCCCTGGTAAAGTTTCTTTTAAGTTCCAGGGCCCATTTTTTAATTGGGCCATTGGTTTCCTTGGTGTTTAGTTTTCTAAGTTCTTTGTGCACTCTGGACAATAGAGCTCTATCAGATATGTGGTTAGTGAAGATTTTCTCCCATTCTGTGGGTTGCCTTTGAGCTCGCGTTACAATCTCTTTATCTGAACAGAAGCTCTTTAATTTCACAAGATCCCAACTGTTGAGAGTTGGTAGCAGTGACTGTGCCATTGGATGTCTGTTTAGGAACTGTTGGCCTAGCCCAGTCAGCTCGAGGGAGTTCCCTATCCTTTCAACTATGGTTTTTATAGTCTCTGGCCTGATATCAAGTCCTTAATCCATTTGGAATTAAGTCTTGTACATGGTGACAAGTATGGGTCCAGCTTTAATCTTCTGCATGTGGAGATCCAGTTTTGCCAGCACCATTTGTTGAAGATGCTGTTCTTTTTCCATTGGATTCTTTGGGCCCCTTTGTCAAAGACCAAATGGCTGTAACTTTGTGGGCTTATATCTGGGTCTTCAATCCTTATCCATTGATCTGTGTGTCTATTTTGGAGCCAGTATCAGGCTGTCTTTACAACTATGGATTTGTAGTATAGACTAAGGTTTGGTATGGTTAGTACCTCCAGCTGTGTTTTTGTTACTCAGGATTGTTTTTGCTATCCTGGGTCTTTTGTGCCTCCATATGAACTTTGAGATTGTTTGGTCAACTTCTTTGAAGAATTGCTTTGGGATTTTGATTGGTATATCATTGAATCTGTATATTGCCTTTGGTAGGATGGTCATTTTTACAATGTTGATTCTGCCAATCCAGAAGCAAGGGAGGTCTTTCCACCTTCTGGTGTCTTCGGCTATTTCTTTCTTTAGGGTTTTAAAGTTTTCATTGTAAAGGTCTTTTACCTCCGTAGTTAGGTTTATACCAAGGTATTTCATTTTTTTAGGGGCTATAGTAAATGGCATGGTTTCTCTCAAGGCTTTTTCACTTCTTTCATTCTGGGCATATAGGAAGGCCTCTGATTTTTGCACATTTATTTTGTATCCTGCCACCCTGCTGAACTTCTCAATTAGTTCCAGGAGCTTCCTGGTGGAGTTTTTGGGATCACTCAGGTATAAGATCATGTCATCTGCAAATAGGGATAGCTTGACTTCTTCCTTGCCAATTTGAATCCCTCTTATGTCCCTTTCTTGTCTTATGGCTTCAGCTAACACTTCAAGTACAATATTGAATAGAAGTGGTAAGAGTGGACAGCCTTGTCTAGTTCCTGATCGAAGTGGGAATGCTTCCAATTGTTCCCCATTGAGCATAATTCTTGCTGTGGGCTTGTTGTATATAGCTTTTATTATATTGATAAAGGTTCCTTCCATTCTACTGTCTCTAGCGTTTTGATCATAAAAGGCTGTTGGATCTTGTCAAAAGCTTTTTCTGCATCTATCGAGAGTATCATGTGGTCTTGGACTTTGGACTGGTTTACATGATGAATTACATTTATGGATTTGCGTATGTTGAACCAACCTTGTGTACCGGGGATGAAGCCTACTTGGTCCCCATGAATGATCTTTTTAATATGTTTTTGAATCCGATTTGCTAAGACTTTGTTGAGAATCTTTGCGTCTGTGTTCATCGGAGAGATCGGCCTATAGTTTTCTTTTTTAAGTGAATATTTATTAGGTTTTGGGATTAAAACGATATTAGCTTCATAGAAGGAATTTGGTAGTGTTCCTTCCTTTGCTATTTGATGGAACAGTTTAAGGAGTATTGGTGTTATTAACTCCTTAAAGGTCTGGTAGAACTCTGTGCTGAATCCATCTGGTCCAGGACATTTTTTGGTGGGAAGATTCGAGATTACTTCCTCAATTTCCTTATATGTTATAGGACTATTTAAATAATTCACAACCTCCTGATTCAATTTAGGTAATTTGTGTTTACTTAGAAATTCATCCATCTCTTTTGTGTTGTCATACTTCACAGAGTATAAGTTTTTGAAATATGATGTTATAATTCTCTGGATTTCTTGGGTATGAGTAGTGATAACTCCATGTTCATTTCTGATTTTGTTAATTTGTGTTTTCTCTCTCCTGCTTTTGGTTAATTTAGCTAGGGGTGTAGCAATCTTATTGATTTTTTCAAAGACCCAGCTTTTTGACTGGTTGATTTTTTCTATCGTTTTCTTAATCTCGATTTCAGATATTTCTCGCCTTAATTTTCTAATCTCCTCTATTCTACTACTTTTGGGATAAGATTGCTCTAGTTTCTCTAAAGCTTTAAGCTACATTGTCAAGTTGTTTATTTCTGATGTTTCCATTTTTTTGATGTAGGCATTAAGAGCTATGAACTTACCTCTTAGAACAGCTTTCATTGTGTCCCAGAGATTTTGGTAAGTTGTATTTTCGTTATCATTCACTTTCAGGAAATCTTGAATTTCCTTTTTAATTTCTTCCTGAATCCAGTTCTCATTCAGCATCATAGTGTTAAGTTTCCAGGAGTTAGTGTATTTTCTCTTGTTTGATGTGTTGTGGATGTCCAGCTTTAGGCCGTGGTGGTCTGATAGGGCACAGGTTAGAATTTCAACTTTCTTGTACATGTGTAGATTCGTTTTGTGGCCCAATATGTGATCTATTTTGGAGAAAGTTCCGTGTGCTGCTGAGAAAAATGTGTATTCTTTGGTGCGTGGGTGAAAAGTTCGATAGAGATCTGTGAGGTCCATTTCTTTCAGGGTTTGATTAAGTTCCAAAGTGTCTCTGTTAAGCTTTTGACCTGTTGATCTATCCCATGTAGAGAGGGCGGTGTTGAAGTCCCCAAGAATTATAGTGTGGGGGTTGATTTCTTGCTTTAGACGCTGTAGGGTTTTCTTAATGAATGTGGAGGGGCCCATATTGGGTGCATATATGTTCAGTATTGTGAAGTCTTCCTGGCGAATTGTACCTGTGACTAAAATGTAGTATCTGTCCGTGTCTCTTACAATTTTCTTTGGTTTGAAGTCCACTTTGTCTGATAGCATAATGGCTACACCTGCCTGTTTTCTGCTTCCATTTGCTTGTAGAATTGTTGACCAGCCTTTTAGTTTTAGAGCATGGCTATCTTTTGTGGTGAGATGGGTTTCCTGCAGGCAGCAGATTGATGGATTGTGATTTTTGATCCAAGTTTGTAATCTGTGTCTCTTGATTGGTGAATTAATTCCATTTACATTTTGTGTTATAATGGACTAACTACTTTTACTTCCAGACATTTATTATGTTTAGTAGTTTTTATAAGTATATTGCTTCACTTTTAATGGTGTTATACTTGCCTTCTGTTCTCCTGGATATACCTGTTTTTTTCTTCACGCTTGAGTATCATTTCTAGCATTTTTTGAAGGCCTGGTTTGGTGGACATGTATCCCTTCAAGTTGTCTTTGTGCTGGAAGATTTTTCTTTCTCCCTCGATCATGACGGATAGTTTTGCAGAGTAAATCAGCCTGGGTTGACATTTTTGCTCATTCAATACTTGAAGTATGTCTCTCCAAGCTCTTCTTGCTTTTACTGTTTCAACTGAAAAGTCATTTTTTATTTTGATAGGTTTACCTTTAAAAGTGACTTGTTTTTTCTCCCTTGAAGCTCTCAGCACCAGTTCTTTATCTTCAACGTGGAGTGTTTTAACTATTATTTGTCGTGGCATGCTTCTGTTTTGGTCGTATCTGTTTGGGGTGCGGAATGCCTCTTGTATATGGATGGGCCTCTCTTTTTTTAGATGAGGAAAGTTTTCCTTGATGATCGTTTGAAAAATTTCCTCAGGGGTGGTATTTTGAGATTCTTGCTCTGGTATTCCATGAATACGCATGTTGAGCTTCTTCAGGGTGTCCCATACCTCTTGGATATTTCTCTCAAGTATCTTTTTGGCTTTAACAACCTCTTCCATTGAGCTGGTTAGTACTCCCACTTTATCTTCAAGGTCTGAAATTCTGTTTTCTGCTTCGTTAGTTCTGTTAATAAGACTCTCTGTGGAGTTCTGGGTTGAAGATAACTTGTCTTGTAGCTCAGTTTTAAACTCTGCTTGAGTCTGCTTTAACTGCTCTATGCCAGTTTTTGTTTCTTGCACTGATTTTCTCAACTCCTCCAAGTGTCTGTTGTGTTCCTCTTCAAAGCGATTGATTCGATTATGTAATTCCTCCAGGATTTCCTCTTTCATAGTATTGAACATGGTAATGATCATATTTTGAAAGTCGTTATCCTGGATCAGGCTTTCTTGGCCATTTTCCGTGGGTTTGTTCTGGTTGGAGTCTAACATTATGGGATTAATTCCTTCAGTGGGAAATTTGTTTACTTGAGTGTTGCTTCTCATGGATTTGCACTTTGACTTTGGCATTGTCGTTTTAACTCTTAAGATCTTTCAATTTCACTAAACTGAATTATTTGGCCTGGGGTTCTGAGGGTGGGCAAGGACGGAGCTTACCTAGATCGCAGGTGAGGCCCGGCTGAACGCGCGCGTGTCCCGTCCGGTGGAGCGGGGTGCGGAAGGGAGGATGGGGGCATCGGCGTGGAGCTATTCGACCTGAGGGAGCTGGGGCGGGGCCCGGGCGCAGGGGGAGGTCCTCCTTGTCCCTCCGCCCTGTGCGTGGCTCCCGCCTTGGATGGTGAGGGTAGGAGCCGGGTCCCTTGGGCTGACCTCACACCTCGGTTCTTACCTCCATTTTTTTTTTATTTAATTTAATCATTTATTGTGTGTGTGTGTGTGTGTGTGTGTGCACGCACGTGTGTGCAGCATGCGTGTGAGTGTGTGTGTGTCCCAGAGGGCGTATGTGTCCCTGTGGAGGACCAAGGGTGGCTTTCAGGAATCATTCTGGATTGCTTCTACTTCTTGCTTCACTCTGGGATTTCCCAGGCTCTGCGTACCAGGGCCTAAGTACAGGCCACTGCCATTTCTGCCTGGCGTTTTTACGTGGGACCTGGGATCTGAACTCAGGAACTTCTGCTTGTGAGGCAGAGTCTTAACCCCTGAGCCATCTCTGAAGCCCTATTCTTACCTCCTTTTATCATTGGATTAAATTGCAGAACAGTGAACTGAGCAGACTTGCTACTTGAATGTTTAGGCAAACACAATATAGGAAACTTCATCTTGAAATAGTAAGACTCAGAAGAGAGAGTAGTTGGTTTTGGAACCATACACTTCAATGTAAAGTAAAGTTAGGAAGATATTGGTGGTGGGGTCTAGTAGGAGATTAGAAAAATGGTCCAACTCAAGTGTGAACTTTCAAAAACCATGTAACATCAGTACTGGAGATGTGTAGCTGCTGGAATGACAGAATATCCTTGGAAATAGCTAGAAAAATGGTGAAGGAAGAGTGATTCATTATATAAGCTGTCAAATCTGTATATTCCAATATGTATGTATGCATGCTTTGCAATATATATATGTACATATATATGTGTATATATATATGACTTCGCTCTGAATAGGCTGAGAATTATTAAGAGGAATTTCACATTATTTTCAAATAGTGTATATTCTCAAAATAAAGATCTTTATTATGATAATGTAACTGAGAGAGCTTTCTCATAGGAATAATATGCTCAGTTATGTTATTATTTTTGAAAAAAGTTTTATTGAGGTACAATATATCTCATAAAATTTATCCATTGATGTATAATTCAATGACATTTAATTTTCACATGATATACGTAATCATCATTGTAGTTTTTAGGTATAATCCCAAAGTAAATGAAGACATTAAGTAGTTTTGTTAAGTAGTTTTATTACAACCTTTTGCTAGACTGGAAGATGCTCTTATGGTTTGATTGAAAGGTATATTACAGCAGTCTCGAGAATTCCATATTATACTGACTAGAATCTTTCACACTTAAAGTGTGTTTCCCCTGGGAATTCAGTTGGGTATCTCAGGAGTTCATTAGGTCATTCTGATTGAGTTCTAATTCATACCAAGTCTTGCAAGTACCTAAGGTGAATACTTGAAGAATGGAAATACTCACCTCACATGTTTTCCAAGTGTCAAAAATACTTTGTGTTGCATGCAGCCCATTTTTAAAAACTAGTTGCACTCAATTTTTTATAGTGACAAAGTTAGTTCATTTACCTAGAGATAAAAGTCATAATTACACTTATTTCCTTCCATTGGATAGTGCCTATTTCTACATTTCCCCTTTGATAATGTCATCAGTAAGATTTAATTTTATGCTGCTAGTATTAGTGGCCCTTTTTATGTTGTCTCCTTATCATCAAGAAAACACATTAGATAATTGGCCCATCTATTGTATGTTATTTTCTGCATTGCCTGGAATATGCAAAGAGAAATGTCAATGTTATTAATGTGACAAAATAAAGTCTATTAATGAGGGGATAGGACTGATTACATTACTTCATGAGTGGAAGGAAAGGACAACCAATATGACAAAAGTCTTAAAATATTAATTGATTGCTATATACAATGTTATCATAAGAAATTAAGTATAAATCATGGGGGCTGCTTTTAAATACCATGGATAGTGTAGAAAATAGGAAGTAATGTTATGGAACAAATTTTTTTCATTACTAATATCACATTGACCAGGGAAATTTGGAAGCCCTGTTGCCTGTTTATGCCTCATTTTATAGTTGTGATTGAAGTCATAAAAAATAAGTATATTATCTCAGGCTCTGAAAGACAAAAACCACTTTTTCCCCTCCACTGTAGATCTTGGTTTCTAGTATATGTGTGTGTGTGTGTGTGTGTGTGTGTGTGTGTGTGTGTGTGTGTGTGAAATTTATACCGAAATGAGTGGATGCAGATACCAAGAGAATAGGGAGAGGATTATGAATGAGGAAAGGGGATTTAAGGACCTAAGATGGGAAGATATTAGCACAAATATAATGTGAAGGTAGAAGTGGGTATTATGGGTTGAAAAGGTTTATGTGGATATGGAGAAGGGAAATGAGGAAGAATAGGGGTTGGGTAAGAACTGATCAAAACTGAGTATGCAATGAAATGCCATAAGGAAAGCTTGCTGCATTGTAAGCTAATTAAAATTAATGAATTGATATCTTATTAGGTCAGTTATAGAAAACTTGGCTGACAACAATGAAAAACACTCTTGTCTGTAACTGATGTGAACCTTCTCAACAGATCTGGGAGTGGGAATGATGTTTTTCTAGGTAGGGCTTGGAGAAGATATGGTCACAGAATAAGATGATGCTGGTATTTTGATACAGGTCATTATTAGATGGTAAATTCTTCTACCAGAGAAAGAATTTGATGGTAGAATCACAGTTTGAAATTCACATATGCGTTTGTGGAGTGATGTACTCTGTATATTTGCTTCAGTAACTGATGTCACATGTCTGGCTGAGAGGAGAAATATATAAGGTCTGGCAATAATCCAGAAAAAAAAACACTGACTGCAGAAAACGACATATTGAAACAGGACACAAATGTTGATATTAAAAGAGAGAAGATGTAAAGTAAGCATAAGTATTATGTAAGGGTTCCAATGATAAGATAGACAATATGCAATGCAGATGAATAAGGTAAACATAAATTTAGGAGACCTATAAAAGATATGCTATAAATAAAAATATTGCTTTTATTGAAATTGCTTGTGTTAAAACCCAATGGTTCTGCAGATGGGAAGAAGACTCAGTGGACAAAATGCTTGCTGTATAAGCATGGAGACCTGAGTTTGGGTCTCTAGACTCTTATAATTCAAGTGCTAGAGGCAGAGATAACGCTGGGACTTGCTGGTAACCTGTCTATCCGACATGGCAAGCTCTGGGTTTAGTGAGAAACCATGAAGGAAAACATAAGGTTGACAGCAATAGAGGAAAATATTGAGCCTCCTCAGGTGCACAAACAGGCTAGTGCACCTACACACATGTGCACAGACAGACAGACAGACAGACACACACACGCACAGACACACATTCAGACCCAGATCCACTCCCCCCCCCACATACACTCAGCTCTGATCCATCACTTGTGTCAACAAGAATCTACACAGAATGAAAGCCTGGCATGTTTGCTTTCATTTTCTGTCTCACTCACATTGCCTCAAACTTTCATTTTACTCTGTAAATAGGTATGGTAATCATTCAAAGAATGTTTATTCTAAGATTGGCAGTGTACTACTTATCCAATTTCCCCTCAGTGAGGAAGGTAAAAAAGATGAGAGTGAATAAGGCATATGGCATCACTCTTTAAAACAGGCACATGAAAAATTGCTGGAAAAGCACATAGTTATCCTCTTAAACCTCAACTGATTCTGAACTACAGGAAGGACTTTGTTTTGCAGATATATCCTTCTGTGATGAGATCACTCTCTAGTCTAGAGCACTGATCTCATGGAAACCCATAGTCCCTTAAGTATTAAAACTTCCTTTAAGCTAAATTTTTGAACCAGAGTTGAGATAATGGTCAACCAGACCTCATTTTGAATGAGATTGCTCAAATATGCATAGCTCTCACTTCAACTTGAATTCTTCCTACATGTTAATCTAAAGCTCAAGTAAATATCCCCAAACTGGACTAAATTGGTATTTAGGTCTGTCTTCCCCAAAATGACCATTTTGATGAAAATCCTGTCTTGATTTTTGAAATTTCTTCTGAGTTATTTCCTGAGGTAAGTGACCAAATCTGACATAATAGGATACCCCGATTCAGATCTCTGTTTTAGGACTATGGTTATGTAAGAATCAAGAGTGCTTTTGATAGGACAATAAGCTGATGGATATGGCCAGAGAAGGAATTTGGGAGTCTGAAGACCTAAGGTCCTGAGTTAAATGTAAGGAGAAATTAAACACAATGAAATCAGAAATAAACATTCACAAAAATTGGGGACATAATAAAATACAGGGATTATGCTGTAATCATGTGCTATAAAAATTGGAATATCTGAAGAAGAAACAATTAAGCAAAACAAATATTTATACAACGATGGCCCCAAACTTTCTCCAATTAATGGCAGGTAACCACCAATAAAGCAAAGCCTCAGGATTACAAATCTAGACATCTAAAACTTTGACATGAACACATCCTACATGCAAACTACTGAAAACCGAAGCTGAAGAAAACAATCTTGAAAGAAGTCAGAATTAGGCGTTCAAATATGAGAATTACAGCACAATTCTCATTCAGAAAATGCAAATGATAGAAGAGTATGGAGCAAAATATTTAGAAGATGTGAGAGACTATACCAGCTTGGAATTTTATAGTCATAAAAATCCTTTAAAATTGAAGGACATATGCAATGTCTGTCTAAAACCAACAAAATATAGAGATTTCATATCAAACAGATAAGCACTACAAGAAATGTCAAAAGAAATTCCTTGCTCGGAAGTAAAATGATGTGGAGAGATAGTTGGACATGCACAAGAGAATGATTTCAGGGCTGAAGAGGTGGCTCAGGGGTTAAGCCTCTGCTTTCCAGGCGGAAGGTCCTGAGTTCAGATCCCAGATCCCACATAGATACCAGGCAGAAGCGGGGGCGGCCTGTGTTTCTGGTCCTGGTAGGGCGGAGCCTGTGAATTCCGCGAGTAAACAAGGAGGAGGTGGAGGCGGTCCATGGTGGTTCCTGAATTCGCCCGTGGTTCTACACACACACACACACACACACACACACACACACACACACACACACAATTGAATAAATAATAAAGAAATTAAAAAAGAATATTTTAGATAAAATAAAATGTCTCATTCTTATTAATCGATGTACAGTGTAACTCTCCTTTGATACCATTTGTAAGTAGTATCATACTGGTAGTTATATTGATATTTTAAATTAATGGGCTGATTGTCATATAAAATGATTTGGAAATACTCTTCTGAAAGCTACTCTCACTATTAGTGAAATGGAACATGATTTGAAGGTCAACTTGATTAACAAAGTATATATTACAAACTACAAGACAATCATTCTTAAAAACAGAATTAAGATTGATATGGTTATATGGGATGTCATTATTCATGTTGAAATGGAACAGTTAAATAAGTTGATTGATAGGAGCTTTTTTTCTTGTTGGGATTACAGATAATTAAGAGGCTAAAATCATGCATATGGCAATGAATTAGAAATGTAGATATCAGTATATACTCATATATACTAATTATACATGTGCATGAATATATGCATATATACATGCATGTGTTTATCCTACTGTGTCAATGGAAAGCAACTAGAAGCAAGTATAATATGGAAACAAACACATGACCCAGACTTGGGTTTCTACTATGATTTTGCAATTACTGGAATCAGAGGTAGTTAGAGAATGCTTATTTCTAAGTGTTGATCAGGAATATACAAGACAAATCAGAAACATCTTGTAGCACCATTAAATAGATACTGTAGCTCGAATGTCTTTCCTAAGCATTATGTATAAGACGCAAACCTCGGAGTGACATTGCTGTGAGTAGAGTGTAATTGGAGGTATCAGGTTATGAGGACTCTGGTGAACTAACTGTTGAAATGGTGTCACAGTTGTGGATTTATTTTATTGTATTCTGCCTGTCTGTCTTTTCCCTTGTGGCAATATAACCAAATGCTCACCAGATACCAACATTCTAATCCTGGACTTTCTAGCTTCCAGGTTTAATAACCAACAATACCTGTCTGTTTCTTATTGCCATCATGATGCCAATATATTACAGCAGGACAAAATGGATGGTAAGTAAATGTTAAAAGGAAACAACTAAAATAAATCTCTGTAATCAGAAAATTTCAAAGAGACCCAAGATCCAGGTAAAGGAAATCCCAGTGGTCAAATGGGAATAATTTGAGTGACAAAAGGAAATCCTAGTGAATTATAAACCAAAGTATGCACATGTATCTGTATATTTCAATGAACAAGTAGAAAGATAAAACAAATTTCAATATTGAGAGAATTATGTTATCTTATGTAGATTCTCTGTCCCAAAGGAAGTGAAACCCTTATTCTGTCAGCATGGAGTGTGTGTAAAGTGATTTTTGTCCAAGGAACAAACTATGGAAAGGGGTAAAAAGAAAAAGCATACAACAGAAGAACCTGACAAGCAATGCTTCAGGCAGGTGGCTAATAGTAACATGTAAGCAATAATTCATGATCATCATGAATTTTCGTTATACCACAAAATGAAAATGAAGCATAAATAACATAAGGAGCCGGACTAATGAATACAACATGGTATCCTGGATCAGACTTTAGCATAGAAAAAAGGACATGAGATAGCAAAAAGTTGTACCCTTGGCCTATAATGACTCATTACTAAATACAAGGGAGTATACCAATTGACTAATAAGGGGGAAACTGGACTTGTACTATAGGGGAGCTATCTGTACTATGATTGCAAATTTTCATTAATCTAAGACTATTAAGACTGTCACAAAATAATTTTTGTAAGAG